>OW569328.1:17190189-18472216 GCA_937595015.1 Polyommatus icarus | reverse complement strand
TAATTTACTGGAGTTCTTAATAATACTGCATGAAATTTGATCTGGACCAGGTGATGAGTGAGCGTTAAGTCCTTCAATTACTTTTGTAACATCTGTAGCTGTGAATTCAATATCACTCAGTTCATTTGTAACTTTAGGTAACATAGGATGCTGAGTTCCGAGGTCGATTGGCTGGGTTTTAGAGTATGCCCTTTGGAATTCACTGCCAAATATTTCTGCTATGTCCACAGGGTTTGTAACGAGGTCTCCATTTGGGTTTCTCATAGCAGGAGGTATGCCAACTTTTGAGGAGACACTCTGTCGAATATATGAGTAAAATCCTTTCTCACCGTTTAAGATTTTTATTATATGATACACATATTTAATACACATCCATGACCTAGGAACTTTATAAACTTTTTGTTTCGTCGGCGGGACTCGAACCCGCGACCTCCGGCTTGAGCTATCAACGCATTCACCACTGCGCCACGGAGGTCGTCAGAAACTAAGATCGTATAGTATGCAAATAGTATTGTATTTCATTTGTAAGGAAATTAAATATTTTTTATGAATTAATCCTTCGATCGGAGGTTCTAGGAATTCCCATTGTATTCTTTCGTTCTCGCGATCACCGGTGCTCGCGCGGGGCCTTTAAGGAACTTTAAAATAAGCAAGATAAAAATACGAAACAAGAGAAGAGAAGTTTAAAATTTTAGTTAAAATTGTATAAGATTAAAGGTGGGAAAACAACAAGGGAGCAATACATTTTATGTAAGTATTTTTTTTAATTAAATATTACAGAATGATTCAGAACTGTTTGGCAGAACAATCAGAGTGAACATAGCAGCACCACAGAGGATAAAGGAAGGCTCTACCCGACCTGTCTGGTCGGAAGACAGTTGGCTACAGAAGCACGCCGGTGAGACACTTGCTGTTAACAAGGAGGGAGAGGATGATAGTAAAGAGAAGACTGAAACTACTAGTGTAAGGAGGATAGCAATTATTTTAGTTCATAAGTATAACGCTTCAACTCCCAAGCGGCCACATGTGGCCACGAGAACAATAGATTTCCAAGAATCCACAATCAAAGGAATAATAATATTATGCTGCCTATGAATTTATATGCTGAAAAAACAAACATAGGAGGTATCCTTCCCTGTAGTCTATTCAATTTGTGTAAATTCATTTAAAATTAGTCTATTAGATTTCGAGTACAATCATCACTAAACAAAATAAATGTCATGAAAAAAAATGTTTTTATTCTTGTTTATTAATGCCATTTTAACATAGGCTAAAAATAATTACAGGTAACACCAACAAAGCCAACAGAAAAGAGGAATCCTCAAGTGTACTTTGATATAAGCGTTGGCAAACAAGAGATTGGTCGGATTATCATGATGCTGCGTGCTGACATTGTGCCCAAGACAGCGGAGAATTTCAGGGTGCTGTGTACGCACGAGAAGGGCTTTGGCTATCAGGGCAGCAGCTTTCACAGGATTATACCCGACTTTGTATCCTTTAATACATTGAACGTGGGAATCGCAGACACAATAGATTTTCTATTATTATGCGGCAGCCGGGTGCCGCTTGGGGATTGATGGGTTAAACTTCATAACTAGATTTCTTTTATTTATGTTTGCAAAGTAAAAGAAATCTAGTTATGAAGTTAATTGAGTAGAGATTGACCATTTTTTGGCCATAATGCAGATCCTAGACTTATACATTGTAGACCTTCCCCTTTGGCTTGAAATGATTTTCAAGAAAAAAGTTTGTAGTAAGTAAACCTTTTTTTTGGTGCCTATAAATCCGTTGTGCCGAAATTAGTCAATCTATTCTATATTCTTTCAAAGTATTATTATTTATTCAGCAGCTTATTAAATTTTTTTTTAATTAAATACTAGCTGTCCCGGTGAACTTCGTGTCACTTTAAAACCTTCCCTGGATTTCTACAAATATTTTAAGACTAAAATCAGCCCAATCCATTCAGCCGTTTTCGAGTTTTAGCGCAACTAACACATTTGAAAATCCATTTTTATATTTATAGATTATAATGCTTTAAGTTAAAGCATGAAGCGACAAGACACACTTATAGTCTGCCAAGAAAGTCATTACAGGCGGGAGAATTTTCTAAACGTAATCACACGGTCTAAAAGGTGTAATTTTTTTTGTATCTTCACAAAGAACGCTTAATACATTTTAAATATTGTCACCTTGCTCATTGTTATCTCGAATTAATAAAGTTCTCATATTATTTTTTATTTAATTTAAAAAATTTCCCGCCTGTCATGATTTTCTTGACTTGAATATAAATTAATATATGCAATATTAGTATTGTAGCTGTTGGGAGAAGCATTTGCCTAGTGGCACACTGAATACGGAGACGGCACTACCGAATCATATTTGAATTCAAAATGTATAAAAAATAATTGCATTCTTATTCTGAATAAAAATCTTCTTATCATCAAACTCAGATGTGTCAAGGTGGTGATTTCACAAATAACAATGGTACGGGAGGCAAGTCAATATATGGACGGAAGTTTGAGGATGAGAACTTTGTATTGAAACATACAGGGCCGGGCATATTGAGTATGGCCAACTCGGGACCCAATACAAACGGTTCGCAGTTCTTCCTGTGCACTGCAAAGTGAGTACATTTTTGATTGTTTATTAAATATCCTTGTTAGTGAATTACAAAAAAAGGTCTAAAGGCTGTATTATTAAATTATTTCTTAATTAATTAAATTATTAAATGTTTAAAAAACGTCTTCCATACTTATATTGTCTATTGAGTATTGACTATTAGTAGGTATGTTATAGGCCTATAGCAGGGGTTCCTAAACTTATTTTGTCTACTACCCACTTCGAGAACAAATTAAGTTTTAGCGCCCTCTTTGTTTCAATTTAAAATGCATCCAGATGAAATAAATAAGATTGTTCGTAAAAAGTAAAAAGAAAAGAAAGAAAACTAAAATCTGCACCCCTTGGAAATTATTTCTGCCGGCGTCCATGCATTATTCCAATACTGTGATCAAATCCAGCGCTGGGTTTGGAATAATGTCAACTGGCACTGGAATGCCGACGTCGTCATTTATACCATCCTCATCACCTTGATGAAAATTCCGGAACGAAGTGTGCGGATACCTGCAAAACTTCAAGATTTGCAGGTCGTATTTCCATCAGGTGACTCGTTTCCTCGTTGGCCCCCTAATTAAAAAAAAAAAACTTGAGAGGTGTCAAGGAACACCCGGATATAACGAAGTTATAAAAAAAAACCCAATCTACTTGACGCCCAGGAATACTGACAACGACACTTTTGGAATGTAATAAAATTTATTTAAACGTCCGGTAGATGTCGCTGTTTATTTTCAAAAACGACATCTAGTTGACGTTCAGGAATACTATCAACGCCCTCTGCCCTACTATACAGGTACTAATTAAAAAGTGTCGTTAAAACTTTTCCGTCTAGCCCCCTTTCGTAACGCACGATAAGGGACTTCGTTCCAATCTTTCGGTCGTCTGGATTTGATTGAATGCTGTATTATTCGATTACTACCGAACTGAAAATACAACATGGCAGTCTTGCACAGTGCGTTTTTCGCGTAACTTTCTGCCGCGCACTGTAAAACTCTGGAACGAACTGTCACCAGCAGTTTTTCCGGACCTATACAACCTGCAAACCTTCAAGAAAAGAGCGTATTCCCTCTTAAAAGGCCGACAACGCACCTGCAGCTCTTCTGATGTTGCGAGTGTCCATGGGCGACGGTAGTTGCTTACCATCAGGTGACCCGTTTGCTCGTTTGCCCCCTTATTTAATAATAATAAAAAAACAACTCTCGAACAAGAGAAACTGTGTTTCAGGACGGAGTGGCTGGACGGCAAGCACGTGGTGTTCGGCCACGTGATCTCGGGCCTGGACGTGCTGCGCAAGATGGAGCGGTACGGCAGCAAGAGTGGCACGCCCTCCGCCAAGCTTGTCATCACCAACTGCGGCGAGCTACAATGACAGTAGTTTTTTTTAAGCTTGCGGTGTTTCCCAACCTGTAGTCCGCGTCCTGGGGGTCTAGTATATGTACGGTGTCATCTCTGGACCATAATAATATATCCGGATTTTTTGGCTGTTTATTTTTTAAGGGGGTCCATAAAAACTGTGCTTGATTTTCTAGGCGTCCGTGGCTACAGTAGGTTGGGAAAAACTGAACTATTGCCTTTTATCGGGTGCTTCAAGTGCGGCAACCGAATTAAGAAATTCCGTAAAGAACCTCACACACACCCATGGGCGTACCCACGAAAATTGACTTTTCTAACCTCCGGGCGCTTTTTTCTTCCCGCTGCGCTTATAGTGTGGGAGCCCTAGAACTATTTTTTGTGATTACTAACAAGCTAATTTTTTGTGAATAGCTACATTTTGATAAGACCAACAACATATTTATTTTCGAAAAATCTCGAAAGTGGTAGCTAACAGAGATAGAAAGGATTTCATACTTTGACTTGATGGTCCTAAAATATGGATTGTTTTATTTGTAGGACAAGGTTACGCTTAAATTATATATATAACTATTAACCTACCAATATACAAAAAATCTGCTGGTTAGGTTTTCGTTTTAGGGTACAGTAGTCAACCAATTTTTGTTGATTACAGAACCCTAAAACGGAAACCTAACCAACTGTTTTTTTATATTGGTAGGTTAATACTTAGTTATAGAATTTAAGCGTAAGCTTGTCCTACAGTGGTAGCTAACAGAGATAGAAAGCATTTCATACTTTGACTTGATGGTCCTAAAATATAGATTGTTTTATTTGTAGGACAAGCTTACGCTTAAATTCTATAACTAAGTATTAACCTACCAATATAAAAAAAAAACAGTTGGTTAGGTTTCCGTTTTAGGGTTCTGTAATCAACAAAAATTGGTTGACTACTGTACCCTAAAACGGAAACCTAACCAGCTGATTTTTTGTATAGTGGTAGGTTAATAGTTATATAATTTAAGCGTAACCTTGTCCTACAAATAAAACAATCTATATTTTAGGACCATCAAGTCAAAGTATGAAATGCTTTCTATCTCTGTCAGCTACCACTTTCAAGATTTTTCGCAGATAAAAAAGTTGCTCGTCTTATCAAAATGAAGCTACTCACAAAAAATTAGCTTGTTAGTAATCACAAAAAAAAATTGTTCTAGGGCTCCCGTACTAATACCGATGTTGCCGTTTTCCACCTCCGTCGATGAGAAAAATAGTATACGCACCACGGGCAGTAAATATGAAAGCCTCAGATTACATTCATGTTTGTTGACCTGTGATCTCAGACATTTCCTATTTTCCTGCTGCCCTCGGTGCGTGTAATGTAAGTATTAATCTGACTGAAAAGATATTTTTTTCCAACACTTCATTTTGCGCAGAGTAGGTACGTTTTTAATACCCACTTGCCAGGAAAATTGACGTTTGTTTTATCTTCTAGGGAGGGGCAGCTCTCTCCCTACCTGGGTACGCCCATGCACACACCACTGAGTGTGCCGGGCGGCCGTGTGTGTGCGTGCGACCAGACGTATGCGAATTATAATTGGATAAGTTGATAAAAATACTATGCAATAGCTTTATCGCGGATCGCGACAATCCTCGAGTAAAAATACGTTTTTTATGGCGCCACGGTAAATATCAATGTCAAGTGCATAGAGAAAAAACAAAATTCTTGTAATTCTGCAACGTTTTTCTAAACCGTCAAGTCTACATACAAACGGGCGCACTCAGAGACAATTTTAATGATGATTAAATTTTAATGAAGTGTTGACAGATAATGTATTGAGCTTTAAATGTCAACACAGTTATTTTTCGTCTCTGTGTGCGGCAGTGTTAGGGCTGCGCTACACCGGGTGGCAGCGGCGAGGCGAGTACTTTCAGTGTCATATTATGATTTTAAGCTTTATCTTCATTATTGTAATACATAGTGTCGCTTGACAAGTCTACGGCCGCCCGTGGCCGCTCGTGGCCGCTGTGGCCTCTGGCGGTGATTTCTCAAGCGATATTACAATAATGAAGATAAAGTTTAAAACCATATGACACTGAAAGTGCTCACCTCGCCGCTGCCATTGCTTTGTATGTCAGAAAAGTCAATAAATCAAGTAATTTCAGTAAAATTGTGTCTGCTTTACTACTTTTGATGGAGTTTTGGAGGAAAAACAAAATAATATGTTAAAAGGGGGGCTACTGCGTGTGAATTTCCCACTAGAGGCGCTAGTGTCGCGCGAGGTCCAAAAACGTCTATTTTGTAATAGATTTAGCGGTTTTCGTTGCAAAAATTATCAGAGAAAAGCGATCTCCTTCGTAAAATTATCCCAAAACATTATTTAGCGATAAATGTAAATGCTTTGAGAGCGAAATTAAGAAAAGAAATAATACCTAATCGCATTAAAAAATATTCGGTAAAAAATAGCAATTAAGTAAAGGATATTATATATTTAAAAATTAAATAAATACATGGGATTCTAGATTTTTATAAAGTCGACTTTAATCCTTCGAACGCGGATTATTGGAATTGCTATTGTATTCTATTGTTGCTCTTATGGGGCTTGAAGGATTAATAGCTATACTTACTTCGGACCTTAGTCGACAGTTGCGCCATCTAGTGAGCAAAAAACGGTAGCCCACATTTACATAATTAGCTCACACTTGTGCACGATAAAGAATATTTAATGGTTAATATCCTAATAATATTGCTCATTAAACCACAAATAACACAAGTTTGGGAAAAAATATAAAAATACGCCACTCATGCCAGCCAAAACCTTTAACAGTAGATTTTTAACTACGGCCGGAGTGAAGCCACGTTGCTTTGCGTCAGGCCAAAAATGCAAAGGAAATTTTCCAAATAGGTATAACATAATACATTGTACATAAATTATAATTAAATTCTTTTGTCCATAATATTGTGTAGTTATTTATTTTCAATAGATTGGTTTTTATTTTATTTGTATCTCACAATGTTAGTATTGAATTATAAAATTATATTACATTAATAATATTTCATTACTAACTTAATTTAAATCTTAAGTAATCTTGTAGAGGGTGAAAATAATAAAGTCTTCATCATTAAATACAATATTTAAAAAATGCTTTAACTAGTATCACATTTAAAATATTGACTACTAGCTGTCCCGGCAAACGTTGTTTTGCCATTTAAAGTATTTCTACTTCATTAGTTGATACAAAATCTTATCCCCTCTTTTGTCTCCTAAGACGGGGGGCGGGGTGATTTTTATACACCAGATGCTGAGTTGGAAGAGGACTGAGCCCGCCGGGCCGCCGACAAAGCCTTTCGACACAACCCGGCGGGCGGCGGCCTGTATGAAAGGATCATCTTTTCATACAGGCCGCCAAGCCCGGCGGCCCGGCGGGCTCAGTGTGTATTGCGCTTTATGATACTTTACAGTGACGGTCGGTCCGTTCCCGGCAGGCAATATTGTGTGTGATTAATAGGGTCCCAATGTCGAAAATTGCTCATGCGTCGCATGATTTGCGGTCCGGGACGAACCGTCAACGGGTGGACTTGGCACTGCCCGTACACGACATAGTCACGTCTCAAAACCCCGTGTTTGACGAGGCTCGTCAAAACGATGTTGACATGGTCAAACTGCGCCTGATCGGGTATGTCATTAACGTAGTTGCCTATGAAGGAAATGGTGATGCTTCTCTCGTTCCACGCTGTGACCATCGCGCTGAAAACGTTGGCGCCTCGTCCTTCGAACACCAGCCCTTTACCGCCAACTAGAAAGTTCGGTTCGATGTCCCCGAAGCCTCTCCTTAGATCGTTCTCTTGAATCATCATCATCGTCTCTATGCACTGGAATCTTTCGTCGCAGAAGTCAGTGACGGAGTGACCGATGATGACGTATTGGAGCGGCGTTTGGAGGAATTCTACGGAGTACGCGGGCATCGCGTGCCATTCTAAGCGACGGATGTACCAGTCGGCTTGTATGTCTGAAAAGAGATAAAATTATTTCAAATACACAGTAGGCCTACTACGAAACCGTTTTAAGACTCAATCGGACGAGAATGCCGCGTTCTGCTCTAACGACGTCACTTCTCGTTTGTTAGAGCTTGACGCGACTCGTTCGATTGTTTGAGTGTCAAAACGGTTTCGTGGTACGGCCCCAGGTTTCGGTAACGTTGGCCACTCCAGCTACGCAGGAGCTATTTTTAGTCTAAAATTCTGTGTTGCGGAAGGTCTTCGCCGATTACACCGACTCAACCCCAACTAAGGCGCAGTATGCTATTGAAATGTTACCTTTATGTTGTGCTTCTCAAGAAAGTAAAGTGTTAACTTTAAAAGGATTTATACCAAGAGCCGGTGAAACCTCGTAACTAAGTAGGACGGTTGACCGACACGATCGGTGCGAGTTCAGAGTTTAGACGCAGGACCGTACGCCTGTGGACTGTAAAATATACCCATAAGCTAAAAGGTGGAGCTAAAAAGGGGCACCGCAGGCGTTCTTTGCCAGCTCTCGGTGCCCTGGGTGGCCCTTACCGAGGTCGATGATGCTAGGTTTAGGCAGCACGATGTGGACTATGTAGACCAGCAGCGCGGACGCGACCACCAGCGACCAGCACACGAACACCGCGGCGCTGCAGCTCAGCCGGTTGTGCTGCGACGACACCAGCTGCAAGCCCAGGAGACGACCTGCAACCATACAAAGGTATCTCTAGAGCCAGCCCGCGCTACCTCGAGCCGTATCTCTGGAGCCAGCCCGGGCTATCTCGAGCCAGCCCGCGCCACCTCGAGCCACCCTTTGACACGACGCTGACGCGTGCTGGCGCGCGCTGGCGCGCGCGGCGCGGCATAGTACGCGCCGCGAGAAGCCGGCATTAAAAAGGCGAGCTGACATTATAATAACGACAAAATAATGAAATAATATTATTATTTATTATCATCACTTAGTAGATATTATTCGCAACATATAGTACGCGCAGAAGTTTATTCTGTGGCAACTGGCAACCGTGTGAGCTCTACACTCGCGGCGCGAAAGCCCGCGAAGGTCGCGAACCGCGAGTGTGGACGGTTTCGCGGTTTCGTGTTTGCGCTTCGCGGCTTTGTAATTGTACGCATCGTGTTCACAGCGTGTAGCATCCGTGAATCGCGGCCGCAATTCGCGCCGCGAGTGTAGAGCCCGCATTATAACTAGGCGATTTAATTGTTCGACAAACGCAAATTGCCAAATCTTCTAAAGACTTTCAGAATCGAAATGACTTTGGTCATTTGTATGTAAATTTAAATAACGACTCTAAAGTCAACAGAATTAGTTTAAAATTAATGCATATCTACCGCGTAGGTTGAATTAAACTCAGACCAAATAAAAATACTTTTTATTTGGTCTGAAGAATTAAATTACTTGTTTTTAAACAATATAACTTTTCAGTCTTACATATTTTCTTATTTTCTAAATAATTAGGTAGGTAGAGCTTGTCTAATTTGAAATGACGCGCCCCACCACTTCAAAGTTCATATTTAAATGGAACATTTTTGTACTGTAAATACGAGGGAGGGGCGCGTCATTTCTAATTGGTTTATGTCTACCTCTGTCCTACCTATATCATAATAATTGTGTCCTTTCCCAGGACCCACGCGCACGGGCGTATAATATAGCTTTGATAAGGGGGGTGGGGGGGTTGGGGTCCCTAACGTATTAAGGCGGCCAAGTGCGAGTTGGACATGTACCTCGCTAATTAAAATCTGTGCGGTACATAATAATATATTGTCGATTGGACAAGTAACATGGGTAGTAAGTTGGGGGGTCCGGACCCCCAGAACTCCCAAAATACATACGTCTAGAAAACTGCACAAAGATGTCGAATTGGCAGGCTCTGTCTTCGCCTTAAGCGAGAAGAGCTACCGTACCCATTCCTTGTCGTCACAACACTCTTGAGTCTTGACCTACCTTTATTAGTTGAGTACTATACGCATTACGCACTAATGTGATAATAAAATAGGAATCATCTACCAAGACCTTAGCTAACGTCAAGTGTAACTATTTCATTATCAGATCAAAGCGCTTGTAGGTATGAGATTCTACGAACTTATAAGTTATACTTATAACCCAAGAGCCCTGGTGAATATGACAGCCAGACTTAGATTAGGAGGTCACGACATTTTTCTGTTTTTGGTAACGATATCCAAAATTTTAGATTGATAAGATAAAGAGCAACTCTCTGATGCCAAATATGTCGGTCTGCCTGCGTAAAGTAGTTGCGTTCTCTGTATAGGGCGCCTGAAAACCCAGTTAACATGACCAAAAAAATTTTTAAGGTAAATGGCTGAGTAAGTTATATTAGGTAAGTACTAGTTGTTCTCTGCATATCAGTAGCGCAAAAACTGACCAAATATTCTGGTTCGTTATGAAGCAACGAGCGTTCAAACGTGACTTATTGTGTCCAAAAAAAATGATCAGGTAAATGGCTGAAAATTACAAATCGTAAACTGTCAGTACGTACTAGCTAATTGGCACCAAAACTGACCTTTGCATTTTCTGAGAAGATTTACTATAGTGTAATTTTTTTTTCATCATCGGAAAGTAGAGATTTCAACGACTAGAAAGCACACCATTTTTTTTAAAAAAGCTGATATTTTGACGGTCGAATTTTCGATTGAAAATTAGGGTATTTTTTCAATATAAATTCAAAATAAGGTGAAAAAATAAATATTTCTAATCAAATAAATGACAGCGTATTCGGTACTTAAAAATGTAAGTTATCACCAAATTTCGTGAAAAAAAATAATTTTTGTAAAAGATATAAATAAAAAACCAAAAACATGGTTTTTTAAATTTTTCACATAAATTTTGAGGTTATGGAGAAAAAGTGTGAATAGAAAAGTTTTAGATCTTTTTCTTACTACAACTTTGCCATTTGACTTTTTGCCAGAAATCGCGATAAACCGTTTCCCTCCCTTAAAACCTCCCCCCACACTTTTCACTAACTCAGATCGCCCGTAAATTATTTTTCCCTTAATTTTTACAATATTCTCCTCCTTTTGTAATGGGCAATGATATTATATAAAAAAACTCAAAGCAGATATGTTACTACCGCGCGCGTTGTGAAGCCATTAAATACGGGCCAATTGACCCGTCTTTTGTATAGTCTGTCTCTTTTATGTAAATATCATTTCGTATCTTTTGTTTCACTTATCTGTCAAATTTGACGATTGAATTTGAAAATTGTTCGGAAGCAATTTAAGCCGGAAAATAAGGGAGAAGACCTAATGGCAGACACTATAAGGAAACACGAAACATTCGAATGTTATATAACTTCTTCCATGTCTTCAGTAACTCTTACAAAATAAAACTATTATAATTATTCTCTGACAAATCAATAAAAAACATATTATTGGTCTTTTTGTAAACTTAGTCATAAGTACTAATAGATGACATCACAATAAGCGAACAACACTAATAGTAGACACCAATATGAACTAATAGTTGACATAGAACATTAAATTACATTTTACATTTTTCATATTATTAGGCCTTTATTTGCCGTTTTCAAAAGATTTCATTTACTTCATCATAGTAACTACATGCATCAGAAATATTATCCACGTTGTCTCCAGATTCTATTCATTCTTCTTCCATGCTGAAACTATCTTTCCTTTTATTTTTATTTTTCATATTTTTTTCCCAGCAAATTTATTTTTAGTCTTAAGTCTCCATGCTTCTTTTGCCTCTTCTTTTTTCTTCTTTTTGTTCTCAGTTCTCCTTTTTCTTCTTTTTACTGCTACAAAACTAAAGCATCGATTTTTAGATCAGTGCAAGGTCTAATATTAGACACCATGTCCATTTTTAGGTACAGTAGTTCTAAGTTCTTAGTTTGTTAATAGAATTATATTTTTAGAGAATAGTGATGATATTTGCAGTAGAATAAAGTACAAAATAACTTTAGTATGTATTGAAAAACTAAAAGATGAGATCCATGTCATCTATTAGGTTTTTTTACATTTTCAAGAACTAATAGTAGACACCCTTTATATTGTTAGGGAAAATGGATAAAAGATCATAAATAAACATTAATTAGTGTAAACAACATGACCATTAATCCAATGAAGTCAATAGAAATTACAAGAAATCTAATAAATGTATTCAAAACTTACGTGCAAAATTTCGCCTTCCTTAACCTATTTGCTAAGAAATTGCCGGGTGCGTGTTGACGCGGTCACATCATTTACGAAAACTGATCCCATTTTAAAATTTTGTTCCCGAAGGCATCCCTAATATATTTTTTCACATCAACAGATAGCATAAGAAGCTTATAAAATTTACAGTGTTGAGAAATAATTAGAATAATTCTTATTTTTATGGCATTTTTGTCGTAAGTGTCTTCTATTAGTTCAGTGTCTACCATTAGCGCCTTTCCCTTAGTATGAACGTAACAGATCTGTATTTAGTTGAATATCATTGTGTAATGGGTTTCATCCTACTGTGATTTCTTTTCACTTTTCATTATTTTTGAAGGTATTGATCAATGAGTTTCTAAAATACTAGAGTGGCAATGTCTTACAAACGATTCTCAGAAATGCGTAACCACTTGATAGCCCAAAAGACAATGTCACTTCATAATGTTATTATGTCATTATGTATGGCAGATATGCCTGCAGGCATCTTCAAAGTGGTGACGCGTTTCGTATTGATCCTGGTCTAGTTTGCCAACGAATTTACAAAAGAGATGCAAATCACGTAGCCGACTCGAGGAAAACCTCAATCAACAACGTTAATAATGCTCGATTTTTTTTTTATTACCGCATGGGATTAGGTGAGATTTGGCTGGATCCTTTCTATATGTATAATTATCTCGCGTATTTGTGGGCGCCCCAGCGAGGCCCGGGAGCCAGGTAAATGTTTGGTCAATGATTTCCTTCCGGGCGAAACATTGTACAATGCATAAGAGACTTATATACTATGAATACTATAGCGACCGTCAGCTGCGACTCCGTGGGTGGGGCACTGGGCAATGGCAGCTTCCCATGAAGAAAAAAAATTTCAGTAATTTCCTCTCATTTGAAAATTTTGTATTTTGAAAGAAAAACATAGTCAGCTGACCATAACACGGTGGATTATACGTCTAACAATACACTGATAAATTTTCAAATGAGAGGAAATTACTGAAATTTTTTTTCTTCATCTTTGGGAGGCTGCCACTACCCACTCCACCAGCGGAGTCGCAGCTGACTGTCACATTCATTTTACGAAGTTTCAGTTGGGATTCATTATTTTCAGTTGGGACTCATTGGGAGGGACTTGGTCATGCAAATCTGTCACTGGCCCCAGGTCTATTCGGGAATCTCCCTGTTCAAAACAAGGCCGCCATTAAAAATGCTTTTTTCTTATCGTTCAATGCAGTGATAACCACAAAAATTATCGGCAAACGCATAGATACGCGGTGAATCATAAGTCGTAATTCATTTTATTGTTATTTTCGTGTTTATTTACTTTATCAAGCTATGAGGTATAAATTAGCTCTCTTGCTAATTAATCCTTCAAGCCCAAGCAGTCGCATGCGACCGCGATGACAATAGAAAGGCTATTGTGTCTCGTTTTTCCACGATCGAGGGATTAAATATTAACACAGCAAATGTCTTGTTTTTTGTCTGGCACATTGGAAGTCACAGTCTTAACAAAGATAGCGGATCTTCAATAAGATCGACATAACGAATACCCCAAAATATATCAAACTAGCTGTTCCGCGCGGCTTCGCCCGCGTAATTTAGGAATTTCACGCATCCGTATATTTTTCCGCAAAAATAGCCTATGTCCCTTCACGTGGTCTATTCTTCAAGTTTGCCTAATAACATAAAAATAGCTCCAGTAGTTTCATATAATTTTCCCCGTTTTTCTCTATTTCTTCGCTCCTCTTATTCTTAGCGTAATAAAATATAGCCTATAGCCTACCTCGATAAATGGGCTATCTATCACTGAAAGAATTTTTGAAATCGGACCAGTAGTTCCTGAGATTAGCGCGTTCAAATAAGCCCTTTCAAATAATTTTCCCCCGTTTTTCCCACATTTTCCTCTATTTCTTAGCTCCTATTAGTTTTAGCGTGATAAAATATAGCCTATAGCATTCCTCGATAAATGGGCTATCTAACACTGAAATAATTTTTCAAATCGGACCAGTAGTTCCTGAGATTAGCGCTTTCAAACAAACAAATAAACAAACAAACTAACAAACTCTTCCGCTTTATAATATTAGTATAGATTGGTTACTAGATACGTCTTATACTTAATAATAATATGAGCAGTTGTATTATTCAATACAGGTGTATTATTCTACGTATAGTACGCGATGGCTTACTAGGTAACTAAAAAGAGTGAAATTATTATTTTTAACAAAAAATTAAAACCGACTTCCAAGGTAAAAACAATAATAGCATCCTTATAATATGAACTAAAAAGTATTAAATAATAATTATTCCCATCTAATAGTGCCTTTTTCCGAATTCGGCTAAAACTCAACTATTTCTGTACTCAATCTTCATAATTTTGAAGTCGGTGCCAGTTCCAAAAGTTTCAAATATTCTGTCAGAGAACTAAAGATTCATCTGGTACCGACTTCAAAATGATGAAGATTGAGTACAGAAATAGTTGAGTTTTAGCCGAATTCGGAAAAAGGCACTATTAGATGGGAATAATTATTATTTAATACTTTTTAGTTCATATTATAAGGATGCTATTATAGTTTTTACCTTGGAAGTCGGTTTTAATTGCTCTACAAATACCTTGTGGTACTCAGCTCTACTTTGTGGTACGGAACCCTTCTTGCGCGAGTCCAACTCGCACTTGTCCGATTTTATTTCAATAACGCGTAGCGTTCTGATATTTCATGCATTTCGACGTGTGCGCCGACGGTCAGCGTCCAGCGACCGGTCAGCGCGTCACGGGTCTACACAGACGGACTGCATTTCATTCAGCGGCGTATAGTCAGTTTGGTGTGAACACGGCCTTAGGGTCTACACAGACGGACTGCATTTCAACTGCAATCCAACTGCAAATTGCAGTTCAAGTGCAGTTTGAATGCAGTTGACACGACTGCAATACGACTGCAATAGAACTGCAAACCAAACAGTTCTCACGACTGCACGCCGACTGCAACTGAACTGCAATCCGACTGCGCGTATGGTTTGCAGTTCTATTGCAGTCGCATTGCAGTCGTGTCATCTGCATTCAAACTGCACTTGAACTGCAATTTGCAGTTGGATTGCAGTTGAAATGCAGTCCGTCTGTGTAGACCCTAAGGCCGTGTTCACACCAAACTGACTATACGTCGCTGAATGTGAGCGAGCGTTACGTAGTTCATTGTATTTCCATACAATGATATTCACTTTTTCGTCCACACCTAACGGACAATACGCCATTAAGCTAGGCGTAGGCGCGGACATTCGATACCGTATATTATTTTGTATGATTTTTACGTTCACACTGGGGCTCACAGTGAGTCTGCTCACATTCAGCGGCAGTCAGTTTGGTCTGAACACGGCCTAAGGGCTTTGCTAAATTGATACACCTACGCGGAAGAGTGGCAAGACAGTGCAGAGACAATTTGACTGGCCGAGAGCAGTGTCTCGCAACTCTACTCGGTAGGTATGATAAGGCCTTAACACAATCGGAATGGAGAAACCGTTTTTTGGGAGTGACAGAATAAAACTGTTGCCGTCCTTCCTCATGTCTCTAAGTATACTTTATATTTGTGCCTTTAATCAATATCGGCCAATTGTTTTACAACAACGTAAACTCCTATATTTTTGTCTTTAATGGTAAGTAGATAATAATTAATTGATTAAAGATTAGTTAACGATAATATAAACAATAAACATTGTTCATAAGAGCTGACACCATTATATTATGAAGTCAAGTAATACGAAAAGTGGTTTTATGACGAGGATGGTTCGTCCCAGACCCCACTACTGTCACCACTCACCAGTCCATATTTTATGAGTGTGTACTTTATTTCCTCCGCCCCATGTACAAAATCTGCCTCTCCTAGGACGCTGCCGCTCACAGGCCGCGGCCTATACCTACGGCCTATTTATAGATCCTGGCCTCTCAGCCAAGACGTTTTGGCGGGCCAGGGCTGTCTGTCACTTACCTTTAACAACCTCGTCGTTCTGCACATTCTGCGTGACAGTCACAAACTTTGGACCAATGTGGACTCTGGTGGACTTGTTCACATTGATGCTGTCAATTGTCGGGGTCAATGCACTCTCACTGCTAACTACACTCCCACTGTTCTGTATATCCATCATACATCGCAACTGAAACTGCAATAAGCAAGCGGTTGTCGTCAACTTCACATTGTATTGTTATGCGCTAACTTCATGACGGTTTTGGCGTTTTCCTTATGCTGTTATCGTGTACGCGTGCTGATTTATCTAATGCAGTGGCTCTTAAACCGTGCGCTTCGTTGTCCTTTTTTGCACTGATAAAAAAATCCTATCAACTATCGAAAGTGAATCGAAACGATAAAAATTAGAGATGGGATTGATGGCGCGCTATCCATTATGATAATTACGAAAATGAGTATGTCTGTCTGTTACCTCTTCACGCCTAAACTGCTAAAGCAATTTTGCTGAAAATTGGCATAGAGATACTTTGAGTCCCAGGAGAGGACATAAAGGATACTTTTTATTACAGAAAAATGTACGGTTCCCGCGTGATAACAAAAAACAAATTAATATTATGTGTACATACTAACACACTACCTGAAAATAATTTATTTTTCTTATTAATTTATTGATAAAAAAATCTGAATTGATTATAAAAAGTCAAAATTAAAACGTTGCTTGAAAATATGGAGTAGGTATAGATGGAGGAGAACTATCTCTATAAAGCCGGCTGTACACTCTCGCCGAGACACAGTGAGGCGGCCCGAGTGCGAGAGTGTAAATGGGTGCGCTCGCCTCGTCTCGCCTGTCTCGGACCCTCTCGGTCCGGTGTCGGTATTTTGCGCCCGAGACAAAGGGTCTCGCGAGGAAAACGAGCGCACTACTGTACACTCTCGCGTCTTTCAGTACTAGTCCCGCCATTGGACAGTGTAGAACAGAAAAATAACAATAATAAATGTCATTATCAGTCATTATCTGTGAGAAATAAAATTAAATAGGATTATAAACCTTTGGATTACAATGATATCTTTCGATGCATAGTGAATGGTGTACTTTGTACTTTTTTTACGCCTTTACCGCCTTTTGTACTTTTACTCAATAGTTCATAAGTTCTGTATTATGTCATGGTTGTTTTGGTGCAATAAAGGATTTTCATTCATTCATGGTGAATGGTCGTTTTCAACCATCTTCTCTGAGTTCTTAACTGCGATTGAACTAAGCGAGAATGTACATGATCGCACTCGGGCAAGAGGCTCTCGCACGAGACTCTCGCCCGAGAGCTCTCGGCGAGAGTGTACAGCGGGCATAATATTATGTAAAAAGTGTCCGCTGAAATGCGTTAAATTAGGGTGACGCGGACGCTACAGTAGCAACAGGGTAAATTTAAATCATTTAGCAGCTTTTATTTCAGCTATTTTAGGTTATGTAAAAAGTATGTATATATATGTAAATATTATGTAAAAAGTGTCCGCTGAAATGCGTTAAATTAGGGTGACGCGGACGCTACAGTAGCAACAGGGTAAATTTAAATCATTTAGCAGCTTTTATTTCACCTATTTTAGGTTATATTTTACTTGAAAACGACTATCCATAATGGTGGCCATACACAAAAGATCTTATTTCTGTGTACACCATCCTTCCCATCGTCCAGTCGGCATGAGTCATGACGCAACCGATTGGATCAGTTAAAATTGACCGTGTGCTGGACGATAGGCGAAGGATGGGGTATGGCCACCATTATAATATTATTTAAATGCTTTTCATTGTGCATTTCACGTCGCGTTCCGTTATGACTCTTTTTAGATGAAATTTAGCTTAGAAGTCAGACCTTACAGTTTAGACTTTAGACCCATTATAAAACATTATAGTTTCAAAGTCAGGTAGAGATAAGTTTGGCTAATTTACACTTTAGTTCTCAGGTAAAGTGGCACTTACAAAGCGGCGCGGCGGCTAAATTTAATATTCCAAATTATGCCACTCAACTACGTGTTACCTAGATTACGAATGTAAAACGAGTTCTAACTACATAAATACTTTAAAGACTAACTATGAAAGTAGAATAAAGTATTTGACGACCTCTGTGGCTCAGTTGGTGGGCTGTTGGTAGCTCAAGCCGGGGGTCGCGGGTTCGAATCCGCCGATGGAACAAAAAAGTTTTCAAAGTTCCTAGGTTATGGATGTGTATTAAATATGTGTATCATATAATAAAAATCTTAAATATTTATGTACATAGTATAAAAGTATTAAATATATTTCCGTTGTCTGGTACCCGTAACACAAGTCCTTCAGGTACTTAGCACGGGGCTAGACTGACTTGGTGTGAAGCGTCCATAGATATTAGCTATTATATTATTACTAGCGACCCGCCCCGGCGTCGCACGAGTATAAAATTTCCTCCGTTTTTTCCACATTCTCCTTACGCCTTACTCAATAAATGGGCTATCTAACACTGAAATAATTTTTCATATCGGACCAGTAGTTCCTGAGATTAGCGTGTTCAAGTTAGCCCTTTCAAATAATTTTCCCCGTCTTTTCCACATTTTCCTCTATTTCTTCGCTCCTATATTAGTCTAACGTGATAAAATATAGCCTATAGCCTTCCTCAATAAATGGGCTATCTAACACTGAAAGAATCATCAAAATACGTTGCGTAGTTTTAAGGGACATGAGGGAAAAAAGCGACTTTGTTTTATAATATGTATAGATTTGAAGTATTTTTAAGGGTCTACACAGACGGACCGCATTTCAACTGCAATCCAACCGCATATTGCAGTTCAAGTGCAGTTTGAAGCAGTTGACACGACTGCAATAGAACTGCAAACCGAACAGTTCACACGACTGCACGCCAACTGCAACTGAACTGCAATCCGACTGCGGTTTGGTTTGCAGTTCTATTGCAGTCGTATTGCAGTCGTGTCAACTGCATTCAAACTGCACTTGAACTGCAATTTACGGTTGGGTTGCAGTTGAAATGCGGTCCGTCTGTGTAGACCCTAAGCAAATAGGTATCTATCTTAATAATGTACTCGTAGTTAAGTACATAATATTATTATTTATTATGTAAATAATAATTTGTTTTGATTTATTTCTGTGAAATTGTTAATATAAAATGGAGCGTCTATTTTATTATTTACATGAATAACATCAATAGAGTTTCCATCTTCTAATATATATAAATCTCCTGTCACGATGTTTGTCCGCGATGGATTCCTAAACTACTTAACCGTGTGTTTTTTCTTCTTCTTCTTCTTATATGTGTGTTTTTTTCCAACTTGAGAGATAGGATAGCTTAGATCTTTAATTATTATAGTCGCAATTTTATTTTATTGCAAATTATTTGTCTATAAACAGCGACCATTGTTTATGCGACGGGGATCGCGGGATAGCGATGGACGTTGCCATAGTGACGTACTTTATTGTGGCAGCGAGTCGACATAATTGTGACCTAATTGCGATTAACGAGACCTGGCTGCGATTGCGTGAGGAAGATCGAGCTCCCCAACTCCCAGGGTACCGTTTGACTCACATACCAAGACCTGAAAGCGTGCGCTCCCGCGGTGGAGGCGTAGGTTTCTACACTAGGAGGGGTCTAAACGTGCAAATAATCAAACATAGCTCAGTCACACCTAACGTTGAGCAGATGTGGCTATCTATTAAAACAAACGGTAAATCTATCGTTGTAGGTACGGCGTACCGGCCTCCCTGGTTATCTGTTAATATCTTTATAAATGCACTAACAGATACTATTAGCAATTTAGCGGGGTACGACTGTTTATATCTTGTAGGTGATTTTAACATTAATTTTTTAAACACGAATACTGTGCAGTACCGAATGTTATGCGACTTTTTGTCAGCCCACAGATTGCGTCAGTGCACCACAGAGCCAACACACTACACAGCGGACACGGAAACCTTGCTCGACCTAGTCTGCACCGACACAGACCTGGATCGAGTCGAGGTTGACTACATACCTGATCTTAGTGGCCACGCATTCCTAACATTTTTGATATGTGTTAAAAAACCAAAGACCTATGCAAAAAGAATCAATTACAGACCTATTAGAGATATTGAATCTAGTAATTTTGAATATGTAATGAACTCAATTGACTGGCATTACTTCGAACAATTAACTGACGTGAACGAATTGGTTACCATTTTTAATAACTGTATTATATGGGCATTTGATCTGCTCGCACCTGTTAAAACTCTTTATGCAAAGGATCGGCAACGTCCATGGGTTACACACAACATCAAGCAAATGATGAAGTGTCGGGACGAGGCACATAAGCGTGCACGCACTTCCAAAGATGAGTCACATTTTCGCTTTTATAAACAGCTTAAGCGCGAAGTCACCTGTGCACTCACCAGAGAAAAGGCTGCCTATTTCAAAACATATATTCATGCTAATGCTAACTCACCGCAGCTGATGTGGAAACACTTAAAAGAAAATATAAACCCCCATGAATGTAAGTCCGACCTAAATTTACCTAATCGTCTTTTTGATCCTGACCTTATAAATTCATTTTTCTTAGATTTGCCTGGTAATAGTTGTGTAGCCCAAGGAACGCTCGATTACTTCAACAATAATTTGTTTGGCACTACAACATTTAACTTTTCTTTAATCAACGATAGTGAGGTTATAAAAATCATAAAAAGTTTAAAGTCAAATTCGATGGGCGCAGACGGGATAAATTTGGACATGTTGTCCATGGCCTGTCGTTTTCCAGCCTGCTTAAACGTTATAACTAAAATAATTAATAATTCTCTTCTCACTGGCACTTTTCCCGAGTTGTGGCGTTTAGCAGTTGTTAAGCCGTTGCCTAAGAAGGAAAGTGTGTGTGATCTTAAAGATCTTAGACCTATTAGTATATTGCCGTGTATGTCAAAAATCTTAGAAAAGGTCATACATGGTCAAATGAGCAGGTTTCTGGAAGATAATAGAATAATACCAACGGTACAATCTGGTTTCCGCAGTCAGCATAGTACTACAACCGCGTTACTCGACGTTGTAGACAATATAATTACGTCCCAAGACTCGGGCGAGGTAACGGTGTTGGTTTTACTAGATTTTTCCCGGGCTTTCGACACAATTAATATACCTCTACTACTTGCGAAATTAAAATTTTACGGTTTTGGACCTGAGGTGGTTTCCTGGTTCTCGGACTACTTATATAACCGTTACCAAGTAGTCGAGTTAAAAAAAGAAAACGGTACGTCCACACGCTCTAGACCGCGTAGAGTAACTAGGGGGGTCCCCCAAGGGTCCGTGATCGGGCCCCGTCTCTTTGCGCTGTTCTGTGCAGATATTATTAGGCAAATCCTGCACTGCAAATACCACATTTTTGCCGACGATATACAGCTATACATATCTTTCAAGCTATGCAATATCAAAGAGGCCCTAGAGAAACTCAACGCTGACCTCGCACGAATTAGTGAGTGGTGCAAAATAAACTCCCTAGTGCTTAACCCTAAAAAAACTAAATACATGATACTAGGCACAAAACGCCTGGTTCAAAAGGTAGCTGTCAGCCCACCTCTTATACGTATTGATAATACTACAATAGAACGAGTGACAGAAGCGCGTAACCTAGGAGTACTCATGGATGAGGGACTTAGATTCGAGAAGCATGTCATAAATGTTGTCAGTCGATGCTTTTATCGGTTGAAGTTGTTGTACAAAATAAGGAATTTTATACCACAACCGTTACGACGTACGCTCTGTGAATCTCTGGTGCTCTCAAACTTAAATTATGCAGACGTGGTGATAGGTCCTTGTTTGCTTGCACGATCAAAAAACCTTATTCAAAAGGTGCAAAATGCGTGCAGCAGATACTGCTGTGACATTCCTCCCCGAACCCATGTCACACCCTACATTAACAGCCTACGGTGGCTCAAAATGGATGGTCGCAGACAGTTGCACTTTGCAACACTTCTATTCGGTGTCGTTAAATTGAAAACTCCGACCTACCTCTACGACAAATTACAGTAGGCAAGCGATAAACAGCTGTCTATGACAACTAGGGGATCATCTTATCGACTAAATACTCCACTCCATCGCACGTCCACATTCAGAGGCAGCTTCAGATACCTGGCCAGTAAGATCTGGAACAACCTTCTACCGCCGGAGTTACGTGCTCTGAAATCAAAAAAATGTTTTAAAATAAAATTGAAATCTTTTCTGCTACAACAACAATTTAATCTTCCTAGTATTAATAATTAATAGTAATAATTCTTATAGTAATTAATAGTAATAATAGATAAGTATACCTATAATATATATTATTTTATTTTATATAGATATAACATTTACCCATTTTATAATAATAATTTATTTAATAATAATTATATCATATAGTAAACTGGTTATCATAGTACATATACTATGATAACCAGTTTATTATTATGACCATGGAAAAATAAAATATAATATAACTATATATACATTATTATTTATTACATCATTATCTAAATATAAACTCTTACCGTACGGGTTGTAAGCCGACGCATAGTGGTTTGCAGGAAGTTCGCAGATGTCCAGCCTTTGAACCTTAATGCATAATTACATATACGAGTATCACGTACCTAAAAAGAAAAAAAGTAAGTCAAGTCATGTTACTCATATTTTGTAATCATTAACCAAGAGAATATACTCACTACGTTTTAATCATAGATCTGATGATCATTTTAATCGAAATATTCGCAGAACCTATAATATTATCATGTTTATTTACTTACCATTTTACGTATCTTGCTTTATTACTACCGTTATAAGTTATAATACATATATTAATATTCTTTAGCTCAGCTGTTATAATTATTGCTGTGAGCTGGAGGCGCACGGCCGCCGCCCGCTCTCTGCGCGCGCGTCTGCCGAGTAGTGCCGAGTGCCGGGAATTGGGAATCGGGATGGAACGGGCGTTAGGGGAGTGCGAGGGGTGCGGGGGTCCGGGTGGCGCGATCATTGTGCACAGCAATAAACACTTTCACATTTTAATATCTATGTATTATATTATGTATTTATTATTTAGTATCCCAAGTACAATATAATATCTTATATATATAATAATGTATATTTTTATTATTAATTGTGGCGTAAATGTGTACGTATTTTTTGCGTTACAATTAGACTTAAGTATTTATAGTTGCTGAGTGTTTGGCTGTCCATCCAACGTCAATAACTGCAGGAGCCACAGAACACCAGGCGCTGTAGTGCTCACTACAGAGTTACGTCTGAGTGGTGTCCTTTTTGGCACATAAGGCATTGCACTACCTACCATTCCCATGTACTTAATACAATAGCTGTAATACATGTACTTACTGTTGTTTTCTTTTTTTTTTTTTTTTTAGTTCTATTTATTGTTGTTTCTCATTGTATGTTTCCGGTTATATTCGTGTAGTATTGTTATGTTTTAATGTTTGTATAAATTCTAATTGTTGATGTTGTAGTGTAATGTCCTATTTAGTCAAATAAACTTTTATTTATTTATTTATTTATTTATTTACTTATTAACCGACTTCCAAAAAACGAGGAGGTTATATATTCGGGTGTGGTTTTTAGGGTTCCGTACCTCAAAAGGAAAAAAACGGAACCCTTATAGGATCACTTTGTTGTCCGTCTGTCCGTCTGTCAAGACCCTTTTTCTCAGGAACGCGTGGAGGTATGAAGCTGAAATTTATATCAATTACTCAGGTCTACTGTCCCTTGAAGCTGTGAAAAAATCAAACTTCTAAGCCAACGCAATCAAAAGATACAGCCGTTTATGCCGCAAATTTTCGACACTTGCAAGGGAATCAAAACCTACAGGGTGCTTCCCGTGAACTCAGAATCTTGAAATTTGGTACGAAGCAACGTCTTATAGCATAGATAAAGGAAAAATTACGAAAACCATAAATTTTTAGTTACATCACATAATATATATTTTTTTAATAATTTTAAACTTACTACCCATTTCCTCATACTCGATTGTCGTAATGAACGAACTTTGTAAACCTTGCAGGTTTGTACGGAACCCTCGGTGCGCGAGTCCGACTCGCACTTGGCCGGTTTTTTTTTTTTTAAGTGAGTAATTCAATAAAATAATACGGGTGATATACTTCATATAATATGGCAAAGAAACGTTTGCCGGGACAGCTAGTTTTATATATATTTTTAAGAAACTTAATATCGCATGGTTGCTCTCCCGCCAAGAAGAGTTTCCCGCCAGTTTCCCGCGAGGTTGCGAATCGTCCAGACGCGTCGCGCTATCCCGTCTCACCAAAAAGCTGTTCGATATTCGAAATATTTCTTGCCATTCAAAAAGTTTCGAATTGTTTTCTTTCTATCCATTTTATAAAAAGTTAATGTTTGACTTTCCTATATAAAAAGGTACTCTGTATGTTTGACTGACTATTACCACAGAATACAATATATTAGTGTTATTACTACTAAAACTTAAGTTTGCAGTTGTTAAAGTGTGTTTTGGAGTTCTTCTATTAGACAATATTTTCTGACTGGAAGATTTGGAAAAATGGATATTGTTGGCGCTAAATTAGGTATGTACTTTCAAGCTACACGGAAAGTTTACATTGTTTAATTCAATTTTTTAACTCTGTTACTATTGCTAATAATAATATTTAAGCAGTGTATAACTTGTTAAATCTTACTTCTGCTTTTGTCATGTGACTTTTCCAATGTGCTAGGCAAAGTTGCAAACTTAATCGTCGTAAAATTATTTTTACAAGTAGATAAAAAAGCAGGGTATGCATTGAGTTTTGTAACCGTATGGTGTGACACGATAGTATAAAGCCCCGTGTTTATATTATGGGGGCCCTCAGTAAGAGTAAATCGGGGGCCCCGTATAATTCATACGGCGGATACGGCGGTATAGCTACGCTGAAGCGTGAAGCATAGGTGCTTGAATTTATGTTTTAATTTATTTCCTAATTACTACTTATTATTATTACTAATTTGTATCCATATTGAGCAAATTTAATAAGTGTATTTGTTACTTCTTTAGATACTTATATAAAAAAACTACTGTACTGTAGGGATTTTAGTCTGTAATATAATATGTACTGTAATTTTATGGGCTCAGAAGCCTGAAATAAACGTAATTATTTTAATTATTGACTTTATTTTGTTTATTTATATTTATAGTTGTTTTAAAAGTTGGTTCAGGTAATATTTACGTTGGTGCTCGAAAGCTAGACAAAACTTAGCTGCTATTAGCTCTCCGACTTGGTAGGAAATGAAATCTCGAGCGAAGCGGTGCATTTTCTCACTACAGTCATTTTGGGTAACTTTGAATTGCGGTTTAACTTTGAACAATACATAACACCTATTGTAAATAAAAATAAAAAAATAAATTATTTTATTTCTGAATAGATTTTAAGAAAATCTTTCAGAATGTTGATACTGCGATGCCTACCACCGGTTCGGGAATGTAAAAATATATTGTTCAAAGTTAAACCGCATTTCAAAGTTACCCAAAATGAGCTTACAAAAAGTTCCCTAATAATAATACCTCGAGCCCATTGTGATACAGTATGGAGTTGACACCGTAACGCAATGCTTGGTCACATTCAAGAGACGCTATATAGCCGCAGCGCACTTAGTCGGCCGCGAGCTCTTCTGCGCGCTTGACGTATGACAATTATAAAAAAACAAAATAAAAGTCACAAAAATGCCTTGGTGTGTCTTATGATATTGTAAAAATAATTCCAAAAACACTTCCAAATGCGACGACGTAACATTTTATAGAGTAGTATTCTTATTTAATTATTTTCAATTAAAATACGAACATTTAATTACTAGGCGAAGACGCGCGCCATTTCGCATTGTCATAGAGTAGTAGATACAGAGGGGAATGTAGGCATAATACAGATAATATCTATGATGAGACGACAATGAATGAAGTATTCAGGTAGACGAGTTTGTATTTTGGTAATATAAATACGGTATTACGTGTATATTATACATGCGTACATTATAATTGTATTTATAAATATTTAAGTAATTTAAATAAGGTAAGTATGTAGTGGACTTTGAATCCATACTTATTATAATATAACTAGCTATCCCGGCAAACGTTTCTTTGCCATAATATACAGTATTTCGCCCATATTATTTTATTGAAATGACTAAATAAGTATGTCACCATGGTAACGTCGATCGCTATCCCGTCGCATAAACTTAATGGTCGCCGTCAGTCTCAGGTTATAATAATTTACTATTATTTATTCAACAAATGCACTTATTAATATACTAGCGACCCACCCCGGCGTCGCTCGGGTATAAAATATATAGCGGCTATATATTTTATACCCGTGCGGCGCGACGCCGGGATCATTTTTTCAGTGACTATATTATACTTACATACATACATTGGCCTTACGTCTGTGTCAGACGATTTACAGCGTGTTGGTCTGTGTTACACTTACAGCTCTTTTCGTGGCTGTGCAAGCCGATACGTGAGTGACATAGACGACCACAGTAACGACAGGAGAAATAAGAGGTTGATGGTACAGAACATAGACTTTGACTCTTGTGTCCCCTGTCTTTGAGAGCCTGGAACCAGGCATCATCGCAAAGCTTGCTACCCTCTACTATCCGTTTGCGCCAATCTGTTCTGTTTTCCGCGAGCCTCTCCCAGTTGCGGTGATCAATTCCGAAAGCCATCATGTCGCGCTTAGCACAGTCTTTGAAGCGAAGTAACGGCCTTTCCACATTTCTTTTGGCATTCGCTACCTCGCTTAGCATAACGCGTCGTGGTAAGCGAGAGGGTTCCATTGTGTATACGTGTCCAAGCCAACGTAGACGTCGCTGTTTCAGCAGCGCCATCAAGCTAGGTAGCTGTGTTATTTCTAGAACCCTCTCGTTGGTGACCCTGTCATGCCATGTCAAGCCCAAGATTTTGCGTAGGCAGCGCATATAAAAGGCGTTAAGACGACGCTCTTGTTTTGCGTACGTTGTCCAGGTTTCGGAACCAAACAAGAGTATGCTTAAGATTGAGGCTTGAAAAACAACAATTTTAGTTGACTTGACTTTATTATAGCCACTAAAAAAATGATTAAAATCGTTAGCCTACGATACTTCACGGGGTCTACTTCTTATCTGTGCCAAATAACATAAAAATTACTCCAGTAGTTCGCAAGATAAGCCCTTTCAAATAATTTACCCCGTTTTTTCCACATTCGACTTGTTATATTATTATTTCGTTTATTTCTGCATGACTAAAAAGTTGGATTTCACATAACTATTTTCAACTGAAATCCAATTCTTGAGTCATGCAGAAATAAACGAAACTTTGTTTGTATTCCCCTATCTTAGATGAGCCGCCATATTGGATGTAGAATGACATTACATTCTTTTTCGAGTTATTCTCAAAAAGTTATTTCATTTAATATGCATACTGTTATTATACGACGGCATAGAAAATAACTATTCCGCTATCTTGGATGGTCGGCCATTTTATATTTATAGTGATGTCAAATACTGTATCGTGCATTGTCATTCAAACCAAACGTGTATACAACATTTCAGCTCAATCGGTTAAAATATTATATTAAGTACTTACATACAATATACATACTTCGAAATTGAGTTCAAAAAATCCACCCGAACTTACATAATAATAACTAGCTATATGACCGAGCTTTGCTCGGTATTCAAAAAATTCAAAAAAACACACATAAAATGAAATTTTTTGAAAATGATTCCTAGCTAGATCGATTTATCGCCCCCGAAACCCCCTATATACTAAATTTCATGAAAATCGTTGGAGCCGATTCCGAGATTCCAATTATATACAAGAATTGCTCGTTTAAAGATATAAGATATGTAAGTAAATAATAATATACAGAGTAAGTTAAATAAAATCTTTTAATAATGTTTAGTAAAAATCTTTGTTTTATTTTATCCACTAACTCAATTCTGCGTTCATTCATGTGTAGGCACAAAACTTTGTCACTTCTGCGGTACTGATCTATAGCCATTACCGCCCCGCCTCTCACCCCGCTCATTCCTCAAGTGTGACATGTTTTTTGTTGGCAATAGCAACTCCATACATCTCAAAACTCGAGCCTGAATTTTTGAAAAAAGATTTCCTGGAATTGGTGATCGAGGGAATAATTATTGTCCTTACTCCTTCCCCGTTCCATTGGTAATTTTACCGGTTCGTTTATGTTAGTTTCCATACTAATCCGTATCCAATCCATACTAATATTATAAATGCGAAAGTGTGTCTGTCTGTCTGGTACCTCTTTGCCCAAACCGCTGAACTGATTTTGCTGAAATTTGGTATGGGGATTTGATTTTGAGTCCCGGGAAAGGACATATTATTATACTTTTAATCCCGGAGAAGTGTACGGTTCCCGTCCGATAGACGGATTTTGGCATCATCTAGGTATCTATGTAGCTAAGCGGACACAAAATATCTTAAACCAGCATCACTTTCTATTTTAACCGACTTAAAAGGTGGAGGTTATATTTGCAACTCTATTTCTTTTCCTTTCGGTCTGAAAAATTCAATGTCATTCATCCTCATAATGTGAAAAACGGTTAAAGAAAATATTCACTTTTGATTAAAGAACTCCGTATAATGAAAAGTGCTCTTTTATTTGTAACATACAGAATGGAACTCAATTTCTTCAACTCGCAAGTATTTACGACATTTATTCATTTTCAATTTCATAAATCTAAGGCACAAAATATAATGTTCAAAGGCTTTGCGTTGTTTGCAGTAAAAACGGAAATCAGATGCCATTATTAAGGTTGTGTAAATACGTTTGGTTTCACGAATATCTAATAAGGTGCTTTTAGTTCGCTCAAAAGACTACACTGTAATGGTTTAACAGAACAGTGATAATAATTTATGATAGCGGTTCTGAAACTTTTTGGTGGTGAACCTTTTTAGTGTGGGTATGGTATTAAAATACGCGAGCGAAAAACTTTGGAACCCTTTGACGATAAATGAGGAAACGTAGGTGATTGAAATTTGGCACAGTTAGGTATAGTTTATAACAATATTATGGTGAAGAAGTGCATTGAGCTAATATTATTTTGAAAGCTTTTAAGCCCGTCACAGACTTAGCTATATATATTAGCAGTGAACTCATAAAAAGGAACACATAATATAATATATACTTACATTAATTACACAACCTAAAGTAAGTAATTATGTGTAAGTAATTTTGTTTTACCCTAAATAAGGCATTTATATTTAAATATGTCTTCATAGTTACATATGATGCTATAATCAAACTATTCATAAACTACTATGAATAGTTTACAAAGGCAGTTTACAGCTTAACTTGATGCGTATGGTCAAGTTAAGAGAGCGGTAAATTAAGTATTGAGCTAACAGAGGGAATGATTTATTACTTACTTAGTTTTGTTACGCCAAGTGTTATATTAACAAATAACAATATATTTTACTGTAGTTCACATAAAATACTTGTCTGTAATATAATTAGTAGGGAAAATGCAACAGTCAAATATTTTTCTTTACACAGCTTAGAAGGCTCAATTTCCTGTCTGTTAGATTAATTACTAAACGGATTTTAATGCAGTTTGCAGCATAAAGTGATTCAAGGGAAAGGTTCGTGATATTTATAGGTAGATTTAAAAGCTGTACTTTTCCTTTCGTCTTTTCTAAGTATTTTCATATCAAATTTTATTAAAATCGGATTTACGCTAGGCGCAAGAAGGTACTTTTAGGTTCTACAAGCATTTATTTGGAAACGGAGTTCCTAAATGAACTTACTGATTTTGATATACATTAGTATAATATCTATTATGAAACAGATATAATATTTAAACACTCACGATCTTACTACGAAAGATTTAAACACCTATTGAACAGTTGATAAGGAAACACTCAGTAGGTAAATAATGGTCTCAAAACAACTGTTTAATAGATGTTTAATCTTTTGTGGTAAGACCGTCAGTTTTCATATAAAACTTTTCATCGTTCGGATATTGTATTGCATAATAAATAATAATATATTATGCTCTGAAGCTGATTAAGTATGAATATTGCAATTATGTCATCAAGAGACATAGGCATTCAAAAACTTACGGTTCCCACGAGATATCATTTGCTCGCAAAGCAAGATCCAGTCTAAAATAAACTGTTCGATTCCATTTCAAATGCAGATCTTTTCAAATCCACTGGGGATCCAGCGATGTAAAAGTTAGGGTAGAATTGAACTCTGAGCCTATACGAAAGCTTTGGCTTTTGTATGACCAATAGGCACGTATTAAGAGCGGACTGTACAATTTTGCTGTGTTTTCCAATAAGTATTACGATCCCGGAAGATGATTGACTCAAATGAAATTAGGATTTATTTAATCATTGTATATTTATCTGATACTTAGCTAACGGAAAACACGATTCACTTATTTTGACACGATAGTTTTATTTTTCGAAATTATGAATATTTTTGGGCATTTCAACAAATATCAGTTGCACTTATTGAGTTACTATCATTAAATAACTTGCACTACATCACACACTTTATAAAATCATAGCGAAAGGAAATATTAGTATTGTATTTAGTTTTTAAGTAATCATCAAAAAACAGTTTTGGGACTTACGATCTTTACTTTCGTGCTATAATGCGGGAACCGTTGTTACGCGATATTGTTCACTATTAGCTGCAGCCTAAAACACATTGCCCGGGAGCACGATTAATGGAATTATTGTATCACGATTGGAGGATAGCGTTGTGTGTAGGCGGGGCAAGCGTTTTGACAGTAAGCCCTTAAAGGCCGTTAGCAGAGACTTCAATTTAAACAGAAGTCGTTAGTCCATCGCTGCTGTCACCGGGACGTCACCGATGAAAATTCAAATGCCACTAATTACCTAGGCTAAATATGTGAAATAGATATATCAGATCTCATGTAGAGTCAAGCTTCTGAATCTACTTGTAATCATGTTAAATTAAAAGCGTTCTTTACAAACCACAATATGAATATTATTAAATCATAAGACATAATAGCTCTTAATAATATTCAATTACGTTGAAAATCATAATAATATAATTATAATATGTAATAAAATACTTTATAATAGTAGGTTTAGTATTGATATTATATTGATCATTAGTTGTTTGATTGCAGTACGAGTACTAATCATATGACATTACTCAGATAACATAACATTAGGCCAAATGTTAGTGTTAGATTAACAATACACATTACTGTAATTAATCACTAGATCAGTTCATTGACTGATCAAACCATTAATTTGGCCTTTATTTCCAAACTAGCTGACGCCCGCAACTCCATTGCGACATATTTTTATCGCGCGAAAACCGTAATTAGTGAGGGAGCCCTAAAACATTTTTTTTTATTACTAACAAGCTGATTTTTTGTGAGTAGCTTCATTTTGATAAGACAAACAACTTTTTTATCTGCAGAAAATCTTGAAAGTAACAGAGATAGAAAGGATTAAATATTTCTATTTGATGGTCCTGAAATATGGATTGTTCTATTGTAGGACAATGTTACTGTTAAATTATATAACCATTAACCTATCAATATGAAAAAAATCAGCTGGCTACCGCTAGGGTTCCGTTTTAGGGTATAGTAGTCAACGAGGACTTGTTGATAGTATTTTGATAGCAAATGGTAATAGATTTTTTTGCATCGCTGGCAATATCCGTACTTTATCACCATTTCCGTATTTCAGTTGAAATATGATGGGTTTTAACCCAACTACGGTAAACACTTGGGTCCGAGGGTAGTAATAAAACAAACAGTTTACTCGCCCACTTCAAACAAAGGATTCGTTTCGATGGTGATTCGATTATTACATTTGAAACTTAGGGTTGTCTCTATCTTAATATTAGCGAGACAAATCTGGAATTTTCGTTGCAAAGGCTCTTAATTTCATTGAAGTGGGCAGTGACACTACCAAAACTCGATGGCCCATGCTGGCAAACTACACGCCATCGCTATTGAGTACAGGGGTTAATGGTAATACAGAATGTAACAAATCTAAGTGATAATATATTAGGGTATGTATGCCGTATGGGTTCCCCATATACAGCTCACTGTGAAAGTAGCAGCGCAGAAAGAGCATAATGTTTTTGTTATTTGTATGAGCAAGCGCCCGAGAGTCATTAATTTTTCCATACAAAAGTTTATAAATAAAAAACCGGCCAAGTGCATGTCGAGCCACGCGCAATATAGGGTTCCGTAGTTACCCTGTACCGCTAGTTTCTTAAAATTTGTGTATGGTTAATGAATGTACATTTATAACGTGTTTTACACTACTAACAACATCATCTTAGTTTATTTCAAAGGAATTTGAACGATAAGTTCCTTTATACTTCGCCGAAAACATTTTTTTTATTTGATCGACTATTACTCAATAACTTATGAAGTTTTTTTAGCCGTGATAGTTTTCCTTATAAATTCACCATATTTCCTACTCCCGTGAATTTTTTTACATTTCCAGAAGCTACCGTTTAGCTGGTAGAAGGGGGGGACACTGGACTCTAACGATTTTTTCCACTTTAAAACTTAATATTTCACAAACGGATCCCTAAATCGGAAAATGATCTATAGATACTCATAATAGTTTTAAAAACCCTATCCAATGACACCCCACACGATGGGGTGGACGCGAAAAAAAATTTTCATCTTCATCATCATTTCCATCATCATTTTCATCATCTTGATGTGTATGGAAGGTACCATAAAAAAAATATTTTTTTAAGATTTCATGTACCATTTTGTTGCCATCATTAATATGTGCATTCATGCCAAATTACAGCTTAGTAGGTCCTACAGTCTCTGAGCAAAACCGCGGACAGACAGACAGACAGACAGACAGACAGACAGACAGACGGACAGACGGACAGACGGACGGACAGACCGAAACTATAAGGGTTCCTTGTTGACTACGGAACCCTAAAAAGTTACTCTATATTATATTGGAAGCCCATACATACCCCAAAGTATTATCACTTAGTTTTGTTACACCCTGTATAATGACGGACGGACCTGAGATGATACAGATTATAAATATAACATGTCTGAAAGACGCCATTTTATGCCTGTTGGTAAAGCGGGCAACTGGAATTGGAAAAGTTTTAAAAATGTTTCCCAAAGATACTTTATCTCTTGGGGAAAGTGGCTTAAACATCTAAATAACAATACTGTCATGACATTATTATATCACCATAGCGAGATAGGCGGTCCCCCAAACTCGCAATAAATTTACAACGGCAAAGGCTTTTGCCGGGAATTTTTGCTATATTTTTTCCTCGTTTTTCTAAATAAAGACGACGTCGTCTTAATTGGTTTTTATTTTCTGATTGACGTATATCTTTTGACTTTTTTTGGAAAAATTCCTCGAGTGGCAACCCTATTCGAACGTATGGACCTCTATAAATTCTGAAAATCCCGACGCCGAAGCAAAGCTAATAAATTTAGATAAGTTTATAGTTTGTCCATGATAACTTTAAACTGTAAACGAATTGTCTATTAGGACTCGAGAATTTTAACTTGAACATACGTACATAATAATAAGATTTTGACGTGACAACGTATTACAATTCGATATGGGCTGTGCGCACGAAAAAACATGACGCAATATGCGGCGTTACCTCGCTCTGAGGCGTTCCATTTAAGGCTATGACGTTGTCACATTCAACTATCGTCAGTAAACCGACTTTACAAACAACCGAGTTCGAGTCGAGTTCGAGTCGTGTTCGAGTCGAGTTCGAGTTGAGTCCGAGTCGAGTTCGAGTTCGAGTCGAGTTCGAGTCGAGTTCGAGTTCGAGTTCGAGTTTTTTTGACGTGACAACGTCTTATAATTCGATATGGGCTGCCCGCACGAAAAAACATGACGCAATATGCGGCGTTACCTCGCTATGAGGCGTTCCATTTAAGGCTATGACGTTGTCACGTTCAACTATCGTCAGTAAACCGACTTTACAGACAACCGTGTTCGAGTCGAGTTGAGTTCGAGTCGAGTTCGTGTCGAGTTCGAGTCGAGTTCGAGTCGAGTTCGAGTCGAGTTCGAGTCGAGTTCGAGTCGAGTTCGAGTCGAGTTCGAGTCGAGTTCGAGTCGAGTTCGAGTCGAGTTCGAGTCGAGTTCGAGTCGAGTTCGAGTCGAGTTCGAGTCGAGTTCGAGTCGAGTTCGAGTCGAGTTCGAGTCGAGTTCGAGTCGAGTTCGAGTCGAGTTCGAGTCGAGTTCGAGTCGAGTTTGAGTTCGAGTCGAGTTCGAGTTCGAGTTCGAGTTCGACACAAAACACTACTCTCCAACCGTCTTTTTAATTTGAAAGTGTATCTGTCCGTCTATTTGTGTATCTTTTTATGTTCCTTTACGGATGCTGTACTTACAATAAAGTTGCGAGCAACATTGAGTATTTAAATATCAAAAGTTAGAGTCGAAAAAAAAGACAATTTTAATTTCATAACTCCGATTCATATTTCCGAGATAATAGATAATATTCATAACAATGTAATTATGTACACATAATAATTTAATTGTATGTTATAATCTCAGTTTATTAAAAATGATCCTTGAGAAAATGCAACAAAAACACGGAAAATTAACGAGTAATGACCAAAAGTAGGCCGATCCCTGCTGTTTTAGTGAACATATTTCATTGGCATTATTGAACTTTCCACACAACGGCTATTAACGCTGTGTATCTTCCTTGTTGGTTCTATAGATATAATATTATGTTGCTCACATCTTTGAGATTGTATTCGATTATGTTATGGAAACCGTCAATTGTTTCGTGATCAATGATAATCTTATATATAAAAATGGATTTTCAAATGTGTTAGTCGCGCTAAAACTCGATAACGGGTGAACGGATTGGGCTGATTTTAGTCTTAAAATATTCGTAGAAGTGCAGGGAAGGTTTTAAAGTGACACGAAGTTCACCGGGACAGCTAGTCTTCTTATATATAAAAATGGATTTTCAAATGTGTTAGTCGCGCTAAAACTCGAAAACGGCTGAACGGATTGGGCTGATTATAGTCTTAAAATATTCGTAGAAGTCCATGGAAGGTTTTAAAGTGACCTGTGACACGAAGTTCACCGGGACAGCTAGTCTTATATATAAAATTCTCGTGTCACAATGTTAGTCCACGAACTCCTCCGAAACGGCTTTACTGATTTTTACCAAATTTTATAAGCATATTCAGTATGATGTCTGAGAATCGGCTACTGGGTACTTTATATAATGATAAGCGCATTTGTTGAATAAATAATAGTAAATTATTACAACCTGAGACTGACGGCAACTATTGTTTATGCGACGGGATAACGATCGACGTTGCCATGGCGATATACTTATTTAGTCACTTCAATAAAATAATATGGTCGAAATACTTTATATTATGGCAAAGCAACGTTTGCCGGGACAGCTGTCAGCTAGTATTATAAAAAAAACTAAATTCGTGATAAAAACTATTTTACGTACTTCCCCGAGATTAAGTGAAGCCATGTCTTCATTTTTTTTTACAATTATTAGGTGGTGTCTGTTCGCCCATATACTTCTTTGTTATCTTTTTTTTTATTCTAATCATTTTATTCTAACCAGCAGCCTTACCCCCGAAACTGGTATCAAGACCTCGATCATGAACATCTCGATTTTGATATGATTTTGACGATGACATCGAAAACGAAATCGAAATCAGACTCGTATCAAGTTGATATCAGTTTCGGGGATAAGGCTGCTGTTAAGTGGTTTAAAAGTTTGAAGTATAATATACAGATCCCACCATAAGGATCTCCAAAGCTGTATGTATGTAACCATATTTTAATCCATGTCTGCTTTCGGGGGTTTTGGCTAACGTAAATCCTAGAATGCGACAATTTTGTAGAATAGATAAACTCCCGTCAGAATCACAGGAGCATTAAGATGTTTTAGCAAGATCTACTTGAAGTACTCAGCCCATCATCCATCATTTACATTTGTAAAATTAATAAATAACAAGCGAAATAAAAGGCCGCCGAACCACTCAGTGTCGGAATGAACTCCATTTTGTACACTTAAGACCCGCCTTTTTATTTCAAACATCGAAATCATTTGAGTTAGGGTGGTATTACACTGTCAAAGGTATAGCATCCAATAATTTAGATCAAAGGAAATGGACGACTTCATCTAAACTTTCTTTGTGAAATAAAAAGAGAAAAGAGACAGAATTACAGGTAGAAACAATGATGTTTTAATAAACATGGCGTATGTTCATACAAATTGGTCCTCAGATTTTGTTCCTACGACATATACGTACTTACCTCTGTCATATTTATATAGGTTACCTAGGTTACAACAATGAATGCGACAGATAATACGTAACGAATGATATAGAGAAGGATAGCTATATGTTTTGAGATGGTTTTGAGTTGCATTTGACAGTCGCATCAGCACGCATGCGCGACAAAGATCAAGAGAATTAATTGTTATTGTTGAACAGAAGAGACATTGAATAAAACTATTACAATAAAATCGTAAGAAGTGTACATTGAATATTTTTTAAAATAATACCTGGACCCGCGACCGTGATCAACAATCGATATCGAACCCAAAAATACTTATAGTTTTTAGAATTTTTGTCTGTTTGTCTGTATGTATGTCCGGGCTTTAACGATTTTTTTCACTTTAAAACTTCATATTGCACAAATGGATTCCTAAGGGCCGGGCCACAAAAACACGGCACGACGTCGTACGGCGCCGTGTCTCGGGAATCCACGACGCGCGTCGTAAAAAACCACAACACGGCGGCGTCATAATATGACGTCGTACGACGTCGCGTCGTAGAAACTTATGGTTAGCTATACGTAGAAATTCACGATGAGTTTGGACCGGGATACAAAAACATGGCACGACGTCGTACGACATCTAAAGGTGGCGGTTCGCGCCGCGACAGAGACTGGAGACCGAGACAGGAGACTGAGACCAGAGACAGCGACCATTACTTGACGTTAGGCAATATATACATATATGCGACAGTTCGCGAGCGAGACAGAGACAGGAGAGCGAGACGGTCGCTATTCCGGACCAGTAGTGTGTCGCGCTCGTGAAAACACACGTGTTTAGGTTTAAAAATGAGTATTTGTGATGAAGACTGTGACTTACAGTAGGTACATGCCGAGGAGACCGAGACATTTGTCGCTGTCTCTGGTCTCAGTCTCCTGTCTCGGTCTCCCGTCTCTGTCGCGGCGCGAACCGCCACCTTTACGTCGCCGTGTCGTGGGCATCCACGACGCGCGTCGTAAAAAATCACGGCACGGCGCCGTACAGCGTCGTACGACGTCGCGTAGAAACTCATCATGAATTTCTACGTGAGTTTCTACGACGTCGTACAGCGCCGTGACGTGGTTTTATACGACGCGAGTCGATGGTACGACGTCGTGCCGCTTTTTTGTGTCCCGGCCCTGAGTTTCTACGATGCGACGTCATAATATGACGCCGTACGGCGCCTTACGGCGCCGTGTCGTGGTTTTGTGTCCCGGCCCTTAATCGGAAAATGGTCTATGAATACTCGTAATATTTTTAAAAACCTATCCAACGACACCTACACGGTGGGATGGGCGCGAAAAAAAATTCATCCTCGCTTGATATGTAGGGGAGGTGCCATAAAAATATTTTTTTTTAGAAGCAAATGTTGGCCCATAATTTCGTAGAAGTGTGAAACCACCGTAAATGCGTACCGAAATTTGAAAGGAATATCAACCGCACGCACCGCAGTGGCCGCATTTCGAATTCGTCATATAAAGAATGTAGAAGTTGCGAAGACTGCGGCGCGGGTAGGTAGGTATGCGAGCTTGCCTATAACTTCATATAAAGAATTCGAAATGCGGCGACTGCGGTGCGTGCGGTGCGGGCAAATCTGCGTTCACCTTTAAAAGGAAAGGTTTGTTCGAAAGATTTGTGAAAGTATTAAAGTGCTGGGGAGCAAGTTCTGTGTGCTCTTTGAAACTTGAATGTTTTCAGAATAACATGGTTATTCTGATTCAAGTTTACTTTAAATATAGAGTACTTTGATATTACAGAGAAGTTTAGTGGTAAAATTTTTGGTGATATGATTATAGTAGATTCCAACGATTAATATTTGTTAAGTTCAATTTTTTTTCTATGGACGCTTCACACCACGTCTGGATCCGTGCTAAGTAGGTACTTGAAGGACTTGTGTTACGGGTACCAGACAACCTAATACTTTACTAAGTAACATATTATTATATTTAAGATTTTTATTATATGATACTCATATTCAATACACATCCATGACCCAGAAACATTGAAAACGTTTTTGTTGCGTCGGCGGGATTCGAACCCGCGACCCCCGGCTTGAGCTACCAACGCGCTCGTCCACTGATCGCAGAGGTCGTCGAATATATTGTGTGCATGTGTCGGTACGTGGCATCGAAGCAAGCGGCTGGACCGATTTAGATCTAGTTTTTTTCTAGACATTGTGGACAATTTTGGAGGTTTGAAGACAATACTTTGCTGTCTAATCGCTAGTGCTCTTGATATTATTTTCTTTGTCATATTTTAATAATAATTTGTGAAATTTCTTGTTGTTTCGTAGTTTTTTGATGACAGTACCACAATAGTACGCCATTGTACGAGTAAGTCAATCCTTGAAATAAAAATAATTGTGGATGCATTTTAAAGAAGTTTTTCTGTTCTATTTTAATTTTCTTTGTTGGATTGGGATTGCATTCTACAATTAAAGCCGAATTCAATCTACTTTTATCTCCTAGCTTTATTTTTAATCTACACAAAACTTGATTTTTTGTTATCTTCTTTTAAAGGCCTCAACCAAAAAAGCATCATCAAAATCAATCAATCAATCTGTTACTTAAATGAAAATCCACACAATTTGTACTGTTATTGTCGTATTATGTAATAGATGTAGGTAATAAACCATTTTCTATTTTTCTATTTCTAAAATAGTGTGGGCTGTGGCACAAAATTTTGTACTTAAACTAAATAAATAGATACATAGATAACGCCCGCAACTACAATACGCCAAAATTAATTTATCGCCTGGAAACTGTACATATTTCTAGGATAAAAATTATTCTATTTCCTTTCCCGGGACTCAAAGTATCTCCATGCCAAATTTCAGCAAAATCGGTTCAGCGGTTTGGGCGTGAAGAGGTAACAGACAGACGTCGAAACACGCCTTCGGCAATTGTATCGGTCTGTCTGTTATATTAGTAAGGAAGTAAGGATAAACTACCAAATTTTTGAAGTGAAAACTTCTTTAGCGGCGTTGAGCACTTTTGTGGGATGGGTAAAAACTGTGAAACTCGCGTCAGATTCTCGTGCTGATCGAAAAACCGTAAGACGGTTGGAGAGTAGTGTTGTAACATCGAAATCGATTAATCAAACAATCGATTGTTTTTTTTCGACTGTCGATATTTTTTAATCGATAGTAAGGGTTTCGATTAAGTAATTTAAAAAAACGATTTTTTAAAAATCGATTTTCATAAAAAATGGGATAAAAATTTAACAGATTGTAAGGGTTTCGATTAAATAAAACATCGATTTTCATAAAAAATGGGTTAATTTAATCGATTGTAAGGGTTTCGATTAATTAAAAAAATCGATTTCCATAAAAAATGGGTTAAAAAATTGTAAAGGTTTCGATTAAATAAGAAATTCGATTTTTTAAAAATCGATTTTCATAAATAATGGGTTAAAAATTTAATCGATTATAAGGGTTTCGATTAATTAAAAAAAATATTTTTTTTAATAATTGATTTTCATAAAAAATGGGTTAAAAATAATGCACAACATTAATAATCAAGTTTTCACTTCTGACGGCACTCCTGGAGTGCAACCCGTCTTTTTTTTTAGTTTCATTATAGTCATTATACTTGATACACCATTAATTGGTTGAATGAACGTACTGTTCACCATAAAAGGCTGTCGACACGTTCAATGTTTTTCAGCTCCATGTTGATTTATTACAGAAATATGACGAGTTAATTTTGTTTTTAAGGGGCCGGGTACCCTTGGAATTTCTCATACAAACGTAATACCAAAATCATTTTCACATACGAGAATATTTAACATGTTTGAGTTATTTTTCAGTTTAGAATAGTAATTACCTAGGTTCCTACACAAAAATTTACTTCAAAATATTTAAACACAAAAAAAAAAATTGTTTTAAATTACTTTTAGTAAATTTACTACAAAATATTGAAATACTAAAAAATAGAGTAAAACACTTAAAATATATAAATAAATAGTAAATTTACTACAAAATATTTAAATACTAAAAAATATTTTTTTGAGTTTTAATATTTTGTAGTAAATTTACTATTTATTTATATATTTTTTAGTGTTTTACTCCATTTTTTAGTGTTTCAATATTAAGTAGTAAATTTACTAAAAAAAATTAAAACAAAAATTATTTTTTTTGTGTTTAAATATTTTGAAGTAAATTTTTGTGTAGGAACCTAGGTAATTACTATTCTAAACTGAAAAATTAAAACATGTTAAATATTTTCGTATGTGAAAATGATTTTGGTATTACGTTTGTATGAGAAATTCCAAGGGTACCCGGCCTCTTAAGTCGCGGCAAGACGGAGCTAATCGGATATACTTTTTATGACGGAGGACTCTAAACTTTGAGAAAGCTTTTATCTGATTAGGTTTTTATTTGCACAGATAAGGTTTCGTGGTTTTGGTTCAGCGGTTATTTCAGATAAAACGCGACCTTTGGTTGTGGAATTATTCTTAGATTAGATGACGTCCGTAACTCGTTGCACCTGAATTTGTTTATCGCGCGGGAACCGTATATTTTCGGGGATAAAACGTATCCTCAAAGTATCACAATACCAAATTTCACCAAAAAGTTTAGCAGTTGTGCCGTGAAGAGGCAACATACAGACATTTTCACATTATATAATATTAGTATGGATAGTAAATCCTTGTCTAAGTTAAAGGAATGTACCTATAGACTTCATGATCATTAATAATTTATGTTTACTTTGTAAAGTGGTGAGCTAATATTAGACTAAAGTCTGTAGACAATCAATTAGTATAGCAGTAAGTAACAGTTTTGCCTTGACTTGGCCCCGGTAGGTATTATTAAGACGTGGAAAAACCGTTTAGCTGATAGAAAGGGGCCCTGGACTCTAACAATTTTTTCCGCTTTAAAACTTCACATTTCACAAATGGATCCATAAATCGGAAAATGATCTTTGAATGCTAGTAATATTTTTTAAAAACCTATCCAACGACTTCCCACACGGTGGGGTGGACGCGACACAAAGACCATCCCGCTTGATGTGTAGGGAAGTACCACTAAAAGTTATTTAAAGGTTTGTTTTACCATTTTGTCGGCATCATTAATATGTGCATGCATTCATGCCGAATTACGGATTTGTAGGCCCTATAGGTAGTCTCTGAGCAAAGCCGCGGACAGACAGACTGACAGATAGACGGACAGACGGACGGACAGACTGAAACTAAAAGTGTTCCTTGTTGACTACGGAACCCTAAAATCAGGACCCTATTGCTAAGACTTCTATGTCTGTCCGTTTGTCTGCCTGTCTGCAGCTTGTATCTCAAGAACCGAAAATTCCACAGTATGTGTATTTCAGTTGCCACTACAAGTTACAACTCACACAAAAAATAAAATTAAATAAATATTTAAGCGGGGCTTCCATACAAAAACACATTTTTTTGCCTATTTTTGGTCTATAGCAGTATGGAACCCTTCATGGACGAGTCCGACTCGCACTTGGCTGATTTTTTATAAAAATTTACGCATCATCTGCCACAATTCCTTACTACCTAGCCTATTCGATGGATGTCCATGGAAAAACGAGATAACAGAATGCAGGAGGGATTTTAAAAAGAGAAAAGGAGAGAATCGGAAATTCCGGGAAATCCCCTAATAGACGTGAAATCAACTGATTGTACAGACAGTTGGCTTGTTGTTTTGTCTTACATTGCATTTCCAATCTAGTTTGCTGCAGGTCTTTAACCGACTACAGTAGAAGGATAATGTTTTTCGAGTGCATATTTGTTTATTAAATTTTGCTATATATCTCGTCACATTAGTACTTAACAGAATAGTTCGATTTGGGCGGTCTAATACTAGACTTCTACGTGTACCTACTAACTTTGTGGTGTCTTCTATGTACCATCGGAGACATTTATTAACAGGTAAATGGTGGACCTCGGTAATTTGGTCGAGTAATGCAATCTCAGCCAGCATAATATTATTATCATGACTGCATTGACTTGTCTTAACTCGATCAATTTGTTTGGTATAAATTGGCTGACTAGGCTATAAAGGGCAGCACCTTAATTTTTTCTGAGTTATTAAGGATACTTACTACTTAACCTGTAGAATATGTATTACATAACAACTCGGTTATCTACCTCGATATTTTAACTTGGTATGGAAGCAAATAATAAAGAACAGGGTTAATGAAACGGACGTGTTGAGGATATTGTGCTGTGTTTCAGGTAATGCCTGTTAAGGTGTGCACTGTGTACTCTAGTGATGTAACACGCATGGGCTTATATCGATAATAATATAATATCGATATTATTTTGCATCAAAAAATTACGTTACTTTTTTCTCCATACACTGGTAGCTAAAAAATAGATTCGCCGAAGCCGCAACCTGCGTATTCGGTCATGTCGCATTTGATAACTCCGAAAATATATTATGCTATGTATCAAAAAAGTGTCTATGAATATATTTTTTACACCGAGGCACTTTAATGCATTATATTAAAGCCAAATTTTTTTATTTCTAACTTCGCTATACATCTTAATTACTTGCCAAAAATTATATTTATAAAGCATTTGGTAATATTATTATGTTTTGAAATCATAAGGGTAAAAAAATTTACCTTAGAAATTATCTTTCTTTGACTTTTAAACCAAATAATTTAAATAACGCCTAATAATATTATGCAAGTGGTTATTGTACTAATTTATATATTACTAGATGACGCCCGCAACTCCGTTGCGTTGGTTTATCGCGCGGGAACCGTACATTTTTCCGGGATAAAAAGACAAAAGTATCTTATGTCCTTTCTCGGGACTTGAAGTATCTCCATACTAAGTTTCAGCAAAATCGGTTCAGCGGTTTTAACGTGAAGAGGCAACAGACAGACAGACGGACACACTTTCGCATTTATAATATTAGTAAAGTATGGATGTTATAATATTATAGTATTTACGTTATGGCGGGACCAACAATTCGCCTAACATTCCTGCATCGCGCTATCGAAGCTTTCTGAGCGCGGCGGTATATATACGACAGCTGAAATGAATCACGTGGGCTTCGGCCTGACCGGGCATACCACCTCGCTCGGTCGGAAGATCTTCCTTTGGCCTACACGCACATATTCCCACAACGTTTTGATTTTTTTATACCTGTAAAAGTACAACACTACGTACTCGATAAACTCCGCGTCTTTATTTCGTCGCGTTGACGGGACGTTTAGTACTAATGGTCCATAAAGAAACAAACGTGTTCTCTTATTGCTTCAATTAAATTTTAAAACCCTGTTCCGTATGACATTTTACATACGGAAATGAGGTAATCCAGAAGGTCATTTATTGAATTACAGATATTATATTATTACGTTGACAATAACATTTGTTATTGGGTTTTCAAGTTATTTTGTTTTTCTTGACATTTCTGCTTATATTTTTATGAACGTTACATGCTCTCATCAATTTTTTACGAACTGATCATAATATATCTAGATAGTGGATTTCTAAATCTGTATAAATAAAAATGAATTTTAAATTCTGATACTCTCGCTAAAATTCAAAAAGAACTGAACCGATTTGGCTAATTTTAGTCTTGAAATATTCATCGAAGTCCACGGAAATTAATATAAGGAGGGAAATGATACAAAGTGCACCGGGTCATATCTACTAGTAAATAAAAAAATACCGGAAAACTATTCTCTGCAAACAATAATCCCGCACAAAAATATCGATATCGTCACAACTCACAACACTATTATCTGGCCATTTAGCCAAAACTTTTTCGTTGTCACTTCGTTATTGAATCGCCGATCAAAATGTATAGAATTGACATAAGTGTTCGTTAAGAGCGGGCTTTCAAATTTTGCTGTGTTTTCTAATAAGTATTACGATCCCGAAAGACGATGGACTCAAATAAAATTGAGATTTATTTAATCATTGTATATTTATCAGATATCTGGCTAACGGAAAACACGAGTCACTTATATTGACTCGATAGTTATATTTTTCGAAATCATGAATCTTTCTGGGCTTTTCAACAAATATCTGTTACACTTATTGGGTTACTATAATTAAATAACTTACACTACTACAATCACATACTTTATAAAACATTTTTAGGACTTACGACCTTAACTTTCATGCTATTAGCTGCAGTGTAAAGCTCATTGCCCGGGAGCACGATTCATGGAATCATTGTATCACGATTGAAGGATAGCGGCGTGTGCAGGCGCCTAGGCGGGGCTATCGTTTTGACAGTAGGCTCTTAATATGACGTTGACGTTGGACTCGTCTTGTGTCAATTCCATACATTTTGATCGGCAATTCCATAAATAAGCGATAAAGAAAAGAACTTGGCTCACCCGCCAGGTAAAAAGTATCACGAAAGACGTCGTTAGTCATTCGAATTTCGTAATACATACAAATGGCCATCGTAATGACATCTCAACATCTTTTCTATATAAATTATCGAAGTTGGATGGCTTTTACTCATCCGACCGATCCGATATGACGTTTCAATTAGAAGCCGACCAAGTAAAACTGATTTGTGGATTAGGCCGCGTACACACCTGCGGCTGGCAAAATTTAGCTCGTATCATCGAAATACAGAACGATAACTATCAAGGATTGGTCTGCTTAGATTTGGCTCTAGGGTTCAGTCAAATTGTTGTATTCGCTAATTTCGATAGCGGCATGACAGTTTGAGATGAGTTATGTTAAATCACATACATTTCTGATGATATCCAATGGACCAAGAGCCTGCGATGGCTAGACCTTCCTCCGTTTCGTAAAGCTGAAAGTTTACCTGTGTGTGGCCTTTACAGAGGTTAGAACGACCAGTAACTAGTGAGTTTCGGTCGCGGTTACTTTAGGAGGTATTCAGTTCTGAAGGTTTTCCTGAACTTTAAGAAAGAGTAAAGCTCAATTTCATAACCTATATTCTTCCCGGTAAGTGGAAGAATCTTGTCTTTCAGTGCTAGACATTTTTGACAGTTGCTTCCCACTGTTAGACTCCCTCAAAGTCTAATACTTTAAAAAGTTTAAGAGTGTCTGGCAGCAGTCAAAACTGTCCGGCACTGGTAGACGAGATTCCTCCACTTACCGCGAAGAATCTAAGCTATGAAAATGAGCTTTACTCTTTCTGGAAGGTTAGGTAGACCTTAGGAAGGTAGGGGTAGGTTTGATCATCGCAGGCTCTTACTCTATAACTTCGCTATCGAAATAAGCGAAATCAATTCGAGTACGCTCGCTAGTTTCGATAGGGCCATGATAATTTTTTTTTTCTATTTAAAAATTATAATTATTAATTAAGATAAAATAGAATAGTTACTTGTTAAAAATTAATAAATAGTCAATTCCCATTTATTTTTTTAACTAATATGCAGAACTGTCGAATTTCGATTAAAACCCTGTATCATAAGCAGTTTATACGAGTATAAACGGTCTCTCTCCTCTTATTTTGCATAATATTATGTATCGAAATTAATAAGTATCGAAATTATTATGTGATATTTAATTTAGTTAGTATTATGAATTTATAATGGTTGATTTGATAACAGGTTCATTGTTGTAACAAAGTTAATAAGTCCTTATAAAGGAGTCCTGAAATATGGTTAGGAAAAATTTATTTCTCTTTTATAGTTTAAAATAAGCATTTTGTTACTAACTCACAAAATAAAACGGGACATTTTACGACTCGCTTTACTACTCAAAGCCGCCACAAAAACTTGTAAAATACAAAGTAAACTAATTTTCAAAGAAACAACATTCCCGGTAAACCCTACCTTTTTATGAATTAAGCGTTTTGCCTTCAAAGAAAAGCCTTTTTAAACATATTTCCGACCTCGAAAGGGTACGCTGAATTTTTCATTCACAGGCGTTTAGAACATGAATTAAATATTATGATTTAATTAAGGAAAACACTTAAATTATGGTCGGAATAATAGAACAATATCATAATTGTTCTTCTGCTCTTTATACGACATTAATTATAGAAGTTTGTCGTTTAACGAAATACATAACAGTCTAAGTTGACTTTAATGATCGCACTTAGAGAGAAATTGCGATTACAAAGTAGTTACATACTTTGCAGGTTTTGTCAAAGGCTTTAGTAAAGAACTTTATATCTTTGATTGCAGACATTAGTAGGTGTATATAATATGTATAACTATACATCTTTTGTTCCAAAAAAATAAATAGAAGGATACTCGAGTAATTTGAGTCAACGTTTTGACTACATTATAATTATAATTACTAGCTGTCCCGGCAAACGTTTCTTTGCCATAATATAAAGCATTTCACCCATATTATTTTATTGAGTATAAGTATGTCGCCATGGCAACGTCGATCGCTATCTCGTCGCACAAACAATCAAACAATGGTCGCCGTCAGTCTCGAGTTGTAATAATTTACTATTATTTATTCAACAAATGCAGTTTATTAATATATAAAGTACACAGTAGCCGATTCTCAGACCTACTGAATATGCATATAAAATTTGGTAAAAATCAGTAAAGCCGTTTCGGAGGAGTTCGCGGACTAACATTGTGACACGAGAATTTTATATATAAGATTAATTACATATTATTTTAATAACCATGCAGTTCAAGAGGTTTAAACTTATTTTTTAGCACAGCGACATATTAAGAAAACTTATTCACAAGTACCATTTTTAGGACTGCTTCTGTAAAATCGAATTGCCCTTTTGATGTTTAAATTATGTGCGATTCTCGTTTACCGTCGTTGTCTTTTACGAGCAATTGTGCCCCCTGGCTCTTAAGGGCGTTCCGTCCGGAGATTCCGTAATTGACCGTATTTAAAACCTTATAAACTCATAATCTGAAAGCTACAAAGTTATAATAAAAATACAGCAATAATCTTCAGTATATCAACATTCCTTTTGTCGTTTTAAATTTTCTATTTTTGTTTCTTATACTCATGATATCAGCTTCCAAAGTAATACCAATTTGTTAAAATTCAAGCATACATTCAGCATCTCCTTAGGATTTACAAATTACTTTTATTTGAAACTCACGCCAATAGATCGACAATATCATAAACTACATATTCGCCGTTTTAAATTTTTTTAGGACAATTTTGAACTAAGATAAGTAAAAATAATAGGGTTTTGGCGCGATCTCGGCAACGCGGCAAATGTATGGCCAAGGTCGTTTGCTCGGGGGACGGCCTTAACGGAGGGTCCCAATATATATTTTGGAAACTGCAGGTATTTTCAATGTTTTACACGTAGCGTATGAATAATAAGTGTTTTCGGAATAGTGATTTTGTTACGTAACAAGAATTTAAAAATTGATTGTTTCAACTTTTATGTCAAGCTTGTTGTCGTACTTGAACATATTATAACGTATACCGACCTTGAAAAGCTTACCCTCGGCAAATCTGTAAATTCGGCACTGAACTTTTAATAGCATCCAATAGCACCCATATAGCACCGAATAGCACCCAACAGTGAGCGTATACAATGAGGCATTTGACATTCTCAGAGTGCTGCCGATTCTCACGAGGGTGTTTATTTAACATCTGGAAATTCAGTCCGGGAGACAAATTGTATTGTGTTAAAATAAAGATTTAAAGAGTCATGGTAAATAAACTTAAGGTAGTATTGAATATTAAGGTTGTACTGAATTTAAAAATTTGAAATTACAACGTAATAATTTAAATATATTTGAAGAAAAAAAAAACAAACGTTGCACCCTTGGAATGAATCAGGGGTAGAATGTGAAAACGAAACAGCAAGGGTCTACGAAAATGGTTACCCCTCTTTTTAGAATAGTCGGGTAAAAGTTATAGTGTAGTATACTGTAATGCAAAATGTGTCTCTGTGAAATTGATTTCTTGGCATATCTATAATAATAGATGCAGTACCTAGTACGTTACATTATATTGCTCAGATAACAGATTATAATAGAACCAACCAGAACCATATTAACCACATTACGTAGGTCCGCAATCTATCTATCTACGAATCCATTTCTATGATAGTACCATCGAGGAAATTGATTGATAGGCAGTTGATAGACCAACGTCATTTGGTCGGATCATGTCAATTCAATGATTGTGTAATCTGTCGGCTGGGTTTAACGTAGCGTGACCAAACTACGTAGACCTTCCCTTATCTGCTTATGAGGTGTTTCAGGTCTTTAAGTGACGTTTGAGAAAATGGATGCGTATCTGTTGTATATGCGTTTGAAACGTGTATTTGTGCGTAGGCTTCTAAGTTGGCAACTTTAATAACCCCCGAAAGTGAACAAAACCACTTGTCAGCGCCGCACTTTGGCAATTTGTCTGCGTGTCGTCTGCGAGCGACGTTGACGTTGACCACGAGGGATGGGAACAATATCGATACTTTTTATCGACTTCAAAAAAAGAGGTTTTAAACCAACGTCGAAAAAGTGAAACCTTTTGTTGGTTGGTTGGTTTTTTGACCAACTTCAAAGAGATGTTAACGACTTCAAAAAAGAGAAGGTCTTATCCGACTTAAAAAAGAGGAGGCTTTTAACCAGCTTCTAAGATCGAGAAAGTCTTAAGCTTAAGACTCCAAGAAAGGAGGTTTTTGATTCCACCGCATGCTTTTTTTGTTTGTTCTCGTCTTAACTTCGTCATTAATTATGAATCAGTTTTGATGATCTGTAAGGTGGTCGCATGAAAAGGGAATTAGGAAAATGATAACGCTTTTCCTTTGTCTCGTTTCTGCCTGAATTTTTCCGGAGTAACTAGTAATTGTTAAACATTAAATATTGTCGATATAAATTATTATTCTAGTGGAACATCACTAGGAACAAAACATTATCAGAGTAGATAGAATTATAGAGTATGCCGACTTAGAACTGTGCTGATGTTGAAATTTTTAAATTTGACGTATTATGACGAAAATCGTCGCTAGGGTTGTTGACTTGTTACGTGCTTGTTACCTACGAATTTTAAACTATGACATATTCGCTGGTCGTGTTCCTTTTTGGTCGTATTGTTGTTTGTGTTTTGGACACATGCGATTAAAATTGTCAGAATCCAATTTTGAAATCTTTATTTTAAATATTTAAAAATAAATTATATTAGCCAGCGCGAGGCACATTCCGTTCATAATCCACTAGAAACCCGACGAATTTGACAGATATTGAAACCTGTCCGTTTCTTTGCAGTCGAACTACTGGTAGTTATGTCTATTGTGACATTATTTTCTTAGTTTTAATATTATGTTTCATGAAAAATCGTGTTAATGATCAAGTTGGTATGATTGTGAACGTTGCGAACAATCATTCCAATATAATTAATTGTTATAATTGTTGTAATTTTAATTGTTATAATTTCAATTATATTGTTATTAAATTATATTGTTATTAAAATATAATTAAAAAACATAATAAAGTTACCCCTGTCAGTCAAATGTGGTCTGATGAAATATGGCCGGCCCTATCCCTGACTCTGTAGGACTACATTGTGGTTTGCCAGTGTATACCTACCATTACAGTGTTCCGTTAAAGAATAATTTATCTCATGAATTTTAAAGAAAAAAAAACAACATTATAAGTGTAAGATAACTTATCTCAAGAATTTTAAAGAAAAAACAATCATACATACTAATATAAAGTGTGTCTGTCTGTAACATCTTCACACCCAAACCGATGAACCGATTTTGCTGATATTTGGTATTTGAATCCCGGTAAAGGACATATGATAGTTGTTATCCCGGAAAAATGTACGGTGCCCGCGCGATAAATGAATTTAGGCACATTAACGGAGTTTCTAGTTATCTAGTTTATTAACTACTAATACTAATAAGTGCTAATAAGTTGCAGGCAGGTGCCTAGAGCTATGTTACCATATTCAAAGGCCAGTATTTTTTGGGACGATTTTGGACTGCGAAAATGCCATTTGGATTTGGCTTGTGTATGGCCAGCCTTATTCACAATTGAAGATGTGAGTGGAAGAACCAGATGTATAACAGTAAAAAATGACGGTTTTTTGCATAAATAGAGGTATTAGGACTAGAAAAATGATTCGAAATCGCATAAGGGGAAGTGACAACAGCATCCTGTGGATTGTGGCAGATGATCCGCATGTAGGTGCATGCGGATCATCATCATATTGAAGAACTATGTGCATTGTGCGGATAATGAACGAATTCGAAAGCAGACCTCCAGGTTACATCCGCACTTAGTTCAGATTGTGTGCATGATTTAGTTTCATATAATATTTAATTTTATGTTATGTTTTTTGATATTCAACTAACCCTTTAAGTTTGTAATTTACTAACCAATGAACCAAAGTAGTCTGAAATAAAGATATTTGTATATTTGTATTTGAAATAAAAAAAAACTGTACATTTTATGTATAGCTAGGTGATGAAGTAGATAGTTTACAAGGTTTGTTCAAATTATAAGGGAAAAAAAATAATAAATTATGTCCATTGTCCGTATGTTACAAAATCTTAGTTATCGTGCTCTTCCATTTACGTCTTCAATTAACATAGGATAACATCTGGTTCTGTAACACATCTATATAAATAAAAAATAATCCAAATATCTCTCGGTCACGACATCACGCATTAACGACTGGACCGACTTTGCAGAAATTTGGTGTCGAGATACTTGTGAGTACTGGAGAAGGACATAGCTGCATATTTGATCCCGGAAAATGTACGGTTACTGCACAATATACTTTTATGATTGGTGCGTAAACTATTCAATCGATTTTTATGAATTTTGGTATGGAGATACTTTGAGTCTCGGAAAAAGTCAAGGGATACTTTTTGTCCCGGAAAATGTACGGTTTCCGCACAATAAACTTTTTTGATTTTCGCCTAAACTATTTAATCTATTTTGATGGGCATAGAGATACTAATTTTAATCCATTTTTTTCTTTCTTAATTATACCAATTCGAATTAAATAATCATCGATAAGATAGGACAACGTCTGTCGGGTCAGCTAGTATACAATAATAATCATCAGGAATCATCCAATAGCACTTGAGCGCTCAAATTTGGGCTAGATTACCAATATATTACCCGATTAGTTAATAGCTACGGAGGTAATTATACCTCTATCCATACTAATATTATAAATGCGAATGTATGTCTGTCTGTCTGTTACGTCTTCACGCCAAAACCACTGAACCGATTTTAAAATTCGGCTTGGACATATTTTGAGTCCCGGGACAGAACGTAGGATACTTTTTATCCCGGAAAAATGTACGGTACGAATGAAAAATTTTCATATAATCGCACAGTTAATTTTGGGCATATATAATCAGCTATTCTTTACTGGTAGATAACGTATTTTGTCTAAGTTATATTTTGCATGTCATTCAGTTAATTTTGGGAATATTAACTATCTAATCTATCTTGTACCAGGCAAATCACAATATGGTATTAATAGCTTAGCGCTAACGTTTAATCAGTTATACGAACATTTAACATGTCGGTTATTACGACGTATTATTTGAGTCGTTATACCCGGTGGCGTAGCTACTAAGGGGCAAGGTGGGTGCCCCTGCGGGCCCTCAAGATTAGCAGCCCCTTAATCCCTAATATTCTATCAGAGAAGTGTGATCGGATGAATGTGAAGATCGGAAGTAAATTAACCCATCAAGCCCCATAAGAATCCGCGATCGAAGGATTAATAATTAGGTTTGTAAAAGTTAATTGCTTGGACGTCAAACCAAGATTTACGTTCGTTTTGGTTACCGCTGGTTGGGGCCCTACGTTAATTTTGTCCCAGGGCCCTCGGTTATCTAGCTACGCCACTGGCATACACCGACACGTTCGCCAACTAACGTATTAGTTCAATAATGGGACAAACCGCAAACGTCTTACGTTCGCACATAAGTTCTGTACAATTCACACGAAGTGCGACGCTAGATTTGTGAAATTGAATATTAATAACTGAAATTAACACTAAAATTAATAATATCTTTAAGAAAATGTGCATTTTAAGACCTACTGTATCTGATTTACTCTATAGTCTATAGAGTAGACCAGATACATGGATCAATATTTATTGATGAAATAAATACTTATGTGATTTGATGAAATAAAATATTTATTTATTTATTATTGTCCGATTATGATACATCGATTTTGGTGAATTTTTGGAGCAGACATTAAAATGTCTGCTCCAAAATAGATAATAACTAGCGACCCGCCCCGGCGTCGCACGGGTATAAAATATATAGTGACTAAAAAATTATGCCTTCCTCAATAAATGGGCTATCTAACACTGAAAGAATTTTTCAAATCGGAACTGTTATAGTTCTTGAGATTAGCGTATTCAAGTTAGCCCTTTCAAATAATTTTCCCCGTTTTTTCCACATTTTCCTCTATTTCTTCGCTCCTATTAGTTTTAGCGTGATAAAATATAGCCTATAACCTTCCTCTATAAATGGGCTATCTAACACTGAAATAATCATCTAAATCCGTTGCGTAATTTTAAAGATTAAAGGGAACAAAGGGACATGAGGGAAAAAAAGCGAATTTGTTTTATAATAAGTATAGATAATATAATAATATCTATGGACGCTTTACACCACGTCAGTTTGGCCCCGTGCTAAGTACCTAAAGGACTTGTGTTACAGGTACCCAGACAACGGAAATATATTGAATACTTAATTTATACTTTACATAATATAATATAATTATTTAAGATTTTTATTATATCATACGCATATTTAATTCACATCCAGACTCGGGAACATCGAAGACTTTTTGTTCTGTCGGCGGGATTCGAACCTGCGACCCCCGGCTTGAGCTACCACTGAGCCACAGAGATCGTCGAATCTCAAAGATCCAGTGGTCTTGAAGCCTGTTCGATGCAAACAAATCTTTCGACCAATTACGTTTAAATGTTAACAAGTTAAAGTTATTTTTAATTTCATTTCGAATGATAGCGGAAAGTCCAAATGAGAGACGGAATGGTAGTCTTCGTCACTTTATGTAAAAATTTTAATTTAAAAACAGCAATCGCCATGTTTTTGATTGCTCAATATCGTGCCCTTACTGGAACCCTTTGAGAACTTAATTATAATATTGCTGACAACAAATTTTATTTTCCGTGGTTTAATCATCACTAGCTATATGACCGAGCTTCGCTCGGCATTCAAAAAATTAATAAAACACACATAAATTGACATTTTATGAAAATGATTCCTAGCTAGATCGATTTATCGCCCCCGAAAACCCCTATATACTAAATTTCATGAAAATCGTTGGAGCCGATTCTGAGATTCCAATTATATATATACAAGAATTACTCGTTTAAAGATATAAGATAAGCTTAGCCACTGAAGGTATACCAGTAGGGCTAGCATAACAACAGTAGACATGGGAAAGAATCGACATACTGACCGATTTTATCGACAAAATGGAGGATTTCCATTGTCTAGCTGTCACTTTGTCTGTTCTTCCGTAAAACCGTGGCTAGTGTCGAGTAAATGGCGGCAAATTCAAAATATCGATGTATAGCAACCCTGTCTATAGCCGGAATTATAGTTTTGATCTACAAACTACGAGTGGTAAACTTCTTTAGGTTTTATTATTCGTATTTCGTAGATCAAAACTATAATTTCGACTATATATTGGGTTGCTACAAGTCGTATTTTTGAATTTGCCGCCATTTACACGACACTGGCCATGGTTTTATAGCCGAAGTGCCATATTTAAAAAAAAGAGTCAAGAAACTAACTGTCAAAATAGCCGTTGCTATAATGGTTGCTATGGAAAAGTTTCTTGTCTTTGTCCATTGAAACTCAAGTCGATGGGTGGCGCCATGCTCGGAAAAAGATATGTAGACATGGGAAAGAAACTGTCATTACTTTCTTCCGAAGAATTGACTGGGGAAGGCCGTGCTAGCTATGCTGCTCCATCTACCGTCTATTCTTTTGTAGACAGGGCCTGTCCTAGACAAGTGGCAAAACGCTAACACTAACGCTACAAAATGTATGCGATTTGACATAAGTCATCGCTTCGCTAGCGAATACTAATGTCAAATCGCATACATTTTGTAGCGTTAGCGTTAGCGTTTTGCCACTTGTCTACGGGAGCTGTCCACTTTAGCTTACAAATTCTATGAGCAATATCAGAAACTTTAATTCTCTCTTCGATCTTTACGAACTTGGAAGATAGAATCTTGGACCGGTGGTTGTTAACATGTGTCTGATAACTGATAACCCAAGCGGCAGCCAGCTGCCGTATAGCCATTGAAAATCTATTGTGTCTACGATACCCACGATGGAGGTGTTAAAAAAGGAAGAAACATATTATAAATGCAAAAAAATCTCTGTCGATGTTACCTCATTACGCTTTATGGAACCGCTGAACTGATTTTGATGGAATTCGATATGGATACACAAAGAGTATCCTTATGTCTCGAGAATGGACATAGGATACTCTTTGTCCCGAAAAAATGCACGGTTTGTATTTTCGATGAATAATAATTAAAAGCACATCTAAAACAAATAAAAACATAACAATGTAGAAATATACAAATTGTTTTGTTTCGCTTTGATAAAACAATTCTGCAACACACGACATACAAAGGATAGAATCTCTTTGATTTTTCAAACACATCTAAATGGGACGAATAATGTTTGTTGTAAATTTATTTGTCGTTTACACTTTATTTAGATTTGATCGAGGATAACAATAAATTGGTACCAAATTATGTCGTTCTATTTAATAAAATAATCCATAACAATGAATTAGTACTAAAGCCATTGTATTGATTACAATTCTAGACGACGTCTAAAGCTTCGTGGCGCCAAAATTAAAAGGTGATTTTTTTTCGGGATAAGAAGTGTCCTTTCCCGGGACCGAAATTCCCGATTCTGCTGTGAAGTACAGAAGTAGCTTCACAGCAGAATCGGGTAAGCGTTTTGGGTGTGAGGAGGTACCAAATAGACTGGCACCTTTTCATATTTATAATATTAGTATCCATTCTCAATCCATTGAGTAGTCATTCATGAAGAAGTTAATATCCCTTTCTCTTTTGTTAGTGCTAAAATATTATATGTCTGTTCCTTCTATTTTGTACGTTTAAGTTTTCTCTTCTGCCTGCACTCCCAAAGTACTATCAGATATATAAATATACGTGGGAGAGCCATGCTTCGGCACGAATGGGCCTGCTCGAACGGAAAAATGCCACGTTCTCACAGAAAACCGGCGTGAAACAGCGCTTGCGCTGTGTTTCGCCGAGTGAGAGAGTAATCATGCGGAATTTCCGCCGCGGAATTTCGGCATAGTGTGTATTACACTAATAATTTCGCGCACACTAAGTAATTGGGCGCGGCTAACATTAATTTGACATAAGTAACTGACTGATCAACGACGGTCCGTCAACTGCTTAGGAATAAATTTCCTCGATGGTAAAACCTGTTGTAATTTTAAACACTAATAAAACACACTTTTTCTTGCACTTTATCCACTATCACACATCCAAGAAAAAGTGTGTTTTATTAGTGTTTAACGTGAATTTCCACCAAGAACCGTCAGTACAATCAATTACATATACTGTTGTAATTTTGCTTCTTACATTAATTGTATTGTGTTGTACCTACAAGAATAACGGAAATAAGACCATTTGCAAAAAGCTATTTACATTTAATTGCATCTCGTAAGTTACGTAATTGTACTATAAATTAAACGTAAACAAAAATGCCAAAAGGCGCAAGAATTAATTAGCTTTAATAAGGAAGACAATTTTCTCTGAAAGATAATTATCTCACGTATTGAAAAAAGTAATTAAATCCTAAAGAAAGTTGAAATTGGAACCAATTTTATTAATAGGGACATTCAAATTAAAAAAAAAGTCTTGAATTACAATTAGGGCGCGTTCAGGGGTGCGCGTGTTCTGCGCGTGTTATCCCAAACGTGAAACGCTACAGTAGAGCACGCGCACGTCTGAACGCACCCTTATTGAACCTTTAAATCCATTGTCATATTATAAACGCGATGTCAGTATATCTGATACCTTAATACCTCGCTTAAGCCACTTTGGCGTTTTTGATACAACTTGACATCCATGTTCTGGGAATACTCTGGTAAACAAGTGCCATTTTCCTCGAAACCTGATCGCATGCACGGAAAATTATGATTTTGGTCTCATTCAATTTGCAATAGCATCTAGAACATTCTATCAAAATTCCAAGATGGGCTGAAAAAAATGCAAAAGTTATAAACAATAAAGTAAACAAAAAAGGAGGGTTTTGTTTTATTTTTAATATTTCATAAACTATTTGAATTTTAAAATAGACCCTTAAAGAGCAGGAAATTTCCTAAAAGAAATCCTAATTATTGGAACTTTATCAACAATCCTTATAATTTTAACTGAGCGGCGAAAGTAACGGTAAAAACGCATAGTTCGCGTTTCGTGTGATTTGCCGCAATCTGCCACGTGAACTAAAAACATATTTTAACTGATTAAATATTAATATTAAGGAAAAAAAAAATTGGTACTAAGTACACATATCAATAAGTAAGAATCCGTCAACAAAAATAAATTATCACCATTTGTTTAATTGTTATGCTTTTCTTAATTTGTTAATAGTCACCATTTTAATGTCAACATAAAAATGCAGATTTTTTTCAAAACAAGAAATTTAGATTTTTTTTTATTCTTTTGAGCCAATATTAAAAGGGCTTAGAAGAGATCTCCGTCGAAAAAATTAAAGAATTTTTAGGTTTCACTTTTACATTAACATTCAAAGGCATTCAAAAATTATTCATGTAAATAAAGCCATTACGGTATTTATGTCTAATTATTGTTTTTATTTTGTTTTGTCAAAAGTTGACAGAATCCAGATAATAGTATTTATATTTTTATTTATAACTAATAAAATTTAAATAATAATTTTTATTGATGAAAAACCCCTAATTACTTTATTTACATGAAAAATTCTTGAATGCCTTTGATTGTTCATAAAAAAGTAAAAAATCAAAAATTTTCAATTTTTCCAACGGGGATCCCTTTTAAGCCCTTTTAAGATTAGCTCAAAAAAATAAAAAAAAATTGAATTTCTTGTTTTGAAAAAAATCAGCGTTTTTATGTTAACATTAAAATGGTGACTATTAACAAATTAAGAAAAGCATAACAATTAAACAAATGGTGATAATGTATTTTTGTTGACGGATTCTTATTTATTGATATGTGTACTTAGTACCAAATTTTTTTTATTCCTTAATATTTATATTTAATCAGTAAAAATATGTTTTTAGTTCACGTGGCAGATTCCAGCAAATCACACGCGAAACGCGAACTATGCGTTTTTACCGTTACTTTCCCCGATCAATTAAAGTTATAAGGATTATTGATAAAGTTAAAAAAAATAGGATTAGTTTTAGGAAATTTTCTGCTCTTTAAGGATCTATTTTCAAATTTTGACTATCTCAAATAGTTTATGAAATATTAAAAAAAAAACCAAACCCTTCTTTTTTGTTTAGTTTATTGTTTATAACTTTTGCATTTTTTTTCAGCCCCTCTTGGAATTTTGATAAAATGTTCTAGATGGTATTCCGAATCGAACGAGACTAAAATCATAATTTTCGCTGAATGAGATCAGGTTTCGAGGAAAATGGCATTTGTTAATAAAAAAAAGTAAAATGACTCGTAAATTTCGGTAAAAATCTAGTATCAGTATATTATATTATACATTATTATTATATCTAGTATGGATGTATCAGATACTTTGATTTCCAGGAAAGGAAATGGGATACTTTTTATCCCGGAAAAATGTACATTGTACAATTCTCACGCGATACACTAATTTTGGCGCAATGGAGCTGCGGGCGTCATCTACTAAACTATTAAAATCAGGTCCTTTACCCAAGACGTTTTCTTGCTCCTCTATAGAATCATCAATCAAAATGTATAAAATTGAAATAAGGGTTCTATAAAATAAAGTCGACATTCGACTCACGGATAGGGCTTAAGTTATTACTTATTAGAAAAAGATGCAAATATCTACCGTCCCTTTCTAATTATGTTCACAATCTCTCTTTAATCAGTCTGTCAGTCAGTTTAGTCAGTCAGTCGTGTATCGTGTATTTGTACTCGTATTTCACTGTCGGCCGACTGCGCCGCCTGCCAAATATTTTAGTTCCACCGACATCAATTCGTCGATTAGTTTTATTGGGAATTTCGCTCTGCGTTTCAATTCATTTCGATCTAAATGTAAAGATATTACGCTGTAACGCTAATAAAATTACCGCGCAATTCATGCTAATACGAGTATTGTAAAGTTTGTGAATAGTTGTGATTTTTTAGGAGGAAATAATATCTCGATTTCATCAATCAATTTTGAAGTCTTTCACGATTAGAAAGCCCAAGGTATATGCTTTTAACATTCTCAAATTGAATTATCCTTATTTATTCAATGCCTTCCATCAATATAAGTAATATAATTATAGGCACACACAGCGGGAAAATTGTTATTTGTTATATTATGCTATGTAGTGATGTAGCACGTAAAAGGTCTACGGCGTAGGCCGTAGAGCCTCAACGACAGGCAGCTTAGGCTGAGTTTACTCCGGTGCGGAATAGAAGCGTCAATTTCGTACATCCCATTAGTATTTATATCCCATTTTTGTATAATTTACTTGACTAGTATTTTATTGGTCGTGTGGCCGGCTATGCGTTAAAAGGTTTATTTGATTTTTATTATTTATTATTAAAATTAAAATACAATTGAGTATTTTCTGAAATTTCCAAAAACCTTACTGTTACCATTATGAAGATAGAGCAAAAAAAGCAAATAAATCGTGTTTGTTGTATGAGACCTGCCATTCCTAAATTATTTTATTTTAATAGACTATTCTATTTTATAGCGACAACAAAAATACATTATTTGTGAAAAATACAACTATCTAGCTATTGCGGTTCTCGAGATCCAGCCTGGTGACAGAAAGACAGCGAAGTCTTAAGACTTTGTTAATATAGTAGAATAGTTTTAACGTGACCTGAAAAGAAAAAACTTTAGAAAAAGAAATGAAATCCCACCAAAACATTAAATGTAAAAGGAGCCAAGCAAAATATTGCATAGCTATGCAATACTTCTGTCGTAAAAAGTTTTCAGATCACATTCAAGCCAAGCCTTCAACTTATTTTGTAATTGAAATCAACATTCAGTGAATGTGTCAATAGTTTTCATTATTTTAAAATTATTATAGTGGCTTGGCAATGAGCACTAGAGAAATAATCAGCAACTAATTGGATTTATATGGGTACCTGCATCGACCAGATGCGTCGTTACGATAAACTAAAAAAACACTTTACGCTTGCCGTCTGTGTAAGTATGAACTCCTCCCAATATGCAGTTTTTAACCCCCGACAAAAAAGAGGGGTGTTATAAGTTTGACGTGTCTGTCTGTCTGTCTGTCCGTCTGTCTGTTTGTCTGTGTGTGTATTTGTCCGTGGCATCGTAGCATCCAAACAGGTGGGCCGATTTTGATCTAGTTTTTTTTTTGTTTAAAAGCTGACATGTTCAGGAGTGTTCTTAGCTATAAATCACCATCATCAGCCTGCTCAGTGCCAGACAATCAGGGTTTATCTGGTTCATGAAAGGCCGTTAGCAACTTGTAGTCATTTGATGGGTTTTATATTTCATTCTAATAGTGCGTGACATTTGTGAATATACAATATAAGTATACACATTATAGTGGAAAGTTGACCTGGTGCTGCACCATCACCTGGTAATCAATAGGATATCCAACTCCTCGCCAACTTAGAGTAGGTAGAGGTTTCGTGTTTGAGCTCATTTTAATTGCGACAACCAGTAAGAAGTAGACAAACAGTAAATATTTACACGCTGCTGCTGCAGCATAACCTGGATTCTACAGAAATCGAGCTTCGTATGAACCCAAAGTGGAGGTTTCATATTTGGGCTCATATTAACAGCCTCAAAGAAAAGGACATTGATAGATGGTAATCATGAGAATACTTATGATTCTGTTGATAGGAATTATTCTGCACTATAACCAACACAAGTTTAAAAAGTATGAAATAAAATTAAATTAAGAAATTTAAAAAAACCCCCGCCAAACAACTTTAAAAAGTAATGAAATAATATTTACTGCCTTTAAGTTCAAATAATTCCTAACTTGTGTACCGTAATATTTTAGTACATAATTGTTGTCAAGGTGTGTCGGGGGACCGCTAATGTAGATGTTTGATTTCATTTCACAATCAATTCATAGCGAACTGAATCGAGATAGTCAGCGAGTTGGCGGTTGTATGTTGTAGTTTACTTGGCGGTCCCCCGACACACCGTGACAACAATTATGTACTAAAATATTACTTTACACGAGTTAGAAATTATTTGAACTTAAAGGCAATAAATATTATTTCATTACTTTTTAAAGTTGTTTGGCGGGGTTTTTTTTAAATTTCTTAATATATTTGTTTCTTAATAATTATGTGCTCATTGCCGAGCCACTATAATAATTTTAAAATAAAGAAAACTCATACATATACATTCACTGAATGTTGATTTCGTTTACAAAATAAGTTGAAGGCTTGGCTTGAATGTGATCTGAAAACTTTTTACGACAGAAGTATTGCATAGCTATGCAATATTTTGCTTGGCTCCTTTTACATTTAATGTTTTGGTGGGATTTAATTTTGACCATTTCAAGTTTCACCTACAATAATTTAGTATCTATGACGTAATTTAAACTCACGTGTTCTGAAGGCTACTTTTTATCGGCTTCCTTTTACAATGAACTTGTTTTTTAATTGAACATAATATTATACACCTCCCTGTCTATCTATTTCATCGTGGTATCCAGCTATAACACAATTTTTTTAATAAAATAAGGGGGCAAACGAGCAAACGGGCCACTTGATGGAAAGCAACTACCTATGCCCATGGACACTCGCAACAAGAGCTCTCTTCTTGAAGGTTTACAGGTCGTACACTAATTTATGTATTTTCCTTTGAAAGTAACTAATGATGATGTGGTTAAACGGCAGCGCTGCGTCGACGCAACGCTGATGACGCAACGCGCCGTGTGGACTGGCTCTTATAATAGAGTTTTGTGACATTTAATTCACAGCTGTGTTGCATCCACTTCCCTATGACAATGTCACACAAGCGCCATAAGATCCTTGCATGTCAAGCTAATTATAGAGGTAAGTTCCGAAATTTAACCCTGTATCATAAAGGTAATATACCTATCGGAATAGAGAAACAATCTCGAGCTGTCGAGCTTAACCAAAATTTGATTTACATCTGTGTATACAATTATGTTTACGTGTGCGTGTCAGTGATGTACAAACATCTTGTAATTCTACAAAATATCGATCATGGAATAATAATTATTGTAAGATTGTAAAACTAATAAAATGGGATAAAATAAATCTGCACAGATATATAATAAAATTGTAATTTTGAAGTAAAATGTGACTTTTCTTCAAAATGCTTGCTGCATAATTAAGTATGCATGAATTTTTCTTCGGAGTCCAGTTTGGACGGTTAATTATTTTAAGCCATGAATTTCTGGTATCCAGGTCAGCAGGAAATCTGAAAAATTGGCCAAGTGTGAGTCAGACTCGCGCATGAAGGTGTTTCACCCTGGCATTTTCTAAAACCCGGCACGATACGACATGACATGTCATGACTCATGACACGATTCGACACGACAAGTTACGTCACGTCACATCAGTACACGACACGACACGACTTCACTAGACCCTATTAATTTTCAATTCAATCTCAATGAGCCCTTTTATTTGATGCCCATCTTGCAGAAGTACTTTCAACTATTCCCCTATCTTTGATGAGCAGCCATATTGGACGTAGAATGACATTACATCTGTGGAAACTTCAGAAGTCTATTACTATAGCGGTTCTTGTTACAGCCCGGAGACAGACAGACGGACGGATGGATGGACAGACGGACATGCAACAAAGTCTTAGTAGTAGAGCGGGACCCCACTACTAGGACTTTTTACCCTTTGGGTGCGGAATCTTAAAAACGATAAATTATGGATGATAGTATATTAATATACTTAAACTAATTATAAACTACGGATGAGTATGTTATCATTTCGACATTCCTAGATAAGTAATAAAAAATACTTAACTAAAAAATATTTTCATATCGACACAACTTATCGATAACTTGATGCAGCCCTAGTGTAAAATAGATGAAAATTGTTTACACAAAATATCCTTAAATTGTGCACCATGGCTAGTCAAGTTATGTTTTCCAAATAATTAAACATATATAGAAGTGAATTTGATAAATCAATACCAATAACTCGTAGGGAATTGGCAAAAATAAACTTAAAACTAGGTCCTGTCGATGTAGAATAATTCACCTGTAAAATGAATATTTGTCCGGGTTTTTTCGATGTGTGGATCCACAATCATTCCACAAACATTTAACCATGTTTCTAGAGCAGTATTTCTAAAAACTATTCATTATTTAACTTAAAATCACAATTTTTCTGAGATCCTAAATTGACAACGATCGGCTCAGGGTCAGACAGAGTGTCAAACAGATGAAAAAAAAGCTATGCAACCTCTAATCACGCTTCTCTTTCTACCACGCAGTGTTACTGATAGTGACATCTCGCTTGCTCAGGCCTTTGTTTCTCTATTCCGATAGGTATATTAACTTTATGCCCTGTATGCAACCCTGTACCACAAAATGTACAGGTTGTGGGATATACTGCGGCTCGCTTCGCTCGCCCTGATAGCGTAATGGCAATGTAAACAGATAGTTCTGTTTACTCTGGTAATGACCTTGATGCAATATATTATAACTGTATTGGGATAACATTATATACGTCACACTTGTCACACTAATGGCACACCAGTACAATATGCCGTTGAATCCAAGACACCAGTACTGATCAATATACTTTGTTAAATTTCGGAACGCGCACTTTATATTTCCAGCGAAGCCTAGATCTGTCAACCTATCTCTTGAATTTTATTGCAAGTAACATCAGTATTAGCTGCTTTGTATATTGATGTGCGAAATGATGGATGAGGTAATTTGGCACTAATGTATTCAGGGGGCTATTCAATCAGAACTCGTCACATCCACGACTAATGACAGAGATCTACACGAGTCTGGGAGCACAATTATATTTGAGTTTCTTATATAAATAATAATTACCCATGAATGTTATTGTAATGTATTTTATAGAATTGTCTATCATTATGTGTGTAAGAAATTTTGTATTTGTATTGAACGTCTACTAAGAACAAAAAACACTTATAATAGGATTGCTACCCTTAAAGTTTAAGTTTTAACCTCGACATAGATATCATACCAAATGGGCATTGTCCAAAAAAAATCACATGTACTTTTTTTTTTCGTTAAAATAGGGTATTTTAAGAATATAAATTAAATAATTTTGAAATTCATTGGCTAGTTTTTTCTCAATACATTTTTAAAGTTTCACTCTGACGTCATCATCGGCGGCCAATTGACCTCTGAAGTATGTTTTTTTTTCCTTTCAATCTTATTTATAATGGCTGGTTCGTCAAATGCAAGTTCTCATTATGTGAAAGCTGATACGAGAAGCTTACCAAAAGTTCGAAACGTAATGTTGGTCGAATTTATTGCTAATTTAACGCCATTGAAGGTCAAACTAAGGTTAAACATATTTGTTCAAAAATATAAGTAACTAATGGGTATTTTTTTCGTTTATATACAGAAAAACGATCATTGACCTTATTCCTCGAAATGTTTTTGTAATGAGCAAAATTTAAAAAAAAATGGACAATCCCCATTGCGTATTTCATAATAAATACAGTATTAAAATCAGATCTTTCACTGCATCTTTCTGAAATCTAATTTCAAGGGTAACTGACAATTCACACCTATACAAGACCTCTGAATACGCCATACAAATCCGCGCGACTGTATTGAATTGCCGTAAGAGGGTCTGTTTTTGTCATTTGTTTATAAAGTAGGACAACTTCTTAAAGAAACGCAAAGCTGTCCTATGAGAGCCATCGCTTTCAAACAGTCGTTTTAGGGTCAATTCAGATCGCGACGCGTATAGATGCATTTCTAAATTTGTACTGAATTGACAGATTTCAATAGCGTCAGACGTCTTGCAAATCTATCAAATCCATACAAAAGAAATGCATCTACGCGTTTGCGTTGCGTTTTAATTGACCCTTATGATCGGTTTACATTATTCCAGTAATGCAATCTAGCGCTGGATTACTGCTGGAATAATGTAAACGGTCACTGGAATGTAATACATTCATTCCAGCGTCCATTTACATTATTCCAGTAGTAACCCAGTGCTGGATTGGAAAAATGTAAACTGGCTATTGAATAATTTTGCTTTCAAAGTAAACAGAAACACAGTGTACGTGCGTGCGTGCATGCGCTCGGGCGTTTGCCCATAAAAAATCGCAAAAAAATTGCTCTCCCACCGCTGCTACTTTCACAGTGAAATCTATTATAAGGGATAAAAACGCCCTAAAGTTACATACAACTGTATGTAACTTTAGGGCGTAATATCACCTTGTATAGGTACGCAAGTTACTTTTTTGTTGAAGTGTTTCAAGCTTAACCGTGTAGCTCTAAGCTATTTCAATATTATTGCAATTTGCAACATATTATTAAGTATCAAGTAATTAATACAAGAGTACTTATACCAACTCATAAGGGATTAACCTTTAAGGTTTTAACCTTCCTACAACTTCAAGGAACTTTTACTGCATTAGAAGGTCTTGATATTATTAATAATATGACGTATGCAATATTATGATTTTTATTTAAGACTAGTTGATGCCCATAACTCGTACGTACACTTTTATAGGGGTAAAAATCGGCTAAGTGTGAGTTGGACTCGCGCACGAAGGGTTCCGTACAATGATAGAACAAAAATAGGCAAAAGTTGTGTTAATTATATAAAAATTGTATATTTTATAAGGGGGTTCCCCCTTTTGTGAACATTTCAGGTGTCTACCTATTTTTATTTTGTTTTGCTTTTAGTATTTGTTGTTAGGGCAGCAACAGAAATACACAATCTGTGAAAATTTCAACTCTCTAGCTATTACCATTCTTATGACTTATGAATTACAGCCTGGAGGCAGACAAACGGACAGACATTGAAATCTTAGTAATAAGGTCCCATTTTTACCCTTTGGATACGGAGCCGTTAAAATGTATTCTATGTCCTTTCCTTGATTCAGAGTATCTCCATACCAAATTTTATTAAGATTAGTTAAGTGGTTTAAGCGTAAAGAGGATATTTTCGTATTCATAATATTACTATGGATGTTCTGACGGACTTAAAGGCTAAAGCTCACTAAAGGGAATAGTGGAGTTCCCAGAGCGTAAAAATCGTGCAAACCTCCAATTTTTGCAATAGTGGACGAAATTGAAAAGAAAAATAGGAATATGTAGCTGATAACATAAATAATAAAATTTACCCATTGAAAAGTTGTGCTTTTGATTTTTAAATTATTCTCTTCCACTTCAAGTAAACTCATAAACTGTAAAATTTTGAAGAAAATTTGCATATTTCTTTCTTTTAAATATATAGCAAAATAATAAAATATCTTATTATTTTTTTGATTTGTATCGTTGCTTATATTCCAAAGAAAGAAAATAAGTTGAAAAAATATATAATTTAGATTTAAAATTAATATTTTTGTATGTAGATGAGCATACCTCCAAACGTGCTTGTTGTGTGCCTCGCCAGGTAAATAGCGTTCCAATTTTTCTTTGGTTTTAAATAGGAAGTTTAAAATTATTTTTTAGGCTTAACAAAGCTTTCTATTTCTTAATGTGTATAACTTTTTAGCTCTTACTTTATGAAATTTTCTGAAAATGTACCACAAACTTTTCACGGATATTTCGAAGAAAATCTGTATTTTGTTTCTTTTGGTTACGTTTTTACAGAATAAAATTGTTTTTTTTTTCATTAATTATATTTGCTAAAACATACTTAAAGGAAAAAAAATACAAATTAGGTTAAGAACTGATATTTTTTGTATTCAGGTAAGCATTTTCCAAACATAGGTCGCAGCATGCGTCTTTAGTAAGTACTAAGTACGTGAGATTTGTAGCACCCAATTTTTTTTCTGGCTTTATGTAGGAAGTTTAAATATATTTCAAAGACTAGAAAAAGTCTTTCATTTGTCGATGCATTTAATGTTTTAGCTCTCACTTAAATAAATTCTCAACAGATATAGAAAAATATTTTTGATCTATTTTACACATTTTTGGAGATTTTTTAAGTATTTAAAAGTTATCATTTCTCTAAAAATTAAACACGCACAACAAGTAAGTTTAACACACTTTACGTTACAATCCTTAAATCCACCCAAACCCTTTTATCTTGGTTACGACGAGCGTTAATCTCTAAAAACTTTGCAAAAACCTTATAGTTAATTAAGTAACTAAAAAATTAAAGCACAAAAAAATTTGGTAAACTTTGCAAGTTATAGTGTAAAAAAGAAAATGACACTTGAGGTGTCATTTTCTTAAACAAAAATCAATTCACTATTACCGTTTTCGGAGGTTAAAACCTCTGGCGACTGCACTAGAAAGGAACTTAAGCTTGTATTACAGTTATTACACTGTATCTACAGGGACCCATAGGCTCATTCAGGGCAATGTAATATGATTGAGAGAGTAAGGCTATGCCCACATCTGTATCATTTGCACGATCAGATCTTCGTCGCGTATCATCGAAGCGTATCAAAATGATACGCGTATCATGATACGCCCCGATCGCTATTAACCGCATATCTGATACGTGTTGTATCAAATACGCGCATGATCGGCAGAATGATCTAATAGGCGTCCACACAATGATACGCAAACTTGATCGCGATGGAGATCTGATCGAAGATCTGATCGCGCAAATGATACAAATGTAGACGAGCCTTAAGGTAGGTATCGACGCTTTTTCAAAAGGATACAACTTCCCTTACAAAGAAAAAGAACTGTTCTAAAGTTAATCCATGAAAAACAAAAACAAATATACGTCATATTATGGTTACTAGATACTGATAAAACGTCATTCCCGCAAAAATTTGTTTATCATGGTGTGATCAACAAAAACATACCATTTCCAGCACTCAAAGTATACTCAGTCAAAATCAGTTAAGCGGCTTAAGGGCCGATTCACACCGGAATGGCAGAGGCGAGGCGAGCAGTTTCAGTGTCATATGATTTTAAACTTTATCTTCATTAATGTAATACATAGTATCGCTTGAGAAATCTACGGTTGCCCGTGGACGCTCGTGGCCGGCGCGTGGCTTCTTGCGCCCGCCGGCGGCGGCGTCGATTTCTCAAGCGATACTATGTATTACATTAATGAAGATAAAGTTTAAAATCATATGACACTGAAACTGCTCGCCTCGCCTCTGCCATTCCGGTGTGAATCGGCCCTAAGCGGTGACAGACAATATTTTTTATGATTTATAATGTGACTATCCACCACTTAAATTGACAGATAGAGTATGAAAAAAAAAATTATTTTGTTATTGTTTTTAGCAATATTCCGCGAAATAAACTTCCACCTTTAACTAAATGAGTGAGTGCACGCATAGGCATGCGTACAGCACCTCCCTCCTCCCACACTGCCTATGCGTACACTCGCATGCAAGAACTTGCAAACACCACCACCACACAAGCAATAATGTTGGCAAATCCGTGCAAGGCCCCTCACCACCATGCAGGTTCAAGTGTTGACTTGACGGACGTTGTTCGTTGAGTCCACATCCTGAGGGTGCTCCGGTGTTGGAGCGAAACGCGCGTCGAGGTTTTCAACCTGCATGGTGGTGAGGGGCCTTGCACGGATTTGCCAACATTATTGCTTGTGTGGTGGTGGTGTTTGCAAGTTCTTGCATGCGAGAGTACGCATAGGCAGTGTGGGAGGAGGGAGGTGCTGTACGCATGCCTATGCGTGCACTCACTCATTTACTTAAAGGTGGAAGTTTATTATGGAGAATCTGTCAAATAAGTTGTGGATAGCCTATCCGGCACTTATCAGGAAGTGGTGAAACAGGCCCTTATGCTAAGTACTCACATACGGTTTTGCTCGATAGTTTTACTCCAAATCGAAGGAAATGACATATTTGACATATTATTTAATTCCATCGAGCCCGTCGAGCCGGCTCGAAGCGAGCCTTCGAGTTGTCAGTTTTGCGGTCCACACAGTGGTTATTGCTCGATTTGGAGAAAAACTATCGAGCAAAACCATATGTCAGTACTTAACATTAGTCTTCTATGTGTAAATATTAAAATAATACGATTTCACTAGTTACTACAGAAAATATTAAACTTTCTCATAAATGTAATTGTTCAATATTAACCAAAACTTCAATATTTTACGTAACGACTCGATTACGTGAAAGCGGCTTATAAAAGATTCCATCACTCACATTAAATATTATAAATCTGCGCGCTGCCTAAACATAAAAGGCTCATGTATTTATGTTAAAATATTTTTATCGCGCACAGCCATCGAAATATGATATTATGGACGCGAAACTGTAAGGTTGGATTTGGAGGCGGTGCAAATGTTCGGTTTGGCCGCTACACCGTGAGAACAAAAGCAAAAGAAAGACAGTTGCTATTTATTTAAATAGTGGCCATCATTGACATAAATTTGCTTGTAAACTTGCGGTGTAGTCGCCAAACCGCGCGTTCGGGCGGATGTATCCATACTAATATTAGAAATGCGAATGTGTGTCTGTCTGTCTGTCTGTTACCACTTCACGCCCGAACCGCTGAACCGATTTTGCTCAAATTTGGTATGGAGATACTTTGAGACCAGGGAAAGGACATAGGGTACTTGTTATCCTGGAAACATGTACGGTTCCCGCGCGATAAACGAATTTTGGCGCAACGGAGTTGCGGGCATCATCTAGTAATATTATAAATCCAGCCTAAAAACAATGCTCCAAAAATGTAGTCCATAATAATATTATTATCATCTGTGTGTCACGTCTGTTGTTCAACAACGAGTCTAGCTTTAGTTCATGATTTTAAATTTATAAAGACATAAGCTGCGAAGGTTATTCATGCGAAGGATTTGATTAAGTATCCCAGGACTCGACCTTTTCGACAACACTCGAAATTTGTTTATTTATTTAATTTATTTAAAAAAGGTGCGTGCATAAAAGGAACCAAAATAAAACGGCAAATGTAAGACAGTTACGCTTCCATGGCATCGTATTTCGATGTTACTTATGTTAAAATATTTTTATCACGCGACATAAAAATATTTCATATTGATTCGATTACGTTTGAGGGTTTCCTTAATTTCACGTAATGAAATCGTACCCCAGACCCTTGGGGAGAATAAGATAATAAAAGTGGACTTTTGCCACTAAACCGAGGACCCTCGGATATAACCGCGACTAATTATTCCTAATAACTTTCACCATCAAATGGCTTAAAATAAAGCCCTGAAAATGTAAAACTACCGACCCCGGTGACCTAATAAAGTAGAAGACATGAGTGGAAGAGGTGGGTAACTAACATTTTTACATTTTTACCTACGAGTAATAAAAACTAAGGAAGAGTATTTCTGTGAAAAAAAATCCGCGAGTCTACAAAATGTGACCCGAATACTTGCATACTTTATGCATGTATTCGGGTCTCGATTGTGTGTATAATTATAGAAGTGTCAATTATTATTATTGTCAACGGCTTAATTTCGTAAATTAGAGTGTTCGTAGCTATTGTTATATTTTTGTGTACAAATTCAAAACGGTTGAAGTATAGTATGGGAGTTACGTTTCGTTAGTTTTTATTATTCGTAATTTTTTACCTTATAATTTGAACAAACCTTGTATCTCATCTACTTTGTCATGTAGCTAATATGTCTAGTTATACATAGAATCCACATATTTTCTTTTATTTCACATCATTTTCTCGATCCTTAAGCCATCCATCTATATATTATACGTATAATGTATATGTAATAACTACAGTTTTAAAAATTGTTGTTACCCTCTTCATTCACACACGTCTTCAGTTATTAAGCCTCTAACTTTGTGCTAATGTTAGTGGGCGAGTCTTATAGAGTTTGCATATTTAAGAACTAGAGAGACACATTCGTTTGAGTAATACAAATAAATTAGCTTTTACCCCGAAACCTAAGGGCCCTATCATACGACGTTTTTTACGCTCGTTTGTATCGATAAAAACGCAAGTTGAAGCCGACACGTTTTAAACTTTATATCTACCAAAACGCGATGAAAACGCGCAGAAGAGTGCATTAGAAACGCGCGTCACGTCGCGTCAGTGCGCAAAAAAATGCGTCGTGGGGAAAGGCCCTTAAAACCCAATTATATTATATCATACTTATAGTATTTTGGTATGAAAATATGTGAATTATATAGAAAAAAGTAAAAGTGGTAGCTAACAGAGATAGAAAGGATTTAATATTTCGATTCGATGGTCCTAAAATATGGATTGTTCTATTTTTAGGACACTACTACTTTCGAGAATTTTCGCAGAGGAAATTGTTGTTCGTCTTATAAAAATGAAATCACTAAAAATTAGCTTGATAGTAATCAAGTAAAAAAAATGTTCTAGGGAACCTGTACTACTTAGTACTTGTACAGTTCGACAAGGCTTTAATAATATTCAATGATGTCAATGGGCGCTGCTAGTAAAGGAGAACTCTCAAAAATGACGTTTTTGTATCATGGTAAAAGCGTTAGTTCCGTTTCTCGCCACGTTCATAAACAGCCTTGTCGGACTGTTATTTCCACTTCATATCTTGTAAAGGTTACAGGAAAACCTTGACATTGGCCCTGGAGGAGGAAATTCAGTTCCTACTGCATCACGTCTCACAGGAAGTGGGGAATGTATGGAAATGATGTATTGCCTGCACGAGTTCCATTATAACTATAATAGGCAAGCTTTATGAGTGTTTTGAGACAAAAATAATAATGATTTTAGATGATAAATTGTTAGACTATAAAATATTTTTCTATTTCCGTCTGAACCTCATTAATTATTGTGATACGGGTTGTGTCCAAAAAGTGTAAAAAATCTTATTCATTATAAAATACAAGTTTATTTTCTTCCCAGCTCCTTTTAGAGACCCCCATTTAAATATTTGTATTAGACCGTTTATTTAAGACAAACAATTTACTGGCGCACTCAGAGTCATACGTTAATGATGATTAAACTTAAATTAAATAAAGAGTTTGACATGTCAATGTTTTCATATTTTAGTTACATTTAAGCTCATTTAAGTAATTTAAACATTTGCAGTTAGTGCCGTTTCTTTGGGTACTGAACCTTACAAAAGCAACACATTATGCCCGCTGTACACTCTCGCCGAGAGCTCTCGGGCGAGAGTCTCGTGCGAGAGCCCCTTGCCCGAGTGCGAGCATGTACATTCTCGCTTAGTTCAATCGCAGTTAAGAACTCAGAGAAGATGGACGAAAACGACCATTCATCATTCACCATGCATCGAAAGATATCATTGTAATCCAAAGATTTATAATCATATTTAATTATATTTCTCACAGATAATGACTGATAATAACGTTTATTATTGTTATTTTTCTGTTCTACACTGTCCAACGGCGGGACTAGTACTGAAAGACGCGAGAGTGTACAGTAGTGCGCTCGTTTTCCTCGCGAGACCCTTTGTCCCGGGCGCAAAATACCGACAACGGACCGAGAGGGTCCGAGACAGGCGAGACGAGGCGAGCGCACCCATTTACACTCTCGCACTCGGGCCGCCTCGCTGTGTCTCGGCGAGAGTGTACAGCCGGCTTTACACAAAGTGCTCTTTTTGTTACAGATTGTGCCGGTACGAGTTAGTTGCCATGCCGCGCGATGTGACGACGGTATGATGAACTACCTCAATGTCACGTCACCAGACCTGACATGCCAGCTTGTGACGTCACAGGGCTGCACCAACACCACCGCAGGCCTAAACTGCTCGACCTCCGGAACGACTGTAGACTACTCCTGCGATCTAACCGGACAAAATGACACCTACACATGCGCCAGATGCAATAACTCCGTTTGTGACATCGAGCTCAAAATCATGAGCGCGCTCGACGAAGCATCCAAATATTTATGGTTGAGGATCCCCGATGTCAACTGCAGTTGGAACGTACTCCAGTGTATGCCAAACAGGACGTTCTACATCGACGCTTTCGACGGCGACCCGAATCGAACGGTGCAGGAGACTTTTCAGTGTAGTTTCAGTTTCGCGAACGAAACGGATACAGTGAGTGCAGGGTACGAGTGGAGTTTCCTGTTTGTGATATTGTTCATAGTGGCCGGGGGGGTCGGCAACATTTTAGTGTGTTTGGCCGTGTGTCTAGATAAGAGACTTCAGAATGTGACTAATTATTTTCTCCTGTCGCTCGCTATTGCTGATCTCTTGGTCAGTCTTTTTGTTATGCCTATGGGAGCCATACCAGGATTTTTAGGTAAGATAACTTTCATAATACAATTAAGGAAAGTAATGAAATTTAGGCAATGCTAAAATATAATAAATAGGTTCGTCAAGCTTAATATTTAACTCTGTCCCGTGTTTATATATATTGTAGCATGTCTCTTTGAATAATGGATAGCCCCAGCGCTAATAAATGTCAGAAACTGAGCCCGGTAAAACATTTGATAGTCGAATAAATCTTATTACTGGGGATCAGAGCGATTCGGAAGAGCTTCATGCTTAGAACTGTGATATATTTTTTGCTTTTTGACCCAAAAATATCTTTGACTGACCTCTAAGAAGAAGAAGATTATACATCAAGCCTTGAAGCTTGACTATAGTTAGATGTCGTCCCAAGGCTCTTTCTTATTTCTATGTTACATGCTTAATACTAATAAGGAGAATTTGCTGAACTGATTTGCATAAAACTTGCGTAGACAAAATATGGTGTGTATTCAGATGGAATCAATAGCTGAAGATTTTAATAAAATCTGTAAATAAAAATAGTAATCTGACAAAGCCGTAGCTTTGTCAGATTACTATCGTAAAATAACAGAAAGACTGAAATAGTTTAACAGTTCAGTCTTTCTGTTATTTTACGTAGAATAGGTTAGAATAAGATCCGACTGCACACAAAAAAGGCAGTCGTAAAAGTTTACTGTAATTAAATTTTACCATTTGGTATCTTCTAATACATAAAACTGTATTTTAAAACAATAAAACCGACTTAAAGAATTAAAACTCCCTATCTCTAAAACTACTGCGTTGATTTTTAATTTTGATGAAACTAAATTCACACTATTCCCTAATTTGAAAAATACCTAGTACAACAAAAAAAGAATTACTGAAATCGGAATAGTACTTTCAGAGATATGCGAACATAAACATAAAATATACATACATACACTTTTGAAATTTGACAAATTTATTCGGACGCTGATATAGACTAACATATTATACGACAATTGGGCACTTCTGGAAATATTACATACATACGCGTCGAATTAATGACCTCCTTTTTTGAAGTCGATTAAAAAGGATAAATAAGAACGAAAACAGCAATGAAACCACAAGTATGTTTAATATTACTGGTTTTCAATGAAAATTGAAAAAAATATGTTATAACCTCAGACCAAATAAAATTTTATTTGGTCTGAGGTTATAACTGTATTTTAAAAAGATAAAACCGACTTCAAAATTGTACGTAATTGAGAATTAAAATTCCCTATCTAACAAACTGCTGAACCGATTTTGATGAATCTTGCAGTATTCCCTTAGTTGAACAATACCTATTACAATAAAAAAAGAATCATTTAGATCGGACTCTCAGTTCCGGAGATATGCGTGCATAAACATAAAAACATAGATACATACATACATACACTTTTGAAATTTGGCACATTTGTTCAGAAGTTGTTATAGATTAACATTTATACAAAAACTGGGCAGTTCTAGAAATATTACATACATACGCGTCGAATTGATAATCTCCTTTTTTTGAAGTCGTTAAAAATGTATGCATTCCGGACTGAGCAAAATGTCATGCGAAAGTTTGTCAGTCTGTTTATCCCTCTCGCTGAAAACGCCTAACTAATTTCAATAGATTAAATTTCAAGAAATAGATATCTTGGAAAATAGGCAAATTACGCGAAGGTCAAACCAGAGGGCGCTACTAGCACAAACAGTAAATAAGTCGTCCATCCAACACGTTGCATACGTCATGTCATATGACAGAAACGTTGTCAAACGTTAAAGAAAACTTTTTTACTATCTATGCTGGTGCTGCCCCTTTTTTTACGAGCCTATACTATCGCATTGCTGAGCAAAGGCCTCTCCCAAGGTCCATCTGTCTCGCTCCAACGCCAACTCAGGCCAGCCTGGCTTGTAGGCATCCAGATCATCTCGCCATCTTTTTGGAGGCCGTCCACGCTGCCTCTAGTGTGAATAAATTGCAGAAATATGTTTTATGTTCTATATGTTGTATGCATTCAATATGTTCTATGCATGAACGTAGAAAAAAAGGCGGACGGAGTCTTGTTATATACAAAACTGTGTCTTCACTTTTCTTCAGAGTCGGCCACGCACACATTCTGACGCCTGTCAAATGGTATGGACTAGCGCAAGAATGTGTGCGTACGGACCGTGTACATACAGCCAGCCGGCCGACTCTGAACGACACAGTTTTGTGTATGTGGGACTCCGTCCGCCTTTTTTTATACGTCCATGGTTCTATGTTGTTCAATATGTTCCATGTTCTATGTATAAACATCTAGTGTATAAATTGCGTGTGTTAAGCGAGAAGTCATTACAAAAATTTGACACTTTCATATTTTCACAAAGTCGTACTAATAGCGGCGCCACGGTAGAACAAACACACATAGTACAGTTACGTTCGAAAGTCCAATAGCAATCGTACGCAGCTATAGCGTCAACACTTAACGCTACTTGTGACCTTTTTCTATAAAGACAATTCATACACACACATACACTTTGTTTGGCTGCATATTCATATCGTCAATTTCGTCTCAACCTGTGAGCACTGTCGTGGGCTAGTGGTTAAGCAAGTGCGTGTGATTATTCTAAGATCATCTGCATCAGCTAAGTTGCAGGATCGAATCCGACACGTATTGAGTCTGCGTCGTTTTTACGTAAAACAATTTTTGAGAAATATTAATTATAAAATTATTATGATTATGAATGTTGATACAACTATAAAAAAATACGTTTCTAACTAAAAGCACAGTAACGTTTAGTTAGAAACGTAACATTCTAGTCACAGCAAAGAATGTGAGGGTAGATTTAAAATAAAATGGAACGATTGCTTGAAGATAACAAAATATTAAAATGTTGTTGGTTGGTGAACTTAGCTACGAGTGTTTATGTTCTTACTGTTGCAATACAATTTATCCAATATGCAAGCAAATATTACTATTGAAGCAAGAGCTAAAATTGTGGCCCTATATTCAAATGGCTTGAATATTTCTCAAATTTCTAACGAAACTGGCTTCTCAGTAAGTAGTAATTAATTATATTATCATTGTGATGTGTATTTTTTCATTGGTTAAATTCGTCTTTTACAATTTATTCTTTTTTTTAGAGAAATACTGTAAGTTGATGGGTGAAAAGATTCGAGGAAGAAGGTGGCTTGCAGAGTCGTAAACGAAGTGGAAGGCCACTTCTTATTAACCAGACTCAGCGGCGTTATATATGGCAGCGGAGTATGAAACATGTGGTTTCATACCGACAAGTCGTTTTGCCGATGAATTTAACACGTCATTGGTCACCGTTCGTCGTGCACTTCATGACGAGGGATTACATCACTGAAAGCCGGCGAAAAAACCGTTTTTGACTCAAAGGCATAAAGACGAACGGCTACGCTTTGCACGAGAGTATTTAGATTTTGATTGGGAAACAACAATTTTTTCCGATGAGAAGACTTTTAAATCCTCTCAAAAAGGAAGACTACACTTATGGCGTAAAGATAACACCCGTTGGTGTGAAAATAACGTGGTGTCAAACACTGAATCTGGCAGAATAAGTGTGAACATGTGGGGATGGATTAGTGCTCAAGGGCCGGGTGAACTTGAATTTATACCTACGCGAGCCAACAGTGCAAATTATGTAGAAGTGTTAGAGGACATTATGTTACCTACTATGCGAAATGTGTATGGTGATAGCGAAATAAGTTTTGTGCACGATAATTGTCCAATTCACCGAGCCTCCATAGTTCGCAATTGGTTCAGTGAACATTCTAATATTAAAGTTATTCCGTGGCCAGCACGATCCCCAGACTTAAACCCGATTGAAAATATATGGGGTTTAATGGTGCAAAGATGGCGAGCACGCGACGATAGATGTCCGGAGCTGCTCAAATCTCATTGCATGCAGTTATGGGAGGATTTACGTGGAACAGAATATATCTGTTAGAATATTGTGGTTTCCATGCGCAGACGTCTTCTTAGTTGTATCGAAAATAATGGAGGTTACACAAAATATTAAGAATCATTATTATATTAAATTAAAAATATATTTATATGTCGCAATAATAAGTGTAAAGTAATTGTTATAATATTTATATTTCGTAAGTTTCAATTGGGCATTCTACAAAGGAACGTGCTGGCTAGTAATTGGTAGGTTTAAGATTTTAAGGTTGAGGCTAAGTTTTAATCCTCTTTTCCTCGGAAAATGAATAATTAAACTATAACCTCAACGATATGAAATATTGATAACAGAATAGATATAGTTATTATTATATTGATAGATCTGTGAATCAAAGATTTGACCGTCATCCGTCAATCAATTCAATTGTTCAATAATAATTGTTATGTCATTGAAATAAAAATATATTTTTTTGAAAGTGTTGTTTTATTATACTTAATATATAATGATCTAACTAAAATACTTTTACATTTATAATATATTATCACTATGCTATAATTTAATATTATTCTTATTAAATAAAGCTTTCAAAATAGTCATTTCATTAAGTTTTCAAAAATGCTGAGATAATAAAAACAATATGAAAACTTTAAAATAATATTATGATAAACTGAGATTTGAGCCGTAACCATTGAGATGTATGGAGTTGCTATTGCCAACAAAAAACATGTCGCACTTGAAGAATGAGCGGGGTGAGAGGCGGGGCGGTGATGGCTATAGATCAGTACCGCAGAAGTGACAAAGTTTTGTGCCTACACTCGAATGAACGTAGACTATTTGAAAGTGGATAAAATAAAACAAATATTTTACTAAACATTATTAAAAGCTTTTATTTGACTTATTATTATTTAGTTATTTACATTATTATGTAAGTTCGGGTGGAATTTTTGAACTCAATTTCGAAGTATGTATGTACTATATACATATAATATTTTAACCGATTGAGCTGAAATTTTGTATACACGTTTGGTTTGAATGACAATGCACGATACAGTATATTGTGACATCACTATAAATAAAATATAAAATGGCCGACCATCCAAGATAGCGGAATAGTTATTTTCTGTGCCGTCCTATAATAACAGTATTGATATTATAGAGTAACTCGAAAACGAATGACTAAAGAATTGGATTTCTGTTAAAAATAACTGAATAATAAGTGAAATCCAACTTTTAAGTCATGCGGAAATAAACAAAATAATAATATAACAAGTCGCTAAATATATGCACGGTTTTTACACTAATCAACATCAAGTACGATTTCTCAAGGACATAGAAGTTAATAAGATTTTTTATATAAAATAACGGGGCAAACGGGTCATCTGATGAAAAAACAACAACCGTCGCCCATGGGCACTCGTAACGTCAGAAGAGCTGCTGATGCGTGGGAATATGCCTTCTTCTTAAAATGCTTCTAGCGATAGTTTGTTCCACAGTTTTGCAGTGCGCGGAAGAAAATTGCGCGAAAAATTCACCGCCACTTATCAAGGTGATGGGATGGTCCTCAGAGCACTCCCTGGACCCCGTGATACAACTGATAGAGGAGCATACAGCCAAACGTATTATAGGTCTACCAGAATCTGATGGCAATTTTTGACAGCAGATTTTCAAAAAATATCCTTGATCATTGGATATTTTTTATATTTGCATGTTTCACACACAAAATAAGCCGCTAAAGGAATAAAAAAGGATGAAAATGTTCTATTCCTCCCCGGTATTCCCGGTAATCCCCGGTATGGCTAGAGTCAATTTATTTTCTCACTTTTTGCCATTAGATTCTGGTACACCTATACCTCCTTTTTGGAAGTCGGTCAAAAACTAAAGTATTACATACCAACATTTTGCAAAGCCGTTACAGCGGCGTAGGCGTGAAGAGGTAACAGACACAGAGAGAGACTGACAGATAGACGGACGGTCAGACAGACGGACAGACAGACAGATGAACGGACAAACCGACAGACGGACGGATAGACAGACAGACAGACACGCTTTCGTATTTATAATAATTATATTATAATAAGTATGGATCCAAAGTCCACTACATACTTACTCAATTCAAATTACTTATATATTTATAAATACAATTATAATGTACGCATGTATAATGTACACGTAATACCGTATTTATATTATTCCCAAAATACAAACTCGTCTACGTGAATACTTCATTCATCGTCGTTTCATCATAGATCATATCTTTATTCTGCCTACATTCCCGTCTGAATCTACTACTAATGCGAAATGGCGCGCGTCTTCACCTAGTAATTGAATGTTCGTATTTTAATTTAAAATAATTAAATAAGAATACTAACCGATGAAATGTTATGCCGTCGTATTTGGAAGTGTTTTTGGAATTATTTTTACAATATCCTAAGACACATTATGGCATTTTTGTACGTCAAGTGCGCAGAAGAGCTCGCGGCCGACTAAGTGCACTGCGGCTATATAGCGTCTCTTGAATGTGACCAAGCACTGCGTTGCGGTGTCAACTCCATACATCTCAATGGCCGTAACCATTTTTCGTACTAGCTATGATGCGAGGCCTACTATTTACTGACGGAGCTACGAACTATCTTACGTGTCCAGTGAAATTTTTGCATTTATTGACACAGTGCAGTGCAATGAAGAAGAATGAATGAAGAAGACAAACATATATGTTATCTTTGTCTTTCATCCACTACACGCAACTTTCTTGTATTGATACTGTACGACATTTAAGTGTGTACACGGTAACATGGCGCTCACATAAATATGCACTGTACCGGCAAACAAATATGGTCGTTACGATGCTACTGGACTTTTGAACGTTGACTGTACATACGCCATACACACTACAGAAAACTTCTGTTCTTCTGAGATGGCTTTTATTGCTATTATATTTTGAATAAAAATAAGTTATTATGGAAGACATTTCATTCATTCATTCATTCAAGACGCGAGCTGAAGAACACGATAACTAACATTTCGTAACATATTATGGACATTTACATATTATCTTTCCCTTAAGTATAATTTCAACAAACCTTGTAGCTTTAACTACTTCATTACTTGATTTATATATCTGGCTACATACAAAATGCACAGTTTTTTATTCCAAATAAATTTTCCGGCCCTAAGGCCTCGATTTATACAAACAAAAAAAACGGCAATTTTTACTGTTACTTATTGTGTTCTTCCACCATGTTTTCAATTATTATTAAAATGTAAATAAAATAATCAAATACATCATTATTCATTACAGAAAAGGCCTTTGAAAATAAAACATGGCGCCGTGCAAGGTTATTTAGTAATTAATGCTCTTCAGTAATTTTTCATCATACTTCATTACTCAAATGACTCTTGTGCATTAATGGGTATAAGTGCTCACTTTTAATTAAATAAGAAATGAGTTGTGATATTATTCTGGAACATTCTAGAACAATATTCAGGAATATTGTAAAAGTAGTCCTATTGCTTTCTGATGTTTTACTGGTATTTGCTTATGCTGTATATAAGTTACAAAAGTTGAAGCGATTTTATTTAATATTCGGTTATTTTTCAATTAGACAAACGTGTTTGCGATAAAAATTCGTGAGCGTGAGGCCAAATTGAAGTAATGGCAGTTCTTGGAACTTTCTTCCGAAAATCCGATTCTTTCGTGCCGAAGCATCTGCAGATTGACACCGATATTAGGGTCACATAATAATTAGTATTTTTAGATGATTAGATTAGACATTATAATAATTATTATAGATATTTGCAGTACACAATGCACCGTGCACGTAGCGCGGGTTGATTCAGATTGCAACGCGGCGCGCAGATGGCTTTCTTAAATATGGATTTGACAGATTCGCAAGACGTCTCACGCAATTGAAATCTGTCAAATCCATACAAATTTATGCCGCGCCGCACCTCGCCTCGCCTCGTCGCGTTGCGGTCTGAATAGGCTTGATGACTAATTTTTTTCTTATTGGTAAATAAAGACCCTTAAAAAATAGAAACATTGCTGAAAGAATGACTCTCACAGCTTAAAAATTCACCAAGATATGAACAATTCAAACATCTCATAAAATAGACCTGCCCGAAACGCTCCATACAAAATGCTACGAAAGACTGACGTCAGTCTTTCTTAGTTAGTACGGATCGAGAGAGAACTTTGTTCGATAGGTATATTAAATATTGTGTTTATGAAAGTGGTTTCATACCAAAAGTTGCTTTTAATTGCATAACTTATCGAATGGTATACAAATATTAAGAAATTTAATTGAAAAAAAAATCGACTTGATTATCCAACTTTGAAGGCGCCTAACAAAAAAAATACAAATGCTATCGAGCTGAAATTTTGGTAACGCTTATTTTTTACCGTGCTTTCTTTATTTTATTAACAAAATTCGCTAATCTTTGACCTTGTCATCATCCCTATTGACCCTTACTCATAGCACTGCCTACGGCGTAGACCCTCTACGATGGACTTAGATTTCGTACTTATGTAATAAGCACTTTTATGTTTTATTTTGATTCGTTATATTTAGGGACAAAATTTTAATAAGGCCATAAACTAAAAAAAAAAAATTAATAGATATAGGCTGCCCTTTACTTTAAATCCCGGTTAATTAGGCGCATGTAAATAGGCATAACATTGTGAACCATCGAATAATTGGAATAAATTGATTGATAGGCAGTTGACGGACCGACGTTTAGTCGGGAAACTAGCTAGTTTAAGCCACTTTTGTATTTTTATTTGGAATTAAAACGATTCAAAAAAGAAAAAAAAGTAATTTGGTCGGGTTATGTCAATCTATTGTTAGTAATAATTTGTGGGATGCGTTTGACATAACGCGACTAAATTAGTCGGAAGTAGGAACACAAAAACACGATATGACGTCGTGTCGTACCACGACGCGGCGTCGTTTCACGATTTGACGTCGTGTCGAATTTTGTGTCCCGGCCCTTACTTAGGTCCTCCATCTGCCTATGAATCAACTTCTCTGATAGTTCATTCTTTTCTATATTTCATGTCATCAATGTCTGTTTCTGCCCCTGTGTGTGCGCAGGTTACTGGCCGCTGGGCGTGGTGTGGTGTAACGTGTACGTGACGTGCGACGTGCTCGCCTGCTCCGCCAGCATCATGCACATGTGCTTCATCAGCATCGGCAGGTGAGGATAGTCAGTACCTAAGAGCCAGTCCACACGGCGCGTTGCGTCAGCGTTGCATTGACGCAGTGCTGCCGTTGCGTTGTTTTATAAACAAATAACCAAGGTGTTCACACGGCGCGCTGCGTCGCGTCGTCGCAACGCACACATGACGGACAGCAGCAACATGACAGACAAAAATCTCTTATACTATATCAACGCGACGTCATCAGCAAGAGTATGTAAATGATAGGGCGACCGAGCCCCTAATGGAATAAATCGTTACATACATTTACTTGTGATCTCAAGGTGTAGCGGCCAAACTCTCTCGCGGACGCATATAAGTCCAACCCATGTTAGGCTATATCATGATTCCTTTTGAAATAAATAAATAAATAATGTGCGTTACAGTAGGATATTTCATACAACACTGAGCGGTTTGAGGTGATAATGGTTATGATACTAAGATGATGTGACACAACCATAAACGTGAATAAGAAATGGAAACTCCTACAACTAAGACTATTTTAGAAAGTAATGGAGGGGTAATTTATCATCCGTCTACAATTTCCGCTGAAAAAACGAAACGTTGTATTTCTCTTAACCGAACTTTTGAGAAAATGTAATATGCTGTGGTATGTAGTGGTATGCTCCGTACATACGGTTTTGCTCGACAGTTTTACTCCAAGTCGAGTAATAACCACTGTGTGGACCGCAAAACTGACGGCTCGATAGAATAAAATATGTCAAAAATGTCATTTCCTTCGACTTAGAGTAAAACTACAGTATAGCAATATATCCCTATATAATATTGCTATACTGTGGTAAAACTGTCGAGCAAAACCGTATATGAGTAACGGAGCATAACAGACTGTTTCATAATATGCTTATTTATACGTATATCATAAACATTATTTAGCAACATTGAATTTAGTATTGTTTGACATTACACTAATCTAAAATCTTCTAAAATAAAACAACGCTCTTAATGTCTTTCGAGAAAGTCAAAATTACCCCATCCTAACCGGCTGTGTTTCCACCAGAGATGTGTTGCGAGGAATGTGTTTTTAAGATCCAATAGAATCGCTGCACTGAGCGAGGTCACGTCAATGAAGTGATTCTATTGGTTCTCAACAAACGTGGAAACACAGCCTAAAGCTATACAGACTGCTTGCATCTTGAATCCGACGTTTGACAACTTCAGTCGATTCTAGATGAGATTTAGCCACACACACAAACATTCATATTTGTATGAATATTTGTATTATAAATGCGTAAGTGCCTGTCTGTCTGTTTGTTACCTCTTCAAGCCCAAACCGTAGGACCGATTTCGCTGTTATTTGGTATGGATATACTTTGAGCCTCGGGAAAGGACATATAATACTTTTTATCCTGGATAATGTACGATTCCCGCGCGATAAACGAATTTTTGGCAACTCCATTCGGGCGTCATCTAGATTCTAGTACATAAATACATAATATTAAATAAAATATGCTGCCAATTTTAGGAACTTTGCATAATGCCTTTAAAGATACGGCGTAAGACATTAAACAAGATGTCACCTACTTATTAATAATAATATTTCCTTTGTGAGGCTCGGTGAGTAAACGATTATTCCCGAACCTGTCCTGAATAATCGCTTTTCGCAGCATCATCGCGCCCTAATGGGTAAAGCTTGGCTCACACAATGTGTTCATTAAGCGAGATTTTCTCCAAATAAAAGACTTTGAGTGTAGGACTCACGCAAGAAATATTTTTTCTATTAGTAAGATTTTTTTTCAATATCAATTCGTTGAACTTAGGATAAAATACAAGTTACGCCTTTCATTTCAAAAAGATCTAAATTTAAACTACTACTACAAATGTACTTTCACATTTTTCAACTGTTGAAGTATGGTATTATAATTTGTCCAATTCCTGAGCCTCCCATCTTACTACACGTATCAGCTATCTTTTACTGCATTTGACCTTTCCTACGGTGTCTTGTCGTACCACTTTTGAATACCGCCAATGAAATACGGTAAAGAAAATTTTTAATTAGCACGAAAAAACACCGTGACACGTGAAAAGGAAAGTCTTTGTGTTGTGCGCCCTCCTTTAATTCAGATCCGTTATGAAAATCCGGTAACCGCGCCTTTTGTGAAATGCAAATTAATATGATAATGAGGTTACTATCTTATCTTTACAAAGATAATCCTTGGTTTTAGGAGACTTTTGGACAATCTGGATTGTTCCAAAATTGAATATTATCTTAATTTCATCGCGTTTGGGCAGCGGAATCGGCTAAGTAGGTTTTAGAATTGTGATCACAGATTGAGAAGTACAGTCAGGGCAAAATTGTTATTTACAATATTATTGTGTCGCGATGGTAGTCATTAAGCTCCTTCGAAACGGCTGGGCCAATTGTGTTGAAATTTTGTGTGCTGCGGTTCTGAGTATTAGCCAACATATTTTATTCTTCATTCTTGAAATAACGTTGTAGCATATTATCCACTGGGGCACACTACCCTGAATCACGCCATGCAAGTTTTTCTGATTTCGGCATGACATAATATTTTGTCTATTAATAAAGTCTGAAATAATAACAGTGACCTCAACCATATCGTTAACATCGTATATTTTGGCAATAGAATGTTAGCAGTAACAGCTAGTTTTTTTTTATAAAATACAATAAAATGCCAATAACTATTGCAGATTTATTTGACTGTACATATTTTTAACTCAATAGTTGTGGTTGCAACTGGACTATGATAAATTGTTACAACCTAGTGAGTCTTCCACATGACGACTCCACGCATTTAATCGCTACCTTCCATACTAATATTATAAATGCGAAAGTGAGTCTGTCTGTCTGTCTGTCTTCACACCCAAACCGCTAAACTAATTTTGCTGAAATTTGGTATGGATATACTTTGAGCCCCGGGAAAGGACATAGGATACTTTTTATCCCGGGAAAATGTACGGTTCCCGCACGATAAATGATTTTTGGCGCAACGAAGTTGCGGGCGTTATCTAGTACGAGAAAAGGCGTAAAAAATTCCATACAAAGTAAACTTTATCTCCCAACATAAAGGATTTCGACTTTAATAAAACAAGAAAGATCGTCATAAAAAAGTACATGATATTTGGAAGTGCCAATAATATTTTTCCTGAATCAGAATTGCCTACTTGGTGTCGAAGCCAATGTGAACGTTTTATGTATGATTGATTTATACAATCCCAAAGTATAGTCCTGAAAGTATAGTCCTGAAAAGTTTTACAGTATCCGAGGGAACGACTAAAGTATAGTCGTATATTATAGCTTATTAATTATTATATTTATCAGAAGAAATACTATTGAATGTAGAAATGCATTGAGTATTCTTAAGATAAACTGCTTAAAAATAATAAATAGGAGTTAAAAAAACTAAAAAACACGCTTTTTTATTTTAATCAAAATATTGTCATTGGCTCAAAATAGTAAATACGTATTATATATATATAAAAGTTTTTAATAAATTAATTATTGGAGTCTAATTAATTATTATTAGACTACTGCAGATAGGTTAAAAATTGTGCTCAAAGATTCCGTTACATACATACAGCCAAAGCTAACAAAAGCTTTTTAAGAAACTTATGGCTTCTGTAGTCTTTTTAAAGTTAAATTCGTATTACATATTATACAGGCTGTAACAAAACAAAGTAATCACAAGGGTGTGTACTGTGTATGTGCCCCTTATATGGAGTTAACTGTCAATGTAGCAGCCCTGAAAGACCAATTTTTTTTAAGATTTGTGCAAGCGTCATTAATTTGCTCATACCAAAATGTATTGTATTTCAGACGTTGTAATGACAACTTTTCAGACCCTCGAATTTTAGATACGACATTCTGAATTCGAATTTCATATCTACCTGATAAGTAAACTTTCATCAAAATCGGTCCAGCCCTTAGAGGACAACAAACACCGCTACTTGATTTTTTTTTATCTAAAAAGACTGCAAAATTCATCCCTAAAAAGTAAAATTCCACACTTTTTCGTAATTTTTACCAGCCCTAGGGGTTTATGATGGACGCTGTAGTAATTTCGTCAGCGCCCGTAACTGTCTCGGACTATTAATTTTCCCGTAAATCTTCATTGCTAATTACCCACCGAAATCACTGCTCTACCCATGTTTGCTAGGGCTGGCAGGTTATAACTATACAGTAAGTATTAGATGATGCCAAAATTAGTTTTCGCGCGGGAATCGTACAATACCGACATAAAAAATATGATAGTATCAAATATTATTATGTCCTTTCCCGGGACTCAAAGTATCTTCATACCAAATTTCAGCAATATCAGTTTGGCGCTTTGGGCGTGAAGAGGTAACAGACAGACAGACAGTGAAAATTATGTAATTTTCACTGTCTGTCTGTCAATGGAAGAAGCTTGTAATTAAGTTTAATTGAATAATCGCAAATACTTTGTTTATTTTATTTTCAATAACTAGATAACTACTGTGAATTTATTTCTTACCATGTTAAAGGATTTATTATAAAAAAATGTTTTAATTCGTATTGACTATGTAAGTATAATAATAATTGTCCAACTTTTTGTCTCATCGCCTCATAAACTTATGCGGCGAGAAAAACCGGCATAAGAAATTCGCATAGGCCACATTTTAGAAAACACCGTGAAAAGTTGTCCATTTTAATAACAATAAAATCTGCATATAAATTACATTAAATACCGTACATAAATCTGCACTTACAAGAAAAGGGAATTGAAATGCTTTAAGTCTAGCATCAGACAGAGATTAAGTGGAGTTTTGTGGCCAATAATCGCATGAACTCATAAATTTATTATTGTAAGGTTACTCATAAAATATATTTCAGACGACATTGAGAGTTAAATTTACTGCATACTATATCTAACTTCAATTTCAAAGAATATAATGTCGTTTTTAAATTTTCAATACATCAGGATCAGAGAGAAGATTTTAGCATAATTTGTCTAGATACCATGATACTATCCATGGTATCTAGATAAAATTTAGATTGAAAATATAAAATACTATAAACGCCAAAATTCGTTTATCACGCCGGAACCGTACATTTTTCCGGGATAAAAACTATCCTATGTCCTTTCTCGGGACTCAAAGAATCTCCATGCCAAATTTCAGCAAAATCGGTTCAGTAGTTCGAGCGTGAAGAGGTAACAGACAGACAGACAGACAAACGGACAGACAGACAGACAGACATACACACTTTCGCATTTATAATATTAGTATGGATCAGCCACGTTTTAAGTTTATATAAAAGTATAGCAAACCATACTTTATCTACAATAGTATCCATCACTTTACTTAGCCTTATCTACTGTGGTATTAACGTCATCACACAGGCATTCAAAAGGGGTTTTTCGAAATTCACTTAACATGTGGAGAAAAGGGGTTTCAAATTTTATATGGGACATTCCTTCATTCCTTGCTTCGATGTGCTTTAATATTTACCAAAACATTATTTGATAAAATTTATAATAGATGCAACCCCTCTGCTAAAATGTATCTCTTAAAAATTTCATCAAATATGTCAAAAAAAAAAATCCTCGAAGTTTAAAAGCGTTTACGTTTTTAATTACAAAGTACACAAAGTACGCATGTTATAAAGGAGTTCCCTCACGTAGACTTGAATTAGACGAGCAGAAAGGACACCAAGTAATGAAAAATATTATAAAAATGTGGCCAAGTATTTCAAATGTAAACCTTGTGTTTGTGTCAGGAATTTCAATATGAGAACATATAAAAATACTTATTAAGTTCCACAAGTTGTGCTATCAGAGTATTGTGGCCTACCTTCATTCATTTTATATTTTATATTTACTATTTCTTTATTTACATTTTTAGATTGTATATTTACGCAAGCACACAATATATATGTTACGGGTAATGCTAGAAGGTGGAGTAAACCTAGGTTTACCCGGGTTGACTTAGTATTACCCAAGTCTTTTGGGTAAAGTCCGAATAATAAGAAAAATAAATTTTAATTCCGGGCTTACCCATACTCACCTAGGTCTACCCAACTCTGGCTGGGTAATGTTAGGTGTTGCGTAATTTTCGAGCCTGTGGCATTAAACTCGGGGGCCCACGTTCCCCCGCTACTATTGAGGAAATGCTCTCAACCTAGGTTTACTCCACCTTCTAGCATTACCCGTAACATATACACTTGCCACCATATTTTTACAATTTTACTTATACCTACATTTATTTTATTTTTTATTTATATCGATACGGCAAATAATCGATAGTGCTTTATCGAACAGTGCCTCGCACTATCGCATATAACAGAGCGGCGCACGCGCATTGCATTCGCTAGAACCTTAGTCCTTACCAGTTACTCTTCGATACAGGCCTTGTACCATGAAACTGTTTTGAGACTCAAACAATCGGTCGAGAATGCCGCGTCCTACTCTAACAAACGTGAAATGACGTTGTTAGAGCAGGACGCGGCATTCTCGTCCGATTATTTGAGTCTCAAAACAGTAGGCCTACTACGAAACTGTTTTGAGACTCAAACAATCGGACGAGAGTGCCGCGTCCTGCTCTAACAACGTAATTTCACGTTTGTTAGAGTAGGACGCAGCATTTTCGTCCGATTGTTTGAGTCTCAAAACAGTTTCATGGTACAAGGCCTGTTTCGTGGTAGGCCTACTGACGCGGAGCGCATGTCTCTCGCTTGTTCGCCGCAGCTTTAAATATTTCGCTAAGTCACTATTCTGTGCTTGAACTCATATCATATTTTAGTGCTTATAATATATATCATACTGTGCTTTTCATCTCATGTTCTGCACCTTATTTTATGCTATAGATATGAACCTAGTGTATCTGCTAGGTCAATATAGTGTGCTGGATCAGTAAGTCTAGATTTTCATTTCATACGGACCTCATTTAGTGCATTTATCACCTTCATCACATACCTACTAGCAGCCCCATCTTATCTATAAGTTGATTTATGGGAAAATAGTGGTAGTGTTATTTCAAACTCAGCCGACAACTCATGACTAATATAATATTTACGAAATTTTGCCGATTTCGCTCATTAATTAACAGACGTGATTTAACAGTTAAAATACAGTATTTCTATAAGTTTTAATGCACAACATGTAAGATCATTTCAATTATAATCTAATGTTGCAGCTAGTTTTTTTTTAAATATCTTTAAATAATCCAACTCAAACCCGCGACAGTTTTGTGATTTTTGCTTTAAAAGGTTTAGAATATCACCTGTTTATGGATTATATTGACGTCTTAACGGTATGAAAAAAATACAACGTACTGTTGAGAAAGTCGTCTATACACTGTTGGAATTACTTTTTACCACTTTCATATAAAAAACCCTTTAAAAAACAGAATACATAACTGCCCGCTAACTTGGCGATCGTCCTTTTTCACCTGGCATATGAAAGACGGGCGTGAGTGTGAAGAGAGCAGTAGAAAAGATAGTACGGGCTCTTAAAATGGACAAAATCCGACCAAAGGACGTAGGTCCGTCAACGGTCTATGAATCTATTTCTTCGACGGTACATTAGTTTTTACCATTGTACAGCAATATTTTTTTACCTATTTAAATTTCAACGAAACTCTAAGTCAAGCGATTTTAGGATTTTTTGTGTCGCAAATATATGCCTGCGACTGCTATTTCGTTTCGCTTCAACCGATACTCCCAAAAGGCAACATACTTCATAACATCAGCCTACTACCACCGGATTACTTTTTCATTAGTAGCAAACATATCAGATCGTTAACGATGAAACTTTGAAACTTTTATCTGGGCTTTTAATTTTTTCAGATAAAGTTAATTGGTCTACGAAGATTCGATGTTTGGACTCCCATTAGTCGACTACGGATGATAAATGGAACTTTTTTACTTTTCCCCCGATTAAAACAGAAAAGTTTCTGAAAGGAGATTATTAAAAGATAATTTGGTAAAAGATACCCATACTACTAATAATATCGTAAATGCGAAAGTGTGTTTGTCTGTTTATCACGCCCAAACCACTGAACCGATATTGCTGAAATGTGGTATGGAGATACTTTGAGTCCCGAGAAAGGACATAGGATACTTTTATTACGGAGAAATGTACGGCTTCCCATAGATATACGAATTTTGGCGCAACGAAATTGAGGGCGCCATCTAGTGACTAATATTTTTAGGTTATGTTATTATGATTGAAAAACTTTTTCTTCCATGAGATATTTGACTAGATCCATTAAGTCTAGTCTAATTTCTAGATGGAATCGTAAAACTGTTCCTATTTTATTCAAAAGGTAGTAAAAAGTACTTTGTAACAAACTTTTCTTAACAACTTGTCGTGATATAAAATATTAAACGAGATGTAGCATTTTTTATTAACATAAATAATATCCGGTGTACTAGTTTCTACTTTTTGACCGACTTTCAAAAAGGAGGAGGTAATACGTTCGGCTGTATGTATCTTTTTCTTGTATAATAATAAGGCTGCGTTTCCACTGAAGCAGATCGGAGCGGAGCGGAGCTTAGCGGTGCCCGAATTGACCAATCGTGCTATACCAGCGGAATGACAGCGAAAATTTCGAGCATGGTGATTGATCAATTCGGCACCGCTAAGCTCCGCTCCGCTCCGCTTCAGTGTAAACACAGCCTAATAGATTAACTCTTTAGGGCCACATTGGAACGAGACGAGAAGATGCAATGCGATGTACTTATAAAGGCGCCATTCAAAATTGAACTTTATTTACTACAAAAGAAAGTACACATTTAGTTACTTTACTTGCTACTTGAGGACCTACAAAATTAAATTGCGTTATGTCAAATTCAGCCGACAGATTATGACATTAAATTAACTTTATTCGACCAAATGACTAATATTATGAGCATTTTTAGGGTTCCGTACCCAAAGGGTAAAAACGGGACCCTATTACTGAGACTTCGATGTCTGTCCGTCTGTCTGTCCGTCTGTCTGTCTGTCTCCAGGCTGTAACTCAAGAACGGTAATAGCTAGAAAGTTGAAATTTTTACAGATTGTGTATATCTGTTGCCGCTATAACAACAAGCACTAAAAACAAAATAAAATTAATATTTTAGGGGGGCTCCCATACAACAAACGTGATTTTTTTTGCCTTTTTGGCTCTATATCAATAATGGCAACAGGTAGGTATTTGAATTTTACTCAAGGTCCTTAGTTTTATGTGCACTTCAATACTTAATAATAATAATATTAAAATAAAATAAAAAATTGAGGGGGGCTCCCATACAAAAAACACAATTTTTGGGCTAATTTTGCTCTATAATGGTACGGAACCCTTAGTGCGCGAGTCTGACTCGCACTTGGCCGATTATTCACATTTCAATATTATATTATTTGCGCTTCGAAATTTTTAATTCCTGATTCCTGCTTCAGTTAAATAACGCTATGATAAATAACGCTTTATTCCACTTAAATATTAACTATTTCAGGTACCTCGGTATCCGGAACCCGCTGAAGAGCCGGCACCACTCCACCAAGCGCGTGGTGTTCATCAAGATCGCGCTGGTGTGGCTGCTCAGCATGTTTGTGTCCAGCTCCATCACTGTGCTGGGTAAGTGGAACAGGATCTAAAGGCTATCTAAATGCCGAACCTAAAGCCCCCTAATCTAAAAGCCTTCAATTTAAGGGCGAAGCCAAACGAGCGTAATTTGTGAGTTGTAAGTCGCAGAATTTCTGCTGGGCAGAATTCTGTTGCATTCATTTTCATACATAAGTCCTGTTTGATTCACACGAGCGTAATTTTGTGAGTCATGATTTGTATGAAAAGATATTTACGCAACATAAATTCTGCGACTCACAAATTACGCTCGTTTGACTTCACCCTAAAAGTCTCCAATCTAAAGGCTACCAATCTAATGGCTCCCAATCTAAAGACTACCAATCTAAATACTGCCAATCTATGGGACCCAATCTAAAGGCCCTGTTTTAAGGCCTCCAATACAAAGGCCCCAAGAAAAAGAGGTGCTCAGTGCCGACTCCTAACCTGACTATATTATTATGTTATGTGCATTATGTATCTTGCGACAGATATGTAACAGGTGTTTAAAAGCAAATATTGCACATGATATTATGCTGCCTTTTACGGTACAAATTAATAATAATTAACGTAATTCTTGCGTAGCAACGCGGAGACGAGACTAGGTCGCCATTTTGAATAAATAAATAATGATTAAGAATTTTTGCCCAAGGTTAGAAAATTTACGGATTCATTGGGTAGGAGAATATTTAAGTTTTTTCAAAATAATACATCATAGTAGATTATGTACTAAGTCGTTGTTTGTTACAAAAAGCAATCGACGCAAACGAGTCAAAAAACTATTTGATCTGTATAGGATCAAAAGAGTAGTAATTTAAAAATTTAAGCCTATCCTTATGGATAGGCTTAAATTTTTATTGGATTATTCCAAGGTACGAACTCAATTTTATTTCGTTTCGGAGTTTTTCGAATATAATTGGTTTTTCGAAGGGGAATCTATTATTACTATTATGAACTTACTCCCCCCTTTATTCGGCAAATCCCATCAAGATCTCCCAATCGAAGGCAGAGAAAGGCCATTATAGAGTTAATGAGTTTTCTTATAAAGTTTATTCTTAAAACGAACGCTTATTCGTAACGGGAACCTTTTTATGATAAATCTGTATAGGCTGTATTTTTATAACGAAACTGATGACTGACTGGAGACTTAGGGTCGATTCAGACCGCAACGCGATACGTAGATATATTTCTAAATGTATATGGTTACGATATTGTATGTACTTCTTGGTGGAAATTCATGTTCAGATAAATAATTTGACACTGTCCTTGCACTTATTCCACTTTATATAAAGTGGAATAAGTGCAAGGACAGTGTCAAATTATTTATCTAAATGTATATGGACGCAATTTGCAAGACGTCCGAACTCCCACGCAATTAAAATCTGTCAAATCCATACAAATTTATGCCTCGCTGAGCCTCACCTCGCCTCGTCGCGTTGCGGTCTGAATTGACCCTTAAGCAGCTGTAGTATTTTAGCTGTAGACAAGCATGGGTGCCGGCAGGGGGGTGCCTGGTGGTGTACTTGCAATCCTCCTTAGGAATCTTAGGACCAACAGGAATTATTGAATATTTTGTAACTCTATTACCATGCCTTACATAGTTCGTAATGTTTCTGCCCTAAATGTATTCTATTGATTTAAATAGACAGTCACTGTTGTTCGTGAAAAGTAAAAAGAAAAGAAAGAAAACTGAAATCTGCACTTGGAAATTATTTCTGCCGGAGCGTATGTAGACTAGTAAAACCTTAGTAACGAACGTGTATTATACAGTATACTCCACTCAGGCTAGCTTGTCGTCAAAAACTTGTCATTTTCCATATAAACCGCGATTGATAATGAAGTGTCAGATATTGTCAATCGTGGTTTTATATGGAAAATGACAAGTTTTTGACAGGAAGTCAATGACCGCTAGCGACAAGCTAGCCCGAGTGGAGTATCTATACTCCACATATTATATTGTCTACAATATAATATGTTTACCTCTATGTCGTCGTTCTGCTAAAACATAGAAATGATTTATGAAACCTATTTAAAGGAAGTCTTCCTTTGCTCCATCCCCTTATACTTAACGTCTTACCGATATGAAAATAATATTGTGAAAAATCAAATAACAAAGTGAAAATTGGAGCAAACGAAACGATTCCTGATTTATGAGTGCGATTATTTATAAAACGTTGAATATTTCAGCCTTACTCAGTCCGCTCTTAATGAAATTGTCTTCGCCCTAATAAGTTTTATTCGCCTAATTTTTTTTTTAACAATAGTTTTTTATGCTGTTACTTACTGCTCAAATACAATTTGATTGGTATTATTAGATAACAATCATAGTCAAACTAGCTGTCCCGGCAAACGTTTCTTTGCCATAATATAATATAAGTATATCGCCCGTATTATTTTATTGTAGTGACTAAATAAGTATGTCACCATGGCAACGCCCATCGCTATCATGGTCGTCGTTTTTCTCGAGTTGTAATAATTTACTATTATTTATTCAACAAATGCACTTATCAATATAATAAGTACCGAGTAGCCGATTCTCAGACCCACTGAATATGCATATAAAATTTGGTAAAAATCAGTAAAGCCGTTTCGGAGGAGTTCGTGGACTAACATTGTGACACGAGAATTTTATATATTAGATAATCATGAGCCTACATAATGAATCCATATCACCCATCCTAAAGTGTGTCTGGTTGATTTTATTGAAAATTGGCATGGAGATACTTTGAGTCCCGGGAAAGGACACAAGATACTTTTACCCGGAAAAACGTAAGGTACCCGCGTAAAAGTATTTGGCGCATCGGAGTTGCGGGCGTTTTCTAGTAAGCCATAAGCTATAGTATCTTTGAACCTATCAAAACCTCATCAGCAATTTTAAACATAAAGAGGTAAATGACCGACCAACTTTCAAAATAATATTAGTATGGATGTTGGAAAATTCGGCTGCGAATAAATAAAATTGGGAAGTGACCACATCTAAAATTTAAATTCAAAACATAAAATGTTGAAGGAAACGTGTCCAGTCGAATTTACTTTGAGCACACTCCATTACTTTAAAAACGGGAAACGTATTTTATATTTCGTTATATTTTAAAGTACAAAATTTTCCTTGAAAATAATGTTCCAAGATCTCCTTTTAATGTTTGTGTATTTTCAAAGAAGCTTTACTTAAAAATGTAATTTATATTGGCTGTTTTGTTAAAACGCTGCACTTTTTAAAAGGTTAAATATGAAAGCATGTGTTAAATCTACTTACGAACTAGTTTTACAATTTTACTGTATTTTGGGCTATGTACTATCAGAAAAATTAATGCATTATAGTGGACTAAATGACGCCCGCAACTTTGTTGCGTCAAAACCTAACCTAACCTAACAGACACACTGGCGGACAAACAGACAGACACGTTTTAACATTTGTAATATTAGTATGGATAGCGGGTGTATAAAGTATGTTCCAAAATATAACACAATATCATACTAGCTAGTGTTTATGACGTCAGCAATCAGCATACTGTTGACGCGTTCCGAAAAATACGAAAGTGCAGGTATGACTTTGTTTGGATTTATTACGTACACTTATTTCACCAGCACATCGGTACGGTATTACGGTATACTGGATTCGACTCCAACGTTGGTCCATCATCTGCTCAGAATGTTCTGTAATGGTACATCTACGTACACTTACTACTACTTACGTACTTCGATATTTTTCTATACTAGATGACGGGACAGTGCATGACATTTTCTGGGATGAATAGTATCCTATATCTCAATGCCAAATTTCAGAAAAATTGGCTTAATGGTATTGGCCTGAAGAAGTAACAGCCAGGCAGACATACAGACACACATTCACATTTATAATATTAGCACTTAGTATAGATAATAATAATTGTCATAGTAACAGTCACAATCCAACCACACTAATTAATAATTATAGTAATATACCTTGCGGTAACGTATTGTTCAATGAACCGTCTCAATCCAGCGAGCGGGCTGATTTCCAATAATTAATCACATTTGAATCACAAGATTGTCTGAAGGCTTTGACGGGAGACCTTTAGTAATTGACGACATGAGTTGATGAATCGGATAACTAACATTTTACAACTTAAGAGCTCCTCTAGAGAGAAGAGCTCTTAAGTGTTTTCAAATTATAAGGGAAGAAAGAGTTCTTCCCTTATAATTTGAAAAAACTTGTAGCTTAACTACTTTATCGTCTTGCTAATAAATATCTAGCCATTTTTGTTTTCAAATCATATTCCCGGTCGTAGAGCCTCCATTTATGCAAAACTGACAATTTTCAGATTGTTACTTACCCGCTTCATTCACTCATGTCTTCAATTTAAAAGCCGCAATCTAATTGACCTGAACCTTTGTGAAATTATCAGGAATGCGATTTTACTTGTGCTTTGACGAACGGAGTATTCAGAATATTCGAGATTATACATTTTTGTTTTCCGTATCAAGAAATTCCGTAATGAAAAAACCTAACACCTCCCTAGTCCGACCGGCACAGCGGTCCGGCGGCGTTTCCGGACTTCAGCGCGGTGTTTGTGTGCGTGCGGCTAGATGTATGAGAATAGTTATAATTGCATAAGTTGATAAAAAAGCTATGTAATAGCTTTACCGCGGCAGTCCCCGAGTGCAACACGTTTTTCTTTCCAGTTACAATCGCACTTGGCTAGTCTTACGTCTACCCTCTTTAGCATCTTCGTAGTTTTCGTTTGTTTAAGCTTTCATACCCGCATAGTATGCTCCCTAAATATCTCGATCCTATTCTTGTTTTCTTAAATGAATAACAGAAACATTTAAAGTTTATGCAGATAATTTAAATTAGCATTCCATGTGTCTCAATGTTTTTAACATAATATGCGATAACGGAAACGGAACGAAATTAAAGTCGGCTTTGGACTGACCTCTCATATCATTTTTGTCTGTTTCAAAATAATGTTTGTTTTTAGCGTTCCGTGCCCAAAGGGTAAAAACGGGACCCTATTACTGAGACTTCGACGTCTGTCCGTCTGTCCGTCTGTCTGTCTGTCCGTCTGTCCGTCTCTCCGTCTGTCTCCAGGCTGTAACTCGAGAACGGTAATAGCTAGAGAGTTGAAATTTTCACAGATTATGTATTTCTGTTGCCGCTATAACAACAAATACTAAAAACATAGTAAATTAAATATTTCCCATACATCAAACGTGGTTTTTCAAACATTTTCTGCTCGGTATCAATGATGACAACAAGTAGGCACTTGAAATTTTCACAAAGGCCTTAATTATATGTGTACTTTAATAATTAGTAATAATATTTAAATAAAATAAAAATTTAAGGGGGGGTTCCCTTACGAAAAACACAATTTTTGACCTATTTTTGCTCTAAACTGCACTTTTACTAAAAATTTCAAATAGATAAAAAAAAAATAATACTTTGTGGGGACTGGAATATTGATACTCTTAAATCAAACAATAATAGTATGAAGCTCAATAGTCTATTAAAAAATTTTAACATTACGTTACATATTAAATTACCAACTAGGAAAAGTGCTTGTCTTGATCAATTTGCAAGCAACATAAAAACATTAAAAGTTGACATTATCCATCTAGGCCTATCGGATCACGAGACAGCCCAAATGTTATGCGTTCACATTAAAAAAGGCCGTGAAATAATTACATGGCTTGAAACTATAATAAATATAATTTGCAAACTTTTTGTAAGCATATAATATCTTCTCTAAGTTTTTCGGAGGTATACGAACAATCTAATCTAAACGACGCGTTCAATAAGTTCCACGAGTTATTTAAGCTTTTTTATGACTTATGTTTCCCGGAGATTATTATTAAAAAAAGCAATATCAATGACAGAAATACATGGTTGACAAAAGGTATAAAAAAGTCATGCATTATAAAAAGAAAACTTTTCTTCAGTTACAAATACAATGCCTCGAAAAAAAAATGAACTACAAAAAATACAGAAACTATCACACAATTCTAAAAAAATGCATTCGTAAATCATTGCAGCTACAGAATCAAAATTACATTTACAAGAAAAAAAATAAAGGTAAGGCGGTCTGGGAAGTTATTAATAGAAATATTGGTGACATAAATAAAAACAATGACATTCAATCAATTATATACAATAATAAATCTTATTCAAGCCCCCGTGACATTTGTGAAATATTTAATAATTTTTATATCAATATGACTAATACACATAATTTTAATTTTAATATAGATGACATTAAAACAACTTTAAGTAATAATAACATAAATACAATTTTTCTAAAACCAACTGACAAAAATGAAATCATTAACATAATAAAAAATCTGAATAATACTAACTCCGTAGGATATGACAATATTAAGACTAGTGTAATTAAAGCCTGTGCTAAACATATTTCTGGACTGTTAAGTGATTTAATTAATCTTTCCATTGAAGAGGGTGTTTTTCCGGATATGCTTAAAAAGTCTATTATAAAACCTTTATTTAAAAAAGGTGACAGTCAAGATGTAAATAACTATCGACCAATTGCCTTAATACCGGTGCTGTCTAAAATATTTGAAAAGGTCATGCTTAAGAGACTGTATGATTTCGTTATTAATAACGGGGTACTAAAATCTGAACAATTTGGGTATAAGAAAAACAGTAGCACGTCCCTTGCATGTTTTCACTTAATAAAACATGTTACAGAAGCAATTAATCGAAAGCTACCAGTAGCAGCAATCTTTTTAGACATGACCAAAGCCTTTGACTTTGTCGATCACAAACTACTGCTCCATAAGTTGTACAAATACGGCATACGAGGAAAAGCTTACGAGTGGATCAAAAGTTATCTCAATGATCGGACTCAATGTGTAGAGATTGCTAAGATTGAAACAGGTTCAAAAGTAATATATCGATCTTTATTCAAAATTAATAAATATGGAGTCCCTCAGGGAAGTATACTAGGACCTTTTATATTTTTGTTATATATTAACGACCTTCCAAACGTCACAATGTATAAAACTATATTATTCGTAGATGACACAACTTTAATAATTGAATGTAATGACCAAAAAACATACCAAAATGAAATTAATAAAAATCTTGACAAAATTCTAAAATGGCTGCACAATAATAATTTAAAAATAAACTTAAGTAAGACTAAAATGATACAATTTAAAAATCCTCGGCAGAAAACTATCGATCTTGACATTAATTATAATAATAATAAAATTGAAGAAGTTGACTCAATAAAATTCTTAGGTTTAATGGTTGACAAATTTTGTGACTGGAAAGCGCATGTAGAATATATATGTAATAAACTTGACAGATTCGTATTTGCTATTAAAAAACTACGTCTGACGGTATCCACTGAAGCTGCATTAAATGCTTATCACGGGTATGTCGCTTCAACACTTTCATATGGTCTAATATTATGGGGTAACTCCGTGGATTTTATTAAAGCTTTTCGTGTTCAAAAAAAAATGCGTAAGAGCGGTTTACGGTGCTTGGTCGTTGGATAGCTGTAAACCTTTATTCACAAAATCTAACATTCTACCGTTGGTTTGCATGTACATAAAAGACATCTGTACTTTCGTGAAACAAAACCCTGAATTTTTTCCACTACATAGCAATATGATTAACAGAACTGTCACTCCACGGAATAAATTCAAACTTTTTCTACCTCAATGTAAAATGGACATTTTCAAGCGAAATGCTTACGTAAATGCTATAAAAATATATAATAAACTGCCTAATCGATTTAAGGAATTACCTATAACGGCCTTTAAAGAGAGATATCCAAATGGTTGCTAAAACATTGTTTCTATTGTTTAAATGAATACATGTCTCATGTGTCAGAGCCAAATTAACGTTCTAAAATTTATTTATAAGCAATTTAATAATTAACTTAAGACTTCCATTTTGACTTTCGCATTTTACTATTACCTATGCTATTACTAACAATTAATTATTTTTAATTAATTAATTTTCTGACATTACCTTGACATTGTAATACTAACTTTGATAAATATGTAATACTTAATTTAATCCTATCGTTTTTTTTTTGTAATTATTATTAATTATTATTATTTAATTATTATTATTATTATATAACATAGCTCAATAAAAATTCTCGATGTTCAATTGCACGCCATTTGTATGGCAGAATGTACAAGAACAATTTTCACTGTTAAGACCTATGTAACACTACATTCTCGCAATAAAATATTCTATTCTATTCTATTCTATTCTATTCTATTCTAAACCTTCGTGCGCGAGTCCACTCGCACTTGGCCGATTATTTTTTAATTCTTCGTGCAAAAATACAACAGTGACGTCACTTACCGTTTTCGCTTCAAAAAATCAGCCGGAATTCAGAAATCGTCAAATTGTCCATTATTTATTTTATTCATAACTAGATGAAGCCCGCAACTCCGTTGCGCCAAAATTAGTTTATCGCGGCGGAACCGTAAATGATGAGGGGCAAAAATGTATGGGCTCTGGTATAGTGCTCAACAGAAATGGATTGTATATTTTTAGGAAGGTTTACCCATGTACATTAATGACTATTGGTCATTAATGTACATGGGTAAATAGGGCGCTTGTCAATATTCGTTGTACTTTTTGAGTAAAGCCATGTTAAAAGTGACATCAGCGCTCATACATTTCATGCTGATAACATCACGTTACATTATATCATGAATATTTTTAGGGTTCCATAGTCAACAAGGATATTATAGTTTCGGTCTGTCCGTCTGTCCATTTATTCGCGTTTTTTTTTTTAAATATACTATGCTCCCGTCCCTGATTTTGAGTTGACGGATTTATGTTCTTAATACAATTTATACACTTAAACAGTCTTATATATCTACACTTATTTTCTGTTCTGTCATCGTTACCTGCTCCGCCGTCCAAGGGTGAGTAGTATGAGGGAGGGGTTAAACTACTACTGTGAGCGTAAATCTAAGGTGTACTGTCTAAGACAAGACATTCGTAACCTTTCTAAGCGCAAATAAGTCTTACCACATAGACGACAAAAACTACGTCGGTAACGCCGGCCTTGTACGTTGACTGTACATTTTTTCAAAAAGTACAGTAATTGCTAAGGGCTGGGCGCCATATAACTTTTTTACCTACTCACTAAGAGCTATCTAGTGGTATATATTTTATCTCTGTTGAGCAATATACCAAAATGTCCATGATCCTTTTTTCGGGATAAAAAGTATCCCATGTCCTTTCTCGGGTCTTAAAGTTTCCCCACACCAAATTTCATTAAATTCGGTTCAGGGGTTTGGGCGTGAAGAGGTAACAGACAGACAGACGAATAGACAGACAGACAGACACACTTTCGCATTTATAATATTACACAGTGTACGGAGGAGTCGAAAAATCGGAAATTTTCTATTTTCTTCAATATTGAATATACATTAGTAAAATGAATGCGAGAGTAGAACACCCGCGTGTCAATTCACAATAGTTTTGATGCTACGAGCTACCAAAATTTAGCGTTTTTTTGCGGCCCGGAAGGGAAAAATCCATATTTCTCCAAAACTTTTACATAATAAATAAAATTTTGTATTCCACCTGAAAGCCTATTAAATAAGGTATATTTCAAGCTTTTTTCCTGATCCGCTGTGTCGATATTTTACCTACAATAAAATAATTTTCATTTTTAGGTTTTTATTTTTTTATCCAAAACCAAACAAAACGCGCAATCGAAAATATCGACAAATAAAAGGTATACAAGCATTCTATACACACAAAAAATATCACCCGTGAGATCCGTTTACTAGCAGTTCTAAATTAAGCTATTCAATTTACAAACTTAATTGTCAACAGGGTTATCAAACGACGCAACGCTGTATTATTTGTAGTCTTTTCGTTTTCGCGTGACCATCACTTACTTTGATTTTGATAGAAATAATAATAAGTATGTGGCGGTACCCACAATTCGCCTAATATTCCTACATCGCGCTATCGAAGTTTCGGAGAACGGCAAGATAATATATACAATGTCTGAAATGACGTCAGAGGGCTTCGGCCTGACCGAGCATGCTATCTCGCTCGGTCGGAAGATCTTCCTTTGGCCTCCACGCATATATCTCACATTGGTGACCCTCGACAGAACACGCTTCCTTCATCATCATCACTTCCCGCCCCTCCGCACCGCGCCAGCCAGCATCGCCTCATGGTACCGCGGCCTGGGCGACTCCGCATCGGCATCACCGGGCTTTCTCACTACACCGACCGGTCAGCAAGCAGAGCACATCTCTCCTGGTCAGCACGTAGCATCGGCCTCGCACGGCATCTAACCGACTCACTGGATCCCGTGCAGCAGCTTACAGTTCCGACTCACTGGGACTCACTGCAACAGTTCCGACTCACTGGAACTCTCACTGGCATTGGCGTCTCAAGTGACAAGACTTCAAGATTCGACCTCCGGTCTTCGGGGGGGAGTGATGTGGCGGTACCCACAATTCGCCTAATATTCCTACATCGCGCTATCGAAGTTTCGGAGAACGGCAAGATATATAAAATGTCTGAAATGACGTCAGTGGGCTTCGGCCTGACCGACCATGCTATCTCGCTCGGTCGGAAGATCTTCCTTTGGCCTCCACGCATATATCTCACAAGTATTACGAACTGACATCCGATTTTTTTACCGACTTCTAAAAAAAGAGGAGGTTATATGTTTTTTAACCGACTTCCAAAAAACGAGGAGGTTATATGTTCGGCTGTGGATATTTTTATTTTTTTATTTTTGTATGTTCAACGATTACTCCGCCGTTTGTGAACCGATTTTCGAAATTTTTGTTTTGTTGTATTAGGTTTCACTCCAATTTGGTCCCATTTTCACAAAAGTGGTGACCTGATGATGGGATCCATGAGTAATCGAGGGAACTCCTCGAAATTTATATGGAAACATATGGTGATTTTGGTTTTATGTGAAGTGTACTAAGAATACGCTACCAAAAAGTCAAATATTGGGTCAAGGTATATCATGGTTTCGATGATGCTGAGAGAACTCCTGATTCCTTATAGATACACGTTTGGGAGTTTCGGCGTTGTTTTAAGAACAGAAAGCATAAACTACTATGCAATTCATATTCATCATCATCATCATCGTCATCATCATCATTACCACGTCGTGTTAAGGCCACCAATGTCTCATGGCACAGAATAGATAATAGTACAAGGCATAGGTATGGATATACTAATAATAATAATTATGTACTGTATAACAATTAACAACACCTGTTTGTTTTTAATACACGGCAGTCGGCGTCGCCGCCCAGCGCCGCCGCGCGGCGCGTGGCGGCAGAAGACAGAATATCGAATACTTTACTAACTACTTTATGTACAGATCGAATACTTTACTACTTTATAAAATTTTAATAGACAAATAGAATTAAAATAAAGTTATTTTAAAAAGAGCATTTAAACAAAACAAAGTCATTAAGTGTCTTTTTAATTAGTTATACTTATTAATCGATAGATGGTGCACTAAGCACCTATCGATTTGAATTCTTGATAACAAGAACAGCTGTCAATAATTATGATAATATTAAATATTATGCTACGCTACATCCTATGCAAGTTTGTACAATTTTTTATCTGATAGATCCTTCGATCGTGGAAAAACGAGACACAATAGCCTTTTTATTGTTATCGCAATCGCCGGTGACCGCTTCGGGCTTGAAGTATTAAAATTGTTAAATTACTTAGCACAATATGTTCACTTCACTGATAATATTATATTATTTTGTGAGTGTGAGTTGTGACTCTTAACAAATTGTAATAAGATACGTAAAATATACGCGAAGATTTATCTACTAGTGTAACTAAAAAGAGTGAAATTATTATTATTTTTAACAAAAAATTAAAACCGACTTCTAAGGTAAAAACAATAATAACATTAATATGAACTAAAAAGTATTAAATAATTTTTACTATCTAATAGTGCCTTTTTCCGAATTCGGCTAAACCTCAACTATTTCTGTACTCAATCTTCATAATTTTGAAGTCGGTGCCAGTGCCAAAAATTTTAAATATTCTGTCAGAGGACTGAAGATTCAGCTATCTGGTACCGACTTCAAAATAATGAAGATTGAGTACAGAAATAGTTGAGGTTTAGCCGAATTCGGAAAAAGGCACTATTAGATAGTAAAAATTATTTAATGCTTTTTAGTTCATATTAATGTTATTATTGTTTTTACCTTAGAAGTCGGTTTTAATTTTTTGTTAAAAATAATAATAATTTAAGACTTTTTTTTATAATTTTAAATTATACTCATTAAAAGCGTATATAACTTTCATGCTATAAATGTTAATGTATTATGTAACTATTTATATTGCATTATTGACAGCTATCCATTGAAAGACAATAGTGGCAGCCCCAGCGTAGGATTTTACGATCAAATATCTCCAATAGTAAACGCGGATCTGACAAGTGATATTTTTTGTGTGTATAGAATGCTTGTATACCTTTAATTTGTTGATATTTTTATTTGCGCGTTTTGTTTGGTTTTGGATTAAAAAAATAAAAACCTAAAAATGAAAATTATTTTATTGTAGGTAAAATATCGACACAGCGGATCAGGAAAAAAACTTGAAATATACCTTATTTAATAGGTTTTCAGGTGGAATACAAAATTTTATTAATTATATAAAAGTTTTGGAGAAATATGGATTTTTCGCTTCCGGGCCGCAAAAAATCGCTAAACTTTGGTAGCTCGTAGCATCAAAACTATTGTGAATTGACAAGCGGGTGTTCTACTCTCGCATTCATTTTACTAACATCTATTCAAAATTGAAGAAAATAGAAAATTTTCGATTTTGCGTCTCCTCCGTACACTGTGTATTAATTAGTAAGGAAGTAAGGATAATTAGTAAGGATCTTTTCTTGATACTTGATAGGTATGTCTATTAAATTTATGCGGTAACAAAAATATTGCATCTTCCCTAATTTCGCTTGTTTTATTAACTCCTAAATAATAATAATCATTCTATTAGAATTTAGATCGCTAGTAATATTATAGGGTGTAACAAAACTAAGAACTTTCGGGTGTGTATATATGTGTCCCTTATATAGAGTTGTGTGAAAGTACCACCGCTGAAAGGGCAAAAATTGTTTTTGTGATTTGTATGGGCGAGCGCCCCCGCTTCATGAATTTTTCTATACAAAGGTGAAGAAAAAATTTACTCTTTTAGCGCTGCTACTTTTAAATCGAACTTTATATTATACGCACCCTGAAGTATTATCTCTTAGTTTTATTACACCATTGACCTCCATTATACAAGTACCTACTCTGGACCTATGATACCCTTTGAAATGACAGCTGTTTGCTGTGCCTATTTGAAGCGGACTCAGCGCCCCAATGCGGGGGAAGAGAACTAAATCTGACGTAAACATGACTATTAAAAGTCGCCATATTGGCGCTGATAGCAGTAGTGGGAGTACTTGGAACTTATACTAGTTTCTACCACCGTAGTGATTATATTCTCTTTGGTTTCTACAACCAATAGCGATTGAGCGGCCATTTGAAAGTTACGTCAGATTTAGATCTCTTTCCCCGCATTGGGGGCGGTGATTCCGTTTAAAATAGGAACAAAAAACAGTTGGGTATCTTATGTTCAGCGTACTTGTTTAATGGAGGTCAGTGTATTACATCCTGTATAATATCTATATCACAGGTCTGATAAACCGCACCAATATAATGCCGACGCCATCTCTCTGCGTGATCAACAACCGGCTGTTCTGGGTGCTGGGCTCGCTGGTCGCCTTCTACATCCCCATGCTGACGATGGTGGTGTCCTTCGCGTTGACGGTCCAGCTGCTGAAGAGGCAGGCGCGGCTGGCGGCGACGCCCGTGCCTGGGGGGACGCAGAGAAGGTATGTGGAACTTTATAACAATACTAGCTGACACGGTAAGTAGAAATAATTTATAAAGCAAAATAACGTTTGCAATGCCCTTGTGCAATTAGTCTCTTTGTTTAGTGAATAAAATTTATTTTAGAATTATAGTGTATCATAAAGATTTGGAACATAGTGAGCAAAAATATATCTGCGTTATCTGTGCATTCAGACTTGCAAAAAAAAAAAAAACAAGTAACAAAATATACCATCTTCGTCACCTTGATGAGTGGCAGTCTTACACCGCGCGTTTTTCGCGTAACTTTCTGTAAAACTCTGGAATTAACTATCGCCAGCAGTAATTCCGGACCAATACGACCTGCAAACCTTCAAGGAAGGGGCGTATTCATTCTTAAAACACGGGTAACGCACCTGCCACTTCTAATGTTATGATATTCGACGGTAGTAATTTCTTTCCGGTTACTCGTTTGCCCTCTAATTTTCAAAAAAAAGTAAGCACTTAATTTGCTTGGTCTTTGATAATGATGTCAGGGCAACCGCCAACTCGTATTTCGGGCATTTGTTTGTTTGTATCGATGGCTGTGTTTGTTGGTAAAGGACAGACATGGAATGGGTTCGTCAGTATAATGACGCAACTGCATTTTTTTGCTTTTTGCTTGCTTTTTGCTAAAAATAAAAAAACATTGTTGTTGTAAAATATTACGAAAAAGTCGAGCATTATTTACTGTGCTACTAGCACAATATAGTACAGTAAATAATCCGACCAAAACCTGACGTGTTGCACCCGTAATATCAGAATATTGGCAGAAATGTTGTACAACTTCGAACGAAACTTTTCGTTTATTGTCTGTGCTGGTGCTGCCGTTTAGCATGTAAGCAATTGAGTAATAATATATAATCCTATTCAATAAATATTTTCGATATAATAAACTAGACGATACCCGCAACTCCGTTGTGCCAAAATTAGTTTATTGCGGGAAGTATAAATTTTTCCAGGATAAATTAATGTATCCTATGTCCTTTCCCGACACAGAAATAATCTCTCCATACCTCAGAAAAATTGTTTCAGCGGTTTGGGCATGAACAGGTAACATACAGACAAACACACTACATCACAACTATAATATTAGTGTGGATTCATGAAGTTATCGAAAACTTGATCTATCGTGATTTGGGATACTTTTAAGGTTATAAGTTTTTATCTCAGAACAGTCATATTATATCAGCGTAGATTTTAATGCCCCCAGATCGTAATAAATATGTCACGATGGAGAAAACAATAATTTTGGTGTCATAAGCTTGTTTGTCAGACTTTTTATGACTCTTATTCTGTCCATTTAAGTACTTTAGTCTTAAATTACATGAATTAAGTAATTTAATGTTTTTGGTTATATTATACCTAAATGAGAAATCGCTTCAGCGGTTTAGGTGTAAAGAGGTGACAGACAAACAAAAAGACATTTTCACATTTATAATATTAGTATTTAAGAAATTAAGCAACGAATGAACTTAACAACAGAACCTATACAAATACCTTTCAGAAAACAATTATCTTAATTTGCACATACGTCGTCGTCGCTGGGGAGCGTAGTTTCGTTTACTCAGATGAGGTTTCAGGCTCCAATCGCTTAGAACAACTTTAATGAGCCCCGTCTAAGCTTTGTGTGCTGAAGAGATATTTGTCTTTCCCTTTGATGAGAAAAAACTCGATATGACGAATGTTGGAGAGTTTTCTTAATGATTTTGCTTGGAAACAGAACGATTTTTTCCATTTTTTAACCGACTTCCAAAAAACGAGGAGGTTATATGTTCGGCTGTGGATATTATTATTATTTTTTTTTTTTTTTTTTTTTTTTTTTTTTTTTTTTTTTTTTTTTTGTATGTTCAACGATTACTCCGCCGTTTGTGAACCGATTTTCGAAATTTTTGTTTTGTTGTATTAGGTTTCACTCCAATTTGGTCCCATTTTCACAAAAGTGGTGACCTGATGATGGGATCCATGAGTAATCGAGGGAACTCCTCGAAATTTATATGGAAACATATGGTGATTTTGGTTTTATGTGAAGTGTACTAAGAATACGCTACCAAAAAGTCAAATATTGGGTCAAGGTATACCATGGTTTCGATGATGCTGAGAGAACTCCTGATTCCTTATAGATACACGTTTGGGAGTTTCGGCGTTGTTTTAAGAACAGAAAGTATAAACTACTATGCAATTCATATTCATCATCATAATCATCATCATCATCATCGTCATCATCATCATTACCACGTCGTGTTAAGGCCACGAATGTCTCATGGCACAGAATAGATAATAGTACAAGGCATAGGTATGGATATACTAATAATAATAATGATGTACTGTATAACAATTAACAACACCTGTTTGTTTTTAATACACGGCGGTCGGCGTCGGTCGCCGCCCAGCGCCGCCGCGCGAAGACAGAATATCGAATACTTTACTAACTACTTTATAATATACAGATCGAATACTTTACTACTTTATAAAATTTTAATAGACAAATAGAATTAAAATAAAGTTATTTTAAAAAGAGCATTTAAACAAAACAAAGTCATTAAGTGTCTTTTTAATTAGTTATACTTATTAATCGATAGATGGTGCACTAAGTACCTATCGATTTGAATTCTTGATAACAAGAACAGCTGTCAATAATTATGATAATATTAAATATTATGCTACGCTACATCCTATGCAAGTTTGTACAATTTTTTATCTGATAGATCCTTCGATCGTGGAAAAACGAGACACAATAGCCTTTCTATTGTTATCGCAATCGCCGGTGACCGCTTCGGGCTTGAAATTTTAAAATTGTTAAATTACTTAGCACAATATGTTCACTTCACTGATAATATTATATTATTTTGTGAGTGTGAGTTGTGACTCTTAACAAATTGTAATAAGATACGTAAAATATACGCGAAGATTTATCTACTAGTGTAACTAAAAAGAGTGAAATTATTATTATTTTTAACAAAAAATTAAAACCGACTTCCAAGGTAAAAACAATAATAACATTAATGTGAACTAAAAAGTATTAAATAATTTTTACTATCTAATAGTGCCTTTTTCCGAATTCGGCTAAACCTCAACTATTTCTGTACTCAATCTTCATAATTTTGAAGTCGGTGCCAGTTCCAAAAATTTTAAATATACTGTCAGAGGACTGAAGATTCAGCTATCTGGTACCGACTTCAAAATAATGAAGATTGAGTACAGAAATAGTTGAGGTTTAGCCGAATTCGGAAAAAGGCACTATTAGATAGTAAAAATTATTTAATACTTTTTAGTTCACATTAATGTTATTATTGTTTTTACCTTGGAAGTCGGTTTTAATTTTTTGTTAAAAATAATAATCGTAACAAGAGGTATATAATTCTGGTCTCTGTTAAAGTATAATAAGCTTCTCTTTTTTTGTTAATTTAAGCTGGCATATTTTCTATGGCCATTCTCGTGGCCCTCTGTATCCACGTATTATTAATATAGGTCTGTATGATGGAAAAAAAATCAACACATACAATAAAAGGACGAAATAATATATCTTTTTAATTTTGATAAAATACTAAAGCGCATCACAGACGGTGAAGATAATATAAAATATATATTATCTTAGAGCATATTTTAGAATATCGCTCACCATACAAATCCTATGAACCATCACACACGACGAAGTTAATTTATATTTTATATTTTGTATCTTAAGATATGGAAATATATATTTCGTACCTTAATATTTTATCTTAAGATACGAAATATATTATATTTCGTATATTAATATGTTATCTTAAGATGCGAAATATATCTTTATGAATAGGTATAGGGTGTTTTTGTGTCGAGCAGCGGCATCATTGGTGATCGGACGCACTAGTAGATGCAGTGTTGCCAGTGCTGTACGTTAGAAAGTTACATACCTACTCTCATTAACAAGTTGAAAACAGTAACATTTTGATGGAAAAAGTAACATTTCGGATAATTTTAAATAAAATTGACTTATAATTTATTGCTTTATTATTATTATTATTGCTTAAAAAGCTCACGAATCGAAATGAATGTTTCTCTTGAATTTCTAAAATACTCCTGAAACTTCTTCCTTGACAGATATTGATAAGGGTCTACACAGACGGACTGCATTTCAACTGTAAATTGCAGTTTGAATGCAGTTGACACGACTACAATAGAACTGCAAACCAAACAGTTCACACGACTGTACGCCGACAGCAACTGAACTGCAATCCGACTGCGTGTTTGGTTTGCAGTTCTATTGCAGTCGCATTGCAGTCGTGTCAATTCGCCGCAGGTTTTTCTTTTTTTATGTGAGGCTCTATCCAAATGTTTCTCCTTTTGGAATGTGCTACTGCTATCTGCATTTCACATTCTATATCAGAATCATCGTCTGAGAAGCTGTCTAACAAATCAAGAAGTAAGACAGTATCAGTTATTAGTTATCACTCATAGTCAATCACCTGTATATAGAACTCTAACAAGGAATACGTGTGGCACCAACGCAGACTCGTAAGGAAATGAACATATTTTTAATATTATCGTATCTTAGCCGTGTGTGATAGCTTAAGATACTAGAATATTTTATATTTGGGCATCTTAAGATAAAATATTATATTATCTTCACCGTGTGTGATGCGCTTAACATTAGTACATCCATATTTCCATATCCATACTGCCATACTAATATTATAAACGCGTAAGTGTATCTGTCTGCCATGTCCGTCTGTCTGTTACCTCGTCATGCCCAAACCGCTGCACCGATTTTGCTGAAATTTGATATGGAGATACTTTATATTCAGGGAAAGGACATATAATACTTTTTATTCCTAAAAACTGTGCTGTTCCCACGCGAGAAAAGAATTTTAACGCTACGGGACGTCATCTAGCTTAAATATATATGCATTAGTATATTTAGATATAATTTTAAAACTGCCCTTTTAGATTATCATGGAACACCTAACGAGGTAGTAAATTCGATTGAAACGCGGTTTTCATTTCATTACACGAAGGCCAGGTGTAACGTTATTTGGAGAGGGTCCAACCGACGCAGGGAACAGTATAAGTGATTTTTTACTACATCCTTTTGGAGTTATTTGAAAGTCTTATTATATAGCTTGGCTGAATATTGACGCGATATTATTTATAGCATATTATGTATAACAAGAGAACCGTGCATTTTACATTGTTACCGAATACCGATAGATCAAAATATTAGGTATTAGATATATAATATATCATAAATAAACAAACGGACACAGATACATTTGAATTTTAATAATAAAATAGATTTCCATGCTGCAAAACAAAGAATATAATAGGACCGTCGCGTGTCGCCCAGGCAAAAATACGACTAAAGATTTTGAGATGAAAAATAAATATTTGAAGGATAAATAAATTTAACAAGAGTTTGACAGATAATGTATGGAGGTATGTCAAAACCTGAAGGTTTCAGTGCAACTTTAATTTCACAATCATTAAATAAGTCTTCTTTATGTCTTTAATAATTTCGTAATCATTAAATAAGTGACCGAAAAAAAATAACAATACAAAAAGGTCTACTTTTATTATCATTTTCAATATTTATTTTATTTGTTCAACAATTACGATATTCGCCTGTTGCTGCTGCGATTTAAGACCGTAAAAGACGACTTTACCCGCCCTACCTTAATGTTCGCGTGTTTATAAGGGTCAGTTCTCATTAATTTTTACTACTTTGAAATATAATACCGACCGACAGAATATAATAACAGAGGATGCCTCCTAATATTACTTCGAGCTATTTCGGACCGGCTTGATTAAACATGTACTGACAACGACCGACCGCAATCTAAAGCCAAATTTGTGATACATTTTAACGGCATTCTGATCACATACAGGAATTAATTCCCAAAATAGATGCAAATTACAATGAACTATTTTATGAATAGAATAGGAAACAGTAATTTCCCATAAACGTACCCTTGTCATGTGAGTTACAAACAAAATAGTAATGATTATAATTGTTAGTAACAGTAGTAGTAAATTAGTAATACTAATATTATAAATGCGAAAATGTCTGTGTGTCTTTTTGTCTGTCTGTTACCTCTTCACGCCTATTTTGCCAAAATGTTGTGTGGAGAAACTTTGAGTCACAGGATAAAATGTATCTTTTTGGGATAAAATGTATCCTATATCCTTTATAGGCTACAGAGCGTGCCATAACAATCATACATACCTACTATATACTCGAAAACCAAAATCCTCCTTTTCGTACACTTGGGAATGAGGCGCAATTTTTCACGACGTGATAATATGTGAACGACCCCTAGGACCAGTTACATAATACAAGTCAATCAACGCCCCCAAACTTCGAAGGTCGATGAAGTGCGTAATCCTCACCCATTTACATATTGATCATATCACGCATTATCCAGATGAATCCGGTTCGAACTGCCGCGAACTGGTTCGAACTGGATCAAACTGGTTACCGCAAGTAATGTAAGAAAGTTTACATTGATATTTGGCGCCTTGGAAGCAAATTGGGATTTTATGTCTGTGCAGTTTAATCATTGAATTCATTTATTTTATTTCGTAACGTATTATGTATGTGCGTGAATCGTGATAGTGTAAATTTGATTACAGTAAAAATTAATTCAACAATATCTTAGACTATAAGTCTTAGCTTATATTTCACAGAACTCTTTTGTTTATTTTAGACTATGAGTTTGTTTATTCCATACATGAAAATCTACTTATCCCATTGAAAAATACATATTGTGATAAAAATATCAAGTTTACATCCTAGTGAGCCATTAACCTAGTTGTCTACCCTCTTCATCTTGACTCGCCCCAAACTATTTTAAGATTGCTTCCAAACTTTTTCCAAGACGTTAAAACTTAAAATGCATTTTCTTGTACATTAACTTTTTCGGATGAAAGCCTTCGGACCTTTTCTTAACACTTTCCCAGAATCAATTACTTGTGTTTGATTTAAAATATCTTCAAAGGGTCTCTCATAAGGTGCTCACGGTCTGTTGAACAAGAAACTTTAATACTATAATATCTTTTGTATGTAGGAATCGATTTGCGTAAAGACTATTTGCAGTAAAATCCATAAAGATCTTGTACTTGTTCATACATAAAATAACGGTTCTATGGTTGAGCATAGAGAGTTTCAATAACTATTTAACTTTAGCATAAGAAGAAAAGTATGCAGTTTATTATCAAAATCTTAGTTAAATTAATGTTGCGTAATCACAAAATTTCTCTGAGTACGGCCATAATTTGTCATTGTTGAATACATTTTATGAAATTGGGATTCCTATTTGGTATTTTCCGCGTACAGTAACTTAACATTTAATAACCATAGTCTTAATATTTAATAACCTCTAGAAGTATTTTAAAATGTTTCCCTGAAAATTAGCCAAATAGCCCTATTTTTTCTTAAAAACATTAATTACCAATGTATAAACATCGAAGTATAATTTGTACAATAGCTAATACTCACAAGTCCCATAGTTTATGGGTGTATTAATATTTTATGTGTGTGTTCGTCGTAATGACTGTATTGATGGCGCCGAGTATAGTACCAAAAACGGCACAATATCGATGGGCCATAAATGGCACAATCGTAAATTAGTTGACACATTGTAGGCGATAAAATATTGCTTGTACAGCCAATCATCAAAAAGTGCGTATTTTTTAACATACTTTTTTAGGCTCGACTTAATCCCTCGATCGTGGAAAAAACTAGACACAATCGATTTCCATTGTTATCGCGGTCGCATGCGACCGCTTGGGGCTTGAAGCAATGCATGACGTAACGATTTATTTAAGGAGTGACGCGATCGCGTATATAATTGCTTGTTATCTCTTGATCGCGCGGACGCATATAATTTGAGCTTTAGCGGTGTTGTGTACTTTTTGAGGACGATAGCTAAATTTGCTTTGACACGTGACCTGATCAAAATCAAATTGTCGTAATATGGAGAATTGGCTGCTGTAGGAGAGGAATTCCTCTAATTCTACCGCGTGGCTAAAATGTAGCCTACACCAGCTGCTAACATTTTATGTCTACTGGCACTCCCAAAGTGTAACTCGTTGTTTATTATAAAAAGCTACAGAATGCATGTTCTACTTAATTGCTGGAATTATATATAAGAGCATATCATTAACAGAATAGCAGCGTTTAGTTTAGTAAAAATTAGAACAGTAATAAAAGTTTTTTTTATAATATATTTAACAATTAAAAATATTTGTTAAATATATTATAAAAAAAAAACTTTTATTTAAAATACAAACAAAATTTACGGCAAATTTTGTTTGTATTTTTATACAAACAAAATTTGCCGGCTTTGTTTTGCTAACTGTATCGCAGCATTATATTTTTATGGCTAATAGTTGACGAAGTTTCATTACTTTTGTTTGACTTTATTATGAAAATTATATACACATTGGAAGATAATATGAAACAAACGTGCCTATAACAATAATATCAGTTATTCTTAAGCTATAAACACTATTAAGTAGAATATATTATTTAAATAATGCTGCTTAATAAACTCATCTTTAAATAAAAATGTAGTATTAGAATATTTATTTTACATTAAAGAGATATCTATCTATGTTCTTATATACAGTGTGTAACAAAAATAAGTGATAATACTTAAGGGTGTGTACGTGTTCCTTGTAGAGAGTCCACTATGTAGCAGGTTTGAAAGACCAAACATTTTTTTCACTTTTGTATGGGCAAGGGCCCGAGCGTCACGAGTTTCCCCATACAAAAATGAAAAAAAATTGTTATATTAGCGCTGCTACTTTCACAGTGAACTCTCTATAAGTAACACGTACACACCCTAAAGTATTATCACTTATTTTTGTTACACCCTGTATAAAAATGGATTTTCAAATGTGTTAGTCGCGCTAAAACTCGAGAAAGGCTGAACAGATTGGGCTGATTTTAGTCTTAAAATATATTTGTAGAAGTCCAGGGAAGGTTTTAAAGTGACACGAAGTTCAACGGGACAGCTATTTTAAATAAAACAAAAGTTTGAAAGGTTTTTTATATAATATCAAAGAGGAAATTAAAAAAATGATAAAGTAATTTTTTCTTTGGAAAAATGAACGCATTTCTAATCGATTGAGAGTGAATCCATAACAGTTAAGGTATCGTTTCAAGCAACGCTGCAAGCTACAATGACCGACAAAAATTCTTACAAGATTACACCTAACTTTATTACCTAGCTATCCTTATGTGAAAGCGTGGATGTTTGAATCGAATCAAATCGAATCATCACTAAACTTTGTACGCATACTCCTATAGGTATCAGAAGTAACATAGAATACTTTTTATTTTAAAAAATCGGTTGTCCGTAAAGTCGGTTTACTGACGATAGTTGAACGTGACAACATCATAGCCTTAACCCCTCAGTTCCGGGAAAAATCTATGCAAAAAAGTTGGCAGGTCAATGTGCAAAAAAAATTGCGCATTTTTGTCGGTTGCCGTTGCTTGCGACAAAAATCGGAAAGCAATCTTTGTAAAACTCAGCTCAGTTGTGCACCATAATAAATCTTCAACTGAAATATAAAGTCACTGCTCTGGGGAAATTCTAAGATACATCCTTCTTCCTTACAAATGCATAAATTTATTTTATCTTTTTCACACTTTTTTTTATTTGAGTTTATTATTGGAACAGAAAATGTTAATAGCCAACTAAATATACTTTGTGTGTAAAATGTATTATGTAATAATTAAATACACATTTTAAGGCAGAAAATGATTTCATACTCAAAAAAAGTGTACGTGAGCATGCGTTTTTTTTTTTGTTTAAAATACGACGATTATTTTTCTGCCTAAACATCTTTAAAGTAGATCACAATTTTACAATCTAAGGTCGAGTATACACTCAATTTTAAATAAATATTTGGTACCCATGGTAACATACTTTACAAATTTTTTACGTGGTACGTCCATTGCTACAGTAGCGAAGCAGTGCTACGGTAGCGTAGCAATGCTATGGTCGCTACGGCACGTAGCATTGACGTAGCTGACCGTAGAGCTACGTAGACCAGCCATGGATCGTAAAATCAGCGTATCCATGCTTAATTAATTCTCAGAATTTAGTGATCTTAATCAAATTAAGATTCTGACGTAACATATTTTGCTGTCTCTCTTCATGAAAGTAAAAATAATAATGAAGTTCTAGCGGACTATAAAGAAATTTAGAACCAAGAGATATTTACTCTTTTTATTTGCTTCCACGCATACCTTTCATAGGCTTGGGACCTAAAAGCGTTACCAAAAGCCTTCTAATTCACTGTACATAAGCATTTTTTCCTTGCTCAACGATAAATGTTGCTTATGAAGTATAGCAGCACTTAAAACCCTCTTGCACGGTGCACCAACATAAATTGTAATAAAAATCTACGGCGATAAAAGCAAAGTAGCGCATAATTATAACGAAGTTATGAGTCGGTGTAATATATTTGAGTTTGTCCGACACTGTATTGGCACACCGCTCTCCACTCACTGAATTATATAAATCTTTGACCAAGATGCTACCACAGATGCTAAATTATAGATATGGCTATTGATTTTATACTCGATGACAACGTTGCGCCAAAATTTGTTTATCGCGTTTATTGCCCGGAACCGTAGAGTTAGGGATTAAAATTATCCCACGTCCTTTCTCGAGATTCAAAGTATCTCCATGCTAAATATCAGCAGAATCGGTTCAGCGGCTTAGAGGTTACAGACGGACAGACACACAAGACTATAATATAATAACATAGTTTAGAAAAGTGTTCATCAATTATTATTATTTAATAATTTGTTTAACAAGTGCTCAACCTGTATTATTATTTTGTTAGAAATTAATTCTTAATCCAATAAAATATAATTATTTAGAAACACTTTAACTTACTATTATATTTTATGAGTCACTTCTATTTTTTCCTTTCATATTATTTATTTGCGAATGTAGGTTAAGCCTTGAAAAGCATCCAAAATACTGGCTTGGTACCTGGCAACCATATATTTTAGAAATATATTGTTGGGGTAAATTTCGCTTTTATTTGGCAACACTTGTTATGCGGTAAGCGTTTGGTTTTGAAGATAAACTGTTCCAGATAAAATTTGTCGGAGATGAAAATTTTAACACATAGTTTTTGTAAAGAGACCTTGTTAAGAAAATGGCAACACTATTTTTTAATGAAAAAAAATACGATACAAGAATCGTTGATAAAAACATTTAAGTATAGCCTATGTCACCGACGCCATATTTATCTAGCTTTTATAACCTCATTTGTCAAAATAGGACTAGAAACATGGCGGTAGCAACTTGTCATTTTCTGTACAAAGCCACGATTGACAACATAGTGACAATCTATTGTCAATCGCGGTTTATATAGAAAATGACAAGTTTTTGACGGGGAGTCAATGACCGCTACCGCCATATTTCTCCAAGTATAGTATAGTAGTTGAGCTGCTACGCAGGTATACTAGACTGCTAAAATCATCATCCTTCTTTTTGGCTTTGCTACAATCGGGTAATTAATCAATTTTCTAATAAATAGCATGCAGATCTACAAAACTGTTTTATCACGTGACTAAAATAAGAATTGATACTGCCACATTGTAAAATGTCCCTTGGGAGACTTTTCCACTCTCCCTCCTGTCAATGTCTTCAATGTCAACCCAAATGAAACTATCGCTGGTGTATATTGAGTGATAGCTGTTTTGCATCCACGTCCCCGTGACAATATTTTTCACGCACCAAAGCGTCTTTGTGGGTGTTTAATAAACATTATCATTTGTGTAAACCAGACTGCTATAACGTATATCACGATTCAGACAATCTAAAGATACCTCAAGCATAGCATAAACTGAAGCTTTGAAGTTGACAAGGAAACGTATAACATTAGATGATACCTGCAACTCCATGGCGCGAATATTCATTTATCATGCGGTAGCCGTACATTTTTCCGAGATGAAAATGTGTAAGATGTATAAGACAATAGACATCTTAGATTAGATACTACATCTTATATAAGATACTTATAATCCCGGGATAGGACATAGGTCCTATCCCGGGGTTATAAGTATTTTCATACCAAATTACAGAAAATCGGTTAAGTGGTTTAGGCGTGAAGATATCACAGACAGACACACGTTCGCATTTACAATATTTAGAATGGATACACATACAAAAATAATGCTTATGTCCAACCCTTTGGCTGCATACTTAGCATGGCCACAGCAGAAATATGAAAGATCATCTCTTCTTTTATTACACCGTTCATTGGCGAAGACAAAAAAGGCTTGTCTTATTTAATTCGCCATTCGCAACACGAGACGAAGTTGTACAATAAGAAGTAATAAGTCGAACAAAGGAACATCACTAAGTATGTCGCAACAAAGACAACTTGTTTTAAGATTACAAGGCTCGTTTTGTGTTCGCATCACTTTTAGTTTGTTGGCTTTATCGAGTTTTGGTAGACCTTTGTGATGTGCTTATGTCAGAATTTATCGATTCAATAGACAAATAAAGTTTTAACAAAAAAATTGTGGTTGGTGGTTTGTAACTTTGTACTGAGGTGGTGACGAAAAACGAAACAGCATGGACAGGCATATTTGACACGCAATAAAAAGAGATGAGGATATCTCTTTCTCTCATAAGCCGCACTGATGGTGGTGCTCTCCATCGAGCAAGTTTTCGATAAGGTCACAAAAGGTATGCTAATAGTCATGTCCAATTATTTCTTTGATGCGAATCTATCCAAATAAGAATTTGACGACATCAGTCAAGATGTCTTAAGTTGTCAAGATGTCTTAAGTTCTGTCAACTTAAGGTGCCGTTCCGATCTTTTTTCGTTCCGAAAAATTCAATAATTTTAATGCCACTTTATGACAGACTATAGTCACAAACTGTGGAGATAAACTTAAGGTGCCGTTCCGATATTTTTTCATTCCGAAAAAATCAATTAATGCCACTTTATGACAGACTATAGTCCTGAAAATTCAAATAATATCCTACTTTATGACATATACTATAGTCTGTCATAAAGTGGTATTTAAATTGAATTTTTGTCGGTCGCGATTAGCCTCGATAAAGATCGGAATGGCACCTTAAATTTATGTCCACAGTTTGTCTATACTTTCGCATTTCTACTGATCGCCGTGCTAGGGCTACTGGAGTCACAGTCAGGCTGGTTTTATCGTTAAGCGTTTCGGCAGCGCCGTTGGAGCGCCGCGCGTTCTAAGATGTATGGGGATTGGGGGTAGTACTTGAGCAGCGCCGTTCGTCTATTCGTTTTCTTTGTCTTCAAATGCGCGCGCTCCAACGGCCCTGCCAAACGCTTATGATAAAACCAGCCTAACGAACGAACGAACGAACGGACGAACAGCGCTGCTCAAGCGCACGACATTGAAAGTTGAAACGCAACTACTACCCCCATACATCTTCGAACGCGCGTGCTCCAACGGCATTGCCGAAACGCTTTAACGATAAAAACAGCCTCAAGTCTCGAGTAATGGCAGGGTTGTACCATACTTTTCTCAGAGCAGTTTTCGTCTATTTAAATTTTAAACCTTGAGAATTAGATAAGTAGCGATATTATAATATTACTAGATGTCGCCCGCAACTCCGTTGCGCCAAAACTCGTTTATCGCACAGGAACCGTACATTTTTCCGGGATAAAAAGTATCCTATGTCCTTTCCCGGGACCTAAAGTATCTCCATACCAAATTTCAGCTATATCGGTTCAGCGCGTGATGAGGTAACAGACAGTTAGACAGACAGACAGACAGACACACGTTGCATTTATAATATTAGTATGATTGTTATAACTTTACTAATAATTATGTTTTTACAGGCAATGCGGCGGCTTAGAATCGGGTTCTGTGCGTTGCGTGCGGCGTCTGGCTGTGCGGTCATCGCCGGACCTGTCACCCGCCGCGCCGCGTCACCTTACGTGGCGTGTCACTGCCACCAGGTTGGTGATGATGATGATCTACTTCTAATACTTTGACGTTATTATACAGGCTGTAACAAAACTAATTGATAATACTTTAGAATGTGTACGTGTTGCATGCTCGAGAGCGATGAGGCCTGGTAGGCGGCGGTTTCTTTCAGTGAAACCGTCCTTTCACAGAAAGAGGCCGCAGAGCGGAACAGAGAGGATGATCCATCCTCTGTTCCGCTCCGACGGCGTAGGACGGGAGTGCGGAGGCGTCGCTATGCGAACCTCCAATAACTTCCGTCCCACGGGGCTCCGGGTCAGGATGGGAACCTGCCCGGCTTAGCAAGTCCCGGCGCCGAGGGGAACGCTTTAGTTTGCCTAAGCGTTCCCTAACTTGGTGGAAGTCCGGTCCCTGTGACGTAGACCGGTCGGTCGTAGAGGGAGTCCTGTGTTAGACAGATCCAGGATATCCCTCCGTATACGGCTGAAGGCAAACCGCAGGTGGTTTTAGTGGGTAAACCCGGAGTCGGGAGTCCCACATACCCCCGGGGTGCTTCAGCTTAACAGAGGCACATCCCCAACCCGGGGCACCCATAAAGAGTTTCCCCTGCGCAACAAAAAAAAAAGTATGTGTACGTGTTCCTTGTAGAGAGTTCACTGTGAAAGTAGCAGCGCTGAAAATACCATTTTTTTTTTACTTTTGTATGAGCAAGAGTCCGAGCGTCGCGAGTTTCCCCATACAAAAGTGAAAAAAAAGACGGGTTGCACTCCGGGAGTGCCGGCAGAAGTGAAAACTTGATTATTAACGTTGTGCATTTTTTATGAAAATCGAGTTTTAAAAAATCGTTTTTTTTTAAATTAATCGAAACCCTTACAATTCGAGTTTGAGTTCGAGTTTTTGAGTTTTCGAGTTTTCGAGTTTTCGAGTTTTCGTGTTTTCGTGTTTTCGAGTTTTCGAGTTCGAGTTCGATTTCGACACAAAACACTACTCTCCAACCGTCTTACGGTTTTTCTATAGTTTTTCGATCAACACGAAAATCTGACGCGAGTTTCACAGTTTTTACCCATCCCACAAAAGTGCTTAACGCCGCTAAAGAAGTTTTCACTTAAAAAATTTGGTCTTTCAGCGCTACTACTTTCACAGTGAACTCTCTACTAGGAACACGTATACACCCTAAAGTATTTTTACTTTTTTTTGTTACACCCTTGTTACATATTGTTAGATTTTTCAAAGTTTCCTAAGGAATTTAATAATATGTTTCTGTTGAAAGCGGTTTAATAGAAATACGTATAATATGACAAACAATTTTTTCCAGGTCAAAAACTAGTACAAGCATAATACTGTCCCAAGAAGCACTAATACCTTGACACTAAACATGCAATTATAAATCCCATTTACATACACCCACATACGACAACATACAAGACGAAAAACGGCAGAATCGATCACGCACATGACTGACTCCGGGTCGCGCGGTCGGTCACCACACTCGTCGTTATTTGCGGACTGTGTTGGTCTCTTTGATCCAATTAAAGCTATCAGTAAAATCTGGTAACCTAAAAAACAGTAAGGGCCTTATCACACTGGCGATTAGCGACGTCGCGCGATCGCGGCAAATGCTCTGCGTAGTCGCATCGCTTTCAAATCGCCGGTGTGATAAGGCCCTAAAATAAGCTTTAGGGTTGATTAAAATTAAATTTATATGGATTTGACAGATTCGCAAGACGTCTCACGCAATTGAAATAATTTGTAAAATCCATACAAATTGATGCCGCGTCGCGCCTCGAGTCGCCTCGTCGCGTTGCGGTCTGAATTGACCCTAAGTCTCTCAAAAATAGAAAAATATTATATTATTTAAGTGGCAGTCTTCCACCGTCAATTTTTTGGGTAACTTTCTGCCACACACACTAAATCTCTAGAACTGTCGCCTGCAGTATTTCCGGATCAATACGACCTGCAACATTTCTGATAACCTGCAACCTGTCGAGTGTGGGTGACGGTAGTTGCTTTCCATCTGGTTACACGTTTGCTCGTTTGTCTTCTTATTTTATATTAAAAAAAAATATGTCAAAATTTTTTTGAGTCAGTTAAAAATATTATATAATAAGAGGTCGTAAAATGATATTTCTACCTCTCGTAATAGTATGCTCAGAACCTCAAAAACACCGCAAGGTTCAGGATTATGCCTTGTTAATTGGTCTGTCTCTGAACATTTTATGATTAGCAAAATAATATATCGAAGTAGATTGAACTACTCGTATATTATATTACGAAGTATTAAATAAATATTTAGATTCGTTTTCATGATTATTCATGAATCATGACAAATTATATTTTAAGCCTACGTTTTTAAGTTATTGGAATCCATCCAAGTGTTTAAACAATTATGCAGATTGTCTTTCAAATTCCTCCTAAGTAAATATTGTTCGACCTTTTGTCTGCGACATTCCAAACGGATGGTCACCCTGAACAACAATTTATCAACATTCCTTTGTCCCATTTTTTAAACTAAAATAATGGTCACTGGTAACATTGATATACAATAATAAGGAAACGTAGCTGTGTCTAAAATGTTTTAATAAAAATACTCCCATAATATTATCACCTATTTGTGGCAACTGTTTTCATCGGCTTTAGTCTTCGATCACTAATATACAAGATACACAATCCGCGGCAAAAAACGACCTCACCAAAAGAGCACCAAACTCAACATTCTGGTGCACTTTTGATTTAGTAGTGCTCGAACGCTCCGCCGGGAAACATGCCTCGGTGCGCGTTTAATAATTGTAGAAATCATACGTCTAAAACCAAAAAAAAGGATGGAATTTCATATTTCCGGTAAGTATTAATTTTATCCTAATATATTTCTTACAATTGTATTGTAAATATTGGTATTTCTTTAAGAAATCACCAAAAGACAGTTTTAAAATTAAGTTGTAAATAAATCAACACCAGGTATAAACCATCTCAATTGCGAATACTCATACTAAAGGTACTTATCGTAGTTTATCATGCCCACTTGAAATGTTCGGGTTATAAGCTATGTTTCTGTTCCATTTGATGGAGTCGCTATTACTATTATTTTTTTATTGAGGATTTTTTTCAGGTTTCCTCGAGATCCAGTTAGATGTGGTAATAATATTATGTTCCCATCTTCGATCAAATATAGTTCCCATTAAGGATTTTTTAAGTAGGTTAAAAAGTATGGGCGTTGGGTGATGTGAGTTGTCCTTTGTGGCCTATCGGAAAATGTATGTACACTTATGTATATTTTGGTTAATGATAAAATTAGACATAACATTAGAACAACATAATATTACAAGTAAAAAATAATTACTCCTCACTTTATACATTAAACTTCGGAAAAATAAAAAAATGGACTATTAAAATTATTACAAATTACAATCAACAAAAAAAATTTGAACAGTTCGACTCCACTTATACTTCACTTCGCCCTGTTCCAGCGGCGAATTTCGGTCGTAAAATTGTATTTTTTTTGGCACTATACAAATTTGAACTTAAATCATATACGCGGATGGTTGAATTTAGTATGAAGCGTGCATCGGACGTAAAAATTTTATTGCTTTGTAAACACAAATGTTCATTGTTTTATAAAAAGAGCTTTAATAATTACTATAATTAAGGTTGATTTTAGATAAATGTATACTTCATTAAACTCTATTACTCGGGGACAGATTTTCGAGAGGTTTTGTATGAGACTGTGTATCTTGTATATTAGTGATCGAAGGCTTTAGTTCACAGTTTTGAGTACGGAATAAGCCGCGTAAGGTTCGATCAGCGTGCAGGTTGCTGTCAAGTATCCCAGGGTATCTTGGCGATAACAACCGCAATGAAGGAGTGCAAGTGTTACATATTTTGCTACGTATTTTTTTACCAAAATCAAAACAGTAGATATGCGAGAGTTGAGGCGTGACCGCACTAAAACGTCAGTGCGCTTACCTCATACGATTTCATGCAAATAATTTTTGGCTGTGACGTGTCGAGTCGCTCCGCTGCCGCTGACTGTCGCGGTCGTTCAGTACGGTGTCACCTTTACGTTCCCATGTTTACCCTACCGCATATTCTGAAACCTTTACGTTTCCAAAGCATTGTATTTCGATGACTTTTAACTACGACGCTACGTAATGCTACGAATCGCTACGAGTGCTACGAAGCGCTACGAAATTCTACAAATTGCTACGAAACCTAGGAAATACCGTAATATTTCATAAACCACACACATTTCACGTTTAACAGGATAGAATTTCATATTTTACAGTTTTTAGTTGTATAAAAAGACTGCATTGCTATGCGGGGTAGTCTAAAAATATTTTTATGTTTCACAATTTGTAAAAGTAACTGCGAAAATTGTGTTGAATGAAAGCTTTATTGTGTAGGGCCATGCGCGCGTAAATATTAATTCCGTGAACACCTTACAGTGACTGCCATGAAAAGTAGCCCATGTCCTTCCTCCGTATCAGATAATCTGTGCCGAATTAAATTAAAACCGGTCCAGTAGTTCGTGAGTTCAGCTTGAGCAAACTCTTCATTTCGCTTCGCTTTGTAAGATAATTATAATTGAAAATAATGTGTTTGTTATACTATCACATTACTAAGACACTGTTTTCTGATCCGTATCTCAAACAAGACGCGAGTAATATACGTGTTTGTCCACATCTGCCGTCACCGGGACGTTGTCGACAAAAATTTAATAAAGGCTTGTCCACATTTAATAAGGGCTTGTCCGCATTTAATAAAGACTTGTCCACATTTGTATCATTTGCGCGATCAGATCTCCGTCGCGATCATCGTGCCGTATCAAGTATGCGTATCATAGTGTGGACGCCTATTAGATCATTCTGCCGATCATACGTGTATTCGATACGACACGTATCAGATACGCGGTTAATAGCGATCGGGGCGTATACGCGACGGAGATCTGATCGCGCAAATGATACAATTAATGTGGACGAGCCTTTAAATGCCACTTTATGACGGGCCAGTCCACACGGTGCATTGCGTCGGCGCAGCGCTGCCGTTGCGTTGTTTTACATACAAATAACCAAGATTTTCACACGGCACGCTGCGTTGTCGCAACGAACACTTAATATAATTATTAATAACTTTGCATCCTGTTTTATTGTTTACGTTGTAAGAAGTGTAACAAGGAGAGAAACAATATGTAAAAACTGGCTCATATTGTTTTAAATAAGGTCGTATTACGACGCCCATTTTGGGGCGTTTGACAGATGAGAGGATATTATATATATTTCATTTTGCTCTACGCCACAATAAAGCAGCGTGGCATGGGTCGCTAGACCAATGACGGCAGAAAATGAAATTATAGCCTAGGTCATAAAGTGGCATTTTTGACGACCTCTGTGGCTCAATTGGTTGAGTGTGTGGCAGCTCAAGCCGGGGGTCGCGGGTTCGAATCCCGCTGACGGAACAAAAAATGTTATGTTAATACATAACATTTTTTGTTCCGTCAGCGGGATTTTTATAATATACATATATTTAAGATTTATATTATATGTGTATGATATAATATAAATCTTAAATATATGTATATTATAAAAGTATTAACCCTCCGTGTACGAGGTGGGGTATGTATGTCATGTCTGGGGTATGCCCCAGCGCTAAAAAAATTGATAGCATTTTTAAAAGAAAAAAGTATGCGAGTTGGTTTTCTCAATAGCTGCAAATAAGACGTTGCTGCTTTAATTCCTACCAAATATATAGTCCTATGTCTATCACCAATTATGTTATATGTGCTTAAAGTGCGTCTGGGTATCACATACCCCACCTAGTACAGCATGTAGCTAAAAAAGTAAGTGTATTTTTTTTTGTTTTTATTTATTTTTATGTTTAATTTGGTGTTTAACTTGGTGCTATATTATTTTCTGGTATAAGTTTTGCTAAAAATGTCTCGGTTATTGAAAAAAATATATTTTACGAGCACTGACTGAATAAGATGATGATTGTGACGCTGAGCTAATGAATTCCGAACAAGAATCAGCTGGTGATGAAGATCAAATCAGTGATACCGGATGTGCCCTATACTAATAGCTAGGAATACTGGGCACATTTGCAAATAATATAATATGTCCATTTTATGTATTTTAAATACCAATTTTTGGGTCTAAACTTCGATCTAAATAACTGTCAATATTACGGAAAGTCAGGTGACCAAGATCTATTTCATATTGTCTATTTTGAATTGATATTATAAATAGGTTAAAACTAGATATACTATAGTCTCAGAAATTGAGAAGAATTTGATTGTAATAGGTGCCATTTGATTTTTGTACTGAAGAAAAGATTTCATAGTTTTTAGTTTGAAGAAAAAGTCAAGTTTTTGTACTTTTGCTCATAAAATGTATTTTATAATGTAAAATTGAATTTATTTTACTTAAACCAATTCATTATTAGATATTTAAACATATTACTTATTATTTTACACTCACAAGGAACAATTTTTCGGATTTAACTGCCTTTTATTATTGGGGTATGTCACGCCCCACCTAGTACAGCATGGTGAGATTAGTCACGTAGTACACGAAGGGTTAAATATTTTTCCGTTGTCTGGTACCTGTAACACAAGTTCTTCGGGTACTTAGCACGGGGCCAGACTGACGTGGTGTGAAGCGTCCATAGATATTATATTATTTTTGTCGGTGACGTCCCGGCGACGGCGACGGTGGACAAACAGCCTTAGGGCCTGTCCACATCTCCACGTCATATTTTTACGTTACGTTGACGTAAATTTGCACGTCACGTCAACCTACCACTTTACTGCACCGTTCCACGTTGACGACGTCGTAACGTGGAGATGTGGACAGGCTCTAAGACTTGACGCGTGTTTAATAAAATCACTTTGTCGTCTCAATTAAGCCACCCACCGTGTAAACGCGTGAATTAAATGTGTAGCGACATTCTGTTTATATTAATGAACAGTGTTGCCAGCTTGTAGATTGAAATCTAATTTGAGTATATGTTTTGACTTAAATATATATATTATTTAGTACTATGTATTTCAAACATTACTATTTAATTTTATTTTAAGTTTGCATCTAAATGCTAAATGATATAGACTTTGACCTTCTCTTTCATGTATACGAATTAAAGTAAAGAAAGTAAGAGAAAGCACGATTAAAGAGAGATTACCTTAAACTTTACGAACTCAAGTTGTGAAGGCTACCATTTTTGCTCTTTTAACCCTAAAATGTGCACAGGTCGGCGCGCAAGATCGGCATGAGCGTGTCACACCCACAGCTGTATGCGAACGGCTGCGGACGGCAACGCGACGCGGCAACGCAGACACCGCGCAGCATCGCTGCCGAAACGCGCCGCATACCTCTGCTGAAGGCTGCACCCAACGCCTTGTCGCTCAGGTACATTTCTTTTTTAATTTAAAACCCCTCTAATTGAGTCAGGGCTTGTTTGCTATATTGTTAATTTTTGTTTGCTAATTTCCTTAAGTACAGTTTTCCACTGTTGTAGTATCAATTTTAATACACTTAAATTAATAAAATTCCAATTAAAATAACCAAATTTTATTCAGGTACATTATTAGGGTTAATTAATAATCAGGTACATTAAGCGTAGTGCAGTTGCAATCCATACCGCGCAGCATAGCTGCCAAGATTTGCAGCATTACTGCCAAGAAGCGCCGCATTCAGTAGCGGTTTGTAGCACCGCGCCGTTAAATTAAAGTCGTTAAGTTAATTAAAGTCCGCGCCCAACGCCCTGTTGCTCAGGTGTATCTAGCTAATCGCTTTTGCATGCAGCACCGCGAAGCATCGCTGTAAACACTGCTGAAGGCCGCGACTAACTTGACGCCGCATGCTGCAGCTAAAATCAGCACGTTAGAGTTTTGTATGAAAAACGGATAAAATTATCCGATTATTTGAAGCACGAAAAATTTAACCGAAAAATCATCCATATTTATTAGAAACAAAGAAAACCTATTTGAAAAAATTCAATCGCAATTTAATCAAAGCTCACAAACTCGGTACAACTGCTAATTGAACAAAAAAACCCTTGTTGCAGATAACTGACTTTTTGTTTATTTTGTTTCATTGTTTCGCTTTAACGCTTTTTTCTGGTAACAGGAAAAAATCCATGGAATTTCCATTCTAATAGTTCTTTTGATAAACACCCTTTATAATGTTGTTTCAATAAGAAAATGTTATGATGGACGTATTTATTAAAGACACTGGTTTTATTTTCTAATTTAGACAGTCTAAAAAGATTATCCATTTTTAGGGTTCCGCGCCCAAAGGGTAAAAATAGGACCCTACTACTAAGACTTCGTTGTCTGTCCGTCTGTCCGTCTGTCTGTCACCAGGCTGTATCTCGAGAGCGGTAATAGCTAGAGAGTTGAATTTTTCACAGAATGTGTATATCTGTTGCCGCTATAACAACAATTTATGCTAAAAACAAAATAAAATTAATATCTCTATACATAATACATATATATCTCTCCTATACCATACAACAAACGTGACTTTTTTGGCCTTTTTTGCTCTATGTCAATAATGGCAAAATCCTTTGTTATATATATTTATTATATATTTATGTGTACTTTAATACCTTTCGAGCACGAGTCCGACTCGCACTTGGCCGATTATTTTTCCTGGATCTATTGTGACTATTGTGAGATATCCATACTAATATTACTGTCTGTGTGTTACCTCTTCACGCCAAAACTGCAAACCCGATGTTCGAGACTGTATTCATCCATAGGTTTTTTCGCCGCTGGCTCGGATCGGACTCGAAGACCAAGGCTACACCGGTAATCTCGCAGAGCGGGGGCGTAAATAAAACACACGAGAGTCGAGGAGAACATTGCTCCCGAAACGCGCCTCGCTTACCTGGCTCGGGAGAATGCCGTATAGAGAGCCGCTCCGATTCGCAGTTTGAGACTGTTTTTTCTGTCTCACTTTTGCTATCGGAGACGGCTATTTTTCCCCCATTTTCCCCATTTTCCGTGAGCCAGGTAATTAAAACGCATTTCGGAAGATTCTTTATTCAATTTTCCACAATGTTTAGCTTAATCTAAGTATCACAACTTATATTTTACGAAATTACAGCTAAGAGAATCTAAAAGTTAACACAATTTACGTACATTTTCACACAACTTTTCTTTATATTTTCCAAACTATTTAGGCTACATTACTAATTTTTCCTGCATCTATTAGACAATTTATTAATCCATTAAATCAATCACATTTTACCTCTTAGGGAGCCACAGTTTTATCGTAATTCACTTTCTAAAGTCTATTTGTAAAAACACTGATTTGCACTGAGTCTATTTCTCACATATCACTTTAATTAGTTTATATGCACTCACTATACGTTTTTTGGGAGCGAGGCCGCTGTCCTCAACATCCTCCCCCCGGCGCAGTAGCCAGGGTCTACGCAGCCTTCTCCGGTGACTGCGGGCTCGCTGGTCTCGCTGTCGGCTTCCTCGGTGTGCACGAGCTGGCTGAGCTCGTCGCGACTCGTTCCGGCGACTGCGGGCCGACTCGGCCCGCCGATGACTGCCCCGCTGAGCACGGGCTGGCTGAGCCCGTCGCAACTCGTTCTGGCGACTGCGGGCTGACTCGGCCCGCCGATGACTGCCCCGCTGAGCACGGGCTGGCTGAGCCCGTCGCAACTCGTTCTGGCGACTGCGGGCTGACTTGGCCCGCCGCTGACTGCCCGGCTGAGCACGAGCTGGTTAGGCCCGTCGCGACTCGTTCCGGCGACTGCGGGCTGACTCGGCCCGCCGCTGACTGCCCGGCTGAGCTGGTGATTGCCCGGCTGAGCTGGTGACTGCCCGGCTGAGCACGAGCTGTTTGAGCCCGTCGCGACTCGTTCTGGCGACTGCGGGCTGACTAGGCCCGCTGGCTCTTCTCCTGGTGCCGGCCGCTCCTCCGGCGGCGATTCTTCTATTACCGCCAGCTTTGATGTTGGCCGGCGGAACACTCCGCTGCGAGTACGCACGTCCGCGCAACGCACTCGTCCGTCCGGGCCCGGGTAGACACGGTGTACGACTCCGCGCGGCCATGTATTACGCGGCAGCGCGGGGTCCACGACGATCACTAAGTCCCCCGGGGCCAGGTTGCGGCCGCTCCTCGGGGCCCCGCAACGGGGCGTGAGCGTCGGCAGGTACTCTCTCACCCATCGCCTCCAGAACTCGTCCGCCAAGGCTTGTGCGACCCTCCACGTCTTCTTGTCGGCCTGCACGCACGGCCCGACGTATGGTTGTCCTGTGGATGACCCTATGAGGAAATGGTTAGGTGTGATCGCCTCTGGGTCGTCGGGGTCCACGGAAACGTGAACGAGCGGTCGAGCGTTCACGGAGTACTCCGCCTCGGTCATCAGGGTCTGGAGCACTTCTTCCTTCGGTGATTTCTCGTTCAGTGTGGCGAGTAGGGCGGTTTTCACTGACCTCACCAGTCTCTCCCAGGCGCCTCCTTGGCTCGGCGCCCCTGGCGGAGTGAACTTCCATTTCATGCGGTGTGTGAGGCCCAGCTCGGTCATAGCCGGCATCCACTCGGCGTACGCCTGTCGCAGCTCGACGTCCGCGCCTCTGAAGTTTGTCCCATTGTCACTGTACATGACCGCCGGCCATCCTCGCCGTGCGGCCATTCTTCTCATCGCCATCAATGCTGAGTCGGTCGACAGCGAGGCCACCAGTTCCAGGTGAACCGCTCGCGTCGTCAAACAGGTGAACAGCGCTCCCCATCTCTTCTCGTGACGTCGGCCAATGGTAACGATCATTGGGCCGAAACAATCGAGACCACAGTAGGAAAATGGTCTCTGGAACGCCCCCAGGCGCTCCGGTGGCAGGTCTCCAGGTTGCGGGATTCTTGGGCGCGCCCTCCTCATCCGACAGAAGGCGCAGTTGTGGATGACGCTCCTCACCGTCGGCCGTAGCTTCAGGATCCAGAATTTCTGTCTTAGATCGTTCACTACTCTCTCGCGGCTCCCATGTCCGGCTCTGGCATGCTCCCTGGCCACCAGCAGTCTCGTGAACGGGTGTCTTCCGTCCAGGATAATTGGGTTCTTCATCTCGTCCGGCACCTGCGCTGCTCCGATCCTCCCGTCCAGAGTGAGCAGGCCGTCCCTGTACACCGGGTTGAGCCGGTACAAGGAGCTCCACCTTGGCGCCGTCCCTCCGTTTTTCATCTTCTCTATTTCCCGTGCGAAGCTATCGTGCTGGGATTTTCGGTACCATAACTTCTCCGCCTTCTCCAGGTGCCGCACGTCGAGACTGGCCCGACGATCACGACACTTCTCGACGAATAGTAGAACCATCGCCGTACATCTCACGAGGCGCTCGTACTTTGAAAAGCGACTCACTTCTGGCAGACAGTCCATTTCGTTCGCCTCCGTGGTCTGGAAGGCGACGTGCTCCTCTCGCTCCTCGGCTTGAACGGGACTCTCCGCGGGCCACTCGTTCACAGGCCTTCGCAGGAAGTCTGGTCCATTGAACCACGGATCCTCTTCGCTCTTCGTGACATAGCCCGTTCGGGTGGCCATGTCGGCGATATTATTTTTCGTGCTCACCCACCTCCACTGGTGCACGGAAGTCAGCTCGGCGATCTCTCCCAATCGGTGTGCGACGTATGGTGTGTATTTTCTGCTTCCGTTCTGTATCCACCACAGAACCACCTGAGCGTCGGTCCAGTAGAAGATCGTATCTGTCTTCCATCTGTGTTCAGCTGCGACGGCGTTCCCGAGCCTCGCCCCCACCAGAGCGGCTTGCAGCTCCAGTCGTGGTATCGTCTGTGTCTTCAGTGGCGCCACCTTAGCCTTGGCTGCGGCCAGCATCACTCGAATTTCTCCATCTTCTTGCTCCAGCCTCCAGTAGACGGCCGCCGCGTACGCGTCTTTGCTCGCGTCACAGAACACGTGCAGCTGCCGGTTCCTTGTGGGGCTCCCCCCGTTGTAGCTCCGGGGTAGCGCGAGGTGGCTGATGTGCTCCATGTCTCTCAGCCATCGAGTGAAGTCTTCGGCTGCCTCCGCCGGCAGCGGCTCGTCCCAGTCCAGCTTCTGACGCCACAGACCTTGTAGGATGACTTTGGCGGTGATGGTGTAGCAGCTCAGTAGCCCCAGCGGATCATAGATGCTCATCACCGTGCTAAGGGCCTCTCTCTTGGTCGGCGCACGCTGCAGCTCTCGGACCTCTTTAGGGACTCTTGACAGAGATGTATTAAATCTCAACGTGTCCCCTCGCGAGTCCCACAGTATTCCCAGGGTCTTCTGTTCGTCCTTGGTGACAGGCTGCGCCACATCATCGGCCAGGCGGTCCACTGGTAGCCCCTTCAGCGCTCGTCGATCGTTACTCGTCCATCCTCGTAAGTGGAATCCGCCCATCTTGTGCACCCGGTCCACTTGTTCCACGACCTGCTTGGCCTTCTCATGGTCTGGATAGCTGTCCACATAATCGTCCATGTAGTGGGCTTCGGTGATGGCGCTGTAGGCTTCTGGGCACGATTCTGCGTGTTCTTCTGCATTTCGATTCCGTACTGAATGTGCCAGGTACGGTGAACACGATGCCCCAAATATCATGACCATCATCTTGTACTTAGAGGGCGGCTCCTCTCGGCCCTCTCTCCACAGGAACATCTGCGCCGGCTGGTCCTCTTTTCTGATCTTCACGCGTAGGAACATCTCTTCTATGTCTGCTTTCACGGCTACGGCTTCCTCCCTGAACCGGAACAATATTCTCGGCAGGGATGTCAGTAGATCGGGCCCCTCCAGTAAGTGATCGTTGAGGCTCACGCCGTTCGTTCTGGCCGCCGCGTCGAAGACCAAGCGCAGCTTGCCCGGCTTGTTTGGGTTCTTGACCGGGAAGTGCGGCAGGTACCATGTGTTCTCGCTTCCGGCCTCTGTCCCGTCACATTTCTCTGCATATCCTTTTCGTAACAGGTTCTCCATCTGCCCACGATACTGCACCGCATCTTGGGGGTTTCTGTCGAGCTTGCGTTCTAAGTTCTTGAGCCTCCTCAGCGCGTTGTTGTAACTGAGGGGCAGTTTGACGCCATCCTTGCGCCACAGGAGTCCCACTTCGAATCGACCGTCTTCCGTTCTCTTGGCCGTTCTGCCAAACAGGTCGATGGCTCGCTGTTCCTCGTTGCTCAGCTTCGCCTTAGCCGCTATTCCCAAAGCGTCTATGTCGAAGTGTTTCTTCACCATTTCTTCCAGACGATCATTTCTGGTTTCCACCGTAGATATGTGCAGGATGTTTTCGTTCTCGTCCTGCCTTATGATGCGCTTGGGGATGCTGCCATGTATCACCCATCCAAGCTTCGTCTTAGAGGCTGCAGGCTGGTTCCTCTTCCCGATTCTCAGCTCCCGAGACACGATGAGCTGCCAATTGTCCGTGCCGATGAGAAGTTGGGGTTTCTCGTTCTCGTAGCACATCTCTTCGTTCTTGAGATCGCGCAGGTGAGCGAGTTGCAGAAGGGATTCCGGAACGGATTGAGTTAAGAGATTCAATCCGTTCACAGTCCTCGCGGTGATGTCGTGTCTGGTACCGTCGCGACCTCGTACGCCCAGTTGTACGAGGCGGCTTCTCTCTTCCCTTCTCTCGGCGTTGATCCCGTGCATGCGCAGCATCTTCGGTGGACCGTCCGCGCCGATAGCCTCAGCGACGTCTTCATCCAGCAGAGTCACCGTCGAGCCCTCATCGAACAGCGCGAAGATGTCGGCTTCGCCCCGTGGCCCAATGACTTGAATTCTTCTCATCTTCAGCTTCACCGCACGGTCGGAGGCAACCGATGCGGTGATTACGGCGTCCTCGATCGGTGGAGCGCCGTCGGACCTCTCTTCGTGTAGTAGTGGGTGGTGAGGCCGCTTGCATCCCTGGATACCACACTGCTTCGCTCTGCAGTTGTATCTTCTGTGTCGGCTCGATAGGCACAGGAAACACAGCCCTTCTTGTTTGACTGTGTCCCATCTCTTCTGCACACTCAGTTTCTTGAAAGCAGCGCAGCGAAACAGAGCGTGGCGGTCGGTGCACATCGGACACTTCGTTGGTTCTTCGCGCATTCTCTTTGGCTGGCTGTGGCTCGGTGCGCCTTGGCCCTCTTCTGCTATCGCGAAGACTGGTCTTCTCGTTCTAACTTCGTTCTTGCTGGGAGGTGGACGCGATGTTTCCTTTCTTGCAGCCGGAGCCGTGGTGAATCCGTAGCGCAGCGCTCTGTCCGCTTCTCTCATTAAGAATTCAGAGAGAAGGACGACATCGGGCTCGTTCCGGTAGCGCGATGTCTCTTCTGCGTAGTCGTACCATTTGCTCTTCTCGAACGGGCTGAGCTTCTCCAGGATGTCTCTCACAAGCAACGGATTAAAGAGGTACCCGTGCTTCAACTTCCTCAGGATGGCCACCATGTTCTGGATCTTCACCGCGAAGTGGTTGAGCTCTGCCGCCGTGCCTCCGAGCCTCGGAAGCTTCTTCAAATCTTCCATCATGCGGTCGACCATCACCTCGGGCCGGCCGAAGCATTGCTCCAGAGTCTTCATGATCTGTTCGGGTGGTGTTGCGATGCTCAGCAACGGTGCCACTGCTTCTCGTGCTTCCCCCCGTAGACAGCTTCTCAGGCGCGCCAGGTTCTCGATCGGCTTCAGCTTGTAGAATGCGGTGGTATCTTCCATGGCTGCTTTGAACGGCAGCCATTCCAAAGGAGAGCCCGTGAATATGGGCAACTCCGTCTGATGGCGCGGCTGTCGTTGATTCAACAGCTTGTCCAGGGTGTCGGCAAGCTGTTCCACCCCGTTGATCCCGGCTGCAGGCGGCGTAGGTGAACGAAGACGGCTTTGTATCGGCCGCTCGAACCTCGATCGCTGCGGCTCGCGTCCCTTTCCCGCAGGTGGCATGTCTTCTGGCTTCGGCGCGTCCCCTCCTTCCTCTGGCACGACCCGTTCCTCGGTCGTCTCTTCGTTGTCAGGACCATGTTCGCTTAGCCAGGCTCGGACCCGTTGCTCCACCTGTTCTGAAGGCTCGTCGTCGTCGGGATTGCTGGTTTCCTCAGCAGTGGCGACATCAGCGATGAGCTTCTTCTTGATAAGTTCTGCTTCGATCTGCAGTTCCTTTTTACGGAGTGCGGCAAGCTTCTCTTCCGCCTCGTAACGGAGGCGCGCGACGACACTTGCTGTCGATCGACGCGACCCAATTGAAATAGCCTTCTCCCTGGCTACAGGTACCGATGGCGCGGGTGTCTTGCTAGTGCCCGGCCTCGGCTTCAACACGGTTTGAAGCAGATCCGCCCTCCCCTCGGTCGGCGGCTGGCTGGTTGCGGCTGCAGACGGCGACCTGGGCGGATCCGAGAATATCTTTGGTTGCTGGTTCTCCTCAGCCCCGCTCTGACTCCTCGTGATGACCATCTTCAATGGTTAAATCTTCTATATTGAATCTTCAATCTTCTATATTGAATCTTCAATCTTCTATGTCCAATGTTCAATCTTCTGTATTGGATCTTCAATCTTCTATATTGAATCTTCAATCTTCTATATTGAATCTTCAATCTTCTATGTTCAATGTTAAATCTTCAATGTTCAATGTTAAATCTTCAATGTTCAATGTTAAATCTTCAATCTTCAATGTTCAATGTTCAATCTTCAATCTTCAAGGAACTTCAGTAGGTTTTATGACAAAATCTACGAATCCTTGCTTCCCCTTGGTGGTGTAGACCTGTATCTTCGAGTCCAGTCTTCGAGTCCAATCTTCTTCGGGTCCGGTCTTCCCAAATTTCTAAGTCCAGCTTGCTCTTGAAAATTTTCTAAGTGTCGCCTTCAGTGAATTTTTCTAAGTCCAGCTTGCTCTTGAAAATTTTCTAAGTGTCGCCTTCAGTGAATTTTTCTAAGTCCAGCTTGCTCTTGAAAATTTTCTAAGTGTCGCCTTCAGTGAATTTTTCTAAGTCCAGCTTGCTCTTGAAAATTTTCTAAGTGTCGCCTTCAGTGAATTTTTCTAAGTCCAGCTTGCTCTTGAAAATTTTCTAAGTGTCGCCTTCAGTGAATTTTTCTAAGTCCAGCTTGCTCTTGAAAATTTTCTAAGTGTCGTCTTCAGATCCGGTTCGAAGGACCAAGTTCACTGTTCGAGACTGTATTCATCCATAGGTTTTTTCGCCGCTGGCTCGGATCGGACTCGAAGACCAAGGCTACACCGGTAATCTCGCAGAGCGGGGGCGTAAATAAAACACACGAGAGTCGAGGAGAACATTGCTCCCGAAACGCGCCTCGCTTACCTGGCTCGGGAGAATGCCGTATAGAGAGCCGCTCCGATTCGCAGTTTGAGACTGTTTTTTCTGTCTCACTTTTGCTATCGGAGACGGCTATTTTTCCCCCATTTTCCCCATTTTCCGTGAGCCAGGTAATTAAAACGCATTTCGGAAGATTCTTTATTCAATTTTCCACAATGTTTAGCTTAATCTAAGTATCACAACTTATATTTTACGAAATTACAGCTAAGAGAATCTAAAAGTTAACACAATTTACGTACATTTTCACACAACTTTTCTTTATATTTTCCAAACTATTTAGGCTACATTACTAATTTTTCCTGCATCTATTAGACAATTTATTAATCCATTAAATCAATCACATTTTACCTCTTAGGGAGCCACAGTTTTATCGTAATTCACTTTCTAAAGTCTATTTGTAAAAACACTGATTTGCACTGAGTCTATTTCTCACATATCACTTTAATTAGTTTATATGCACTCACTATACGTTTTTTGGGAGCGAGGCCGCTGTCCTCAACACCCGATTTTGCTGTAATTTCGCATGAAGATGCTTTGAGTTTCGGAAAAAGACATAGGATATTATCCCGAAAAAATGTAGTGTCCCGCGCGATAAACTAATTTTGGCGCAACGGAGTTACGGTCGTCATCTAGTAAAGATATGTTTCATAAAGCTCAGAAACTATTCTAGTTTTATGATGGAACTGGTCTGTGATAATGGACCACATATTTCGTTAATGATAGCTGTTAAACCCGGTATGCACGAATCACTTTCAAAATGCGCTTTGCTGGTGAATTTATTGTTAGGAAGTAAAAACGAATATTACACTATTTTCTTTTTAGTTTTTAGTAATCACATTATTATAAGGTGTAGAAAAAACAACGATAGTAGCCCTAGCATGGCCACCAGTAGAAATGCGAAAGTATAGACAAATTGTGGACATAAACTTAAGGTGCAGTTCCGATCTTTACCGCGGCTAATCGCAACCGACAAAAATTCAATTAAAATGAGTGTTAAATGCCACTTTATGACAGACAGTCTATGTCATAAACTAGAACAGACAGACTATTAGTCTGTCATAAAGTGGCATTCTAATTGAATTTTTTTGAATGAAAAAAGATCGGAACTGCACCTTAAGTTTATCCTCCACAGTTTTTCTATACTTTCGCATTTCTACTGGTGGCAACGCTAGGGCTACTGTATGATTTATTTTTAGGCAGTAAAATATTACTGCCTAAAAATGTTTTATGTCAAATGTAACTTTATCCGAAGTAAATTGTGTTTAGTGGAGGAATACACAATATTCCTAGTAATAAATATAATAAGAAACTGACTCCTCAAAGGTATTTTGAACTATTCTCAATATTTATCAAAGTAGTAAAAGTAAAAAAGCAAAGGCTGATACTTAAATTTCATAACTTTGTGATATCTTGAAACTTGCTAGAAATTCAATCGAACTGTACCGCCAAAGTAAAACAATTTCATAGTAAACTGTTTCATACCCTACGAAATCATTTTAAATTATTTCATAACTCCAATGTAAAATCGAAATGAAACTCGGTCAATTTAATCACGAAACATTGAGATGTACGGAGTTGACACCGCAACGCAATGCTTGGTCACGTTCAAGAGACGCTATATAGCCGCAGCGCACTTAGTCGGCCGCGAGCTCTTCTGCGCGCTTGACGTATGACAATTATAAAAAAACAAAATAAAAGTCACAAAAATGCCTTGGTGTGTCTTATGATATTGTAAAAATAATTCCAAATGCGACGACATAACATTTTATAGATTAGTATTCTTATTTAATTATTTTCAATTAAAATACGAACATTTAATTACTAGGCGAAGACGCGCGCCATTTCGCATTGTCAAAGAGTAGTAGATACAGAGGGGAATGTAGGCATAATACAGATAATATCTATGATGAGACGACAATGAATGAAGTATTCAGGTAGACGACTTTGTATTTTGGTAATATAAATACGGTATTACGTGTATATTATACATGCGTACATTATAATTGTATTTATATTTAAATAATTTAAATAAGGTAAGTATGTAGTGGATTTTGAATCCATACTTATTATAATATAACTAGCTATCCCGGCAAACGTTTCTTTGCCGTAATATACAGTATTTCGCCCATATTATTTTATTGAAATGACTAAATAAGTATGTCACCATGGTAACGTCGATCGCTATCCCGTCGCATAAACTTAATGGTCGCCGTCAGTCTCAGGTTATAATAATTTACTATTATTTATTCAACAAATGCAATTATTAATATACTAGCGACCCGCCCCGGCGTCGCACGGGTATAAAATATATAGCGGCTATATATTTTATACCCGTGCGACGCGACGCCGGGATCGTTTTTTCAGTGACCATATTATAGCCACTAAAAAAATGATTAAAATCGTTAGCCTATGATCCTTCACGGGGTCTACTTCTTATCTGTGCCAAATAACATAAAAATTACTCCAGTAGTTCGGGAGATAAGCCCTTTCAAATAATTTACCCCGTTTTTTCCACATTCGACTTGTTATATTATTATTTCGTTTATTTCTGCATGACTAAAAAGTTGGATTTCACATAACTATTTTCAACTGAAATCCAATTCTTGAGTCATGCAGAAATAAACGAAACTTTGTTTGTATTCCCCTATCTTAGATGAGCCGCCATATTGGATGTAGGATGACATTACATTCGTTTTCGAGTTATTCTCAAAAAGTTATTTCATTTAATATCCATACTGTTATTATACGACGGCATAGAAAATAACTATTCCGCTATCTTGGATAATCGGCCATTTTATATTTATAGTGATGTCAAATACTGTATCGTGCATTGTCATTCAAACCAAACGTGTATACAACATTTCAGCTCAATCGGTTAAAATATTATATTATGTACTTACATACAATATACATACTTCGAAATTGAGTTCAAAAAATCCACCCGAACTTACATAATAATAATATGTAAGTAAATAAATATATACAGAGCAAGTTAAATAAAATCTTTTAATAATGTTTAGTAAAAATCTTTGTTTTATTTTATCCACTAACTCAATTCTGCGTTCATTCATGTGTAGGCACAAAACTTTGTCACTTCTGCGGTACTGATCTATAGCCATTACCGCCCCGCCTCTCACCCCGCTCATTCCTCAAGTGTGACATGTTTTTTGTTGGCAATAGCAACTCCATACATCTCAATGTCACGAAATGAAATTTTGATACCATCATAACAGTTTATTTAAATTGAGAAAGTTGTTGTTTATTAGTTCACGTTCGATTGTGGGTTTAATTTATGAATGTATAAAGTCTTGTAATTAATTTTCGAAGCATTTTTTATTACGACTACGAGTAGCTGTCCCGGCAAATATTGTTTTGCCGTATAAAGTATTTTCGCCCATATTATTTTATTGAAGTGACATAAGTATGGAACCATGGCAAGATTGGCAACGTCAATCGCTGTCTCGTCGCACAGTGTGATAAAAACCTCGATTTTGTTTCACCGCGTTTTTCTTTCAAAGAGTGTTAGTAGTTATTTTTTTAAAGAGTGTCAAAGTTGGCGTTTTTCCGGGTCAAAAATTTGCATAAAAATTAATTAAAAAAAAACTAATCATGTAACATTAATTTTGTTTATACCAATTGAACAAGCACTTAATACTTTACTTTTTCTCCTAATTTGGTTAACCTACTGTGATCAAGTAGGGAGATATTTATTTATTTATTAATTTTAGTTTTTCATTTCAATTTCGCGATTAGATCGAGTTAGAAAAAGTTTTAAGCATGAAACGATAGTGTGAGTAATCCTTTATCAATGTTACTAAAAATCACACTCTAATAACCTCTATGTCAGAAGTTATATCCAATTAATTTTTTTTTTAATAATACCTAGGGTTGTCACTAAAGTTGATATTTTATTTTCCCCGACTACATCAAAAGGTCATTACTGATTAGGTACTGTTTGGGCATATAAAATCATTAGTTAACGTTATATTTTTTCACTTTTTAGATTTTTTATTATTACACCTACCTAAACGTGATCTTGATATTTTTCGTATAGGATATCGATTGCGAATTAGCGTATCAACCGGATAAACCAAACAAGAGACCTTTAGTGACAAACCTAGGTACAAAAAATCCGAATTTTTATTAAAAAAAAATTAAATTGGATGTAACTTCTGACATAGAGGTTATAAGAGTGTGATTTTTAATTGATAAAGGATTACTCACACTATCGTTTCATCCTTAAAACTTTTTCTAACTCGATCTAATCGCGAAATTAAAAATGAAAAACTAAAATTATTAAATAAATAAATATCTCCCTACTTGACCACAGTAGGTTAACCAAATTTGGAGAAATAGTAAAGTATTAAGTGCTTGTTCAATTGGTATAAACAAAATTAATGTTACTTGATTAGTTTTTTTTTAATTAATTTTTATGCAAATTTTTGACCCGGAAAAACGCCAACTTTGACACTCTTTAAAAAAATAACTACGAAGAATATCGATCTCGGAGTTCTACTCTAATGTTTATATAGCTATCAACTGTAGTATTTTGATATAGTGCGTGCCTTAGAAAAAGGGGGTGTTGCTTTCTCTTCTGTACCGCGCCGTCATTCTTATATTATTCTTCTTCATTTTTAAGAATTTTGATGAGATGACGTCCTGTCTTAACGTGCTATTAACTCCTTTTTTTTTTGCCTATCACAAAAATGGTGATGATTGAATTGGTCTGAACAAGAAATCACTCAATTAGTGATTTCTCGTTCAGACTAATATTACGGAGCGTTTGTATATTAAACTTAAAACTATTTCAACTTGAAAACTTTCAAAGGTTAAGTTGAAATCCTAATTTGTCTAGGAGTTATCACGCCAGTAGTAGCACCAAAATTCGTGCTACTACAAACATTTAATTAACAACAATATACAGCTAAGTATAGTACCTTCTCCTCTTTGAAAGTCGTTTAATAATAAACCATTTACAATATTATAATGTACTAGCTGTTTCCCGCGACTTCGTCCGCGTTAACATAGTATACATAGACTAATTTCATTTAAACTTTCAACCCCTATTTCACCCCCTCGGGGATAGAATTTTCAAAAACGCTTAAACACGTATCCAATCATTTTTAATCAGTAGCCCAAACATAAAATTTTATGCTACTAACTCAAGTTGAAATAACGGACTTCCACTGAAACTTTCAACCCCAATTTCACCCCCTTGAGGGAAGAATTTCCAAAAACGCTTAAATACGTATCCATTCATTTTTAATTAGTAACCCAAAGATAAAGTTTCATGTTCCTAAATTAAGAAATGACGGACTTTCATTCAGACTTTCAACCCCTATTTCACCCCTACAACCTACTCACCAAATTTCGTGGCTGTAACTTTAACGGTTTTTGCTCAGCGATGATGAATCAGTCAGTCAGTCAGGACATGTAATTTTATAAGTATAAATTTAACGATTCCAACTTAACATTTTCGAAGGGTAAGTTGAAAGCCTTATAATATCTGCCTAGGAGTTATCACGGTAGTAATTACAGCAAAATTCTTGCTACCGCATACATTTCCTACACAATGTGTGTAGCAAGATTTTTTTTACAATATTATGACTGTCATAATATTATACAAAAAATGTATACAGCCAAATATAGAACCTCTTAGTCTCTGGAAGTCGGTTAAAAATAAACCCGTAATATTAAAATGCATTCAACGCTTTCAAATTTGAAAACATTTAAAGGTTAAGTTGAAATCCCATCTGCCTAGGAGTTATCACGGCTGTAATAACACCGAAATGGCCTGGACGTAACCCACTTACGCGCGATTGCCAGTCGTCTGGCAATTATGACCAAGATCTCCGCTATAACGACCTTGCCCGTCTTAAACGAGGGACCGCCAGGATTATCTTATGACGTGTCGGGTATATTAATATTACCATGACGTTGTATAAGTATAAATTGAAGACGTAAGTGTAAGAACCAGGTAAGTCACGGTTTAAATTGTTGTGTTGTGTAAAGGCTTCAGGGCCGGAAAAATGATAAAAAAACTGTGAATTTTATGGGTAGCCCGATGATGAAGTAGGCAAGTTACAAGGTTTGTTCAAATTATTTTAAGCGAAAAGTGAGTAATTGTCCTTATTTGATTTAAAATGATAATCTTGTTATTTCACTCACGTCTACACTCACGTCTTTAATTTTGAAATAATTTAAAATTAAAAAAAATACCAGCAATAGTCCACACTATGCACGTTCGTCTTCAATTTTCGTCATCTTCTTTCATTCAATTTTCGTTTTGGCGCATTCAATAATTGAATGCGTCAACGAAACGCAATGCCAACATTGTCATTTTCGTTTTTTGGATACGGTCAGCAGTGCTATTCTCTAAGAGCAACAATCAAAACAGCCGTAATCGCATCGGCTGTTACAGCCGTGAGATTGAGATCGGTATTCACTTGCTTATGTTTTCTCAGCTGTTCGACACTAGCGCCGCACGGCTGAAAGCGAGGTGATATGGAATCACTTTTTGACATTTCATGTACGAAATTCGTATTCTCTAAGCTCAACAGCCTGCAGCTTCGATTACAGCCTCGGCGTACGCCTACAACTTTTAATGTCAAACGAAAAGCTACTATTTCGTGGCTGTCGCCAAAGATTTTGTATGATTTTGTACTTATTTACTCAAATATATACCCTAATTATTGTACAGTTTTAATTTTTGTTACGTAAAAACCGAAAGTAAAGTGCTAAATCACCTTAAAATTCTGTTTAACACTCTTACCTTAAAAAGTCGCTAGAGTCCCGAGTCCCGACTTGCGACTACGATTCGGTACATGACAAAATTGTAACTCCACACACAAAAGGCTTGAAATTCACATTTTGTATTAATCGTTTTATTCTCTAACTTTCTTCTACATACCACGTTTTATCAAGTTTTTACACTTATATCGAACACTGAGTTCAATAAACATACGCGGATACAGGCGCACCAAGTATTCAATACTTATTAGTAATTTTACGCAGCACATTTAGATTTTTATAATAATTACTTTTTCACTTATTATACAATTAAACCACATTGATTTATACTAAACAGCAATCCAACTTTCACGAATCTTAGCCGAAGACTGTTAACAATGTTTATTATGAAATATGTTCCACGAAATATTTCAAGTGGTTGGCGCGGGTCACTCGAGCCGAGGTACACTACCTCTTATCGCGTAGTAGAAATTCTTTATTTTAAAACTAAATGAAGTTCGATCTATTCCATGCCCCTTAGTTTGCACTTTTGTTTACATACCGTACTTTATATTTTGTTTACATACGTAAGTTTATAGAAGGTCAAGCGAGTTTTTTTTTTAATTTAACTACAAGAACTTTATACTTAGATACGAGGTTCACATCTTGGTACTTTCAACTTTTTGGATATTTTTTCGATCCATTAATGATTTTGTCTATTTGAATTTGTTCAAGTATGTACTGCAAATGATTATTAGTATAAAATTTCTAATAATATAGAGTTTATAGCGACAAAATAACTGAAATTCCTAAGACAAAAATGTATCTATAGTCGAGTCCACTATCTGAGCCGCAGCCTCGCCGACAGCCGAGCGCTCACGCAGCCGAGACATCGTCGACGAGCTAATAGAGCTTAGAGAATACGAATTCTACAGCCGTGGTAACAGCGAACGATGTCACGGCTGCGACATCCGTGATAACAGCGGAGAGCACAGCCTTAACGTGTTCCTTAGAGAATAGCCTAGCAGATCATTGTCATTTTTGGTTTTTGGATGCGTCGCGGCGGTAGTGTATTTTGTATTCTTTGTCGCGGGCATGCCTCACGTTCGCTGTTGATTGCGCTATAACGCATGCCCTTGACGAACAGAAAAAGGCACAGTATGGACAAAGCTAATGAGCGATTATGATATTATGCATACACCACTCTCGATCTTTTCAGTTTTCAAAACTTAAAAAAAAAATCTAAATCACCCGTTTGGACACTACGATGCCACACACATAAGCAGACAGACATATTATGCGTCAAATGTATATAAAATGTTTCGTTTCGTTCGTTCGATCGTTTCGTTGGGGGTTAAAAAAATGATTTAGGTGATTTTTAACCCCCGATAAAAAGAGGGGTGTTATTATTTTGAGATAGTCTATGGTTAGCACATATGAATTATCTAGTTTCTTAACTAGAACATTTAGTACGTATACGATCAATCAGCATGATTGCGAGTTTCTTACGCCGGTTCTTCTCGGCGGGGTAGTTCCCGAACCCGGTGGTAGGCAACGTAGTTTCTTCGTTCGACTTTCAAAAACAGTATCATTATACCCATTTTGAATAAAAATATATTTTATTTTTATTTTATGAAAATTGAAAATTGAATTTTTAGTTCATTTTTAACGAAACTTTGTAGCGAAATTAAAGAAATTTACGTAATTTGGTCCCTTTCATACTGAAATATAAAATTGAATAACCATATGAATGGTTTAAATCTTTTGACAGAAGTGTTGACACAATCGGTGAAAAGATGTTAATGATTCATCACTGCACACAGTCACTAACAAGAGCATTAATTATTATTAAAAACTTCATCATCCATAATAATTACATAACGATAAAAGTTTTTATTCATGTTTTTTTGTGCTGAAATTATTACAGCGCTGAAGAGTTTTTTTTTGAACGAAGTTCCTTATCGCGCGTACGGTGTAAAGAAGGCTAGGCTAGACAGAACGATTCCATATTCCTGTGCGTCAACTAGATGGCGCTTTTTGGGAATAAACAGCGACGCGTTGTTAGCATTCCTAGGCGTCAATAAATGGCGTTTTTTAAATATTTTTTTGAGTGTTTAATAAGAAATAACTTCGTTCCATTCCTTGACCCCTCTCAAGTTTTTTTTATTTGGTTACTATCAGCTGTTCCCCGCGACTATGGACGCTCAAAATATAACCACAGGAACAATGCTTTTTGTTAAAAATAATAGCCTATGTAGTTCTTTATGGTCTACTGTATATCTATATTTCTTTAAAACTGATCCAGTCGTAATTTTTTATGTATAGCTAATATTTCAAAATAAAACTACATTTGTGTGCAATTTCAAACTTAACCCTGCTCTACTCAAGGATTGGGTTTTACGAGTGTATTTCTGTTGTACACTCTAAGTCTAAAGCCTTTAAACTTTTCATTTATTTTACTCTGTAGCATTTAAACTTCTTATTTTGCGGATGGTATAGCAAAGCTGCGTACCATTTTTAAGTTTCGTATTTTTGGCGCCAAAAGAGAACGTGAAAAATCTATAATATGTGGTAGGACATACTGTATATTAAACTAGATGTTCCGCGCGGCTTCGCCCGCGTAATTTAGGAATGTCACGGAAACCGTACATTTTTCCGCAAAAAAAGAAACCTTTGTCTTTTGACGTGGTCTATTCTACATGTGTGCCAAATAACATTAAAATTGAACCACATTTTTCTCTATAACCACCTGTTTTTTCGCATCAGACGTATTCAACTTATTTTTTCTTCCAGGTTTTTAGCCAATCGGAAGAAGGATCGGCCGCTGTCAGCCAACGCGGTGGCCAATGAGCAGAAGGCGACGAAGGTGCTGGGGCTGGTGTTCTTCACGTTCGTGCTGTGCTGGGCGCCGTTCTTCCTCCTCAATATACTGTTCGCGTCGTGTCCCGCTTGTATTGTACCAGGTAATGAGTTTTTTTTTAATTAATTTTAATTGTCTCGGGCCTTTTTTCCTGTATCCTTTGTATGTTGCTTTTTTATATATTTTTTTCACGTACCAAGTTTACGAGAAACCAGGTACCTAATGGGTTAGCTAATGAAGGTCAGAGGCATAGCTACAGCCGTATATGCCGTATCAATCGCTCTGGGCTACAAGCATGCGTAAGAAAAAATAATAAAAATTTTCTGTTTGTTAAAAGTAAAAAAAGCATTGCCTTAGAGCCCCAGACACATTTTTATCTGGGGCCCCACCAAGGCATGCTACGCTTCTGTTGCTGGCTAACAGCAAAATATAGATATTCTAAATATACTGCAGATATCCAGCCAACTGTAAAAAATATTTAGAAGTAAACAGAATTCAGAAGAGCAATTTTTTTTCCCGAAACAAAATTATAATCTGTAAACAAAGAACTAAGAAAATACGTTATTAAAATTGTTTTTACAATATTACAATTTTTTTAATGCTAGACACACATTTGCGCATAATGTTACAAAATATACTTATTTAAAATTAAAATTTTATGAAACCATAAAGTATATCCATACTCATTAAATAATTCAAAAGCGCGTCGGTAAGTTAAATTTCTATTAGTTTGTCTGCCTATTTGTAACCTCTTTGCGCCAAAACCGCTAGACTGACATAGATGAGTGTGGTATTCTGTAAGTCCCAGAACGGTACGAAGAACATTTTTTAAATAAATAAATAAATAAAATATCTTTATTTTCTCAAAATAGCCATTACATCATAATATGAGACCTCCCCATTAAGTTAGTAACTTGAGTTGGGGTTGTCTCGCTCATCCCTCCAATGAATACATATTTGAGAAACTTAATGCTAACAAAAAAAATGCAGCCTTGCAAAATGAAAAGAAAAGAAAAACAATAATTATAAAAATATAAAACACTACAAAATATCATTTTTAAAGACAGTATTTTAAGTGATAAGCTGACGTATTCAACAATAGACAAAAATGTAGGTGTGTGTGTGTATGTGTCTAAGGCCCACTTGCGCAAATGTGAGTTAAAGTTAACTCTGAGTTCACTTTAACCCAGATCTACGCAAGTCCGCCTTAAGCTCTTATACCGGATACACGGTTCCCACGCGGCTTTCGGAATGACGAAGGTACAGACAAAACAAGTATCCCAATATTTGAAACATAATATTAAAATTTACTTCCCCTAATTATCATTTTTAACAAAAAATTAAAACCGACTTCCAATGTAAAAACATTTGTAATATGAACTAAAAAGTATTAAATAACTCTTACTCTTTAATAGGGCCTTTTTCAGAATTTGTCTAAATCTAAACTATTTCTGTACAACAGTCTTCATTATTTTGAAGCCGGTACCAGCTAATTTAATCGTGAGTTCAGTAATGTCAGAATATCTGAAACTTTTGGGACTGGTACCGACTTCAAAGTAATGAAGACTGTAATATGTACAGAAATAGTTGAGATTTAGACAAATTCTGAAAAAGGCACTATTAAAGAGTAAGAGTTATTTAATACATTTTAGTTCATATTACAATTGTTTTTACATTGGAAGTCGGTTTTCATTTTTTTGTTAAAAATAATAATTTCACTCTTTTTAGTGTTGTCTACAAAATAAGGCTTTATGCGTAAATACCCAATACGAATTTTAACTATTCAGTACATTATGTTATTGTAAGCAAAATTGTGGCAAATGCTTGCAGTTATCTAAGCGATGCTGCAATTTCCAAACTTTTATATTTAAAGGTTCAGGAGTTCTGTTCAGTGCCTTTGGACCAAGAGACACCTTTGTATGAAATTTCTCTTATTCGTATAGTTCTTGCAATCTACGAGTGCGCGTCGCCTTTATTTGTATTTGGAAATGTCAATAGACATTTTCGTTAGTGTGCGTACCCGACGGAGCAGTCAGTAGCGAGCGAGCCATGTACGCGTGTATAGATATAGTCACTCACACAACTAAGGGCGACGCGCACTCGTAGATTGCAAGAACTATAATATATGTTTAACTTACTAGAAACAACATTTTAACCACTATGAGCGTTTTGATAAATTTCAAGCATTTCCCTTGATTGCTCGTAGATCCCATCATCAGCTCACCACTTTCGTAATTGTTATACAAAATTAAGATTATATCCCATATAACAACACGAAAATTTCGAAAATCGGTCCACAAACAGTGAAATCATCGTCAAAAACATCTGCTTCGATGCAAAATATCACGAAATGTACCAATAATTGGGTCCTAGTGTGATGACTATGGTATAATTATACAAGATATTTGTGTAAACACCGTTGTCTTTGAAACTTGATAGTTTAGACAAGGATGAGCCCATTAAAATTAACAACTTTTTCTATGAGAACAATGCTGGGAAATAAAAAAAAAATTATACCCATACAAATTGCCGATCCGGGCATCCGTAATGGGTATGAAGACGGCATTTTTTTTTTTGAGTTCCCAGCATTGTTCTCATAGAAAAAGTTGTTCATTATGACGGGCTCATTTGATGGTTTTAAGGATAACGGTGTTCACACAAACACACTGTAGTTGTGATGATGATGATTAATCTAATTGATGTGTTGGCTTATGCTTTCAGTTGTTTAAACAACGCCGAAATCCCCGAACCTGTACCTATAAGCATTCAAAAGTTCCGTTCGGTACCTTCGGATCCAGGGTATAAACTGGTGCAAAGTCTTATTTTTTAGTAGTATTTACCTCGAATGCTTTAGAAAAAATCGAAATCACTATGTGTTTCCATACAAATTTCAAGGAGTCCCTCGATTTCTCAAGGATCCCATCATCAGATTACCGTTTTTGTGAACATGGTACCAAATACAATTTTGAAAATCGGACCACAAACGGCTGAGTAATCGAGGAACATACAAAAAAGATACATACAGCCGAACCTCCTCCTTTTTGGAAGTCGGTCAAAAATATAAGATGACTAGTTAACGCCCACAACTCCGTTGCAACAAAATTCGTTATCGCGCGGGAATCGTACTTTTTTCCGGGACAAAAACTATCCTATGTCCTTTCCTGGGACTCAAAGTATCTCGATACGAAATTCTAGCAAAATCGGTCCAGCGGCTTAGGCGTGAAGAGGTCAGAGAGATAGACAGGAAGACAAACAGACACACTTTATAATAATACTAGCGACCCGGCCCGGCGTCGCACGGTATAAAATATATAGCCATTGAAAAAATTATGCCTATAGCCTTCCTCAATAAATGGGCTATCTAACACTGAAAGAATTTTTCAAATCGGACCAGTAGTTCCTGAGATTAGCGCATTCAAGTTAGCCCTTTCAAATAATTTTCCCCGTTTTTTCCACATTTTCCTCTATTTCTTCGCTCCTATTAGTCAGCGTAATAAAATATAGCCTATAACCTTCCTCGATAAATGGGCTATCTAACACTGAAATAATCATCAAAATCCGTTGCGTAGTTTTAAAGATTAAAGGGAACAAAGGGACATGACGGAAAAAATAGCGACTTTGTTTTATAATAAGTATAGTGGGGTCGTATTCAATATTATAGGGTATTTTTGTAATAAAGAGTATGTGCTAAATCTGATGCAAAGTAAATTTAATCAATCGCGTAGGAGCGTAGACAATATGTACTTAGCAGCAGATGATCTGTTTGTACGACGATAGGGTGAAGATTTTGACGGAAATATGTTTTAACGGTTAAATATGTTTAACAGCGTCCAATTATCCTATGATAATTGGACGCTGTTAAACATATTTTGTGTATCATCCCACGAAAAAACATATTGAGTTATGAATGTATTCATGTCCTTTAGATCATTCAGAACAAGACTGCATTCATAACACAAAAAAATGTGGGTTAATACACAAATGCTTTACAGTCACCGATTGAAACAATGAAATAAATATTATTATTAATAGTCCGGTTAAATAATCGAGAGAAAAATTTTGTGAAGAAGAAGGCTTTTGTGAACTCTGTCACCATATTAACGTTAAAAATTTCAAATTGATTAAGAGAGATTTTTTTTTCAATTTTATAATGTGGTAAATTTTGGCAAAATGGCAAATTTTAAATTTTATAATGTGGCATTCCTAGGTTAGCACATTATAACAGACGAGCTTTTGCCCGCGGCTTCCCTCGCGTTAAGAAGTAATATTATATACAAACTTTCATCCCCTATTTGAACCCTTTGGGGTGGGAATTTATCAAAATCCTTTCTTAGCGGATGCCTACGTCACAACATCTACATGCATGCCAAATTTCAGCCCGATCCGTCCAGTGGTTTGGGCTGTGCGTTGATAGATCAACATGTCAGTCAGTCACCTTTGAGTTTTAAATATTATAAATTATAGACAACTATAATGCATAATAATATTCGTCTATAATAGCCGATGATCAACGTTGATTAATTAATTATTATCAGGGCGAGCGAAGCAAGCCCCAGTATTTGATATATTCCACAACCTGAAAATTTTGTGGTACACTTTACGGAAATACTATCACGCTCATTGATTTGTGCTTTAACATAGTAATTTTTGTTTATATGTTGATTGTAGATGTGTTATCAATTTTATAATCAGTCAGTCAAGGTTAGGTTACTATTAAAATATAAAAATAAAACTGCCTTAAAGATTATTACCACACAGAAAAACGACGCGAGCTCTCGAACAAAGCTCGGCTTTTATTTAATCATGTAAAAAATTCTACTTATAATATTATGTCGATGTTTTTTAATATTCTATATCTTTAATATTATACTAAAATAGTTATTACAGTAAGTACATTAAAAATACTGGGTTATTTAAACGAAATATCTTTTAAAACAACCGTTATGTCCCACAAACTTTAATAACTTAGTCACCGTAAAAAGAAACTTAATTTAACAGTTGCATAAAAACTTCAGATCTTTCAAATGAATTTGAAATCGTCTCTGAATCTATCGTAACTTTGATAAAAACTCGCAATATCGCGAGAAAAACCTCGCAAAAAGTGTATTAAAATAAAATACATTTATATTTTAATACACTTTTTGCGCTACAAGTTTTTTTTAGGTTAAAGTTGTTACAATGTTTGGTTTAATACTTTTCAACCTCATTCATATCTGCTTAGTTTAAGGCGAATAGATTAAAATAAGAATTAAACTATGATTATTCACGTTTTTTTATGAATTATGCTCATATTATAATGCATAACAATCTTATGAAATTGATAATCATGTTTATTACCAAGTAATAATCGGCCAAGTTCTTGAGATACAGCCTGGAGACAGACGGACAGACCGACGGACAGACTTCAAAGTCTTAGTAATAAGTTCCCGTTTCTACCCTTTGGATACGGAACCCTAAAAATTAAGCAAAGTCTGAAGTATTTTTGTTATGATAAGAGTGCGACACTTTTCTTGGCATGCAATATTCGCCCGCAGTCGGAATACAGCTGCATCTTGCTTTATGTAATAATACTACTTGAAAATTGTTAATTTACTGGTTACATAAATTAATTTACATTGTGTCTATTCTTAATACTAAAACGGTTATATTTTAATGCAATCGATGTGCATGTAAAAAGTCGGTCTTGCGCCTGATCTCTCGGCAGTAATGTTGATCATCTATCCCACTGGGTAACGAGAGTCAGGGAACAGACAGTGCCCCTAATGTAATACACAGTTGGGCTCTATAAAATTACATCTTCATAGCTGGTCTGGTTTTAATGAAACCGGTCACTGTCATATTTGACTGTACTGTATAGATAATATGGAAATTCATGTTGTGTCTTAACGAAACACGCTTTTTTGCACTATTTCAACATTTTCGAAACTAGTCGTGTATTTGCTAAAAATTGTTATAAATTGAAGTAAATATAGTGGAAATAGGTAGGGAAATAGTGTAAGAAAAGTGTGTTTCATCAGGGCGAGCGAAGTGAGCCCTAGTATGTCCCTCAACCCAATCACTTTTGTGGCAGGCACACGTTACGGAAAACTATCCCGCCTATTGATTTGTGCTTTAACATAGTAATCAAGGTTTGGTTACGATTAAAATATTTAAAAAACTGCCTTAAAGATTATTACCACGCAGAAAAACGATGTGAGCCCACACAATGCTCGGCTTAGCTAGTTAATATTGTTGTCTCCAGAGCATGTGGTGGACATCTGCCTGTGGCTGGGCTACGTGTCGTCGACCATCAACCCCATCATCTACACGGTGTTCAACAGGACCTTCCGAGCCGCCTTTCTCCGTCTGCTGAAGTGCCATTGTACCAGGTATGATATCAACAAAAAATATTGTATTTATGTTTTATGATAATCTACAGTAACAGTTTAATCCTTCGATCACGGATTCTTGGAAATCTATTGTTGTCGCGATCACCGATGCTCTTAAGTAAGTTGTTTGACAAACATGTTTGATGTAATTTACGTTTTCATCAAACAACAGCACAGACGAACAAACGTGCATCAAACAAGTTTGTCGAACAATTAGCTAGAATCGGTTTGAGATCAGTTTAATCCTTCAATCACGGATTCTTGGAAATCTATTGTTATCGCGATCACCGATGGTCTTAAGTAAGTTGTTTGACAAACATGTTTGATGTAATTTACGTTTTCATCAAACAGCAGCACAGACGAACAAACGTGCATCAAACAAATTTGTCAAACAATTAGCTAGAATCGGTTTGAGATCATGAGATCTTGTTTGACAAATACAGTCTAACACTCAAACACGTTTGTAAAACGCTACGCAAATGAAAATTTTCTTCAAACAGGTCAAACACGTAGTTTGTTTGACAAACGCTTCAAACAAAGCTGTACACTATCAAACTGTTTGACAAACACGTAAAATTTGACAAACAATTTGATCGTTTAAAGGGTACTTTATGGGGCTTGATAGGTTAAACCTTAAAAACCACTACTTTTGACATGTCGCTTTATAATATGTAGGGACCGTCGAAATACGATAGATGATACCCGCAACAACGTCGCGTCAAAATTCGTTTATAGCCCGAGAACTGTACATTTTTCCGGGATAACAAGTATCCTATGTCCTTTCCCGGGACTCAAAGTATCTCCATACCAAACAGCAAATATGTTCAGCAGTTGGGCGTGAAGAGGTAACAGAGAGATATACACACACACTCCATTCATAATATTAAGTATGGATAAGTATGGATAAAACGCACAATTTATTAATATGGCAGTAAATTTCGCTAATAAGTATAATTAGTAAATACACAGCTTATAGTATAAACTACAGTTCAAAGTGATAATTGTGTAACCAAAATAAACCAAACCAAAGACTCCAATTTTTCCGAACCCCACTGATCGAAAACAATAAAACCGAGATAATATTAATGAGAAGGCTTTCATAATAATCTCTTAAACACAGAAGACAATAAATTGCAGAGAACCACGTAAATTATCGAATCTGCAATTGTTTATTTATTATAATGCCGCTCCTCTCTGGAATATTAATTATTGACTGTTGGACTTAATAAGCGGTATTTTCGTTTTGATTTATTTAATGCGCTTACTGCTATAAAATTACTATCTGCTTTTTGATTAAAATAATAAGTAACAGACAGGCTTATGACTTATGTAATAAAAGTCGTGATTATATTATCATGACAATAGGATACCCCATAAGGATATTATTATAAATGCGAAAGTGTGTTTGTCTGTCTGTCCGTCCGTCTATCTGTCTGTCTGTTACCTCTTTAGTCTTTACGCTCAAACCACTGAACCGATTTTGCTGAAATTTGGTATGTAGATACTTTGAACACCGGGAAAGGACATAGGATACTTTTTATCCCGGAAAAATGTACGTTTCGGCGCGATAAAGGATTTTTCGGGTGTCAGCAGTTGTTATAGTAATAAACTATGAGTTATTAATGATCAAATATCAGTTAAGTCTACTAAAAACATCGTTGGAAAAACAAGAAGCATTTTAACAAAATATAGCTGTAAATAATAGCTTTAGTTTTATTCCCTTTGTTTAACAATTTTATATTTCAAGTAATTTCTTATTAGAATAAGTTATACTGTTGTCTCAATTTTATGTTATTGCTGTCCTTTTCGCACAAAATTGTAGTGCGTTTCACATAATTAATGTTGTTGTCTCTTTCTAGCATAAGTATAATGCGTCTCACGCAAATGTTGTTGCTATCTCTTTCATTTTACAATTCTATTTACGTTTTTTATTGTTAATTAGTCTTATAAGAATGTTTATTTACCATTGTATTAGCTTATAAGACTGTCCTTTAATGTTATTGTATAAATTTGTATTTCTTGAATAAACGAACTGCGTATGCTCGGCAACAAACTGATAGAACCCTACAGGTCCTAACAGTACAAATTTCACATATAAACACGCACTTTCTCAAGTGCACACACACTCGACTTACGACCACCGCAGATGCCTGGGTAACCCTTGCCCCACCAACACTTCACTGTGCCGCAGTACTACCTTCACCTGGTGTTTCTCTTCTCTCTCCGACCTGCTTCCTCAAGACTGAAACCCCAAAATACAGTCCACTCGCCAGCCTACTCTGTGACGACTACAGCCCCGCTGAATTGCTGTGTCGTCAACAACTGGTCCTTCAGAAGCCGGATCACTGCGCCAGCTCGTGAAGAAGAAGCTCGCCACTGAAGACGGCAGCCAGTCCTGAGAAGCCCTGAAGCCTGAAGACAGAAGCTCGCCCTGAAGACTGCAGCCTGTCCAGGATCAAGAGAGAAGCTTGCAAGAGAGAAACCCAGGTGAGGAGACGAAGCCCCTGCAGCCACGGCCAGCGTCTCCTTCGGTCAAGAGAGAAAACTGAAACAAGTACGCGCGAGTGTTGGTGGTTGGCCTTGCTTACCTCCACCAATTACTTGGAAGCAATCATCAGTATCGTGCGTGGCCACCTAGCGGTGTTAAACGGCCCCTGCAGAACGCACGGAAGCATTGTGGAGTAGTCTGACGCCTCCACACACCTACCCAGGTGAATAGTCAGACCCCGCCGGCAAGGTACGGTAACGCTCTGGGGCTACAGGTTAGCACGCAACGACGGGTGCGGACATTCCTCCCGCACTCTGATGCACCCGTGAGCGCCCGCGCCCTCTACCGGGAGGTTCCTACCTTCCTTTCCCCTGCATTCCTATTCCCGGTTCGGCGTCACCGCGGTAGCAAGCTGACCGGGCTGATAGTAGTAGGCATTGTAGGTCGCGATACGCGTAAAGACAATAAGTGAAAGTGAAGTGTTAGTTTTTAAGTAAAATTAGTTTTAAAGTTAGGACCCCCTCGTGCGCAATGGAGAACGCGCGTGTGTTGCGCTCGGGCAAGACGACGCCCTCCCGGGAGGAGACGCCATCGTCAGGACAGACCACGTCCCAGGAGACCAACACATGGAGCAGAGGCACCGGCGTTGAAGACACGACGGAGAGCAGCACGCGTACCAATGCTAGGGCCAATACAGAGAATTTAGAACCCGCGCAAATCGACAACGCAGTCGAAAACGTAGGAAGTGCGCCGGACACTGTAGTTAACGTCCCCGGGGACAGAGCGAGTAGCAAAATATCGATGTTACAGGCCGAATTAGAGTATCATAACTCCGAGCTAGCACGGGCTAGGGCGGCATCCGCAGCTGCCATGAGTCGTTTGGAAATAGCTAGGATAGAGCTAGAAGAGTCCACCGACGCGGAACAGCCACCCACATTGCAGAAAACCCGAGTTGAAGGCTGGATTTCGGAACAGTATGCTAGGCCGTCGACAAGCGCTCGAAACCCAGAACGAAACACACGTCCGACCGAACGAAACGAGCCGCGCGCCGGTAACACGTCGCTTAGTGATATGACATTGTTAGCCAACGCGATAGTGCAAGCGGTCAATTCGAATAGGTCGGAAACAACGCCTAAATTCATCCATGAGTTGCCCCATTTCGACGGAACCATTACGGAATGGATGGCTTTTAAATCCGTGTTTAATGACACCGCGGAAATGTTCTCGGACATACAAAACGTAGCTCGGCTTAGAAAAGCGTTAAGAGGCGCGGCCCGCGACACCGTTAGGACCTTGCTATTCACGGTATCGGATCCGTACGAAATAATAGATACGTTAGAACGGCGGTACGGCAGGCCTGAGTTGCTTATTCTCTCGGAAATCGAAAACATAAAACGTTTGCCCCGTATGACGGAAGACGGGCGCAATGTGAGTAGTTTCGCGAGTAAGATTTCAAACACGGTAGCGGCCATAAAGGCACTTAACCAGCCACAATACTTGTATTCTCCCGAGTTAGTAGGTCGAATAGTCGACAAATTGAACATTATTTTAAAATATAAATGGTACGAGTTCAAGTCGGAGCGCTCCGGAGCGCCGGAACTCGAGTTAATGGCTAGATTCCTCAATATAATGGCAGATCAGTGCGGCGCGATGTTTGCGTACGAAACGGCACGAGAGGAGAAACGAGGCAGGATACAAAAACCGCGCGCAGTAAACACGGCTCGCACGCGAGCTCCGAGATCGACGCGCTATGATAGCGACAGTTCATGTGATAGGTCGGATTGCGAGATAACGTACGAGCCGCGTAAAACCGTAGCAACCGCGAGTTATAAACCCCCAGCTAATAAAAAGATCGAACAATTCAAGCCGAAGCATCGTACGCCGCGCCCCGCGACAGAAGCGCCACGCTCCGCGACGGAAGCGCCAGTAAACTCGTCCAATAGGAATAATAATTGTCCCGTGTGTTCAGGCTCCCATACGACTATTAATTGTGCAGATTTTAATAAACTTAGCGTACCTGAAAGATGGGACACGGCCAAAAATAGTAAACTTTGTTTTAGATGCCTAAATAGTTCGCACGGGCGACCTTTCAAGTGTAAATACATTCCGTGTGGCATAAATGGTTGCGAAGCGTCTCACAATAAATTATTGCACGGCAGCGGCAGTGCAGCGCCGCCCGCTAGCGGAAATATAAGTACGATTAATCACGTTCGCGCGTCTAACACCTACCTCAAAGTAGTGCCGGTTGAAATAAGCGGCCCAGTGGGCACCACCGCTACATACGCCTTGCTGGACGAGGGCTCTACATTAACCCTCGTCGAGCGTACGGTAGCGGACAGCGTAGCACCCAGGGGTCGAAGCCAGCCACTTAAGTTGGAAGGGGTAGGGGGTAATCAGATTGACGACCACGAATCGTGCAAAATAACTTTGACAATCCGCGGCGCGTGTAGCCGAAATATAGAAAAGATGAGCGCTAGCACAATCGGTAGTTTAAATCTTGCGCCACAATCCGTGAGTAAAGACCTCGTTCGCCAGTGCAGCCACCTAGCGGAGTTAGAGGACGAACTTTGTTACGAGCAGGCTAAACCCACGATACTTATCGGCCAAGATAACTGGCATTTAATTACGTCTCGCCAATTACGTGTCGGAGATAAGGGCCAGCCAGTGGCGTCGCTAACTAAGTTAGGATGGGTCCTGCACGGGCAGGACGCGAGTTCACGTAATTTAAATAATACCCAGTTCATAAGTCACGTTAGAATTTCGCCGTCTGAGGATCCCGCGTTAGAAATGATTAGGAATTATTTTAGCTTGGAATCGTTAGGAATAGAGCCGCGTAAACCTAAAGCGGACCCGGACGAGCGCGCGTTAGCTGTTTTGGACAAAACATGCAAGAAAATTGACGGTTGCGATCGGTATGAGTCGGGCTTATTGTGGAAAACCGACGATGAAGTAATGCCGGACAATAGGAAACAGGCCCTCAGCCGCTTGTACAATTTAGAAAACAAGTTAGATAAAAATAGCGATTTAAAAATAGAATATTCGAAACAAGTTAATAACTTATTAAGTTCGGGTTACGCGGAACTAGTAAGCACCCCGGCCACATCGCCTCGCACTTGGTACTTACCTCATTTCTCGGTGGTACATCCTCAAAAGGGTAAGGTGCGACTGGTCTTTGACGCTGCGGCTAAATACGGGGGAAAATGTTTAAATGACGCGCTGTTAACCGGACCCGACTTATTACAATCACTTTTCGGCGTTCTAATAAGATTCCGCGAAGGAAAAATCGCTGTAGTAGCCGACATTAAAGAGATGTTTTTACAAATTAAAGTAATTGAATCGGATCGCGACAGCCTTCGTTTTCTGTGGCGAGGCGACGATAGGAACATCCCCCCGCGAGAATACCGTATGACCTCGCTAATATTCGGGGCGGCGTCGTCGCCGTGCGTGGCCATTCACGTAAAGAATAAAAACGCGCAACACTATAGCTCGGAGCACCCGAAAGTAGCTAAAGCTGCGGAACGGAACTTCTATATGGATGATTATTTGGACTCATTCGACGACGCGAACGAAGCCAGGCAAGCGGTCAATGCCATGTATAGGATTAATTTAGGCGCTTCGTTCGAGTTACGTGGTTGGGCGTCGAATGTACCCGAGGTTATCAGTGACGTTTCCGACAAGCGAATTAGCGGCGCAACGACATTAGGAAAAAGCGATACCGAGAGGACATTGGGTCTCATATGGAATCACGCTCGCGATACGTTAGGTTTTAATGTGAACCTCCGAAACACGCCATCTAGTGTAATTTCAGGGGAAACTTTACCTACCAAAAGACAAGTCACTAGCGCCGTTATGTCGGTTTTCGACCCGCTAGGTTTAGTATCACCGGTAACTATGGTAGGTAAATGTCTCATCCAGGAAATATGGCGTAGCGGCGTAGGCTGGGACGAGCCCATAACTCAGGAGCACCATATTACGTGGATGTCGTTTATAAATAATTTAAATTTGCTGAAATCCTTTGAAATAGAAAGGTACGTACCTGCCCCGCCCTCTGGCGAGGGGGAGTTACATATATTTTGCGATGCTAGCGAAAAAGTTTATTCAGCCGCAGTTTATTTCGTTAGCATGAATAATAATACGAAGACGGCTAGTTTAGTTACGGGAAAGGCGAAAGTAGCGCCACTGAAACCAATTTCGATACCGCGATTAGAGTTGCAAGCCGCGGTTTTGGGTTCCCGCTTAGCAGAGTCCGTAAAACGGGAAACGGACTATAAAATTAAAAAGTCTTATTACTGGTCAGATTCGAAAACGGTATTAGCATGGATAAGGTCCGATCCGCGTACTTTTAAATCATTTGTCGCGCACCGGCTGGCCGAGATCGAAAGTTCGACGACCCCGGCCGACTGGAGATGGGTACCGAGTGCCGAAAACGTTGCGGACGATGCTACGAAATGCATACCGGCGAATTTTAATTCTAAACATAGATGGTTTACGGGACCTAGTTTCATTTTAGACGACCCCGCGACATGGCCGTGCGAAAAACAGGTCGCGGCTCCCTTACCCCCCTCAGGGGAGGAGAGAATTGTCAAACAGGTTCACGTTTGTGTAGACCGTAAAGATAACGATTATTTGCCTAAAATTGATAGGTTTTCAAAGTATAAGCGCCTGGTACGCGCTGCTGCCACCGTCTTGCTCTCAGCTGAGGCATTTAAAGCCAAATTGCTCAAGAGAAAAGTAAACACAGAAGTATCTCCTGATCACATCAGACTAGCAGAATTGCTGCTCATCAAGAGGAGTCAGAGCATCTCATTCGCGGACGATATAAAGACTATAGAGGCTGGGCAGCGACCACCGAAGAGGTCCCCCTTTCATAAGCTTGCTGTAAAACTCGACCGCAGCGGGATACTATATCTTGATAGCAGAGTGAAAGAAGAATACAATCTGCCCGTCTTGCATGCAAAGGAAGAATTTACCCGGCTGTTAGTGCATCACACGCACGCAGTCTTCAACCATGGCAATCACCAGACCGTGATGAACGAGCTCCGACAGCGCTACCACATAATTGGACTACGCAGTATCCTTCGCTATATATGCAACAAATGTCAGTGGTGTAGAACCTACAGGGGAACTCCCTCTAAAATTCCCCTGGGTGACTTGCCTCCAGAAAGACTGGCCCACAATCAGCCGCCTTTTACAGCCACGGCGGTTGACTACTTCGGCCCAATGCACGTCACGGTTGGGCGAAGACAAGAGAAGCGGTGGGGCGCACTTTACACGTGCCTCACCACTCGAGCCGTACATCTGGAGCTGGTGCCTTCCCTATCTGCATCCTCCATGATCATGAGCCTGCGCCGAATGATGGCCCGCCGCGGCACTCCGACGGTCATATATAGCGACAACGGAACCAACTTCGTGGGCGCCGAGAAAGAAGTAACGGAAGCTCTACGACAAAATGACGACGCGATGAAAGTCTTCGCCTCTGAAAAACAGATCACTTGGAAGAGAATACCCCCTGGGGCCCCAAACATGGGCGGCGCCTGGGAGAGACTGGTCAGATCTGTGAAGACGGCGTTACGAGTAACCTTACGTGAAAAAACGCCCCCTGATGAAGTGCTGCACACCTTATTGCTTGAAGCAGAGCACGTTATAAATACGAGGCCGTTAACCCCAGTGAATCCCGACCTTAACGATGAATCACTGACCCCAAACCACTTTCTGATTGGGAGGTCAAGCGGGATGATTCCTTTCGGCTCGTATAAAGATTATACAGCAGACAGTCGCTCGTGGAAAGCTGCACAGAAGTTGGCCGAAGCGTTCTGGGCTCGATGGGTAACAGAATACAAACCCCAATTGATGCCTCGGCTCGGCAACCAGCAGCACAGCAACCTTAACCCTGGAGATATCGTGTTAATATGCGACGGAACGATGCCCCGAGGAATATGGCCTAGAGGAGAAATAATGAAAACTTTCCCAGGCCCAGACGGGCGAGTTAGAGTAGCGGAAGTCCGAACAGCCGCCGGACTGATTCGTCGCCCAGCCTCTCGTCTGATCCTCCTTAGCCAGGAATAAAACGTTTCGGTGCTTGCGCACGAGGGGGAGACTGTAAATAATAGCTTTAGTTTTATTCCCTTTGTTTAACAATTTTATATTTCAAGTAATTTCTTATTAGAATAAGTTATACTGTTGTCTCAATTTTATGTTATTGCTGTCCTTTTCGCACAAAATTGTAGTGCGTTTCACATAATTAATGTTGTTGTCTCTTTCTAGCATAAGTATAATGCGTCTCACGCAAATGTTGTTGCTATCTCTTTCATTTTACAATTCTATTTACGTTTTTTATTGTTAATTAGTCTTATAAGAATGTTTATTTACCATTGTATTAGCTTATAAGACTGTCCTTTAATGTTATTGTATAAATTTGTATTTCTTGAATAAACGAACTGCGTATGCTCGGCAACAAACTGATAGAACCCTACAGGTCCTAACAGTACAAATTTCACATATAAACACGCACTTTCTCAAGTGCACACACACTCGACTTACGACCACCGCAGATGCCTGGGTAACCCTTGCCCCACCAACACTTCACTGTGCCGCAGTACTACCTTCACCTGGTGTTTCTCTTCTCTCTCCGACCTGCTTCCTCAAGACTGAAACCCCAAAATACAGTCCACTCGCCAGCCTACTCTGTGACGACTACAGCCCCGCTGAATTGCTGTGTCGTCAACAATAGCCTTAATTATTTTCACCCTTTGGTACTTAAGGCTCTTGGAGAAGGCTCTATTGTTTTGTGTGTACAATACCCTCTTCCACTTGAGATGTTTTGTGTGAAAACGGAAAATCTAGGAAAACCATGCACGTTCTCGTCTTACAATTGGAGTAAAATTAGATTTATTTTAAGAATAAAAAGTCTGGACTTTGTGGCTAGGGCTTAGTTGTAGTTTGTTTCAGAGAAAAATAATAAGGTCTTCGACTTCTTGTTTGCTTAGCTAAATAAAAATTAAGTAAGCCATTTATCGACTTCTTTTACCAGTTTCCCGATTGAGATAATTTAATTTAGTATTAACACAGTTTTAATTTGGTTTCAGTTGTGTCTGGATGCAAAAATAACTACTTCGTATTTTCAGAAAAATTAAAGACTTTTGGCCAATCAGAATTAATTACTATACAGGGTGTAACAAAACAAAGGAGGTATAATACTTTTGGGTTTGTATATTGTGTCCCTTATAATAATATAGAGATCACTGTTTTAATTTAAATGGGCAATTTGTATGGGCAAGCGTCACGACTCACAAGTTTGCCCATACGAAAGTTAAAAAAAATCTTTTTCAACGCTGCTACTTTCACAGTGGACTCTAAATAAGGGACTCATACACACACAAAAGTTTTATCACTGGTCTAGGCAGTAGGCTGAATAAGAGTTGTATTAATCTTGGATTACAAAATCACAATAATTGTAAAAAATGTCTCGTCTAAGTACGAGCTCAATAGCTCGTACTTAGACGAGACATTTTTTCCGCAGTTCTGAAAATGACTAAAAAGTTCTCGAATGTGATTGGACAAGTTACAAAAGGATTTTGTCGAAAATAATTAGTAGGATTAGTTCTTTTTACGGTGAATATTTTTGGCGCACGATCCAGGATTATCTTTTAGGCAAAGGTATTTTATCTCTTACATAGAGCTTAAGATGGATTATTGTAATTTTGAATATAATACCTTAGGCGCGTGTTAGAATATAATGTTCTAAAATTAGTGAAAGGTTTTTAAACTTTCAGCGTTAAACGTTCTTTCTTTTTTCTTTTTTTTTGTCTCGTATACGTCAATAGTTTCAGAAAAATCTCTGTGTCTGGCAGGTCTCAAAATGGCCACTTTGAGTAAATAGTAAAGTATTATGAAGAAATCCTTCCACTGTAACTTAACACTTTAAATATTACCTAATAAATAATTGACATGAAAGCAGAACGAAAATGTAAGTTTCATATTTTATCTCGGTGGTTTTTAACGTTTTAGTCATGACTCATGAGGGACCATTTTACCAAACGTTTGTCTAGCCGGGGACCACCCAGTTGGTTTACGTAAACTAAGGGTTGTTCGATAAACAAAACAAGCACAGTTTTACAATCAGCACATTTTTTTTAATTTCGCAAAAATCTAAAAGTTACAGATTTTAATTTAATGTGATTTTTGTGACTGCATAGTGCAGACTCTTTACTAACTTCTGAATTCTCACGTATTATCAAGATGGCTTTGCGGACCACTTGGAATGCCTCCAGGGACCACCAGTGGTCCGCGGACCACCGGTTAAGATCCACTGTTTCATCTGATATGTGACAGTCTTACAGAATCTAAAACAAAACAAATTATGCAATACCCAAGGTATGGAATTGAAAGATTTGCCGCCCGCGGTGTTGAGCTGCCCATCCTAAATTTGAGTGGATAATTGGAATCGTCCCGTCACGCACGTTTAATGAGAACAGACCCTAATGCGTCCCGCTGACATACCATGTGACGTATCTTTAGATTCTTCACATCATTATTATTTCTCTTACTTATCCAGCTCTTATTATTTAAGACTATACTTCATCTGGGTAGTATAGTTTTTAGAAGTTGATTTATATGCTGATGTTGGACCCATCCGGCATCCGACCGATCACAGCTAAGGTCGTGTTTCCACCTACAAGACAAGTGTCGCGAGAAGTGTCTGACAGCAGCTTGCAAGTGTAAGGGCTGGTTTACACGTATTAAGTAGATAAGTAGTTAACTAAATTTTAAGTTACTTATTGCATGTAAACACAAAATCAAGTAGTAAGTTAAAATTTAGTTAAGTACGAAATTAGAATTCTGACTATTTTCTGTTAAGTTGGCAGGCGAGGCTCGTCACTTGACAAATTTCCGGCAGGCACTTCAAATTAAGTTAAAATTTTGTTACTACTTATCTACTTAATACGTGTAAACCAGCCATAAACCCCGTAGTATGTGCTTTCGCGACAATTTGACAAGCGCTTCCTGCCAGTAGTTGCGACAGAATGTCTAAACATGTCTGCGAGGACTCGCGACAGATCTCTCTGCGGGTCACCGGAGATATTATACGGTCTTATTTCGTATAGGTAAAAAAGCTACTCGCATGACATATTTTATTGCAGCTATAAATTGCAGGAATTAGTATGAAATGTAAACAATATTGCAAGAAACTCACGCAAGACTTCCGCAAGTTTGCTACTCGTAGCAGGTGGAAACACTGCCTTATATTGAAATACGTAATCCGACCAATTGACGTAGGCCGGTCAACTGTCTATGGAACAATTTCTTCGATGGTACTAAGACCTACTCTTTTTCTTTCAGACGAGGCCGATGTACACGATACAAGTCGACGGATTCGAACCGCGGTGCCTCCCAGCTGTGCGCGCGGTCGGCTCTGCCGCTGGCTATCTCGCTACGGCCGCTTGGGGTGACGGCCAGCAACCAGATCCCGCAGACCACGGAGACGGTTTTAGACCCACCCATTAACGAGTATAATATGAGGTATTAGGCAGAAACGAGTAAACGAAGTAGGCTGCGTCGCATATTTGCGTACATCGCTGCGCTTAGCGAGGTCACGTCAATGAAGCGATTCTATTGGTTCTCCAAAACACATTCCTCGCAACACATCTCTGGTGGAAACGCAGCCTAAGATTTGGTTTCAGTTAAAAATATATTTTACCAAATGATAGCTGTTTGCGGTTGTATCTGTCACGTAAATTTTGCAATTGTTTTTTGTGTTTTTTTTTCCTATGTAAATACTTACACAAAATTTTGTGTAATGTATATTTTACTCCTTTACGGGTCTGTCCACATCTCCACGTCACGACGTCGCCAACGGTGCGGTAACGTGGCACGGTACGTTGACATGACGTGTAAATTTACGTCAATGTAACGTAAAAATGCACGTCTTTTTTCTTCTCTTTCTCCGTTTTTAACAATAGCAAAAGCAGAATACGTATTGTACGGTCCACAGCTAGATCAGTAGTGAAGAATGCAGCAGTTTTACAAAGGCATGGCGACGTACAATGTGGCTATATTATCGTGATGACGTGTATTTTACGTTACGTTAACGTTTTGCATGTCACGTCAACGTACCGTGCCACGTTACCGCACCGTCGTGACGTGGAGATGTGGACAGGCCCTACCTATAGGGGTACAATTTGTGTTCCGAAACTATATCAGTATTTTCGCTACCTATGGCTCTGAGTTTTAAAAAAGCAGCCTTGTAGGTCTGTGATTTGATTTCCTTCAATGAAATTTGTAACTTTTTTGCTAAGCGAATAAATTTCAATTTTGAATGGCAAGTTTAAAGTTTTTATGCGCCGTATTTAGTTTCAATATAATATTGTACTGATCCCTTCCATAGTAAAGTTATTATTAATTTAAAATATGTTTGTATCATCGAGGAAATTGATTCCTAGACAGTTGACAGACCAACGTCATTTGGTCGGGTCGTGTCAATTTAATGTTAGTTATTGTGATCTATCGGCTGGGTTTGTCGTAATACGACCAAACTACGTAGGTCCCCCATCTGCCTAGGAATCAACTTCTCTGATAGTACAATTTTAAACCAAATTTAAGGGTGTTTTAAAATAATTTGAAGCGAAAATGGTTAATGGCTAGAAAGAGTTTTAGAAGCTAGTGTGATTTATATTTTAAATAATAAATTGGGTGTGGTAAAAATATCAATTTTAGGATGAATATTGTTAAAATGTGTCATAATTACAATTATGTACTTAACTTTAAACTAGTTTTAGTCTATAATTATTTTTATACCTACAAGTAGGTAAGTACTTATAATATTTAAATGTCAGAAGAAAATATTAATTATTAATGTTTTCATACTATATATTTTATTTCAGGTAGCAATGATTTCCTACATACTAATAAAGATAATATTTACAGTGTGTATACAGATTTTATATAAATAATTATCAATATTGTGTTTTTTCCTTGTCTGTTACGTTACAAAAGGGATATTATAGACAAGAAACACTGTATAACATCTGTATTTATATATTGTTATACAGTGTTTCTTTAGGCCTTTAGCCCTTTAGGCCTTTAGGCCTTTAGGCCAGGACACAAAATCACGTATCGTGTTTTTGTGTCCCGGACCTAATATACAAGGTAAAATATTTTTGTTAGAAGTGTATGTTAGAGGGGTATGTGTATATACTGTAAAGTGTAAAGAGCCAATCATTATTAATAAAGTGCCAGTAATAATTATTATTGTATAGTTTACCCGTTTAAGCAGAATCTTATATATATATATATATATATATATATATATATATATATATATATATATATATATATATATATATATATATATATATATATATATATATATATATATTATTTTTAATTGCTACAAAAAATTGCTAGTTAGCAAAAAGGTGTATCTTTCTCTGCACATGCTTAAGACCCTTCAAAACCTCTTGAACTTGAACACAAAAATCCTTCTAGTCCAAACCCTTATTTTCCCTATCCTTGATTACGCGGACTCATGCTACTTGGACGTTACCGAAGAGCTGTTATCAAAACTGGAACGGTTACAGAATCTCTGCATCCGTTTCGTGTTTGGGCTAAAAAAGTATGACCATGTATCAGCTTTTCGGTCGAAATTAAAGTGGCTCCCGATCCGGCTCCGGCGTAATACCCATATCCTCTCCCTCCTATACAAAATCCTTTACAATCCCATATCTCCCTCTTACCTTATAGATCGCTTCAACTTTACTCGACCTCTTGACATCCCGTGCAGGTCTAACGTGAGGACGAATCTATTCCTCCCCTCCCATCGCTCCAACTTCTTCTCCTATTCCTTTACCGTTCATGCAGTTAGATTATGGAATTCCCTTCCCCACTCACATTCGTGACAGCCCTTCCTTCGCTATCTTTAAAAAGCGACTGAACTGAAAGAGCACTACCTCAACAAAGAATCCAAAAACTCGTATTAAATATACATATATTATGTATTTGTTTATATATTAAATTATAGTATATTTTATGATATATATATCATAATGTTATTTATGTCATATATTTGTAATTATATAATAAATATATTATTATAATGTTAGTTGTATGTGTATTATTATTTATTATGTAGGTTTCTATAATTGTTATTTATCTGATATTTCCCATCACATTTCTCTCCGTAGGACTGCTGGAAGAAATTTCTGTTAGAGATAAGCAGTACCTATTGTGTCGTCTTTCTTCTGTGTATATTTCGTGTAAAAGATTTGTATGTGCAATAAATAGTAAATAAAAAATAAAAAAAATAAAATAAAAAATATAATAGTTCTATGTTTTTTATAAAATTGACAATAAGGGCCGAAATACATGACCGCGTTGGGACACCACAAAGCCAAACGCGGATTCCGTTAGTTTATTTATTATGAGTATTGAATTTTTTTGCCGACGATTTTGGCGATTCGATGCCGCAACACGGTTTTATGTTTCGGCCCTAGGTATTATACTCCGCGCGGAACTAGTTGGCCGCTCTGCCCATATACTCACGTCTCATGTCGGCACTACAAATAGGCGAACGCGTTAGCCAACGCATTGGCCAACGCGTCGGCCAACGCGTTCGCCTATATTTAGTGCCGACAAAACGCGTCGGCCAACGTCTAAATACCTACCGCCAACGCGCGAGTCGCCCGTTCTACACATTGGGCCGACACGTTGGCCAACGCGTTGGCCAACGCGTTCGCCTATATGTAGTGCCGACTTTACATACCGGGAGAGTGGCCAACTAGTTCCGCGCGGATTATAGTTAGTTCCAACGATATTAAGATTCAAGAAATTATAAAATCCCTATTTCATAGTAATTGGAACGTATTACCAATTACGTTTCTTAATTCTTAATACTTATTGTGTTTAAATTATCTTCAGCGATTTTCGTGAAGCGGAAAAATAAATAAATTACGGAAAGTAACACGCAATATTTTTCCGTTTACAGGTACTGAGGTCTGAGTTATTACTATAGGGTGTTGATTAATGTTATTTACCACATATTCATTTTGTGGGTATCCTGCTACGAATAATAAAACCAGGAAACCTAACTCCCATACTAATACAGTTTTTTTGGTTCCATTCGAACTGTCATGTAACGTCCGCCTTTATACCGCTCAAGGTCACCTAATGTATGAAAAGTGAACCTAAGGTACACTTTTTTGACAAGTATTTTGGAGCATGTTTTTTGACGGAGTTACTCTTCCGTAGTTTTTTATTATTCGTAGGTATCCTGACATGAAACATAATAAGTACGATCTGAGAAGTAGATTAGGCAGATGGTGGACCCACGTCATTTGGTTGAGTTATGTCAAATCGTAATGTTCGTCGTGCTCCGGCAAATGGGCTTAACATAACACGACCAAATTACGTAGGTCCCCCATCTGCCTATGCTGCACTGTCAACAAATTGATATGAATTTTATAATAAAAATACACTAATAATTTTCAGAATACGAACATTTCTTTCCACGTTATTAATTTCCTATTTTCGTTTATTACACAAATCATAATATCAGCTTCCAAAGTACAACCAATTTGTTAAAATTGAAGCATACAGTCAGCATCTCCCTAGTGTTTACAAATTACTTTTATTTGAAACACACGCCAATAGATCGACAATATCATAAACTACATATTCCACAATCAATTTTGAACTAAGATAAGTAAAAAATTGGGTTTTGGTACGCGGCAAATGTATGGTCAAGTTCGTTTGCTCGGCGGACGGCCTTAGAGCTAGAGCTGTTTTTTATGGGCAGAAGACCTATAGACTAAACTAGAAAATAAATATAGAAAACGACACAGTTTCCTGCGTCGTAGAAAGAGAGGGGTACATAAAACCGCGCCGGTGGCCTACTCTCCCTGGACCTTACCAATTTTCGATCACGCCTACGTCTTGCTAATGAAATTTTATATATTTTTAACCATCCCACTAGTGCGCAAAGGTGGAAAAGCAAAGCACTTCAAAAAATCAGTTTTTCCAGTTACATCATCATAATTTTGGCAATTTGGTAAAACATGAACCGCCAAATTATAAAGTGGCATTGTTAAAGCCCACAATCGGCGCCATATTGTCTCATCCATAATTCCATTACGTCGTGATGAAGTTTATGACCCGAACTAATGGCCAAGGACAATCGCTAAACAATACTACTCGTAAACTATAGGCTTATGAACGGCTCTTATACACTTCAAATTAGGGAAGAAATAAGCCCTTAAGTCTGGAGAAATAGACTGTATGACTAGTCTGTTTCACAGAAAGTAAATCATAAAAATTAAAATGGTTGCCAGAACTTACTTCTTCACGCACAAGTTTCATAAATTAATATTATACTTATGTAGAAAAAAAATTTTCATCTTTACTACCTTACTGCTTACTTAAAAAAGATACCGGTACGCATTGTACAAAATGAAAATAAATCCATGACTAATTTTATATAATTTGACTTCCAAAGATTAAAGGAAATTACATACAAGTATGTAATTTTCTTTAATCTTTGGAATAAAATTTTGAGACCAAATTAAGTACACCTAATTTAAGTAAATGGTTACACCTGCCATCTATATTGCAGAATTAATGTAAATTGAAAAATTATTAATTTAATAATGTATGTTTTCTTATAACCAAAATTTAAATTGGCACTAATGTAATAATAATTACTTAGATAAAATAATTGTTATTGTTTCCTTGCGGCCAAAGAATGAATTAGGTAAGTCTTAAGTTATTTGCGAATAAGTCTAGGAGAAAATTGTTGTTATTTGTATTTATTTGTAGAAGTATATTTAAAGATATGAGAAATAAAATTTCAATATTACATAATGTAATGTAATGTAATGTAATGTATAGCAATAAAATTAATGTAAATATGTGACTATGTTTGAAGTGTTGTATGGATGTCAAATAAAGAGTATTTTTAAAATGAATCAAGTTTTCTTACATTGAACTAATTTTATACTTAGAGGTATATTCGAAAAGACCGGCAAACGTTTAGCGGCGCGGTAAATTTTGGAACTAAAGGCCTCAACACACAGCGATTTTTTGTTGCCAAATACACGATAGTATCGCTATACGTTTGCATGAGCGATCAGCGACGTGTGTCCATGGGCGACGGTAGTTGCTTTCCATCAAACATGTGTTTGCTCATTGATGACAGAAAAAGGTTCCTATATCTTATGTTTGTAAAAGCAAAGTAGTATACCACATATAATAGACGGTTTGCACGTATTAAGTTCATAAGTAGTCAACTAAATTGTAACTTAATTTGAAATGCCTGGCCTGCCCAAAATATGTCAAGTGAACCCCTGCCAACTTAACAGAAAATAATCAAAATTCTAATTATCTTCTCTAGTACTTAACTAAATATTTACTTGCTACTAAGTTTTGTGTTTACATGCAATTAATAACTCAAAATTTAGATAACTACTTATCAACTTAATAATTAGTGTAAACCAGCCATTACATTTTTAGAGACTTGACCAGTGACACTGTTGGCTTAGCAAGAGAATAACATTTTGTAGTTTTTTACCCAAACTGTATGATTTAAATGAAATTAAATCGAAGCTATATCCACACAGACGTATATCAAGATCTATCTGTGTATATCCATGTAGTATTATAAACCAGAAGTTCTTACACCGAAACTCTGTTGAAGCTATATCAATGTTGAACATAAAATTGGCGTACTCAAAGTTTTTGCTTCACGTACCGCGATGAAAGATGGCAAATTCCGAAGTAATAAAGCTTCACAATTGAATTATAAGTCTGAAACTCCAGTAATATGTAGGCTCGTTACTCGTATGTGATTTGCATACTGAACATTATCCTGCAGATTTAATAAAGAAGCATTATTAAGACGTAAAATATGAAATATACGTAAGAAATGAGACGTGACTAAAAATTCTTATACAAGGTGTAACAAAACAAAATGGATAATAGGTACTTATGGTTATGTTCTCTCTCTCTATATAGTTCTTCTCTAACTCTATAGTTCACTATGAAATAAGCAGCGCTGAAAGATATTTTTTTGTGATTTGTATGGACACGCGCCCTAGTGTCATGAATTTTCCCATACAAAAGTAAAAAAAAGATTTTACTCCATCAGCGCTGCTTCTTTCACAGCGAAGTTTATGTAGGGGACCTAATCACACCCTAAATTATTATCACTTAGTTTTGTTTCAAAAAGTATACAAATATTGTCCTTGACTTAGATCGTGAAGGGACATTGTAAACCTATGCACCTTTGTTGTGGTCAAGATGTCTTACATCATTGACAAAATATCCATTTCCATACTAATATTATAATTGTGAAAGTGTGCCTGTCTCTCTCTCTCCTCGATCTCTTCACACCTAAACAGCTGGGTATGGAGATACTTTGAGTCCCGGGAAAGGATAATGTTTATCCTGGAAACACGTATGGCCCCGCGCGATAACGAATTTTGGCTGCGGGCGACATCTAGGGGTTTATAAATTATATTATTACATTGAGATAAATATTACACATAAAACGAGCATTAATCCAAGTTACCATTGAAAAACGAAGTTCTTCGAAGATTTTTCAAAATTAAAGTCTGCAACTTCGTCAAACATTTAATTGTTATATTTTTTTCCTTTCGATATATTTGCATAATAATTAAGACCTAGGCGTGCTTATCATTATCAGGCAGCTGTATTAGAACTAACTCGTATGTGATAACAGTCGAAATAACCTGGAAAAAACAAAATAGGCATAAGATCATCAAACAGGTCTAGTAAAATCCAACTTAATGATTAATACAATCAAGATATTCCATAATGATGTAATATACTTACTGACAAAATAGTGTTCCTGGATATATGAAACATTTTGAGGCCAGACAGATGGACTTTCGATTGAAACACTTGGTCCATGAAACGTTGAAACTGAAAAGTAAATGAAAATATAAGATACTGTTACGTGCTAGGGGTTCGAAGATTCGGAGAGAAAGAAAACCTGGTGACTCTCTTGAAGACTTTATTCACTGACACTAGCTCACACTAATCACTAAGTCAAAACACTAAGCACTATCACTGTCACTCACTATTGATCACTTGTTCTTACTTCGAAGTCGCCTCGAAGATCGCTCAGATAAAACTGAATTGATTGGCCGTCTACCTGCGCCTATTTATATGGTTTGAGTCGAGCCCTAGACTGTACGAGAACATTCGCATAAACACGTAAACAACACTTGTTTACTTGAATCACTTGTTTACGTAAACATGTGTGGAATGTTCGAGCATGCAATCGTACACCTCACGCCATCTTTTATCGATTATGGGATTCGTCTGCGTTTTCTCTACATGTTGCGCTAGCTTGACGCTAGATGGCACTATGTGTCCTTTTTCGTAACAATACTATTTACCAGCTATTGTGAAACGAAGTACTATCGAAGAAATCTGTTGATGGACCTACGTAATTTGGTCAGACTATGTCAATTTAACGATGGTTTCGATCGATCAAAAATACATTATTGGTTTAAACTGGTTTTTAAAGCGCAATACACACTGAGCCCTCCGGGCTGCCGAAATATGTCGGCAACTTTTTGTCTGCGGTCTAGTTGGCGGCTTCACATAATAAAAGTCGGTTTTGGTCTGCGGCATATCGGCGGCTTGAGATTTTGATGAAATTTATTTGGCAGTCAGTGATTGGTCAGTGATTGCCGCGTGTCTATAGGTTGTGTCACCGGGCAACTGAGTGCAGGCGTACCCAAGCCGCCAACATGTCGGCGGGTAACACGCGCGGGCGCATGTCGCCGACATCATTCTTTTCATATAGGTCGCCGGGTTGTGTCGCCGGGCTTTGTCGGCGGCCCGGCGGGCTCAGTGTGTATTGCGCTTTAGGGAGCAATATAAGAAATCCCAGTAAGAAACCATGCATAAGTAGTAAGTACGGTAAGGTCAGCCGGCAAACATTTCAATTTTCAATAGGATCCAACGGCCTCCCCCTAGCGCACTAGGGTCGACTGCCGTTGACAAGTGTCGACATCTGCCGCCGACAAGTGCCGTTCATCTGTAAGAACTCTGAAAGATTGAAAGTTTACCTGAGGGCTGTAAGCCGTAGCCGGTATGGTATGTAAAGCATTTAGAGGTTCCCTGGTCAGGGTGTGGAGGTAGGCCGTCGACGTGAACGTTATCAGCGCTTTGACCAGCATGCTGGCGTTGAACATGACGAAGTGAGTCACTTCAAGCCAGGAGAAGCTGGAATAACAAAAATTGTCATTTGAATCTAATAAAATCGGCCAAGTGCGAGTTGCACTCGCGCACAAAGGGTTCCGTACCGATAAGGAGCAAAAATAGGCAAAATCGTGTTTTTTATGTGAGAGCTCCCCCTCAATTTTCTATTTTATTTTAATATTATTATGAATTATTAAAGAACACATACAATCAAGGATTTTGTGAAAATTTTAAGTGTCTAATAGTTACCATTATTGAAGTCGAGCAAAATGGCCAAAAAACACGTTTGTTGTATGAGAGCCCCCCTTAAGAGGCCGGGTACCCTTGGAATTTCTCATACAAACGTAATACCAAAATCATTTTCTCATACGAAAATATTTAACATGTTTGAGTTATTTTTAAGCTTAAAATAGTAATTATCTAGGTTCCTACACAAAAATTTACTTCAAAATATTTAAACACAAAAAAAATTTTTTTTGTTTAAAATTTTTTTTTAGTAAATTTACTACTAAATATTTAAACACTAAAAAATAGAGTAAAACACTAAAAAATATATAAATAAATATTAAATTTACTACAAAATATTTAAATACTAAGAAATATTTTTTAGAGTTTAAATATGTAGTAAATTTACTATTTATTTATATATTTTTTAGTGTTTTACTCTATTTTTTAGTGTTTAAATATTTTGAAGTAAATTTTTGTGTAGGAACCTAGATAATTACTATTTTAAGCTGAAAAATAACTCAAACATGTTAAATATTTTCGTATGAGAAAATGATTTTGGTATTACGTATGTATGAGAATTTCAAGGGGTACCCGGCCCCTTAATTATTACTTAATTTTATTTTGTTTTTAGTAGGTATTTGTTGTTATAGCGGCAACAGAAATACACAATCTGTGAAAATTTCAGAACTCTAGCCATAGCGGTTATTGAGTTACAGCCTGGAGACAGACAGACAGACGGACAGACATCGAAGTCTCAGTAATAGGGTCCCGTTTTTACCCTTTGGGTATACGGAACCCTAAAAAAAGCCCGTAGGGCTGTTTAGAACAGATTTTGAGATAAATATGGATACTTATCAACTTGAATGGATACGTATTGCGCTGTGCCGTGTGTATACTCGAGTCCGGTCAGCCCCCGTAGACAACTGGCAAAACGCTAATGCTAACGCTAACGCTAGCGCTACAAAATGTATGCGATTTGACATAAGTCATCGCTTCGCTAGCGAATACTAATGTCAAATCCATACATTTTGTAGCGCTAGCGTTAGCGTTAGCGTTTTGCCAGTCAGGGGTTCTAGCCAAGCGGCAAGCGATTATCGTAAACGCTATCGCTAACGCCACAAAATGTATGTGATTTTGACGTAAGTCATCGCTTCGCTAGCGAATACTAATGTCAAATCCCAATACATTTTGTGGCGTTAGCGTTAGCGCTTACGATAATCGCTAGGCTCTCTCTATTTGAACTGTGACTGACTCTAGATCGTAACACAATTGAATTAATTACCTTTCAGACACCTGTGCGTTTGCGTTTGTGAATTTTCGTCTATGATATCTGAAAAGCAAATACAGCTAATAATAAAAGTTAAAACTTTGTTGACTAGGTAGTAGGTACATAAGCAGTTATTTTATTACAAATCTATCGACCAAAGACACACCAATTACCTAAATCGAAGAAGTTAAGCAATTAACTCGGGTTATGTCAATTGATCCGGAATCAGATGCATATTAAGGTTATTAAGGGTCTACACAGACGGATCGCATTTCAACTGCAATCCAACTGCAAATTGCAGTTCAAGTGCAGTTTGAATGCAGTTGACACGACTGCAACAGAACTGCAAACCAAACGCGCAGTCGGATTGCAGTTCAGCTGCAGTTGGCATAAAGTCGTGTGAACTTTTTGGTTTGCAGTTCTATTGCAGTCGTGTCAACTGCATTCAAACTGCACTTGAACTGTAATTTGCGGTTCAATTGCAGTTGAAATGCGGTCTGTCTGTGTAGACCCTTAGACATAATCTTAGCAAATAACCGAGGTTTATCTATAGGTACATAAATGAATACCTATATATTTGTAATAACAAAATCGAATAAAATAACTTCAGTTCCACTTACTGTATATAAACGTATATATTCTTGCAGATGTACACCAGGTTGACGGCGAAGGACAGGAATACGAAGGTGTTGTATCTGTCGTCGACGGCTCGCACCAGCTTCGCCAGCCGCGTGTAGTACCCCTGTATGTCGCGCCATTGCACGTTCTTGTTGTACCTACACTAGAAATAAAGTAGAAATGTTGTGGCATCATTAAATTATATCTCTCTATAGCAGTGGTTCTTAACCGGTGGTCCGCGGACCACTGGTGGTCCCTGAAGGCATTCCAAGTGGTCCGCGAAGCCATCCTTGTGCTATGTGAGAATTCAAAAGTTAGTAAAGACTGTGGACTATGCAGTCACAAAAATCACATTTAAGTAATAATTAAAATCTGTAGTTTTTTGATTTTTGCCACAAAAAAAAGAGTGATAATAATTATAAAGTTGTCCTTGGTGTAGGTAAACCAATCGGGTGGTCCCCCGGCTTGACAAAAATTTGGTAAAATGGTCCCTCATGACTAAAAGGTTAAGAACCACTGCTCTATAGGGAGCCTGCTCTTCGCCAAGCACTCGGCAGACGGTATGTTTATTAAGAGACGTGCTCGGCCGTGGGCATCGTCTCGCCACTTTAACTTGTAGAATGTGTATTCTAATGCCTTTAAAGATCCCACATACGGAAAGGCCAATCAATCCGCTGGGTGACTGCGTATCCTGGTAATAGTAAGCAAAAGGAGTTTGCCAGCAAATATTGCATCAGGTATATTCTTTCTAATACTAAACCTTAAAACTTGCAATTATTTTAAGTAACAGGCAGGCAGGCAGCGCGGTATCGACGAGTCTTGACACATTCTTTCTGAATATGGAGTATGCAAGTTCTTACAAAAACAATTTCTGAGCTTCTTATGACTTTGGCTGCCTATATTCATAGGAGAAGTCAAGTCGGGTCACCAAATACATTTTTATAGTTAACGACTTGTGGACCCCCATTTTTTTCCAAGCAAGCGTAGACCCCTGTCGGGCTCCCGTGGACCCCTGGGGGCCCACCTGGACCATTTTGGGAATCAATGGCCTAGACGGTCGGACTGATCGCAGTCTGACCAGCGGGCTGATTCTGTATCGTACATTTGTGAGTTAATAACTGAGTTAGTAACGAAACCGAGGAGTGAGTAACGGAAAGTGCCACTTTTTGTATTCACTTGCATACAAAAGTGAGACTTTCGGTTGCCCACTCCTCCGTTTCGTTACTAACTCAGTGATTAACTCACAAATGTACGATACAGAATCAGCCCGCAGGGGCCGTACGCAACTTGGCTATGATAATAATATTATTATGTTTAGCATACACTAGTAGTAGTAATGGCTCTTTTTATATTTTAATGTCTTTTAAGCCACACTTAAATGCAGATCTTTTTAATCGTAAAATGCCCCCATAAGTGAAGGGTCGAATCTGGAGGCCTTTAACTACGAAACCATTTTGAGAGTCATTACTAGTGTATGCTAAACATAATATTATTATCCTACCCAAGTTGCATTCTCTATGCCATCGAATGCAACATAGGATCGTACCTTTTTCAGTCTTACTTCAAGAGCGTAGTTGAAGTCTTGGAACCTGTTCATGAGGTATACCGTCACAGACACTATCATGGCGTCTAGGAACGCTATCAAAAACGTCCTCTGCAGTTTGCTTATCTGAAAAAGTGGCATCATCTTACATCTATATTATTTATACTAATATTATAAAGCGGAAGAGTTTGTTAGTTTGTTTGCTTGAACGCGCTAATCTCAGGAACTACTGGTCCGATTTGAAAAATTATTTCAGTGTTAGATATCCCATTTATCGAGGAAGGCTATAGGCTATATTTTATCACGCTAAGACTAATAGGAGCAAATAAATAGAGGAAAATGTGGAAAAAAACGGGGGAAAATTGTTTGAAAGGGCTTATTTGAACGCGCTAATCTCAGGAACTACTAGCCCAATTTGAAAAATTCTTTCAGTGATAGATAGCCCATTTATTGAGGAAGGCTATAAGCTATATTTTATCACGCTACAACTAATAGGAGCGAATAAATAGGGGAAAATGTGGAAAAAACGGGGGAAATTATATGAAAGGGCTTATTTGAACGCACTAATCTCAGAAACTACTGGTCCGATTTGAAAAATTATTTCAGTTTTAGATATCCCATTTATTGAGAAAGTTTATGGGCTATATTTTATCACACTAAGACTAATAAGAGCGAAAAATTGAGGAAAATGTGGGGAAAAACGGAGGAAATTATATGAAATCTTAAGAACTTCTGGAGCAATTTTATGTTATTTGGCAAACATGAAGAGTAGACCACGTGAAGGGTTACACAGGCTATTTTTTGCGGAAAAATGTACGGTTGCATAAAATTCTTAAATTACGCGGGCGAAGCCGCGCGGAACAGCTAGTAAATCATAATCCCTTAATTTTGTGAATGAATTCGAAAAAAATGAGTTCAGCTTTTTTCAATTCTCGTGGTTGTTCTCAAGTTTTGGGTAGATGATGTATACAGCGGATGAGCATGTAAAAAGTCGGTTCTGCACCTGATATCTCGCTACACACGTCAGAAACATGCTGTTACACTGAATCCATGTCCTGTTCCAGAAAATATCAAACAAAAAGTTTACCTGCATCACGCATGCAGCGAAATAATTGAAAGGTATGACGTTGAATGTAAAATCGTAGTAATACTCGTAGTAGCCCCGTACGGTACACTCTGTTTTCAGGCACGCCCTGTGTACCGAGTACACCACGTATATTACGTGTTGCGCTGCGAACAAATGTTTAAAAATACAAGATACAAAAAGAAGAAATTTTTTGAAGCGCTGGCACCAAAAATAAGGAGAAATGTTATGAAGCGTTGTTTGTACGTGAGCCGATGTGCTGCTCAAACAACTACACTCCATACTAATATTATAAATACCAAAGTGTGTCTGTCTGGGTGTCCGTTTGTCCGTCAGTCTGTTACATCTTCACGTCCAAACCGCAGAACCGATTTTGTGTGATGATGAATTTTTCCAGGATAAAAAGTATCCTTATGTCCATTCCCGGGACTCAAAGTAGCGCCATACAAAGTTTTAGCAAAATCGGTTCAGCGATTTGGGCGTGAAAAGGTAACAAACAAAGGAACTTTCGCATTTATATGAAATACTTACTGATTCCCATTCCAAATATTAATATTAACACTTTATGGACATCAATGTTCCTACGACGTGCAGTCTTCGGTATGAGGCGCTCTATTCTCTCTATCTCATCCATCATCTTACTCCAGTTCTTGCAGAATACTGACATGTGGATCGTCAAAAATAGGGCGAATGATGTTATTAGGATGTCCATTTTGTCTAAAAATTCATAAAGGCTATATTATATGTGCAAGATGTAACAGAACTAAGCGATAATACTTTAGGGGGTGTTCCTAACACAGAGTTCACTGTCAAAGTACACAAGTACGTAAAGTACGTAAGTTCCCGAACGATAAACCAATTTTGACGCAACGAAGTTGCGGGCGTCATCTAGTTAGTTAAATTATATCAAAGTTAATGATCATGACAAAGGACCTTTATAGTCATAAGGAAAACGCAGAAGCAGAACTTCAAAGAACAATATAGAAAAAAAAATGTTCTCATAATAATATTATACTTATCATAATTTCAGTCTAACTAAAGAGGTAGTGTAGAATAAAACTGGCTAATACCTTTTCCAATTAAGTACAATAATACCTTGGATAAGCTTAGGCGGATCTTTTATGGAAACAACAATAATTTTAGGGATTTCTTGTTACTTTATTGGGGTAACCGATTACTTTACTATCTAAACTAACTAATTTATTATAGCAAAATATTATGAATAATTTAAATACTATTGTGTAAAATTTGTACGTACCAAAATTATTAGGTTTATAAAATTAATTGAATCTTAGATCAATTTTTTTAATTGAAAACTTTTTGGCGTTTTCACTCCAAAAGTGCAGTCACACTTCCAGAGTGCGGCTCTTATTGACGGACTTCAGTGGCTCTACCATGAGTTTAAAGCAGTTAATCGCCATACTAAAAATTTACGTAGTCGGTATCGAGTATCGATAAAATAATATAAGTACTATCTGGTACTATAACCTATATAGTACCAGATAGTACTCGATATCGATACTCGATACCGATACTCGATACCGACTACGTAAATTTTTAGTATGGCGATTTTATTTCCGCAAGTGACCGCTAGAGGCGCTGTAAAATTAGCCATACGAATAATTTACGTAGTCGGACTCGAGTATCGATAAAAACTATAGCTTTAAACTCATGGTAGAGCTACAGGAAGTTTCATAATTCGATCGTAATATAAAATATATTTATAAAAAAATATGTTTGTTCGCGAATAACTTCACAGTTTGTGAATCGATTTGTATGATTATTTTTTTGTTGGAAAGATACTTCGCAGGTAGTCCCATGATGAGAACATACTGTTTTGTTTTTTTTTCATTGTTAAAATTCTTTTACTGGATACGAATACCACTACTTACACTTACTTTGATAGTCGTTTGCGTCAAGTTTAAATGAAGCCACCTTGTTCAAAAGCAGCAATATCAAAATTAAACTCCGCAAGGCTGTGTTGTAAAGATAGTATAGCGTATACAGGGATTTCCAAGTGCCTCTGGAAGTAAAATAATCATCGTGTCTACTATATTTGTGTAAAATACGTTTAATAGTTTATGCATAGAGAAGAAACAAACGCAGACAAACTTCTTCATAGGGTCAGTTCATATTGCGACATAACGATGCGCCATTCAAAATTGGAACAGGCATTCCACCTACATAGGCAATATTACTGCCAGTTTTCGTACTAGAGGCAGCACCAGTATAGACAGAAAAACAAAAAATTTGTTCGACGTTTGACAACGTTTCTGTCAATATTCTGATATGACGTGTACAGCATGACAGATTTTGGTCGGATTATTTCATAAAGTTAATATACCTATCGGAATAGAGCAACAATCTCGAGCTGTCAAACGTAACCAAAATTGGTTTTCATCTGTGTGAAAAATATGTGTACGTATACACTTACACAAGCATGATTGAACATGAATTCTATGAGATTATATTGACAACGTGCGGCACGTGCCGACTGGACGTCAAAAAAAGAGTGCTGCTGTCATGTATCACACGTCTCTTTTTACCACGCGGTGTTACTGATAGTGGCATCTCGCTTGCTCAGGCCTTTGTTTCTCTATTCTGCTAGGTATATTAACTTTATGGATTATTTACTAGTTCTAGTAGCGCCCTCTGCTCGACCTTTGCGTAATATTCCCTATTCAATGTTTCAAAAAGCGAATTGCTTCTCATCACTTCGTCACGTTGCAATGTGAATACCCTAATTGGTACTTACCTCGTATTCGCACTATTTTCTTGAAACAAACCAACAATCGGGACGAATCCCATTATTTTACCAAAAATTAACAACTTCCTTACACTTTTATAAAACGTCTTATCTGTTCGGGACTGTTGTTCTTTGGGTTTGATCTTCATATTCCTAGGTTTAGAGTCTTTTGATATGTGCAAGTTTTGCACGTTTTGTAGGGTAAAGACCATTGCATCTGAAATAAAAAAATATAATAATATTTATTGTTATGTAAATAAAGGTATCTGAGCCAAATTTCATCATTATCAGTCCAGTAATTTCAAAATAAAACAAAATATTATGTAGGTATATATTTAAAACTAGATGACGCCCAAAACTCGTTTATCGCGCGGGAACCGTACATTTTTCCGGGAAAAAAACTATCTTATGTCCTTTCCCGGGACTCAAAGTATCTCCATGCCAAATTTCAGCAAAATCGGTTGAGCGGCATGAAGAGGTAACAGACAGACAGACAGACAGACAGAAAGACAGAAAGACAGACAGACAGACGGACAGACAGACAGACACACTTTCGCATTTATAATATTAGTATACTTAAAAACTCAAATCTTTCCACTGCATTTCTTTTTTTTTGGGTTTTTTATATACCAGCTATGTTATGATTTATGACACTATGTACTTCATCTATGTAATTCAGACAGTAAAGACAGGTGCAATTATTTACTTTTACCATCTTTTACTTACCCTTCTATTGTATTTTTCATGTGATATATTCATAGGAAATGTGAACGTCCGACTGTCGTAAAATATGATTTCATAAATCGTTCCGTATTTGTACAGACGCAATGATATCGAAAGTAAGGGTAGGCTATAACTTTACTTTCGTGAGTGGCATCTTTAAGCTGGGCCAATAATAATAAAACATGTAGGAGATTAATTATTCATAATGGCCCAGATCGTAGATCGTAGACTCTACTGGCCTGTTGGATTTTAGTTGTTAATGATAAAGTCATTTGAGCAAACAGTGGACACTGCCATTACAATATTTTTGTTGACAATCATGATTCATGACATACCTACCTAACGTAGAGCCCTGCGTCTTTATCTCCCTCAACATAATGATGAAGTGATAAATTAAAATCCACTTAACAGACTTATTATTATTATCAATGAAGGATATTATGTTTTATCACTTCCTGATAAATTCCGGATAGACAGTCCACCACTTAACGTGACAGATAGAGTATGGAGAATCTGTCAAAAAAGTTGTGGATAGCCTATCCGGCACTTTAAATCTTGCAATTAAAAATATTGATGATATTACATTTAACTTGGGGTCACTTTTGAGACATTAAACGATCAGATTTGACCTGTCCTTACGTTTAATAAATCGAAATACAGACCAAACAATAATATGTTTTCGTGTGTGATCGCATGTTTACAAATTAAATAGTCATTTACTTGAAGGTAAATAATGTTGTGTGATGTTTTACGTTTGTTTACAAAACGACAGGTATAATTTCGACATCCTCCTTAATTATTCAGAACAATAAAATAATATTACATTTTCAAGCTTTTTAATTGCTTCCAAATAATATTAAAGTGTATTTTTTTAAGAATGTGTCCTGCATGTCCAATTGCTGGGCGAAGGTCTCAAAAGGGTTCCACTCCTCTCGATCCAACGCATCCGTTAGGTCAGTTTGTCTAGCTCAGCTATTAACTCAAACCATAGCCTGCCGGGATACTTTATTAGTGGCCCGCGTGAAGTTAAAATAGTCTGAATTTCACGCCCACCGACAAAATTGTGCAAAGTTGTGAAAATGTTTTGAAGAACATTGTGTAACAAATTATAAAAATAGGCATGTGGCCTATTTTTATATTTTCAATTTTCTTGTTATGCTGCATCGAAACCATAATATCTTAACTTTAGATACCTATTCAAAAAGAAATACTGACTCTAAGGAGTAAGGACGCATTAGATTTAAATAAAATGCAAAGGAGATTTATTTAGTGGCATTATCTATTCATGAAAAACCAATGTAACTTAATAACAAAATTTCTAATAACAGCGTTAGTACTGCGTAATAAATCGCAGAAGTAAAGTATGTCATGGTATTGGCTGCATGTTTTACTTTGTTGTGAGTTTGGAAAATTCAATTTTGTTTTATTAAAAATATTTACATAAAACTGCACCTGCGAACATGGATTGCGTGTTGAAACGAAAATGTTGCATTACGATATTGAAGTTAGTCACTTTAGTCAATGCGATGTATTTATTGGCTAGGCAAACTGATAGAATTTTACCGTGTCATCTAGTTATAATAATAAAATATTATGCAAGGTTCTAGTAATAATAATAAAATATTAAGACATTGCTTATTGGAGGGTTTCTTAGATATTTTATCATTTATGATATTATTTTTTACTTTAACGTGGCGTCACCTTTAATTGCCGAAGTTTTGACGATCGACGAACGGTCCGTCCGCCCGGACAAAGTGAAATTGTAGTTTCCTTGTAGTTACTACGGAACCCTAAAAACGAAGATTATTGAGAGCTCTCTTATATCTCTATACTTCTGGTCAGCATCTCAAAGCAAGTGCTTCGACCAATATGTTTAGTTACTAAAAATAACTAGGCTTCAAATTTTGCATTAAGTACATCTCTCCTTTACTCGGAGAATTTCTAAGAATATTTTATTATACTTATACCCTTCTTCTCATTAATTTTGCTCTTACTCTAAGGTAGATTTTAGCACCCCCGATATAATAATATTATAATAATTATTTATATTATTATAACAATTATAATAATAGTATAATATAAATTATTTATAGTTTTTATTGGTTACCACATTTCATCTAAAACTTGTTCCACTCTGTTCAAACTAGATGGCGCCGCTATCAGCCTACATCTCGCTATCGCTTGCTCGATAGTTTGAGTACAAGTACTTTCGATAATACACTTCAGAACAGACGGACAGACAGCGGAAGGGTTCCGTTATTGTAGATACAGCCAAGACTTAAGTTTTTGGAAGCAGTGTTTTTTACATTGCCTATAAAAATATCAAAATACGGTGGTCGTACGTCCGTCGCGTCGCCGATCGGCGGTCGCACAACTCACGAGGTCACCGTCAGTCTCGAGGTTGTAATTATATTTCAATGATATCCTACTTGTACAGATCTGTTACTATACGTTCATACTATTTTCCGGCTTAGGTAAATCTCTTCCGAACCATTTTCAAATTCAAAATTGGACTTTGATAGTTAAGTAAAACAAAAGCGCGGTAGTAACATATCTGCTATGAGTTTTTTATATAATAATTACTAGCTGTCCCGGCAAACGTTTCTTTGCCATAATATAAAATATTTCGCTCATATTATTATATTGAAGTGATTAAATAAGTATGTCGCCATGGCAACGGCGATCGCTGTCTCGTCGCACAAACAATGGTCGCCGTTAGTCTGAGGTTGTAATAATTTACAATTATTTAGTCAACAAATGCACTTATCAATATATAAAGTACCCAGTAGCGGATTCTCAGACCTACTGAATATGCATATAAAATTTGGTAAAAATCAGTAAAGTCGTCCGTGGACTAACATTGTGACACGAGAATTTTATATATAAGATATCATTGTTACTATTTATTATTTAATTCAACAAATGCTCCTTATCAATAAAACAAAAGTCGCTGGCTTGCGAGAATACAGACGTAATTCAAAATTCGGTCAAATTGAGTTATGTATGCCAAACAATCTGAAATCTTTGATATTTTATCGTCAATAGAGACGCAAAGCCAATTTCGCGGCAGCAACCGTTAGAAAGAGACAGTGTCATTATTCATTTGAGACAAAACACTCGAAGCGTAATCACAAATAACGGCTCAACTCAGTTGCGCCTAAGTTGCGGCTATGATAACGGATGGAACGCACGACCGGTTCTCGAAAAGATCGACGTATTTAACAGTTGAGTTACTATTCATGAAAAAATTTCAACAGATAATACTGTTGAAATTTTTTCATCGATAGTGACATATTTAGTGATTCGTCGTTGTTTCTGATAATAAATTTGAATTTTTAAGACACATTAAAGTTATATACACGACATAAGTTGATTTTTATAATTTGGATTTTCATGAATAAAAACTGATGTCTGAAATCCCCCTTTGTATCACGATTTTTTTAATAATTTTTAATAAAAGTTATAATTTTCTTTGTGTCTTTTAATTCTACAATAAATTTTCTTTTAATCAGTAGTCAATCCCTCAATAAATAATTTACATTTTGGGTTATGCACAAAAATATTTACTAAGAAATTAAAAAGTGAGATTCTCTAAAATCAATATTTTTAGTTGCGTCTATATTCTCGCAAGCCAGCGAAGTAGACATCCGATTCTCCACCCTAGCCGATATGCTCGCTAAGATTCACGAAAATCGGTCGAGCCATTTAAGAGGAGTTCAATTACGCACACCGTTACACGAGAATTTTATTAGATAATAACTTTTTACATGCTCTGCACATAAAAAATAATTGTAATACTTAGGTGCTGTAACAGCGGACAATGAGGGATGTGACAATATCTGCCAGGATCTGCCTCCGGACGACCTTCAGCCGGTCTGCATGATGTACAGCCGATACAAGAAGACGTATAAGTTCTTCGTCAACCTGTGCCATGCCAGACGCATGGCGTGCCAGGAGAAGCTGGGTTTGTGTGACCTTACCCTTTTGTAGGCCGCGCACTTTAAGAGAAGGGTTATTCGGTCAGTTCAGTCCATCAGTCTGATCCATACGAAGGAATGATCATGTAACCGTGTGGCGGACTAATATTTTCTTTATTATGTACTTTTGGGCATCATTTTGGCGTCAGTCTGAGACTGATAGGCTGAACTGATGCCAGGCTGATCGAGTAATTCTAGTTTATGATACCTTGGTAAAACTGGAGAGGTAATGTGTACAAACAATGATATTCTACTTATACAGATCTGTTATGTTCATGAAGCGTTCATACTATTTTCCGGCTTAAATCTCTTCCGAGTAATTTTAACATTCATAATTGGACACATTGACAAATTTGACAGTGTGAAACAAAAGATACGAAATGCCATTTACATAAAAGAGACAGTTCTATTTTTAAACGTCGAACTGCAAAGTTTCTTGTGCGTAGAGAGTAACAGACTAAGTAAAAGTCGACCCAATTGGGCTGTTTTTGAATCTTCACAACGCGCGCGGTAGTAACATATTATTATTATCTTGCTTTGAGTTTTTCATATAATATCATTGTGTACAAAAATATTGTAAAATGGCTACCGAGAAATAACGTGTCTACATGATTTACCAATGACAAAAAGCTGTGTTTCTAGTAAAAGACATAATGTTATCATTAGGATCATCCGTTTATCAAAAGAAACCCAAATATTGACTGCGCCCTCCCCTTCCATTTATGCAGTACAGAGCGATCTTATTAGACGTGTGTAGACTACGCTAATAAATAGATCCACACTTACAGAGTGCGCATCTTTGCAGATGTTATTGTTATTTCTACTAACTTACATTTTATTACTGTCAGCGAAATACTAAAAGGAACTATTTTATTTTCAGTGTTGCAAGTAGTTGTTCCTACTCGGTGTTTGAAGAGTCAACAGTTCTTTATGCCTTTGTAGATCTTGATTACAGAATAGTGCTAAATATACATTCTTCAAGTTTTGCGTTCATTCTTCAATGTATTTTGACTAGACACGTATAATTTCGGTATATTGCTTGTGACTGTATTTCATAGTAAATTCGCGAAGTGTAAAATTATTTCTCTACTGATTGTTACCCGAAAAATCGTTGTACCTGTGCCACAATACGTTTATCCTCAGGAACATTTCCAGGGACAAGAATAGTATCCTATGCCCTTGCCTAGGACTTATAATATCTTTATATGAAATATCATATAAATCGTAGTGCTTTAAAAGGTAACAGACAGACAAAAGAGCTAATAGTACTTTCGATTAACACTAGTATAGATTCTGAATTATTATCCTCAAATAAAAAGGAATCGCCAAAAAACTGTGACCTTATACTAGATTTAGGGCTTACGATTATATAAATTAGTGGTATTAAGTAACAAAAATCCTTGGCACTGCCGACACTAAATGGGCAGGATTCAATAAGGCTTCGCCGCAGACTGAGGGCAGAATTTATCACGTGGACGGTGAGATAAGAAACTTGCCCATTACGTTTGTGGATTGTTAGACCTAGCTTTTACACAGTAATAGTACTCAGCTGTTTTCTTGAAACTCATTGTATTATGTTTTCAATCCTTGGACGAAGAGGCGTGTTATAAGTTTGACTTGTTTGTATGTCCATCGTATTGGGTACACCGATTTTGATCAAAATGCGTTGATAGACACTATGTCAGCAGGGCCCCCGTAAGGGCTACTGGCGCCTGTGTGCAAAAAAAGGGTTTTGGCGCCCCTTTAGGCAAATTTTTTGGGTCCTTGGTTTTGGCGCCCCTAAAGATGGCGATTTGGCGCCCCTAGAGGATGGCGCCCGTGTGCATTGCACACATTGCACATATGGTAGCGGGGGCCCTGTATGTCAGTCAGTCAATCAGTCACCTTAAATAATATTTAGGTGAGAAAAAATTGTTTCTCTCCTGAAGTAAATATTGTTTTTATTGCAGAACATTTTTTAACAGATTCTTTACAAGAAGTTTAAATAATCTCACTTTTAGACTGTTTTAATTATGTATCAGATGAAGATACAACAAAAACATCTTCATCTTATAATAAATCTTTGTTGCAAAAGTTCAGCGCGCCCTTTAAAGTTACACAAAATTTAAAAAGCTCGTTGAGATATGATAAATTTGTTTTAGTTCTACACGAAGAACGAAAAGTTTATAATTTATTTTAATGTTAAGATAAAATAATGGCATATTAGATGACGCCCGCAACTCCGTTTCGCCATAATTCGTTTATCGTGCAAGAACCGTACGTTTTTCCGGGATAAAAAAGACCCTATGTCCTATGACAGACAGACAGACAGACTGACATAGAGTTATCAAATTAAAATAACTGTATTTTTTTTACATTATTTTTAATTAAGTTATGTCCGGTTTCAAAGTTTTTTATAGGATCTTATCACAAGCGGTTTTTATTGGACCATTCCATTGAAAATATAAATTAAGTACAAGAAACATTGGGAAGCCACTTTCTCAAAAAAAATTGAATTTTTTATTTTTATGGCATCGCGGATAGCTAAGAAATACGCATCCAGTGAACTAACTCCAATGACGGTATCTTTTTTAAAAAAATCTATATAAGTACTGTCAGAAATATATATTTGCAGGACCTCCATTTTCTCAAAACTCACTTTCACTGAGATACCGCTTTTGCGCTTAGCAGGGCAGTACTGATAATAATGAAGACTACTGCTGATAATGATGATGTAGGTACATGAGAAGTTAACGCAGCAACGAGCACAGAACTTGGTAAAAGCATGTTAAATTACTTGAGAGACTGAGAGAATAATATGTGGACTATGTAATACACGACTATGCTTCGTGATTTCCTTGTAGTATAGGAAGTTATACAGCCTATTATAAAATAACGTTTGCCGGGTCAGCTAAGTAGTAATACTTAGCTGACCGGGCAACGTTTCCTTCCAATATGCATACTTTACTAATATTATAAAAGCGATATTGTGTCTGTCTGTTGCCTCTTCACGCCCAAATCAATGAACCGATTTTGCTGAAATTTGGCATGGAGATACTTTAAATCCTAGGAAAGGACATATTGTGATACTTTTATCCCGGAAAAATGTATGGTCCCCACGCGATAATCGAGTTTTGGCGCAACAGAGTTGCGGCCATCATCTAGTTATTTATAAACCAGTACTACCTGTTGAATCATTCTGAAAATAGTTGGAATCATGGTTGTTACTTGTTATTAAGATAGTAGGTAGTTTTAAAAATATATAATATAGGGATTAGCGACTGACAGATAAAAGTAACTTTGTTTGATACTATGTACAGAGTACAGACTGGTACTGACGATTATATTAGTATGTGAGTCTGTCTGTCTATTCACACTAAACTTTTAAAATACTGCTTTGTATGGTCAGCTAGCCTAGTTGTAAATAAAGGAGCTATTGAAACCTAGGTTGTTGTGAAGGTAAGTTTTTGACTAGATAACACCTGCAACTCCGATTACGATAACACTTGCACCAAAATTCGTTTATCGCGCGGGAACAGTACATTTTTGCGGGACGAAAAGTATCCTATATCCTTTCCTGGAACTTAAAATATCTCCATACCGAATTTCAGCAAAATGGTGTCAGCGGTTTGGGCATTAATTTAAAAGAAAGTTACTGAGACCTATACAGTACACGGCAAAACATGGCAGTAGCGGTCATTGACTCCCTGTCAAAAACTTATCATTTTCTATATACTTAAACCGCAATTGACAATGAATTGTCAGATGTTGTCAATCGTGGCTTTGTATAGAAAATGACAGGAGTCAATGACCGCTACCGTCATGTTTCGCCGAGTACAGTGTAGGTTGTTGCAAAGGTACAATTTTGATTGCGTCAATAAAACTGTAATATGAACTGCCCCGACTGTACATGAAATAAAATTTGATACGTAACAAAAGAATAAATTTTTATGACGTTTTTATCACTATTATATGCTGGGTTAATACTATTCGGGAATTTATTGGATATTTATGGCTTGTACGAACGTTAAAATGTAGAGGTATTTTTGGGATTTCGGTTTTAATGAAAGAGTAAAGAAGTCTATTCCTATATAATAGGCTGTGCACTTTCATCTTCAATTTTCGTCATCTCCTTTCATTCAATTTTCATATTGGCGCTTTCAATAATTGAATGCGTTAACGAACGCAACGCCAATATTGTCATTTTTGTTCAGTTGCAGTGTCTGTCAGCTTTGTAACAATATGTGCGACGAGAACGTTTTACTGGGTGGAATATGTGCAGCTTATATTTTGGTCATGAGAAATATTAGAAAAAATTAAACAAAGCGAATGTTTTGGATACGTTCAGAGGGTGCGTCGCGGGCATGCCTCGTGTGCGCTGCTTGATGAACAAAAAAAGGCACAGTGTGGACAAAGCTAATCGGCTTCATAATAATATGAAGATATTGTGATTAAAATTTCTTCCTTATTTTATACTTAAGCTAGAGCTTTTCTCGAAGAACCAGCCTTTGCCACTACCTCATAAGCCTTCTACTTTATGTGTAAAGATACTTTTAAGAGAATTACTGATAGTCGTGTGTTTTCATCTGAAGCTTAATCAAATTAGAGGGGACATAAATATATTATTTTTACTATAATTATTATAATACACCAATAATATTCAAGTACTTACTCTTAAAAATAACCTGTATATCAAAATATGGAAGGATGTTAACAATATTAAAATATTGTCAGGTACAAAAATAACTAAGCTCATGCGAAACTTTTCAATCAAACTGGAGAAAATTCACTCTAACATAAATCCTACAGTGAAACCCCCATCATGGATTTAAATCAGAAACCAATCTCAAAATACTATTCAATATTAGGAGATTTCGGGAGCCAAATCAAGAACTTGGCTTTTATTTATCCTTTTATTTTATTGGTTTTCAATGTAAATGTCGAAATAATTCTTTCAACTGTTTCTAGAAAATTCAATCGTAAAGTTGATGTACGATTTAAATTTTTACATTCAATATGTATTTCTATTGCTACGTGCATACTGCATCTGAATATTACCTTTGAGACGCGAGCATTGCTTAGTGTTAAAATAAAAATACAAAAAACTCAATGCTTTCAGCCGATTTTGAAGAACCAGTTTTATTTAAAAACTAAGCAAGATTGTCGTTTTAAAAATGTATAAATGGATAGCAGGTACTTTTACTAAGGTAATGTCAAGTCACCACTAATTGACCATGAAAATGCTTTTAAAGTTACATCCAACATATCGAATGGTCATAACTCATAGCTGATAATGATAAAAATATCAGAAAGGAACAATAGCAGTAGATAACAGATAAAACAGCTGAAATAAATGAAAACGTTTGTTACGACAAAACAAACGCTAAATACGACACAAAAAACGCTTGTTACGACACTAAAAACGCCCGTTACGACACAGTCCATGAAAAACAGAGTTAATATAATTTTGGACAAAACCGTTATGTAGATTAGACCAAGGAAGTGCGTAAATTAGATAAATACTTAGGGATGCCACTTCTGAAATTAATAAAATCAAAATAAAACTGATCTTTAATGTTTTTTAGAGTCATAAGAATCCCAGTTTCCTTTTAAATATAACAGTGTCATAATTAAAATATCTACTGGACAAGATTACTGCAACTAGAAACTACATACTTAGTTACATTACAGTTTCAGGCGACGCCTTGATAGTTTGGCTGCAGCGATATCGACTTTTCTCAGCAATGACTAAACTTAAAGCTAAGAAATTAAAGTTCATTGTCAGTATTCATCATGTCTTTGTCTTTGAATTACCCATAGTCAATTGTCAACTTTTATAACACAGAATAATCAATCAAAAATACGTCTGTAAAAAAACATTGAGATGCAAAAAAAGGGATTCTAATTTTGCCAACAGAGGGGAGTGATTTAAGCTTGCCCGGGCCTATAATAGAAAACAAGCAATCTTAAACATATCCAACACGGTTTTTTACTTTAACGCGGCGTCACCTTAAGAGTCTACTACAAGTACCAACAAAGAATGCAAACAAGCAAGGTCTATCTAATGTTATTTTAATTTAAATTTTCCACCAGCTCCCAACCCTACTGTAGTGATAGTATTTAATTTGTCCCCAATTACTGTACCATTTGGCCAGCGGAGGCCATCCTTGTCCTCCCGTCCGTCCTCGTCTGAGCACGTTCGCGTTCGAACCCGTTCGGGTCCGACCCCGTTCGAGTACACGTCCCACGCTAATGAGTAACATCCACGAACACCGGTAACTTTATGCCGATTTGGGAAATAATTCTAGATTATAAAGTGGATGTACGAAAATATACTGTATATTTTACTGTACTACACTAATTTCGGCCTGAGTACAGCTGTCATTGACAGGGAGTCAATGACCGCTATCGCCATGTTTCGCCGAGTGCAGTATAGGCTTCAATAAGCTGACGTGTACAGCGTGGAAATCTTATATTTCCGTTACCAAACTGGAGAAAATTCACTCTAACATAAATCCTACAGTGAAACCCCCATCATGGATATAAATCAGAAACCAATCTCAAAATACTATTCAATATTAGGAGATTTCGGGAAATCTATGTGATATTACTAGGGATCAATGTATAAAATAAAGTCACTCTTTTAGCGCTGCCACTTTTACAGCGAACTCTATACAGGGGACCCAATACCCATACACATGCTAAAGTCTCATCACTTAGTTATATCCTGTATAACAATAATGTAATAAGCAACCAAATACGCTATAGTTCAAAATAGCTGTCTTTATGAGGCAAATCTCCCAGAGCCTATGTTGAATGTTCAATAGAAGATTGACCATAACACGACAAACTGGCAACAATTAATCAAAATTAAGCCCGTAACTCTGCATCACTATAATAGATCAAGGCTGGCTTAGAATACTATTAATTAGCTCTGGGTCCTGTTATTCCCACTAATTTTGGTTTTGTTATTTAAAACTAGATGGTGTCCATTGTCCACATCTCCGTTACTCCAAAATTCGTTTATCGCACGGAAACCGTACGTTTTTCTGGGATAAAAAAGACGGGTTGCACTCCGGGAGTAACCCATTTATTACGAAAATCGATTTTTAAAAAATCGATTTTTTTAATTAATCGAAACCCTTACAATTTTTTTAACCCATTTTTTATGAAAATCGATTTTTTGAAAATCGATAAAAAGTTTGAGTACCGCTGACAAGTCGAGTATGAATAGAGTACCTCATACGATGAGGTATTCAGTAGAATCAAACACGAACCTTTGTGTGGTAAGAGCTTGCCAAATACCCCACTCAATTCTGCTTTGTCGCCTCTAGTTGCATTGAAAACGTGAGTGGAAGAACCAGATAACTAACATTTTATTACATAAGGACAATTACTCATTTTTTCCTTACTATTTTAACAAACCTCGTAACTTACCTATTTCATCATCTAGCGGCTACCTAATATTTGGCTACACATAAATTCCACAGATTTTTATTTCAAATCGTTTTTCCAACCCTAAAGCCATTTATGCAAAAAACGGCAATTCTGTCGAACACAAAATATGTTAAAATTCCTTTGATGACGGCAAATGAAAAGATTGAGGAGAGGTATTATTTTATTGGTCGTACTGGATAAGTATTAGTTCATATTTCACTATGGCGGCTGCTACCTAGAAAAATATAAATTCGTTTAAAAACAACTATTATACTCGTATATAGCTTTAGGAATCAGAATTCAAAATATTGAAGCGATCAAATAGCTGGAGGTTGCTTATATTATAACTTATTAGTTATAACATTTTATCAAACACTCTCGTTCCTATTGTCTGCTTTTCAACAAAAAGAATCGAAATCTGTCTACTATAAATACTACTCGTTTAATACTAAGGTGTGACGGACAGACACACAGTTTAGATTGTTCACAACTAGGTGATGTCACAGAATATATATATTAGTTGTACCAAGTGATGTCCGCAACTCCGTTGCGCCAAAATTAGTTTATTGCGCGGGAACCGTACATTTTTCCGGGATGAAAAGTAACCTATGTCCTTTCCCGGGACTTAAGTATCTCCATACCAAATTTCAGCAAAATCGGTTCAGCGGTTTGGGCGTGACAGACAGAACAGACAGGCATACAAACGGATGGACAGACACGCTTTCGCATTTATAATATTAGTATGGAAGTATGGATTGGTCGCTGTTTAGCATTTGTGTACCTACTAGCGCACATTTTTTTTGTTGAATTTTGAATGCATTCTTGTCCTAAATCATCTAAAGAACATAAAGTAACTGCATTCATAACTCAATATTACGTAATTTTTGTGGGTTAGAACACGAATGCTTAACAGCGTCCAAGTGGGGGTAGCGATTTCGATACTGGTATATTTACCTCGAGTAACATCTGTCGGTCCAGGTAGAAGAAGCCTTTCCCACTCAGAGCCACCTCATCATGGATGAGCTGCTGCTTCAGCCTTTGTATCTGAAATCAATGAATATTATATTTTCCTAAATGTTTAAATTTACAAAGTTTGTCTAGTTGTATTGTAAAAGAACTACCAGAGTAGACAGAACTAGGGTAAGGAGTACTTCGACTTCAAACAAAGGGGCGAATCTACGCGATTTGGACGCGAGTGTCACTTTCAACACTCACAATGCTGAGTCGCGACTCGCGGTAGATCTGACATCTACGTCACACTTATTTTTAACCGACTTCCAAAAAACGAGGAGGTTATATGTTCGGCTGTGGATATTTATTTTTTTATTTTTATTTTTTTTTAATTTTTTTCTTTTTTTTGTATGTTCAACGATTACTCCGCCGTTTGTGAACCGATTTTCGAAATTTTTGCTTTGTTTGTTTTACTCCAATTTGGTACCATGTTCACAAAGTGGTGACCTGATGATGGGATCCAGGAGTAATCGAGGGAACTCCTCGAAATTTATATGGAAACATATGGTGATTTTGGTTTTATGTGAAGTGTACTAAGAATATGCTACCAAAAAGTCAAATATTGGGTCAAGGTATACCATGGTTTCGAAGATGCTGAGAGAACTCCTGACTCCTTATAGATACACGTTTGGGAGTTTAGGCGTTGTTTTAAGAACAGAAAGCATATGCTACTATGCAATTCATATTCATCATCATAATCATCATCATCATCATCATCATCATCATCGTCTTCATCATTACCACGTCGTGTTAAGGTCACCAATGTCTCATGGCACAGAATAGATAATAGTACAAGGCATAGGTGTGGATATACTAATAATAATAATTTTATACTGTATAACAACACTTTGTTTAAATATACACGGCGGTCAGCGCCGAATACGCCGAATATGCCGAATCGAATATACTTTACTACTTTATATACAGATCGAATACTAAACTAACTACTTTATAAAATTTTAATAGACAAAATATAGAATTAAAATAAAGTTATTTTAAAAAGAGCATTTAAACAAAACAAAGTCAATAAGTGTCTTTTTAATTAGTTATACTTATTAATCGATAGATGGCGCACTAAATATCGATTTGAATGGATTTGAAATTGAATTCTTGATTACAAGAACAGCTGTCAATAATTATGATAATATTATATTATATTACTAGCTGTCCCGGCAAACGTTGTTTTGCCATATAAATAATTTTGGTATGCAAAATAGATGTTGGCCGATTCTCAGACCAATATCCTCACAATATGCTCACATAATTTCATGAGAATCGGTCAAGCCGTTTCCGAGGAGTATGGCAACGAAAACTGTGACACGAGAATTTTATATATTAGATGAGTAGCTACGCTACATCCTATGCAAGTTTATACAATTTTTTCTCTGATAGATCCTTGGATCGTGGAAAAACGAGACACAATAGCCTTTCTATTGTTATCGCAATCGCCGGTGACCGCTTGGGGTTTGAAGTATTAAAATTGTTAAATTACTTAGCACAATATTATGTTCACTTCACTGATAATATATTATTTCTGTGAGTGTGAACTGTGTAATAAGATACGTAAAATATACGCGAAGGTTTACCTACTAGTGTAACAAAAAGAGTGAAATTATTATTATTTTTAACAAAAAATTAAAACCGACTTCCAAGGTAAAAACAATATTAACATTAATATGAACTAAAAAGTATTAAATAATTTTTGCTATCTAATAGTGCCTTTTTCCGAATTCGGCTAAACCTTGACTATTTCTGTACTCAATCTTCATTATTTTGAAGTCGGTGCCAGTTCCAAAAGTTTCAAATATTCTGTCAGAGGACTGAAGATTCAGCTATCTGGTACCGACTTCAAAATAATGAAGATTGAGTACAGAAATAGTCAAGGTTTAGCCGAATTCGGAAAAAGGCACTATTAGATAGCAAAAATTATTTAATACTTTTTAGTTCATATTAATGTTAATATTGTTTTTACCTTGGAAGTCGGTTTTAATTTTTTGTTAAAAATAATCGAGATCTTTTCTCGGCCTGTGGTCGGCCTACTCGTTCTAGTTCTGTTTACTATATTACATTATTTTTCCCTTTATTCCCCGATATTAATCTTGTATTGTTGTAACTCAAATTGTAAAAATATTGACTTTGACCATGACTTTTTAGCACCCTTTTTTGTCCCTACCGTAGTTGAAAAATTAAAGTTATATTTAAAAAAAAGTACAAAACTAACACCAACTTAATAAAAACAAAGGAACAGGTAAAACCTATTTCATGTAAAGTATTTAAATTTAATTTAAATTTTCCACTTGGCTTCATTTGGGTTGTGTGTAAAATGTATTATAACATTTGGTTAACCCTTGCCGCTGCACATGACATGCGGTCGGCCGTTGAAAATTATAACACAGTACAAATGTATACAGTATACCATATCAATGATAGACTAGATAGGTGTAGTACGCATGTCGCATACATAATACGACAGAGAACTTAAAGACATGCTTACGATAAACAAATAGTATAGAGAAATATCATGCACATTTAGCCTAGATCTGCGCGTTCGTAATGTGTATTGTACCACGGCAAACGTTGTTTCAAAGATGTGAGTAGGTATAATAATTATTATATATTATACACACAACGGGAAGGGTTAATGGTTTATCTTATGTAATGATTTGTATAGGTCTACCAGAATCTGATGGCAAAAAGTGAGAAAGCAAATTGACTCTAGCAATACCGGGGTGATTGGAATAAAACATTTTGATCCTTTTTTCCTTATAGCGGCTGATTATGTGTGTGAAACAAGCAAATATATAAATATATGCAATGATCAAGGATATTTTATGAAAATCTGCTGTCAAAATTTGCCATCAGATTTTGGTAGATCTATAACGTTGTGTTTGTCTATGATGGGTCAAAGTGAGTACAGGTCACGCTGTTACTCTACTGTAATATGATAATTTGTACTGTAATAATGTTGTGGTCAGATAAAAAGAGGCCAATAATAATTATTATTTAAAACATGTACTTACCTACATTTTAAAAGTTAATTAATTAGTGTTATTCAATTAAATAGATTTTAATCAATTTCACAGATGGAATTTCATATATATTAATCATAATCCATACTAATATTATAAATGCGAAAGTGTGTCTGTCTGTCTATCTGTTACCTCTTCACGCCTAAGCCGCTGAACTGATTTTGCTGAAATTTGGTATGGAGATACTTTGAGTACCGAGGATGGACATAGGATACTTCTTATTCCGGAAAAATGTACGGTTCCCACGCGATAAATTAATTTTGGCGCAACAGAGTTGCGGGCGTCATCTAGTCCTTACTAATCTATACTTATAAAATTACATGTCCTGACTGACTGACTCACTGATTCATCATCGCTGAGCAAAAACTGTTTAAGTTACAGCCACGAAATTTGGTGAGTAGGGTTGTTTTATTAAGTAGACATCCACTAAGAAAGGAATTTTGAAAATTTTACCCCGAAGGGGGTGAAATAGGGGTTGAAAGTCTGAATGAAAGTCCGTAATTTCTTAAGTTAGGAACATGAAATTTTATTTTTGGGTTACTGATTAAAAATGAGTGGATACGTATTTAAGCGTTTTTGGAAATTCTAATCACCCCTTTCACCCCCAAGGGGGTGAAATTGGGGTTGAAAGTTTTAATGGAAGTCCGTTATTTCTTGAGTTAGAAACATGAAATTGTATGTTTGGGCTACTAATTAAAAATGATTGGATACATGGTTAAGCGTTTTTGAAAATTCTACCCCCAAGGGGGTGAAATAGGGGTTGAAAGTTTAAACGAAAGTCTATATAGGTATACTATGTTAACGCGGACGAAGTCGGGCAACAGCTAGTAATATAATAAATGCTAAAGTATGTCTGGCTATATTTTGTCGCCTTTTTACGTTTATCGTTGGAGTGACTTTAGGTTTGATAATTTGAATCCCCGGGGACATATTTTGATAGTTTCATCCTAAAAAACATACTGTTTTCGCCCAAAATACAAATTTCAGTTCAACAAAGTTGCAGGCAACATGTAATTTCTAGAATTTCTATGACTACAAGCAATAGGAAGCCTATACTCGTATAATAGTAATCTCACCGCTCAGATCCTTTCGTAAGCATATTACCTCATAGCTGGATCTTCACTGCCGTATTAACCTTCATAAGATTCTTATTGACTTGCCTTCAAGGCTTTTATGTACGGTGCATATTATAATACAAAATAATAATATGTAATGGTAAGTCAAAAGAGGTTAGTTGTTTCTTGTCAGTTAATAAGATCGGAGATTGAATTTGTATGTAAAAATACTGCATCTCATTTCTCGCCAGTCGTGTCGGTTTACACTTATCAGTATGACTAGAGACAGTGATATTAAAATATGTCTGCACACTCTTGGATCTATAACATTATTAATTCTGCTGGCCTGGTTTTTATGGAAACCTGCTACTGTAGTGAAAACGGTGTCGGAGACATACGAGTGTTATTATGTATGACTCTTTCGTAACTGGCCTATTTTCAATGGAAAGGGACCGTCCCGAAATATTACCTCCACATTATAAGCGCTGCACGGACAGCGGCTGATTGCAGTCAGCGCGCCTTTGGAGTGCAGGTTGACGTCGGCAGCCGACAGCACGACGCCGCCCGCCCGCAGAAGCAGCCAGCCCAGAGACGCGAAGTAGTATACTGTGTCGATTGCTGATGTGTTCGATATTCTGAAGAAACAAAGTACAGGAGGTGGCCAAAAGAGTCATGGGTATATGCTAGTAATGTGCTATCAGAGAAGTGGTTCCTAGACAGATGAGGGACCTACGTAGTTTGGTTGCGTTACGTCAAACCCAGCCGACAGATCACAATAATTGTGATATATGCTATTTCTAACTCCTTTCTCAGAGCTAAATACAATGGCACTAACGAATCTTCTGTAAGTGATACATAAAGCACTCCAAAAGTATTGTAAAGTTAAAGAAATTTTTCAAAGTGATAGGTACATCTAGGAAGAACAAATTTTCTCAAAACGATACATCAAACGCAATCAGAATTTAAGCGTTATTATTTGCATTAGTTTGATTGACTAATATTATGCTGTTATCAAAAAAAAAAGTAAATGTCGAAAATCTCCTTAAATTTTGTGATATTTCTGACGACCATGACGCACATGCTTTTTATGCAGACGTGCTTCAAGGTTCCGCTCCTGATGATGACAATATTCGCCGTAACTTTGATGATGAGGAACCTGTCATTAAAAATGCTACACAATTAAGCCAGAGTATGGGGACTCCATCAAAACGAGACATCAACAGTAGAATATGTATCAATATTGAAAAAACTCGCCGTTTTCAGACGTGATTATTTAAATAAATTTAAGTTGATTATTCTTTTTTGTTACAGTAAATAGCTCAGTAAAGTATCTATCCCTTACCAAAACCCAAACAAACATAATATAAAATCGTCTACTCAAAAAAATGTCATTTTACGATGTATCGTTTTCAGAAAACGCCGCCCTCCTCAATTAACCAATGTTAATTGAGGAGCGCGGCGTTTTCTGAAAACGACGAACAAAATATGTCAAGTCAATACTTGACATGATCCGACCAAATGACGTTGGTCTGTCAACTGCCTAGGAATCCTTTCCAATTTCCTTGAGGCTTGATGGTACAAACTGATAATAGCTAAGTGTTCGTTAATTATAAGTTTCATAATAATTATTGGTTCTTCTCGTTGATTTCAGAACCTTTAAAAGATCAATAAATTGGATAATTCTAGAAACGGTATTCATTTTGTGAAGAAAACATTTTAAAATCATTACAAAAGGACCTATAAGGTCATTATTCTAGGTTTTAGGATTGACACTTAATATTTTCATGCCTAAGTGCCTCTACATAAAAATCTTACCTTATACCCAAAAACAGTTGCAGGCATATAAAGTACAGATTGTTCAGGTTACACAGCAGTATTAGGGAGCCAATCTCAGTGTCCACTCTTCGCACCAGCGCCGCTTGCTGCACGTAGCCCTCCCTGATCCTCCGCCAGACGCGCAGTCGACTGATGACGTCTACACCACCCTGGACAGAAGTACAGGAAAATGTAATGCTTTAAGACGTGGAGATAATCGCCAAAACCGGCGTTATGTGTTTGAGTCAGTGAAGCAGGCTGCTCTGGTGATGGGTGTTAAGAAGGCAAAAGCAATTAGCCAATAATTAGTTCAGTTTGTTTCATTGGTATTGTCTCCTGTCATAAATTCTCATTAGTATATTTTTCAACCGTTTTGGTCCTGCATTATTTTTTAAAAGAAAAGTCAAGAAACACGTCATGTAGTTGACAACATTTTAAAATTTTAACATGGCTTTTTTATTATTTTATAAGAAAGTAGACTTAAAATAAGGCGATATGTGTTTCTTGCTTTTTCAAAATTATGTTTTTAAGATACCTAAAAATTAGATTTTAATCCTTCGTATACTAAAGAGACGTAAGCGCCAAGTGACGTCATACTTACGCCTGAACGGTTAATAAAAGAAAAAATATTATGTCAATGTAAGTTCTTCTTCTTCTTCTTCTTTTGGCGTAAGCCCACTTAGGAGTTGCCAGCTGTTACGTTTATTAGGACGTCTGTCAATGTCATCGTGGTATTTTCGTATGTTAGAAATGACATTGTTGACAGTGACTGTTTTTTTTTATGCTTCATGTTGTCTTTTTTAAACGATTTTACACCAGGCAAAGAAAAAATGTCTAATATGCCGTAAGTATGACGTCACAGCGTATTTTTCAGTTTTTAACCGACTTCCAAAAAACGAGGAGGTTATATGTTCGGCTGTAGATATATATATTTTTTGTATGTTCAACGATTTCTCCGCCGTTTGTGAACCAATTTTCGAAATTTTTGTTTTGTTGTATTAGGTTTCATTCCAATTTGGTACCATGTTCACAAAAGTAATTTTGTGAACACTTACCTATCGATTTGATTACTTGATTACAAGAACAGCTGTCAATAATTATGATAATATTAAATATTATGAGTAGCTACGCTACATCCTATGCAAGTTTGTACAATTTTTTATCTGATAGAGCCTTCGATCGTGGAAAAACGAGACACAATAGCCTTTCTATTGTTATCGCAATCGCCGGTGACCGCTTGGGGCTTGAAGCATTAAAATTGTTAAATTACTTAGCATAATATGTTCACTTCACTGATAATATTATATTATTTTGTGAGTGTGAGTTGTGACTCTTAACAAATTGTAATAAGATACGTAAAATATACGCGAAGATTTACCTACTAGTGTAACTAAAAAGAGTGAAATTATTATTATTTTTAACAAAAAATTAAAACCGACTTCCAAGGTAAAAACAATAATAACATTAATATGAACTAAAAAGTATTAAATAATTTTTACTATCTAATAGTGCCTTTTTCCGAATTCGGCTAAACCTCAACTATTTCTACTGTTTTTATCTTGGAAGTCGGTTTTGATTTTTTGTTAAAAATAGTAATAATTCTTTATTTTCTCACTAAATAAGCAATATAATTTTTTTTTGCATATTTTTTTGATATCAGGAGAAGAAACTAAAGAAACGGTATTTTTTATTTTAAGGCTTAAAAATTTTGAAATGTTGTCAGTTATGGGTGTATTTGCCCATTGCTACATTTGCTGTATCGCCAGGATGAACCATATAACCTTGATTCGTTCCTTTCCCATCCTCTCCTCACGCACGGCACCAGCCACAGCAGCATTGAGTCGTCTGTAGCGGGACGTCAGACCCACACTCAGCAAAATCACTACCAGATCCTGGAAGTTCCAGAGGATCGTCGCGTACTTGCTGAGAATGAAGACCGGGACCGCCAACCACAGGTTATATTCGTCTGGAAAAAGGTATCTTTATCATCATTTCGGAAGTATTAAATTTATTGTTTAGCTATACTGCCTGCCGTACACGCTACGGTCTATCGGAGAGGTCAACCTGTGCTGGTCTGCCTGCGCAGGTGTCAGTCGGATAATTATTGATTTTTGATTTTGCGCCGGTCGCCTGCGCATATCCAAAAAACTGCACCTCTCCAGTAGACCGTAGCATGTATAGCTTACATTATTAGTTACATAATATTATGTCGGCGACCCATTCCGATTTGATAGCCCACAGTTATTTGGGGTTCGACTTCGAACTAAAAACTTTCCGTTCGAAACTATCTCATGTCAAAATTTTGCTGACTATGACGTCATAATATCATGATTAAACTCACAGTTCTGAAGCAGGAATCCATGTGAGGTGAGTATGTACCGCTGGAAATATTCTCCGGGTGGAATGTTGAAACCAGTCGCAGACATCATCGAAAGGACATGCTCCACTGAAAGATACAGGTATAATGTTAAGACTTTTATTAAAATAAAATTAATATACGAGATAAGCAAAACTAAATTAGTTATTTATTGCCTTCGTTGCATAAAGCTTAGTTAGAGCAGGAACAGTCGAGTTCTCCGGAATATAGTTTTGCTTTTTGAATATAAGCTGACTTAGCATCTCATAAGATGTTAAAAATTATAGCTTTAATATTGAGCAGATTTTAAAACGCGACCTAAGAACTTTGAAGACTGGTTCAACTCAAAGGCTCACTCAAAGGGCGGCAACACACCTGCAGCTCTTTTGACGTTGCGAGTGTCCATGGGTGACGGTAGTTGCTTTCCACCAGGTGACCCGTTTGCTCGTTTGCCACCTGATTTTATTACATATAGATGTTGCCCGCGACTTCGTCCGCGTGGACTTCAATTTATAGCGCGCGATGTCAACAAAATTGGTGTCAAATCTCACCAAAAGCACAAACGCCGATTAAGCTCGCGATCCATATGACTTTCCTCCGTATATGCTCGTTTGGTGGTAGGTACGGGCCCCTGGTCTCAGTGTATAGCCAGTACACTGACAGAGTACGCCACTTGTAGGCCACTCGCCATGATAGACATAGAGATAGGAGGGCGTTGCCATAGAACACCGTGCCGGAGAGACGGGCTACGAAACCGCCTGAAACATTCAGAGTTCTTTAATCGACAATGAATTATCAGAAAAGTTAATTTGTAGGCAGATGGTGGATTCGTAATTTGGTTGGGTTTTGTTAAGTCCCGCCATTTCAGTTCCCTAAATAAGGAGTATTCAGACGCGAATCATAGGCAAAAAAAAAATTGACTTTTCTCACAGTGTAGGGCTTACCTTAAACACAATATATTAAGTACCTTTTAGCAGTATGTATTACGAGTATGCTACCTACACTGCTTTATCTCCTTATTACCTAACTTGGAGAAAGAAATTAAAATTCATCATTTTTTTTTAATTATTTTACTTACGACCTCCTGAGGTGTTCCTAGCTACTCCAGTGAGAAGCCGCACCAGTTTTCGTATAGAACCAGCTTCTAGTGCTATAAGCATCGATAGCAGCACCAAGCTGTAGAGCAGCGCCAAGCGACCACCGTAAGTTGGAACGCCGAACCAGCGGGCCAGTGTGAAAATAGAGGTCATGGTTGTAAGAAATTGCTGAAATTAACATTATAGTAGAATTATGTAAATTCGATTATTGCATGTAAAATCGTACCATAGCTACCAATAATAAATTGCAAAAGTTGCGCTTGGCATATTTGTTTTCTATTTAAGTAAATATATTTAATTCCATAATAATAATATAATTAGCGAAAAAAATGTTTTTTGTTTGTTTATATTTTATTGAAAGAATTAACAAATTATTGCAATGTCACTCTTAATACGTATGCAAAGTTTCGAATCAATTAGACTACTGGAGATGGTAAAAATCGTGCTCAAAGATATCGTTACAACCATAAGTACATAAAAATAGTTATCTGAAAACTTACATCTGGTGTCCGGTTCTTATGCGCTAGAGTCCAGTTGTCTCCTTTTTCTGTTATCCTGTTTTTCATTAGGGTGATTATGTCAGTGCTGATAATATTATATAGAACCGAAATCCAAGTATGATGGAGCCTACTATAAAATAAGTAAGCAGCCTTAAATGTAACTAAATAAATCTTTTTCTTACTACTACACCATACACAAAGTTCAAAACATTTAACATAAACTGTTAAAAGTATAACATTAAATAGTATTTATACAGTACTTTTCTTTTCAAAACACTTTGACGTTTAACCGGTAACCACTACAATTACCTGGTAGTTGGTAGGTATATAATTATACACAAGTATCACTTTACTACCACTATTTATTTTACAACGTTTAGAACTTTCGAAAGCTTTTATTTAACTTACTACTTGTCGCCCGCGGCTTCGACAACAAGGCTATATTTAAAGTAACAAAATTTACATAAGCATAAAATATAAAAATGTAACAAAATCAAAAATATCTACAACCGAGTACAGAGCCTCCTCTTTTGTTCGAAGAGGATTAAAACCTCTGAAGGTATTGCACCGTCAATATATATTTTTTTTAAAACCGGCTTATGTGTAAATCTTAATTTTTTTATTGCAGTTAAGTAATTAATCCTTCAAGCCCCATAAGAGCACCGCTGATCGCGGCAACATTAGAATAACAATAGATATCCAAGAATCTGCGATCGAAGGATTAATGTTCGTCTCTGGCTACGGCAGTTAGTATTGAATACAAATTTGAAAAATAATAGGTAGGTAAATCGATTTAGCTACTTTTGTTATAAAATTAGTAATAAAATGATGTCAAATATAGTATCAAGTCTATCGAACAACTGAGTCTAGAACAATCGATTTTGTTCGATGGTATCACAATAATTGTTTTGCGCGAACCAGCACGCGAATTTCTAGGTATTTGTAGTGATTTATAAAACTAGATAATCCTGTGACTTTGACTATATTTTTGTTTTGTTTTTCATAAGAAAATAACCTACAGTATGTATACTGTTTATATTCTATACATCTATCTAATATATATAAATCTCCTGTCACGATGTTTGTCCGCGATGGATTCCTAAACTACTTAACCGATTTTAATGTTTCTTTTTTTTTAAATATGTGCTTTTTTCCCACTAGAGGGGTAGGATAGCTTAGATCTTTAATTATAGTTGCAATTTTATTTTATTGCAAATTATTTGTCTATAAAGAGCGACCATTGTTTATGCGACGCGGGTCACGGGATAGCAAAGAAACGTTTGCCGGGAAAGCTAGTAATATTATAAAACAAAATCGCTTTTTTTCCCTCGTGTCCCTTTGTTCCCTTTAATCTTTAAAACTACGCAACGGATTTTGATGGTTCTTTCAGTGTTTGATAGCCCATTTATCGAGGAAGGATATATTTTATCACGCTTAGACTAATAGGAGCGAAGAAATAGAGGAAAGTGTGGAAAAAACGGGGAAAATTATTTGAAAGGGCTAACTTGAACGCGCTAATCTCAGGAACTACTGGTCCGATTCGAGAAATTATTTCAATGTTAGATAGCCTTTTTATATAGAAGAAGGCTATAGGCTATATTTTATCACGCTAATACTAATAGGAGAATGTGAAAAAAAACGGGGAAAATTATTTGAAAGGGCTTATCTCGCGAACTACTGGAGCAATTTTTATGTTATTTGGCACAGATAAGAAGTAGACCACGTGAAGAATCATAGGCTATCGATTTTAATCATTTTTTCAGTGGCTATATTATATTTTATACCCGTGCGTCACCGGGGCGGGTCGCTAGTAATTAATAATATAATAATATCAATGGACGCTTCACACCACGTCAGCCTGGCCCCGTGCTGAGTACCTGAAGGACTTGTGTTACGGGTACCAGACAACGGAAACATATTATTTAATACTTATTACTTATATTAAAGTATTATACATATATTTTAGATTTTTATTGTATCATACATAATAAATATTTTAATACACATCCAAGACCCAGGAACATTGAAAACTTTTTGTTCCGTCGACGGGATTCGAACCCGCGAGTCGCGATCCCCGGCTTGCGCTACCAACGCGCTCACCACCTGAGCCACAGAGGTCGTCAAAATTAATCCTTCGATCGCGGATTATTGGAAATTTAAGTTTTGTTAAGCTCTTCCAAAGGTAATTTCTCTTATAATATCATAAAATAATAAATATAAAAAAATAAAGAAAACTATTGATAGTTACAGTCACTGAATATGGATTTCTTAGCTTCAATGTAATTAGATATTTTTTTACGATAGAAAGAATAACAGATATTATACTGGGCTCTCCTTTTATATTTCATGTTGTGGGATTACTATAATTCTCTCGTTCTAAATAATGATGTTCAGATGAAAAGTTTACGCATCGGAACTATATCGGAAAAATAGGAACAACGCAAAATATTTGGGTAAGGCGTTACATTTACAAATCAAAACTGAACTTTACAAGAACACATTCTTATAGACTTGCCACCCGCGGTGTCGTTTTGTCCATTTCTATTTTTAACCGACTTCCAAAAAACGAGGAGGTTATATGTTCGGCTGTGGATATCTTTTTTTTTTGTATGTTCAACGATTACTCCGCCGTTTGTGAACTGATTTTCGAAATTTTTGCTTTGTTGTATTTGGTTTTACTCCAATTTGGTACGATGTTCACAAAAGTGGTGACCTGATGATGGAATCCAGGAGTAATCGAGGGAACTCCTCGAAATTTATATGGAAACATATGGTGATTTTGGTTTTATGTGAAGTGTACTAAGAATATGCTACCAAAAAGTCAAATATTGGGTCAAGGTATACCATGGTTTCGAAGATGCTGAGAGAACTCCTGACTCCTTATAGATACACGTTTGGGAGTTTCGGCGTTGTTTTAAGAACAGAAAGCATATGCTACTATGCAACTCATATTCATCATCATAATCATCATCATCATCATCATCATCGTCTTCATCATTACCACGTCGTGTTAAGGTCACCAATGTCTCATGGCACAGAATAGATAATAGTACAAGGCATAGGTGTGGATATACTAATAATAATAATAATTTTATACTGTATAACAACACTTTGTTTAAATATACACGGCGGTCAGCGCCGCGCGGCGCGTGGCGGAAGACGACAGATCGAATATACTTTACTACTTTATATACAGATCGAATACTTTACTAACTACTTTATAAAATTTTAATAGACAAAAATATATAGAATTAAAAGAAAGTTATTTTAAAAAGAGCATTTAAACAAAACAAAGTCAATAAGTGTCTTTTTAATTAGTTATACTTATTAATCGATAGATGGCACACTAAGTATCGATTTGAATGGATTTGAAATTGAATTCTTGATTACAAGAACAGCTGTCAATAATTATGATAATATTATATTATATTACTAGCTGTCCCGGCAAACGTTGTTTTGCCATATAAATAATTTTTGGTATGAAAAATAGATGTTGGCCGATTCTCAGACCAATATCCTCACAATATGCTCACATAATTTCATGAGAATCGGTCAAGCCGTTTCCGAGGAGTATGGCAACGAAAACTGTGACACGAAAATTTTATATATTAGATAAGTAGCTACGCTACATCCTATGCAAGTTTATACAATTTTTTATCTGATAGATCCTTCGATCGTGGAAAAACGAGACACAATAGCCTTTCTATTGTTATCGCAATCGCCGGTGACCGCTTGAGGTTTGAAGTATTAAAATTGTTAAATTACTTAGCACAATATGTTCACTTCACTGATAATATATTATTTTGTGAGTGTGAACTGTGACTCTTAACAAATTGTAATAAGATACGTAAAATATACGCGAAGGTTTACCTACTAGTGTAATTAAAAAGAGTGAAATTATTATTATTTTTAACAAAAAATTAAAACCGACTTCCAAGGCAAAAACAATATTAACATTAATATGAACTAAAAAGTATTAAATAATTTTTGCTATCTAATAGTGCCTTTTTCCGAATTCGGCTAAGCCTCAACTATTTACTTGTACTCAATCTTCATTATTTTGAAGTCGGTGCCAGTTCCAAAAGTTTCAAATATTCTGTCAGAGGACTGAAGATTCAGCTATCTGGTACCGACTTCAAAATAATGAAGATTGAGTACAGAAATAGTTGAGGCTTAGCCGAATTCGGAAAAAGGCACTATTAGATGGCAAAAATTATTTAATACTTTTTAGTTCATATTAATGTTAATATTGTTTTTACCTTGGAAGTCGGTTTTAATTTTTTGTTAAAAATAATATACGACTCCTTTATAAATGTATCTTATTACTTCCTCACGAAGTCACGATGCAACATAAAGTGCATCGCATCACCTCCTCACGATGCGACATAAGCTGACTTTTTACGAATAGGATCACAATATTTACTATTTACTCTATACAAATGTTACAATACTAACGAAATAAATAAGGCTAAATCTGCAGTACCAGTAGGTGCAACAGTGATGTATTTTGAACTTTATTTCTATCACTATAAGGTCGATATACAAGTTTGTAGCAACTTTATTGCACAGCTTTGCCTTACATTTACATATTGTTATAATATTCTAGTTCATTTGGCTTAAATTCGTCCAACTAAAGCTTTCAAACCACGCATTTATAGTTCATGTTTATTTTACCTTCGGAGTTTGTAGGGTGAACCTTATTTTATAAACATTAAAGGTTATTTTAGAGGTAAAACCAGTCGGTATGTAGGCGTTAATGAATAAATAAACGAATATACCAAACGTAGTTGAAACATAGATTATGTTTACCATTACAAAGGTAGAGCTATAACTTTAAGATATTACTCGTATAATGTCAGGCTTACCGCTTACCCCCTTTGTCCTTACTATTAATTAATAAAAATAAAATATTAAGAGTCCGTATACGAAATTTTGCCGATTTCGCTCATTTAACAGACGTGATTTAACAGTTAAAATATAGTATTTCTATAAGGTTTAATGCACGATCATTTCAATTATAATCTAATGTTGCAGCTAGATTTTTTATTTTTTTAAAGTATCTTTAAATAAATCCAACTCAAACCCGCAACAGTTTTGTGATTTTTGCTGTAAAAAGTTTAGAATATTACCTGTTTATGGATTGTATTGACGTCTTAACGGTATGAAAAAAATACAATGTACTGTTGAGAAAGTCGTCTATACAATGTTGGAATTACTTTTTACCACTTTCATATAAAAAACCCTTTAAAAACAGAATACCTATAACTGCCCGCTAACTTGGCGATCGTCCTTTTTCACCTGGCATATGAACGGGCGTGAGTGTGAAGAGAGCAGTAGAAAAGATAGTACGGGCTCTTAAGGCAGGGATCAATCTCAATCCAAAACGATAACCTTGCACACAACCGAAGACCAAGCGTAAACGCATCGCAATAAGATTCATTTTAGCTTAGCATAAAACTGTAGTTACTATGAGCGGATCTTCTCTATTTTTCATGTTTTTTTTTTTAATATCTTTGGAAATAAATATTAAGAAACAAAATTGTTCGGTTAAATATATTTTAATATAGATTTACTAACAATTTATTCAAATAAAATGTATAATTATCCTAGTTAATACCTATATTTCGATGAATTAGATTTTTTTCGGAGGTGAGTTTGTAAATTAATTACAGCCAAAGTATTACGTTTTATAAAATGTTTGTGGTTAAACGTCTTTTAAATATTATGCTTTATATCTCATATTTTTTTACATTTCGTTATTATATTGGAACTAGGTAAACTGGGAGTCACGGAATAACAAATTGGCGTTGATCCTTGCCTTAAGGCAGTGTACACCTATTTGAGGTAGAGATAAATTACGATAACATGGCGCGCCCCTCCAAAATTCAAAACGTTTGACATCAAACGTTTGACAACGCAACATTTGATTTGACAACATTTGATGACAACGCACATGCGTTGTCAAAACATTTGAAGTGCGTTGTCTTGCGCGCTCGGTTAGTTATGATTAGTTGACCAACAAATCTTGGTAATAAGTGACATTAAGTGAAATATTACGAGTACTGTTTGATTGGTCGAATACTTACAACATACAAACTCTTTCTTAAAGATGTGACTACACACATTGAAACAGTAATTTGGAGGGGCGCGCCATGTTATCGTAGTTTATCTCTAGTCTTTGTCTATCAATTAGTGTCTTTTTCAAAATGCCAGACAGATTTTGTAAAACTCACAGCTGTAAAAAAAATATTAGTAAAGGGATTAAAATTACTACGTAGGTACTAGGTATACTTTGGGGAGCTCAGGGTGGCGGTACGGGGATGCCGTCACTCATTGCACCGAGTCCCCGAGAGGGTCGCGATGCGCAGTGTACTCTTCGCGCATTGCGACGACAGAGAGAGTCGCCTATGCAAGCCCCGGGAGGGCCTCTGTTCGGTGACAGGAGCATAGTGCTTCAAAGAGAACGAGCTAGCTATTGACACGCCGGCGAACGATTGTCGAGCCACGGAGTAGAGCTCACGCGTTCTCGCGACTCGGCAACGGGAAGACGAAGAGTACCGACGGGTTTTAGTGGGTAGGGCTGCGGTCACTTACCATCCTTACGGCCGCAGCGAGCCTCACATACTCGTGGGGGAGTCCCCAATCCCCCCGAGATGCGTCAATGCATTTCCCGTCGCAAAAAAAAAAAAAAAAAAAAGGTACTAGGTATACTTTATATTTTGAATATAATAACTAGAAATATCAATAATATGGACAATAATATTCATTTATTAGGTCATAAGCTTAATGTCGTTTAAAATTAAAATATTTTTAATCCTGTCTTTGACTAGACTTAATTAAATTTTAAATTCAAAATAAGATTGAAAATAGAAAGGCACGAATAAGTATCGTATTACTATAATTTATTTTATCTTTTGCATCTTTATCCGAATATCAACTTTCACAGCATTAATGAATAATTTTAAACTTGATTTAAGACTGAGCTCTTTTACTCGAGATTCATCGTTAAGAGGCCGGGTACCCTTGGAATTTTTCATACAAACGTAATACCAAAATCATTTTCTCATACGAAAATATTTAACATGTTTGAGTTATTTTTCAGTTTAGAATAGTAATTACCTAGGTTCCTGCACAAAAATTTACTTCAAAATATTTAAACACAAAAAAAAAAAAAAATTTGTTTAAAATTTTTTGTTAGTAAATTTACTACTCAATATTGAAACACTAAAAAATAGAGTAAAACACTAAAAAATATATAAATAAATAGTAAATTTACTACTAAATATTTAAATACTAAAAAATATTTTTTAGAAATTAAATAATTTGTAGTAAATTTACTATTTATTTATATATTTTTTTGTGTTTTACTCTATTTTTTTGTGTTTCAATATTTAGTAGTAAATTTACTAAAAACAAATTTTAAACAACAAAAATTATTTTTTTTGTTAAAATATTTTGAAGTAAATTTTTGTGTAGGAACCTAGGTAATTACTATCTTAAACTGAAAAATAATTCAAACATGTTAAATATTTTCGTATGAGAAAATGATTTTGGTATTACGTTTGTATGAGAAATTCCAAGGGTACCCGGCCCCTTAAGGTCACAGCACACACATCAACTTGGATCGTCACGGCGGTTGGTGGTTTTCCTATCCTCGTGGCGACCGCGACCGATAAAAATATATAACATGCTATAGCCTATATTGTGGTGGTGTAGAGCAAAGTAACGGAGCCTACGTCAGATAATAATAGCTTATATCGTAGCTCTCCTCAAAATTGCCCGCTTAGGATGTCACCCCTGTGACTTTAGGGAGCGGGCCAGGCCCCGTCATTGTTTATTTCCAAACCAAGTCTTAAGGGCGTTCCGTCCGGAGATTCCGTAATTGACCGTATTTAAAACCTTATAAACTCATAATCTGAAAGCTACAAAATTATAATAAAAATTCAGCAATAATTTTCAGTATATCAACATTGCTTTTGTCGTTTTAAATGTTCTATTTTTGTTTCTTATACTCATGATATCAGCTTCCAAAGTAATACCAATTTGTTAAAATTCAAGCATACATTCAGCATCTCCTTAGGATTTACAAATTACTTTTATTTGAAACTCACGCCAATAGATCGACAATATCATAAACTACATATTCGCCGTTTTAAATTTTTTTTAGGACAATTTTGAACCAAGATAAGTAAAAATAATGGGGTTTTGGCGCGATCTCGGCAACGCGGCAAATGTATGGCCAAGGTCGTTTGCTCGGGGGACGACCTTAACCAGACCAGGAGTTTAGACCGTTTCAAAAAAAGGAGCCTAACGGATCGCGGATCACTGGCTGACTTTTGAATCTAAACAGTTAATCGTTACAGAGGCACTAAGTGACAACGAGCCGTAAAAAATTGGGGAGTCCGAGTAGTAATCGAAAGGACTCCGAGCCGTAACCGAGAAGACTCCGAGCCGTAAGCGAGAGGACTTTGAGCCGTAAGCGAGAGGACTCCGAACACAGAATATATAATTAGTACCTTGCTCCGAGCCTTGAGCGGAGGATGTAGACAGTAGAGTTTACATTGTAACCGCTGGGACTCCAAGCCGTAATGCCTTGACCTACCAAGTCCTAAGAAACCTAAGATATTATGAATGTGTGCGTTTGCGCTGTTTCACCACTGTCTCAATACTCAACTGACAACTCTTTTCTCGGCAGGTGTCCTAAGCGCGGGGCCAAGACGAGGCGATCACGTTACGATGTCGATGCGTTTACGATCCGATTCCGAGTTGACATGTGTGCTGTGAGCCAGGGTCAATTTAGACCGTAACGCGACGCGTAGATGCATTTCTAAATTCGTACAGAATTGACAGATTTCAATTGCGTGAGATTTGCAAATCTGTCAAATCCATACAAAAGAAATGCATATTGGATATGCAGTAGATTTTACTCGTCGCGTTGCGGTCTGAATTGACCCTTAAACATAAGATAATCGGCTTACAAATGTTGGCATTGTTTAAGTCATTAGCGATGTAAATATTTTGTTTGTTGAAGAGACTTAACGCCGCTTCAAGTGACTTCTTCCGAGTTAAACGTCTTCAAAATTAGTTCCGTCTCTTCCGAAGCCGAAATTTCCGGCTGCTCATTATTTCTGATAACTTCCTTTATCTACTGTTTGTGAGTTTATCTATTTATGTACAATTTATCGAAAATATTATAATATTCTAAAGTACGCGTTTGTATGCGTATTCTATAAATATTATTGCCCCCATACCTATACTGGGAGGTCTTATTTTGTGCATTGATGTATTGTGTTATCAGTTAACTTATCACTTATCTGTATCTAGAAGAAATTAAACATTCACGGTCTTATTTATTATTAGTATATTAAGTGATTTATTTTCCGAATGATTTTAAGGAAAATATACGTAATATTTTTACCGTTTGCTTAAATTTAAGTACTAAGTATAACTTGTTACAATAAATGTTCATATTTGTTTTTATATTATTTGGACTCAATTTACTTGACTGAGAAACTGTTGATGTAGACTAGCGTATAAACGTAGTTTAACTACCCGTTCAACTGTAACAACACCAATTCATATGTAACTATCGTACCCGCTACCTGTGGACAAAAATCTATATAAACAAAAATGAATTTTAAATTTCGTTAGCCTCACTAAAACACTCCATTCCATTTGGCAAATTTCAGTCGAGAAATATTTGTTGTAGTCTAGGGAAGATCTATCAGTCATCTAGTACCTATTTTTTTATGAAATAAGGGGGGCAAACTCTGGAACGAACTGTCACTCAGCAGTATTTCCGGACCTATGTGACCTGCAAACCTTTTAAAGAAGAGAGCGTATTCCTTCTTAGAAGGAATACGCTCTCCATCAGGTTACCCGTTTGCTCGTTTTTTTTTTATTAAATAAGGGGGTAAACTAGCAAACGGGTCACCTGATGAAAAGCAACACCGTCGCCCATGGACACTCGCAACATCAGAAGAGCTGCAGCCTGCAGGTGCGTAGCCGGCCTTTTAAGAGGGAATACGCTCTCTTTTTGAAGGTTTGCAAGTCATATAGGTCCGTCGTCTAATAATTAATTGATAATAATATTATTTAAATACTAATTCTCCCCGTGAATTGAAATAATCTGCACAAGATTTTGCTCGCGACGTCGAGGCTGCGACAGCCGATATCCATCCAGTGTTTGGATAGCCGTTGACGTATATCTGGAAAAAAGTTATAAAGGTGGCGACCTTTTGTGCAGTTATCCCAACGCGTTTGCCATTAGGACATTAGGTAACGTACTGACACCCGGTTTCTGAAAGGCTGATCAACACTAAAATTAACTAATCGCCTGTTAAATCTCTTGTCAAGTACCAAATGGGTTGCTAGAAGCATGATTAGTTAGTTTAATTTGATCAGCGCGTCAGTTGACACGGCTGTTCAATTTAACTCGAGAATCATATGTCAACCGCCATTTTGGGTTTCCGAAACGCTTGTCAAGCCGTGATCATAGATTAAACGTTTGTCAAAAGCTGTGTCAACTAATCGGTAATTGTGGGCGAATTAACTTATGAATTCAATTATTTTTTTGTGTAAATCTACATTTTCTCTTTGAACCTACGTTACTATAAGGTTTGTAAATACATTTAATAAGAAGTTTTAATAAAACTTCGTAATAAATACGTCGATAATGCAAATAAACTGTTTTATTTGCAATACTCGTTTTATTTTCAAAAAATGTATATTATAATGAATTTCATTTCTATAATGAAGAAGAATTTAGGAATCGATAACGCCTGAAAAATTGAAAATCAAAATTCTGACAAATGAACGAAGATAAACAAATCGAATGTCAAATCAAAATGATCACAGATTAGTCAATTTTCGTTTGATCAATGATTCAGAAAACATCAGATTTGAAATTCCCAGAACATTTTTGATAGCAATGACAGTCTGCAATTCATTATTTTGACATTTCATTGGCATTTTTGATAGTTAATAGTGAAGTAATGAACGAAAAATAACAAATCGCTAGTCAAATTAAAAATGATCATAGATTAGTTAATTTTTGGCTGATCAATGTATCAGAAACTCCTAGGTAAAAACAATATTCTTAAAATGATCTAAAAAGTATGAAATAATTCTTATTCTAGATTAGTGCCTTTTTCAAAATTCGACTAAATCTCAACGAATTCTGTACTCAATTTTCATTCTTTTGAAGTCGGTACTGGCTAAGTTCTATGTCAAGTAAGTATCTCAGTTCTGGGCTGGTACCGACTTCAAACGAATGAAAATTGAGTACAGAATTCGTTGAGATTTAGTCGAATTTTGAAAAAGGCACTAATCTAGAATAAGAATTATTTCATACTGTTTAGATCATTTTAAGAATATTGTTTTTACCTTGGAAGTCGGGTTCAATTTTTTGTTATGTTAAATACTGTTCAGCGTGACGATATACAGAAAGAAAGACATACAAACAGACACGGTTGTAAAAAATATGCTTACGGATAGAACAAGTTCTTTAGTAACGTAGAAGAAGTTGAGACCGCTGAGAGCGACCATGTCGCCGTGTACTTGCTCGATAAACCTCTCCACCTAAAACACGAGTTAAAGTCAATGCTTTACTAATATTATAACACAATCAAATCTAATTGAATGTTATGGAAATAAAATAACTGCGGGTACCTATATACAAAATCGTATAAACAACACTTTCCGGTATTGAGCATTTGAGTATTCTGTAACTTTTTATTGAGGCACCTTTTTTTCTTATTGGGCAGAAAAGAGGCTTACTAAATAGTTTGTTTTGTCATAAGTACTCTTGTTACGCAAAAAAACATAATAATATACTCATCAGTCGGGACACGGGAAGGCTTAAAACGAGTCCAGTCAAGTCTGCTTGCGATCGGTTTTAACTGTAACAGGCGAATGACAGCAGATGTGCAATAATTCCTGTTGCATTGCTGTCGCAAGGTACATGATAATCACCATACTGAAAAGTCAAAGTCTATGTTCTGTACCATCAACCTCTAATTTCCCCTGTCGTTACTGTGGTCATCTAGTATGTCGCTCACGTATCGGCTTGCACAGCCATGAAAAGAGCTGTAACATAGACCAATACGCCGTAAATTGTCTGACACAGACGTAAAGGCCAATGATTGGATATGCCTTCAGGTAAATGTACCTCAGTACAGTACGCCGGCGACGGCACATGGTACAGGCTGTGCGCGGGCATTAGTGATGCAGTATGGACCCGCGCTGCCACCAGCGACACTGCCAGAGAGCGCAGCACCACGAACACCATGTATACAGGTAACAGGTATACCTCAGTACAGTACGCCGGCGACGGCACATGGTACAGGCTGTGCGCGGCCACCAGTGATGCAGCATGGACCCGCGCTGCCACCAGCGACACTGCCAGAGAGCGCAGCACCACGAACACCATGTATACAGGTAACAGGTATACCTCAGTACAGTACGCCGGCGACGGCACATGGTACAGGCTGTGCGCGGGCATTAGTGATGCAGTATGGACCCGCGCTGCCACCAGCGACACTGCCAGAGAGCGCAGCACCACGAACACCATGTATACAGGTAACAGGTATACCTCAGTACAGTACGCCGGCGACGGCACATGGTACAGGCTGTGCGCGGGCACCAGTGATGCAGTATGGACCCGCGCTGCCACCAGCGACACTGCCAGAGAGCGCAGCACCACGAACACCATGTATACAGGTAACAGGTATACCTCAGTACAGTACGCCGGCGACGGCACATGGTACAGGCTGTGCGCGGGCACCAGTGATGCAGCATGGACCCGCGCTGCCACCAGCGACACTGCCAGAGAGCGCAGCACCACGAACACCATGTATACAGGTAACAGGTATACCTCAGTACAGTACGCCGGCGACGGCACATGGTACAGGCTGTGCGCGGGCACCAGTGATGCAGCATGGACCCGCGCTGCCACCAGCGACACTGCCAGAGAGCGCAGCACCACGAACACCATGTATACAGGTAACAGGTATACCTCAGTACAGTACGCCGGCGACGGCACATGGTACAGGCTGTGCGCGGGCACCAGTGATGCAGTATGGACCCGCGCTGCCACCAGCGACACTGCCAGAGAGCGCAGCACCACAAACACCAGGGAGAACGACAGGTATACCAGGGTTTCTTGCCCGCCAAATATTCTGAAAAAGGTATAGAGTTTAGTATAAAATAGTCTGATGATTACGGATGACAGGTGTATTTAACCCTCGATCAAAAAGTGGTGTTGTAGTTTGAATTGTTTGTCTGTTTGTGTATTGTAACATCTAAACGGGTGGACAAATTTTGATATTTTTTCCTTGCTTGAAAGCTGACATCATTGAGAATGTTCTTTGCTATGGTTCATCAACTCGACAGACAACGTAGTTCCAAAAAATTTGGATTATGAAAACTGCGTGAGCTGTGGAATCTGTTTCATAAAACTCCCAATGATGATATTATCAGGGCGGGCTAGCTCTGGTATATCCCACAACCTGAACATTCTGTGGTACACTTTACGGAAAAAATACTGTCACGCCTATTGCTTTGTGCTTTATCATACTAATTTTTATTTACATATAATAATCATCAGTCAAGGTGTGACGATGACGACGACGACGACTTATCTACTAACTTTAGATTGATCCTGACAAAGTCGGTACGTACCCGGTAGGATAGAATGGACAGTCTTCACTGATCACTACTGCCGCCTCTTTTTTACCCAATCTGATCCCGAATCTGAAAAAATATAATTCACAATCTTACACAATAGTCAATACCGTACAAGATATTAATCTGATATTCAAATAAGTACCAACTTGAAGTCAAAACTATTATACATTAAAGTCAATAGTAGAGACTCTTCTGCGCGCTTTGCCCATCGCGCTTTTTCTAAAGCCCGCGATACACATTGGACAATGCATTGATCCAGTGCATTGGGACAAAGTGTAGAGGCAAAGTACGGAATGACATCCTAATTTTTTGCTAAATAGGGACACGTATGCCTAATTAGCTGGCTCAATGCGTAGGCCAAATATGTGCAGCGGGCTTAAGAAGTAAAACATCGGCATAGAATCAAAAATTTCACGAAAAAGGGCGAAGTGCCAACCTTCAAGAAGAGAGCGTATCCCTCTTAAAAGGCCGGCAATGCATATGCAGCTGCTGCTCTTCTAATGTTGCGAGTGTCCATGGGCGACGGTAGTTGCTTTCAGTCAGGTGGCCCGTTTGCTTGTCTGCCCGTTTTTATAAAAAGTGTATACCTACGCCAGTATGTGATACAGCCTCAAGCAGACGAAGAAGAGGTTGCTGGCGAAGGAGGCGAAGACAATATTGTTAATGACGTCATCAAACGCACGGACCAATCGCGTGGCGCCACTGTACTGCTCTCGTAGGTCGCGCCAGTAGGTGGACGGCAGATACTAGGATTAAAATAAATAGAACTTTAGTTCCTTAGTGGTAAGAGTTAAAACTAGAGATGAAACGGATATCCGGCAACTATCCGGTATCCGGCCTATCCGGTGGTCTTAATACAATCCGGCCGAATACCGGATATCTGCTATTCGGCCGGATAAGCATCCGGCCGAATAAAAAAAAGATCTGGATAAAAAAATATATTTCAAGTAATTATTTACTGTTGGAAATTCGAAACCGCTTCTTATTAATAATATTATGATTATGATTATATTTTACAACTATAAGAAAATACAACATCTATAAATAATTAATATATAAACACTATTTATAAGTAAAAAATTAAATCTAAATCGGAGGCTGCGGGCAAAGTACCAATTAGGCTGGCGGCATTACCTCGCTGAATGGCCAAACTAATACGTAGGCCGAGGTAAGCGCCAGCCCTGGGGTCATTTGATTTGGCGACCAGTCTTTTGGACACATCTTTATAGAGGGCTTTTGCGTCAGGCCCCCACGGACCCAAGGTTTCAACAGCAAAAGGCAGAAATATGAAGTCTTCGCCCAGACACTCATATTTCCGCCTCTTGCTGGTCTCCGCGTGAGCGGCGGCCGCTCCCGCTCCAGAATTGAAAACTCAGTGATACTTTACGGTATGGGTCCCCATATAGAGTTCGCTGTGAAAGTAGCAGCGCTGAAAGGTCGTTTTTTACCTTTGTAAGGAAAAATTCAATTCACAGGTGCTTTCCCATACAAATCATTTAAAAAAAATGCTCTATCAGCGCCGCTGCATTAATTACAGTGAACTCTATAATACGAGTATAGGGGACACATGCACACCCTTTTTTTAGTTGACGCAGGGGAAATCTTCAAAAAGATTCCTGGGTAGGATATGTGGGATTTTTACCCACTAAAACCCCTGCGATTGACAGACTTCCGCACATAGCAGAGCCACGGGTACTCTATCGAACAACTTCCGCTGCTCTCTTAGCACATTATTTACTTTATTTAAGTAGCTTTAAGAAATATGAGTAGTTTTAGTTTAAAGTAGAAAATGAATTAATTAGTACTCATACTGCACTATGGGCAAATTATGGTGAATAAAAACCAACTTCTCTGCATTGAGAGGTAGCGGTTTCACTTCTCTTCATAAAATATAAGGCCTGCTTCAGAAAAAGTCTTTCGCTGTACACAGTGCTACAAGGTGCTGAAAGTATGTGTGCTTTGCACCAAACGGCTAAGTACCGCCGGATATTCGGCGGCCGGATATCCGGCTATCCGGCCAGGTGGTTGGTCGAATATCCGGTATCTGGTATCCGGCCAAACTACTATCCGTTTCATCTCAAGTTAAAACCCATCATCTACAGACCTTCGAGAAACCTTGACGACTGTACAGGAGTCGTCTATAGAAGATCCCGACTCCCGAGGTAGAGTTGAGGGTAGAGTGAAGACACATCCCAGGTTTTTTTTAATTTAAGTTATTTTAATTATCTATGGGTTTATATATTTTATTATTTTTGGGCACAAAACATTATTATATTATATATGCAATATATTTTCTGAGTGCGGAAGTAACTCGTGTCGCAACTCGCAAAGAGCTTTTATATCTTACGACTAATTATAAACTTAGAATAATAATTAAAAAAAAAACTTAATACAAAGTAAATAGTGAATTTACTTACTTGGCCTTCGTTAGCTTTTATTTTCCTGTTGATTTGTTCCAGGATGGATGATAAAAAATAACTGATGCAGATGATAAACAGGTGTGAGAAACTCCAAATTATTGTTGACAGTAGATTTAGTACCTGAAAATGTTTTAAAATTAATCCTTCGATCGCGGCTTCTTGGAAATCTATTGTTATTCTATTGTTGTCGTCACCGGTGTCATTATGGGGTTTGATGGGTTAATTTTTAAAATATTATGTTACCGTAATTACTAAAGTAGAAAAAATATTCTACTAGTGCCCAGTTTGGGCCAGGCCACAACACTGTGTTGCGGCGTCGTATCGCAAAAACAACTTTTGAAAAGCAATGTAGTTTTTTGCGATGCGACGCCGCAACGCAATGTTGTGGCCAGCGGGGCTAAAATGGTCGCATAGCAATAATTCCTCTCAATCAATTCACAAAATGAATTGTCAAAACTGTCACTGTCAAGTCGTTTTGACAATTCATTTTGTGAATTGATTGAGAGGAATTGCTATGCGACCATTCTAGCCCCGCTGGCTCTCTGCTATTTTGATTGGAGTTAATATTATATTCAACGGCATTGTTGATTGGTTAAAGTTTTAAAATTAGTCAATCAAAAGCACCATTGAGTAGATATAAAGTTCTGTCATAAAACCTCATACCGTAGACTTCATACTTTTGTAAATAGACAGGCAAACACTCTTTCATAAAATCTTATCGACGGAGAGCTCCGGCCTTTTTTTCCCACCTCACTACTCCCACACCCACCGCCCACGGGCTTATCAGAAAGGGTTGTTCAGGGAAGTAGCTAACGGAATTTTAATACAGCTGAAGCTACATGACGAATTTGGTCGTCAGCTCTCAGTCGATTAGTATGGATTTAACATAACATACCGGCAATATAATTCCCAGTAGTATATTATAGGTGACTCCGAGCTCGAACAACCAGGGGTAGGATTGCTCCACGAACAATCGGTAGTGGTCACGATCGGGCGGATAGCAATCCGATATGTCGGATATCGTCGATATTATAGATAGCACGTGCTCCACTGAAAAAGTGCAAGCGTTAACAAAATGCGATACGATTAATCGTATACGATATGCGATATTTATGTCAATAAAATATATAATACTTTTATCTGATATGGCAAAAGTTTATTGGTGCATAGTAGTAAATTCATTGTAAAATGTATATTTCATTTATGTTTTATTCGTAGGTATTTCAGAACCGATGACAGTTGAAAATAATAAATGAATATCAATTGAAGTTAGAGATAAACTACGATAACATGGCGCGCCCCTCCAAATTACTGTTTCAACCACTGACCTCTATAATTATAGAGGTCAGTGGTTTCAACTCTTTCATATGGATGTGACTACACAATAGGGTGGAGCGAAATTTTTTTTTACTAAGCGGTGATGTAATAGTCAAAATTTAGTGCCTTTTAGGCTTAAATTAACTGATGCAAAATATTATTCAATTTGGATTAGATTAACTGCCTCCGCAACGTCATTGAATTTTTGAAAATAATCGATTTTCAACTCAACTTGGACGGCATTTCAATGTATGATGTTTTATTAAATAGGCCAATTTTTTATCACGAAACGTTTACTTGTATAGTATACTTTCAACAAGGAATATTATAAGATGTTTGTTCTTGTGTTTATAACTTAAAAAAGGGGTACCCTCCTGGGTGCGCGGGAGGGGTTATTTCGCTACAACTTGTCGCGGCGTCACTCGTCAGTGATATTGTATTATCTATGCTTGTGGCAGATATGGTGTGTCAGATGGAGCAGCAGCAGCAATAGCGTCATCTGTTTTGTTTGACATTGCTTCTGATTTGCTGTAGAAGTCATTGATTCAATTGAGTGAACTACCTTTGAGACACTTGTTTCTTCACCTCGACGGGTATACTTCAGGACCTAAATCTTACGTTTATCGACTGGAAAAAGATCTAGGAACCTGTGAAAAGCTGATTGTCAAAAATTCCGACGCATTGAAAGACAGATGCTTTCAGAAATTTTGAGTACAGATTAACTCTACCTGCACAAAATTATCTAGGCGGTAATTTCAGGTGAATTTCCAAAAGATCGAGAAAATAAATCTCCAGGCAAACTATGACATGACAAACGGATACTACGTTGGTATATAGGACCTGAAGAACCATCGGAAAATTTGAATACTCTGGCTACTTTCATAGTAAAAGTTTACGCACCTTCTTGGTTTTGAATTAAAAATAAACCATCATGCAAAGATAGCACGCGTCATTTGTTTAATATTATCATGGCCTCCAGATACCTGCCAGAAACTCTAAAAAAGTTGTTGATGCTGATAACCAAAGAAACAGATATTTTGCGCATCCCGAGAGCATTCTTTTTGCTATGATAACAGATGATAGAAGCTGGCAGAGCGCCGTATACTAAAGGCACGCAGTAATTCTCAACCTTCAACACCTAGACTGTTTTGAGTTCACCATCAATAAATTATGACGCTTCTACTTAAATTGATTTAATAAATTGGCAGGAAAACTAAACCAAGCCACCAATTTTGAAAAACGTATCTGACCAAGAAATTCAGCACATTGTTGGATCTGTGGTGCGGAAGAACTATTATTTCTAAGGCTTCCCTGTCACACTCAAGCTGAAAGAGCTGTAAAGGTTGCGACAGAAGCTTCCACATCACAGTGCACTCAAAAAGTTTCGATTAGGTGCAATAAAAGCCAAGTTGGAATCGCGGAACGTAATGCCTTTTGAGACAAAAAAGGATTTTAAAGCTAAATAATAATTATGTATAATTTGTCAAGATATTCTTAAAATTCCAAGGTTTTTTTACAGTAGTACCTTAATAAATGTCTCAATTATGTTTTGTCTATAGTTTAATATCTATTTACTAGTAAATTAATCACAATGTGTCGCCTTATGTATACTATATATTTTTTATAAAATTATAAAACTTTGAGGTCACTGCGGAGGCAGAAGATGTTAATGAAATTGGATGAAAAATTAAATTTATTTTTACTTTAATATAAGGCACCATTCCCGCACTATTAGAACACTTCTTAAAAATTTTTTTTTTCCATACATTCGTGCTCCACCCTACTACACAATCCTTATGAAAGAGTTTGTATGTAGTAAGTATTCAACCAATCAATCAGTACTCGTAATATTTCACTTAATGTCTCTTATTACCAAGATTTGTTGGTCAACTGATCATAAACTAGCCGACCGCACAAGACGCACTTCAAACGTTTTGAATTTTGGAGGGGCGCGCCCAAACCACTGGACCGATCGGGCTGAAATTTGGCATGCAGGTAGATGTTATGACGTAGGCATCTGCTAAGAAATGATTTTGATCAATTCTACCTCCAAGGGGTTAAAATAGGTGGTCAAAGTTTGTATATAATAATACTTCTAAACGCGAGCGAAGCTGCGGCAAAAGCCCGTAATTTATAAAACTGAGTACATAGTACATACTACATACCGAGTCCAGCAGTCAGTAATAGAACAGTGGCACAGTTGCATTTGAACTTGACGGTGGGGTCAATGAACTCGTTGAGATCAGCTGCCGATATCTGCTTCATAAGGTGTTCCCACCTCGAGGCGAGACGCAGGAAAACGATGCACGTCAGACAAGTTGATGAGTAGAACGAAAAATAACCTAAAATGAAACTTATATTTATAGCACTGTCTACACTCACACTGTATAGTCTATCAAAGTATGGTCATCTATTATTTAAATTAGATGAAGGCAAAGAAGATGTGGGCCAACAAGCAATTTCTGTAAGTCTACATTTCAATTCTGCATTGCTGATATAGATAAGATGGGATGCTAGCTGTGGGTATATTGTGATGAGGGTGATAAATGGACTAGCTGAGATCCGTATGAAATAAAAATGTTGACTTACTGATCCAGCATACTATATTGCCCAATCACATACACTTATCAATAGCATAAAAGAAGGTGCAGAACAGGAGATGAAAAGCACAGTATATGATATAGCACTAAATGATATGAGTTCAAGCACAGAATAGTGATTTAGCGAAATATTTTAAGCTGCGGCGTACAAGCGAGTGACATGCGCTCCGCGGTCAACTATCGGGGAGTGACTGGTAAGTACCCCTATATATAAGTTACTCTATGCTGGTAAGGTTCTAGAATGGCGAATGCATGCGCGTGCGCCGCCGCTACGAGCGGACCGGTCACATGCAATAGTGTGAGGCACTGCTCGATAAACCGTTATCGATAATGTCATAATGTCTTATCGATATTGACCATCTGGTACACAGTTTAACTTTTTACAACTAATTTGTATTGTATTGTATCATCAAGGAAATCCTATTTAGTTGACATACCAAAGTCATTTAGTTAGATCATCTCAATTCAATGTTAATTGTGATTTGGCTGGGAATTACCCCCCATCTGCTTTGGAATCAACTTCTCTGATATATTGTGATTGGCTACGATTGGCCTTCTGTATAATCTGTATGAAAGAAGCTCTCACCAAGCTTGGTAACAAATATGGAGTCCCGTAGCAGCCGGTACAGAGAGAGCGCCAACGCGGCGGACTGCGCCAAGCACATACAGCAGCTGTAGACATATCTGAGGTAATCTGTATGAAAGAAGCTCTCACCAAGCTTGGTAACAGATATGGAGTCCCGTAGCAGCCGGTACAGAGAGAGCGCCAGCGCGGCGGACTGCGCCAAGCACATACAGCAGCTGTAGATATATCTGAAGTTGCGTCTGTTGTACCTGGTAATATAATAGTGAAAACCTATTTATGTAACTTTATAATGTAATCCTTCGATCGGGGATTTGCGGAAATGCTTTTGTATTCTATTGTTGTCGCGAACACCGGACGTGCTCGTACGGGGCTTGATGGGTTAATACTACGAGTAGCCGCACTATACTAAGACAGAAACCCGTGAAGTACATCTGCATCAACACATTTAATAAGAAAGACAACTTTCTCGCTTTATCCACATTTCTCCCTAATTCTGAATCCAGTAGGATGTTCAAACTTCCAACATAATGTCATTTTATTATATAACATAACCTTAAGCCTTTCTCAGTAAATAGAGTATCTAATACTGTATAAATAATTTTCAATTCGAACCAGTACTTCCTATGTTAAGCGTTTTCACAAAAACAAACTCTTCAGCTTTCCAATATTAGTTCAAGCATTTTTCGATTTTATTCAGATTTTAACAATAAACTAAAATAATAACACGACCAGATGGAACGCAGTTCTATAATAACAGTCCTAGTTTTAGCGATTAGCAACGAAATTTTCGGAAAGTATGATAAAACTGTTAAAATTATTTTCACCTGACGTTATCCACGTCCTTCTCAAGGACTCCCACAAACGGTAGCAAGCCCACACCCTGCCCGCAGATCACCATCAGCCGCATTGACACCTGGAACACCTGGGCTTGGGTGCTGTACACCTGTTTTGAGAACATCTGGATCCCTGTGATGAGAATTATCTGAAGGTTTATGAGGTTTACTGCATTGTTAGGGTGATACCTGTAACCTGAGCAACGGTTGTTAGCACAATACCTGAACAACCATTATCCCGAGTGTCCATGGACGACGGTAGTTGCTGTCTATCATGTGACCTGTTTGCTTGTTTGCCCCCATATTAAAAAAAGACCAAAACACTTCTAGGACGATATTGTCACTTGGGTGGTCTTTGATTAGTTTAGAAAGAGGCATCTAGTATTAGGAACACACATAAACTGAGTGGTAAAAATAGAATTTATGTTACTTTAATTTGTCAAATTAATTACCAATAACGTCACATCCATATCCATACTCATATTATAATTTATTACATTGAGAATGTAATTTAGTTGATATAATTAAATACATGATAATTTAATATTCATACAAGCTAGCTGTTGCCCGCGACTTCGTCCGCGTTAACATAATATAATAATAAAGATAATAATAATGCTTTAAATATAGCATGAGTTAATAAATGAAAAAAAGCCAAATCACCAAACCCCATCCTCAAAATACTTATTACTAAACCTAATTGTCCTAAAGTTGATGAAGCAATAAATTTTCCCCTTTTTGTGGTTCCTTATACAAAGGGTAAAAACGGGACCCTATCTTTTAAGGAAATAAACAATAAACTTTCATGTGTCTAACTCAAGAAATGACGGACATTCATTGAAACTTTCTACCCCAATCTGATCCCATCATTTAATCAGCAGTCCAAAAATAAACTTTCATGTTTCTAACTCAAGAAATAAAGGACTTTCATTCAAACTTTCAACCCCAATTTCACCCCCTTGGGGGTAGAATTTCCAAGAACACTTAAATACGTATCCATTTATTTTTAATCAATAACCCAAATATAAAGGTTCATCTTTCTAACTCAAGAAATGACGAACTTTCATTCAAACTTTCAAACCCTATTTCACCCCCTTCGGGGTAAATTTCTCAAATTTCCTTCCTTAGTGGGTGTCTGCTTAATAAAATAACCCTACTCACCAAATTTTGTGGCTGTAACTTTAACAGTTTTTGCTCAGCGATGATGAATCAGTCAATCAGTCAGTCAATCAGTCAGGACATGTAATTTTATAAGTATAGATAAGAACTTAATTTGAATTTATACTGCTGATTTCTATTTGTTTGTAATTCCGGATGTTATTGTAATATTTGAAAGTGACGGTTGGTTATTGTTTTCTGTGGTATAAAAATGGCGGCATTTTTGTTAATCGACACGCCGACACGGTGGTGACGGAACAATTTTTGGAGGGAGAAGCTTTGCCGAGTCTGAATAAAGTTGTAGTGATGCTAAGTGAATTTTATTATATTCTTCACATGGAGCTAATACAGAGATTCTTCACACTAGAATCTAAATTATGTGACTTACATTTTGAGATGTGGTAGAACGGTTCTTGATCGCTGCTTTGTGCTGATTTTCTTCTGCAAATAAAACATGGAGATAAATTTTATTGCCGTGGCTGTAGTATTTTATTTATTCTATACATCCAGTCAAGTCCTCTAAGCTTTGTTATGTTAAACAGACTTCTAAAGAGGAAGTTTCATATTCAATTCTGTTATTTATTGTTGCGTTTTATGAATAGTCACGTGGTAAATAGAACGCTTCCGTTTAACTGCTGCGTAATGTTATAGTGCCCCGTGCTTGTCTTGTTTCAATGATTGCTAGAGTCACCGAAACCGATGTAAGAAGGCTGACTATCAAGCTGAACAATGAACATTGGACAGGGTGCATTGTGATAATAATATTATGAATATTCATACCTCGGTAATATATTGACGAATTCCAACTCCCTGTAGAGGTCGGAATCTAAAAATTGATTAAGCAGATTTGCATTACAATGAATTAATTGAGAAAATCATAAATTCATTGATTCTGAGATCAGTCACCAGCTTTAAATCTCGGGGGCTTAGTTTAAAAATTTAATAAGTATACACTTGTGTTGCATTTTATGCCTATTGATTTGTGCTTTAAAGTACTAATGTTTATTTATATGTAGATTTGTTATCATCGGTCAGTGAACGTTTGGTTACTATTAAAATATATATAAAAAACTGCCTTCAAAGATTATTACCATGCAGAAAAACGTCGCAAGCCCTCACAAAGGTTGACTTTTAGCTAGTTTACAAATACGAGGACAAAGTCCGCTAGTTGTACAGACTCTAGCTTATCAGGATCGACAGAAATACTATAATGTAAGGGGATAATTTCTAATCGCGAAGTACAAAAAAGATACAAAGTCTCATGAATCATGTTAAACAAAAAATATTTACGTTTTATTCTCTCCTTGACTTCAATGGCGATAGCCATCGTAGAACTGACACTGATTTTGTGATGAATGGTGTACACGTGAGTCAATAGTATAAAGCACTTAATAAAAATTATAACCTTTTAGTGGATTGGGGCACGGTCGAACTTTACAATTTGAAACTACTCGTACGCATTGCTTTTATTATTTTTATGCCCTTACTCACAATTTAGATGTAAATCTAATATTTATATAAATCTCCTGTCACGACGTTTGTCCGCGATTTGGTTTTTTAAATGTGTGTTTTTTTCCCAACTTGAGAGATAGGATAGCTTAGATCTTTAATTATAGTCGCAATTTTATTTTATTGCAAATTATTTGTCCATAAAGAGCGACCATTGTTTATGCGACGCGGGTCACGGGATAGCGATGGACGTTGCCATGGTGACATACTTATTTAGTCACTAATTCAATAAAATAATACGGGCGATATACTTATATAATATGGCAAAGAAACGTTTTCCGAGACAGCTAGTACATAATTTAATATTACTGACTGATAATAATAATAGATATGCTAAGACCGCGTTGTGTACACGTTTTCCTTATTCGATTTCCGTATTCGATAATCCAAATGCTTGGAACCAGTAGAAAATGCATTAGGCTGCCTTCACACTAGTGTTTGTCCAGCGTAGGCGTTGAACGCATGCGCAGCGCAGACGCCGCTACAATGCAACGCGGCGCATACGTTCATCGAACGCCTACGCTGGACAAACGCTAGTGTAAAGGCAGCCTTAACTGCCGCACACGTTCGCTTTTTTCCGAACGGAACGAATTCCGCACGTACGTTTTAAATAAAAACGACCGTTTGCGCTACTCTCACGGAATTCCAAATCGTAGTTCCACATTAGGAAAATTGTCATGAAGATCGAGAAATATATTTTGGCAGATTCTCAGGCCCACAGTATAAGCACACATTAAGAGCGGGCTGTGCAATTTTGCTGTGTTTTCTGATAAGTATTACAATCCCGGAAGACGATTGACTCAAATGAAATTGAGATTTATTTAATTATCTTATATTTATTCAGATAAATTAACTTTCTCGCTATAATCCAAGACGTGAGTGGAAGAATAAGGTAAGTAATATGCAAATACTTTTTCTGCTTAAATGGAGGCTTTAGGGCCGGAAAAATATTTGAAATAGAAAAACTATGGATTCTATTATGTGTAGCCAGATACATAAGCTAGGCTATGAAGAAGATAAGTTACAAGTTTTAATAAAATAATTAGGGAAAAAATTAGTTATTGTCCGAATGTTACGAAATGTTACTTTTTCGATTCTTCCACTCACGTCTTCTTTATTAATATAATAACTACACAATGTTTTATTTTCAATTGCCAGTTGCTTATTTAAGAGTTATTATTTTAGCTTGGACCTAATAATATAATATTAGTCGGCTGTTTTATAGATTTCTTTTCCTAATAATATATAATACCTACGTAATGTTACGATAATATAGAACATAAAATATGTAAACAGTTTCTAAAACAAAATTCGATTTTGTTATGGTTTTTCATAAAAGTATTGAATAGTATGAATAGAGCCTTATTCAGCGTTCAAGTTTCGAGGTATTTGTTGACAAGTCAATTTTATTAACAAATTATGAACCGATCTATCTTCATCGAGGACTTCCCCATAGAGTTATGACTTATAAATTCGTAGATCGTAGATAAATAAAAGTAAAGTTAAATAAAATAGTACCTGGTTTTGTTAAGAAAAATAATTATCCGTAATTTACCTTTATTCTAAAACAGCTACAAATCAAAAATTCCGGGTAAAAGATTGTCTATAAAAGCAAAACATCTAGCCGGAAGCATTCGCTTGTAATGTAACGTTACAGAGTCGAGGGAGGAGAGCTGAGCATTACAATGCGCACCTTTGATGCAATGTGTAATATCTTGATAAAACTTGTAACATTAATGCTACGTGACAGTGAAGTCAATTTGCTATGGAATGCTCAAAGTTGAATCTATACATAATGTTACAGTACACGCGAATGCTCCCGGCGCGGCGGTGAGGGAGCATATTTAGGGTGTGCACTATTTAACACTACATTTTCCTCTATTTCTTCGCTCCTATTAGTCTTAGCGTGATAAATATATAGCGCTTATATCCTTCCACCATAAATGGGCTATCTAACACTGAAAGAATCATCAAAATCCGTTGCGTAGTTTTAAAGATTAAAGGGAACAAAGGACATGAGGGAAAAAAAGCGACTTTGTTTTATAATATTACTAGCGACCCGCCCCGGCGTCGCGCGGGTATAAAATATATTATAGCCACTAAAAAAATGATTAAAATCGATAGCCTATGATCCATCACGTGTTCTACTTCTTATCTGTGCCAAATAACATAAAAATTGCTCCAGTAGTTCGCGAGATTAAACCCTTTCAAAAAAATTCCCCCGTTTTTTCCATTCTCTTAAATTAGTCTTAGCGTGATCAATAAATGGGCTATTTAACACTGAAAGAATTTTTCAAATCAGACCAGTAGTTCCTGAGATTAGCGCGTTCAAATTAGCCCTTTCAAATAATTTCCCCCGTTTTTTCCACATTTTTCTCTATTTTTCGCTCCTATTAGTCTTAGCGTGATAAAATTTAGCCTATAGCCTTCCTCGATAAATGGGCTATCTAATACTGAAGGAATAATCAAAATCCGTTGCGTAGTTTTAAAGATTAAAGGGAACAAAGGGACATGAGGGAAAAAAGCGACTTTGTTTTATAATAATTATCTGTTTTATAGTGTCTCTTAACAAATTGTAATAAGATACGTAAAATATACGCAAAGGTTTACCTACTAGTGTAACTAAAAAGAGTGAAATTATTATTATTTTTAACAAAAAATTAAAACCGACTTCCAAGGTAAAAACAATAATAACATTAATAAGAACTAAAGAGTATTAAATAATTTTTACTATCTAATAGTGCCTTTTTCCGATTTCGGCTAAACCTCAACTATTTCTGTACTCAATCTTCATTATTTTGAAGTCGGTACCAGATAGCTGAATCTTCAGTCCTCTGACAGAATATTTGAAACTCTTGGAACTGGCACTGACTTCAAAATTATGAAGATTGAGTACGGAAATAGTTGAGGTTTAGCCGAAATCGGAAAAAGGCACTATTACATAGTAAAAATTATTTCTTAAAATACAACAAAACAAAAAATTCGAAAATCGGTTCACAAACGGCGGAGTAATCGTTGAACATACAAAATTTTGGGGGCGATACCGGTCCGTCCACGTCGTGTCCCTGGGCACCTCCCCCGTGCCATCGTGAGCCTTTTCACGGTGACACGGGAGGGGTGGCTGAACGCCGGTATTTGTCCGTGGGAGAGCCATGCTTCTGCACAAATGGGCCGGCTCGACCGGAGAAATACCACGGGCTCCCAGAAAACTGGCCTGAAACAGCGCTTGCGCTGTGTTTCGCCGAGTGAGTGAGTTTACCAGAGGCCCAATCCCCTACCCCCCTAGAAATACCGCAGTTGAATAACAATCTGTTACCCCAGGAGGTCCATGCTCAGGAACCCCTGGAACTGAACGTGGACGTCCAGGATGCCCCTCGTATTCTGGGGAGGGCAAAACTGCGCTCCAATATGCTCGGAGCAAGAGCAAACACACTAAGGCACCCCCCTCGATTTTAAACATGGAATTTTGTAATATCAGGGGATTACACTCAAACCTTAATGCCGTCCATTACCACCTGGAGACGGCAAAGCCGGCTTTGCTCTTTTTAACCGAGACGCAGATATCATCTCCGAGTGACACATCATACCTTTCCCACCCAGGGTATTATCTCGGAAGAAGCTTGGTGTTCTTAACAGAGCGAGACAGTACTTCAGTCCGGACCAACGCCTACAACTCTACAAGGCGCAGGTTCGGCCTCATATGGAATATTGTTCTCATCTCTGGCAGGGGCGCCAAAATACCAACTGCTCCCTCTGGATCGTGTCCAACGAAGGGCCGCTCGAATTGTTGACTGCCATAGTGTCTCAAACAGCTTGGACCCCTTGGAATTACGCCGAGATGTAGCTTCACTCTGCATCCTCTATCGGTTGTATCACGGGGAGTGCTCTGAGGAATTGTTCGGAATCATACCACCTGCAACTTTTCGCCATCGACCCACGCGAAAAACATACCATCCTCATAACTTTGATGAGTGGCAGTCTTCCACAGTGCGTTTTTCGCGTAACTTTCTGCCGCGTACTGTAAAACTCTGGAACGAACTGTCACCAACAGTTTTTCCGGACCTATACGACCTTCAAGAAACGAGCGTATTCCCTCGTAAAAGGCCGGCAACGCACCTGCAGCTCTTCTGATGTTGCGAGTGTCCATGGGCGACGGTAGTTGCTTACCATCAGGTGACCCGTTTGCTCGTTCGCCCCCTTATTCAATAAAAAAAATCCACAGCCGAACATATAACCTCCTCGGTTTTTGGAAGTCGGTTAAAAATACAAGAATATCTACGATCTACAAAAAAATGAGCCTGCTTGACACATCTATCATTTTCCAAATCTGCGTAAGTTTAGTTAACTTTAGTTAGTGTTCGATGTTAGAAGTTGAAGGAGTATTGAGGTTCGAAGTTGTAAACTGCAGTTTATAAACTGTATAATGTATATTGTATTGTTTCGATATAATATTATTATATGTTGAGTTGCTGTCTAGCCCAATACACGGATACCTTGTCCTGTAAGATGGTCCTAGGTGAGCCTTGTTATGCATTCGTGTACTAACCCAGAAAAAATTACGTAAGTATTGTGTTATGAATGCAGATAGTTCTTTAGGTCATTAATTATTTATAACAAGACTTCATTCAAAATTCAACAAAAAATTTGGGTTAATACATACACAAAATGCTTAACAGCGACCATTTATCATCACCGATCGTGTGAATACAGAAAGCATTACTTAAGTACTTTTTTGTAAAGGAAATTTCGTAATGATGTCATTCATTAATATTCATAAAAAATAAAAGGTCAGAAGTAGCTCTTTTAAGAATTTAGTTTTAACCAAGAAATTTAATTTTACAAATTAATCAATTTAGCCTTATTTAGTCCACCATTGCTATCTGTATTAAAATTACTATAATCAATCTCGCTATAATTACAACACATCCGGTAACAAGAGGTAACCCTTGTTACTGAATGTGTTGTAATTATTTCGAATACTACGAACATGAAACGCCTCAAGCTGTTTTCACAAACCCAAATTGTTCTTTACAATAATTGCTATCATATTATATTACACCACCAGTTACAACTTACAAACCGATCGAGTTCCTACTTACATGCGTACCACATTATATCCATACTTCCATACTAATAGTGTGAATGCGAAAGTGTATCTGTCTATCTGTCTGTCTAGGCAGACAGATAGACGACAGACGTCTGTTAATTCTTCACGTCCAAACCGCTGAACCGATTTTGCTGAAATTTGGCATGGAGATACTTTGAGTCCCGGGAAAGGACATAGGCTACTTTTTATCGTGGAAAAATGTACGGTTCACGCGCGACAAACGAGTTTTGACGCAATATAGTTGCGGGCGTCATCTAGTAATGATAGACTCAATTTTTTGAGGATTAATCTTGTCGCGAACCTCTATAGGGGTTTTTTTAAATAAAGAAAATGTAAGAAATATAACAAGTAAATTTTTACTTGTTATATTTCTTACATTTTCTTCATTTTGTCAATCTAGAACGTATGAGTTAATTACTTAAAATTTTACATCGATATACGTCACTATTTTTATACATTTACTTTTGTTTATCTTCACTAGTAAAGATTTTTTTAACCACTTATACATAAGTGTACATAACTTTTATTTTTGCCTGTACACTTCGCGTACCCCACTTTCAGAAACCCTGCTGTAGAGCAATATACAAGATGTGACTCTATTTATTTTTATCTTAACGAACTTATATATGTTATATCCCGCTTTTTCTTCTTCGGTTTGCATCGCCCGCCCTTGTCGCCCAGGGTTTCGCAAAGACCTTCCGCCTTAGTGTGATAATAGCCTTGGGTAACATGCTGTGATATTAGGGTTAGTTGAATATATTTTGTGCCGTAGTTTTATCTTCATTATTGACATTGGATTATTGTATTTTTAACCGACTTCCAAAAAACGAGGAGGTTATATGTTCGGCTGTGGATATTTTTTTTTTATTTTTTTTTTTTTATTTTTTTTTTGTATGTTCAACGATTACTCCGCCGTTTGTGAACCGATTTTCGAAATTTTTGCTTTGTTGTATTTGGTTTTACTCCAATTTGGTACCATGTTCACAAAAGTGGTGACCTGATGATGGGATCCAGGAGTAATCGAGGGAACTCCTCGAAATTTATATGGAAACATATGGTGATTTTGGTTTTATGTGAAGTGTACTAAGAATATGCTACCAAAAAGTCAAATATTGGGTCAAGGTATACCATGGTTTCGAAGATGCTGAGAGAACTCCTGACTCCTTATAGATACACGTTTGGGAGTTTCGGCGTTGTTTTAAGAACAGAAAGCATATGCTACTATGCAACTCATGTTCATCATCATAATCATAATCATCATCATCATCATCGTCTTCATCATTACCACGTCGTGTTAAGGTCACGGTGTCACCAAAGTCTCATGGCACAGAATAGATAATAGTACAAAGGCATAGGTGTGGATATACTAATAATAATAATAATTTTATACTGTATAACAACACTTTGTTTAAATATACGGCGGTCAGCGCCGCGGAGGCGACGGTATCGCGGCGCCGCCGCGCGTCTTCCGCCACGCGCCGCGCGTGGCGGAAGACAACAGATCGAATATACTTTACTACTTTATATACAGATCGAATACTTTACTAACTTCTTTATAAAATTTTAATAGACAAAATATAGAATTAAAATAAAGTTATTTTAAAAAGAGCATTTAAACAAAACAAAGTCAATAAGTGTCTTTTTAATTAGTTATACTTATTAATCGATAGATGGCGCACTAAGTATCGATTTGAATGGATTTGAAATTGAATTCTTGATTACAAGAACAGCTGTCAATAATTATGATAATATTATATTATATTATATTACTAGCTGTCCCGGCAAACGTTGTTTTGCCATATAAATAATTTTTGGTATGAAAAATAGATGTTGGCCGATCCTCAGACCAATATCCTCACAATATGCTCACATAATTTCATGAGAATCGGTCAAGCCGTTTCCGAGGAGTATGGCAACGAAAACTGTGACACGAGAATTTTATATATTAGATGAGTAGCTACGCTACATTCTATGCAAGTTTATACAATTTTTCATCTGATAGATCCTTCGATCGTGGAAAAACGAGACACAATAGCCTTTCTATTGTTATCGCAATCGCCGGTGACCGGTTGGGGTTTGAAGTATTAAAATTGTTAAATTACTTAGCACAATATGTTCACTTCACTGATAATATATTATTTTGTGAGTGTGAACTGTGACTCTTAACAAATTGTAATAAGATACGTAAAATATACGCGAAGGTTTACCTACTAGTGTAACTAAAAAGAGTGAAATTATTATTATTTTTAACAAAAAATTAAAACCGACTTCCAAGGTAAAAACAATATTAACATTAATATGAACTAAAAAGTATTAAATAATTTTTGCTATCTAATAGTGCCTTTTTCCGAATTCGGCTAAACCTCAACTATTTCTGTACTCAATCTTCATTATTTTGAAGTCGGTGCCAGTTCCAAAAGTTTCAAATATTCTGTCAGAGGACTGAAGATTCAGCTATCTGGTACCGACTTCAAAATAATGAAGATTGAGTACAGAAATAGTTGAGGTTTAGCCGAATTCGGAAAAAGGCACTATTAGATAGCAAAAATTATTTAATACTTTTTAGTTCATATTAATGTTAATATTGTTTTTACCTTGGAAGTCGGTTTTAATTTTTTGTTAAAAATAATAATATTGAATATTATTGGATCTTATTTTATTGTATTGAATTTAATTAGTTTTATTGTATTTTATTGGATTAATTTATGTAATGGCTTTAATGTTTAAATTGGCATAGTATTGTAACATCTGTAGATGTTATATCAGTAATTATTAAGTAATTGTTCTCTTTCTGAAAACAAAGAGCCCTAATAACGTGAACGTTGAAATTAAAAAAAAAAGACCTTCCGCCCGGGGCTTCGCAAGAGATTTTGATTTTCATCACACATTTCTAAGATAACTCGTCCCACACTAAATACAAAGAAGATACTTCAAACTTATACCACACTTCATATTTTAGTGTTATTCAGGTTAAAATATTATAAAGGTTTTCAATTTACAGTTCAACATCAGCGGAACTCTAAAACCAGTTCATTACGTATCCATTTCATAGCGCGAGTTAATTTTTTGATGAAAATGTTTGTGTTTCAAAATTATTTACATTTTGCTGTTTAATTATCTTTAAAATACTTTAGTTAAATTCGAAAATGTATAATAGTTCATTTTTCAGAACAGCTTGGTTTTAAGAATATTTTTTTCTAAATTCACTGTTTGAACACCCGTAGCAATAATATTATAAACTAGCTGTTGCCCGCGACTTCGTCCGCGTCAGCAAAATGTGGTAACAAAGATAGAAAATTTTCTCCTTTTTAGGGTTCCTTACCCAAAGACTCCGAAGATGAGAAACGGGCCCCTATTGCAAGGACTTTGCAGCCTGTCTGTTTGTCCGTCTGTTTTATGTCTGTCTATCCTTGAACACTTCAAGCTCATGAAGCCGAACCGATTTTGATGAAACTTTGAGCCCCGGGAAACAATTTTATATTATGATTTGTCACGAAAATAACAATCCACATTTAGAGAGGAAATAGGATTTTTATAATAATTATAATACCTTAAGTAGATAAAGAAATAACCCTTTTTATTAGTTGAATTTGGCGAAAGACCCAAGTTAATACCCGGTTTACCAATTCTATAATACTCGTAGGGTCTTATTCGAGGTACACCGACCATTACAGACCACAAAACGTTCGGATAATCCCTCCTGTGACATGGGGTATGCGTAGGGATTGCAATTCCGCAAAGCGGGATCCCGCGGGATTGCGGGATCCCGCGCCAATTATTAGTCTGCTGGATCCCGCACCTACAAAACGTGGATCCGCGGATCCCGCATAACCCATTTGCATAATTTCTCGGGGAGACGGGAGTCCATATTATGATGGAAGCTTTGATAGCAGCACATTGTGCCAAACCCGATCAAAAGCCTTCGCAATGTCCAAACTAACAGCCAATGCCACTCCCTTCGACACAATGGCCTGTGCCCAACGATGAGTTAGGTACGCCAAGAGATCATCAGTCCAGCGACCCTTATGGAACCCGTACTGTTTGTCACTTAGTAATCCCTGGCCGTCCAAGTATTGATTATAAATTGGTTATAGCGATTGGTCTGTGATTGGAAGAATTTGAGCGGTCACCTTTTTTGGGGATTGGGTACACCAAGGTTGTCTTCCAGGAAGCCGGTACAATACCAGAAGAACAGGAGAGCCCAAAAAAAATGCGATAATATCAGAGCTAACTCTGGAGCACACTTTTTTTAACACAATAGTTGGGATTCCGTCAGGCCCACTCGACTTGTGGATATCAAGGGAACGGAGGGCTATTTGCACTAAGAGCTGATTAAACCAAATATCCGACATGACACTCATGCATCGCGGTATGGTCGGCGGTTTCTGCAGTCCCCCGTAATCTCGGGTTAAGTTTGACGCAAAAAAGACCCAGAAGATCCGCTTTGTCTTTTGTGCCATGTGCCAACGATCGATTTTCGACGTGTAGGGATGGTAGGGTTGGCTTGCAGAAATTCCTTTCAATTTGGCCAGAAACCACAATGCACGCGAAGGCAGGCGCTCGAGTCTCTCACCAATTCTATAATTGAAGTGCAGTTTCTTTTGCCCGATTGATCTCTTTCTTGTGGACTTCATTTTATATGTGCTGGTATTTAAATCCCGAGCAGACACTGCATTAACCCAGGATTGGTAAGCCTTCTGCTACCAACGAGTAGCTTTTTTGGAGGATGAACCAAACCAGGGATGAAATCTGACGGAAGTTGGAACTACAAAGGACGGAATGAAAAGCTTCATCCTTTGCATCACCACTGTAGCAACGGAGTTGGCACTTGGCAGTGTTGGCCGGGAAAATCCGGCGAGAAGCACAAGTGCCCTATAAAGATAGAACGCAAAAAACGACCGCATCTGATCCCAGTCCGCTAACTTGTAGTACCACACACGACGGTATTTGAGAGCACGCTGTCGTAATACCGTCGTAAGTGGCACAGAACTCCTAATAAGACAATTATCCGATGAACCAAGTGGTGCGGTCATGGATGCTTGGTAGCCATCAGGATTTGAAGTCAGCAGAATGTCCAACAGGGAAGGATTCTGACCACTACATATGGGATTCGCGAAGGCGTAGCAACAGAGTTAAGTCGTCCGCAAGGGCAAAGTCGCAGACAGATCTTCCCGCATTATCAGTTTTACTGGAATTGAGCCAGTCGGCGTGGTGGGCGTTAAAGTCGACAAGTATTATGATCTCAGCGAATGGGTTCTGCTGCTGCACTAAATCTGAAGCAGCTTGCAGGTCTTCAAAGAGTCAGTCCGTCGCGGGGTCACCTCTATGGGACCTATATAAAGGCACGCAATACACATAATCGCGAGGGTGGTCATCGGAATCAATGCGGAGCCATAATGTTGAGAGGTCCCTGACTTCAAGATTGCTGAGACATTAAAAGCATTTTAATTTTAGGATCTAATACGACTAGTCGAGATACCACATCATTTAATTATTATTTTGTTACGAAACAAATATTTTTGTGGCATAATATGAGACATTTTCTATTAATAAAGTTTATTATTAATAAAACATAAACCCGTAGTTTCAATTTATTCAATTTTATAACATAAATTAAAAGATGCGGGATCCCGCAGGATCCCGCGGGATTGAATAAGGTGCGGGATTGCAATCCCTAGGTATGCGACATGTTACAGTTAACACCCCGCTACACATTATACACGACTTTTAAGGTCCATACAGCAGCTTTAATATAAATAACTAACAGAGAAATGGTCGTCTGTCCCACTGGGTGATGAGAGTAAAGGAACAGAGAGTGCTCACCATAAAATTACTCCTGCGCGGCGTAACTGGCCTGGTTTCAATGAAACCGCTGACGTTACCACCGTCACCGAAACGATATAATTAATATATCAACTAACTAACCTATAACTCCACTGGCTCAGCGACCCAAACTGGATTGACAGACTGGCCCAGGATTATTCTGAGGACTTTCCTTTCAGCGACTAGAAGTTTGTTCTTCTCCTTTTGTGTCAGCGTCCGAGCCTCACAGCCATACATTAGTATAGGCCGAATAATCGTGTTATAGATTCGGATTTTTGTATTTTTGCTGAGAAGCTTGGACACGAGCACCTTGTGAAGAGCTGCGCTGCATCGCAGGGCGTTTTTAACGCGAATGTCAATCTCGTCCTCTCGACGGTTGGTGTCAGTCACAGTACACCCGAGGTACTTAAATTTGTGTACACCCCTATACGTTGTATCTCCAACATGTAGCTGGTCTTCGCAAGGTTTACGCGTGTTCTTGTAGCGTCTCATGTGAGATACTCCGTTTTATCGTGGCTGATCCCTGAGCCCTATCTACTAATATAATTATTACTAGCTGTTTCCCGCGACTTCGCCCGCGTTATCATAGTATACCTATATAGACTTTCATTTAAACTTTCAACCCCTATTTCACCCCCTTGGGGGTAATATTTTCAAAAACGCTTAAACACGTATCCAATCATTTTTAATCAGTAGCCCAAACATAAAATTTCATGCTTCTAACTCAAGAAATAACGGACTTCCGTTGAAACTTTCAACCCCAATTTCACCCCCTTGGGGGAAGAATTTCCAAAAACGCTTAAATACATATCCTTTCATTTTTAATCAGTAACCCAAAGATAAAGTTTCATGTTCCTAACTTAAGAAATGACGGACTTTCATTCAGACTTTCAAGCCCTATTTCACCCCCTTCGGGGTAAAATTTTCAAAATTCCTTCCTTAGTGGGTGTCTACTTAATAAAACAACCCTACTCACCAAATTTCATGGCTGTAACTTTAAGAATTTTTGCTCAGCGATGATGAATCAGTCAGTCAGTCAGGACATGTAATATTATAAGTATAGATTATACGTATGGCAGACCAAAGTTGGTTCGTCATCTGCCTAAGAATCAATTTCTCTGGTATACTGAGTCTGATCTAAAACTATTTAATGTAAAATACAACGTACTTTTCATTATAAGCTATGCAAATTGCAGATTGTCTGACAAGTAAGATGATCCATATGCGCCGGATGGGCATGTAAAAAGTCGGTCCTGGTGGGTTATTATGACCTCTTATTTCCAGCCAGTTTATGCCCGAAAACGGTACATTTTGGGCGTAAACTGGCTGGAAATAAGAGGTCATAATAGCAGACCAAAGTTGGTTCGTCATCTGCCTATGAATCAATTTCTCTGGTATACTGCGTTTGATCTGAAACTATTTAATATTATCAATTCAATGTTAATTGTTATGATCTGTCGCCTAGGTTTGACGTAACACGACCAAACTAGGTAGGTCCCCCATCTGCCTAGGAATCAACTTCTCTGATAGTACAATAGTACAATTTGGGTACTTTTGACCCTACGACAAAACTTGCCTTTTAAACGGCCGGGTGTAGTTCAGTGTCCTAACGAAGTCACGTACATCTTCTTATCCCAACTTCTATCGCCCCAAAAACCTAATCACAACTAATTTGAGCCGTTTATATCTTCAAAAATATTTACAGAGTATTTTCAGCGGATTTATAGTTGAGGGATTTCGAGATTAAATCTAATCCTCTACTATCCACTCACAACTTTTTATCAGGACGTTGATAAAGAATATTTTTAACCGACTTTAAAAATGTAGAAGGTTATATATTCGGCTGTGGATATTTTTAAGTAGGTCACACTAGTCACTACTAATAGCGGCGTTGCCACAGACATAGATCAAGATAGATACCGCATGTCGCTCCATTTTTATGAAAACGAGCGTGTTACTTTTTTCCTACCACTGCACTGTGACGTACCGATGATAAGAAACGTGTCCATTATCAAGGCCAACGTTTCTATTTGAATTTCTACAGCTCAAATCTCAATACGGCACTTTTAGGCATTTAGGCGTTTTTAAAATTCCTATTGACGTCCGATTCCGATATCAGACTAAAGAACAGACTTTCGAAAGACGAGCATTGCTCGTCGTTCTGAAACGCGATATTATGGCACGCGAAGTACATACACATGCGGTATCTATTTTGATCTATGTCTATGGGCGTTGCGCACTTTTTTGGGATGGGTCAAAAATGTTAAGACCGTGTCAACTCGTCACGTCCTGATCGAAAATTCGTAAGACGGAGTGACAGTAGACCGTCGTCTTTTTTTTTTATTAAAACGAGCAAACGGGTCACCTGATGGCAAGCAACTACCGTCGCCCATGGACACTCACAACATCAGAAGAGCTGCAGGTGCGTTGCCGGCCTTTAAATGTTCCCAAGTTCAAGTTGTTTTTTACGTCTATGAAATATCACATACTTTTTTCTATAACAAGCGATAAAATATGCTATTGCGTCTCTGCATAATGTTTTACCTACGTGTATACGTGTATACAATATACATAATACAGAATACTACATATTCTATTGTGTATTATATAATTGATTCGTAGTAGTAGACCCAGTTTTGGACAACTGGGTCTACAACCTAGTTATAGACAGAATCAATTGAGGAGTGTGCTGGTTCGGGGTGACAAGTAAATTGCTATTTGCTATAGTAAACAATCAAATCCGAGAATTGAAAAATTGTGAAATATAAGGAAGAGTTCACAATAATTATGTATAAGTATTAAAATAAGTTTGTGTTGTTAAAATACTATCCGCGGGAACCGTACATATTTATGACATAAAATCCTGGTTTCTAAAAACCTTAGGGTTTTACCCGACTTGACAGGACTTTATTATTTCCTTAGTGTTGTTGATTAATGTTTGTTGTAAGCCAATCAAAAGCGCTACTGAAAATATTAATTCCTAAAAAGTTTTAAGAAAATGGTCGAATGCCATTAAAATTAAGGGTAGTACGCCCGCGTCAGTAAAAACAATCACATTTTTATAAACGCGCCCTTACACTTAATTACATAACAACAAAACATGGAAACTTCACATTATTGATTTCGGTGTTGTTTTTGTAATATTTTAAAACATGACTCGAACTGTGAAAGTTAAACGACGGAAGGTGAATAAAATAATACTTTCTGAACAGCCGTGTCATGATGTAAGTTAAATAATTGTATTTTACTCGTAAAAAGATAAAACCGACTTCAAAATTGTACGTAATTGAGAATTAAAACGACCTATCTCCAAAACTACTGCACCGATTTTGATGAAACTTGCACTATTCTCTAAATTGAACAATACTTAGTACAACAAAAAAAGAATTACTGAAATTGGAATGGTAGTTCCAGAGATATGCGAACACAAACATAAAAGCATACATACATACTTACATAAATACATACATACACTTTTGAAATTTGGCACATTTGTTCAGACGCTGATATAGACTGACATAAACGAAAATTGGACAGTTTTGGAAATATTACATACATACGCGACGAATTGATAACCTCCTTTTTTGAAGTCGGTTAAAAAAATTACACTTCACTCGCTTTTCATCAAATTCTTCCAGTAGATTCTGTCACTCTCACGCATGATACAGCATGTGTGCGCGTGAGGTAGACCGCCGATAACTCTCGAAGCGACATTCGAGTCATGAGAATAGACCCCTCGAAAGGGACGATAGGACAAACAACGAATATTTTAATCCTTCGATCGTGGATTCGTGGAAATCTATTGTTATCCTATTGTGTCTCGCTCACCGGTGATAATAAGCATTGCCGCCGTATCGACCATATACACTCTTTTCACCAAAGACTATTTTAACACTTCTGTAGGCTTAGCACGGCTGTAGCCGAAACGCGAAAGAATAAAAACGCTGACAGTTTTTGCGGATAAACTGACAGATTTTCTTTGTTAGTATCTCTTTGTTACCGTTTACCGTAAAACCTTTCTATGTTGTCCATGCTATAAAGTGATGCTGGTGATGCGTACTTGCACCATCGTCTCTACTCTCTAATTCTCTATTACCCGCCAAGGTTATTTCTATTTTCAGGTGTTTTTGGAAATCATGTCGAAAGTGTTCAGATGGTCCCGTTTTTTGGGGGTGGTAGGTGGTGCGAGCATTTGGTGGAAGCTGTGGGGAGCCTTCGTGGTGGGCTGGCTGGTGGCCATCGAGGGTCAGGCAGTGTGGAAGGTCATCAAAGCGTTGAGTGGACTAGCAAGGGATACTACTGGTAATAGTAAGTACTTAATTATTGACTTCAACATAGGTAGTGTATATTATATTCTTTGACATAGGAGAGTTGGCATTAATAGGACAGTTTGACTGGAAACCGGATTGAAACAACGCTCAGGCCGGTATTTTACCGGAGATGTAGAGTGTAGGGAATTTTTATGGAAAGAATACACCTTCATGTGAAGAGTTAACATTTCTCTGGTGTCGCAAAGACTACAATAGCTTGCGGTCATAACCTATATTATTCTACCCCGTGGTTCACTCTGTCTCGGCGTATTTTTAGAGCATATTCGATACAACAATATTTCATCTTTATAAGATAACTTTCTGATAAAGTGCTTAATAGGCTATTCACAGCTTTTTTGACAGATTATCCATGCTTCATCTGTCAAGTAAAGTGGTGGATAGCCTATCCGGCACTTATCAGGAAGTGGTGAAACAGGCCCTTAATATTAAAGTTTATAACCAGCTGATAAATATACCAATTTGATCACAATCTCTTCAATTTGTTCCTATTTACAGTAAAGCTGATTTTATCACCCTTTTCAGGAAGCATCACAGTACGGTTCGCTGGTACCATATTCTACATGGGCAACCTGATAGGCCTCATACTCTGTTGGAGGCTCTCCTCATCATGGGTAACCCTGGCCAAGTATTGGACGTCCTTAGAACTGGGTCTGAGTACAAAACAAGTGCCGAAAGACAAAACCATCAAGTATAGAATGAATGCTGTGATCATTGTCATTGCTATAGGCGCTGTTGGTAAGTTTATGCATACTAATATTGTAAATGCGAAAGTGTGTCGATTTGTCCACTTATAGCTATTGTTAATATGAAAGTGTGTCTGTCCGTTACATCCAGCGTAAACTGCTAAAGCGATTTTGATAATATTTCGTATGGTTATACCTCGAGTCTGAGGAAAAACACATCATGACGGATAGCCAATTATTTCCACCACATCCTGTTTGGTACCTCATCTCACGTATTATAGACTATAGTTATTTATATATCTTGAATAGTAATTAATATGGGTTGGTTCTGGGTTTTTAAATATTTTCATGTTGTGTAAAATATATTGTAGAATTGAAAAATATTTTTAAAATAAATAGGGAACGGTCTATTCAAATTTCAAGCCATTGTGTGCAAAAATATTACATGCTGGCGTTCCATTTATTTGGAAGTTTTTTTCAATGATACTATATAATATAGATATTAAATGAAAGGGATTTTTTTTGTATGACGAAAAATCTCTAACCTATGGGAGAAATAAGTTAAAAACGGATTTTTCCAGAAGTGATTTCTTACTAGCGACAATATAAATTGAAGCAATAATACAGGGTGTTTTTTGCATAATATTTTTTACTTTCTTCCTCGTTAACTTTTATCTCCCTTGACTTAGAGATTTTTTGTAATAATATTAACTAATGGTGTTGGCTTACTGTTACTCGACTTAATGATAGTTAATTTCCTGGTTGTATGTGTATTTTCAGTGGAACATCTCCTGAATGTGATGCTCAACTTGGAAACAGATTGCTCGTTTGTGGAATGTCTACGACGGTTCATGCTCAAATCTCATGGATTCCTGTTCTTAGAGCGTAAGTACTAAGTTCCTGACAAAAAATATATCCACAGCCGAACAAATAACCCCTTTCTTTTTGGACGTCGGTCAAAAAAGTACATCAAAATCGGATGCTAAATGACAAAGTCAAATAGCAGGAAACCACAATATCGCCATACATCACGCTCCACTTTATAGCTTCAACTCTATGTAGGTTCTGCACAAGTTATGGATCGCTCGGGTAAAAGGGAGGGGCAGAGCACAATGTTCGATTTTTAGGTCTGTTTAGTAGGGCGAGGATTGTATGAAGCGGGTTTGCGTACACGCTATTGGTAGATCAGTGGTAAGGCGGATTATGATTGGTTAATTTCGTGTCAACGTGTTATTGACAGTAGGCTATTGGTAAATATTGTAGTGAAAGTTGTGCGTCATATAATACAGCAATTTTATATGAAACTAGATGATGCCCGCAACTCCGTTGCGCCAAAATTCGTTTATTGAACCGAAAATTGTTCCGGGATAAAAAGTATCCCATGTCCTTTCCCGGGATCCAAAGTATCTCCATGTAAAATTTCAGCAAAACCAGTTTAGCAGTTTGAGCGTGAAGAGGTAACAGACCATAACAGACAGACAGACAGACAGACAGACAGACATACAGACACACTTTCGTATTTATAATATTAGTATGGAAGTATGGATGAGATGTAGCACGTAATTTTCATGTAACTTACCTGAACAAATCATAATATTATTATCGTTATGTTATGAATATAAAATTGGAAGCAAATAATAAGTTGCAGATAGCGTAGGTGGTACCTTTCCTACCCACGCATCCATCTTATTTGTAGTTGAAAAATATTTTTGTAGTAAAAACTTTGTCTTGCACATTTGAGATGGGTAAAAAATGTTAAACTCGGTGAGGTCACGTGATTGACCACGATATCGTAAGAAAGAGGAGGTAGGAAAGGAAGTAATAACTGCATTAACCTTTATACGGTATACCTAACTTTATACCAGGCGGTATTGTGTGTCTACTTCTGCTTTTTACTGCTGGTTCTCCCAACGTGTTTCTTGTTACACGTAACCGACAGGCGTTGACAGCAGGTGCGATGCTGATCGACAGCAGATACTATGCTGTCAAACACCTGTTGCTTACCTGTCTCAAGATAGATCACCCTGTCGTTGTTTTCAGATCAGTACAAAGACTGGTACACCATACCGTTGCTGTTCATGAGTAACTTGGCCACGGCAGTATGGAACTTGCAAGATTTGCTGGTGATTCTGATCAGTATGGGCCTGTCCTCAAGGTATAATAGACTGAATGCTTGGGTGAAGAAGGTATTAGAAGTGACCAATGAGAAGAATTTGACCCCAGTAAGTATTTTGTTTCCATAACAGTTTTTTTTTTAATTCAGAGATTTTTTTGTATAAGTACACCAAAAATATGAACGAAGGTGGATTGCGTGTTAGTTAGCGTTTGCTGTCGCCCTTCTGGCAAAAGCAAAGCATATTTATTTATTTTATTTATTTAACACTTTTTGTACAATGTACAATGGCGGACTTAATGCCATAGGGCATTTTCTACCAGTCAACCATTGGGTGGTAACAGAGACAAAACTAAAACGGTGCTTTCTGTGTAGAAAAAAACATTAGGAACACACATTTAGGAAATACATAAATAAATATACAATAAATACTGATAAAGATAATAACGAATACTAGGCATATGATATAATAATATAATAATTATAATAACATATAAATATAATATTATACATAATATACATATACTTATATATAATATCTACATAATATACATATTTATTAAACATACACTTACATAAGTACATAATATTATACACATCCATATAAAAACTAATATAGTATATTAGTTCTTTTACTTAAGATTCTGCCAATTTTTTAGATACAATAGTCGGACTCTACGTTTAATTTTACTTATACTCGAAGCTTCTTTGGTATTATTGTCATAATATGGTTTTTAAACGAGCCATACAAAATTGTAGGCACTCACTCAACACAGTGGACTGTAAATACGAGTATGTCAATTCAATGTGTACATTCCTGTGTAGTAAATAAAGTTTAATTTAAAATGGTTTGTTTAAAATGCATTGTACGCAGTCGCGACGATACAATGCAAATGCTGCTCTGCTCCACAGAACATAAAGACTCTGAAACTGCACACGTGGCGACGCATCAGAACAGCATTTGTACAACAGGCGACGTTAGTGAGGCGCGTCAACGGTGATCTTGGAGTGTTGCTGCTCGCCTCCACCGCTTTCAACTTCTACTTCATTTGCTTGCAGCTGTTTTTGGGATTTGCGTGAGTACGCGATGGTAGAACAAGTAAAACACACACTCAACGAACACTCCTTCTGGCGCATAAATAGGATTTTTATTAGCCTTTCTTAATTTTTTTTCCATGGGGAAATCCGTTATGGATTCTTGCACTTGCGGTTATGCACAGGGTAGCCTATAGGGGACTCTCTTAGGAATAATATGACTATAGCTGCTGCCTTCATGCCCAGCAATAACAGCAGCAAATTTCAGTTGCGGGGAAATGCGTGGTGGCCGCAAAGGAAAATCTTCCGACCGAGCGAGGTGATATGCCCGGACAGGCCGAAGCCCCTTGATTGATTTCAGATGTCGTCTATATACCGACTAGACGCACTTAAAAAACTTCGATAGCGCGATGCAAGAATGTGGCGCTAATTGTACGTACACAGTACTTCCTGATGAGGCACGCCAAGTGGTTACTACAGATACTAACTCGATTTTGATTTATCTTATTTACCCAGTGTTCGGTTTTTGCAAACAAACTCAAAACAAAATCGACATCGCAGTGAGCAAACGTAAAACTGTATGTATATTGTAAAAGGGCTATTTCAGAATGTTTTTTGAAGTGAAAACTTCTTTAGCGGCGTTGAGCACTTCTGTAGGATGGGTAAAAACTGTGAAACTCGCGCCAGATTTTCGTGTTGATCGAAAAACCATACAAAACGCGTAAGACCGTAAAACGGTTGGAGAGTAGTGTTGTAACATCGAAATTAAAATTAAATGATAATTAAAATTAAGTAATAATTAAAATTAAATAATAATTTAAATTAGTAATAATTAGAATAATTAAGTAACATTTAAAATTAAATATGGATTAAAATTAAATAATATTTAAAAGTAAATATGGATTGAATAAAATTAAATAATAATTAAAATAAAGTACTTAATTATTAAAATAAAGTAATGATTAAAATTGAGTAATAATTAAAACAATTAAGTAATGATTAAAATTAAGTAATAATTAAAATTAAGTTAAGATTAAAATTAAGTAATAATTAAAATTAAGTAATGATTAAAATTAAGTCATGATTAAAATTAAGTAATGATTAAAATTAAGTAATAATTAAAATTAAGTAATGATTAAAATTTAGTAATGATTATAATTAATTTATGATTAAAATTAAGTAATAATTAAAATTAAGTAATGATTAAAATTAAGTAATAATAAAAAATAAGTAATGATTAAAATTAAGTAATAATTAAAATTATGTAATGATTAAAATTAAGTAATGAATAAAATTAAGTAATGATTAAAATTAAGTGATGATTAAAATTTTGTAATGGTTAAAATTAAGTAATGATTAAAATTCTGTAATGATCAAAATTAATTTTAATCGAAATTGATTAATCTAACAATCGATAGGTTTTTTTTCGATTGTCGATATATTTTTTTAATCGTAAGGGTTACGATTAATTAAAAATGGTTTAAAAAAAATGCACAACGTTAATAATCAAGTTTTCACTTCTGCCGGCACTCCCGGAGTGCAACCCGTCTTTTTTTTCTGTTTGTTTCAGTCACGGTCTATCAGAGCTTCTGCTGAACAGAATATATTACATCGTATCCTTCTCCTGGCTTTGCTTCCGGGCGTCTCTGGCGATATTGACAGCGGCTGGCGTCAACAGGCTGTCAAACGCAGTTATACCGGAACTCTACCAGTGTCCTCCAGAGTTTTATAACGTAGAAGTAAGTAAAGATCAAAATCGGTTCCTCCTTGGGAGCTATGACTTGTATACAATTATACACATAATAGCACAGTATAGTATAGTATACATACACACAATAGACACGTAAAATTTACAACACCCCTCTTTTTGCGTCGGGGGTTAAAAATAAACAATATGTCCGTAATTATCCGTTGAGAATTTGAGATGCACACAAGATCTATCTTGTGTGCATCTCAAATTCTCAATCTCTAGATTAGATAGAAATCTGTGATAGACAAGTTAAAGACAAGGCAGACAGAAACGTCAAATATAATATTTACATAATATATTATACCCTCTGTTTTCATTGGGGTTAAAACAGTTTTTAGAAATTCATATTTTTGAAAAAAATTAAATACCACCTAGCTCGGTCAAAAAATCTTCCTTTGTGGTCCATTCATATTTTCACAACCCTATATTCACCTGTGTTGGTCGAAAAAAAGTTTTTTTTATGCAATTAATATGTTGATATGTAGGTAGTACCTCAATATTATCATAAGTACTGCATTTTAAACAAAGCTTAACGTTTTTATCGATCTACTCAAGCTGTAAGACTTATATTCATAACTTCGTAAGTTAAGTCATAAAGTTGCCAGCAAGAAATAGATGTGAACCATATTTTAACCGTCACTTCTTTGTAACTTAGTTAACTGCGATAGAGTCTTTGCGACAGCTTAAATGTATAAATTTTTATTCAGTATCTTTGAGTGGGATTTGCCTTTCATAAAACTGAATTACATATTATTAAGTTGTATAAATTATTTCTTCTTTATGGTACTACTAATCAGATTTAATGCAATACTAGCATTTTCAATATTCCATATTATATTATATTCCATACATTTTGATCGGTGATTCTATAAAGAAGCGATAAAGAAAATGTGTTGGCTAGGGGCTCTGTGTCTGTATAATAGTTTAAAATAAATAACAGATACGATGCGAGCTGCAAATAGCTCCTGCCTCCTACTTTACTAAGGTCAATGGCCGCTGGTGCTTTTCCTCCCCACTTTGAGTATAGCGGCTTGCTTTGGTCCAAAGATTTTTTTTTTGTTTACAGATAGAGAGGCTTCAAAAACAACTGAGTGAGGAATGTGTGGCCTTGAATGGACTAGAACTATTTTACATCAGAAGAGGAATACTGTTACAGGTAGGCTTTAATAATTGTCTTTGTCCCTTTAGGGTCAATTCAGACAGTTTGGCGACCTCTGTGGCTCAGTGGGGAGCGCGTTGGTAGCTCAAGCCGGGGGTCGCGGGTTCGAATTCCGCTGACGGAACAAAAAATTTTCAATGTTACCGGGTCTGGATGTGTACCTATTAAATATGTGTATGATATAATAAAATCATAAATGTATATATAGTATAAAAGTATTAAATATAATATTTCTGTTGTCTGGTAACACAAGTCCTTTAGGTACTTATCACGGGGCCAGACTGATGTGGTGTGAAGCATCCATAGATATTATTATTATTAACGTAACGCGTAGATGCATTTCGAAATTTATACTGAATTGACAGATTTGAATGGGGATTGTCCATTTTTTTTAAATTGTGCTCATTACAAAAATATTTCGAGGAATAAGGTCAGTGATCGTTTTTCTGTATATAGACGAAAAAAATACCCATTAGTTACTTATATTTTTGAACAAATATGTTTAACCTTAGTTTGACCTTCAATGGCGTTAAATTAGCAATAAATTCGACCAGCATTACTTTTCGAACTTTTGGTAAGCTTCTCGTATCTGCTTTCACATAATGATAACTTGCATTTGACGAACCGGCCATTATAAATACGATTGAAAGGAAAAAAAAAAAACATACTGCAGAGGTCATTTGGCCGCCGATGATGACGTCAGAGCGAAAGTTTAAAAATTTATTGAGAAAAAACTAGCCAATGAATTTCAAAATTATTTAATTTATATTCTTAAAATACCCTATTTTAACAAAAAAAAAATATAAAAAGTACATGTGATTTTTTTTTGGACAATGCCCATTGCGTGAGACGTGTTGCGAATCTGTCAAATCAATCCAGAAATGCATCTACGCGTCGCGTTGCGGTCTGAATTGACCCTTATATTTCACAGTTATTTTATTAGTATTAATTACTAACTTTTGACTCCACTGCTGCCGTAGTCAGTTTATGGAGTAAAGCAAAGGTTGGAACAGAAAGTGCTGCTAGCACTTACAGTAAATAACTCGACCAAAACCTAACATGTTGCACACATCGTCGTCAAATGAGAACCAAACCCTTGCTTCTTTGTCTTTGCTGGTGCTGCAATCAACCGTGAAAACATTGATGTACTAGAACTAAATGATGCCCGCAACTCCGTTGCGCCAAAAATCGTTTATCGCGCGGGAACCGTACATTTTTCCGGGATAAAAAGTATCCTATGTTCTTTCCCGTGACTCAAAGACCAAAGTATCTCCATACCAAATTTCAGCAAAATCGGATCAGCGGTTTGGGCGTGAAGAGGTAACAGACAGACAGACAGACAGACAGACAGACAGACAGACAGACAGACAGACAGACACACTTTCGCATTTATAATATTAGTATGAATTACATCCTATTGTTTTTTGTTTCAGATAGCAGGAACTGTGTTCACTTACGCCTTGGTCTTGATTCAATACGACACTGAGCAGAATACAACCAACGTTCCGGAAAATGTTACCACTCTGGCATAAAACATAAATAAACATAATATTATTATATAAAAATCTTTATTTTACATCCAGGATCCCCCTTTTTTAATTTTTTTGGAACCTCATTATTCATATTCAACAGTCAACACATAGTTTTTTAGGGTTCCGTACCCAAAGGATAAAAATGGGACCCTATTAATAAGACTTCGTCTGTCCGTCCATCCGTCTATCCGTCTGTCCGTCTGTCCGTCTGTCTGTGTGTCTCCAGGCTGTAACTCAAGAACCGCTATAGCTAGACTTACGAAATTTTCACAGATTGTGTATATCTGTTGCCGCTATAACAACAAATACTAAAAACTAAATAAATTAAATATACGGGTCTCCCATAAAACAAACGTGATATCTTTTTCCTATTTTTTGCTCGATATCAATAACGGCAACACATAGGCACTTGAAAGATTCACTAAATACTCAGTTTTATTCGTACTTTAATCCATACTTCCATACTAATATTATAAATGCGAAAGTGTGTCTGTCTGTATGTCCGTCTGTCAGTTACCTCTTCACGCTTAATCCGCTGAACCGATTTTGCTGAAATTTGGCATGGAAATACCTTGAGTCCCGGGAAAGGACATAGGATAGTTTTTATCCCGGAACGTACGGAACGGAGTTGCGGGCGTCCTCTAGTTATTTATAAAAATACAAAAAAAAAAAACACACACACACAGAAGTGACAAGACACACAAAAGTACAAATAGACAAGACATTGCGTGAGTCAGTGTTGTTTATCGAAACGATTAATACCATCATGAAACTAGAACGTGCAGTCTGTTTTACAACTCTATACTTGTATTATATTATAGGGCAATTTATGAATATTATACTAAAACTATAAAATGTTGCTTAAACTAACAATTCAGTTTGGCTATTTAAAAGGTACACATAATGTGAAGTCTAAGCGACCATTACGAATTTTAACCTAACTATTACGTGGCTTATGCTAGGTGCGTTCAAAGTAATTCCTGTCAAACGGGCACAATAGACTAATTCTGTCTACTCTGCGGACAATGTACAACACAGTGTCGAAAAGTTTGGTCAAGTTAAGGTGCATAGTAAATTAGTATAAGTTCTTAAATACTGTCGTAAAATACACAAATGTTATTAAATTGTATACTACAGACTTGATTACCTTCGCTTGGACAGGGATATAATATGACTACTTTATGCTGGTTATCAAATTGAGTATCTCGTTTAATTTTCAAATTTTAGGTACATAATATGGTATGCCAGGGTTTGTCAACCTTTTAATGATAATATGACCTTCCCTGGCATAAAAAATAATTACGTAGTTTCACCTTTTTTATCATGTATATGTATTGATTGTATGCGTATGAATATAAATGTATCATTTTACCTTTAGTAAAATTCTACGACTATGGTCATTTTTTTCATCTTTATTGTTTTTCTCTGAACCTCTTTTCTCTAGCTCTTTCGACCTCTGGCGACCACCCAGAGAGTCGCGACCCATAGCTCGAAAAACACTGTGATTTGTAGTAATATAAAAATCATACTATAAACTACTAAATATTTACCTTTTCTGTAAAAAGCTACTACTAGACTTTACTTAATTTTTTGTATCAATCATTATTTATGTTTGACCACACTTAAGACGCAGTCTATCGAATTAAGTTTGACAGCACTGTTGAGTGCAGAGTTTCGTTTATTATTAATACGTTCACACAACTTACGTAAAAATAATGTCATATACGGCAATCAAAATTGCATATATCAATCTATACTATAATATAATATTATAATTGGGAAGAGTTTGTTTGAATGCGCTAATCTCAGGAACTACTGGTCCGATTTGAAAAATTATTTCACTGTTGGATAGCCCATTTATCGAGGAAGGCTATAGGCTATATTTTATCACGCTAGGACTAATAGGAGCGAAAAAATAGAGGAAAATGTGGAAAAAACGGGGGGAAATTATTTGAAAGGGCTTATTTGAACGCGCTAATCTCAGGAAGTACTGGTCCGATTTGAAAAATTCTTTCAGGGTTAGATAGCCCATTTATTGATAAAGGCTATAGGCTATATTTTATTACGCTAAGACTAATAGGAGCGAAGAAATAGAGGAAAATATGGAAAAAAGGGTTAAATTATATTAAAGGGCTTATTTATCGGACCAGTAGGTCCGATTTGAAAAATTCTTTCAGCGTTAGATAGCCTATTTATCGAGGATGGCTATAGGCTATATTTTATTACGCTAAAACTAATTAGAGCGAAGAAATAGAGATAAATGTGGAAAAAGCGGGGGAAATTATATGAAATTGCTTAATTATTATCTAAGAAAAACTACTGGAGCAATTTTTATGTTATTTGGCAAACATGAAGAATAGACCACGTGAAGGGACATAGGCTATTTTTTGCGGAAAAATGTACGGTTGCGTGAAATTCCTAAATTACGCAAGCGAAGCCGCGCGGAACATCTTTATATAATGTAGGAAAGTCAATTCTGTACATTGAATATTTTTGTACAATAAATAATACTTAGGATGTGATCTACTATGCTAACGCGGACGAAGTCGCGGGCAACAGCTAGTATTTAATATTTATTTTTAGCTTGATCCTAGTGGTAAGAGTGGCCTTAGAATGCAGCCACCTCGTTCATTTACACTTTAAAAAAATACCAAAATGACATTAACCCAAACGTTATTGCGTTATGCTAATGGTTTTTAATTAATGGGCTTAATTAAAAACCACTTGAAATATAAATTAAAGGGTTGTGCAGGAATTTCTAAGAAGGGTTACAATTTATTTTTAATTAAATAAAATTTAGAAGATTATCTTTTATAAGAATGCTAAGCATTTTAATTTTTACATAGATACGCTATATTACAATTATTAATTTTAAAAGAGGCTCGAGATTTTATTTTTCAATATTATAGGTAACTGCGATAGTAAATAATATTTTGTAATATTATCTATACAATATAATATTATATAATAAAATCGTAGGAAAGTCAATTCCGTACATTGAATATTTTTGAAAAATAATACTTGGGACGTGATCTACAATCGATATGGAAGCCAAAAATATCGTTCTTAGAATTTTTGTCTGTATGTATGTCCGAGATAAACTCAGAAAGTACTGGATGGATAAACTTCAAATTTTGTATGAATATTACTTAGAGGTCGGGTAACATTACACATAGGTAGTATGAAAATATTACCGAAAAGGGAAGGTTAAGGGCATTCCCTTCGGAGATTCCGTAATTGAACGTGTTTAAAGCCTTATAAACTCATAATCTGAAAGCTACAAATTTATAATAAAAATACAGCAATAATCTTCAGCATATCAACATTCCTTTCCCTGTTTTAAATTTTCTATTTTTGTTTATTTTACTCATGATATCAGCTTCCAAAGTAATACCAATTTATTACAATTCAAGCATACATTCAGCATCTCCTTAGGATTTACAAATTACTTTTAATTGAAACTCACGCCAATAGATCGACAATATCATAAACTAGTAACTACATATTCCCCGTTTTAAATTTTTTTAGGACAATTTTGAACTAAGATTTAAAGTAAAAATAATAGGGTTTTGGCGCGATCTCGGCAACGCGGCAAATGTATGGCCAAGGTCGTTTGCTCGGGGGACGGCCTTAACTGATATCGTTCACTCATTCAAAATTAGGTTATTTTTGTAACAGATTAACTCAAGAATATAATTATTATTTATTAAAAATTTGTCGCAGGTCATTGTATACAGTTACAGTTACTTACTATATTTACTTGTACAGCTGTATACTATAATAATAATAACTCCCACACCGGTTTCGGTGACGGTGGCCGGTTACATTGAAACCAGGCCAGTTAGGCAGGATTCATTTAATGGTGCCCAAGTGTGTGCGCAGTACACAAGAGCTACGGTACCAGACAACGGAAATATATTTAATACTTTTATACTATACATATATTTAAGATTTTTATTATAATTATGATACACATATTTAATACACATCCATGACCATGACCCAGGAACTTTGAAAACTTTTAGTTCCGTCGGCGGGATTCGAACCCGCGACCCCCGGCTTGAGCTACCGACGCGCCCACCACTGAGCCACAGAGGTCGTCAGACGTTTTACATGAACATCCGACGCATGGATCATATTACTTGTCAGACAATAGTGATCAGCCTGCATAGCCAAACTTGGAAATAACATTTTTCCAACGCGGGAATCGAACCCACGACCTCCGAGTCAAGAGCCACGCTCTTAACCACTGGACCACGGAGGCGTTAACTGTATACTACACAGTACAAGTCGTGGTGAAAAGCTTCCAAAATTTGTGTATCGCGCGAAAACTTTCCCGGGTCTCAATGTATCACCGTACCAAATTTCAGAAAAATCGGTTCTGCGGTTTTGGTGTGAAGAGGTGAGAGACATATGCACTTTTCCATTTTTTTATAATATATAAATATTATTACACGTATAAAATCACTATTATATTATCCATACTAATACATAAAAAGTGTGTGTGTCTATCTGTCTGTTAACTCTTTACGCTCAAGCCGCTGAACCGTTTTAGCTGAAATTTGGTATGGAGATACTTTGAATCCCGGACAAGGACATAGGATACTTCTTTTAAGGACATAAGAAATTTATGATTCCCGAAACGAATTTTGGCGCAACGGAGTTGCGTTCGTCATCTGGTCAGTATAAAATATATAATATTATAAGTTTAAAACTTAAATTATCTGCAGTGTTACCATTTATAAAGGGAGTCACTGATAAAGTGAGCTACATTCTAAGGAAAGCTTCAATAAAAACATACTTTAAGCCGCCCAAAAAGATCAGCCAATGTTTACCATCAGTGAAATGCAACTTACCCCTTCAAGATGCAGGAATCTACAAACTCGACTGTGATTGTGGCCTCTCTTATATAGGGCAAACCAAAAGGTCCATCAAAACCCGGATCAAGGAACACATTGCAGATGTCAAACACCGTAGAAACACCAAGTCCGCGATTTGTGAACACACACTGGATCAACCTCGCCATTACATAAGATTTGATAAGCCACAAGTACTGGCAAAAGAAGCACGATACCGCCCAAGAATAATACGCGAGGCCATAGAAATTAAAAAACACCCTAATTTTAACCGTGAAGATGGTTGGGTGCTGCCATCTAGTTGGGATCCAGTAATAAACAAACTCAAGCACAAATCCATGACACCTCGGCTTCAAGACACTGTGAGTTCGTTCTGCGTAGATCGGAACGCAAACAAAAATTGATGAGTCGTCGGGTAGTTGGATAACTTCAAGAAATTGGACACCTGTCACCTCAGTGCGCCCGTGACCACGGCCGCTGCAAAGTAGCCGAAACGTCGGGATTAATAAAAGTGCTCCGCGACAAAATCCGTAATTGTTTAAACTTATAATATCATGAGTGATACTCGCGAAAACTTAAGAAATCATTAAATAATATATAATATCATATTTTATTAGGTACTATCAGAGAAGTTGATTCCTATGCAGATCGGGGACCTACGTTTTGGTTGCGTTACGTCAAACCCAGCCGACAGAACTCACAGATCACAATTAGCATTGAATTGACATATTCGACCAAATAACGTTGGTCTATCAACTGCATAGGAATCTTAGTGATAGGAATCAATTTCCTCGATGGTACGTCTTCAGCATACTCTTACGTTACCGGCAATATAGACATTTATTACTTTTTCAGTACCGCCTTAAGCTGATCAGTTACCCTTTTGCGTCTCTCTGGAGACGGGCAAATCTCTACATCTAGTTGAGCCGGTAACGATATTGAAAGATTTACTTAAAACACTCGAATAAAATCGCATGAAGAAAGAACCAGATTCGAATCATATAATTGAAAAATAAAGTACCAAATAAAATACGTTTCGAACATAAAATGTTTTAATTAAAAACTCTTCTAGAGCTACTTTACCTATCAATATACAATAAATCTACTGCTTAGGGTTCTACCCTTTTTAGGGTTCTGTAATAAGTAATAACGTTCTAATAACCGAACGTTCGTAATCGCCTGTACATTTTGTCCATAATGGGCCGTCTTCACATAACGATACTCTTCATTTTCACAAACGTGTCCCAAGAGGGGCAAAATATTTGCATACATTGTGTACCGATTGTTTCGATAAATTTCCTTTAAGCCTCAAACACCTCGGGGATCGCTCGCAGAGCTGCTCATTATAGGACGCTTTCCCGCGCCATTTTCATGCATTTTCAATTAATTCCAAGTACATTTTACATTGAAAATCTTGCACCGAGCTCAAACTATTTTATCAACATAATTATTTATTCAGATAGTTATTATTATTTATCATACATTTTATTTATTGTTTCTGTTTTAATTATTCATATCAATGCAAAAGTGTGTCTATCTGTCTGCTATCTCTTTACGCCCAAACCACCGAACTGATTTTGTTGAAATTGGGTCTGGACATACTTTGAGTCCCAGGAAAGGAAAGAAAACCTAGAATATACAGGGTGTAACAAAACTAAGTGATTTTACTTTAGGGTGTGTATGGGTCTCCCATAAAGAGTTCCTTGTAAAAGTAGCAGCGCTGAAAGGGTAACTTTTTTCATCTTAGTATGGAAATATTCTTCGCGCGCGGGCGCTAGCCCATACAAATCACAATTTTTTTTGCTCTTTTAGCGCTGCAACTTTCACACTGAACTTTATATTATAAGGAACACATTAACACCCTAAAGTATAATCACTTATAGTTTTGTTAAACCTTGTAAGTTGTAACTATTTTGTTATCCCCAAAAAATTTACGGCTTCCGCGCAGTAAAAGAATTTTGACGCAACGTATAATTGCATGCATTCTCAATTTTTTTATATTCTTCATCTAGTTTGTTATGTTTCTAAAATGTTATAGTCCGATACAATTAAAACCCTCATAACATTTTTTTTTGAGTTTTCACACTCAAATAAATTGTAGCTGATAAAATAATGCAAATATAACCCCGGTTTTGAATAACAAATGATTTGATGATTAGAAGGAAAAGTTTGTAGACAAAAGTCAAACTGATTAAGTAATGCAAAAGTAAAAGCGAGACTAGAAAGTTATGAGATTTCATTATCGGGTTACTCTGAGTTAGATTCCAGATCCCGCTCCAGGAATACATGAATTAAATAGTAGCAAAGTTATTAATTACAAAGTTGCTCGATCGAGCAAAACCGTATGTGAGTACTTAGCATTAGACTACCTTAAAGGTCTGATTAGTACCTTTTTTATTACGTAGAGAAATGCTGTGATGCATTCCGCAGGGGATGGGGACTCCCACTGCGGATATGTGGGGCTCGCCGCGGGCGAAGATGTTGTGTGCCGCGGCCCTACCCACTAAAACTCTACGGTGCTCCTAGCCACCGCTTCCTGACGAAGTCGCGGGAACTGTGCGACACCACGGCTTCATCAGCGGACGTCTGCCTAGTGGGCTGCAGACTCCTCTCTCTGATTAGTACCTACATAACAGCGGAATGGCGAGACAGTAAAATGTAATTCGGCCAAGACAGTGCTGTAGACGAGTAAACATGTATTTTATTATTGTTGCGACTAGTGAGACATTTCAGTTTAGTGCAAGGACAACGAAGGCTAACATTGGAAATCGTTTATTAGAATGTCTACTACGTTGCTAATTCCTCTGGAATATAGGAATTAAATGGGTCTCTAAATTATTAGACTTTTTAAATTTCATATTAATTGATATTTTACTTTAAATGTATAAAACAGAATGTTTAACATGACATGTTATTTCAGCAAACGTTTTTCAGTAAATGTAAAAGAAATGAGTTACATATTTTACTCCATTTGTGCAAAAAAAATATACCTAGAATAAAATCTAATAAGGAATTAGGGACAATAAGGACTCATTAGGCTAAAACATTTCATAAAGTTTATCATTTACAGATTTACAGCCATATAGAGTACAATCTCACGTGCGGCATACTCATAAACAAAATTTAAATTCAGCTTGTAGCATTTTAAAACTTTCAGTAACACAGCATTTGACTGTACACTATTCATATTTTGATGCATTAGAAAAATTAAATGATAATATCTACTTATTTAACTACACTGTACTCAGCGAAACATAGCGATAGCGGTCATTGACTCTCTGTCAAAAACTTGTCATTTTCCATACAAAGCCGCAATTTACAACATCTGACACTTCATTGTCAATCACGGTTTATATATAAAATGACAAGTTTTTGACAGGGAGTCAATGACCGCTATGTTTCACGGAGTACAGTGTAGTTAATGAACTTTCAATTGCGTGAGACATAATATTGCAAATCTGTCAAATCCATACTTTAGAAATGCATCTACGCGTTGCGTTGCGGTCTGAATTAACCCTTACTTACCTAACCTAACTTAACTTACTTATTGGGTACACCTATAAAATTAAGGATATTTCAAAATTTTCTGGTATCACATCGCAGTTTTTTATTTTATATATTTAACTAGCTGTCCCCAGTCCCGGCAAACGTTTCTTTGCCATATTATAAAGTATATCGCCCGTATTATTTTATTGAAGTGACTAAATAAAGTATGTCACCATGGCAACGTCCATCGCTATCATGGTCGTCGTTTTTCTAGAGTTGTAATAATTTACTATTATTTATTCAACAAATGCTCTTATCAATATAATAAGTACCGAGTAGCCGATTCTCAGACCTACTGAATATGCATATAAAATTTGGTAAAAATCAGTAAAGCCGTTTCGGAGGAGTTCGTGGACTAACATTGTGACACGAGAATTTTATATATAAGATTAAAGATAAAGCTTTAACTTTTTTTAGCAAATTTATACTGGAAACCAATATTTTTAGTCATAAGGTAGGTTTGCAACTAACAGTTTTGCGACCTGTAGGGGTAAGCTCATAAATTCTCTCTTTATTTTAACCGCATAATATTCAACCACTTTATGTGTTTGTTTTTTTATTCAATACATTGTTATCTATATAATAAATAACAAGTTAGTGGTAGATTATTGAAATAGACGAAAAAATTGTGAATCAAACACTACTGTACCTAGTTGAGTACAATGGCCGAATCCACTAGCAAAATTTTCCTTTTTTCAGAAATTTTAAATATTGAGCTTGATTAATTTTAACATCTTATATCGTTATGAATACTAAGGAAAATCTATTTTGTGCTCCTTTTGTAAATGAAAATTATCATATACATTTAGAAAACTCATAACATAGTGAAAATATCCGTTCTCCTATACATTTCTGTGTCCTGAAATTACAGACGTTGTAGACAGAAAAACACAGGTAAAATAGCAGCTAAAAGATTTGACAGTAGCTAAACCTTGCAAGAGGATTCTATCTAGTCAGTAAAAATGAAGCTAGTATCAACTAGAATAGATATTATAATATCTACAAAATTGTCACTTGCAAGTTGTTATGGTAACATAAGCTAATATAGACACTCCTTCGTAAGTAAGAAGTATGACTCCTGAAATCACCCTGTATACTTTTTACTTCTTATACCTATTAGTGGATATCAAGAACGAAAGTTTACTAGCTTCAGCTACAGATACCACTACTAATTATGAGAAAAGACGGAACGCAAATCACCTCTTTGGGTAAAGATGATGATGGATTTTATTTACTTATTTGAATTATGTTTTTTCTTTTGTCATTGATAATGATTAGCGTTTGCATTGACTCCTTGCGACTCTTGATGATATGGTTATATTCTCTTTCGACAAAACATCGTAACATTTTACTTGTGTCAGAAAATATTATGAAAAACGAGGTTATCCTCCTCGTCACTCTATAGTTTATCTCAAAATAGTATCGATCACTACCCCAAAAATGTTTCTAAATAGTGTCAAAATGTAAAACATCATACAGGAGTTCGTTGTCAGTGCAAAAAATGTAATAAAAAAGTATGTATCAAAAATGTTAGTTCTAAACCTTATCACACCTAAGTTCCACATAACACGCCGTTGTACCTATCTGGGTGCACCCCCCTAAAGGGGAGGATTTTTTTTTTTTTAATTTTTCTTTAATTTTTCATTTATTTAACATATAAACTGCAGATAAATTCAAGTTTTGTTAAAAAACTACTATTGGTTTCATTTTGGCGGTTAATGGGTTAAGGTTGAGATACTTAACTTACCTACCATTTGCTGCAACATCCCAAGAACCATATAACATTTTATACTTACAAGGTGTAACAAACCATCATCATCATAATGTGTCCCTTGTATAAAAGTTAAAGTAACAGCGCTTAAAAATCCAAAGGCAAGCGCCCCAGCGTCATGAATTTTCCCATACAAAAGTAAATAAAATGTTACTCTTTTAGCTCTGCTACTTTCACAGCGAAGTCTACCTATCTTCACTTCAGTTCACAAAGTCTTAGCGTAACCCTAAAATATTAACACTTAGTTTTTTACGACCTGTAGGTATACCTACAGGGTGTAAAAAACTTACACTTTACACTTTACACCCTGTAGGTATACCTACAGGGTGTAAAAAACTAAGTGTTAATATTTTAGGGTTACGCTAAGACTTTGTGAACTCTATAGAGTTCACAAAGTCTTAGCGTTCATTGAGAGCGGCCTATGTCCAGCAGTGGACGAATATAGGCTGATATGATGATGATGATGAGGGACGCATACGCATTCTAAATTATGATCACTTTATATTATCATATTTTAACTACTATGTGAAAGGAGTTAAAACCGGTTTACACCGGTTAAACTCAACATTACGCGGAACTCTCCCAAAGCGGAACAACTTAGTGCAATAAATACACAACTCCTAGTTTGTAACTTTTAATTAGATTCAGTTTTTCCTTTTCGGGAAACGCCAAAGGGATTTGACTTTGTCTCTTTGTTAAACTGTAATAAAATTCTTTGACACCAGAGCTGGGAGATATATTATAGGTATCTTATTTTTTTATTTACCTATTTATTTAAACACTTCATGCAAATATTTACAAAGGCGGCCTTAAGGGCGTTCCTTACGGAGATTCCGTAATTTACCGTATTTCAAGCCTTATAAACTTATAATTTGAAAGCTACAAAGATATTATAAAAATACAGCAATAATCTTCAGTACCTACTACCTATATCAAAATTCCTTTCCCCGTTTTAAATTTTCTATTTTTGTTTATTATAATCATGATATCAGCTTCCAAAGTAAAACTAATTTATTAAAATTCAAGCATACATTCAGCATCTCCTTAGGATTTACAAACTACTTTTATTTGAAACACACGCCAATAGATCGACAATATCATAAACTAAATATTCCCTGTTTTATATTTTTTATGACAATTTTGAACTAAGATTATTAAAAAAAATAGGGTTTTGGTAGTAAAACGCGGCAATGTATGGCCAATATTTCAAAAAAGTAACCAAACCAAATTATTAACTTATGTATTGCAAAGCAGTACATATTTTTTATATATTCTTTTGATAAAATTAATAATGAAGTAGTAAAGTGGTTTCATTTAACGATTTGGAGGTGATTTGGTTTTTTATTTCTTTATTATGTGATACCGATAGAAAAAATATGGCAAAACCACGTTACGTATCATATCATGTAGATTACTAATTATTTTTTTTTCAGATATAATTTCTCTGTTAATGCCGATGAAAAGATGTTTCATCTGCATGCTTTTTTCGAGAGAGCAGCCTTAATGCCTTATGACATTTGTCTACCAGCCAACCTTAGGGTGATAATGAGAATGTAGACTAGGTGCATTCTAAAACAGAATTGGGTAAAATATTATGTCCATATCCATACTATTATTAAAAAACCGGCCAAGTGCATGTCGAGCCACGCGCAATATAGGGTTCCGTAGTACCGCTAGTTTCTTAAAATTTGTGTATGGTTAATGAATGTACATTTATAACGTGTTTTACACTACTAACAACATCATCTTAGTTGCTTTCAAAGGAATTTGAACGAAAAGTTCCTTTATACTTCGCCGAAAACATTTTTTTTAGTTGATCGACTATATCTCAATAACTTATGAAGTTTTCTTAGCCGTGATAGTTTTCCTTTTAAATTCACCATATTTCCTACTCCCGTGAATTTTTTTACATTTCCAGAAGCTACCGATTAGCTGGTAGAAGGGGGGGACACTGGACTCTAACGATTTTTTCCACTTTAAATATTAATATTTCACAAACGGATCCCTTAATCGAAAAATGATCTATGGATACTCATAATAGTTTTAAAAAACCTATCCAACGACACCCCACACGATGGGGTGGACGCGAAAAAAAATTTTCATCCCCGCTTGATGTGTATGGAAGGTACCATCAAAAAAAATATTTTTTAAGATTTTATGTACCATTTTGTTGCCATCATTAATATGTGCATTCATGCCAAAGGATCATGGGCATTTTGGTATATTGCTCAACAGAGATAAGATATATACCATTAGATAGCTCTTAGTGAGTAGGTAGGCGCCCAGCCCCTAGCAACTGTACTTTTTGAAATAATGTACAGTCAACGTACAAGGCCGGCGTTACCGACGTAGTTTTTGTCGTCTATGTGGTAAGATTTATTTGCGCTTAGAAAAGTTACGGATGTCTTGTCTAAGACAGTACACCTTAGATTTACACTCACAACAGAAAATACAAATAGAAGATAAGTGTAGACAAGACTGTTTAAGTGTATAAATTGTATTAAGAACATAAATTCCACAACTTCAAAAAAAAAAAACGCGGATAGATGGACAGACAGACAGACCGAAACTATAATATCCTTGTTGACTACGGAACCCTAAAAATAATCATGCTCTAATGTGACGTGATGTTATCAGCATGAAATGTATGAGCGCTGATGTCACTTTTAACCTATTGGTCATTAATTTACATGGGTATACCTTCCTAAAAATAATATACAATCCATTCCTGTTGAGCAATATACCAGAGCCCATACATTTTTGCCCCTCATCCTTACAGCTTAGTAGGTCCTACAGTCTCTGAGCAAAACCGCGGACAGACAGACAGACAGACAGACGGACGGACAGACCGAAACTATAAGGGTTCCTTGTTGACTACGGAACCCTAAAAATGCGAAAGTGTGTCTGTCTGTCTATCTGTTACCTCTTCATGTCTATTTCGTTGAAATTTGGTACGGATATACTTTGAGTTCCGGGGAAGGACATATTATTAGGATACGTTTTATACTTTTTATAAAAATGTACGGTTCTAACGCGATAAATTATTAATTTTGACGCAACGAAGTTGCGGGCATCAATTAGTAATAAATAATTTTATAAATATTAATGTTTGATCAAATACTCATCTGTATCTGGTGCAAATACTGTAGGAGGTAGATAAATAAACTATAGAAAACTTCCTGTAAGGGCAGTGCCGTAAATAGCTTTTTTTGCGCCCTGTGCGAGCTTTTATAACTGCGCCCTTGTTTTTAGATATTATAGGTACCCAAAGCAATGCTATATATACTGTACTAGCTGTTGCCCGCGACTTCGTCCGCGTGGGCTTCAGTTTATACTTTATAGCGCGCGGTGTCAACAAAATTGGTGTCAAATTTAAAAGCTTTTTAAAACCCTGGTACCCCTTAAATCAAAATACCCAAAAACAGGTGTGCAGTGCGCATATAATATTTCATTTTTTATATTAAACCTAAAGCTTATATTTTAGCCCCTGATTACACAACTTTAGCTATACCCATAAACTATTTTTAGCATTGGCAGGTTTAAGGTTTCGTCACTCATCACTGCGTAGATAAGGTAGTGAGTAGTGAGTTATTCATTTTCTACGTGCATAACAATCGCAAATTCGAAATACGCTACTCAACTTGGTACCACCTCTTATAGAAAGATGTATGAGCAAGCGATAGCGCGATGTAGGAGACGCACGGTGCCATCTATTATTATTTTTGGAACTAACTTAATTTGAACAAATTTTCGCATTTTCACCCCCTTACAACCCCTTTTCCGGTTAAAAAGTAGCCTATGTCCTTTCTCGGGCTTTAGACTATCTGTGTACAAAATTTCATTACAATCGGTTCAGTAATTTTGGCGTGAAAGCGAGACAGACAGACAGACAGACAGAGACACTTTCGCATTTATAATATAAGTATAGATTAGTATAGATAGTGTATAGGCCTCTCTGGTCTGGCGCCCCCCTAGAGTCTACGCCCTGTGCCTGGTCACCGGTGGCACCGCCCTATTTACGGCACTATGTTAGCTCATAGTGCGACGTCGTGAAAACTTACTTATATCTCCTTTTTCCAGGAATACATTTTTTCCAATTACCAAAAAATCTGCCTGCGTATATGCACTGTATTATTAGAATCATTTAATCGTTCCATGATTTTCAATTTCAAACTAGTTCCCCATGCTAGGGCTGTACAATCACTATTAGGTTAAATTGAGTTCGGAAATATTTTGGGCATATTATGCCCAATATAATCGTTCCATGATTTTCAATTTCAAACTAGTTCCCCATGCTAGGGCTGTACAATCACTATTAGGTTAAATTGAGTTCGGAAATATTTTGGGCATATTATGCCCTACATATCAGGGCGAGCGAAGCGAGCATATATTATTATTTTATCCCACCTGAACACTTTTGTGGTACACTTTACGCCTATTGATTTGTGCTTTAACATAGTAATTTATATTTATAAGGTCTGGTTACTATTAAAATATGGACAAAACTACCTTAAAGATTATTAGAGTAATTCTTCAAAATCGATTCTCCGCGTAACTTTCGTGGGGATTTTTTATTTTAGAGTTATGTTTAAACAAATGCAAATACCTTTAAGGCGCTGTAAAAATAATAAATACGATCTTCAAGGCATGTAAATCGGTCCATAAACTACAGAGATAATCTAATTTGAAATTTCGGTCCCCACGAAAGTTGCGACAAACTCCACGAAAGTTATGATTGCATTTTCTAGGAACAAAATATGGATTAAAATCTTTTTTCCTTAATAAATAAAAGAAATTATTTTATTAAGATCAACAATACTAAAGATTATGGAACTTTACATTTTTTGTTTAAACTGTCTAGTAACCGGTCAGCTCTCGGTCAGGACCGAAGACTTGAATGCGTATTTTCGTGGTAGATTTTCTGAAATGCTGTGACTTTTCGAGGTTTAGGTGATGTTATTTGAAGTACTTGCAGATTAGGTAATTTAGGAGGTCATATTATTCAACTAAACAAAATGTTGTGGTTGTAGGATATAAAAGGGTTCGCTTCGCTCGCCCTGATAAGTTTTAATGAGTATCGTGTTGCTTTTGAAGATGTAATGTCAGTTGTTTCATGTAAAATACTGATATTCAGGTAAATCCGCTAGACTAGGAGCCAACCCAATATATTTGGGGAAAAGATCTGATGGTAGATTGATATAAAGCCACATATGTTTTGTTTCTTCTAAAAAAAAGCTAGTAGAGTGAAAAGTGAGTTCAGGGTGCTAAAACCATAGCTGAGAATACTATATTGTAGCCAATTCATATAGGAAAACGGTGTGCAAAACAGCCTACGTAGGTTTCGTAGGTCGCTAGGTAACTTTCGTGGATGAAAAAAAAATCCACGAAAATTGTGCCACGAAAGTTACGAAAATTTCACATTTTTTTAAATTACGAAAAAAGTAATGGGTAAATAAACAAGCAAAGTACTAGGAAATAATCTTGATCATATACCTTATTCCTTTGTTTGATATGAGTGTCATAATTATAAATTATTATCATTCAAAACATGCACGCAAAAGTTACGTGACTACAGCCTCTTCATAATAATTAAGGAATATTTTTCCTCGTATTTTGTTTATTTTTAAGCGACGAGCGTTTGTGTCCCCTGTACTAATGCCGGAACGGCACTGAGCGTTGGTGCAGCTAAAAATATGTGTAACCACAAGTCGTCGCGTTTGGAAGATAGGTGCAGTTTTGTTACCCGCCCGTGAAACTAGCAAAATCGTGTGACAGAGACGTTATGCAATTAACTTTTTTAACTTAAGATATAACATTCTTTTAGTTTAGTAATTAGGTAGTTCAGTTAATCTAGATTAATTTGATGTATCACACTCTATGCTAATGACTAGAATACAAAAGTTATTAACGCTTTCCGTAAGCGCGAACAGAGTGTGACGCGTGGAGAACACCGATTTTACCCCCGATTTCGACATTAAATTATCAATTTAAAAAAGCATGTGTTTGGTCCTAAGGCTGTATGTGTAATAGGGTAGTAGTAAAGAGCGTGTGACCACATTTTTAGGGGCCTCGGATAATTACTCATTACCACACAGAAAAACGACGCGAGCCTACACAAATCTCGGCTTTTAGTTAGTGCATAATATTATAGACGAAATAAATTATAATATATTTTGTTCATTTTAGAAAAGACACCTGCGGTATATTTATAAATTATATCAACTAGATCCTGATACAAATTATACTTTTATATTATATTAACACAATGTTGTGTGAAATAGAACTGTTTCAATGCAGTAGAGCTTATTATATTCGAATTCAAACATGAAAATATATTTTTTTTGCAATTCAAAAATTATGAGTTAAAATGAATTCTACTTTAGAATGATAAAAACGCGAATCATGAACTCTTCTCATATTATTTTGCCCGCCTTTTTCAGTTTTGCCTATTCGACAACGTTGAGTGTCGTGATTTGACGTAGGGGTCACGTATTTTTAATGATCGGGGTCGCAATACATTACCCGTAGTATTGTACGTGCCAGGGTCAAGTTATTGCTTTTCGGCTGAAAATGTAAGAGTTGTTTTGATAGGTGCAATATTTTTGAAACAACCTCTTTATAAAATAAAATGGTTGATTAACCCTCTAGCTATATTCTTACTCTATTAAAACGGTTGGCTTCATAAAGATGATGGTTAATATTAATTCTATTCTTTTTTTAAAATTATTCTAATAAAACGTTTGACTTCATAAAGATGATGGTTAATATTAATTGAATTCTTCCTAACTTTGAAAACTTTCGTAAAACATTTACTAAGTTGGTAGCCCTGATTTGGTTCAATTTGGTCAGCAACAATAATTACTTAGCATTAATATTCCACAGCGGAAATGATTCCCAATATAATTAAACTGTAACGTTATTAAGTCATTACACGAAATTAGGTAGCAATATTTGTAGAAGCCGCGCACGACGGAATTGGGAAGATTGGTGCGTGGGCGCATCTTAAGTTAGCTTCCCATACTCCGTGATTAGTATCTCGTCAGTGCACCACTCTCTTCCCCAAAACCGAATATTTTAGCGCAAAAAAAAGGAGCCTAAGGGCATGTTTCACCACTTCCTGATCAGTTCCTCTTGTGGGGAAACGCGGCGGACATTAATACAATATTTGTGCTGCAGAAGCGTGCTATTCGTTCTATTTATAAGATGTCGTCTTTTGAATCTCTAAGACAAAAATTTAAAGAAATAAGAATTCTGACCGTCGCATCTCAATACATTTTGGAAAATCTCTTATATGTTAGAAAGAACATAAATATTTTCAAAAAGAAAAGTGATTATCATAATGTAAATACTAGAAATAAGAACAAGTTAGCAATACCAATGTTCAGACTAGCCAAAGTAAGCAAATCCTTTAAAGGCCAATGTATACGCCTATACAATAAAATCCCAGAAAATGTTCAAAATCTACCTTTAAACAAATTTAAAAAAGCAGTTAAAGAACGTTTGTGTGCTTTAGCGTATTATAAAGTCAATGATTTCATCGAGGACAGCACACCTTGGGAATAGGGTGGCTCCATGCAGGTTACTTTTATTTTTGTTACATAGCTGTAAGCCATAACATTGTAATTTTCCATTTTTTTTTTAGTAAAAGATGGCCCCGTGCGAGTTTCTTACGCCGGCTCTTCTCGGCGGGGTAGTTCCCGAACCGGTGGTAGGCAACATAGCTTCTTCGTTCGACTTTCAAAAAGAGTATCATGATACCTATTTTGAATAAAAATATATTTTATTTTATTTTATTTATTTTATAGTTCCAGATAGGTTATCCACCACTTGACTTGACGGAGAGAGTATGGATAATCTGTCAAATAAGTTGTGGATAGCCTACCAGGAACTGGTGAAACAGGCCCTAACTTGTATTTCCTCTAGTCTATTCATTACATAAAAATCGGTCAGTATAATTGCGTAGGAATAGTCCATTCAAACAAGCAAGCATACTCTTCACCTTTATAATATTAGTATACATAATTTACTATAGTTTTCAAAACCTATGTAGCAACAGTCGTTTCGAAGATCATCGTATTGTTTTGTAGTAAGGGATCCACTGTGGTGTCGTCGGTTTGGTTCGGTGGACTAAACTGCAGCATCACCAGCTCATACGTCACTATAGTCCCAGCTACCTGGAACATAAAGACAACACTAATGTCCGCTATAAATATTGAGCCAACGCATGAAGCCAGTGCATTGGGCTAGCGTGTAGAGGCCTACTTGGCGACGTTCCGTACTTTACACGTTCCTCCAATGCGCTGCCTCAAAGTGTTGGCCCGATGAGTGCAGCGGGCTTACAGATTTCAAAGACCTTAGCCGGATTAATTAACACCAGGCAGCTAGGTACGCCTTTTTATCGTGCCCAAGTGTGCATGCAGCGGACACTTAGGGTCAATTCAGACCGCAACGTGACGCGTAGATGCGTTTCTAATTTTGTATGGATTTGACAGATTTGCAAGACGTTTCACGCAATATTGATCTGTCAATTCAGTACAAACTTTAGAAAAGCATCTACGCGTCGCGTTGCAGATTGCTGAATTGACCCTTAGACACGTGACGCGTAGATGCGTTTCTAAATTTGTATGGATTTGACAGATTTGCAAGACGCAATATTGATGTGTCAATTCCGTACTTTAGAAAAGCATCTACATTCTACGCGTCGCGTTGAGGTCTGAATTATTGACCCTCAGTCTCACGGGCTACTGAGGAGCTAAGCCCGCGTTATCGTCATTCGTCATTCGTCAATCGTCATCCCTCCTTTCAACTCCTTTAAATAAATAAATAAAGACGGAATATGAATTCCAATATTATATTAGATCCTTAACTAACACATATATTTTTTTCAGAATTTGAAAATCGTCCGTTTCTTGACCTAGGTCCCTTGCACCAGAACCCGTTGTGTAGTGTGACGTAATTGTACTTACGGTGAGCAACAATCCCCGCGTGACGCTGAAGAACTGTAAGCCGGTCAGCGCCACCTTCATACCATTCACTTGATCCAAAAACCGCTGCACCTGAAATATGATACAGTTTGCACCTTAGTTTCCAAGGAGTCCTTATAGCTGCACCATGAGAACTCCTTGAAAGATACCTTCATTACCTTTTTTACGCTTTTGCAAGAAATAATAATTGACCACTTTTATGACGCAATTATCTGGATTTCAGATTTTAAAAATTTGATGTATTTTTCTAGAAAATGAACTAAATTACGTGTGGCGCTAGTCCTAGGTAGTATGTTGTATGCGCCCTTAAGAATTTTTATCGGTCAAACCTCAGAACTGTAATAAAAACCTTCTAAAATGAGGGTGATTTTACCCTAAGCTAACAGCGCTCGCGTGTTCCTAAATCAACATTTTCTGACAGTTGTAGATAGGTTATATATTTATCTGACTACTTACTGAAAGTTTGTAAATATTTCGTTAAGCTCTGAATTATTAAAAAATAAAAGCAGCCGTTGAAATAGCTGTTGATTCTGTCACTTTGCTTAAAAAAACGATATCTAATTCTAGATAAAACCATTTTTTTTTCCATAGCCATCTTGAGGCCAAGTATGTCATATCTCTGTTTTGTGGGTCTGATGTAGCGAAAGATAAAGACTACTATTTCTCGCATCACGCACGCTCGTTTCTACCATCTTATACTTTCCAGTCCGCATCCACTTGATGCATTTGAATAACTGGTAGATGTTGATTGCGAACCACTGTAATTTGTATATGTAGATTGTAATTTATGAATAATTATAGTGGAAAAAGTGCAAGTAATATTGTGTTTCATTTGTGCATAAACACTGTAATTTGGTCACGTTATGTCAAACCCAGAGACAGATCGTGATTCGCGACTAATATTAAATTGACATAAACCAACTATCGTCGGTCCGCCAACTGCCTATGAATCAATTTCTTCGATGGTACATAGCTGATGGCCCGCTCAGTTAATTTCTCTAACTGCCGCACTCAGAGGGGAACATTAATTACTAAATGTAATTAATTCAAAATTTTAACCATACATTAATTATCTGTCAAACTCTTAATTAAATTGAATTTTAAACATAAATAAATGTCTCTGAGTACGGCAGCACATTGCTATACTGTGACGGCGGTAAGTCTCTAGTTGTAACCTTACAGACCTCAATACAGTACACCGGTGAAGGCACATCGTACAGCACAGCCGCTGGTACCGTCGACGCCTTGTTCACTTGCGACAGGATCAGAGACATGGAGACAGCGCGCGCCATCAGGTACACCAGCGAGAAACCGAAGTATGCTGTGGCCTCGTACCCGCCGAGGAATGATGTGCTGAAAGAAATTAATGGCATAATAATGGTTATACTTAATGCAATAGCGACAATATTATGGCTTCATAAAGGCATGAACATGATTACCATGTCTGTGAAAAAGCCCGTGGAAGTGACAGGACAGGCTAGCAATAATCAACGTTAGAAGAGAATGTATCTACTCACCCTTGTGCTTTTCCATTACAATGGACTTGTCCTGATATGCCTTCCCTAAAAAATATTGAATGATGAATAGTAATTCATACTGTACTCGGCGAAACATGGCGGTAGCGGTCATTGGCTCCCTGTCAAAAACGTGTCATTTTCTATACAAACTACAAAGCCGCGATTCACAACATCTGACACTTTATTGTCAATCGCGTTTTATCTATACTAATAATATTATAAAGAGGAAAACTTTGTTTGTATAATTGTAATGAATAGGCTCAAAAACTACTGGACCGATTTAAAAAAATCTTTCACTATTCGAAAGCTACATTATCCACGAGTAACAGGCTAAATTTTATTTCTGAAATCGTAAGATATTTTAGTTTTTCGGACACAAGGTGTAAAAAATCAACCAGAAATTTACTTATTTTGCGTACGCTGCCTAAACTATAAAAGATAGAACCATAAAATGATCTAATTAGTTGTAGCTCGCATAAATATCTACAAAAAAGTCCGCGACACACTATACCGTGCTATACCTATCTGTGTCGAGTGAGGCACACCAACCATTTTTTTTATTTAAAAAATCTTTATATTTTTCGGACTACATTTAAACGCGTTTATTTTATTTATGCTATTAATCCTTATCAAAATAAATTAATTCGTCACTAAGTACAGTTAATGTAGATAATATTTGGTCCTTGAATGACTAAAATTGGACGTTTGGTTTTGAAGTTATGGCGAAATTAAAATATTACGATTTCTACTGCACGGCCCGTTGCGAAGTGGGCGTCATCAAGGCGGGAGTGCGCATGCGAGAGGAGAGTTTAGATCTATAGCTTTGTCCAGTGTCCACTGTGAACTGTCCACACTCCACACTGTGCACTTTCATCTTCAATTTTCGTCATCTTCTTTCAATTCAACTGTCGCGATGTCGTATTGGCGCATTCAATTATTTTCTTAAATTTTTGAAAATGCTTAAGAGAGTTAGGTCGGACGACTATCATGGCACCATACTTATATTTTAGTCACTTCAATAAAACAATATAGGCAAAACAACGTTTGCCGGGACAGCTAGTTATTTATATAGAAAATGACAAGCTTTTGACAGGTCAATTACCGCCACCGCCATGTTTCGCCGAGTACGGTGTAAACATAACCATGAATATTATACTATAATAAGTTAATGTTACTTCCTCCGCGTCACCAAAACCGCATGATTCGGCAATTTTTTTAAAAATGCCAGTAGAAAGATTACTATAAAATCTCTTCTCTCCCGAGTTGTGTGTGAGCAGCGTAATTCAAACTACATCATACACGATAAAAGCATAGATGGGCAATGTCAACATGAAAATGACTACCGAATCACAATGCGTAATTCGACTCGGATTTGGAGACTCATCGCGTGACATCCAATAAACGCTCGTCACACTAGGCATTGACCAATGACCGCACCGTAATGTTTCCAAATCCGTGTCGAAAGGGAATCGTGAATCGCCCTGCAGAACTGAAAACTAAAGAGAAAAATACTTCAAGGTATTGAGCAGCTGAAGACAAACGAAGAAGAGGTTGTTAGCAAAAGAGATGAAGATAATGCCTCCGATAACGCCGTCTACATCACGGACAAGCTGCGCCGCGCGCGCGTAGTTCTCGCGGCAAGTGCGCCAGAACGACTCCGGGAAATACTGGTAACAAATTAGCGTCATTAGTAAAGAGAAGAAGAAATTGCTTTTGGAATCAAAATTATAAAGAAAAATGGTTATGTAACAAAATAGGATCTATCAAGTTGCTCATCTTTAAACGTAAGTGTTTCTTAGATGGTGGTAGTTTCAGTAGTATGTAAGTACTCAGGAAAGTATTGATAACTAATTAGGCTTCTTAGAAGAAGAGAGAAAGCAATGCCGTCAAAATTTGAGATATTTTATAGAAAAATCGCGATGAAAGTAATTTTTAGATGGTAGAGGCTGAAATTAGGTAGACCATTGGATTCATTGGACGTAGTTGCTGTTGGACAATATTGTGTTGTGGGTGTCAGAAGAATTCGTAGCAACTAAGCTTTTTTGTCAGTGACAGTGTGGCAATACTGATTAACCATAAATTAATTACTTACTTTTCCTTGCGCATTCAGTAACGCCTTATTCACATTCTCCAGCCTCGAAGTGAGATAGTAGCTCATGCAGATCACGAACAGATCCGAGAAGTTCCAGATGAAGGTTGATTGAAAGTGGAAAAACTGTAACAATAATATTATGTTTAGTTAAAATATTATAATAAAAATAAAAATGTAACATTTAAAATTGAAAAACAGGTCTTTACGCTATAAAGTAAGTATTCTTTTCATAGTCTTTTACATATTATTGTGTTGAAATAATTCTAAAGTTAGGAATATTAGCATCAGAAGTTCGGAGTTGCGGATAAAATTAGAACTATAAATCGGTCCACAAACGGCGGAATTAAACAAACATACAAAAAGGACGTATACATACACGGTCGAGTTGAGAAACCTCCATCTTTTTGGAAGTGGGCTAAAAAATAGAACTCTGCGGCCTGCGCTAAATCAATAAAGTTAAAAAACTAATGGTGGCACTTATGGCCCTAGTAAAAATAATTCAATAAATATGAATTAGGGTTGATTCAGACCGCAACGCGACGCGTAGATGCATTTCTAAATTTATATGGATTTGACAGATTCGCAAGACGTCTCACGCAATTGAAATCTGTCAAATCCATACAAAATTAAGCTGCGCCACGCCTCGCCTCGCCTCGTCAGGTTGCGGTCTGAATCAACACTTATAGTAATATGTAATTAGATATACAAAATGCAAAAAATAATAAACTTACCTGTGTCATCATTCCCAGTAATGTCGAGTAGGGCAGTACGGTGAATACCCAGGGATAGAAGTGTTTGACGAAGCCTTCATACCATTTGTCTTCCGGTCGACATAGAAACGCTCCAGCCAGCGCCGATTGTAGTGATAAAAAGTGTTCCACTGTAATATAAAATAACTAAGCTTAAGTTTAATCATTAATCATAATTATTAATTAGCATTAAATAAAAATATCGTCATGTCATCATAATTAAAATAGCTAATATAGTCGAATACATACTTATGAAAAACTTTTTAGAATATAATAATTTGTTAATCAAAACAAATTTTGGGTTTTAAGAATAATCTTCTTTTCTCTTGGACTCCCATACAGCGAATGACACCATTCTTGGTAATATTCATAACCTGTACAGTGTACAGTCTATTGTAGTGTATTTTCAAAATGAACGTCATAATATCGTGAAATAGACTACAACACGGTCACATTAACTTGACGCAATGCAACAACATGTGAGCTCCGTAATGACGTCATCAAACCGTGTGTCTAGTTAATTTGACCATGTTATAATCACACTTATGCTTGGTAATTTCCACATTAAAATCTGTTCTGTTAAGCTTGGTTATACTCACTCAACGCTAAAGCCAGTACAACAGCGCATGTAATATTGCACTTGTATAATAAACGCATGTCGTAGTTGGGATCTAGCTCCTCAGTTCGTGCGATGTGCCTCACCAAGGTCGGCCACTGAATAGCCACCCTTAGGAACAACATCATAGAGACACACGTCGTTCCGTAGAATATTATTGGGGCTGGAAGAAAGAATAAAACCTACAATATAAGTACTAGGGCTGTTTGAGAAGTCCTCGGTTTTGAGAATTTTTCCAATGAAATGATTTGAGATGATTTTTTCAATTTTAAATTCAGTCTTTAACCAGAAGATATGGCTCTTAAAATTCAAATTACAATAAATTTTAATGACTAAAAAAGATGATTAAAAAAAAATCTTACAAAATGATCGCCGAGATCGACTACATCTCGTTGTAATGTGAATATCTCCGTCCCTGGTAACTCTAATTTAGATTTGAAAAATGTATTGTAATACTGAAAACTAAGCAAAAATTTTTCGATGGTGAAATTTATTTTACGTATTTATATAATTTCATAGAAAGCCTTGCAAGGCGGGTGTGTGAGCATCTGTGTTGTCCCAAATAACAACAATCCGATCATCGTGTTCGTAGGGCCCTACTGCACATTTTTTTATGGTAAAGACCTAAAAAATTAATATTTCCCGTTCAAAATGTACTGTTATTTTAGAATATAAGAGTAATTTAATAGAGTTTATTCCTTAATAAAATAATTTTGGCCTTAATCTGTAACACCCACTTTTTCTAGAAGATTTCTTTATAGCTCGATTTTCCACGCTCATTAAAAAATTTGGCTATTATTTGGCGTGATTTTAATAAAATTAAACTAATGAATAAATTCATATTATAAAATGAATATATTAATTTTCAAAAAATCAATTTTGCCTGCCTGATACTTCGAACTTTGTCGGAAAACGCGGCACCGGTTTTTCAAAGACATTTATTTTTATCATTCCGATATTACAAAACAAAAGTAATGCTATTTTTCAAAAGCTTGTTTACCTATCTTTCTTTTTTTATCAATTAATTAATTCCGAGATTAGAACATTTTTTTTAATTTTAGGCGTTTTCTTTGAAAATGAACGATTTTTAGCAACTGGGGTAGACTTGTCTTTAAAAGACCTATATTTTCTATTTTAACTGTTGTGTATTTTTTTTAATCATTTTATATATATATATATATATATATATATATATATATATATATATATATATATATATATATATATATATATATATTCAAAATGACAAATACTAATTCCGTGCTTGCTCACAATACAATTTTATTAGACTTTGCAATAATAGCGCAACTGTTTGTATACGCGCGCCTTCATATTTCTGCCGACTTGGCGCAGATGGTTGTTCAAAAAATTTTTTTCTAATGAAGCAATTTACAAAAGGCGTGGGTTTTAATCTAGTTAATAATGGTCCTATACACGGTATAAGTTATGCGCTTGTAAGACACGCCGAAGTATGTAAGGCCGAGAACTTTTCAAACAGCCCTCGTACTTCAGGCAGAATAGCAATTTATTTAAAAAATCTTACAGTAAGAGTTTTTTCAATATTATAAAATATACAACTTTTTGGGAGGCTTTTAAGAATATTTTGATTATCCGGTGTGACTTTTACGAACATGATAAATCCAATAATTTTCAAGCCTAAATCCAGCCAGCGCTTAGCCTCTAAAGCGTGGCAAAGAAATAAGCACATACACTTGGAAAACATAATCCTTCTTCTGGCGCAGTCAGAAAATATTACGGTTACAATAATTAAGGGTGTCGGTTGGCAGCGGGCGCCATGAAGCAACCGCAGACGACGTGTCGCAGCGATACTACTGCTTTGTATGTATTTCTATGAAATACCCTGCGCAGCTAGCGACACTAAGCTAGCGACACTTATTCATATAAATACATAGAAACCAGTAGTGTCGCGACGACACGTCGTCTGCTGCCGCTTCATGTAGCCGGCTTCCAACTTGTACCTTTAGAGTGAAATCACTTACTTGTATGATCCAAAGATGTTTTAGAATTGAAGACTCGTATAATACACATAATTGTAATAAACGTTTGACCGAGCAAAGAGGCAAGCGAATAAAAACATTTTGAGGACACCCATTTGAATCTGAAATGAAATTTGAGAATGTAATTGATTAACGTCAAAAATTGAACCGTGAAAACAAAAGTGGTTCAGTGAAACGAAACTTAAATAAATGATGCATGATGAAGTTAGACAGAAAGATTAGAATGGAGTAACTATTGGAAATTGAGTAATAATGGAGAGTGTTTAAGGTGAAATATTATAATTTTAATATTATGATTTTCGGTAGAATTCCTTCAATTTGTGAGTTACGTTTTATCCCTCAATTTGCAATTTGTAACCAGATCTCAGACTAATATGCTCAGTGGTATATTTGACAAAAGAAAATATCTTCATAGAGTAAAAGGAATGCCAAAATGATCCCAAACAACAACAGTTCCTGGTGTAAGCCTTTTCCAAGTAAGGACAAAAATCAAATAGCGTACATCCAATCAATCCAAAAGATTGATGAGCATATTACTTTTCAAAGCACGATTCTTCGATTAAAAGCAAGCGTAAGGTAATTTTGGATAAAAAATAAAAAGAAAATAGCAACATTTCCGGTAGGCATTATATTTTCCTTTTCAAGGACGTTTCCTTTTTTTCTCTTTTTCTTAGTAAACCTTTGGCTTTTGCCCGAAAGTGGCTGAAGTCGAATCTTCGATTGCAATCTATCCCAATATTATAAATATGAAAGTGCGTCTGGCTGTCTGTTTTCTTATCTGACTGGCTGTTACCTCTTTACTCCAAAACCACTTAACCGATTTTGCTGAAAAGTATGGAGATATTTTGAGGCCCAGCCCCCAGCAAAAGGCATAATGATTATAATACTTTTTATCCTGGAAAAATGTACGGTTCTCGCGCGTAACGAATTTTGGCGTAACTTAGTTGCGTCATCTATTTACTTATAGTGCTTTTTAACATAGATACAGACAGAACACAATTATTAAGTTGTGTTCTTTGAACTATAAAAAAAACTATTAGAGATAAACTAAGATAACTTGGCGCGCCACTCCAAATTACTGTTTCAATGTGTGTAGTCACATCCTTAAGAAAGAGTTTGTATGTAGTAAGTATTCAACCAACAAATCAGTACTCGTAATATTTCACTAATGTCACTTATTACCAAGATTTGTTGGTCAACTAATCATAACTAGCCGACCGCGCAAGCAGGCGCAAGACAACGCACATCAAACGTTTTGACAACGCACTTCAAACGTATTGAATTTTGGAGGGGCGCGCCATGTTATCGTAGTTGATCTGTATCAATTCTAGTGCAAACAAAAATTATTGCTATTGTGTCGAAATTCGACGCGATACGTGAACCATAGCCTTAAATGGAACGCCTCAGAGCGACGTAACGCCGCATATTGCGTCACTAGATGACGCCCGCATCTCCGTTGCGCCAAAACTCGTTTATCGCGGAGGAACCGTACATTTTTCCAGGATAAAAAGTATACTATGTCCTTTCCCGGGACTCAAAGTATCTCCATGCCAAATTTCAGCAAAATCAGTTCAGCGGTTTGGGCGTGAAAAGGTAACAGACAGACAGACACACTTTCGCATTTATAATATTAGTATGGATGTTTTTTCGTGCGCGCAGCCCATATCGAATCATAAGACGTTGTCACGTCAAAAGTTTGGGGAACACTGATATTGCTTACTGCACATCCTTCGGGTTCTTGCTGAGTATCCCGTTGACTGGTAATAACGAGAATATCTGGCCGATGACCAGCGTCGCTCGCATGCACTGCTGAAACGTCGCAGGGTACTTCAGTGGCTTTTCCGATACACCGATTTTGTTCTCTGAAACATTTTTGGGATTATATTGCAATGTGACGCGTCATTGCATTTATAAATGAGTCATTAAAAATGAAACAGGATTAAATGATTGTATATCTTCTAGTGTCTTTATGGCTGAACAGACTTTGTTGAAATGTTGAGCCCTTATCCTACAAGATGTAAGACTTGTGAATCTTACATCTTGTAGGATAAGCGGTCAACATTTCAACAAAATCTGTCTGAGACGATTTCCAGACATTTATTTTCCATCCCCAGAAAAAAGTTGCTCCATACCAAACATCAGCACGATCCTGCCTATCGAAGTATTTGATATTGGCATGATATAAACGACATCTCCAAGATAACTGCAGCGTCGGAAAATATGATAACATTGGGCTTAAGCACGTCATTATGTCACAACAATTTTTGCGGAATCTGCTAGTATAATAATATTATTTAACTTACTTTTATGTGGTATCCATAGGGAAGTGCTTCCAGGATAAATCAAAGTCATCTTTAGGCTCTTCAGTAGCTTTGATTGTAAAAAAAGTCCACACTATAGACAGTAATTAGCGGATTCTAAATCATAACATTTTAAAATCAGGGTCCTTCAACCATTGATAAAAACTGCAAATATACAAGAACTGTCTTTGCTGTGATCAGTCTTAAATGACGGAAACCAAACTTAAAAATAATATTATTCAAACGAATCGAACTCACGGCCTCTATGTCATAAGCGATTTAAGACACTATGGACCATGGAGCCAATACTTGATTGACCTATATAAAGGATGTATTAGTACACAGTCACTGTGATTTTCTTAGAATTGACTAAAATATTTTTACTACTGGGACGGAATTCGGAGCCAAAATTTTAATTAAGAACTTAATTGAGTTTGATAAGTAAGTGCTGCCAGGGATATCTTATGGCGACGTCGATTTATAGTTTAGGATAATCAAAAGGAATTTTATATGAAATGCATATTTCTTAACATTTTAACATTTTTAAAAAGTTTAAAGAATAATAATATTTTTGCTAGGATTGGGATATTTTAAATCAGTCAAAAGTACATTTTCATTTATGTGGCTTTACAATGTAATCGATCGATCAATTTATTAAAACAAAACAGGATGAGCAGGCAAACATTTTTTTTTGAGAATCGGATCCAGATTACGTGCGACCTAATTTAACATTTTTCTGCTCATTCCCAAAAAAATGCACAGTACTGCAAAAGTTTTCATAACATAAAAGTAATTATTTTATTATATACGGAATCTAGTGGTAGTATCTAATAATACTATTTTAATTTTAACTGAAGTTCAGTGGTTAATCTAGGGTTAACTACAAACTAATTTTTATGTTCTATTTGCGTGTGTCTAAACGCGACAGAGATCGCTATCTAAAATCCATAATTAAGGGTTGTTTATTAAACTATTTTTTTATAAAATAACGGGACAAACGAGCAAAGGAATCACCTGATAGAAAGTAACTATCGTCGCCCATGGACATTCGCAACATCAGAAGAGTTGCAAGTGCGTTGCCGCCCTTTTAAAAATTAATAGTACAGTCGGCAACATAGCTGTTTTACTGCCTGTGTGATAATAATCTTAACAAAAAGAAAAAGTTTTTTTCTAATTATTGTGCAAATTTTATAAAGTTTCTCAGGATATAGAATAGATGACGGGGAAGGAAAAATAAGGAGTATTGTTTTAACACCGAGGTACCTATGCACAATAATTTAGAGATTTCATAAAAGAGCATTTTTTCTAAGAAATAAAGTTTCTAACGCCAAAATTTTCATGGAGTGTTTTCACACTGCAAAGTCTCAAAAACGTAAAAAAATTAAGATCGGTTACTTATTATTTTAGAAAATGCATAAGTCTAGATATACTTCAGAACAAAAACGTACTCACAAATTCACCACTGACCTACCCGATGTCGTGCCAACACTACATTATAAAGGAGCAATAACGAAACTTATAGCATGGAGCATTTGTGATTTTAAGATTAATCTTTCATACAATTTTTGCAAAAGTACATTAGGCACAAAAAATATCTTCCTTTATGTGGTGATACCTTTGAGCAGACCGACACCATACATTAGAGGATTGTTATTTTTTCTACGACAATTAAATGGATGTACCATCGAGGAAATTGATTCCTATGCAGTTGATAGACTAACGTTATTTGGTCGAATATATTGTCAATTCAATGTTAATTGTGATCTGTCGGCCTGTGGTCGGCTGGGTTTGACGTAATGCAACCAAACTACGTAGGTCCCCGATCTGCATAGGAATCAACTTTTCTGATAGTACACAGGCCACAGCTGAATATCTGTAGTAAATTTTCTACAACTTATTTGTTGAGAAAAACTCTCATGAATATCTAATAATATGGTGTATGAAAACACTCGTATGTTCAACAAAAATACAGAGAACGTCGGATTTGAATGTTTTCACATAAGACGTGTGTCGCACAGATTTGTTTGGTTAGTAGTGATAATATTTACTTTACTAGCATGTTCGAAGACAACGTAAAATAACACACTTTATTACTTTGATGTTAGGCAATGCCAGGATTAAATGCATTGGTTTTTTTTTCAGCGAATTTATTTTTATTAAGTATGTTAATAAAAAGTAAATACTAAAATTCTTCTGCAGCGAACAGGAAATGAGCCAAAATTATATTCGTAAGACAAGTCAACATTTTAGAGGCATAAAATTATTAACAATATGACCTATACTTATTAGAGGGGAACTAAACTACCTAGACTATGATGTCTAATAAAATAAAATAGTATGCCAAATAAGTTTAAAAATCTTAGAATTTTGGTAATGATGAAAATTATTTAAGAAAAAGGTTCAAATATTATGACATGATAAAATTCCATAATAATATGAATGCTAACAGATTTCATAAGACCCCATTTCCGTGTAGCCGCAGGGCATGTATGGGAGTTATTTGTAATTGGATTTTCGAGTATTTTTTACTGAATATTATGTTAATATGAAGGATTTTTAATTATATATTTTATGTTTTAGGAAAGTAAAAGGCTTTATAATTTTTATTCCAATATACAGGACGTGATAATACTTTAGGGTGTGTACATGTTCCTCAAAGAGAGTTCACTGTAAAAATAGCAGAATTGACCGCTCTTGGTCTTTCTAGGATGTTCTAATTTCCGGTCTTTCTAGTTTTAAAGCGAAATGTGTAATAAAAAACATACATCACAATTACCATTCTTTATTACACGTATTTACTTTTACAGTATTGAGGCCACGTCATTACTTAAATGGAGTTTAAATAATAACTTATTATTATATATATTAATATCTTACGGCACATACGGTAAAAGTATGACGCTTTTTTTTACACAGTAATAACAATCAATACGGTCATTCAATTTCTTTTTGGCGGATGTACTTTAATCGTCAATTTGTAGTAAGACAAGCTCGTATGTCACAATGGTGGCAGCCACCTGTAAAAACCAAGTCGATTTTTAAGTAAAAATTTCTTTAAGGCGTATTTTCATTAGTCGTTGACTCGTACGGTATACAGCATGCGGGGAGTCTATGACAACTAACTGACAACTAATGGCGCATTGTCATTGGTCGTGGCTTGCGTTTCAGAAATCTCCCGCACCCCGCATGCGGGCTCTATCGACCAGTGAAAATGCGCCATTAGCGGCGTTGAGCACTTTTGTGGGATGTGTAAAAACTGTAAAACTGGCGTTAGATTCTCGTGCTGATCGAAAAACCTTGGAAAAACCGTAAGACGGTTGGAGAGTAGTGTTTTGTGTCGAACTCGAACTCGAACTCGAATTGATTGTAAGGGTTTCGATTAATTAAAAAAATCGATTTTTTAAAAATCGGTTTGCATATAAAATGGGTTAAAAATTTAATCAATTGTAAGGGTTTCGATTAATTAAAAAAAAAAACGATTTTTAAAAAATATGGGTTAAAAAAATGCACAACGTTAATAATCAAGTTTTCACTTCTGCCGGCACTCCTGGAGTGCAACCCGCCTTTTTTGACGTGACAACGTTTTATAATTCGATACGGACTGCGCGCACGAAAAAAACATGACGCAATATGCGCCGTTACCTCGATCTGACGCGTTCCATTTAAGGCTATGACGTTGTCACGTTCAACTATCGTCAGTAAGCCGACTTTACAGACAACCGAGTTCGAGTCGAGTTCGAGTTGAGTTCGACACAAAACACTACTCTCCAACCAGTTAATTAGGGCCTTCGTACACGGGAAGGCCGATCTGATCCAACTGGAATAACATAGACCACTTTGTGTTCTTAACGGGTAGGTCTAAGAGTGCCGTTGGATGGTTAGTCTGGCATCATCTGAGTTCATCATTCTGATCCAGAGTGACGGAAGAATGATAGTGTAACTGTTTATTGACGGACGAATTTTTTTATTATGTTCTTTCCGGCCATTTTTCTGGCGTCAGTCTCAGACTGATGGCCTAAACTGATTAAAGACTGATCGTGTAACCGTACTCTAAGAATCTGCTAACACCGTTTTTTAAGTAACATACATAGCAAAACATCCTTTGAAGGGTCAGCTATTAATTTAAAAACTTACAGAAAGTATATGCCCTTTAGTAACATAGAAGTAGTTGAGTCCGCTCAAAGCTATGAAACTGCCTTGTATCTGCTGTATAAATCGTTGCACCTGAAGCAAAAGTAATACGGAATGTAAAATTTATTACAAAGAATTTGTAACAACTTTTTTTTAACTATGAATAATAAATGCTATTAAAGAGTAATGAAAATAAATTTAAAAAAACCGTTTGAATTTCGCGAAGCGAGGTCACTAACGTTCAAGGAACAAATTCGGTATATTGATCAGGAATACTATGTATAATGGTTCATTTTCTAATAATCTTAATACATCAAAATTTAGATATTTAAAATATACAAAACCATGAAAATATTCTCATAGCATTTAAACTGTATGAAGTTCCATGGCATGGTTATGTCTATACCTCAATTGCAGGCTAATCACTTGATTGTCTGAAAAGTAAGATGATCCATGCGTCGGATGGACATGCAAAAAGTTGGTCCTGCGCCTGATCTCTCGCCAGTCGTGTCGGTCAGCGGTCGTCCGTTCCACTGGGTTACGAGAGTAAAAGGAATAGAGAGTGCTCTTGCGTACTGCACACACACTTGGGCACTATAAAATTACTCCTGCGTAACTGGCTTTGGTTTCAATGAAATCGGCCACCGTCACCGAAACCGGTGTGGGAGTTATTATACCTCAATACAATAGCTCGCAGCCGGTAAGCTGTACAGGTAAGGGGCTGCGACGAGGGAGGCGGTGTGGACTTTGGAGGCGATCAGCGCCACCGCCAGGAACCGGCCGATGATGAACACGAGGGAGTAGAGGTAGTATGTCACCAGCTCCGCACCGCCGAAAGGCCTGAAATTAATAATAATAATAATCTTGGTCGTACTCCTATTATAGTGCGAACAGGGAGAGTCGCCGGCCGGTGTCAAATTACATCTAGATTAAAACTACGTAACGGGCCTCTACGTGTTAGCTTTGGCCCCATGCATGCCTCCCAATGGTCCGGGATTTAATTGCCCGTGAGCATGGATTACTTTACAGTTTACACAAACATAATAATAATATCTATGGACGCTTCACACCACGTCAGTCTGGCCCTCAGTACCTGAAAGACTTGTATTACGGGTACCAGACAATGGAAATATTATATTTAATACTTTTTTAAACTACACAAAATACAAATACATAAGATTTAAATACATAAGACCCAAGAACATTGGAAACTTTTTGTTAAGTCAGCGGGATTCAAACCCACTCAAACATTGAGCCACAGAGGTCGTCGAAAGTAAAAAATATCTAGAACAAGGTTTATCAATTGCTGAGGCTGGAACTTTGGGTGCATGGGAAAACGTTATAGAAAGCTGCACTAAAAATAACTAACTTAACCATAAGAGTACCCACGTCCTACTTTTTTACGGCTGAAAATCGGGTACGATTCACATTATTTTCGACAGAATTTTCGTATGATGCATAAGTGTTGCAATCTTGCAATCAATAATAGTATGTTCTATAAAACAAAGTTGAAAATAAAAGTGAAAAAATGTACCATACCCACTAGGATAATGTGGACACTCCATTACGTTTTTATAAGTTGTCTTGGCGTTTCTGAAAAAAAAATATTTTTTATTATGAACCCATAAAATTACATACAGTATACTAACTCATAATACGATAATAACCAACTAATAAATTGTATAACATAAGCAGTGTTCAATGTTTACAAATTGTTCTATCCTTTTTTAATTTTTTTATTACGTGATAGATAGGCATTTATTGTTGAAAGGCTTTTTGAAATAAGTAGACTCAGCAACAAATAAGGCATAGCGATGCCACAACGTATCGCTGCTACGAAAGTCTACTTCCATGAAATTCATCGTACTGCTACGACCTAGTGCTCCTACAATATTCTTGGTAATAGTACGACCCGTGATATAGCGCTGCTAAAAAAGTAGTGATACTACAAAATAGTGCTTGTACGAGACATAGCCATAGCAGTAATTTTAAAACATTATTCTCTCAAATACAACGTCACAAACTCGAAAACTTTACCTCTTTATAATATTACTAGCTGTCCCTGCAAACGTTGCTTTGCCTTAATATAAAGTATTTCGCCCATATTATTTAATTGAAGTGACTAAATAAGTATGTCGCCATGACAACGTCGATCGCTATCTCGACGCACAAACAATGCCGTCGTCAGTTTCAGGTTGTAATAGTTTACTATTATTTATTCAACAAATGCACTTATCAATATATAAAGTATCCAGTAGCCGATCCTCAGACCTACTGAATATGGATATAAAATTTGGTAAAAATCAGTAAAGCCGTTTCGGAGGAGTTCGTTGACTAACATTGTGACACGAGAATTTTATATATAAGATAATGCTTAGATGGGAGGAAAATATACTTACGTGAGAGTATTGAAGAGCTGCAGACAGACGAAGAACAGGTTACTGGCGAAGGAGAAGAAGATGACGCTGCCGATGACGTCATCAAAGGAGCGCACGAGTTGCGTCGCGCGGTTGTAGTCCTCGCGCAGCTGGCACCAGTAGGCGGGAGAGTAGTACTAGAATATCCATGTTTAAGTTTAAGACCCATACAAGCTGTAGTTCCATACACATAAAGGTATATTAAATAATAGCCTCCGTGGTCTAGTGGTAGAGAGCGCGGCTCTTGACTCGGAGGTCGTGGGTTCGATTCCCGCTTTGGAAACATGTTATTTCCAAGTTTGGTTAGGACAATGCAGGCTGATCACCTGATTGTCTGACAAGTAAGATGATTCACGCGTCGGATGGGCATGTAAAGAAATGGTCCTGCGCCTGATCTGTCGCCAGTCGTATCGGTCTTCTGTACCACTGGGTTTTGAGAAGAAAGGAATATAGAGAGGCTCTTGTGTATTTCGCACACACCTGGGCACTATAAAATTACTCCTGCATAGCTGGACTGGTTTCCATGAAACCGGACACCGTCACCAAAACGGTGTTGGAGCTATTATTATACATAAAGGGAGAACGATAAAATTATGTTAGTCCGACGAAGGTCAATCTGAACTAATTTGTTTTGTGAATGAATGAATGAATATTGTGTACACGATTTTGGACAGGTCAGCCTGCCCGTTGGTTTCAGTCCTTTAGTTCCAGGATTAAAAGAACAAAACACATACATTTTATTAATGTTAGGTGCATTTATGTTTTCAAAGTAAATACAAGGCTGAGTCTATCTAAAGCTTTATTTATCATAATGAACTTACTTGGCCTTCACTCTCCTTAATTTTTTTATTAATCTGTTCCAAAGTGGAGGTCAGGAATAAGCTGATACAAATGATGAACATGTAAGAATAGCTCCAGTTCATTGTTGTGATAAAATTTACTGTCTGAAAAAAAAACATGTTGATAAAGCTTAGTATTCAGGGAATACTGTGTTTGTGTGAACGAGATAGCCATTATCTTGTCTTTTTGCCATTCATGTAGTGGAACTGTCATGGCGAACACTTTCTGATGGTCATAGAAACAGCCTTTCTGCCACTATAAGAAATGATGGTTAAGTGACAAGTATGGAATAAGAAGCTAATCGAATATTTTATACGACCCAAAAGGTGTGCCATGGAACATTACAGGGACCTTAACATCTATTCAGAGCAGTGAAATAATAGGATTTAAGGAGTATAGCAAGTATCGTTTAGTATTTTTTCGAATAGAAAAGTAGATTTCATGTTTCAATTCTTACCAACAGAACAATTCCCATGGGAAACTGGTAAGTGATTTCCGCGCTGAATATCCAGAGTATCATCTTCTCTATGACCTTCGGGTAGACCTCATGATCCGTCTCCATGCAGTCTGTCACCACCGACACTCTTGTGATAATCACTAGAATGTGTTCAACTAAAAAAAAAAACATCGGCCTGATTGTTACAACAGTTTAGCAACTGTAAATTGTGCTGGCAAACAGCAATTTCGAGCAACGTAGCAACAGCGATGCGATAGCAGATCGTTTCCAGCTGATAAGCAATTTAAAATATCAAAAAAGCTTTCGACAAGCTAGCAGACAGTAGCAGATCAACAAAAATTTGGAACATCTGATGAAATAAGTGGAGCAATTTTGAGCAATAATTTATTTCATTAAGTAGCTCAATATCATATCGCTCTACATCCGGCCAATGTATCATGCGTCACATGTCTAGGACTAACGTTAATGAAAAAGAAAGAGAAAATATAATATATTTTTAACCACGCAAAATAGTGGGGATAATATTTCCTTCTACTAATTAGATACCACTCATTCTAAGGCCGTGGAAACACGGCCTTAGAATGAACCTGCAAAACAACTGTCGCGAGAAGTGTCTGACAGTCTGTCTGATAGCTTGCAAGCGTAAACCCCGTAGCAAGTGCTGTCGCGACAATTTATCAAGCGCTTCTTGCGAGTAGTTGCGATAGCATGTCTATTGTTTTTTTTTTAATTATTGAATTAGTATGAAATGTAAACAATATTGTAAGAAACTCACGCAAGACTTCTGCGAGTTTGCTTGCAGGTCAAGCGTATTCTCACACCGCGTACGGCAAAACAATATCAAAACACGAATCAGCTTTACCAGCATTTTTATAACATTGTTTAAAAAATGTAAGCTCTCAATACTAACATAGAGCCGCTCCAAACAGAGTGATGGTCGCGCAGTAGCACTTGAATTTGATCGACGAGTCTATGTACTGGTCTAACCGCGCCGCTGCCACTTGCTCCAGCAGCCGGCGCCACTTGCGAGCCACTTGCATGAAGATCACGCTCGTGATGCAAGTTGTCAAGTAGAATGCCAGGTTACCTGAAAAAACATGAACGCTGTTACTCTCACGCTATAGTTAAATCAGTGATTTGAGGCGATGGCGGTCATTGACCTCTCGTCAATAATTTGGCCTGATGATGATTGAATGATATTTCATAGCTATGTCTGTAAATCACGCTTGACGATGAGGTTACAGTAAATTATTTTGGAACTTAAAAAAAGGTCAATAATCTAAATGTTGCCGAGGAATGTTCCGATAAATTTATAATATTCTGTATCTGATCGAAAATTCAAAACCATTAAGGGAATACATGTAAGCAGCCTCCTTAATTGAGATTAATGACCGTTGGTGCCTTGTCTTGCCTTATAGTCGAAATAGGGAGACCTATTTCGACTATAACTAAATCAATAATTTACGACTTACCAAGTTTTCTAACAGTGACTGCGCCATCGAGCACCTTGTACATGCACCATAGTGTGGCGGTGAATTGCATCACACACAACACGCAGTTGTACAAAACCCGATACGAAAGTATCTCGAACCTGTAATAACATTATTAAAAGAATTACTACAGAACTAGTGGAGCCATGACGTAGAACTGCTACGTCCGTGGTAGCGTGGCTACAACGTAGAGATTCATTCGTAGCGCTGCAATTATGCTAGCGGTGCTGCGACGCGACGTAAGAGCCAGTCCACACGACGCGTAGCGTCAGCGTTGCGTCGACGCAGCGCTGCCGTTTGACACATAGTCGGCCACACGGGCATCATCGCAGCGTTATTACGAAGCGGTCTACGTCAACAAACCCTCGACCTGCTTCGTCTCGGAGGCTGCTGTCCGTTATATTGTGTGCGTTGTGATGGCACACGCAGCGCGCGTTGTGGCCATTTTGGTTATTTGTATGTAAAACAACGCAACAGCAGCGCTGCGTCGACGCAACGCTGACACAACGCCCAATGTGTGCCTGCTCTAAAGCTGGCGACACTGTAGTGCGCATATTTTGTAGCACTGTAGTTACGCTAGTCGTGCTACGACGTAGTGCAACTACTACGATAATTATAGCCATAGCCATGCTATAGCAGTAAGGGTCAATTCAGACCGCAACGTAACGAGGCGAGGTGATACGCGGCGCGGCATAAATTTGTATGGATATGACAGATTTCAATTGCGTGAGACGTCTTGCGAATCTGTCAAATCCATACACACCAATTTAGAAATGCATCTACACGTCGCGTTGCGGTCTGAATCAACCCTTATACTACAATATTATTCGCTCAGATATTCGGCACACCTATACTCGTAGAATTTGTATAGTAGTTTGATTCTCGCTTTGGAAAAACGGGAAATATTTTTCAGCAAAAGTAGTTATAAATGAAGTAAAAATTAATTAATATTAAGATCTTCTGTCGTATTTTTTAATTATCAGTTGATATTACAACGTGGCGAAGCAATGGGATTCTTTACTATGACTCATGAGAAAATAGATATTGAATTCACAATTGGGTATTCCATTTATTTTGAATGACTCGTGGCTTCGTTAAGGTGCTCCCAGACAGATGTTATATAATGTTTTATTATAAAACATTGTGTAACACGATAAAAAATTTTAACATCGTGTAACATACGCTACAATAATATGTCAAAAAATAAACGACGTGTCTTTTGTTATAATTTGTTAAAAAATGACATACAAAAATGTTATCTAACGTTCTGCCTGGGAGCACCTTTACGTTACAGTAAGTTAAACCTTGGCTTATCTTACCTTACATTAGTGACGTCTGTGTCCATTACACCATTGACAGGTATCAGTCCACAGCACTGGCCTAAGAGTAAAGGCAGCTTCATAGACTCCTGGAACGCCCTGCACTGTGTCTCGAAGTATACATTCTTACCCCGAATAATTTCCACAATTCTGTTTACTGTAAATATAATCTTATTAGTTATTACACAATGTGTGGTAAAATCAAGTATATCTAGATATTATTTTGGGTACGTGGTCAAAGGCAAATAAAAGTAATATAGACTAAAATATAATAAAAAAAAGTCAGAAGATAAGAAAATAGCAAATTAATAAAAGTGCAAAACATATAATACAAAAAATATGTATAAGCATAATATAATTTTTTACCAAGTTTGGAGGATTACTTACATCTGATATACCGATAAACGATTTCCCTAAACTTTAATTTCTCCTCATCCTTTTTTGTGCTGCAATAAAACACTTTTTTGTTAAATGTAAATCGTCCAAATGTAAATGTTAAATAAAAACCATCGAAGAAATTGATTCATATAGATGACGGGCCTACGTCACTTGGTTGGGTTATGTATTTTGGAACGAAGTTCCTTATCGCGCGTTGTGAAAGGGGGCTAGACGGAAAACTTTGTAACGACATGACACGAAAGTGTTTATGTATTACAAGTAGAGTAAAAATGCTATAGTTGTAAACCGTTCGGTAGCGTGTGTTACTCTCTCTGTCTCTCTCTCTCCCTGTTTTTTGGAATTTTTTGTGTGATTTTTTATAGCTTCGTTCCTTGACACCTCTCAAGTTTTATATTTTTACGTCAATTTAGTGTAATGTGAAAAATGTCTCTCTCCTTCTTCTCTCCAACCAATTATGACGTAGATCCGTCAAATGTCTTTGAATCAATTTCTTCGATGGTACAACATAACGACTATGAAATATCGCTGTAATAAACAGTTTCATTATATTTAACTTACCTCGTTTGAGCTACAAACTTTTGTGGATACAGTTCTTCCACGTAAATTGAACCTTCTGAAGAAAAAAAAGAGACAAATATTCGACTTTTATTATAAAAAGATAATATTAAAATATATTTTACTATGACCAATAATAGTAAATAGGTTTAAAGTAATATTTTTTTAATTTCAATAATATGGTAAATGCTGATATAATACAATTGAAAACTAAGGTCAATTAACATTGCAACGTGATGCGTCGACGCAATGCGATTAATTTTTAATACAAAACTGAACTTTATTTCCTACACAAGAAGGCATGTTGGCAAACTTTCCACCCGCAGCCTCAAGACCTTTTCCATTATCAATATTTGCTATACTGTACTCGGCGAAACATGGCGGTAGCGGTCAATGACTCCCTGTCAACATCTTGTCATTTTCTAAACAAAGCCGCGATTGACAACATCTGACGCTTTATTTATAAGTTTTTGACAGGGAGTCAATGACCGCTACCGCCATGTTTCGCCGAGTACAGTATATGCCGAGTAAATTGATACGGTCTTACCACAAAAAAACGAAACATCTGTTGAACAGTTGTTTTGAGACATTTAGTACTGAATTTTGCTCTAATCAACTGTTCAACGGGAGTTTAAATCTTTTGTGGTATAAGACCCTTGAAGTTTAAAAACAACAATGTGGCTTTTATTCATATTTACTCTAATTTTTTACCAATATCCTAAAATAATAATCTAATGAGCATACTTACTCTTAACACTGCTACCCATATTGACTGTCGTCGTTCCAAAACTCAAACTAATACATCACAGTAAATGATAAATGTTGTTTTTGTTAATGTTTTATTGTGATAAATAACATACAAGGTGTCAACTTGTCATCTCATTGACAAGTTGACGATCATAATTATTCAGGAGTACATTGAGTGATGATGCGTGGGTGATAGATTATTTTGTTTTTATTAAGTACTAACAATGTAAGCAGTAAGTATCATCAGCGTACAGTTATTTATAATACTAATATTATAGTTAAATAATCGGCCAAGTGCGAGCGGGACTCGCGCACTAAGGGTTCCGTACCATTATAGAGCAAAATTAGGCCAAAAAATGTATTTTTTGTATGGGAGCCCCCCTTAATGTTTTATTTTTATTTTAATATTATTATTAAATATTAAAATGCACATCAAACTAAGAATCTAGAGAAAAAAACAAGTACCTGTCTGTTTCCTTTATTGATATAGAGCCAAAAAAGCCAAAAAAATCACGTTTGTTATATGGGAGCCCCCTTAAATATTAATTTAATATTATTTTTAGTATTTTTTGTTATAGCGGCAACAAAAATACACAATCTGTGAAAATTTCAACTCTCTAGCTATTACTACTACTCAGTAATAGGGTCCCGTTTTTACCCTTTGGGTACGGAACCCTAAAAAAGGAAAATACTGAGAGTACTTCGGGTAGGCCACGATGCGCTAGGTGTTCCAGCGCATCGTCGCGGAGTGGTGTGGAATGTGGTGTTTCCACGAGTGGAGCCCAAAGAGGCAGAAGGTGGTGGGGCTGCGGTCGTGTATCGCGCGTTTCCCGTAGTTCCCAGACCCCGGGGATGGGTAAACGCATTCCCCCAAAAAAAAAAGGCACTGAAAGTACTTCGCTGATTTGCTTACGACATTTTAATGTGTTTAAATAAGAAGAATAATCAATATTTTTAGCGCATAAGGGCTTAATTTTTAAACGCTTTACTTATAATTAATAATATTATATATGTACTATCAGAGAAGTTGATTCCTATGCAGATGAGGGACCTACGTAGTTTGGGCGCATTACGTCAAACTTAGCCGACAGATCACAATTAACATTGAATTGACATGATCGGCTAAATGACGTTGGTCTCTCAAATGCATAGGAATAAACTTTCTCGATGGTACATCACAGAAATTGATTAGTAGGCAGATGGGATGACCTGCGTAGTTTGGTCGCGACACGTCAAACCCATCCAACAGATCACAATTAACATTGAATTGACATGATCCGACCGAATGACGTTGGTCTGTCAACTGCCTAGGAATCTATTTCCTCGATGGTACATAATATGAAAAAGTTCATGATAGATGATGGATACGGATCGATAAAAGTTGTAAGAATAATATTTTGAGGTTTAATTTACGATTAACACACTACTTTTATTATTATTGTTCGTTGTAATTAGCCTGTAGTAAAACCAACTCGTATTTAACTATTGTACTTGCGGCCTGAAATAAAATGAAAATATGTAATTGTAAACATAATTGAAGTCAATAATTATAGTAAAAGTATTATTTATCAAACATAATTATCGAAAAAAAATTAAGAGATACCTGAAGGATCATGGGTCTCGTTATGTAGAAAAGGTAACCACTAAGAGCATTAGTTGTATAGCGGACTTGCCGAGAGAACCTTTGAACCTGAAATATACTTCACTTAATATGATAAATAAATGACGTCATAATATTTAGAAACTAATGATAGCTTTATTCAAACTAGCTTCTATTTTTTTTAAACTCTTTGTAGATAATCCCAAAAAAAATATGTACTGGAACCATACAATATATATAAAAAAATATTTTGATATAATGAAACAATAACACCAAACTAACCAAACTTACTTCAATGGTATATTCCGAGGCCGGCACATACAGTAGTGTGAGAATAGGCTTCAAAGCCTCGAAGTTCACGTTGGAAGCCATCAGAAACATTACAGAAGCCTTCACAAACAGGAACACAGTCGAAAACGCGTAGTACACACAGTGCTCCGTACTGTTGTAGGTTCTGCAAGATGATTATAAGATTTTGGAAATAAGGATGAGACTGTTTTGCTAAACGCCCTTTTTAACGCGCTTTTATTAGCTTGGGCTGTATGTATGTAACGGAATCTTTGAGCACGATTTTTACCTATCTTCAGTAGTTCAGTAGTCCGGTCTAATTAGACGCAAAAAAATCGTAACCTCGGAATAACTCGCATTGAGCTGAAAATTGGTATAGACGTTAAATACATCATTACAAATGAAACCTCAAAAGTCCCCGGGGATCCTCTTTGTGCAAAAAATTTTATTCAAAGTCAAAGGTATGAAAATGAGATTTTTCCTGTTTTTTTTCCCAAACTGTACATTTTATCACAAAAATAGGTGGAGCATGAGTGTAGATCATAGAATTCTCTATAAAAAATATTCAGTCATTTTTGGAGTTTACTCCTTAAGAATCGATTTTCATATATAAGGCGCCCGGTATGAGAAAAATCCGAGGGGTAAAACCTACTAACAAGTAACGAAGATGTGTCACGTTTTTGGTGCGCACCTTTAGTGCGCTACTTTCTAATTTGGCTGTGAGTGTAATAAGACCATAAAGGTAATATACCTATCGGAATATAATATTATATAAAAAAATTATATCATTATATAATATATATAATTACATTATTTTTTATATATACTAGAGTAAACTCCAGTCGTGCGTCGGAGCTGACACACTTTTTTTTCATACGACTTACCATTCATTTCACGGAAACCGCAAATTTTCCTGAAAAACAAAATAGCCTATGTCCCTCCACGTGGCCTATTCTATATCTGTGCCAAATAACATAAAAATTGCTTCAGCCGTTTGTGAGATAGCTCCTTCAAATAATTTTCCCCGTTTTTCCCAATTTTCCTCTGTTTCTTTGCTCCTATTAGTGGCAACGCGATGTTATATAGCTCAAATCTTCCTCGATAAATAAGACTATCCAACAAAAACGAATTCCTCAATTCAAAGCACTAGTTCCACAAATTTTTCAGCTTTATAATATAAGCATAGATACAATTTTCCCAAACTTTAAGCCCGCCATTAATAAGGAATGGTAAGTCGTATGAAAAAAATGACTGAATATTTTTTGTAGAGAATTATATGATTTACACTCTTGCCCCACCTATTTTTGTGATAAAATGTACAGTTTCGGAAAAAAACAGGAAAAACCTCATTTTCATACCTTTGACCTTGAATAAATTTTTTTGCACAAGGAGGATCCCCGGGGACTTTTGAGGTTTTATTTTTATGATGTATTTAACGTCTATACCAATTTTCAGCTCTATACGAGTTATTACGAGGTCGAATGTTTAATTTTCCCGGGGTATAATTAATTCGAAACTTTGCATACGTATCAAGAGCCAATGACAATGTGATAATTTCTTCAAATAATAAAAAAAAGATAGTAAAAAGCGTGTTTTTTATTTTTAACTATTATTTATATATAAAAAACTTAAGCTGGCTGTTGGAGTAGTGTGAAAACAATATTTCTGTTAAATGTGAGAATATTAATTCTAAACTTGCCTCTTAACTTTACAAAATTAACTTATTCTTCGTTCTTGCGTTGAGTCTTCAAATTTGAAAAAATAATGTACATCGGAAAAGAAATAAATATCAACCCGGTATGATCTTAATAATGAATACTTACAGGACAATTTTTTCGCGAGAACAATGTTGTAAGCCCGGATGAACTCGACTGAAATAAATATTATATTTTATTTATTTAGTAAAACTGCTTATTTATCAATGTAATTTACTTTCAAACCAGTATCCATAATAATAATGGAAAGTGTGTCTATCTATTTGCCTGTGAGTCTGTCTGTCTGTTACCTCTTTACGCCCAAACCGCTGAACCGATTTTACTAAAATTAGGTATGCAGATACTTTAAGTGTCGGGAAAGGACATAGGATACGTTTTATTCCCGGAAAACATACAGTTACAGCATGATAAACGAATTTAGGCGCTACATGACATAATATTTGGCTTCACATTACACAAGAAAATAATATGCATAAAATTGAGAGGCAGCTAGCCTATAAGAGTTTTGATTTTTGAATAGATTTTATAGCGGGCTTTGAGCGAGGCAACCGAATCAAGAAATTCCTTAAGGCCGTCCCCCGAGCAAACGACCTTGGCCATACATTTGCCGCGTTGCCGAGATCGCGCCAAAACCCTATTATTTTTACTTATCTCAGTTCAAAATTTTCCTAAAAAAATTTTTAAACGGGGACTATGTAGTTTATGATATTGTCGATCTATTGGCGTGTGTTTCAAATAAAAGTAATTTGTAAATGCTGAGCAGATGCTGAATGTATGCTTGAATTTTATTAAATTAGTATTACTTTGGAAGCTGATATCATGAGTATAATAAATTAAAACGGGGAAAAGAATGCTGTATTTTTATTCAGATTATGAGTTTATAAGGTTTTAAATACGGTAAATTACGGAATCCCCGGAATTCGTCTAACATCGGTTCAGTTCGGAAGATTTCGGCTTGGTGTGGCTCGGGGTGTGGTGCTCTTCGCCAGAGTAGACAGAATTATAGAGTATACCGACTTAGAACTGATGTAAAAATTTTTAAGTTTGACGTATTATGACAAAAGTCGTCACTAGGGTCGTTACCTACAAATTTAGTTGTTGTTTATATTTTGGCACATGCAAAGAAAACTGTCAGAATTCAATTTCAAAATCTTATTTTTAAAAATAAATTATACCAGCCAGCGTGCCAGCCTCTAACTTATCACCCCCAAACCCGACGAATTTGACAGATATTGAAACCTGTCCATTTCTTTGCAGTCGAACTACTGGTAGTTATGTCTATTGTGTCTTCGCATTGACGGTCGATGCGACGTTGCCAATCTTCGGCACGGTGTTTGACGTATGCGAATTATAATTGCATCAGTTGATAAAAAATGGTATGCAATAGCTATACCACGGCATTCCCCGAGTGCCATACGTATTTTTTTTTATTTAAAAAATTCATCGTTACGTGTCAACTGACCCTCCAAGAATCAAAGCGGAGACTCTGAACCTGTCGTAATACTTAACGTGATTGTTCCAACATACTTGACAAGATAGAATATCTGCAGACATATGAAGCAGAGGTTGGTGAAGACAGACAGCAGGATCAGCAGACATAGCTCGTTGTCTGTCGCCGTGACCAACTCGATGAGGTGCGAGTAGTGCTGCCGTATCACCTCCCAGCTGGTATTCTGGAAATGAAATGGATGGAAAAGTAACTGGGTGAAAAAGTAGTTCCACGAAATGTACACCATAAAGCCGCCAGGTCACCGCAACGCAAGGAGAGAGAGAGAGAGAGACGCACGTGCGTCAAGCTTTGCTTTGCAAGGAAATATAATATTACTAGCTGTTTCCCACGACTTCGTCCGCGTTAACATAGTATAATAACAAAGTGAGATAGTTATCCCTTTTTGTGGTTCCTTATACAAAGGGTAAAAACGGGACCCTATTTAAGCTAACGTCAAACGCAAACGTAAATAAACTTTCATGTTTCTAACTTAAGAAATTACGGACTTTCAACCCCTATTTCACCCCCTTGAGGGTAGAATTTCCAAAAACGCTTAAACATGTATCCATTCATTTTTAATCAGCAGTCCAAAAATAAAGTTTCATGTTTCTATCTATAGAAATGACGGACTTTCATTCAAACTTCCAACCCCTATTTCACCCCCTTCGGGGTAAAATTTTCAAATTTCCTTCCTTAGTGAGTGTCTACTTAATAAAACAACCCTACTCACCAAATTTCGTGGCTGTAACTTTAATAGTTTTTGCTCAGCGATTATGAATCAGCCAGTCAGTCAGAACATGTAATTTTATAAGTATAGATGACGTGACTGTGTCCACTGCAACCCGCGCACACGCTACGCACGAATTGACGTACTCAATAAGTACGTCAATTCGTGTACCTCGTGGATGTGCACAGCGTGTGCCGCGATGGAATGACGGCTTATACAGGGTGTAACAAAACTAAGTGATAATACTTTAGGGTGTGTATGTGTTCCTTGTAGTGGGAGTTCACTGACCATTTATTTTTTTTGTGATTTGTATGGGCAAGCGCCTGAACGCCACGAGCTTCCCTAATACAAAAATGAAAAATAAAAAAGATTTTTCAGAGACGCTAATTTCAGAGTGAACTCTCTGATGATATTATTACTTACATTAAGAAATTTTCGTTCTTAAAAAAAGTGGTTCTTACTGCCTGTAAAATCACTAATATCATAATTGATCGTAACCACGTTTTGTAACAGGGTCTTACAACGTAACGATCACATTCACATTCTACATAGAGGGAAGAGATAATATTATAAATTCAGTTTAAAATAGTAATGTTCAGTAGGATTTCTACTATACCTTCTCATTTCGTTCTGCGATCATCTTGTTCAGATCTCGGAAGTATGACACCAGGTACATGCTGATGCAGATGGTGATCACATCGATGATACTCCACAGAAACGTCGCTTGGATTTGAGCAACCTAAACGTCACAAAATATTATCTTAGGGCCAACGCTAAAACACGGGCGGATGCGGGCGTGGGCGCACGCATCGGCAGACCGCCGCGGGCCACGAATCCCGGAGCGGGCACCCGTCGGGTGCGCCCATCTCATTTAGCACTGCTAGCATAATTTTTATTTCGAGCGTGTACTGCTACTGCTGCTAAAATGGTCACATTTAGCAATTCTTCTCAATCAATTCAGCAAACGAATTGCCAAAACTGTCAAACTGACAACTGTCAAATCAGTACAAAAATACAGAAATAAATTGCAAGCAGAGTTGCATTTTGCGATTTAAAAAAAATGAATCATATTATGATTCATATCATGATTCTTCAAAGAGACCATTTTAGCCCCGCCGTACAGATTATTTACTAATATTATTTGGCAAAGACGTCAACGGAAACAACGTCGATTGCGAAAAGCGTGTGCCCGCGCCGTATGCCGTTGTCCGCCGCGCGTGTGCCCGCCGTCCGCCGCGCGTGTATCAGCCTCGAAATCAGCGGGCAGCGGGGCGGGAGCAGCTGTAGCGGCAGCGCGGCAAACCGTCTAGTACGCGCGCCGCTTGCCACGCCCGCGATGCCTTCGTGGTCAGTTCCATATTATACATTAGAATGCGCCGTCGCGTCGCCACCGCCCCGCTGCCTGCTGATTTCAAAGCTGAGGCCTTAATGGCAAAATATGTGGATTATTCATACCGATTTATTATCAGTCACATTTGCCAGAGTGATTATGTTCATCATAATTTTTGGGATAAGTATACATAGTGATACATTATTATTAATAGAACAAATCAGTGATGGTTTAAATAACAAAATTGGATGGACGGGCGTACCGTCAATGATGCTCAAACACGTACCTCATAAACAAATGCTTTCCAATGCGTGTACGGTATGTAAAGAAACAAAAACTCCACGCCCTTCTCAAAATACACTTTGGTGAAGTCAAGATCTATGACGTAGTGATCCATGCAGTTCATCACAAGCTTGATTTTGAATAAAACTGAAAGTATGTGTTCGACTGAAACAATCAGAAACTAAATTAATTAAACTTCATTCCATTTTACAGATTGGACCGCGACATAATTCAAGAAATTATGTTCTACGCATTCTTGCGCAAGGGTGCACGACGAGCTCGTTCAGGAACGTCACGTTTTCTTAGTATGGATAAAATTATTTAACCTGCATCAAGACACGTGACCTGATTGAAAATTCGTAAGACGGAGGGAGAGTAGGCGGCCAGCCAGGTGTAAGGGCCTTATCACACTGGCGATTAGCGAGCGATTTGAAAGCGACGCGACTGCGCAGCGCACAACCCGCGACTGCGCAGCGCACAACCCGCGACTGCGCAGCGCACAACCCGCGATAGCGCAGCGTCGTCGTGGCGTGGCGTGGACGCCATTTAGTACACTCGTCAAGGGATGTGACGTCAGAATCCATTTTGCTACTGAGTGTCCAAAACGCGGAAGGCAAGATGCGTGCACGCTGCGCAATCCCTGCGTCATCGCGGCGTGTGCGCTACGCAGTCGCGTCGCTTTCTAGTCGCTCGCTAATCGCCAGTGTGATGAGGCCCTAAGACAGATAGTAATTTCTCCCTCTCTACCTAACGTTCAAGTTTACACTATACTTTCTGGCCTAGAAAAACAGTTAGTTTTAAAGATAAATAATTTAATAATAATAATATAATAATATCTATGGACGCTTCACACCACGTCAGTCTGGCCCCGTGCTAAGTACCTAAAGGACTTGTGTTACAGGTACCAGACAACGGAAATATATTTAATACTTTTATGCTATACACATATTTAAGATTTTTATTATATCATACACATATTTCACTCTCTAAAAAGACTGAGATACATTTTGCCGATTCGAAAAGTAGCCCTGGCCGAGTCACTGTTTCTGTCACTCCTAGATTATGCCGACGTCAGCTTCATTAACTTAACTGAGGAGAAGCTGGACAAACTTGAGCGCCTTCAAAATTTGTCCCTAAGATTCATCTTTGGATTACGCAAATTCGATCATGTTTCAGAGTTTCGCAATAAGCTGAAGTGGCTGCCGATACGTGACCGTCGCAATGCTCGTGTACTATCACTCCTTTACACCATCCTTTTTGTTCCCAACAGTCCTCAATACCTTAAAAAAACCTTTACGCCGTCATGACAGGCAAGAGCTGAGGTCATCGTCCAATCTCTTACTAGATATCCCTACTCACCGCACAAAGTTTTTCCACTCGTCCTTCTCTGTCCAGGCCATACTCCTCTGGAACTCCCTACCTACACGAATCAGGCAAGCCAAAACTTTAAATATTTTTAAGTCTTCTATAAAAGAATATTATCTAAGTTTGAGGTGTCAAATTTAAATTCTAAAAATGTATCTTACAGCAATAATATTGATATGTATTAATATGTATTTTTATTTTTAGTATTATATTATTATAATTTAGTATAGTATTTATCTATGTATAAATTATAAATATAATAATTATGATATTGTTTATGTATATTTATTTTATTTTATACGAACTTTTTATACTTTAAAGCACTGTACCCATATCCAGCAATTTTATCCTCTCGCTCGAAGGTTGCCTGGAAGAAATTGCTTGCGCCTTTGTGTACCTTCTTTATATGATATTATTTATATTATTTTAAACTTTGTCTTTATAATGATTGTGCACAATAAAGTATATTTTCATTTTTTCATTTTCATATCTAATACACATCCAGACCCGGGAACATTGAAAACTTTTTGTTCCGTCGGCGGGATTCGAACCCGCGACCCCCGGCTTGAGCGTCCCACGCGCTTACCACTGAGCCACAGAGGTCGTCAAAAAATAATAAAATAATAAAATAAAAATAATAGACATATAAAACGCTTACCTAAAGCCATCACCATGATTACCGTTGTTGCCAATCTGCTGTACCTATCCCAATGTTTGGTGCAGCGTATGCTGACCATGTGGGCTTCTATAGCGTAGGCCCTTTGCACCAGCCTCGGCCACTTCTTTGCTAGCTTTATTAGGAATATCATTGAGACGAGTGCATTGGAGTAGAAGAGAAAACTTGCTGAAAATGATTAAGATATAATATGATTTTTTATTATTCCCACTAAATAATAATACATTGCTGGGCTTTCAAAGCATTGGCAACAATTTGTATGGGTCAAGAAATAAACGTGTGTTTTGTTGTACTTAATTTGTTAAGAAAAGTTAGACAAAAATGTTATCTAACGTTATGTAACTGCTGTCTGGAAGCACCTTAAGTCTAGAGAACATCTTGAAAGTCCACAGAGTATTGTCTAAGTTTCATGACCTTACCTTACCTTTGTTATAATACCTTAGGTCTTAGGATTATGTGTCATTTATATAAATATATATTAATATATTTATAGCAAGGCATATTATTCTATACTAAATCCACATGTCACAAAAATACTTATATATTATAGCTGAGTGTGTGGTCACGCAAAAATTAGTATAGAAAATATATATTAATATGCCTAGCTATAAACATATTAAGGGCGTTCCGTCCGGAGATTCCGTAATTCACCGTAATTAAAACCTTATAAACTCATAAACTGAAAGCTACAAAGTTATAATAAAAATACAGCAATAATCTTAAGTTTATCAACATTCCTTTCGCCGTTTCAAATTTTCTATTTTTGTTTATTATACTCATGATATCAGCTTCCAAAGTAATACCAATTTGTTAAAATTCGAGCATACATTCAGCATCTTCTTAGCATTTACAAATTACTTTTATTTGAAACCCACGCCAATAGATCGACAATATCATAAACTACATATTCGCCGTTTTAAATTTTTTTAGGACAATTTTGAACTCAGATAAGTAAAAATAATAGGGTTTTGGCGCGATCTCGGCAACGCGGCAAATGTATGGCCAAGGTCGTTTGCTCGGGGGACGGCCTTAATATATATTATAGCTAGGTCTGTGACGGGCTTAACTCTTGAGTGCACCGGTGATCGCGACAACAATAGAATAACAATAGATTTCCAAGAATCCGCGAACGAAGGATTAAATAAGAACAAAACTATCATATTATGTCCTCTCCCGTCTCTGGAAGTATCTCTATACCTTTCAATTGGTATAGATAGAGATGAAATTTTAAACGAAGAGATTCATTGGTCATTGGACAAACAGACTTTCTCAAATTTTACAACTAGCTGTTGCCCGCGACTTCGTCCGCGTGGACTTTAGTTTATAGCGCGCGAGGTCAACAAAATTGGTGTCAAGTTATAAAAAAACCCTAGTACCCATTAAATAAAAACACACAAAAACAGCTGTGCAGTGTGCACATAACTTATTTCATTTTTTAAAATTAAACTTTATATTTTATGCCAAGTAAAGTATATTTAGTTCATCTCTCCCTCCCCAATTACACAACTTTACCCATAAACTATTTAGTATTTATCATTGATAGATTTAAGGTTACGTCACTTTCACTGCATAGATAAAGTTCTTATTTCAGAACATAACAAAGAAATAACAATCGAAAATCTAAAGTAAGATGATACCACCTCTTATAGAAAGACATTTGTGCAAGCGTCATCGCGATGTAGGAGACGGCGCGGCGCCATCTATTATGAATTTTTGGAACTAACTTAATTTGAACAAATTTACGCATTTTCACTCCCTTACAACTATTTTTTCTAGTTAAAAAGTAGCCTATGCCCTTTCTCAGGCTTTAGACTATCTGTGTACAAAATTTCATTACAATTGGTTCGGTAGTTTTGACGTGAAAGCGAGACAGACAGAGATACTTTCGCATTTATAATCTTAATATATATATTTCTTGTGTGCGTGTGTATGTGACTGAACTCCTCCTAAACGACTGGAACAATTTTGATGAAATTTTTTGTGTGTTCAAGGGGATCTGGGAATGGTTTAGATTCACAATTTTGTCCGCTGGACAATGTTTTTTTAATTAATTTTTAATTTATTAGTAGTTGTTGATTTTGGAATGTTTTACATTGGATCCGACAGTCGGCTGCCATCGCAGTGTCAAATTTTAAGTAATATTCGAATTCGGATTTTAATTTTAGTCTGTCCGACAGTTAGCGCTTCGACCAAATTTAAAAAAAATACTTTATATACTTAATATGGCAAAGAAAAGTTTGCCGGGACAGCTAGTATTAGTATAAATATTAGTAAAGATTGAACCATACTCACTTGTAGTCGACAAGCTAACTCTGGTGTTGAAGAACTCATGAGCGATACCCACAAACAATAGCAACTGCAGTACCAATGTTGTTATGTGATACACTAAGTACGGTGATTTCGATTTGTACCTAAAATAAAAAGTTAATTATTAATCTAAGAAATATAAGGTATCAATTTTCTCTTAGCGATAGGGAAGATGTTACAAGCCGCTAAACAACCACTGACAAGAACTTTATGCCAATGAAGAAAAGTATTTTACAACAACTACTTCTAAAGTAATCTGAAATTATTTAACAACAAAATCCGAGTCGGATTTTGTTGTAGTATGATAGCGTTTCAAACTACCAAAGAGATACATTATGTCATACTTAACACAATGACATAAATATTATGTATGTGTAATGTCATGTATATGTCGCAGCCAGCTGGTTTAAAAAGCCGATCAATCAAACAGCTAGCCCTTTGACTGAACAACGCCATTCAATCACATGGCTATACGTCGTTTAGCCGACTTGTTGACTGCAACGTTCAACACTACAGCTAGACGACGCTTAGCTATCTGGTTAAATGGCAAATTAACTAAGCTGACCATTAGTTTAGTTTTATTATTACACAATGATAATAAGCAGAATAAATTGTATTCTAACTCATTTTGAACACAATAATTGCAATTAATACCTTCGTGATGGATTTCATAATCCCGTAATTTCTCCTCTAAATTCGAATATTTGTTTAAATTTTGATTCACTCGTATGTGCCCCCATAATTTCTGTCACTTTAATAACACTTTTAACGTATATTTACGAAAAGTATAATATTACAATCACAAAACACCGGCTAGTTGACGCCATATTGTAAACAAAACGTGCCTAGCGCCGCGGTGACGAGCGCTGAACTAATTCAATCAAACGGCGGCGGCTTGAATCAGCTGTAGTGTTGAACGTTTCGAGCGACTGAAATATTCAACTAAAAAGCTAGCCGTGAGATTGAATGGCGTTGTTCAGTCAAAGGGCTAGCTGTTTGATTGAAGGGCTATTTTAACTAGTTGGCTGCGACATCTATACCTATACCTATATACGTTAGCCTGCGTTCAATCTGTCCGGATTCAATCGGCCCCCCCATGATGGCCTTAGTGCCTTTGTACTTTTGAATGTTAATTATCGTCGAAAAATGAGTCTCTTCCGATAAGAAGTCTCATAAAACGTCACGTAGCGACTTAATGCAAGATAACGCAAAAAGATCAAACATTGAAAATGTACCTCAACGCACAAGCCCTGTCCCTTGCGTGCAGTCCCTCTATAGGGAAAACTCCAGCCCAGCGACACAACAGCAGCGGCAGGCGAAGGTACTCGTGCATCTCGCATCTCCCGCCCTTACAGGTGAACTTGACCATGGTTGGAATTAGAACGCTGAAAAATGTAAAGTGAAAGTCAAGACATAGTAGATTTATTTATTTTTTATTGTATAATGCCAAGATGCCAAGTATTGTAGCAAATAAGGCACATTAGGTACATAATATTTCACAATGTGATCATTGATTTTATTATTAGTAGGTATAGTTCTTGCAATCTAAGAGTGCGCGTCGCCTTTATTTGTAGTTGGAAATGTGAATAGACATTTTCGTTAGTGTGCGTACCCGACGGAGCAGTCAGTAGCAAGCGAGCCATGTACCCGTGTATAGATATGGTCACTCACACAACTAAGGGCGACGCGCAATCGTAGATTGCAAGAACTATAATTATAAAAACTGATCCGTTTGAAAATTACGTTTTCACCCATCAAGCCGGTGCTTGCGACAACAATAGAATACAATAGCATTTCCGAGAACCCCCGATCGAAGGATTAAGGATTTTTTGTGTGCTTGATTATCATAATATTATATTAGGCACACAAAAATCCTTAATATAATAATTTCGCCCATAACTATTAAAATAAAAAATTAATAAATAAAATAAAATGTATTTATTTCAGGCATAAATGTACCCATACAGATTATATAAAATATTATGTAAACAGTAAAATTAAAATAAAATAATGTTGTCACTGTAAAGGGGTGCCCAGTCATAAGATTAACAATATCGGATGTGCAAAACCGACAATTTTTTTTATTTCATAAAACATGTCCTTATAACCAAGGCTATCATTAGCTGAAAAGAAAAAAATTATGTTAGGTATGCATAGTTTCTGAAATAGCTACATTAAAAATGCCGTATATTACTAAGATAGTCCGCTAACAATGTCGGATAGTCACTACCTACGTTGTTAACGGGACGCGGGGGCGAGTGAGAGCGCTCGATGTGCCACTTCCGACTATGTTAACGGAGGAAATGGACCTCGCGCTGTCACTTGTTTATTTGCAACCTTAGTTATATTTTTTTTAATTTTCGACGCCTTTTTTAATGTCTACAAGATCAGCACGGCTAATCAAACTAGGTACTCAACGAAATTATGAAAAATATAGTAAAAGGGAAAAAAATGCTGATGGAAATATCATGATCGAAGCTAATGCTAGTGCGGAAAATGGTATTTACTATTCTTTATTATATTCTTTAAAGATTTTGAACAGTATAGCTTATGTTTTATAGCTTTACATTCGATTATGAGATAAACACTTACCTTCATTAACATTTTATCGTAGGTCATTTAAAATTGTCGGATGTGCCACATCCAACGTTCTTAATCGGTTTTTCAAATGTGAAAAATGTCGGTTGTACCACATACGACATTTTTAAGCGGTTTTATAAACGGTTAAATTGTCGGTAGTACCATTTCCGACACTGTTATGGGGATTTATAAATTGGCAAAATGTCGGTAGTATTACATCATAATAATTTCACTTATTTTTCTAATTGGTTTATTGTCACTTGGAGTTTGTTTCATATCTGTCGTTGCTTACCGACTTTAAGCAATTTTCAGAAGGCTTCAAAATATGTCATTTTTGTACGAAAATTAAGTTTTTGTTGGCACACATACACAATGAATTAATATAATTTTTTAATTAAATAATCGTGTTTTGGCGCAAGTGGCTAAAAGCTGATTTTGTCGGTATTTTTCTAATACATATTTTGTAATAAAACATAAGCTATACTGTTAAAAATCGTAAAAAAGGTATTAAAAGGTTCTTTTTTTCACACTAGATTTAACTTCAGTCACAAGATTTCCATGAGCATTTTTTTCGTATACTTTTATTAAAATTTTCTCAAATTCATTGAGTAGCTAGTTTGATTAGCCTTGCTGATCTTGTAGACATTGTAAATGCAGAGCTTGCAATATATCTTAACAAACATAATATAGATTTACTCAGATTAGGTAAAAGTGAAATTATTCTCAAAAAAGACCATAGAATAAATAGAGAATCTCGGATGAAGAAGACTGCTTTTGATTTATTAATCTAATAAATATTAGTCTAAGTTTTTCATAAAAATGAAGGATGTGGTAGTACGTAAGTACCCTAAAAATGTAGAGATTTTTAAGAACTACCTGATTCCGCAAACTTCGTTTCGCTGACAAATTAATGGACCTGCAAAACAGTCAGTCGTTCGTCAGTATTTTCTGTATTTCCCACATATTTGGGCAAATTCGTCTCTCCAGCGTATTTGGCAGATGTCGATAAGATGAATAGCAAGTTGTTCGACTTGGAAAATATAATATTTTTCATTACAAATACCACGAGGTACGAGTAGCCACCGCCGTTGCCGCGTCGGCGCCTTGTTTTGAGCTTTAATCAAACTGCCCTAACTTCTAAAATATTTGCCCCATGGTAATAATTTAAAAAAAAATCTATTCTTTACAGAATCACAATTAATATTTTGATATTTATTTAGGTAAGGATCAATTATCAATATGCAAAAAAAACCACGCTAGAAGGAAATGATTTGAAGTTAACTTTTTAATGAAGGAAATGGTTATTATTTGTTAACCATAAAAGATACATATATGCTGTCCTGGAGTTTTATGTAGGTAATGATGAATACTATAAGTATATTTTGTAATAATATTTCTATGAATCAGCTGTATTTTTCGCAGCGCAAGCGAAATAATGTAATTTATTGCAAATTTTTACCACTTTGAGTTATATTTTTGCGATTTTCGGTATGATTCCTAATATTTTTCTGAATAATACACTACCTATGTTGTAGCATTGTATGTGGAAGCACTCGAAGTCAACAGACACAAAAAATATGGGAACTTGTTAAACGACCAGACATGCCTATGAAATTCAATTTTATTACAGGATATTTAAAATATTATTACTTATACATTAATTTCAATTTACATTTCACCGCTAATTTTATTTATTGACATGATATTTATTAATTTTATATAATTTTATGGACATTATATTTTATTTATTGACATGATATTTTAATTTAGTTTAATTTATTTGACATTCATATAGACATTAATTTTTATAATTTTAATATTATGGACAATTAAATTAAATTATTGATGATGAAATTAGACAATTGTATCGTCTTATGTTTTATTTTGTTAGTTTGACATCGTTTATATTAATTTATTTGACATTAATCTGTATATGTGACATTACCAGCATAAAATTATTAATTTATCAATATAAAATAGGTAAATCCAACTAAATATTAATTTTAACACTAGTAGAAAATACTCTTATTTGGAATAAAAATTCTACAAAATTGTAAAAAAATACCATGATGCTGACAACCCTTATATTTGTTTTGATTATATTTAATTATTTAAAACTACCGACGTTAAACTTACACCTGATGATGAATAATTTCAAAACCGGTCGTGTAATTTGTTAAAAAGTTATAATAATATCATAATAATATAGTGGATAAAGTGCAAGAAAAGTGTGTTTTATTAGTGTACTACCAAAACTTGCAAACAATGTAGCTTACCAAGGGTATATGAATTTTTAAAATTAGTTCAGTAGTTATTGAACCTATTCAATACAAACAAAGATACCAAGACTTTTTCAAACACGAAACAAACTTTTCCTCTTTATGATTGATAAGTACAAAAAAATATATTAATTTTGTTAAGTTAATTTAAGTTATGGTATCAAAAATTCAACAAAATAGTGATGGCAATAATTTTTAATTTCAATGTTTTAAGTAAATTTACATTTCGGACGAAAATTTGATTTTCCGAATTATCTACGTCATAAGAAATGTTTTGTATTTTCATACATACATTGTTTTTACGTTTTATTTGACAGAAGTCCATAAAAAAGACATATTTTCTTTTAATTGTTGTCATTTTTGTTGGTAATTACTACATGCGACATATTTTAAGTAAAAAGTTATCACTTAACAATGGCGTAAGTGCCACTTCCGACAAGCAATCATTGATTTTGTACAAGCAACAACGTCGGTTCTGGCACTTCCGACAAATCAGCATTACTCGTACTCCATTAAAAAGGTCAGAAATGACTTTTCTAATATTTATTCATAAAATACGGGATACCCCTAATAATATACTAAACTTAAATAACTTATAGAGCACAACCCTGAAATTTCATGATTCTACTTGAAATAAGTAAAAAGTTATTCACAATTTAGACTTTGAATCGCTCTCCTGTAAAGTTGCTGTTTTTCACATCCGACATTGTTAATAGTCATGGGCGATTTTATTGTTGTATCATGTATGTCTTAAACCTGTCTACTGTCTAGTGTCTATAGATACAAATAAAAAAACAAAATACGTTTTTCTTACCTTGTGTTTGAGTTGAAATTATTTAACCTAGTCGCGTACCTTGTTGTGTTTACTAAAATCAACGATGAAAATAATAGAACTGGCAGGGTTGGCACTATTTGATTTTGGTAACTCCTTTGATTACATACTACACATTGTAGTTAGTATAATATTATAATCAAAAAATCAAATATTAAAATCCTTCTCTTATAAGTGGATACCGCCAAAATATTATGTAGAATGATATTTTCAAGTTTTTTTAAATTAAATATTGTACTTGTGCTTAGTCAGTACCCTAATAACTAATTTGAACAGTTTCAAGACGTATATTTTCATCCATTTTTCCTGCCATGAAATAAAATGAATGTTGATAAAACCTGGTTTAGTAAAAATATTAAGTAAAATTTAATCCTTACTAATATTATAAATGCGAAAGTGTGTCTGTACCTCTTCACGCTCAAACCGCTGAACCGATTTTGCTGAAATTTGGTATGGGGATACTTTGAGACCCGAGAAAGGACATAGGATACTTTTAATTCCGGAAAAATGTACGGTTCCGCCGCGATAAACGAATTTTGGCGCAACTCCGTTCCGCCAAATTCGTTTATCGCGGCGGTCATCTAGTATATTATAAAATAGAAACAATTTATGTACTTAGTTGAAAAAGACTAAAAATTATTGCAAGGCACTGGCGGTTGATCATTTAACTTTATCTCTAAAACTATTATAATATATTATTATATAATCTAAATTGAAATGTTTTTACTTTTTCTACTGTGAAAAAAATGCTGATGAAGTGGCAACCCTATTAAATAGTTAAGTAATGTAAATAATGGTATTTACCTTCGATGAAGTCAATAGATAATATTGATAAAGACATCAAAATATTATATGTAACAGCCCGGCCCCGTATATTTTGTTCACAATATGGCATCGAAATACCATACTAGGCCCTATAGCCACATTTGAGCCCCAATGTAAATTAGTTTTAGTTCTGTAGCCTATTGGTATTTCGATTTTCGAATATGCCACATGCATTAAAAAATATGATATAAAATTTTGAATAAGTTAAGTACTTAATTAATAACTGACCAACTTTACAATCGAGTAAATAAGAAGAATATATATTTTTTTCTCTTTATTCAAAGTTTTAAGTTGTAAATATTTAAGATGTTAGTATTTTTTCTATTTCGCTTTATTTCTTCTTCTATTTTCGCCCTGAATCGTCGTACTGAATGAGCACAAGAACATAGGTGAAAACAGCCGCTGCCATCTGGAAAATAAAACTTTAATCTTTTTCTAAGTCTATGATCATCAGAGTGATTGAAGATTCCCGCTCGACACGGATTCAGAAACTTTACCGTGCGGTCATCTATTTCCGCACTATGCGCTTTCGTCTTAAATTTTCGTCATCTTCTTTCATTCAACTTTCGTTTTGGCGCATTCAATAATTGAATGCGTCAACGAACGCAACGCCAAAATTGTTATTTTTGAAGTTTTGGATACGGTCAGAGGGCATGCGTTACGGGCATGCCTCATGTTCGCTGTTAACTGCGCTATAACGCATGCCCTTGACGAACAGAAAAAGGCACAGTGTGGACAAAGCTTGGTCAACGCCAAGCGCGGTGAGCGTTTATTGGTGACAAAGCTTGGTCAACGCCAAGCGCGGTGGGCGTTTTCACATTGCGAAGTTAACGACACGACACGATACCACAGAATAGATAAAAGTCTGCGGCTAGCAGCGTACACGATGAAGTTGTCCAATTATTAAATTGTGACACTATGCAATTTAGTTTGTACGATAGTCGGCCAACTTGAAATTGTATAATATGTGCGGTGGCCCTCTATTCTGTGGTATCGTGTCGTGTCGTTGTCGGGCAGTGTGCAAACGCCCGATGTCGTGCGATAGTTTCCGAATTTCGATTTGAATTACGCATTGCGAATCACCAAACTAGAAATATTATGGTTATTGACCTATCGCTACTCGTCTCTCTTTTCGAACACATGCTATATTATCTCATTTCCACATATTTTTTTTATAATCGGACCGCATAGTCATAATTAACTAAGAAACAAATTTACAAACCTGTAACACGAGTGTCCTACTCAATGAGTAGAATCCCACACCACTCAACGCAACATAATCTTGAGTCAACTGCTTCTGTAGCCTTTGAATCTGAAATCAGTAATAGCCAATAGGTATTGCGTATAATTACTTATTATTAATAAAAATGACTTCTTTTCTGAGTAAGGGTCAATTCAGACCGCAACGCGACGAGGTCAGGCGAGGCGCAGTGCCGTGCAGCATAAAGTATGGATTTGTCAGATTTCAATTGCGATTCTTATCTGTCAAATTCACATTTTAGAAATGCATCTTCGCCTCGCGTTGCGGTCTGAATCAACCCTAAATGTACAAGTTTAAACCGAGCGACACGCGACCACTGCAGACGACGTGTCGTCGCGCCACTACTGGTTTGTATAATGTATTTAGCTATGAATTGTCGTGTCGCTAGCTTCGTGTCGCTAGTTGCGGAGGGTATTTCCTAGAAATACATACAAACCACGACGTGTCGCTCGGTTCCAACTTGTACCTTAAAAATATCTTTAGCAAGGTTGTTGTTGTTGTGTTGTTGTTGTTAGCAACGTCGCTTAAGATATGTTTAAGGTACAAGTTGGAACCGAGCGACGAGCGACAGACGACGTGTCGTCGCGACACGTCGTGGTTTTTTTTTTCTTTGCAAAGAAAAAAAAAACTCTTCTCTCTCTTCCTACCGTGCTGCCAAAATATATTGCTTTATCTGATATTTTGTTGTCACTTCTACCGGCACTCATAGAGTCCAATTACCGGTATCAATACTAATATTATAAATGGGAAAGTGTGTCTGTGTGTCTTTCTGTTACCGGGTACAGCCGGCCGGGTACCCTTGGAATTTCTCATACAAACGTAATTCCAAAATCATTTTCTCATACGAAAATATTTAACATGTTTGAGTTATTTTTCAGTTTAAGATAGTAATTAGTAATTACCTAGGTTCCTACACAAAAATTTACTTCAAAATATTTAAACAAAAAATATATATTTTTTAATTTTTTTTTAGTAAATTTACTACTAAATATTTAAACACAAAAAAATAGAGTTTTGTAGTAAATTTACTATTTATTTATACATTTTTTAGTGTTTTGCTCTATTTTTTAGTGTTTAAATATTTAGTGGTAAATTTACTAAAAAAAAATTTAAAACAAAAAAAAAATTGTTTAAATATTTTGAAGTAAATTTTTGTGGTAATTACTATCTTAAACTGAAAAATAACTCAAACATGTTAAATATTTTCGTATGAGAAAATTATTTTGGAATTACGTTTGTATGAGAAATTCCAAGGGTACCCCGGCCTCTTAACGCCTAAAATTTGGTATGGAGAAATTTGAGTCCCGGGAAAGAAATTTATGGTTCCCGCGCGATAAACAAATTTTGGCGAAAGGGAGTCGCAGGCATCATATTTTTTTTATGGTACAACATACCTCGACATTATAAAACTGTGGTGTACATTGGTATAGGTGAGACAGGGCCAGGGTCGATGACCTGTTGACATTAGCAGCCGCCAGCACAGAGCAACCCGCGCGGAAACAGAGCCAGAAGAACGATATAAAGTAGTACGCTTGCTGAAGAAACGACTCTGATAGACCACGCCTGAAATGAGAAATTTACTGTATAGTTCCACTAAAAAAATATGGTTTAGCTAGAAAATACTTTTCTGAAACCTTCTGCAAAATATCGCTGCAAAAATTTTAAGTTCGTGTCATGAGTCATGACATAGAAAATTGTAAGACGTAATGAGAATAACGAAGCGACGCCACGATGTGTGGAATTATATAATAGCCACCCATTTTTTTACCACGAGCCGAAAATAATAAATGCCTATTCGTGCTGTTTCGTTATACTTCTACAATCTACCAGCACTCCGAATGTAAGCCATGTATATTGTGGCCCTGAATTTCTATGAAAACCTCGATTTCCAGCTTACGTGAATCCCAAGAAAAGCTGTAGGCAGATGAAGTACAGATTGAAGAAGTTGGAGGCGAGGATGAGCGGTCCCAGCTCAGTGTCCACGCGCCGCACCAGCTTCGCCTGGTTCACGAATTCCTCTCTGATCCTCCTCCACGTCAGCACTTTGATGTTCTCGTTGTTCTTATAAAAAAATGAAAACAAAAATAAGTAGTTAATGGAATCAGGCGTTACTTTGCGGAAATCCATAGCTTAAAATTTAGTTTGTTATTATTTTTAGCAATATTCCGCGAAATAAACTTCCACCTTTAAGTAAATGAGTGAGTGCACGCATAGGCATGCGTACAGCACCTCCCTCCTCCCACACTGCCTATGCGTACACTCGCATGCAAGAACTTGCAAACACCACCACCACACAAACAATAATGTTGGCAAATCCGTGCAAGGCCCCTCACCACCATGCAGATTGAAAACCTCGACGCGCGTTTCTCTCCAACACCGGAGCATCCTCAGGATGTGGACTCTACGAACAACGTCCGTCAAGGACTTGACGGACGTTGTGACATTATTGCTTGTGTGGTGGTGGTGTTTGCAAGTTCTTGCATGCGAGTGTACGCATAGGCAGTGTGGGAGGAGGGAGGTGCTGTATGCATGCCTATGCGTGCACTCACTAATTTACTTAAAGGTGGAAGTTTATTTCGCGGAATATTGCTAAAAATAATAACAAACTAATTTTTTTTATACAAAAATAAGTGATAATACTTTAGGGTGTATCTCCTTTTAAATATAGAATTTACTGTGAATGTAGCAGAACGGACTCAGTTTTTTTTTGTATGAAAGATGAATAAAGTTGGTTTGGACTTTGGGCATTTCTCATGGAAACATATTAGAAGACAAAAGTGACTTTTTCAGTTAGTTTTGTAGACTCCTTATAAATATTACGGTGTAAGTGATACTTGTGATAATTACTATTGATTTTAATAGTATCGCGTAGCGTTACTATATAGTGCATTTTCAGTTTCAAAGACAGATCGCAGAATGACTGTAATATATACTGTACTGAACTGTAGTATAAATAATAATAAACTAGTTTTAAACTTGTCAAAACTTTCATCTAGATTTTAGGTTAAGTCTCCATAAAAACATAATAAAAGTATAAATTTCAAAATGATTAAGACTACATTATCATCAAATCAATATTATCTTCTTTTCTTCTCACTTATCAAATACAATAATTCCAAGCATTAGGCTGTGTTTCCACCAAAGATGTGTTGCGAGGGATGTGTTCTAAAGATCCAATGGAATCGCTCCGCTCGTGAGGTCACGGCAAGGTCATGTCAATGAAGCGATTCTATTGGTTCTCAAAAGCACATTCCTAGCAATTTCTAGTGGAAACACACCCTTACCTTACACCAATACTCATCCATGTAGACCATCCCTGACACGATGGCGACGCACTGGTTCAGTCTCTTGTACCTGGATGACAGGCCCATGCTCATCAACACTATTATCAGATCCTGAACATTCCAGATCAGGGTTGCCAGGTTACTCATGAAGAGTAACGGTAAAGCCATCCACTCTCTGTATTCATCTGAAACATATTATGGAAGGCAGGAAAATAAGAAATGTCTCAGATCAGATGTAATTTTTGGCCGAGGCGAAGTCGAGGTCAGCAAACATATTGTGATCTGAGGCTTTCTTATATTTTACTGCCCGTGGTGCGTATACTATTTTTCTCATCGACGGAGGCGGAAAACGACAACATCGGTAAGCGCAGCGGGAAGAAAGTTGACGCTTTTCGCCCGGAGGTGAGAAATAATAATATTTACACAGAAGTCTGGTACATTGCAATAGTCACTTGAAATTTTAGTTACATGACTAGCGATAGCATGTGGTTGGTGTGTATTTGTTTTAAAAGGTGGTAAAGTTCTTAGAAAATAGTAGACTAACTTTAAGAAAGAAAGACAAAACTAATATTCACTTAACGAAAAAGATTTTAGACTATTCAAAATTGGAATTGTACTATCAGAGAAGTTGACATCCTAGGCAGATGGGAAACCTAAGTTGTTTGGTCGTGTTACGTCAAACCCAGCCAACACATCACAATTAACATTGAATTAAAATGATCCGACCAAATGACGTTGGTCTATCAACTGCCTAGGAATCAATTTCCTCGATAGTACAATACCATTCGTAGAATTGTTTATAGTAACAAAATGATGTATTACAAAACAAGATAACTTACGTTCCAATAACAAAAATCCATGAGAATGAAGAATATACGTCCTCAGACACTGCTCCAACGGACAATCTGATTCCGATGATGCAATGATGCTCAAAATATGCTCTACTGCAATATACAAATGAAATAAGACGTAGCGTTTCTTATAGAAATACCAACTAACTGCCGCAATCAGAAACGAAAATTAATTAGTTAATAGAAGTCTAGCTATAGCTGTTCTTTAGTTACGGCCTGGAGACAGACGGACAGACGGACAGACCGGCCGGCAACGCACCTGCAGCTCTTCTGATGTTCCGAGTGTCCATGGACGACGGTAGTTGCTTACCATCAGGTGACCCGTTTGCTCGTTTGCCCCCTTATTTAATAAAATAATAATAAAAAAAAGATGGACAGACGGACAGGCATCGAAGTCTCAGTAATAGGGTCCATTAATGAGACTTCGATGCCTGTCCGTCTGTTTTTACCCTTTGAGTACGGAACCCTAAAATGGATTTTCAAATGTGTTAGTCGCGCTTAAACTCGAAAACAGCTGAACGGATTGGGCTGATTTTAGTCTTAAAATATTCGTAGAAGTGTAGGGAAGGTTTTAAAGATGAGAAATAATGGAAAAATTGCCGACAATTTAATTTTCCCCATACAAAATGTTCTTACCTGTTTGTTACGAAGATTCGGTATCTTGGCAGTCTAACACGTATTTCTAGATAAAATAATGGCCTGTTTCACCGCTTCCTGATAAGGTGCCCGATAGGGTTATTTGACAGATTTTCCATACTCCATCTGTCAAATTAAGTGGTGGATAGCCTTATCAGGAAGCGGTGAAACAGGCCCTAAGAGTTTTGAATCGACAAGATAATATATCCATAATATAGCCGAATTATCGCGTATTTGTAAAAATAAAAACACTAGACACTTTCCAAATTCAATTTGACACAAAAACAAACATGATTTACAAATACCTACATTTTCTAACAAGTCTGCTATAATTGACATTTCGATAGACTATAGAACAAATAATACTTCTTCTTCTTTTAAATTGCTCCTGCGTGAATCGCCTAGGTACCTCAGCTGTGGGTTGCACCATAACTATAACTGTAACTTTAACACTAACTTAAACTATAACTACAACCATCTACAACGCAAAATGTCAAATCTTTAGTTAATGGACGTCTTAACGATAACCATAACTGCTCAAACTTATATTGAAATTTAATCGTGAAAATAATAATTATTGTAACCACGGAATATTAATTGTAACTTTGGCTCAAAGTGTTGTTATAACAAATATTTTTCCTGATGATTTTTACGGATACTTAATTACTTTTTTATGCTCTCAACCCCATTAACTGTAGCTTTAACAAAAAAATAAACGCAAGTGGTCAAAGTTAAGGTTTAAGTTAAGTTAGCCTAAACTATGACCATAGCTTTGACCATAACTGTAACTTTAACCACGCCTTTGGTGAAACCCACTCAAAATTAATTCGACTTGACTTGATCAATGGCGTCGTGTCAATAGTGTTGCATTATAATTCTCATTTTTGAGAAACGGTCATCATCAGCTGATGATGATTCTTATCAAAAAAGGTTAAATCTGATGAATATTCATGTCAAAACTGGTCGTCCTATTTGTTAAAAACTCACATATAGTAAAAATAGTGAAATAAAGAATATTATTATTGTTAAGTGAAACAAAGTTCACCGGGTCATCTAGTTGTAAATAAAAATGAATTTTCTATTTTGTTAGTCTCGCTAAAAGTCGAGAACAACTTTACTCAACCGATTTGTCTCATTTTAGTCGTGAAATTTTATATTAGAAGTAAAGTGATAACAAAGTTCACCAGATCAGCTAGTTATTAATATAAAATATGGTTGATAATAATAACTAATAATAATATGAATAATGTTACATTAGAAAGACTTTACATAATATTTTACTTACGTATCGAACATATCAAAAACGTTCCATTAACAATATACATTCTTTTAGACATACTGCAGTCCGTCGGTAAATATTTGATGTTTAATCCTCCTTCTATCGCAGACCAATATTTGGCGAGATCTCTCCAAGATGCAGCTAGTCGCCAGCAGAGCAGAAGACCAATCATGCTGCCAGTGTAAAACATTGTCCCTGCCAACCGAGCTGTAATGCTTCCTAAGGATTTAACACACTGTATTTCACTAAATCTTCTTCTTATATATAAAATTCTCGTGTCACAATGTTAGTCCACGAACTCCTCCGAAACGGATTTACTGATTTTTACCAAATTTTATATGCATATTCAGTAGGTCTGAGAATCGGCTACTCGGTACTTATTATATTGATAAGTGCATTTGTTGAATAAATAATAGTAAATTATTACAACTCGAGAAAAACGACGACCATGATAGCGATGGACGTTGCCATGGTGACATACTTTATTTAGTCACTTCAATAAAATAATACGGGCGATATACTTTATAATATGGCAAAGAAACGTTTGCCGGGACTGCTAGTAATATATAAAACTCAAAGGTGACATGGTGATTTATCAACGCACAGCCCAAACAATTGGATGGATCGGGTTGAAATTTGGCATGCAGGTAGATGTTATGACGTTGCCTACGTCATAACATCCACCTGCAGATCTACGCTAAGAAAGGATTTTGATCATTCTACCTCCAAGGGGTTAAAAAGGGGGATCAAAGTTTGTATAATATAATAATTAATAATACTTCCTAACGCGAGTGAAGCTGCGGGCAATATCTCGTTTGTAATAAACATTAAAATAAAAGTAACTGGGCCATAATCTTCGATCACTAATATACGCCATAATAAACAATATAAACATCCATAAGGTTCATCTTGCAACGACGCATTTTTGAAGCGATTTAAAATTAGAATAGCTGCAGTCCTACACCTCTGGCTTCAAGTCTGTCACTGCAATGTAAATATTCTTCTTATGTAATATGTAATAAGTGCAAGTAGCTGCACCTCAGTAACTGACTATCCCAGCTCGTACCGTATAACCCCGGCATTACGCTCATTGAATAAAGGGAAACTTGTTGCTAAAATTTAGAATTAATTAACATATTTTCTGTAAAGAAATACTTAAGAATTCTTACGCGTTCCTGCCAGAGTAATTGCCCAGCCAGCTAGCGCTTTTATAACTTTCCATACCGCTTCGATCTCTATTACCAAATACATAAGAACCAAAATACCACCCCATATCTTCCAGATAATCTTCTCTCCGCCCGCAATTCCAAGCCATCGAAGGTAATGATAGATCTTTGTCATTGTCGTAATGAATTCCTAAAATATCATGTTCTGCTATCAACTTTTTGCTCATTGTTACAATTACGAACTTACTACGAATTACGAACTATTTGGACTTGCAACTTTTTTTTTTTTTTTTATTTATTTATTTAAGGTCGCTTTAACATCAGGGTCATTAGCGACCACAACAAAAATTGTGAAAAAATTCTAAAATCTAAAATTCTATTCTCTAAAATTTTTGAAAATGATAAATGTATACAAATGTATTTAAGTCTTCTGTAATGTATTCTTTGTTGCAACTTTTTATTTATTAACCAAAATAATATAAAATATACATTTTAATATGACAGCAAAAAAAACCCCGACGGTTTATCTTGTTGCTGGTTCACGCTCCTTTTATAAAACAAAATAAAAGCTATAAAGATACTAGTACAATTTTAAAGAAATAAACATACAAACCTACATTTTACAGTTTGTCAAGAAAGAGTAGACACAGTACACAATTTTCTAAATAGGCCAGTCATTAAAGCCAAAACCCGAAAGAAATTAGTAACTTGATAAAATTTTAGGGGGTTGTTAAAGAAGGTAAAATAACTTACCCTGTGATTTTGCAGCGTTCTGGGGTGTACGGAAAGGGTTGAAAAGGGGTGAAAAAGGTTTTTTGTTAATAACATTGCGTAAAAAATTTGTAACACGCTGAAAATTTGGAATTAGGTTGTTCTTACCGTTTTCTAACGTGTATTAAATTTGCAGCGTTTTGCAACATACGGAACATTGTTTATTATTAAAAACAATAAAATTTGTTAATAACAGGGGTAAAAAAATTAGTAACACGCTGCAAATTTGAAATTAGGTTTTTCTTACCGTTTTCTAACGTGTGTTAAATTTGCAGCGTTTTGCAACACATGGAACAATGTTTATTATTAAAAAACAATGAAATTTGTTATTAACAAGGGTAAAAAATGTAGTAACACGCTGAAAATTTCTAATTAAGTTGTTTTTACCGTTTTCTAACGTATATCAAATTTACAGCAATTTAGTAATAAACAATGTTTCGTATGTCGCAAAACGCTGCATAATTAATACACTTTACAAAACGGTAAGAACAACTTAATTCTAAATTTACACCGAGTTACTAATTTTTTTACCCCTGTTATTAACAAATTTTATTGTTTTTAATAATAAACAATGTTCCGTATGTTGCAAAACGCTGCAAATTTAATACACGTTAGAAAACGGTAAGAACAACCTAATTTCAAATTTTCAGCGTGTTACTAATTTTTTACGCAATGTTATTAACAAAAAACCTTTTTCACCCCTTTTCAACCCTTTCCGTACACCCCAGAACGCTGCAAAATCACACGGTAAGTTATTTTACCTTCTTTAACAACCCCCTAAAATTTTATCAAGTTACTATTTTCTTTCGGGTTTTGGCTTTAATGACTGGCCTAAAACGTAACTAGACTAACTTGTTCCTATAATATCAGTTCTGCCTTTTCATTGTCAGCCATTGTTACTATACTATCAGACAAAAGTAAACAAGTGCCATTTTCCTCGGAACCTGATCAAATGCAACGAAAATTATGATTTTGGTCTCATTTGGAATACCATCTAGAACATTCTATCAAAATAACAAGACGGGCTGAAAAAAATGCAAAAGCTATAAACAAGTAAACATAAAAATAAGGGTTTGGTTTTTTTTAATATTTCTAAAACTATTTGAGATAATCAAAATTTGAAGATATATCCTTAAAGAGCAGGAAATTTCCTAAAAAAATCCTAGATCCTGGAACCTTGCCAATTATCCTTATAGCTTTAATTGAGCGGCGAAAGTAACGGTAAAACCGCGTGGTTCAGGTTTTGCGTGATTTGCCGCAATTTGCTACGTGAACTAAAAAAATATTTTAAGTGGTTAAATATTAATATTAAGGAATAAAAAAAAATGGACACTAAATAGACATATCAATAAATAATAATCCGTCAACAAAAATAAATTATCACAGTTTGTTTAAATGTTATGCTTTTCTTAATTTGTTAATAGTCACCATTTTTATGTTAACATAAAAACGCTGATTACGAGTATTTCTAAACAAGAAATCTAGAATTTTTTATTATTCTTTTGAGATAATCTTAAAAGGGCTTAGAAGAAATATCCGGTGGAAAAATTCAATAATTTTGATTTTTCACTTTTTTATGAACAATTAAAGGCATTCATGAAATTTTCATGTAAATAAAGCAATTAGGGTTTTTTCATCAATAAAAATGATTATTTAAATTTTATTAGTTATAAATATAAAAATATATAAGTAATATTTAACAACAACAAAACAAAATAAAAACAATAATTGGATATAAAAGTACCGTAATTGCTTTATTTACATGAATAATTTTGGAATGCTTTTGAATGTTAATAAAAAAGTTAAAAATCAAAATTTTTGAATTTTTCCACCGGATATATCTTCTAAGCCCTTTTAAGATTATCTCAAAAGAATAATAAAAATTTCTGGATTTCTTGTTTAGAAATAATCAGCGTTTTTATGTTAACATTAAAATGATGACTATCAACAAATGAACAAAAGCATAACATTTTAACAAACTGTGATAATTTATTTTTGTTGACGGATTATTGTTTATTGGTATGTCTACTTAGTACCCATTTTTTTTTTATTTCTTTATATTAATATTTAATCAGTTAAAATATTTTTTTAGTTCGCGTGGCAGATTGCAGCAATTCACGCGAAACTCGAACTACGCGTTTTTACCGTTATTTTCGCCGCTCATTTAAAGCTATAAGGATTATTGGTTAGGTTCCATTTTTTTTAGGTTAAATTTTTTTTAGGAAATTTCCTCTTCTTTAAGGATCTATTTTCAAATTTTGATTATCTTAAATAGTTTTCGAAATATTAAAAAAAATCCAAACCCTTCTTTTTATGTTTACTTAATTGTTTATAATTTTGCATTTTTTTTCAGCCCCTCTTAGAATTTTGATAGAATGTTCTAGATGGTATTCCGAATCGAATGAGACCAAAATCATAATTTTCGGTGAATGAGATCAGGTTTCGAGGAAAATGGCACTTGTTAATCAGACTAAAAGGAGCATATTCTTTAATTGCATTCATCTATTACAATTATTATTAATCCTACGATCGCGGATTCGTGGAAATCGATTGTTATTCTATTGTTGTCGCTGTCAAGGGTGTCCTTATGGGGTTTGATGGGTTATATTATGGCTGAAGAGTTTTTTCAGGAAGTACTGGACCGATTTTTATGTACCATAAAATATAAATATCACTTACGTCATTGAATTCTTTATTATTAACACATTTTTCTTTGCTGTTAGTAAGAATCAGTTTAGAATCGTCATTTTCCTTCATTTTGGCCACATTTATTTCTTTCCATGCGTAGCACTAGCTTGAAATGTTAGCTTTGTTGTAAACATTCGTTTCTAATGTAATTACTTAAGTAAAAGCGCAAATGACTTTTACGATTTTAGAGTTCCGTATCTAGTTTACATAGTATAGGAATCGGAAACTAACTTCCACACTCAGTGTAATATTACTTATCTGTAAAGACTGTAATGAAATATTTTTACAGCTTATAAATGTATATCAAAATATTCATTTAATTACTGTTAATAATTGGTAGTTAATATTAATTGTCTCTGAGTAAAGTCAAGTAGCTACAGTGATAAAAATTGTTTCTTAAAAGTTTATTGCAACGTTAAAAAACTTTCCTAAATTTTTCGTTTTCTTCCATATAACCTTAACGACACTGATAAAATATATTTTTATATTCAGTTCCCCTTTATTAATAAAAATCGCATCCTCAGATATTATAATAATTATTTCATTCCAATAAATACTTATAACGATTAGGGTAGACTGGGTACGTTTGTGACAGGTTACGGTTGTGACAGTCGACATAACAGCGAAACTATACGGAATATGGGGATGGGTACTAAGAGAGAAAGACGCGTCTTGCAAGTCTGAATGCTTCTCCTAGCATTGCTTTTGCCAGCACTTGACGATAACGTTACTAGGGGCCTACATTGCTTTTTAACAGTCAAAAGTGTTAAAAGAGAAAAAAAGTGAAACCAAGCGAGAAAACCTTTCTCGCTTGGTTTATTTTTATGTTTACTATTTTTTGTATACAAATAACCTATGTCGTTTATTTTCTTGTGATATGTTGATCATTAGTAGTTAACTGCGAGTGATTATTTGTTATATAAATCGTTTAGCCGATTCGTGGTGATTGTTTCATTATTGAAATTCTGTGTTGGGTACGGTTGTGACAAATCTTATGGGTACATTTATCCTATCTTTTTTCTTAGATGTCCTAAAAACGCTAACAAAAGGCCAAATGAGCGTAGAATATTATCAGTCAATACGAAAATACTTACGAAAAAGCCAAATGTAGGACTTATTTACAGAGAACGGCGAAATTCATCAAATTATTCGGATGTCGTTGTTTTGGTCGATAAATATGTTTCAAAATAGAATATGTTTTGATACGCTCGATGAATTTGTCTAGAATAATGTGTATGGTGTTTTATGGTAAAATTTTATTGAAATAAAAATTATATCAAAAATTTTGCTCATTACAAAAACATTTCGAGGAATAAGGTCAGTGATCGTTTTTCTGTATATAAACGAAAAAAGTACCCATTAGTTACTAATATTTTTGAACAAATATGTTTAACCTTAGTTTGACCTTCAATGGTGTTAAATTAGCAATAAATTCGACCAACATTACGTTTCGAACTTTTGGTAAGCTTCTCGTATCAGTTTTCACATAATGAGAACTTGCATTTGACGAACCAGCCATTATAATAAGATTGAAAGGAAATTTAAGCATACTACAGAGGTCAATTGGCCGCCGATGATGACGTCAGAGCAAAACTTTAAAAATTTATTGAGAAAAAACTAGCCAATGAATTTCAAAATTATTTAATTTATATTCTTAAAATACCCTATTTTAACGAAAAAAAAATATAAAAGTACATGTGATTTTTTTTTGGACAATGCCCATTTTTTGTAGACCACCACTGACCCCAACCACTGTCACAACCGACCTTGGGTTGTGGTCGGTTGTGACAAGTTCCCTCTTTCGTTAAAATTTGATTCCGTGACTAATACATTGTATTTTGGCATGATATAATGGTGTTTTATGTAGCCAAATAAATAAACTATGGTTTGTGACAAAATTTTCACAACTAACTGTAAAACTAACAAAATTATTGGCCTCCAAACCAAAATTGTCACATCCGTACCCAGTCTACCCTACTTTGAAGTGGGTAAATATATTATTACTTGAAGTGTTGTTTGAACTCTGGAATTGATAGGTTTGAATAACACGCAAACTTTCGTTTAACTTTAATCAAGTCTGTTGTTTTACAAATAGATCAATTTAAAATAACATGTTTCTTTTTTTTAAGTATTTGATTGATTTAAAATTGCACTACAGGGGTTGCTTTACTTGCAACGCTTAAAATTATTGTTAACTGACTTCCAAAAAAGGAGGAGAAAGAAGAAGGTGCAAAATAATAATAGTATTCATATTCATTTTTTTTCTTATTCCTAATAGACAATTCCCTTTTAATTCTAAATTATTTTTAACAAAAAATTAAAACCGACTTCCAAGGTAAAACCATTAAGTAATAATATGAACGAGAAAGTATTCAATAATTCTTACTCTTTAATAGTACCTCTTTCAGAATTCGTCTAAATCTCAACTACTTCTGTACATACTATAGTCTTGATTACTTTGAAGTCGGTACCAGTCCCAAAAGTTTCATAATATTCTGACATTGACTGATTAACTCACGATTAAATTAGCTGGCCAGTTCCAAAAAATTTAAATATTCTGTCAGAGGACTGAAGATTCAGCTATCTGGTACCGACTTCAAAATAATGAAGATTGAGTACAGAAATAGTTGAGGTTTAGCCGAATTCGGAAAAAGGCACTATTAGATAGTAAAAATTATTTAATACTTTTTAGTTCATATTAATGTTATTATTGTTTTTACCTTGGAAGTCGGTTTTAATTTTTTGTTAAAAATAATAATTTCACTCTTTTTAGTTATTTACCGGTAAACATATTATAAACTGTCAGTTGTAGATATATAGGATTTAGGTATGAAACTATCACAACTAAAGCTATACTCAGGCAGTTTTCAAAAAAGTTTTTTCCTACGTACCTCATAGATCCCATGATCAAATTGCCAACTTAGTAACTGCATCACCAAGTTTAAATCATTTACTTTGTAACAACATTAATATAATTTTCAAAATCACTCAACAAACTCGAGTCTCGATCGAAAACACTATGATGAGTTTTATCGGAATTCAGAAAAAGGCACTATTAGATAGGAATAATTATTTAATCCTTTTTAGTTCATATTATAAGGATGTTATTATTGTTTTTACCTTGGAAGTCGGTTTTAATTTTTTATTAAAAATAATAATTTCACTCTTTTTAGTTACCAGAGTAAACCATCGCGTACTATAAGTAGAATAATACACCTGTACACTGTGTACACCATTATTCTGCGTATCTTATTACAGTCACACTTACAAAATATGATATCAGCTGCAGCCTGCAGATAATTTTAAACAACACAAAAAAAAAATCGAAGTGAACTTTCAATAGGCTGCACAGATTACTAGTATATAGGCTGGCACTCGCTCGACTTTTCGGCTGTCGCCTACCCGGCCCGCGCCACCGCGCCGCTCGCTTGCCAACCCTGGCAGATTGCAGTGAGACTGCAGAGAGTGTTATTGTGCTATGAACGCTAAACGCAATGCAAAAAGTTGAAATTAGGTTGTTTTCCAGAATATCTCGGCGAAGTGAGACAGAATGTTACATTATCGAACCAACTATAACTTCTCAGAAGTAATGTCAAATATGTGCCTTATGCTCTGGAGATAAGGTTGAATTTGGTGACATTGGTGACCCTGACGTGGTAATGATGATGCTGATGATGATGATGAATGTAATTTGCATAGTAGCATATGCTTTCAGTTCTTAAAACAGCGCCTAAACTCCCAAACTTGTATTTATAAGGACTCCGGAGTTCTCTTAGTATCTTCGGGACCATAGTATACTTCAGTACAAAATCTTGCGTTTTGGTAGCATATGCTTAGGATGCTTCTCATAAAACCAAAATCACCATATCACCATAATCAATATAAGCTGGAAATAAAAAACGTTGCGTAACAATTAATAAATTATATTGTGCAATGTGCCCAGTATTAATTGCCGCTTGATGTTGAAAACGTCGGTTTCTCGGCGTGTATCGTCGACGAGTTGAACTGCAGCATCACCAGCTCGTACGTCACTATAGTGCCCGCTACCTGCACAAATTAGCAATTATATCTTAGATATCTATAACCAGAGTAAACAGAAGTAACAAGTAGGCCGACTCAAAAGAGATATCGAATACGTTTGACGTAGTATGTCATTTCGGCGCGCGCCGTACTAATTCTTTGCGCATTAGCTTTGTCCACATTGTGCCACAAGGGCATGCCTTATAGCGCTGTCAACGTCAAACATGAGGCATGCCCGTAACGCACGCGTTGAAATCGTAGCGCGCGCTATGACGCTTTTCTTTCAACGCGGGTGGATTTTGACGTGCGTCACGGGCATGCCACACGTTCACTGTTGACAGCGCTATAAGGCATGCCCTTGTTGAACAGAAAAAAGGCACAATGTGGACAAAGCTATTAGCTATGTCCACAACTCCACACTATGCGCTTTTGTCATCTTCTTTCATTCAACTTTCGTTTTGGTGCATTCAATATTTGAGTGCGTCAATGAACGCAACGCCAACATTGTCATTTTGGATACGGTCAGAGGGCATGCGTCGCGGCCATGCCTCACGTTCGCTGTTGACTGTGCTATAACGCATGCCCTTGATGTACAAAAAAAGCAAAGTGTGGACAAAGCTATTGTGAAACATGTTGAAAGTGACATTTGCGCCCAACTCGCGTACCTATATTCGCCGTTTGTTTGATGTCGAGTATTATAACTCCTTAGTTCTGTCTACTCTGCTATAACTATCTATCTAAAGCAGTGGTTCTTAACCGGTGGTCCGCGGACCACTGGTGCCTGGAGGTATTCCAAGTAGTCCGCGAGACCATCCTAATAATAAACTTTTAGATATAGCCATAGCCAAATAAACAATTAATGAGCGCTAATTATAAAGTTGTGCTCTTCGATCAAATATTTCTGGTTGTGCTTGTTTTCTTTATCAAACAACTCTTAATTATTTAGGTAAGCCAGCTGGGTGGTCCCCGGCAAGACGTATATTAGGTAAAATGGTCATGACTAAAAGGTTAACAACCACTGATCTAAAGTATAGAGCTAAACAATTTGTTGAGTGGAATGCACTAATTAGGAACATGTCCGTTACAGAGAGGTCAAAGTTGAATTTTGGCATAAAGATACCTTTCGACAGAGTCTAATATATACAGGACAAACGAAATTCTGCATAAACATAATATTATTATAGTTATAGGCAACATCTAAAGTAGTTTATAAAAACATACAAAATATTACAGTAGACTTGAATTGAACTTAAGATTTAAATTTAGTAATCGGATCCTTCCATCATTCTATGGAAGTAGATACCTACTTTTAATAATAGGCCCCGCGTCACACTGAAGAATTTAAACCCAGTCAGAGCTATTTTCTCGCCATTCACTTGATCTAAGAACCTCTGAACCTAAAATGTTGGTAATTATTATTAATTGGATTAATGTTAATCGCAAAACAATAACGTAATTAATTTAAATTTAAAATAATCGTAATTTTAATTTAAAAATTTAATAACCATCACTACCTAATTTGAAAACAACTTTTTGTTATAATTATAAAAAAAATCAATAGGAAAATAAGTCAAATACCTCTACGCAATACACTGGTGATGGAACATCGTACAGTACTATGGCTGGCACCATCGAAGCACTATGAACGTAGGACACTATCAGCGACATGGCGATAGATCGGGCCAGTAGATACAGCAGTGAGAATACAAAGTATACAGCAGATTCGTAACCACCCAGCAAAACAGTTGACCTGAAAAGTAGATACTGATAAAACATTGGGGACTTGCAAGACAGGCTGCGCCTAGTGCAGGACTCAAAGTAGACACTACATAGTATAATAATAATGGAGCGGTATGAAATTAAAGTAAACAATTAATTATTATTAGTTTGAGAAAATGTACTATAAAATATTTAAAAAAAAATTTGGTAATTGCAGTGGACTAAGAGCAGTAATGATTATTATAGATAGTGTCGTATTTGTAGAATGTAGAGGATTCACCACTACATTCTATAAAAGCGTCTATAATAATCTTTAATGCTCTCAGTTTAGGGAGAGTTACCGTTTGACTTGGCTAAACGATGCCCCATCACATGTAGGAGTATCTGTTATTCCACCACTGAAAATAGAAGAATACCATAAATTAAATTAAATTAAATTAAAAAGTATGTGAAAATAATATAATTGATCAATAATTTTGTTTTGAAAAAATATAGTGAAATAAATTGCAAAATATTTACTCCAATGTATTGAAGAGTTGTAAGCAGATGAAGAAAAGGTTGTTAGCGAAACAGACAAATATAATGCCGTTGATGACGTCATCAACTTCTCGGACCAATTGGACTACTCTTGCGAAGTCCTCGCGAGCTGTTCGCCAAAATGATTCCGGAAGAAACTGCAATGCATAAAACACCATATTAAAACTACTGTAACGAATAGGTACTCGTAAAAGATGTTTTACAGAATTTAGATGATATGAAACAATCAGACAGCAAATAAGAAGCAGATAGCGAACCTAGGTTATTTAGGACCTATTTCAGTGTGCCGGATAGGCTATCCACCACTTAACGTGAAATATGGAATCTGGAGAATCTGTCATAACTTGTGGATAGCTTATCCGGGACTTTATCAGGAAGTGGTGAAACAGGCCCTTAACCTATTTGCTGATCTTGATGGAACCCTGCCAAACAACGTGAACAATGAACGTAATTACTAGGTCCACCTCACGCATTTAAGTATATTTTTTTTTACCACATCTACATCTATGTCCACAAAATCATAATATTATTATTACATTCATAAACAAAAACATAAAATGTATAAATATATATTCCACTTTAAGGTGGTTATTTAAGCACATTAAACAATTATTATTAACAAAATATTATACTTTTCCTTTGGCAGCCAGCAGTTTTCTGTTAACACTTTCTAATTTGGAAGTGAGGTAGTAGCTCAAACAAATTACAAACAGATCCGAGAAATTCCAAACAAACGTTGATTGTAAGTGAAGGACCTTAAAAAGATAACAATATTTTGGAGATTGAAGTAGCTTTAATAATATTTTTGTCTTAAAAAGAAAGGGTATTTAAACTCCATATCCATACTAATATTACAAATGCCACCTTTTGACGCCCAAACCACAGAAACGATTTTGCTGAAATTTGGTATGGGGATACTTTGAGTCCCGGGAAAGGAAATAGGGTACTTTTTGAGCCAGGAAAATGTAAGGTTCCCGCGCTATAATCGAGTTTCGGCGCAACGGAGTCACGGGCATCATTTAGTGTAATATAAAAGAAAAAATATAATATTTTATTACCTCTATGATACCTCCAAGAACAGGGGAATAGGGGATGAAATTGAAGATCCAAGGGTAAATGTACTTTACGAATCTTTCGTATCCAATGTCTGGACTACACGTCAGAATATCAGCGAGAGACGATTGAAGTGATAAAATGTGTTCTACTGTAAACGTTTAGTGTTACGATTTACTAAAATATTTCTGCAAAGTACTTTTTTTAAACTAATTCTTAATCTATAAAAAACTATAAAAGAACTAAATAATGCAAAAGGACTAAATCCTAATAATTTCTGTGTACTGACTAGAACCATAAAATAAATCATGATCAACAGAATTCACATTTTTTAGAGATAATCGTGGTAATAAATTTCTACTTACATATCGATAAGCCAAGAATAACAGCACAAGTGACGTTACACTTATAAATCAGCCTGCTATCATAATCATAATCATGATCTTCTGTTCTGCTAATATGATGCACAAGTGTTGGCCATCGTTTGGCTATTCTCAAAAACAGTACCATGGTTATACAGGTTGTGGCGTAAAAAATAACAGGTGCTGTAATAAACACACAGTTACTCATGCTAATGTTTTGTTCTTTCCTTCTTCTGTATTTTCCTCATTTATTTGTGAAGAAAGATTTTAATTACAAACTTTGACATAAGAATTAAAAGCACTTACTTTTGCCGTTCAGGTTCGTTTTCGTATTGAATACTCTATGTATGCACATTATTGTAATGAACATCTGACCAAGCAACGATATCAATATGTACAAACATTTCCATGATCGCCAGGTAAACCTGCAATGGGCTTAAGATTAAGGTCCTTAGATTTAAAGTTTATCAATTGATTGAGCTAAAACGTTTTAAAGTGATTTAAATTATGTCTGCTCGCATGCCTTTTAATTACTTTTTTTATTTTTGTACTGTTATATTTTGTAAACTTTTTCTTGGTTTACATTGTGTACCGTGTTAAAGTAATAATTGTCTGCTTCTAAGTTAAGTTAAGTTTAGGATGGTTTAGGTTATTCTAATACTACTTACGTAACTTTTTTATTGTTTCTACTAAATACTCCATTAACTGGTAGCAGGGAGAAAACCTGCCCAATCATCAACGTCAATCTCATTGATTGTTGGAACAGTCCTACAGACTGAGGTTTTGGATCACCAACGCTTATTTTGTTTTCTGAAACATAAACTAAAATTTGTGTTCATAAAACAGTATTTTCAGAAATTATTAAAAGACTTCAAGCAATTAAAAAAATTTTTTTTTGAAAATGTCAAAAAATGATTAAGCATATAATTTATTAAAATAATTATAATTACTATCAGGATTCATTCCGTATACTTACTTCTAGTTGGTATAGAGAGATGTTTCGTATATTTCTGTCTCATGGTCCTCTTTCTTATCTTTCTTATTATGTTCCTCGAGTTCTTTAGCAGGAACATCAGCTTTATTTCTATTCCTATCAGGGTTTAAAAAATATATTTATTTATTATTTTGTAATTTTATTCTCACGAAACTTTCATTATCTTCTTTTATTCAACGGATATGTTTTAGGGATATTAAATCATTGAACACGCGTGCGTGTTGTAAACCAGTATTTCACCACTGATACTTATCTATGATTTATTGAAATTCTAGTTGTTTGTCCACTGACACCTTAATAATATACCTACATCAAAGGGACCACTTTTATTAATTGGTAAATTATCTTAATTTTATTGAAATTTAGATTTTGAATGATTCATCATGCCTATTACCATCCACTGAAGAACGTTTGAATGATTATTTTGTTACAATTCGAAGATTATAATAAAATAAGTAAAACTTAAATTACAGAAATAATGGCTTGACACTTATTTAGCGATTTTTTATATGTATATTGTATAACTTTTCTCATAAGTCTTTACCGAATTCGACTCGACTCTTTTATAAAACTCGATATGATGCAAAAGCAGTGTGTTGGTCCGGAAGTTCTTATGGACTCTTCTTGCAAAGTTGGAATTATTTTCTGAAAGTGCAGCGTCGTCTCACATTTCGTTGTTAAATATGTTTTTATCAGTTTACGTTAACTACAAAATACAAATTACAATACACGTGAATATTTACTATCAGTTTGTTGTTTGTGTGAATAATTATCTCATTAGTAACACGCGAGCAGAGCCGACAAATATCGTTTATTTGTAATTATTAGGAGATAGGTACTAATTATGTTACATACAACTGATACCCCATCGAAATATTATAATACAGTAAATCAATACATCCATAAGGGCGCATTTTCATTATGGCGTATTTCCACTGGTCGACACTGCATGCGGGGTGCGGGAAACGCATGCCCCGAGCAATAGCTTTGTCCACATTGTGCCTTATTCTATTCATCAAGGGCATGCCTTATAGCGCTGTCAACGTCAAACGTGAGGCATGCCCGTAACGCGCGTTGAAATTGTAGCGCGCGCTATGACACTTTTCTTTCAACGCGGGTGGATTTTGACGCCCGTCACAGGCATGCCACACGTTCACTGTTGACAGCGCTATAAGGCATGCCCTTGTTGAACAGAAAAAAGGCACAATGTGGACAAAGCTTATGACAATGCGCCATTAGTTGTCATAGACTCCCCGCATGCTGTATACCGTACGAGTTAACGTTAAAAATGCGCCCTAAGTCGTTAACTCGTGCCGTATACAGCATACGGGGAGTCTATGACAACTAATGGTGCATTTTGATTGGTCAAGGCATGCGTTTTAGAAATCTCCCGTACCATCCGTCGGTTTTCGACCACTGAAAATGCGCCCTATCCAATCTAATATATATTCTGTGTCTATACTAATATTTTAATTGCGAAGGTGTGTCTGTATTTCTGTCTGAATTGGCGCATTTTCACTGGTCGATAGGGCCCGCATGCGGGGTGCGGGGGATTTCTAAAACGCATGCCACGACCAATGACAATGCGCCATTAGTTGTCAATTAGTTGTCATAGACTCCCCGCATGCTGTATACCGTACGATCTACGACTAATGAAAATGCGCCCTAAGTCTGCCGGCCTGTTAATTCTTCACGCCGAAATCGCTGAACCTATTTTGAAATTTGGTCTGGACTCTGGACATACTAAAGTATGTCCAGACCAAATTTCACCAAAAAGGACATAATTTAAGTTCCGGGAAAGGACAATGGAGATAATATTATGCATAGTTTTTATCCCGGAAAAGATGTACGATTCTCACCCACGTGAATCAATAACTTTACCTGGATTTGGGACTATATTTTATAATTATTTAAGTATCTTAATTTATTTTTTTCGTATATGCAGATAGAACTTGCAGAAGAGCTAAACTAAGTTAGTAAGTACTTACTTATTTTTTCACTACTCAGCGATATTTTATAAAGACACAAAGTACTTACACAAAAATAGGTCTAAAGTTAAGTGAAGAATTTTGTGTAAATTCGACTGAAGTTCAGTGATTTGTTTACTTACAAAACACCAATATTATTCATTTGAAGAATAAATGTTACCTTTGCTTATGTAAATACAAAAGCGCCTTCAACATTATGTCTTAACTTTGATAACTGAAGCAATGCCTAGTACTAAATACAAATATAAGTATAGGCTAAGACGTGTCTAAACACACTAGGCCGAAGTTACGCGGCGTAAATTCCGCATAATTACGGGCCTGAAATGTTTTTTAAATGGGGATTGTCCATTTTTTTTTAATGCTCATTACAAAAACATTTCGAGGAATAAGGTCAGTGATCGTTTTTCTGTATATAAACGAAAAAAATACCCGTTAGTTACTTATATTTTTGAACAAATATGTTTAACCTTAGTTTGACCTTCAATGGCGTTAAATTAGCAATAAATTCGACCAACGTTACGTTTCGAACTTTTGGTAAGTTTCTCGTATCAGCTTTCACATAATGATAACTTGCATTAGACGAACCAGCCATTAAAAATAAGATTGAAAGGAAAAAAACATACTACAGAGGTCAATTGGGCGCCGATGATGACGTCAGAGCGAAACTTTAAAAATTTATTGAGAAAAAACTAGCCAATGGATTTCAAAATTATTTAATTTATATTCTTAAAATACCCTATTTTAAGGAAAAAAAATATAAAAAGTACATGTGATTTTTTTTTGGACAATGCCCATTACCGATTACGTTGCGTTCCGTCCGTAATATTTTGTATGCGTTTGACTTCTCTGATAATAAAAATTGCACATCACACGTGTATTTTGCCACTTCTCACTAACCTTATAGATTAGGTCACGACATTTTTGGTAACAATATCCAAAACGAAAAAAAAACTTATTGGTACAAGGTCCGGGTTGGAATTCGAACCCACGACCCTACGATCACGATTATTGGGATCATGATAAGTACATAATATTATGTAAATCGAAGAATCTCACCCGTGTCAGCATCTTGACATGCTTTTTTATTAGCTTCACCTGTAACTGAGTCAAAATGTAAGAAAATCTTGGAATTCAATTTCAGCCTACTTCTAATTATCGTATCGATTTGAAACTTTGTAAGTTTATAACACATGTCACGACTGGATGAGGAGGGCACAAGATCGCCGTAAAGGATGGAAATGGAAGAGGCCTATGTCCAGGAATGGACTCTTAGTGGCTGACGATGATGATGATGATGAAGTTTACAAGAGTCCGTTGATAATTGCAATTGCTACCATCGAGCTGATCGATGATGGTGTCGTGGTGGGCAATATAACTCTTCCATGGCTGTTGCGAAACCCCTTGAGCTTGGGCTCATTTGTTTTCTACTGATTACCTAATTCGCTACACTTGGTTGGCGGCGAGAGTCTGATGACGGAGCAGGGTGAGATTTCAGATTTTTTAGCGATTAGATATTTTAATCATCGATGAAAAGTTTCCTCACCGGTCATAAAAGCGTGTGTTTTTCGTTTTTAAACCAAGCACTTTATTAGTAAAATACTTAAAGAATATAGGTACGTTCAGACATAGTCGCCGATAACTATGAATTGCAACCAAATATTTAGTTAGTTTTGGTGCCAATAAGCTAGTACGTACTGACAGTTTACGATTTGTAATTTTCAGCCATTTACCTGATCATTTTTTTTGGTCAAGATTAGTCATGTTTGAACGCTCGTTCCTTCATAACGCAACCGAATATTTGGTCAGTTTTTACGCTCCTGATATGAGAACAACTAGTACTTACCTAATATAACTTACTCAGCCATTTACCTTATCACTTTTTTTTTTGGTCATGATAACTGGGTTTTCAGGCGCCCTGTACAGAGAACGCAACTACTTTACGCAGGCAGACCGACATATTTGGCATCAGAGAGTTGCTCTTTATCTTGTCGATCTAAAATAAGTCATTTTAGATATCGTTACCAAAAATGTCGTGACCTCCCCGTAATATTATATATAAAAAGGTCTTACCTTGGAAAGAAAGAATAATATTCAACGCCTGCCTTATAAACCCCTCTTTTATTTTTTTGCTTCACGTCTAAATTAATTTTTGTTCCAAGCTGTGAAAGTTAATTGTTCTGATTGTTATAACTTATAACTAGGGCCCGGAAAAATATTATGTATTACAAAATCCGAAATATGTGCTTAAAATATGGACAAAAAAATCGAAAATATGGAAAAATATGGAGTATAAAACAGAAATATGGAAAAATATGGACTATAAAATTACAATAATTAAACATTGTTTTAGTGTAGGCAACTCTTAAATATTTATTTTATTTTAATTTTTTATCAATTATTAAAGTACAAATATAATTAAGGCTTTTGTAAAAATTTCAAGTGCCTAGCTGTAGCCATTATTGATATCGATATAGTTGTAAGTATGGGAGCCACCCTTAATTATTAATTTTATTTTGTTTTTAGTATTTGCTGTTACAGCGGCAATAGATATACCTACACATTCTGTGAAAATTTCAGAAGTCTAGCTATAGCCGTTCTTGAGATACAGCCTGGTGACAGACAGACGGACAGACAGACATCGAATTCTTAGTAATAGGGTCCCGTTTTTACCCTTTGGGTACGGGACCCTAGTAATCGGCACAGAATTTTGTTTTTCTTTGTGTGTTACGTACTTAAATCCTTTATTTTACCCAAAGACCGAAACATACTTCAGTTTTTGTTTAGCCATGTCAGCAACAGGACCTTTTGCATCTGAAACTTAATTTTCTATTTCTTTATTAATCCTTCGATCGCGGATTCTTGGAAATGCTTTTGTATTCTATGGTTGTTGCCGATCACCGGTGCTCTTGTGGGGCTTGAATCCTGAAGGAATAATCTTCTTTGGAAACAATAAATACGACGATAAAGCGCGAGAGGAACGAAATACGCAGCCGCGTGGTGGCGGGAACGTATTTTTTATTTGTATTTTTGTGAAAATATGGACGATTGTGACATTTTCTTGCAAAATATGGACTTATCTTTTAAAAACCCTAAAATATGGAAAATAAAACTTGGTTTTTCACAGTCTAAACATGATAATTCGTGTAAAAAACACATTCTAGGCCGAAAATCACGCAAAACAAAAATATGTATTTACATATAAATCCGGGCCCTACTTATAACCAAACTCGAGAGAGCTTTTCGGTAGAATAAGTAAAACTGTGGTATTTGATCGGGCACGGTAAGAAATTAATCTTTATAGAATTTTTATCACTAGGTTGGCGGTTAACCTACATCAAAATTAATCAATCTCTGAGGCCGTAAATAATAATATTAAGGTGCTCCCTCACCGCGAGCATTAATGAGTAATGTAACATTTTAGATTCGACTTTGAGCATTACATTACAATACCTACCTGACTTACGAGCATTCGCGTGTGTAACATTCAACTTTGAGTATATTATACATAATATAGCTAGTTGATTCCATAATGTCAGATTGGTGTTACAAGTTGTATCAAGATATTACACACTGTATCAACATAAATTACAATTTACAAGGTGCGCATTGTAATGCTTGGCAGTTGGCCCTCCTCCCTCACTGATGTACCTAATGCTCGTCTCTGTAACATTCTATTACAAGCGAATGCTCCCGGTGAGGGAACACCATTACAAACTTCTGATATATACTTAATAATAATTAATAAGCCTGACCTATAGGTAAGGCTTATTAATTATTATTATTATATTATATATTATAATATAATTATTAAAATTGGAATTATTTCTCTCTGAGTAAGATAACTTTTATTTCCTCTTACTGAGCTCAGCGAGGCTTCATTATATTTATTTATTTATTTATGCAGAAAAACTTTAGCTGTAAGTTTTTCTGCAACAAACAACTTTTTTAACAAATCTTATTAACAACTAAATTAAAAACAAAAAGCCATTTACAAGTTTTTACATACAAGTAACAATTTAGTGAGTATGTTAAAAAGAAGGTAATAATCAAAAGAAGCATAAAAAGTTACAATATCTGCTAAGAAAAAGTCATTATTACCACATTACTACACTTAATATTAATAATAAAAAAAAACTGTGCAGTTTTCTATGAAAACTGTGCAGTTCTGGGAAAAAAACTGCGCAGTTCTGTGAAAAAACTGCGCAGTTCTGTGAAAAATTGTGCAGTTCTCTACGTAAACTGTACAGATCTCTTGTAAAAACTCTGCAGTTCTCTACGAATACCGTATAGATCTTTTCAAAAAACTGTGCAGTTCTGGGAAAAAACTGCGCAGTTCTGTGAAAAAACTGCGCAGTTCTGTGAAAAATTGTGCAGTTCTCTACGTAAACTGTACAGATCTCTAGTTCTCTACGAAAACTGTACAGATCTTTTCGAAAAACTGGGCAGTTCTGTGAAAAAAACTGTGCAGTTATCTATGAAAACTGTACAGATCTTTTTGAAAAACTCCGCAGTACTGAGAAAAAACTGTGCAGTTCTCTATAAAAATTGTACAGATCTTTTCGAAAAACTGTACAGTTCTGTGAAAAAACTGTGCAGTTTTCTACGAAAACTGTACAGATCTTTAAAAAAAAACTGCGCAGTTTTGTGAAAAAACTGTGCAGTTCTCTATGAAAACTGTACAGATCTAACGAAAAACTGCGCAGTTCTGTGAAAAAACTATGCAGTTCTGTACGAAAAATGTACAGATCTTTTCGAAAAACTGCGAAGTTCTGTGAAAAACTGTGCAGTTCTGTATGTAAACTGTACAGATCTCTTTTAAAAACTGTGCAGTTCTCTACGAAAACTGTACAGATGTTTTCAAAAAACTGCGCAGTTCTGTAAAAAAAACTGTGCCGTTTTCTATGAAAACTGTACAGATCTTTTTGAAACACTGCGCAGTTCTGTGAAAACTGTAGATCTTTTCGAAAAACTCTGTAGTTCTATATGAAAAAACTGCGCAGTTCTGTGAAAAAACTGTGCAGTTTTCTATGGAAACTGTACAGATCTTTTTGAAACACTGCGCAGTTCTGTGAAAACTGTAGACGTTTTCGACAAAACTGTGCAGTTCTTCATGAAAAAAACTGCGCAGTTCTGTGAAAAAACTGTGCAGTTTTCTATGAAAACTGTACAGACCTCTTTGAAAAATTGCCCAGTTCTGTAAAAACTGTGCAATTCTCTATGTAAACTGTACAGATCTGTTGTAAAAACTGTGCAGTTCTCTACGAAAACTGTACAGATATTTTTAAAAAACTGCGCAGTTCTGTATAAAAATTGTACAGATATTTTCAAAAAACTGCGCAGTTCTGTATAAAAACTGTGCAGTTTTCTATGAAAACTGTACAGATCTTTGCAACAAACTGCGCAGTTCTGGGAAAAAGCTGTGCAGTTCTGTGAAAAACTGTGCAGTTCTCTTTGTAAACTGTACAGATCTCTTGTAAAAACTGTGCAGTTCTCTACGAAAACTGGACAGATCTTTTCAAAAACTGCATAGTTCTGTGAAAAAACTATGCACTTTTCTATGAAAACTATACAGATCATTTTGAAAAACTGTGCTGTTCTGTGAAAACTGCACAGATATTTCCGAAAAACTCCGCAGTTCTGTAAAAAACTGTGCAGTTCTCTACGAAAACTGTACAGATTCTTTCGAAAAACTGTGCAGTTCTGTGAAAAAACTGTGCAGTTCTCTATGAAAACTGTACTGATCTTTTCCAAAAGCTGCGCAGTTCTGTGAAAAAACTGTGCAGTTCTGTATGTTTACTGTACAGATCTCTTGTAAAAACTGTGCAGTTCTCTACGAAAACTGTACAGATCTTTTCGAAAAACTGCGCAGTTCTGTGAAAAACTGTGCAGTTCTGTATGTAAACTGTACAGATCTCTTTTAAAAACTGTGCAGTTCTCTACGAAAACTGTACAGATGTTTTCAAAAAACTGCGCAGTTCTGTAAAAAAACTGTGCAGTTTTCTATGAAAACTGTACAGATCTTTTTGAAACACTGCGCAGTTCTGTGAAAACTGTAGATCTTTTCGAAAAACTCTGCAGTTCTATATGAAAAAACTGCGCAGTTCTGTGCAAAAACTGTGCAGTTTTCTATGGAAACAGTACAGATCTTTTTCAAACACTGCGCAGTTCTGTGAAAACTGTAGATCTTTTCGACAAAACTGTGCAGTTCTTCATGAAAATAACTGCGCAGTTCTGTGAAAAAACTGTGCAGTTTTCTATGAAAACTGTACAGATCTCTTTGAAAAATTGCGCAGTTCCGTAAAAACTGTGCAATTCTCTATGTAAACTGTACAGATCTGTTGTAAAAACTGTGCAGTTCTCTACGAAAACTGTACAGATATTTTCAAAAAACTGCGCAGTTCTGTATAAAAACTGTGCAGTTTTCTATGAAAACTGTACACATCTTTTCGAAATACTGCGCAGTTTTGTGAAAAAACTGTGCAGTTCTGTATGTACACTGTACAGATCACTTGTAAAACCTGTGCAGTTCTCTACGAAAACTGTACAGATGTTTTCAAAAAACTGCGCAGTTCTGTAAAAAAACTGTGCAGTTTTCTATGAAAACTGTACAGATCTTTTTGAAACACTGCGCAGTTCCGTAAAAACTGTGCAATTCTCTATGTAAACTGTACAGATCTGTTGTAAAAACTGTGCAGTTCTCTACGAAAACTGTACAGATATTTTCAAAAAACTGCGCAGTTCTGTATAAAAACTGTGCAGTTTTCTATGAAAACTGTACAGATCTTTTCAACAAACTGCGCAGTTCTGGTAAAAAGGCTGTGCAGTTCTGTGAAAAACTGTGCAGTTCTCTATGTAAACTGTACAGATCTCTTTTAAAAACTGTGCAGTTCTCTACGAAAACTGTACAGATGTTTTCAAAAAACTGCGCAGTTCTGTAAAAAAAACTGTGCCGTTTTCTATGAAAACTGTACAGATCTTTTTGAAACACTGCGCAGTTCTGTGAAAACTGTAGATCTTTTCGAAAAACTCTGTAGTTCTATATGAAAAAACTGCGCAGTTCTGTGAAAAAACTGTGCAGTTTTCTATGGAAACTGTACAGATCTTTTTGAAACACTGCGCAGTTCTGTGAAAACTGTAGACGTTTTCGACAAAACTGTGCAGTTCTTCATGAAAAAAACTGCGCAGTTCTGTGAAAAAACTGTGCAGTTTTCTATGAAAACTGTACAGACCTCTTTGAAAAATTGCCCAGTTCTGTAAAAACTGTGCAATTCTCTATGTAAACTGTACAGATCTGTTGTAAAAACTGTGCAGTTCTCTACGAAAACTGTACAGATATTTTTAAAAAACTGCGCAGTTCTGTATAAAAATTGTACAGATATTTTCAAAAAACTGCGCAGTTCTGTATAAAAACTGTGCAGTTTTCTATGAAAACTGTACAGATCTTTGCAACAAACTGCGCAGTTCTGGGAAAAAGCTGTGCAGTTCTGTGAAAAACTGTGCAGTTCTCTTTGTAAACTGTACAGATCTCTTGTAAAAACTGTGCAGTTCTCTACGAAAACTGGACAGATCTTTTCAAAAACTGCATAGTTCTGTGAAAAAACTATGCACTTTTCTATGAAAACTATACAGATCATTTTGAAAAACTGTGCTGTTCTGTGAAAACTGCACAGATATTTCCGAAAAACTCCGCAGTTCTGTAAAAAACTGTGCAGTTCTCTACGAAAACTGTACAGATTCTTTCGAAAAACTGTGCAGTTCTGTGAAAAAACTGTGCAGTTCTCTATGAAAACTGTACTGATCTTTTCCAAAAGCTGCGCAGTTCTGTGAAAAAACTGTGCAGTTCTGTATGTTTACTGTACAGATCTCTTGTAAAAACTGTGCAGTTCTCTACGAAAACTGTACAGATCTTTTCGAAAAACTGCGCAGTTCTGTGAAAAACTGTGCAGTTCTGTATGTAAACTGTACAGATCTCTTTTAAAAACTGTGCAGTTCTCTACGAAAACTGTACAGATGTTTTCAAAAAACTGCGCAGTTCTGTAAAAAAACTGTGCAGTTTTCTATGAAAACTGTACAGATCTTTTTGAAACACTGCGCAGTTCTGTGAAAACTGTAGATCTTTTCGAAAAACTCTGCAGTTCTATATGAAAAAACTGCGCAGTTCTGTGCAAAAACTGTGCAGTTTTCTATGGAAACAGTACAGATCTTTTTCAAACACTGCGCAGTTCTGTGAAAACTGTAGATCTTTTCGACAAAACTGTGCAGTTCTTCATGAAAATAACTGCGCAGTTCTGTGAAAAAACTGTGCAGTTTTCTATGAAAACTGTACAGATCTCTTTGAAAAATTGCGCAGTTCCGTAAAAACTGTGCAATTCTCTATGTAAACTGTACAGATCTGTTGTAAAAACTGTGCAGTTCTCTACGAAAACTGTACAGATATTTTCAAAAAACTGCGCAGTTCTGTATAAAAACTGTGCAGTTTTCTATGAAAACTGTACACATCTTTTCGAAATACTGCGCAGTTTTGTGAAAAAACTGTGCAGTTCTGTATGTACACTGTACAGATCACTTGTAAAACCTGTGCAGTTCTCTACGAAAACTGTACAGATGTTTTCAAAAAACTGCGCAGTTCTGTAAAAAAACTGTGCAGTTTTCTATGAAAACTGTACAGATCTTTTTGAAACACTGCGCAGTTCCGTAAAAACTGTGCAATTCTCTATGTAAACTGTACAGATCTGTTGTAAAAACTGTGCAGTTCTCTACGAAAACTGTACAGATATTTTCAAAAAACTGCGCAGTTCTGTATAAAAACTGTGCAGTTTTCTATGAAAACTGTACAGATCTTTTCAACAAACTGCGCAGTTCTGGTAAAAAGGCTGTGCAGTTCTGTGAAAAACTGTGCAGTTCTCTATGTAAACTGTACAGATCTCTTGTAAAAACTGTGCAGTTCTCTACGAAAACTGGACAGATCTTTTCAAAAACTGCATAGTTCTGTGAAAAAACTGTGCAGTTTTCTATGAAAACTATACAGATCATTTTGAAAAACTCCGCAGTTCTGTAAAAAACTGTGCAGTTCTCTACGAAAACTGTACAGATTCTTTCGAAAAACTGTGCAGTTCTGTGAAAAAACTGTAACAGTTGTGTGAAAAAACTGTGCAGTTCTCTACGAAAAATGTACAGATTTTTTCCAAAAACTGCGCAGTTCTGTGAAAAAACTGTGCAGTTCTGTATGTAAACTGTACAGATCTTTTGTAAAAAACCGTGCAGTTCTATACGAAAACTGTACAGATCTTTTCGAAAAACTGCGCAGTTCTGTGAAAAAACTGTGCAGTTCTCTACGAAAACTGTACATATCTTTTCAAAAAACTGTACACCGCGCGCTATAAACTGAAGTCCACGCGGACGAAGTCGCGGGCAACAGCTAGTTCTATAATAATTTAGCACATATATTTTTGTAATCTGAAAACGTCTTGTCTAGGTGCTCTGGATAGTTTTAAATTCGTCCGAGTCGTACACGGTTTGTTCAAAATTATTATATATTATTATTATCGACGATTTAAGGATCAGAGGAAAATGTTTGATTTTAAAATAATAATTATGTACTCCTTTCTTCGTGATAGTAGACATGTTTGGTGTATACTGCATAATGCCATCCGCTTTGTTTCATAACTGTGACATTGATAATAACCGCGCAGGCTGTCGTCCAGCGCGCAATATTATGATACGTTACCTGGGAAACGACCTTGGCGAGAATCTGAATTGTCATATTTTAGTGTTCGAAAAGGAGCCAAATTTAAAACGGTTGAAGTATGGGAGTTATGTTTCTTGTAGTTTTGTTATTCGTTGGTTAAGATGCTAGTTTAAATAGAAATGATTAACATAAATTTTGTTTTTTTTTTTTAATTTACACTATTATTATTAGTAATTCATTTATTTCAGATTTCTCCATAATTTAGTAGTATATTTGACCTTACAAACTATGTTAGTAGGTACCTACATAATAACTATCTCACTTAAACCTATAGCCTATTAACATCAAAATAATTGTCAATTAAGGATCGTCTTTTCTGGATCTCATGTATTGAATGTGATTCCGGGATATTCTCGTACGTTATATTTGCATTATGGCATGGAATGTCAATTTCAGGCTCCGGCTCAAATCCAAACGCATTTTCTGCAAATATTGTGTAGCACTTGCTGTTGCGATGACTACAGCCTGAGTAGTTTCTAAGCAAAACCTTATTTTCAAGGACAGTACTGGGAATCGCCTTTTCAGACTCCAAAACATCTGTAAAAGATTTTTGCAAATATTATCTCGTTTTATTTATCACAATATCTATTGTAACAAATGACACTTAATATTTTAATAGAATTTATGAAGACTTTTGATTTTTATTATTTAATATTTACCTTTCTATAGTGTTTCTAGTTTTGATATGATCTCAGTTCTAGTATATTTAATTCTCACATTCTGGATTGAGTAATGGTGTTAACAGGTAGTATTTGCAAGGGTTTGCACTATCGCCAAGTAGCCATCGATTGCCATAAACACCATTCTCACATTGAGCTAGAAAGTTACAATACTGTTTAATCAATTTTATCGATGACACAAAACTCTTTTTCTATAGTAAAGGAATTTATTGAATTCCTTTACTATAACAAAGACAGTGATACAACATTCATAAAATACAGATTTACATCACAGACATGAGGTTTTAGAGGGGACTAGCTTTCTTGCAAACAATTTCTCCCACAATACAATGGGAATGAGGTTTATTACAAGTTTTGATTAAATACTTATCCCAACTTTTACATATTTACTTACATCTAATATTATGATACTGCCTTGGTGATAGCATTAGAATATACGTGTGCCATCAACTGCACCTAACACACGAGAAAACCCTGTAATTTTATAAAAATCTTCTACCGTATTGTTGTGTACATAAGGATATACTCGTAGTCTCGCAATACCCTCGCAATACCCAATATATATATATATATATATATATATATATATATATATATATATATATATATATATATATATTTACATTGTTTCATTCGCGAAACTAACTTATTTTATAAAAATAATACGTGTAATCTTCGGCTTATCTCAGAAAATTGTAGGATCAAATTTTAGGTTCTTCTTCTTCTTCTTCTTTAAAAATGGCCTCCCTTGAGGAATAGCCAATGTCAGTAAATTCGTGACGTAGGTATAAAAGAGAGACTATATTATATTATATTGTCGATGGTGAAAACTTTGCACTATAGGTAGTGGCGTTTGTGAAAGTACAAGGTAAAAAAAAAACATTCAAAAACCGGATACTCGTGGTTCGTGAATTTTCCGTATTAAAATAAATCTGAAACAATACAAAACATGCAAAAATTAGTTTATTAGTATAACACACACAATTCTACAATTTAATATTGTTATTGTTAATAAAATTACATAGAATATCTACAAAAGGAGTATGAACTAAGGATAAAAGGGAACGAAAATCAGAAGGACGAGGGATATTAGGGGGTAGTGAATCGTATAGTGAAGACAGACGGTTTGGACAGCTAAAGAAAATATGTTCAGTAGAGCCTTCGTCAAGTCCGCACTCACATAGCGACGAAAAATTTTAGGTTACTAGAGGTAACCAACCTCAATGACACTGACAGATAATATTGTTATTGGGACGCGCCAACTGTCAGTTTCATACAAATATCTATCTCTAGTAAGCTGTTGGCCCTCCCATCGATACATAGGCACCGCGGACAGGATTGCCTATGTTGGATAGACATATTGGGACAGAAAAATTAAAGATAGAGAGCTTTTTCTATACCTAGGATGTCAAAACCAGAGATAGATCGAAAATTGGGAACGGCCGTAACTAATCTAACGAGCGACAAACTTATCTATGACCGCCCAAGTTTATAAGTCTCCCACAAACGATCAAACATCAAATCGTCAATCACGTCAAATCACGTAGTAAATCCAAATTTTCTTCAAACGCGTCAAACATGTCAAACACGAAGTTTATATGGTGTTTGACGTGTTTGATGTTTGATCGTTTGCGGGGCACTATAGACAACATAATATACCAAAAAAATCTGTCATAAATATATCACAGCAGCAATAATATAATCATTTATTTAAAAATATACAAAATAGAAAAACAGAAATACGAATGAATGTCATTACTCATTACGATTTGTTTCCTTGAGATAGCTTATCACTGAGATAAGTTATCTTAAACTAACAAATGAACATAAGATTGCTTTTACTCCAACTTAAATATGTCTAGTAGGAATTGTTTGTATTTGCCCGTTTTGTACGAATACACTATCCGCGCGTTAGCGTTTTCCTTCTCTAGGAAGTCGTTGGTAGTGATGCCTCGCTTTTCTCCTGAAACGAAAAGCAAAACTTATTCAGAAATACGGCTATACCTTAGTTACAATAAGTACTTAATATAATATTGTGATCATACATACTTACTAAGAAAAATTCTTTAGAAACATCATAATACTTATTATGATTTATGAAGACTAGGTTTTGATTGTCATTTGTCACCTTTTGAACAATATTCAGAAACAATTATGTTATAAATAATGGTTAAAAAAACACGCTATATATCATGTAAGTATACAATTGTTTAATTTTTCTATTGTTCCAAAATTTTAACAAACGATTGCATTACCATTGGCTCTTATTACGTATGCAAAGTTTCGAATTAGGTAATTAGATTACTGTAAAAAGGTAAAATCGTCCTAAAAGGTTCCGTTATATACATAGATCCTGAGCTAATAAAAGCGTGTTCATCGCCCATCAACGCTTTTTACATAACAGTTAAAGTAACTTTTTATGCCTGGTAGACCTGTGCTCTTCATCGGACCACATCTACCTACCAGACACATACCATATTAAAAGGATAACGGGAAATAACTTCTTACCACAAGTGACAATATCGTGTCTGGAGAACATGTACTCGTCCACCAAGCTGGGGTTGACAGCCGCAGCCACAGCCGCTGGGTCCAGCGCTTGCCAGCTCTCCTGCGAGGCCAGCGACACCTGCTCAAACAGGTTCTGGGCCCGCATGATGTCTGTCGGGATAGCTCCTAGCACGTCTTTCCTCCACTCCTGTAAATTGTAAACAGCCCATTATAATATAGGAATCTTGTTAGAAGGTTTCTTAAACTAGGGGTGAAGCCAAACGAGGGTAATTTTGTGAGTCGTGAGTCGCAGAATTTCGGTCGCGTAAATATCTTTTCATACAAATCATGACTCACAAAATTAATATCGTGTACATCAAACCGGACTTTTGTATGAAAGTGAATGCAGTAGAATTTCTGCCAGCCGAAATTCTGCGACTCACAACTCACAAATTACGCTCGTTTGGCTTCACCCTAAGGAAACATTTGGTCACCAAAATTCAAATGACAATACTACAGTTCAGTTGCCTCTGAAATGAGCACAGCGATACGGCACTTCACATCTCATTCTTACGTAGTACCATGTTGCGAAGTACCACCACTGGTATCTTATGATATGCCTCAAAAATATTATGGAGCCGTGACGTGTTGTGTAGTTTCAAAAGTTACGCCTATTGTGGTCTCACATTTAGCGTCATGCTGTCACACCACATGCTGGTAAGGTGGTAACACATGATGCGACTTCTCATTGCTTAGTTACCTTGTAGAAGTACTATCAGAGAAGTTGATTCAGAGGCAGATGGCGGACCGTAATTCGTGTTATGTCAAACCCAGCTGACAGATCTCGACTAGCATTGAATTGGCATAATCCGACCAAATGACGTAAGTATTTCAACTGCCTATGACGCCCTATGAATCAATTTCTTCGGTGGTACTATCAGAGAAGTTGAGTCCTAAGCAGATGGCGGACCTAAGTAATTTCGCCGCATTAAGTCAAACCCATCCTACTGATCAGAGTTAACATTGAATTGAAATACGCCGACCAAATGACGTAGGTCCGTCAACTGCCTAGGAATCAATTTCCTCGATCGATCGCGTCCCCCGGCCACCACGCGATCAGTTTACACCTTTGCCTTCTATTTTCTAAGGAATACATGCATCAGTTGGTTTCCATTTGACAGTAGTACTTACCCTACGAATAATAAAATCTAATAGAAAACTAAGTAGAGTAACTCCGTCAAAAAACATGCTCCAAAATACTTGTCAAAAAAGTGTACCTTAGGTACACATTTCAATACATTTGCAATATTTAGGTGGCCTTGAGCGGTATACTCGTAAAGGCTGACGTTACATGACAGTTCGAAAGGAACCAAATTTTAAACGGTAATAGTATGGGAGTTACGTTTCCTTACTTATATTATTCGTAGTACTTACCAGACTGAAGTTGCAATGCTGCTGCACCTGCGAGAAGGGTAGGAAGGTGACGCGGTCAGGAGTAGCGTGCGCCGCTACCACGTGGTACGCTTCCACGTCCATTTGAGCATTGAATTCCGGTTTCGGCCAGGAATCATCTGGAATTACAAGAAAACCACTCTAAGTTTTGGCTTATATTGGAGATAGAACATGAACAATATCAATAAGCCTTTCTCACATGTTTGATTTGATATTTGGACTGGAAATTCACTTATTGAAATCTATATTTTGGAGACAGAAATGCTTGCAATACATAATTAATAATATTATCCGATATACATATTGAGTCTTTCTGAGATGTTTAATTTTATATTTGGACTGGAATTTTAGTAATTTTTAGCATGCTTTGTCAGAGCTAGAAAATTATAATAGAAGTCAATGACTCACGTACTATGGATATGCCCAGCCCCAACGTACAGGTGTGCTATTCGACTGAGAAAGTCTGGATCCAGTTTTATCGCCAGTGCCACATTTGTCAGCGCGCCCAGAGTCACCACCGTTAGTTGGTCTGTAAAGATTTTAACCCTTAACTACAGTGGTGAAAAATAATCACGTTTCTATAGTTGTAGGTTCCATTGGACCCATGTATTTTTAAAAGGCAATAAAAATTAAAGTATCCCGAATAATGAATAAAATGTTTATTAGCTTTATTATATATTATATAACAAACATAGTGTTTTAAAAAATCAACAATAGGAACATACATTTCTAACATTAATTTGTACTTTTTATAACCAGTTCAGGTTTCCCTAATCTAAAAACAAGCTTATGAAAAAAATTTATAAAAAATATAAAACTGGTCGCCAAGTAAAAACAAAAAATATTTTCTATAATAAAAAGATATGTTTTCTAAAACCATACTAAAAACAAAGAAATTAATTTTAAGACAAAAATTTTGACACCAGTTTCATTTAGCCTACTCACAAACATGTAAGTACTGCAAACAACTTTTGCACATGTGATGCAAATAGGCTGCTGGCACTTAATAGTACATAAGTGAACAGTCTTAGCTCTCTTAGCAGGCTTGCAGAAAGAGCACCTCTTGCTTTTGCTCAAAATCTTCGTCATTATCAGAAAACTCATTATCAGGGTGAGTATTTAGAGCATCTCTCACAGAAACCGAATTTTCTTCTTCATCACTGCTTAAATCAGCATTCAGTCATTGCTCTATTATGTCTTCGCGATTGGTTGACATATTTTTATTATTTTCAATGATGAAAACTGAAATTTAACATACAAACAACTACAAAACAAGAAATATAAAAAATACGTATCTATAGTCGTGGGTCCAATGGACCCATGTATAATCGTTTACTTACCATTGGAGTAGCCTGCGAAATACGTCTGTCTCGCTGAGTACGCACCGGCTTAGTGTCGAAAGGTACTGAGGTGCACGGAGAACTCCATCACCCACAGCGCTACTAGTGCTTGTTTAAAAAATCACCATGGGTCCAGTGGACCCACGACTACAGTTAAGGGTTAAAAAAATATCTTTAGTAATTGTTCAATAAAAGCTGGTATAAAAGCTGCCAAGCTAAAATGGAACTGGGCGGGCCATACAAGCCGCATGCATCCTGACCGCTGGGCAAAGATCACCACAGAATGGGTACCTGATGATGGACGACGCCGCCGTGGCCGGCCTCGAAAAAGATGGCGCAATGACCTAGAATCTAGACAAATACGGGCCAGGTTGGCCTACTGCTGCGTTTGATCGAGAAAACTAGAAGAATTTGGGGGAGGCCTGCCCAGCAGTATGACAGCATAGGCTCTTAAAAAAATTGTTCATTATTGACAAGGACTATTTTCAAAATAACTGGATATTCCGCCAATTCGGACTACCTTTATGTTCTTTAGATAGATCAATTAGGGCCTCCACGGCATTTTTGGTGTCAGCAGGCTTTAGACCGTCGAGGTATTTCCCAGAGTCTCCCAGACCGTCCTTGCCGTAGTAGTCACCAGAGTCAGGAGTCCTGACGAGCGATGACTTCGAACCACGGTATATGGGAACCTGTAAAGTAAAAAGGAAACATTGAATAGCTTCAATCCATGTTATTATTACTTATTTCTAAATTCTACCTAGTCGTATCCTCATGGCTGAGGGAGGTGACCACCTAAATTTGCTTTTCGGGTTAGGGCTCTCCACTTTTCTCTGTTTTTGGCCTGATGAAATGCGTCCTGGAACGTGCAGTCAGCCTTGACAATCGCGTCTGTCCATTTTGCAGCCACTCTGCCTCTGCCTCTTTTACCCTCTAATTGCCCAGCTAGTATGAGACTCTCAATATTACCATTATTTTTTGTTTGTTTGTCTGTTTTTTTGCAGCAAATATGCTCCAAAACTAAGGCTGATCTTGATAAAATTTGGTACAGATAATATTATAATAGATAACGGGCAAGAACATAGTATATTTTTATGATTCCAGAGTCCCGTGGAATATGCGGAGTGCAACTTCTAGTTATAAAGAAAGTGATCTATACTTTTTTTATTAGTAAGTTATAAACGCGAAAGTGTGTCTGTCTGTCTGTCTGTTACCTCTTCACGCCCAAACCGCTGAACCGATTTTGCTGAAATTTGGTATGGAGATACTTTGAGTCCCGGGAAAGGGCATAGGATACTTTTATTCCGTAAAAATGTACGGTTACATCGCGATAAACTAATTTTGGCGCAACGAAGTTGCGGGCGTCATCTAGTTATAAATAAACCAGTAAATATGGTTTATCTAGATTTTTTAACATACACACAATTAAAAATGGCTTCTAATTATTATGACATAACACGAATTTAAATTGTCTCGTCTATTAAATAATTTGAACTTACATCTTGCCGCTTGATGATCTTTAGCACTCTCTGATTGTTGAGGCACACATTATCCTCATTCGTGTTTCCATTACCGGTCGTCAGACCGATCAGTTTTGGACTGTAAAATGTAAATATAAAACAATATATTATTTATTCTCAGGATTCACTGAATTCAGACTTTTACACCTTCACTGCGGCAAGTAAAATCTTAAACCTTCGTCTGGTGCGGCGGCGGGCCAAAGTGTGCCCCCAATGATTTTTCCGCCAGTGCGGGGTGGGCCTTTCTCGACCCACCAGCACAAGGTTAGATTAAATTACTATAACTTTGCGAAAACATAATGTAGGTGTCCAGTTTTTGGACTGTTGGAATAACCTTGAACCCAACTACTTTAGATTTGATTCGCCCCGGTATCTGCCAAACAGGAAATGAGAAATAAACCAGGGAAATTGGCGGGCCGATATCGACCCGAACCGCACTAGAAAGTATTTTAGTAGAGATGGGAAAGACAAAAATAAGGGGAATCGAAAATCTATATTTTTATTAATATATTTGAATTCCTGTCTTTAAAACACAGAGCCCGTTTTTGTTTGCACATTCTGCAGTATGTTTTTTTTTTTATTTCTTTTTTGATTCAACACCATGGTTTTTCCCAGTTTTTCATATCACCCTGCACAATTTCGCCATTTAACGCTCATCTCAAGGGCATGATTTTTTGTTTCCTGCTATCATGCGTTGTTAATTTTATAAAATGAATAATTATTGTATGTTAAAAAGATAAAACCGACTTCAAAATCGTACGTAATTGGGAATCAAAATTACCTATTTTAAACACTACTGAACCGATTTTGATGAACAGTATTCCCGAAGTTAAATAGTACCCGGTACAAAAAAAGAATTACTTTAATCGGACTAGTAGTTCCGAAGATGTGCGAACACAAACATAAAAACACACATGAATATGTATGTCACTTTAGAAATATATCATATTTGTTCAGATGCTGATAATATAGAGTAAAACATATCAAAACAAGCAGTTCTGAAAATAATACATACAATATACAGGTTGAATTGATAACCTTTTTTTGAAGTCGGTTAAAAAACGCGACGTACGTCAGCTACTACTTACGATAGATTGCACATTACTAACTGGCGAGGCGGACGCTCGGTGCGGTATCGGGTCGCCAACCGCCTGCTTGTACGGCGGGCCGCAATAGGCCCACTGCCTTATTTTACTGCTTAATTTATATTTACAAATCACCGCTAATTTAATTTATTGACCTGATATTTATTAATTTTATACATTTTATGGACATTTTATTATATTTATAGACATTATTTTAGTTTAATTTATTTGACATTGGTATAGATATTGACATTTTTATAATTTTTAATATTATGGACATTTCAATTAAATTATTAATGATGTAATGGGACAATTATTGTATCATTATTAATGTTTTGACAATGTGTATATTTTTTTGACATTTAAAAATTTGATAGTTATTTTTGTGACATGTTTTAATCAGAAATTTTAAAGTTAACAATAATTATTTATTTTTTAAAATCTGACATCTGTATACGTGACAAAACATTATTAATTTATCAATACAAAATGGGTAAACACAACTAAATATTAATTTGAACATCAGTAGAAAATAGTCGTAATTGGAAGAAAAATTCTACCAAATTGTAAAAAGTACTATGACGTTGACAACCCTAATGTTTGTTTTGATTATATTTAAAAATTCAAAACTACCGACGTTAAGTAGAAACACCTGACGATGATTTAGTCGAAACCGGTCGTGTTTTAAGTCTTGAAATTTTAATTTATGAATATAGTGGAAAAAGTGCAAGTAATATTGTGTTTCATTTGTGTATAAAATGAATTTCCACCAAGAACCGACAATACAATCAATTACATATATAGTTTTCTTCGTCCGCACCAGCTGGAATTCCGCGGCGGGCCGATTTCGGCCCGCCCCGCAGTGAAGGTGTTAGATTACTTTGGATTTTCTATGAGAATAATATTATGTTGGACTTGTAGTCTGTATTATTGTGTATGTAGTAGTATTAAGTTGGAAGGAAAATTACTGCTGAGAACTACTCGTTTCAGGCTAATTTTATCTCAACGATTACAAAAATTCTACGCGACGTTTTATGGTTTACAAATCACAGAATAAAAAAAAATTGAAGCTATTCTGGACCATCGACATAAAAACGGTGCTAATAATCACAAAGTTAAAATGGAATATTTTCCATTCAAAATACTGAAGCCCGTCACAGACCTAGCTATAATATATTATGTTAATATGTTTATAGCTAGGCATATTAATATATATTTTCTATACTAATTTTCGCGTGACCACACACTCAGCTATAACACATATTTCTGTGACATGTGGATTTATTATAGAATAATCTTAATCCTACCAAATGTTCAATAATAACGTATACTCGGAAACGCTTTGCCATAAACGAGAATTATTCATTAGGAGGCCAAATCTTATCTAGGTCAAGCTGTGTTCGTGATTTAGGTGTACATCACGATTGCAAATTAATTTTTGATACTCAGATCGAGGCGATTATTAATAAAGCTTCCAAGGCCTTGGGGTTTGTGATGCGTATGTCGAACTGTTTTACTGAAGCGAAAACCTTGAAAATTTTGTATTGCACATATGTCAGAAGTCATCTCGAGTATGCCTCGCAGGTGTGGAACCCTTACTATCATAAATATGTAGACCGTATAGAGGCGATTCAAAAGCGTTTTATCAAATTTTTGTGCTATCATCAAAAAATTGCATACCACTCGGACAATTATCTAAGCCTTTGTAAGAAATTTCATATCCTACCATTAAAAACACGACGCATGATAGCTGATTGTTCTTTACTATTAAAGACGATGTCAAATGAATTAGACTGCCCGCAACTACTTTCCAAATTCGCGATTAATGTTCCTACTAAATTCATAAGATTCAACCCACCATTAGCGGTACCAAAAGCCTCCACCAACTACAGACAAAACTCGTATGTTGTGAGAGCGAGTCGCAACTTCAACAAGCTATGCCGTGATTACGATCTTGATGTATTTACTATTAAGGGGCCGGGTACCCCTCGAAATTCTCATACATACGTAATACCAAAATCATTTTCTCATACGAAAATATTTAACATGTTTGAGTTATTTTTCGGCTTTAAATAGTAATTATCTAGGTTCCTGCACAAAAATTTACTTCAAAATATTTAAACGCTAAAAATTTTTTTTTTGTTTAAAAATTTTTTTAGTAAATTTACTACTAAATGTTTAAACACTAAAAAATAGAGTAAAACACTATAAAATATATAAATAAATAGTAACTTTACTACAAAATATTTAAACTTTAAAAAATATTTTTTAGTATTTAAATATTTTGTAGTAAATTTACTATTTATTTATATATTTTTTAGTGTTTTACTCTATTTTTAGTATTTAAATATTTAGTAGTAAATTTACTAAAAAAAATTTTTAAACAAAAAAAAAATTTTGTGTTTAAATATCTTGAAGTAAATTTTTGTGCAGGAACCTAGGTAATTACTATTTTAAACTGAAAAACAACTCAAACATGTTAAATATTTTCGTATGACAAAATGATTTTGGTATTACGTATGTATGAGAAATTCCAAGGGTACCCGGCCTCTTAAGACAACGTCGATTAGAAAGAGCTTGAGCTGCAAATTTTTTGATAACTTGATTTGCTAAATTTGTATAACATATTCAAACCACAATACTATGGTAAATTGTACGATATCATTAGCATACTCTTCTTTCTGGTTTTTAGTCAGACCTACCTTAAAAGTTCAAACTTTTTGTTTTAGTTATTTTGTTATCCTACTTAAAAACATAATATCTGTATCTAATTAGTAAGACCGTTCACAATATCTTGTATTCAATTACTCTGTTACTTAGAGGTGAAAACTTGTAATTGGCTTCCTGATCCACATATAAAACTTCCACTGATGTCACTTAGCTGTAAGTTTTCCATGTCACATAAATAAATAAATAAATAAATAATATGCCTTGCTATAAATATATTAATATAATATATTATAGCTAAGTCTGTGACGGGCTTAATGCTTCTTACCCATTGTAATGCTTTTCATACAACAAGGCGAGGAAAATCGCCATGGCATCGTCTCCACCCGCATCGTTGTCTATTACCAGCTTTGGTGAAGGGTCCCTGAAAAAAGAAGCAGAACTAGTAAGAATTATTTTTGAAACACTAACTTTATACATTAGTCTTCTTACAGACGTACGGCATTTGCCAACGGCATGCGACAGATACAACTGCACTGCAGCAGCTGTCGCCTGCGCTTATCCCGCGTCAGCGCGATACAACTGCATAATAATAATTATTAACCTAGATTGTGTTGCACATCTGTCAGATGTTTGTACACGTACGCTATTATCATTGAGTACCTAGCTGATCATAATAATAATGTTATCGTGAACGTTATACAGTGCGCCGGTTCTTCTCATCGGCAGATATGGCACAATTTTTACAAAAAATTGTATGCGGACAAAATTTCTGATATTGAGCAAATATACGCCTGTAAGATACGTATCACCCTGCCTGCTAGGTCCGAAACATCTAAGTACTAGTAAATTATTTTCGACTAGATGACGCCCGCAAATCCGTTATGTATCCTATGTCCTTTCCCGGGACTCAAAGTAACTACATGCCCAGCAAAATCCGTTTGGGCGTGAAGAGGTAACAGACAGACAAACAGACGTACTTTCGCATATTTTATAATATTATTAGTATAATGTACATGGATACCAATAAAAACGTACTTAATCTTATATCTTTAAACGAGCAATTCTTATATAATATTATATAATTAGTGATTAAACGAACTTACCTGTAGGTGAAGTTCAATCATAATTATACAGAGTGCTGCGCCCGAAGAATCAGTATAAGCTAAATATATTAAACACTTGTAGTAACGCCAGGTCACACCATTGCTACACTATAGTCTATAAATTAAAGACAAAAAAAAAATAAGATTTTTTATCTATGTTCCTGTTACTTTTACACTTCCGGTATCCACCTCTGCCGTTTGGCGCTAAGCCTCATATAGTTTAGAAAATAAAATGATGTTTCCTTAATTATAGGGTTTTTTGGGTTTGGGTGGGTTACTGATTCTTCGGGCGCAGCACTCTGTATAATTATGATTGAACTTCACCTACAGGTAAGTTCGTTTAATCACTAATTATACTTCGTGCTGCGCCCTCGAATCAGTATAAGCTAAATATATTAAACACTTGTAGATGTTGAGAGATGTTAAAGGAAACATCATGTTTTGATCAATCATTTGATTTATAAAAACAATGATTAACATTAACATAAAAACTAAGGAATACAAAATTAAAGAGAACAAATTGTTTTAGCTAAGGCTACATTGTTATCTTCATTAACAATAGGTCGGTTATAAAATTTTGCAAATGTTGTGGAATTGGCACTCCATCCAGCAGTCTGCCGTATCACATCCAGACTGACGCCAAGCTTAAACGCTTTGGAAGAGGCAGCGTGCCTAGTACTGTGTGATGAAAAGGATGAAATGTCAATTCCACTATCTGCTAAAGTACACTTTATCCAGCGACTTAAGGTCTGTCCCGTAACACAATTGTGAGGTTTTTGAAAACTAATGAATAGGTAATCAGACTTTCTTAGTTCTCTAGTTTTATCTATATAAGCTAATAATGTTTTTGCAGGGCAAACCTCTACACGATCATTAAAGAAAGGTAAATATAAAGTTGGCTGATTAGTTCCAATTCTGGAAGTTTTAATTATGTCCCTTATCTTTATAATAATTTGATCATTAAAAGTAATTAATTCGTTAACTTTAATTTTTGAAAGTGTTTGCACTCTATGTGCAGTGACAAGGGCAAGTAAAGTGATACACTTTTTTGAAAGTTTCTCTAGAGGTAAATTTTCATTTGGAAATAGAGATCCTAAGTAATTTAAAACTATAGCCGCATCCCAAGTCGTATTATATTTAGGCAATGGAGGTCTTAAATTATATACGCCTTTGCAAAATCTCGAAATTCTAATGTCACTAGACACCTCATTAGCAATCAATGCGAGAGCGGCTCTATGGCTGTTAACAGTACCATATTTGCCTCCATCGTTATAAATTGTTGTTAAAAATTCTAATATCTGTGCAACCGATGGCTTGAAATAATCAACGTTCAAAAAATTTTGACAAAATACATACCAACGTTTAAAACATACATCGTACTGTTTTATAGTATTTGAAGACCACCCTGCCATAGTTATTTCTAATGCAGCATCGGGAACTCCGCGCTTGAGCAACGCTTCCCTGACAATATCCCGGCAACCAGGGTAACGTGCGTTTGAAAATTGCGATTGCTGTAACATGGTAAGATAATATCGTTATGATCGAGAGTAATTAAATCAGAAATAACGAGCCGTTTAAACAAAGGATACCACGGTTGCGTGGGCCAATTAGGAACTACCATTATACCTACTGCTTTATCTACAATTACTTTTCGTAAGCATTTTAGAATAAGCGAAAATGGTGGAAACGCATAAAACAATTCATGAGACCAATCTAGTGTAAACGCATCTACAGCAACAGCGTCTGGGTCTCTATGCCAGGAGACATATTTCTGGCATTTATTATTTATTCTTGAAGCAAATAAATCTATTTGGGGTTCAAGTAAATTTTCTTTTAAATTTCTAAAAGAAAAATCCGTTAGCGACCATTCAATATCGGGATGTATTCTTCTCGATTCAAAATCCGCTATATAATTATCAGACGATTTCACATAGGATGCAAAAATAAAGGTTTTGTGTGCCTCACACCACTGCCAAATATATTTTGTGACTTTATTTAAATGTGGATATTTTACTCCACCCATACGATTAATATAGCTTACTGCAGTGGTATTATCAATTCTAAGCAAAACTTGACAATTCCTATGACCATTAACAAATATTTTTAATGCAAAAAAGGCCGCTAATAATTCGAGATGGTTTATATGTAACAACATTTCTTCGTTAGACCAAGAGCCACTAGCCGTTTTCCCGTTACATGCTGCTCCCCACCCCGTAGTTGAGGCGTCAGAATAGACCTCTAGCGCATATTTGTCTAATAGTATTCTGTGAACAGAATGTTTGATAGAATCGGTCCACCAATTTAAGTCCGGTAATAATGAACGCGGAATAGACATGTATGCTTCATAATTATCACGATTGTTTTTTAAATTTAAAAATTTAATACGTTCTAGTTCTTTTGTATATAGCCTTCCGTATTCAATAGCGGGGCATGCAGAGGCTAATAAACCCAATAAGCAAGCAAACAACCGTATTTTACAACGTTTTAAACTTACAATATTTTCAAGCTCCGATTTTATAAAATTTCGTTTTTCTAGTGGTAGGCTTATTTGCCATTTATCAGTATCTATAATGAAACCTAAGTATTTACACGACGTCGATGGCGTCGACAAACTTTTTTCTTTATTTATTATAAACCCTAATGACTCTAGTACATTTTGAGTTATTACAATATATTATTGACAATGAATCGTAGGTATTTTCTTGAGTCTGCATGAATCTTAATAAGAAAATAGGCGTCTTTTAAATCGATATTAGCCACAAAGCAATCTCTAGTTACCAGTTTAAGGACTGTACGAATATCTTCTAATTTAAAATGTTGAGTTGTTATAAATTTATTAAGATTTTTTAAATTTAAAATTAGCCTGATTTTACCATTTGGTTTCGGCACTAAAAACACTCGAGATATAAACTGTTCCGAAACCGGTTGACATTCGGAAATAGCCCCTATGTCAACCTGTTCCTGAATAACGGATGGTAAACGAATTTTTTCAAATTCAGAAAACTTATTTTCTGCTGGTTGACAATTTTGATGAGGTTCTTCATCGAATTCTATCTTGTATCCGTTTATCCAAGACAAAACAGTATAGTCCCGTGTTATTAGATTCCATCGATTGTAAAAATTAGAGAGGCGGCCGGTGTAACATACCTCGTTTACCGGTGACGGGTGCGAGTCACCTTGGTGCGCTGCGAGAAGTTGCGCGATGGTCCCGGACGAGACGTCCCGCTCTGCGCAGCAGGCATCTGCTGTCGTGGCGCTGGACCCGGCTGCCTGCGATTCGAAGTCCTCGCCTTCCAGTTTAAATATCTATTCGAATTTGTTAAAGTGGACGACTTATCTTTCTTAGCTTGAGCTTTTAAATCCAAGCTTGACTTTGACACGGCTTTAGCGTTTTTTATCGATTCAGTAAAATTCGAACCGAATAGAAATTTATCAATCTTTGTTTCAGTCAAGTGACTACGTAGATCACTTTTTACTAATGATAGGATGAATTGTTTTCGTGTTTCCGAATTACAGTATTGAATATCACAAAATATTCTACCCACATCCATTAATTCTTTAACTAAATTTTTATCTACCTTCGAAGCGGATAATTATTGATTAAACGAACTTACCTTACGTGAAGTTCAATCAAAATTATACGAGGGGTTTGTCCGAAGATATTAGTATTCCTTTTTACACATAAGTAGTTTCACCTCTATTTGTTACCACATAGCACAATTTTAGAGCCAAGAAAAAAATAACAAGTGGTCTCTGGATTGCACTTTCCTCCATATTTTCCCGCCTCTTGTCTCTGATTTTCCCTTTCTCCTGTCACCTGCAACTCTCTAGAACCTTCATTTAGTTCAGAGCCAAAAAATAAAATGACATAGCTCTAGTTACTTGGGTGTTATCTACTGAGAACCAGGGTGGGTGGGAGTTCCTACTAATATCTTCGGACAAACCCCTCGTATAATTTTGATTGAACTTCACGTAAGGTAAGTTCGTTTAATCAATAATTATACTTCGGAGGTTTGTCCTCGATATTAGTATTCCTTTTTACACATAAGTAGATGTTTAGAGAATAAACAAGATATGTCATTTTATTTATGCTTAATTTTTATACTTAATCAAAGTAAGAAAAATGTTACTCGTTAACATATTTTATACCTAATCTGTCATAAATTATAGGTACATACCAAATTATTTTAATCACCTTCAACAATAATAGATCTATTAAAGAAACTAGCAAAGGTCATGGAGTTGACTGTCCAATTCGCTGTTAGGCGAATAACATCTAAAACTCCTCGCTTAAATGCTAACGAAGTTAAAACGTGATGGTTGCTAAGACTAGAAAAATTTGACATCAACTCAATATTATCCTTAAAAACATTACAATTTCTGAAATTAGATATGTTGTTTACTTAAGCCAATAAAGTTTTGGCTGGACAGATTTCAGATTTCTCTAGAAAATACGGTACAAGGAATTGGATTGCATTCTTTTAGGTTTAGAATAATTATTATTACTTAAATCAATTATTTTTGTTAGAATATCTTTTTCAGTCATAATAATTTAAGCATTTAAATAAATTTTGATAAAGTTTGCACCCTCTGTGCAGTTACTAAAGCTAGTAATGTTATACATTAATTATTTTTGAGTTCTTATAAAGATAAAATATCATTAGGATTTATTTCGCCGCGGCGAAGATGTTGTGTGCCGCGGCCCTACCCACTAAAACTCTGCGGTGCTCCTCTCCACCACTTATAACGGTGACGTGGGAACTGTACAGACACCACATCACCGTCAGTGGACGTCTGCTTCGTGGTGTTGCAGACTCCTCTCTGTGGGGGCATTTACTCGCCCCCCAGGCCGCACAGAGGCCCCTGTAGGGGCTTGCTTAGGCCATTCCACTGCCTTTTGTCGCGATGCGCACGAGCACCCTGCGCATCACGACCCACTCGGGGACTCAGTGCAATGGACGATGGCATCCCCATACCGTCGCCCTGAGCACCCCGGTTATGGCGGGACGTTGTTATCGCCATTATTGGCACGACGTCTTCGCCTTGGTCGTCTTCTGGGGTCGAACGCCTCCCTCTCTCTTGTGCGCTCAGCCTCCTCTTTAGCGGAGATGACCTCTTCCGCGAAGTCTTCTACCGCTTTCCAGTCCGGATCACCGCGCAGCATTGAGCGGATCAATGCTGGCAGTGTTAGGTCATGTCCAATGGCAGCCTCAAGGGCCGTACGTTGTCTGATCCAGGAGGGACAGGCCGTCACGGTGTGCTCGGCCGTGTCCCTGTCCGCGTCACAATGATGACAGCGTGTAGTCTCTTCTCTTCCAACAATCTCGCACAGGTACCGACCGAAGCACCCGTGCCCGGTCAGCACCTGTGTGAGGCGGAACGAGAGTGCTCCGGCTTCTCTGTCAATCCATTGTTTCAGAACAGGGCGGATGGCTAGGATTAGATCCACGCTAACTCGTGGATTTTCAAGCCGCTCCTTCCACTGTTCTATGGCCCTCTCTCTTGCGTCGCTCCTCCACCGACGTACGGCGTCCGGTGGGGGGTTGCCGCTCCCCGCGCGGAACGCTGCGCAACGCCAGAAAACGTCGGCGAGGGCACGCGCGTCCAAGTCCCAGGGGATGGCTCCCGCGAGCAGGCACGCAGCATCCTTAGAAATTGTGCGGTAGCCTCGTACGGCTCGGGTAGCCATCACCCTTTGCAGCCTGCCCAATGCGAGCTGATTTTCTTGCTGCAAACGATCCGCCCAGATCGGCGCCCCATACATCACCATGGAGCGCACGACCCCCATGTATAATCGTCGGCAGCCAAGGCTCGGGCCCCCGAGGTTCGGGAGCAACGAGGCCAGGGCTCCGGCCGACTTCGTCACCTTCGTTTGTAGCTTGTCGAAGTGTGCCTTGAACGACCATCTACTGTCCAGGACGAGACCCAGATACGTCATTGAGGATGAAACTTTTATCTGGGTCCCACCGACTGTTATCGCCGAATCGCGGGGTGGAGAGTTCCTTGGCCCGTGGAAGCATATGGCTTCGGACTTCTCCAGTGCCACTTTCAGTCCCAGAGCGCGGATCTTGCGGACGGTCTGGGCGACTCCAGCTGTTGCGCGGATGGCAGCCTCGCGGTATGTTTTGCCACGGCTGAGGGTGCAGGTGTCGTCAGCGTAGCACACCTCTTCAACTCCAGGTAAATTAGCTCCAGAGAGCACCGGATTATATCCGACATTCCACAGTGTCGGTCCTACGGCAGACCCCTGTGGAACGCCACAGTCTACGTCTTCTTCTTCCCAGCCGTCCTGGGTTGGGTATTGTACTGAGCGTTCCGAGAGATAGTCGCCGATGACTTTGCGTATGTACCTCGGAACGCCGTGCCGTCTTAATCCCTCTTTAATGGTTGCCCAGGGCAGGGAGTTGAAGGCGTTGGAAATGTCAAGTGACACAGCCAACACAACGCCGCCCCGAGTCACCTCTTCCTCCACCACATCGCGCAGTCGCGCTACCGCTCCTATTGTGGATCTCCCCGAGCGGAACCCGTACTGGTTCTCGCTGAGGTTTGGCCCAACGCCCTCCAGATGTTGGTTGAGGCGCGCCGCCAGGATTCTCTCTAGCACCTTGGCTATCTCATCTAACAGCACAATAGGACGGTACGCCGACGGCTGATCTTCGGCCCTTCCGGCCTTCCGTAGTAACACAAGTTTCCCCGTCTTCCAGCGCCGCGGTACTCTACCCTGGACCAAACAGTTGGTCAAAGCGGTGAGTACGTGCGACTCCATCTCCTTCATGGCGAGGACCCATGCGCGTCCTGGGATACCGTCAAGGCCGGGGGCAGTGTTCTTTAGGCCCATTCTGTGAACCGCCGCCGCTAATTCCACTGAGGTGACAGGCGGGATCTCTTCGTCGTCGTCAGAAGTCTCCTCCCGGTGGGCCATCACGGGTGGACTCGACTCGGCCCCTGATGGAAAGAGAGCCGCAATGACCCTGTTGCGGAGGTCCGGTTGGAGACTTTGGGTCAGCGGTGGGGCAGCCGGGCGCAATTTCTTGCGCACCCATTTATATGGTTTACCCCACGGATCGTCCTCTATCGTTTGTAGCCATTCATTCCAGGCATCCTTTTTCGCCTTTTGTATGGCTTCCCGAAGAACGGCGCAGGCTGCTTTATACGCCTCATAGAGGGTGTCCTCTTCCTGTTGGACTCTTCTGCGCCGTCTTCGGTAGCGCTTGTATCGGCGTCTTGCGGCCGTACATTCCTTCTGGAGATGGAATAGCTCGGGGCGCCACCAGTAGGTCTGGCGTCGCGGCTTAAACGGGCCTACTCTTGGCATCGCGGCATCGCACACGTTGCGCATCGCCTCGTTGAGCCAATCAGCGCACTCCTCAGGGTCGTTTGAAGGGAGCGGCGCCCAGGATGCTACTATGGCTGCCTCCTCGAGGAGGTCACGGTCTAGACGCTTCAAGGCCCATCTGGGGCCACCGCCAGATGATGTTATGCGGCCCAGCTCCGACGCGCGTGCACAAACGTCGAAGCGAATGAATTTATGATCCGAGAGCGTCTCCGTTTCCTCCTCTACCCGCCAGTTGTTGATGCGGCGGGCGTAGTCCGAACTTGCGAGTGTTAGGTCTATAATGGACCCCCCGTTTTTGCGCACACATGTATTAGCGGTGCCACGGTTTGCCACCACAAGACCGGTGGATGTCATCCATCCCTCCATGACGCGGCCTCGCGCGTTTGTCGCCGGGGAACCCCAGAGCGTGGATTTCGCATTGAAGTCCCCGGCCACAATCACAGGCCCAGACGCCCCGCTGATGAAATATGTCAGCCTCAGGAGGAAGGCTTCAAAGTCGGCCAAAGGTCTGTTGGGAGAGAAATAGACCCCCACCATCGTGACGGCCCCCAGACTAGTGACGACGAAACCTTTTCCTCTCGTTGTTCTCCCGGGAGGTGGGGGAGACATTCGCGGTCCAAGGACAAGAGCGACCGTTCCGTCCGCGTCTCCGATCCAGTCACTTCTGGAGAGTATGCGGTACGGCTCCGACAGAAAGGCTAGGTCAATTGACCACTGCGCCATGCTCTGAACCAGGATGTCCTGCGCCCGGGCGCAGTGGTTCAGATTGCCCTGCAGGAAGCGATGGGTCGCCGTTATTGGGCTTCCATCGGGGCCTCACCGGTTCCAGTGCCCGCCGTGGTTGGTATGACGGGCATTTGGGACTCTTGACTCTTTTTGGAGCTCCTTTTCTTCTTCGGCGCAGGCTTGCCGCAGATTGTACTACCGACGCTATGGTCGGCCGGCTTCCCGTTTTCTTCACACAATGCGCAGTGTGGTGCATTTTCACACTGGGCGGCTGAATGGTCTGGCCGGCCACAGCGGAAGCATAGCTGGCTGCGGTCAACCTCCTTCGGGCATGTCGCTCGGGTGTGCCCAGTCTCGTGGCACTTGAAGCAACGCATGGGGCGCGCGGATAAGAGCTCCACGCGCACTACCGTCCATCCGACGTAGATTTTAGTGCTTGGCGCCAAGACCTTGTTGGCGGCTTCAACCGGGCACTTCACCCACGCCGAGCCGCGGCCGTTCCGCCCACTCCGAATCACCCCCACCTTCACCTCTTCCGCGGTGCAACCACCTGGCCTAGCGATGGCCTCCGCTATTTCAGCTGCTGTCGCCGTGTCATCCAGCCCCAGGATGCGCAGCTCTGCACACTTTTGGGGTCTGGAGATACGGACCTCTTCCTCGTTCATGACCTCCCTCAACTTTTGAGCGAGGGTGTCCGCCTTTTCTTTGAAGGCCGTGCCCGAGACCTCGTACATACGGGCTCCAGTCATGGCTTGTTTAAATTTGACAGTCGGGATCTCCAGTGCTGCCAGGTCCACCTGCCGTTTGGCTTTGTCCATCACCTCTTTGTAAGACACGCCACGTTCTGCTGCACCCTCCTTCAGCGTTATCACGACCGCTGCAGTCTTGGGGGCGCGCAGTTTCCCACTACGCTTTTTCCTTTTCTTCCTTCTCTCTTCAGGTGCTTTCCTCTTCTGTTCTACTTTCTTTTGCACCTTGCCCTTTTTCTTCACCACTTCTGTCCATGACAGAGAGGAAGCGGGGCCCGGCGCTGCTGGTGTTGGAGCAGCGTCGTGTCTCGACGCAGCTGCTTCTACGGCGGCTGCAGACTTCTTTATTTTCCTCTTCTTCTTTTGAGCCGGATCAGAATTCAGAGGTGGCGTCAGTGTTGATACCAATGGTTCCGGCTCGGTTCTATCCATATGTTGCGGTGGTTCTGCAGGTGATGGAGCAGGCACCGTGCTCTCCTTCGTCTTTTTTGCGTCTGAAGCGAGCGGCGGACGCATGCGAGGCGCAGGAAGAAGCCGGGTCTCTAAGGCCTCTAGTCGTGCGTCCAGCCGCGCGCTAGACAGACAGACCGCCTCCCGGACCGCCCGCGCCAGCATTTCTTCGATGCCGGCCGAGGGAGCAGCTGGGGCAGTCTGTGGTCGTATGTTTATGAGCTCGCGCTTGACGGTCGCGAGCTCTTCCTTCAACTCCGATATCTCTTTGGAGAGGCGTTTGTTTGCCGTCTCCAGAGCTTTTGTCTCTTCCGAGGTGGAATGTCTGAGGAGCGCCGCGCATGACTCTCGGATTACCAGTACGGCGTCCTTGAGAGCTTTGACGTAGGTCCCGCTCAGATTCCTGGACGTTTTGGCCACCTTGGTGATAGAGTCTAGGCCCTCATTTATTTGTGAGCCTAGTTTTGCCAAGGTGACAGGGTCTTCCTCTCCCATCATCACGTCCGATGTGTTCGAGGACATCGACAAGCGTTGTGCTCGCATTTGTCGAAGCCTCTTTGTCTCCTCCATGAATTCTTTCTCGGCCTCGGCTTTTTCGGCTTCCCGCCGCGCGGCAAGGTAATCTTGTTTTGCCTTGGTCATTCCTACGTAGTCTCCGGTCGTAGGCGGTCTTCCCCTTCCGCGCTTGGTGCCCCCCTTCGAGGGAGCCGAGTTTTTCTCCTTTTCTGAATCAGTCTCTTCGACTTCGCTGCCTCGCCTCTTGCGGAAGTGCCTCCTCAGTCGTTCTAATTCAACCTCGCGACTCTGAGAAGCGGCGATCTCATTGCCGCTCTCCTGGTCGTCTGAGGTGCCTTCATCCGTTCCGAAGAACTTGCTCTTTGCGGGCATAGGTGTTCCAGCCCGTGATACTCCTTCAAAATTAACCAGTCGTTCAAGTTGAACGATTGGAGTCCGCGTTGGGTGCCTGGGTTCGTCTTTTTTGGGGGCTGAGGACCCCCCGGGAGAAGCCGTTAAGTCCGTTTCCGGTGCGGTTATGTGCACCGGCCCCGAATTAACGTGCGCCGTTGTCGTCGTTGCAACCAAATCGTTAAGCAAATCGTTTTCCGTAGTCGTGCGAGAGTCGTCGGTTTCTGAACGGGCATTGCGCCCGCCAGCGAACGAATTTGTGCCCACCCCGTAGTACGAAGGGCAGACCTCCACCGTGGCAGCGGTGGAGGTGTGGGATTCTCCATTTCTGGAACCCACCCGGAGACCATTATCAAATTCGTTTTGTTCCATTATCCTTAAGGGTGCTCATTAGGGTCGAGCGGAACCCGTAGCCAACAACAAAGTAATGCGTCCTAGTGGCAAAGTCACCCACTTGCCATGCAGCCTATTGCGGGACGGGGCGTAGGCTTGGGGGCTGTAAAGAGGCCCATCCATCATCAATCACACACACAAACAAGACAAAATTGTAGAGTGTAGAGAAGGAATAAATACAAGGAAAAATAGAGAAGAGAAGATGGTGAAAGACAGAATGAACAAATATAATATAATAAACAAAACAAGAACGCTAATATTATAAAGAGAGAAATATAGAGAAAGACCGGCGTTCTGCCATCCTGAGTACCTCACCCCGTGTAAACGGCTGGGTGGCGTACCCAGGCGCCCAGGGACACGAACGTGGACGGACCGGTATCGCCCCCATCATTAGGATGTAACGACCATAAATAATTCAAAATTATTATATTAACATCCTATATCTCCAAATATTAAAGCCAAAGCTTCGTAAATATTAATACTGTAATTATACTTATTACCTTTATTTAAAGATTTTAGTTAGAAAATTTAAAATTATAGACACTGACGGCCTAAATAAATCAACCTTATTTCAGTTATTTCTGTGTGCATATTCACAATATCATCTTTTAATACAAACATTACATTTTGTTTGTAACTTAAATTGTTTGATAACGACGCTACATTTAAATTCACTGCTTTTGAGTTACGTTAGTAACATACAATGCCATTGTTTTGATGTAAGAGTTAAGACCCAATATTTTCGCCCAGATAGCCCTGCGACAACGAAGGTGATTGAACTGAAATTAATATATTACAGTATACACGCTACTGGAGGGAAAGCGTAAAAATAATATTGTGACCAATTCACTGTAAAAAGTAAAAACGTCAATGGCAATAATTGCATCAGGGTCTAATTGCCCCTTTTTTGGTTTATTTGATTTTTGCAAATAAATCGATGTCTGACACACCTAAAGCTAAAACTATTTTGCGGAACCCAGTATCCAATATCTCCACTCTGTATCGGGATGCCTTTTTGGAAATTCCCGATCCGCAACTAATAAGTTTGCGGATTTAATGTACATGCAGCTGTAATTGTATAATTTTCTTTCCTCGCCCCATTGCCTGCATATGGAGCGTGGGCAATACCCCATACGGTCTGTGCATATAATAATAAATTAATAATATTATGGTTAACATAAACTAACGGCCATGCTATTTGACAGCTATTACAAAATTCTTAATGCATAATAATAATATGTTGTTATTTTTCAGACTGACCAATAATTGTCCTCCTGTCATGAACCCTCACAAGTCACAGGCTTCCCGCCCGCGCCATCCCGTTGTTGAGGCGTCAGGATTAATTTCACGACAAAAATTATGGTCTTTAATTTTTATAAATTATACGTATTCTACACCTGAAATCAGGAGGTCTATAGTTATGGCCATTCCCTAATTTTACACATTCACAGTCTTATAGTAAGAGGATAAAAACTTATAGGATAAAACTTGGAACTCGTAAATAATTTTTGGATTGTCCTCTTGCAAAATCTTAAATAATTCCTTGAACTTGGGTGAGTATAATAGAGTGGAACATGTAATTAACATCAATTCAGTCTACTTCGAAAAAAGATACGTTACGGCATAATATAGTAACTAATTCTTAGTCTGTGGTACGGCTTGTGGTACGGGCTACGGCCCTCCGTGCCGCTGATCTCGCCGCGGGGGCACTTTCGCGCCCCTAGATAGTAGACATGAAACAATTATTGACGTCAATTTTGAAACTGTACGCAAGTCTTCCATTTATAATGTTATTTAAATTTTTATTCAGATATTTTAAAATAAATCTCATTGTGTAAAACCAGATTTTAGCATGATAAAAAACACTATCAAGTGTTGTCCTGGCGAATTTATATTAATAAGTAATTCGTTAGGACTAAACTATGGTCACATAGTATTATGTTATTTTATAACTGTTAATCCACCAACATTTTTAGTTCCTACGTTCTCATCGACCATTGTTGAATATAAAACTTAGGCGACCTGCTTAGTTTTCGGCTAGCTTGGTCTATCGCTTCCGTGTCGATGAGACAACGCGTCACGCGTTCCACGAGCTCCCTTGAAACGCGTGTTGTTTCTGAGGTGGGTGATTCCGAGTCCTGGTTCTGCATGATGGAACCGAACGCTGGTGACGGGTCGACTGGTCTGGGCGCCGAACATGCGCCAACGAGAAAATTTTGTCTACATGTTTTCTCGATATCAGATGGTTTGTCACTTCATCTGTATACACCCTAGCATAACATACATTTTATCGACTTTTGTCTAGATAATGTCGAGATTTAGACATAATGAGAAGAGTAGTTTTTAATTATAATCAGAAGTAAGTACCGACCTACCCAAATCCAAATCCGCTAGCCATTATTAGTTTGTTATATTATTCACCATAGAATTGGACAAGAGATGGGGCTTCACATGACAACAAAGAAAACAGTGAAAATTATTGCTGATTAAATGATATATTAATTTATTTTTAATGAATACATAGTGACATTTTAATAAAATTTTTATAAATTGACATGAAATACATATTTATTATAAATTAAAATATATTAGGACATTTTATTTTACACTTGACATTACTAATTAATATTACTAATTCCTATATTATCAAACATATTATTGACATTACTAATAAATTAATAACACTAATCCCATAATAATAATTATTGTAATCTATTGACATTGTATTTTTATTGTTTTATTAGAATTAACTATTTTACAATATTAAATGAAATTATTGAATTGATATTATAATTGTGGACATTTTATATATTTATTGTTATAATTTTAATCACTTGACAAATTTTAATAAAATTTAAGTAAGTATTTTTTGTATATTTTAACAGTGTGACTTAAATCTAATAATATAATTGTGAAACCATCTGAAATATACATATACCTATTTCTTGTTTCTCATTTCTTTATTTCTTTTTAACATTCCTGCTTATCGTGGTGGTTTACCTTGTTGCTTTTTCTACACAGGAATGGAACTCAGGACCAATCACGATGATGAGTATGTGACAGTAAGGAGACGTAGGCACAGTCTGAACTACGAGGATGCAAACCTAGACAATTCATTGTATTATAATTCACCTACTTCATTATGTCGTGACCCAGAAATTAGTAGTCTCCCAAATTTATCTGTTACAATGAATGAGGAGTTACAAGAATTGCGTGATAAATTTAAAGATGTACAACTTCAATTAGACATAGCACATAAAGAAATAGAGCAGTTATTATTAGAAAATAGCAATCTTTTAAAAAAAATACAAGAATTGGAAAAGAAACTACAGCTATTGACTAAAATACACTCTGCACCAATTAGCAGTATCAAAAAAAGTAATAAAAAGCGTCCTAAAATAACTAGCTACTCTGCTAAAAGAAAAATAGACTTCCAAGAAGATGAAAACAATTCTGTACATAAAGTTTATGTTAAAGATAGTGCAAATCAAGAACTCATAAGGGGACAAAAATCTGTGTATAATATTCAAAGGAGGTCAATTCAAAAAGGGGCTTGCATACATATATTAGGAGAACAAAGTGTAATGGGCTTATCTCAGAGATTAAGATATGCTAGGAATAAAAAACAAAATAACAATTATAACATATTTTCTTTTATAAAACCTAATGCACTATGTAATGAAGCTCTTAGAAGTTGTGAATCCTTAAAATATACAATGACAGAAAGAGATGTAATTATATTAGGAGTGGGTACAAATGAAAAAAATCCATGTAGCTTTCTAAATAATTTAGCACTCGCTTTAGATAAGCTTCGCAATGCACGTGTCTATGTCCTAGAAGTACAATCAAATAATAATGAAGATAATGACATTGAATATATTAAGAAAGACATGAACGTATATACTAAACCTAATGACATCTGCAAAATATTTAATGACTATTTTACCAATATAGGAAATATAAGGCCTAAAAAAGAAAAAAATATAAACGAAAAAAAGACTTGTGCAATAAACATAAATAAAAACACAATTTTTTTACACCCTACAGATCCTCGTGAAGTTTATAATACAATATTATCTTTAAAGAATACAAACGCTGTGGGTTATGACGAGATACGAACGGACATTATAAAGAAGTGTGCAGTACAAGTATGCTATCCACTTGCCAAAATTATAAGCCAGTCACTAGAACAAGGTGTCTTTCCTAGCCGACTAAAAATTTCAACTATTAGGCCTTTGTTTAAAAAAGATGACAAAACTGAAATAAGTAATTACCGCCCAATAACTTTAATTCCGATTTTAGCAAAGATTTTTGAAAAAATCATGATAAAACGTATAAAAAACTTTTTCAATTCAGAACACCTGCTGGCTAATGAACAATTTGGTTTCCGAGAAAATAGCTCTACTACAGAAGCCTGTTTTTATTTAAGCAAAATAATTCATGACAGTTTAAATAACAAAATACCTATAACGGGGATATTTTTAGATATGACTAAGGCTTTTGACTTAGTTAACCATGACATACTACTGGATAAATTAGAAAAATATGGAATAAGAGGAAAGGCATATGACTTGATAAAATCCTATTTAAGCAATCGGAAGGTATGTACAATTATTACAAAAAATGTCGGTAATTTTAAAAAAACTTACAAATCTAGGTATGCATATTTAGACATAGGAGTTCCACAAGGAAGTCTGATTGGTCCATTTCTTTTCCTGGTGTATATTAATGATGTCACAACGGCAACTAAACACCTTAAACTTCTATTCGTTGATGACACTACAATCTTGGTCAAATGCGAAAATATATTATTTTATGAGCAAGAAATAAGAAATGCACTCAATGACATAATATCATGGTTGGTAAAAAATGACTTACAAGTTAATCTTAATAAAACTAAAATAATGCAATTTAAATATTACAATGCAATGCAAATACCCAAGAAAATCACTTATGACAACATTATTATAGAAGAAGTAGAATCATTAAAATTTTTAGGACTAAAGTTTGACCAACACTCCAACTGGAAAGCACATGTTGACTATATTTGTAGCAAGCTTGACAAATTCGTTTATGCACTTCGACGCTTAGCAAAGACCGTGTCAATATCAGCAGCTCTTTGTGCATATCATGGATATGTGTCATCAATCTTATCTTACGGTCTTATAATGTGGGGCAACTCTGTGGAGTTTGATTCAGTTTTCAAATTGCAAAAGAAGTGTATTAGGGCGATTTGTGGTGTAGGGCCGCTTGAAAGTTGCAAACCCTTATTCCAAAAACTGAAAATACTCACGCTGCCATGTATGTACATTAGAGACATGTGCATCTTTGTTAAAAAGCATCCAAAATATTTTGTACAAAACAAGGATAACAATGATACAAAAAGATCACAACGTTATCCCAATAAATTAATCATGCCCAAATGTAGCAGCACAACGTTTCTTAAAAGTCCTTATTCTATGGCTATTAAAATTTATAACAACTTGCCAAAAGATTTAGAAAAACTGAGCCTAATTCCTTTTAAAAGAAAACTAAATGAATGGCTTATAAATAATTGTTTCTATGAAGTAAAGGATTTTTTCGTTGGTACTTATTTCTGACAGTTCTCTTGTCTTTAAATAATGACATATTGTGACATTTAGTGATGGTAATACTTCTACTTCTTTTCTCGACCTTTTAGATTAATTATATGACATTTGCATACTATTAATTTAGTTGAGTGATATGATCCTATATTTTATTATGAAGACCATATTGTACATCTCACTCTGGCAAATAAATTATTATTATTATTATTATTATTATTATTATTATTATTATCTCGAGAGTGAGATATCTCGTTGGCGCTAGACGTCGTCTAATGACAATGAGTAATGTCCCACGGCTGTATTTGGCTAGTCTTTTTAGCTACTTTTTGGTGACTCGTGACTGCTTTAGCTAACTTAAGCGTTTCAGCGAGATTATCTCTAAATAAACATTACAAGCCTCGGAATCATAATGCACTCTTACTTAAAAGACGGCACTTAAAAGACGTGTAGCGTCTACAAGCTTTCGTAATAATTTGTGATCGGGTGAATCATTACAATTTTTTTTTTTTTGATATTTCAGAAAACGTGATCTATATTTCCATTTTCCACGTTCGATCCCGGTGCCGCTATTAATAATATCTTGATCGTGAGTATCGCAGACCCTATGGATCTGCAATTGTTATACAGTAGCCGGCTGCCGCTTGGGGATTGATGAATTAATAATTGACAGTTACGGGTAGGTAATAGGTAGGTATATAATTATACCTTTATATACCAGATGTTCAAATGTAATTTAATTTAGTGGCCAATTCAATATTGATTTTCGGTTCATAATTTGCAATTATTAGTAGAGTATCAATGTCCAAAACTCCAAGACATGCCGGATTCATACCCGTATTACTTTGTTTTTCTACCACGAGTTGCTTCTTGAACCCCGGAAGTAGATGGAAAGCAGAGCCCTCGTAAGGGCTATTGGCGCCTGTGTGCAAAAAAAAAGGATTTTTGGCGCCCCTATAGGCAAATTTTTGGGTCCTCGGTTTTGGCGCCTCTAAAGATGGTGATTTGGCGCCCCTAGAGGATGGCGCCCGTGTGCATTGCACACATTGCACATATGGTAGCAGGGGCCCTGATGGCAAGGCTAATTAAAAATATTCTCGCTTGTCTGTTCTATCAGTTGCAAAATGATGGGCTAAAAATAGAAATGTACATTTTTTTTAACTACCCTCAATTTGTCAATGCAGCAAATCATTTTACCGATTATTATGAATATAATAATTTTATAATGCGATAAATAGTCCCACAGACTATAATTCTCAATGCAAAATAAATGTAATATTGCGCGAATAGCCTACAGACTACCCTGAGTGCAATAATATAATCCGTCGAACACCAATTCCAGGAAATACTTTGTTGTCGCGGCCGACATGGCCGACATGGCCTGACATAGCCCTACAGGGCTTGAGGGATTAAAATATGCGCGAATAGTCCCGCAGACTACCCTGAATGCATTTTAGTTAGGGCAGCGAGATAATCCTATAGACTCCCTGAATTGCCCTTACTGACTTACCCTCAATTTGCAAAGCGGCCAATAATCTTACAGATTATATGAATGTAATAATTTATTAATGCGACAAATAGTCCCGCAGACTATTCTGAATGCAAAATAAATGTAATATTGCGCGAATAGTCCTACAGACTACCCTGAGTACAATAATTTAAAATATGCGCGAATAGTCCTGCAGACTACCCTGAATGCATTTTTGTTAGGGCAGTGAGATAATCCTATAGACTCCTTGAATTACTCTTATCGACTTACCCTCAATTTGCAACGCGGCCCGTAATCTTACAGATTATTATGAATGTAATAATTTATTAATGCGACAAATAGTCCCACAGACTATTCTGAATGCAAAATAAATGTAATATTGCGCGAACAGTCCTACAGACTACCCTGAGTGCAATAATTTAAAATATGCGCGAATAGTCCTGCAGACTACCCTGAATGCATTTTTGTTAGGGCAGCGAGATAATCCTATAGACTCCCTGAATTGCCCTTGTTGAAAATATTATCAGTCTTGTAACAATCCATGTGTCACTAAAAACAAAATGATAACTTACCGTTAACATCACGTTCACCTGAAGTGGAACTGGATGACGAAGATGCGCTTGATACCGAAGAGAATCGTATAGGTATATAGCGAGATCGCCTTAAACGCCGTTCTGTCTTCTAGTCACTTTTAAATATTTAACAATATTATTATATCTAACGACTTTTCGTTTTTACGTTACCCATTTTGAAACTAAAATTAGGTATGAAAATAACTTTTGTTCTAAAGTTAATTTTTAGTGCGATCGTGGTAAGCACAAAAGTGAATGAAGGTTCTAGAGAGTTGCAGGTGACAGGAGAAAGGGAAAATCAGAGACAAGAGGCGGGAAAATATGGAGGAAAGTGCAATCCAGAGACCACTTGTTATTTTTTTCTTGGCTCTAAAATTGTGCTATGTGGTAACAAATAGAGGTGAAACTACTTATGTGTAAAAAGGAATACTAATATCGAGGACAAACCTCCGAAGTATAATTGCGTCGAAATTATGCGACCTAAGCCCGCCAGACCAGCGGCAATCAACTTTTGGCGATTTTCTATTGCAGCGTCTCTTTTGAGAGCTTGTTCATAATGGGCCGAATTTTTGATTTCTGGGTTTAAAAAGGGGGGCTGAAATGTAATACAATTTGCGGGTAATGGATATTTTTTCAGAATTTCTTTACGATTTTCCTTGCCTATTCCCGATGTCGCTATATGATTAAATCGACTTGCAACTTCCTTGTTGATATCGGGACCGAATTCAACGGAATTGGATGGATCATCTCCTAAAATGTCGTTGATATCCATCTGAACGTCTTTTTCGGCAACGTCGACATTAGAGATTTCAATAGAAGGATCTCCTGGTGGTACCAGTATTTGACTAGGTCCATCTGCTGTTATATTACTAATGGTCTCAGGTATTGGCATGACCCTTTGACCTAAAAAAGACGTTATCACATGTACAAAATGTAAAATATACATACCCTCATTTTGTGTAATAGCGGCGATATAGTTCCCACAATACTAATCTGGTGCTTATTACACGAGACAGTGCGGCGATATACTCCGAAAGTATTCTGATGCACTTCTTTTGGACTTTTATGCAATTATTCACCATAATTATAGCAGTAGATTTTTCCTCGAATTACCCTCACAAAATTATGGCAATTGCGGCGAATACGGCGAAGAGGTCTTAAAACCAATTCTGATGTATTCTTAAGTCTCAATTATTTGTGAATCTGAAATATCTGAAACAAATTCTGGTAAAAATACTCACAAGTTGAATCCTCAATATCGATATCCGAATCTGAACAAGAACTCGACGATGACGAATTTGAACTTGACGAGTTATTTCGTCTACAACGTTTTATTTCCTTCTCCTGTTTAGCTAGTTTTTGAACTATAAATTCAAAACTGTCTTCATTGGATGCACGTTTCGCCATTTTATTTCAATACGTATAATATTATAACTGAAATAAAGAAGTGTAGCGTGGCGCGGCACTAAAAAGCGAATGAGGCTTAGCGCCAAACGGCAGAGGTGGATACCGGAAGTGTAAAAGTAACAGGAACATAGATAAAAAATTTTTTTTTTGTCTTTAATTTATAGACTATAGTGTAGCAATGGTGTGACCTGGCGTTACTACAAGTGTTTAATATATTTAGCTTATACTGATTCGAGGGCGCAGCACGAAGTATAATTGGAATCTTGGAATCGGCTCCAACGATTTTCATGAGTAATATATTATGTATAGGGGGTTTCGAGGGCCGAAATCCCTCCGAATCGATCTAGCTAGGAATCATTTTTAGAAAATGTCATTTTATTCGTGTTTTATCGAATACCGAGCAAAGCTCGGTCAAATAGCTAGTTTAGTCATAATGTAATCATGCTCTGACCTTTCTAATTTAGGTCACCAGTATAATTATTGTACCAAGCAACTTCTGATCAATGACCAGTTTTTAAATGCAGAACAAATTAAGTCGTATAAAAGAAAAGAAATATCAGGGCAATGACAAAACATGAAACATTAGGTTGGCAGTCCATTTATTAGATAATTTATTTATACTCAATTAATTCAATTACTGGCACCAAAAATTTAAATGACGTGCTTCCCTATAAACTTTTTATGATATTATAATATTAGTGTGGTTGTGTGTTCTGTCACAGATACAATATGTATATTAGTACAAGGTTCTGCTAAGAGCCACGGAGCTAAGGATCACTTAGAATAACTACGCCAATATTTTATAGTTATAAACATACTGGTAAATTAAATACAACTTACGTAATACTACATAACACGCAGGACAGATTTATCAACAAAAGTGAGAGTAACAACATTATACACAAGCGGACTGGCCGGCACAACAACTCCGAATGGTCCAGACTCCAGACTTGATAAGATTTAAACTAATTACTAAACATAAGATAGAAATAAGATAAATATAAACTAACTGAACTACTGATAACTGATAAGTAAGCATAAGTCGTTCTTAATTGTTATTAACGATTATTATTAATTGTTTATGTTACTTATGATATTTGATTATTGCTTTATGTTTTTATTGCTTTTTGTTATGTATTATAATTAATAGGCTATTTGTTATGCCATTTCTATTAAATTTTATTATTATATATATGTATTACATATATATTACTGTAGTCACTAATTGTACAGTATACATAGTACATACATAATATGTATTATAATTCATAATTTAATTGAAATAATCGATAACAATGATTGTTGGATTTAAAATCAAACAATAATTGTAAGGAGGCATATCGAATGTATTTTATAAAAAATCTAAGTACTTATGCAATAGGCTACTTGACATATATTTAATTTCATTGAAAAAATGCATATTTCTAGTAGAACTTGGCCTAGGAAACCCTATTTCACCCTTAACATCAAATAAAAGCTTATGATTGATAAATAAAGTCGATTTGAAAATATGATTTTTAGGAAAATAGGAATTGTACTGACGAAAACGCTTTTGCGGTACCTACTTCCGATTTGGATGTGACGTCATCCCATTTGTAATTTAATATCTTTTATTTATCGCGCTCGTTATATGTAAGTTTATTTGTACATAAATAATATGAATAAGCCTAGAAAGGTTTATAAATTATATTTTCTTGAATAATTCAAATAAAACATCAGTTTTATATATTATCTCCATTTATTGTAGTTGGGAAATGAAATGGCCAAAACTTTTCTAAAAAAGTGTTCAATATTACAAATGATTTCTAAATTCTTTTCTAATTTTTTGGCACTGTTAGACTCGTACGCTTTAGCACATAAAACTTTTTTCAATAAAGAAAGTATAAAATACAAAAAACATGACGTCACACTATGGCGGTACAATGGAGGACAGTGTTTTTGGCGCCATATAAAAGGCATATTTTTCAATCAACATTTTTATGGGTTTCTACTGTTTAAAAAATTAAAATATTAGTTTTTTTGGTGAAAATTAATGATTCAGAAGCGATTAGAATGAAGAAAAAAAATAGGTCAAGTAGCCTAATTATCAATATTTTATGTAAGTACGGCATAAGTATTATTGTGATACTTAATTTAAAGATTCTAGCAGTTTTCTCTACGAGTAATGAGTATAATTATACCTACATTTTATGGGGCTGCCGGCTGCATTATTAAGGATCATTTTCTATTTCTATGAATAATCTAACATTTTATAATATTATGACTAGCTGTCCCGGCAAAACGTTGCTTTGCCATAATATAAATTACCTATTTCGCCCATATTATTTTATTGAAGTGACTAAATAAGTATGTTACCATAGCAACGTCTATCGCTATCCCGTCGCACAAACAATGGTCGCCCTCGGTCTCGAGTTGTAATAATTTACTATTATATTTATTCAACAAATGCACAATTATCAATCTTAATATATATATTTCTTGTGTGCGTGTGTATGTGACTGAACTCCTCCTAAACGACTGGACCAATTTTGATGAAATTTTTTGTGTGTGTTCAAGGGGATCTGGGAATGGTTTAGATTCACAATTTTGTCCGCTGGATAATGTTTTTTTAATTAATTTTTAATTTATTAGTAGTTGTTGATTTTGGAATGTTTTACATTGGATCCGACATGTGTCAAATTTTAAATAATATTCGAATTCGAATTTTAATTTTAGTCTGTCCCGACAGTAAGCGCTGCGATCAAATTAAAAAAAAATACTTTATATACTTAATATGGCAAAGAAACGTTTGCCGGGACAGCTAGTAACTATATAAATTACCCAGTAGCCGATTCTCAGACCTACTGAATATGCATATAAAATTTGGTTAAAATCAGTAAAGCAGTTTCGGAGGAGTTCGTGGACTAACATTGTGACACGAGAATTTTATATATAAGATTACAGCCACTAATTATTATCAATAAATAATAAAAAAAGTCGTACGTATGTACTTACCTCATATTGCAGTTTTTTTTTCAGAAAATAAAGAAGAAATAAAGGTCGAGCCGGCTTAGTATTTCAGTCCCTTTACATTTCACTTATATCATTAGAAAAACACACTATGTAAAAGTCATACTAAGCAATATTGTACATTGATTCTAAGCACAGAATATTATTATTTTGAATCACAAACGACGCGACCGTGTGCGTCAGCAAATACCAGACATCTGCGGTACTGAAAAGGACGCCAATATCTAATCTCGCTGAAAACAGAGCGAGACAGAACGCTGACCTAACCTGGCTTCGCAAATTGCTTTGTCTGACTTGTGCCTATCAAATTAGAATTTAGGACTTATGACTGTGTCGTTTAAAGTCAAACCAACCAATCGTCGCAATGGATGGCTCGCATCTTAGACTAAACTATGTTAAGTTTATAATATTATAATACTAAAAATATTATCCGGAACTCCGTTGGGCCAAAATTTGTTTATCGCGTTGGAATCGTGAATTTCTCCGGGATAAAAACTATTCTATGTCATTTCCCAGGGCTCAAAGTATCTCCATACCCAGCCAAATCGGTTCAGTGGTTTGGGCGTAAAGATGTAACAGACAGACAGACAAACCCACTTTCGCATTTTCAGAATGGGTTTATCATCAAGAATGCTAAAATCTTTAACGCCTCTCTTACTATTAATAGTTAGCTAGAGAGGCGTTAGTATATCTACATAATATCACGAAAATAAACCACTACTTAAACTTTCACTTAATTTATTTTGTTCGTCTTTCTTCTTTGATTTATTCTACAACTTCCAATTCCATGGCGCTCTCTTGCTGTCCTTCGCGAAGAGTTTCAGCAGCAGCTCCTGGTAAGGTTCCTTCTTTACTTCAGTCACCACTCTCGCTGTTGCGTTTGCGCTTTCGAAGTCGTATCTTGTGACGCCGCGTTCACTATCTGAAATAGTAATTATTAGGTACATTCTTTGGTCTTTACAAAACAATTAGAAGCAAATAAGCTCGCTTGTATATACGATATTAAGGGCCTATTTCACCACTTTCTGATAAAGTGCCGGATAGGCTATCCACAACATTTTGGCAGATTCTCCATACTCTATCTGTCGAGTTAAGTGATGGATAGCCTATCCGGCACTCATCAGAAAGTTGTAAAACAGGCCCTTAATGTTCGTATGGTTGCCCAAGCACATACGGCATTCTCGCAACATGAAGTCGGCCTAGTCCAGAAAAAAGAACAATCAATACGTCTCTGAATTCCTGTATGCGGGTTTCTTCACGATGTTTTCCTTCACCGTACGACTGTATTATGTACTTGAGATCAGAAAATATCACATTGGTACACGCCTCCACCCGGGATCGAACCTGCACCCTCTACGAGTGCGAACCAAAGGTCTACCCATTAGGCCACGGACGAGACTAGTACTTCGAAAATAACTAAGTTATTTCTCGTCTTTTTTATTACTAGATGATGCCCGCAACTCCGTTGCGCAAAAACTAGTTTATTGCGTGGGAACTGTACATTTTTCCAAGATAAAAAGTACCCTTTCTCGGGACTCAAAGTATCTCCATACCAAATTTCAATAAAATCGGTTCAGCGGTTTAGGCGTGAAGAGGTAACAGACAGACGAACTGTCAGACACACTTTCGTATTTATAATAAGTATGGATTCTAAATTAACAGATAACGTTATGAGAATGCGCTTGGATTATTATAGGCACTTATATCTGGCCTTTCAGTCCTTAGACACTGGACTCATATCAGCCACAACCGAAATTCCTTGTTTTTCCTCAAGGTCACATACCACAAGTCCCAACAGTAGCTTTTGCGTACTTCGCCTCCACGACTATGTCATCTTCATCCAAGACGATGGCCATCGCTGCTGGATCCAGGAGACACCAGTTGGTGGAGTTGGCCAAGCTGACTCGCTCGAATGCATTCTGTCTCTTCATGATGGATGTCGGAATAGCTCCGAGTTTGTTGATCCTCCAGTCCTGAAATCATTGATTGGGACGGTATTATGTTTGATGTTATTGCTTAATTAATCCTTCGATTGGAGATTCTCGGAAATGCTATTGTATTCTATTGTTGTCGCGATCACCGGTGCTCGTACGGGGCTTGATGGGTTAATGTGTATTTTTAGGGTTCTGTACCCAAAGGGTAAAAACGGGACCCTATTACTGAGACTTCGATGTCTATCCGTCTGTCTGTCTGTCTCCAGGCTGTAACTCAAGAACCGCTATAGATAGATTTCTGAAATTTTCACAGAGTATGTATTTCTGGTGCAGCTATAACAACATTTACTAAAAACAAAATAAAGTTAATATTTAAGGGGGGGCTCCCATACAACAAACGTTATATTTTTGGTCTTTTTGGCTCGTAATCCATAATGGCAACATATAGACACTTGAAATTTTTATAAAATCCTCAGTTATAATATTATGTGTATATTAAATAATAAAATAAATAATTAAGGGGGGCTCCCATACAAATAATTCAAATTTTTCCTTATTTTCGCTCTATAATACGGAAACCTTCGTGCGCGAGTCCGACTCGCACTTGGCCGATTATTTGTATTATTCTTTGTTATTTATTAATTATTTGTTTGTTAACCTATTGCATAGTAGGCCAGTCATTAAAGCCAAAACCCGAAAGAAATTAGTAACTTGATAAAATTTTAGGGGGTTGTTAAAGAAGGTAAAATAACTTACCGTGTGATTTTGCAGCGTTCTGGGGTGTACGGAAAGGGTTGAAAAGGGGTGACAAAGGTTTTTTGTTAATAATATTGCGTAAAAAATTAGTAACACGCTGCAAATTTGGAATTAGGTTGTTCTTACCGTTTTGTAAATTGTATTAAATTTGCAGCGTTTTTTATTAAATTGTTTATTATTAAAAAACAATAAAATTTGTTAAAAACAGGGGTAAAAAAATAAGTAACACGCTGCGAATTTGGAATGAGGTTGTTCTTACCGTTTTCTAATTTGCAGCGTTTTGCAACATACGGAACTTTGTTTATTCTTAAAAAGCAATGAAATTTGTTATGCTGCAAATATAATACACGTTACAAAACGGTAAGAATAACCTAATTCCAATTTGCAGCGTGTTACTAATTTTTTACGCAATGTTATGAACAAAAAACCTTTTTCACCCCTTTTCAACCCTTTCCGTACACCCCAGAACGCTGCAAAATCACACGGTAAGTTATTTTACCTTCTTTAACAACTCCCTAAAATTTTAGCAAGTTACTAATTTCTTTCGGGTTTTGGCTTTAATGAGTGGCCTATAGCTTTTATCGCGGGATTTGAGCGCGGCGACCGAATCGAGAAATTCGACAACAAAAACACCCGGTACGGCATTGCCGTGCATCGACTAACGTCGTTTCATTTAGGTAGACTTCGGCACGGCGTTTGTATGCATGCGACTAAACTTATACTAGTGAATAATGATAATTGCATAAGTTGATAAGAAATGCTATGCAATAGCTTGACCGTAGCCTGCAGTCCTCGAGTACCACATGTATTTTTAAAGCCTTTTTTAGAAAGGCGGGCTGGCTGCGTTTCGACTGAAGCGGAACGGAGCTTAGCGGTGCACGAATAGACCAATCGTGCTATTCCAGCGGAATAACAGCGAAGCGGAACGAAGCGGAGCGAAGATTTCGAGCATGGTGATTGGTCAATTCGGCACCGCTAAGCTCCACTCCGCTTCAGCGGAAACGCAGCCTAAAATGCCTTGCGGCATTCTCTACCAGCTAAGCTTAGGGTGATACTAAAAGGCGCATTCTACCTGGGTGATATTCTGGTTTGCTTTGATAGTAGTAAAGGGTACGAGTGTCAGCTTGTCTGGTTGTCCGTGGCTGGCTATGATGTGGTACGCCTCTGGGTCCATGGCTATGTTGAATTCTGCTTCATCTGTAAAATATAAAATATAATATTATTATAAATCTTCCCTTCCTTTGGTAGCTAGAAGATAATCTAAGAGTATAGTTTATATTTTTTAACGACTTTGAAAAATGAGAGAGGCTCTATGTTCGGCTGTATCATGTATGTATTTTTTTAAACGATTATTCAGCCGTCCTTGGTCCGATTTTCAAAATTATTTTTTGTTGTATAGGCCACAGGATGTAAATCGAATTTGGTACAATCTTCATAAAAGTGTTGACATGATGATGGGATGGAATTTTGAGCAAAGTCTTCGAAATTTACGTGCCAGACCGACCAAAATGTTATGGCGATTTTAATTTATTATGAAATAATCTTATCAATATTATAATGACTTTCTTTGTAGAATTTAGGTAAGTTTTCTTATGCCCGCGTTCTGAGTTTTTTGACAGGGGTTATTCGGCTACATGAAGCGGCACCAGACGACGCGACGTGTCGTCGCGACACTACTAGTTTCTATGTGTTTTAAGGGCGTTCCGTCCGGAGATTCCGTAATTGACCGTATTTAAAACCTTATAAACTCATAATCTGAAAGCTACAAAGTTATAATAAAAATACAGCAACAATCTTCAGTATATCAACGTTCCTTTCGTCGTTTTAAAATTTCAATTTTTGTTTATTATACTCATGATATCGGCTTCCAAAGTAATATCAATTTGTTAAAATTCGAGCATACATTCAGCATCTCCTTAGCATTTACAAATTACTTTTATTTGAAACACACGCCAATAGATCGACAATATCATAAACTACATATTTGTCGTTTTAAAATTTTTTTAGGACAATTTTGAACTAAGATAAGTAAAAATAATAGGGTTTTGGCGCGATCCCGGCAACGCGGCAAATGTATGGCCAAGGTCGTTTGCTCGGGGGACGGCCTTAATAAGTGTCCCTAGCGTCGTGTCACTAGCTGCGGAGCGTGATTCATATAAATACATAGAAACCAGTATTGTCGCGACGTCACGTCGTCTGCTGCCGCTTCATGTAGCCGGCTTCCAACTTGTACCTTTTATACATTAGTGATTAGCCAATCAAAAACGCTAGTGATTGAGTTTATTAATTTCTAAGCAATAATGCTATCGTTAAAACTTACCGTTTATATTTCCACCACCTATGTACAGATGTCCAACCTTGTTTATGAATTCAGGGTCCAGTTTGATAGCCAGAGCAATGTTGGTCAGAGACCCAATAGCAACAACTATTAACTTTTCTGAAAAAATTAGAACTTTTAAAAATATCTTAGAATGTATATTATAGAAATTTTAATTATTTACAAATACATACCTATATACAACCATTTAATACCTGTTTAGTAATGGATTCGAATAATATTATCTTATTCATTTATTCTAACGCGATATACTTGTTTAAGTTTTTTTAAACTACTAATTATTGTACTAATCTAATATGTAATAAAAAGGTATTTAATGCTTCGATCGCATATTCTTAGAAATCTATTGTTATTCTATAATATTGTTGTCGCAATCACCGGTGCTCTTATGGGGCTTTATACAGTGTGTTTGTGTAAATACCGTTATCCTTGAAACCATCAAACGAGCCCGTAAAAATGAACAACTTTTTCTATGAGAACAATGCTGGGAACTTAAAAAAAATACCGTCTTCATACCCCTACGGAAGCCTGGATCGGCAATTTGTATGGGTGTGAAGACAGTTTTTTTTTAATTCCCAGCATTGTTCTCATAGAAAAAGTTGTTCATTTTGACGGGCTCATTTGATGGTTTCAAGGACAACGGTGTTAAGTGTTTACACCAATGATATTATATAAAAAAAACTCAAAGCAGATATGTTACTACCGCGCGCGTTGTGAAGCCATTAAATACGGGCCAATTGACCCGTCTTTTATATAGGCTGTCTCTTTTATGTAAATGTCATTTCGTATCTTTTGTTTCACTTATCTGTCAAATTTGACAATTGAATTTGAAAATTGTTCGGAAGCAATTTAAGCCGGAAAATAGTATGAACGTAACAGATCTGTATTTAGTTGAATATCATTGGTTTACACAAACATCTTGTATTTATAAATATAATATTGGATACAAGATGACGCCCGCAACTCCGTTGTGCCAAAATTTGTTGAACGCGCGGGACCCGTACATTCGGGATAAAGAGTATTATTCCTATTTCTATCTCAATGCCAAATTTAAGCAAAACCGGTTCAGTGGTTTGGACGTGAAGAGGTAACAGACAGACAGATACACTTTCGCATTTATAATATTTTATAATATAGTATGGATAATTATATGGATAGCAAACGTTGAAATTTTATTGACGATGGGTAGTCTGTCTGGTTATTACCACCTTCTCAAGAGTTTGACTTTGTTTCTGGTTGTCAGACTGGTTGTCAGAATAACATGGGCAGCTTGTTTAAAATACCTTTAATTTAACCCTAGAGACATTTTGTCTGTCTTTTTTTTTGTTTTTCTTGTCTTTTTAACCCCAACATTTAAGAAACGATTTATAAAATATACATACCTCTATATCTAGAAGCCATCTGGACCAGACCAAGAGCCGCGTGTACATTTTGTGCCCTTATGGGTCTGTAGCTCTGAAGACCGTTGTCACCGAGTCCGTCCCTGCCGAAGAAGAAGTCTGACTCTATGCCTTTTATGAATGGTTCGCTACTGCCTCTGTACAGCATGACCTGTAATAAGGACCATTTGACAACGATTAGCACAAATCGGACCTAGATACAGAAAACTCGTGACGTCGCGTCGCTGTCGATCTTGAAAAAGATGGCAATTATGAGCTTAGCATTTTAACATATTTATGCTTAATTTTAACTGTCGAAATATTATTTAGAAGGCGAAAGTGTGCCCAAAGGGCTGAACCGATTTTGCTGAAAGGTACATGAAGATATTTTGAGTCCCAGGAAAGCATATAATATAATACTTCTGTGCGCCTAGCATGCGCATAACGAGAAAATTTTGTCTACATGTTTTCTTGATGTTTGATGGTTTGTCTCCTCATCTCTATTGAGCTTAACATGAGATACATTTTTTCTCGTATAGATTCGTCAAAATATATCGACATAATGTCAAAAAATGATTTTGACATTATGTCGATATCGACAATAATATAAGGCCGTGTTTCCACCTGCAAGACAACTGTCGCGAGAAGTGTCTGAAAGTCTGTCTGACAGCAGCTTGCAAGTATAAACCCGGTAGCAAGTGCTGTCGCGACAATTTGTCAAGCGCTTCCTGCGAGAAGTTGCGACAGCATGTCTAAACATGTCTGCGAGGACTCGCGATAGATCTCGCTGCGGGTCACCGAAGATATTATACGGTCTAGTTTCGTATAGTGTTATCCGCGAGCTTCTCGCACGACATTTATTGCAACAATAAATTGCAAGAATTAGTATGAAATGTAAACAATATTGCGAGAAACACACGCAAAACTTCCGCGGATTTGCTTGCAGGTGGAAACACGGGTTAACTGATAGTCACGGTAGAAACACTAGAAATAGGCACAAGCTGGAAATGCCAGTGATCAGACTTAGCAAAATAAGTAAATCTTTTAAAGGTCAATGTATACGCCTTTACAATAAAATCCCGAAAAACGTTCAAAATCTATCAATTAATAAATTTAAAAAAGTAATTAAAGAACGTTTGTGAGCCAAAGCCTACTATACGGTCAATGATTTCCTAAACGATGGCACATCTTGGGAGTAGGATGGCTGCTTGCTGCTGCTTCTACATTTATTATATGTGACTTACAATTCATGTTGACTATCTATAATGTATTAGATTGTTATTTACATTGTAAATTTAATTTTTTTAAAAGACTAATTTTCCACTTTTTTAGTAAAAAGTGGCCCCGTGCGAGTTTCTTACGCCGGTTCTTCTCGCCGGGTTAGTTCCCGAACCGGTGGTAGGCAACATGTAGCTCAACGTTCTGAAAACATTTTCAAATTTATTCAGAAATAAAACGATTCTTATTTTATTTATTTTTATTTTTTTATAACTACATTCGAGAGTGAGATATCTCGTTGTACGCGCATGCTAGACGCATTGATCTCGGAAAAAGGTTCCCGCGCGACAAACGAATTTTGGCGTAACGAAGCTGTCGTCTTCATCTAGTGTTTTAACTAAGAAATATTATAACGTTCCACTTACATCAGGCCGTCCAGCTACATCCAGTATGAACTGTGAGTTGATAAAGGCTTGGCTCTCTTCAACATTACCGAAGGTAGTTGTGAGCGCCGTGAGTTTAGGCCTGGAATAAAAAAGAAGGTCTCTAAATTTCCACAAACTTAACAGAAAAACATATCATGGAAAAAAGGGAGTTAAAGATTACTAAGTTGATTAGGTTACATTAATCATAATATTATAATGTAAGTAACAACATGATTGTTCACACTAAAATTGATTAAAGTCTATAGAATATCAATTAAAAGTATAGGTAACATTTAATAGTCCTGTCACGTAAACCATGGAATTAAAATCTTTTTAATTATTTTTCAATATTGAAATAATTAAAAAGATATTAATTTCGTTAACATGACAGGATCTATAACTTAACAGCGTTGTATGATTGGTTAATTTTTGTGTGTTGACCAACCAAATGCGAAACTCCAGTTCAAAAACTTTTTGCCAACAAACGAGCCAAACGGGTCACCTGATGGAAAGCAACTTCCGTCGCCCATGGGCCCTCGCAACATCAGAAGAGCTGCAGGTGCGTTGCCGGCCTTTTAAGAGGGAATGTGGTAATAGGGTAGGGAAGGGAATAGTGTAGGGGATATTGCCTCCGGTAAACTCACTCACTCGGCGAAACACAGTGCAAGCGCTGTTTCACGCCTGTTTTCTGTGATATTATGGTATTTCTCCGGTCGAGCCGGTTGGTGGCGAAGCATGGCTCTCCCACGGTAAACCTCAGAAAAACCATTTTTATTGCTTTAACAGTTAACTTACCCTCCAAAATTTTCATCTTTCAACGACGCCATGAAAATGGCCATCGCATCGTCAGCCCCGCCATCGTGGTCTATCACCATCCTCAGTCTGTCGCCATCATTGGTCGGTCTGAAAACATTGTAAACTGTCGGTTACCAATTTTTAGCTCCCACACCGGTTACGGTGACGGTGGCCGGTTTCATTGAAACCAGAGGGCCTAGACAAGCAGCAAGTGATTATCGTAAACGCTAACGCTGACGCCACAAAATTTATGGGATTTGACATTTTAGTATTCGCTAGCGAAGCGATGATTTATGTCAAATCGCATACATTTTGTGGCGTAGCGTTAGCGTTTACGATAATCGCTTGCCACTTGTCTACTAGGGCGGTTACGCAGGAGTAATTTTTACAGTGCCCAAGTGTGTGCGCAGTACACAAGAGCACTCTCTATTCCTTTTAATCTCATAACCCAGTGACAGAAGACCGACGCTACTGGCGAGAGATTAGGCACAGTACCGATTTTTTACATGCACATCCGACGCATGGATTATATTCATACTTGTCAGATAATCAGGTGCAGGCTGCTGCATTGTTACAAACTTGGAAATAACATGTTTACAACGCGGGAATCGAACCCACGACCTCCGAGTCAAGAGCCACGCTCTTATCCGCTGGCGGCTGGACCACGGAGGTGTTTAAAAAGGTAAGTATAGAGTTTTTCATCCTACTTAGGTTCAATTCAGACCGCGACACGATGCGTAGATACATTTCTAAAGTTCGTGAGCGCGAGACATCTTCAAAATCATATAAATTTAGAAATGAATCTACTAAGAAGGAACAATTAATGTTTTAGGAGCCCTGTTTCCCTGCTGGGTAAAGGACCGCGCAGGCCACTGACCAGCCTGGCTTTAAGCCAAGCCAAGCCAAGATGCATAATATTATACAAGCCAGTGGCTTGCATAAATCCATTTTTCCCCAGGGCATCTTTTTCAAGGTTGGTAAATCAAAGGTTTGCGGCATCAACCTAAACTGAATACGCATTTTTAGATATTTTGGGAAAATATTTTTTAATGTGTATATTTCTCTCGTAGACTAGTTAAAAGGTAATTTTATAACTTTAAAGCTTTTTTTTAAATCTTATTTATAGCTTTAAGCTTTTCTGTCGAAGAAATTTAGCCACCTTCAGGCAGCCCAACCAGCTTGTCACATTAATATGTTTTTTCTCAGTTTTGTATGGGAAAACTCGCCCATACAAAAGTGAAAAAAGGTGTTTCAGCGCTGCTACTTTCAGAATGAACTCTCCACAAGGAACACGTACACACCCTAAATTATTATCACTTAGTTTTGTTACACCCTGTATAAGATGAGAGACGTACTTTGTCTTATTTTATTGTCCTTACTTTGGACTCCTGACACTATTAATTTATTAATAAAAACCGATCGGTTTTTGTTTTCGATAAAGAAACTCGTTCTTTAACTTTACGAGGAAAATTAAATTTGTCGTACTTCATTAAAAGGATACTCAAAATGTTATCTTTCAAGATAGAACACGACAACAAGGTTAAAACCGAACCATTAACTAAAAATAGAGTCGTAAAAATTTGAGATCGTTACTATGTCATCACTAAAATATTGTTGTTATTTAAAACAAAAGCATCTGTTCACAATAGATAATAAATACTGATAACGTCGAGTTATATCGTCTCATCTATCATTCTTCAATATAGATAAGAAGACCTGCTCTTCTTGGTTTACCAGACCCTCGTAGTATGATTATAATAATTATATATTATTCTTATGATCTATCCAAAATCTATATCTATACCTCTATAGTATACCTATATATAAAAATGGATTTTCAAATGAGTTAGTCGCGCTAAAACTCGAAAACGGCTGAATGGATTGGGCTTTTTTTTTATAAGTTAAGGGGGCAAACGAGCAAACGGCTGATGGTAAGCAACTACCGTCGCCCATGGACACTCGCTACATCAGAAGAGCTGCAGGTGCGTTGCCGGCCTTTTAAGAGAGAATACGCTCTTTTCTTGAAGGTTTGCAGGTCGTATAGATCCGGAAATACTGCTGGTGACAGTTCGTTCCAGAGTTTTACAGTGCGCGGCAGAAAGTTACGCGAAAAACGCACTGTGGAAGACTGCCACTCATCAAGGTGATGAGGATGGTGTGTTTTTCGCGTGGGACGATGGCGAAAATTTGCAGGTGGTATGATTCCGAACAATTCCTCAGAGCACTCCCCGTGATACAACCGATAGAGGATGCAGAGTGAAGCCACATCTCGGCGGAATTCCAAGGGGTCTAAGCTGTTTGAAACACTATGGCAGTCAACAATTCGAGCAGCCCTTCGTTGGATACGATCCAAAGCAAGCAGTTGGTATTTAGGCGCCCCTGCCCAGTGATGAGAACAATATTCCATATGAGGCCGAACCTGCGCCTTGTAGAGTTGTAGGCGTTGGTCCGGACTGAAGTACTGTCTCGCTCTGTTAAGAACACCAAGCTTCTTCGAGGCTAATTTGGTCTTACCCTCTAGATGATATCGGAACTGGACTTCACTCGATATGTTGACGCCAAGTATCTCAATGCTAGGGGAGATGGTTAAAGATGTGCCTTCAAAACGAGGATATACGACCATTGGTGACTTTTTAGTGGTGAACGCGCAGACTTGTGTCTTGGCGGGGTTGAATTGGAACAAATTACGTCTACCCCATTTAGAGACCTTCTCCAATGAATTCTCCACCTTAGACGCAAGTTTGTTTCGACTCTCAGTGACATTTTGCCGAGAAATATTGGGGGAGCCGGTATATACAGCATCACCTGTACTATCATCCGCATAGCAATGAATGCCGTTGGTTTGTAACATGTCATTGATATGCAGTATGAATAGAGTAGGCGATAGCACACAGCCCTGAGGGACATCAGCATTAACTGACTGAGTTTCCGAGCATTCGCCGTCAACTACGACCTTAATGCTTCTGTCTGCTAAGAAACTAGTGACCTACTTACATAATTTCTCGGGCAGCCCGTATGATGAAAGCTTTGATAGCAGCGCTTTATGCCAAACCCGATCAAAGCGCCAGCAGAGTGTTAAGGTTGATGATTCCTCTTCTACTTGGGTGGACCTGGAAGCTGGCGTATCTCAAGGCGGTATTCTCTCTCCTATTTTGTTTTCATTATTTATAAATTTCATTTCCCTAGTTATACTATATTCTGCGTATCACCTTTATGCCGATGACTTGCAGCTTTATATCCAAGAGGAGGTTGAAAATTTACCTACCGCTATTAGGAACATGGACCGGAACTTAGAGGCGATATGCACGTGGTCTGCTAATTTTGGTCTACACGTAAACCCTAATAAATGTCAAGCCATTTTGATTGGCAACCCACGTTTGTTAAGCCGAGTAGACGTTGGAGCCCTACCATCCATTGTCTTTGCTGGTAGTGTTATCCCATTTAACTCTAGCGTTAAAGATCTCGGGCTGCATATAAACTAGTGTCCTCGACTGGTGTACCCACATTACCAACGTCTGTCGTAATGTTACCGGCTCCCTGCGTTCTCTTTACCGTCTGAAAAACTTTTTGCCTCACAATATAAAGTTGTTGCTGGTTCAGGCTCTCATAGTGCCACTACTCGATTATGGTGATGTGTGTTGTTCTGAACTCCGGGAGGAACTGCTTAACAAACTTGACCGTATGCTAAACAACTGTATTAGATTCATATTTAATCTTCGTAAGTTTGATCACGTTTCTTATTACCGATCTAAGCTGAACTGGCTGCCCATTCGGCAACGACGTTCACTCCGTGCTCTTTGTATGTTGTACTCCCTCCTTAACTCTTCCAGCGCTCCTTCATATTTAACGTCTCACTTAAATTTTTTAACTAACACCCACAGTCTGGAACTGCGTTCATCTAAAACATTGCGACTCCTCGGTCCTTCCCATAATTCCAGTATTGTCCACTCCTCATTTTATGTACAGTCCATTCTCCTTTGGAATGCCCTCCCCCTAGAAATCAGGATGTCCCCTAATAAAAATATTTTTAAACGTAGAGTTCGACAATTATATTTAAAACAATTGAATGAATAATAAACTCAATAATAATTATTAATTAGGTAGTTTATGTTTTCACTTGGAATTAATATTTGACAATAAGTATACTTTTTTTTGATACATTATATTTGCAATGACAAACTATATTATTATGTAGGTATATTATATTTTATAGTTTATGAATATTATATTTATTTAAGTATTATAATATAAAATGTATTTAATTGTTTATGTATGTTTATTTTTACTAATTATATAAAATTAGGTTTATTAATTATTTATATATAAATCCATTTATTTTATCGTTAATCCCTTGTATCTCATTACAACGAATGCGCCTGTATTTACATTCTCAGTATCACCTCTCAGTATATATACTGTATTATCTATGGTATCACCCTATGGTTGGTTGGTAGAGAATGCCACAAGGCATTAAGCCCGCCTATGTAAATTGCATAAAGTGTGAATAAATAAATAAAATTCTAGGAACTTCCGGAAAACACGGATAATTAGAAAATGGTGATTACATTTTTCAAACTTACTGACAAAAGGTAGTGTTTTCGCGAAAACACGAGTTGCCTGAGTAACATTGCACATTCTTAACTCTGATTGGCTTGATTTTTACTCTCTATGTCGAATCTTTCTTTATCGGACATAACATCAGAATTAGTTTCTGGTTCTGTTGAACTGTCAGTACTAATTTCACTTTTATTTTGTATTTACAGAAACACTTTTTGCACTATTTTTCAAATCCAATTGCAATTTTAAACACATTAAATATTAAAAATTGCTAGATCGCTTACAAAAACAACCACAAACAAAATAACCCGTGACAATCAATTGACATTTAAAATGTCAACTCTTCAACCAATCAGAGAAGATGTTGTTGTGGGGCGCTTAAACCAACCAATCAGTGATTTTTCTCGATAATAATCTAATGAAAGGCGATTCGTGCTTTCTCGAAAACACTACCTTTTGTCAGTAAGTTTGAAAAATGTAATCACCATTGTCTAATTATCCGTGTTTTCGCGACGTCCCTCGGATTTTCGTGATAATTCGATTTATCAAATAATCCTACGACATATATACAGGGTGAAATTAATTTTCAAATGTGTTAGTCGCGCTAAAACTTGAAAACGGCTGAACGAATTTTGCTGATTTTAGTCTTAAAATATTCGTTGAAGTCCAGGGAAGGTTTTAAAGTGACACGAAGTTCACTGGTACAGCTAGTCTTATATATGAAAATGAACTTTGAAATGTGTTAGTCGCGCTAGAACTCGATAACGGCTGAACCTTTTTGGCTAATGTTGGTCTTAAAACAATCCTAGAAGTCCAGGGAAGGTTTTAGAGTGACACGAAGTTTAGCGGGACAGCTAGTTTATTATAAAAATAAAGCTAAATTTTGTTAGTCTTGATAAAAATCGAGAACAGCTGCACCGATTTGGCTAAATTCAGTTATTAGGTGGAGCCCAGGGGAGGTTTATATAAGAAGGGAATTGATACGATTTTCACCGGGTCATCTTGTTTAGTTTATATTTGTACTGCGATAAAATTTTTTAGAATCCGCATTTTTTTATACTTAATGTAATTTAGAGCCGTCTATGGGCTATTCGCCCATATCCGTTTATTGCTATCTTTTTATATATAATTGTTCGAAATCATACCACCTGCAACTTTTCGCCATCGTCCCACGCGAAAAACATACCATCCTCATCACCTTGATGAGTGGCAGTCTTCCACAGTGCGTTTCTCGCGTAACTTTCTACCGCGCACTGTAAAACTCTGGAACGAACTGTCACCAGCAGTATTTCCGGACCTATACGACCTGCAAACCTTCAAGAAAAGAGCGTATTCCCTCTTAAAAGGCCGGCAACGCTCCTGCAGCTCTTCTGATGTTGCGAGTGTCCATGGGCGACGGTAGTTGCTTACCATCAGGTGACCCGTCTGCTCGTTTGCCCCCTTATTTAATAAAAAAAAATATATATACATATAATGTTTTACTCACCAAGGCTAATTGAAATAATATTATTAATCATTGTGATTGTAGTCCATCACGCCATCCATGGACTTTTTTTTATTGTACTTATATTATATAATATTATAATAGAACATACATAATATATAAAGAATACATACATAGAATCCGTATTTAGAAATAAATATTTTTCGTTTTCATTACATTTTTGTTCCCTTTGCTGGGAATCTCAATATCGCTAATAGATATTTTAAAAAGGGGGTTCTATGATGTTTTATTTGCAAAATTTTCGGTCCTAGAAACGAATTTTTGAGTTATAATGGTTGCGGACAACATCTTGTTTGTTAAAAAAATCTAATACTTACTTATAAAAATATCAGTAAAAACTAAAAATAATAGTACGGTATACAAAGTATTAAATAAAGTATTAAATTAGTTAAAGATTATTATTATTATTATTATTACTATTCTTACCTTACTCTAGTACAGACCGCCAAATAAAAATTCAGTAAAAGTACAATCGAAAACATATTTTTCAAGTACCAACCACTTTCTACGAATAAAAACTCAAGACTAAGATCTCGATTTGAATATCAAGGATTTTAATACATTCAGACTGGTTAATCTTGCTTTGTTTACTTATACTATATTCCTAAAAATGATAATACTAATCCTCTACGTGCAGAGGATTAGCATTTATCGTTTTTGGTAAGAAGAAGACAAGAAAAGATGATTCTTTGGTTCTACAGTTGCTACAGTTTCAATAATAATAATGTCGCAAAAACGATGTACTTAATGACTCTCCGTTTCCGTTTTAAGCCTAAGCAAATTGGATTAAAATCTACAATCAACGTTAGTAAAACTGTTGCTAATAATTTTTTTGATGTTACTAAAATGGGGATATCCCGAAAAAAAATACTGATCTAATGTCACCCCTATATTTTGGTCACTCTTCATGGCAGACTCTGGTAGATATCCATGATTGTACAAAAAGCTATATTTAACGAATAATATGCTCCTCACACACCTGTAATAGCTTGTATTGGACCATCAGCTGAGCTGCCAGCTGAGTAAACTGTCATAAACAAAAATAATATAATATCATTGTATTTTATTGTCATCTTCTTATTGCGTCCGTCAGTAACATTGAAAAAAAAATATTATGAATATTCCATACATCCATACTAATATTATAAATGCGAAAGTGTGTCTATCTGTCTGTCTGTTACCTCTTCACGCCCAAACCGCTGAAACTATTTTGCTGAAATTTGGCATGGAGATACTGTATGTCCCGGGAAAGGACAAAAGATACATTTTATCCCGGAAAAATTAATGGTTCCCGCGTGACAAACGAGTTTTGGTGCAATGGAGTTGCGGGCGTCATTTAGTCTATAAATAAATTCGAAAAACTAGATAATCTGACATTATCGTGTCCTGCACAAGGTCACATACGAGGTCAGCTCAAGCTTCTTGTACAGAATATCTAGAATAATAATATTAACCCATTAAAAAAATAAATAAATTGGATATAACTTCTGACACAGAGGTTATATTAGAGAGTGATTTTTAATAACATTGATTTCATGCTTTCGAAAAACTAGATAATCTGACATTATCGTGTCCTGTACAAACAAGGTCACATACGAGGTCAGCTCAAGCTTCTTGTACAGAATATCTAGAATAAAAATATTAACCCATTAAAAAAATAAATAAATTGGATATAACTTCTGACACAGAGGTTATATTAGAGAGTGATTTTTAATAACATTGATTTCATGCTTAAAACTTTTTCTAATTCGATCTAATCGCGAAATTAAAAATGAAAAACTAAAATTATTAAAAAAATAATTATCTCCCTACTTGATCACAGTAGGTTAACCAAATTTGGAGAAAAAGTAAAGTATTAATTAGTGCAATTTTTGGTATAAACTAAATTAATGTTACTTGATTAGTTTTTTTTTAAATTAATTTTTATGCAAATTTTTTACCCGGAAAAAAGCCAACTTTGACACTCTTTAAAAAATAACTACAAAGAATATCGAGCTCGGAGTTTTACCTTAATGTTTATATAGCTTTCGACTACAGTATAGTTCTTGCAATCTACGAGTGCGCGTGGTGGAAGTAACAAACCTTAAATTATCTTTTCTTTTCTGTTTTAGATAAATCAAAATTGGCTTTAATTACTTCCGAAACCTGTATCATCTAACATATTATATATATATATATATATATATATATATATAATTTCAGCAAAATAGTTTCAGCGGTTTGGGCGTGAAGAGGTAACAGACAGACAGATAGACACACTTTCGCATTTATAATATTAGTAAGGAAGTATGGAATATGCATATTATTATTTTTTCAATGTTACTAACGGACGCAATAAGAAGATGACAATAAAAAACAATAATATTACATTATTTGTGTTTATGACAGTTTACTCAGCTGGCAGCTCAGATGGTCCAATATCCCCTCACCAGTGGCATGCAAAATGGCAGATTTTGGCACATCTGTGGCTCCCTGGGAGGGGTTCCGCACAGTCCGAGGTTCCTACACGACCAGCATACACTAAAACTGCAATTTCTTGTTCCTTGGTCTTGCAGGAGCCCATAAAAGGATCTAAATCATTTTTTAATTAAATTTTCTACCTAGAAAATAGTACTTTTATGTTATATTTGACGGCAATAATGTTATACAGCTGGTATAATTACTGGGTACCAAAATGTTCAGTAGATTTTGGGTCATAATTTAATAATAAACCACTATGTAGCGAGCCAAGAGTATTTATTTATAACCTTATAGTACTACTTACAAAATAACATCACTCAAGTCATGACTCTCATACAAATATTTTATAAAATCAAAGATTAAAGTACAGAACAAAAATGGAGGCTGCCTTTCAAACAGCTTCAAGTAGGCTGTGTATTACATGATATCTTAAAGTAATTTCATACTCTAGGCGTTACAATACTACATAAACAATAAATTAAGGTTATTATCTGGGTGGTACAAGAGTATCAATATTGTAGGTTCAGTAAATAATATGTAGGAGTTACACAAAAAGATATCTGTTTTGTTCATGAAAAAACCTACTTTGATACTAATGCAATTTACAAAATAAGTAGTAACTTTTATCCACGGAAGTTTGATTTTCTTATAATTATAATTAACAAAGTACAAAATAAAATCCTCCAAATTACATGAATTAAAGGAAAACTGAGTAGAAACATGAAAAGAAAACTTGCAAAAATGCTAAAATTTTCATAAATGAGTGTAAGATTAGTATGGATAAGACCTTTTTCATCCAGTACTTGGATGCATTGAGCTGATAAGTCCGGGGCTTCTACTTTAACGTATGTCGTTTTATTGTACTGGTGAAAAAATAATCCTGTATATTTCCTATACAGTGTGTAACAAAAATAAGTGATAATACTTTAGGGTGCGTACGTGTTCCTTGTAGAGAGTTCACTGTGAAAGTAGCAGCGCTGAAAGATGAAATTCTTTTTCACTTTTGTATGGGCAAGGGAATGAGCATCACAAGTTTCCCCATCCAAAAGTGAAAAAAATTTTTGATCTTTCAGCGCTTCTACTTTCACAGTGAACTCCAACAACAAAATGATTCGGCTATTCCATGTTATGCGAACATTCTACTAGCGGCCATTAAAACTCAGAGGAGGCGTCTGTGAGGCCCCCCGATACGGGATGTCACCTGTCTGTGACAAAACCCTATTCGGGGCTCTAATCGGACGGTACTAGTTTTCGTCATTATTTAGAAATTAAAGAACGTTTTATTAGTGTTAGAGTTTAGTTAAACGAAACTACGTTAAATTATCATTACAGTAAAGTAATATGAACTGCATAAATATGTTATTTAATGCTTTAAAAGCCAAAATCATTGTGCGAGTAAGGGCCATGCACGGGTTAGATTGCCGTTTCAACTCTTTTTTTTTACTTCTATTTGTTAAACACACACTTCATTCTAATAAAAACTGAAAGATTACTTACATAATATGCACTTCCCAGTTCTTTTCAGCTATTAACTCTGTTTTTATAACTTTTTAACACTCTTTCAAACTTCGCTGTCCTTACTCGTCGCGGCCGTTTTTTGAAGTGAGATTTCGCATTCCGTCCTTGTCTACCGAGAACTCAAATGACGTTTGCTAGCTGTCTTGTTCTACTTAGACGCGTTTTAATAGGATAGACAAAGACAAAAGAAGTTTTATCGCTGTGTTTGCACATTAAACATGTGAGGGTACCCATCGCCCCGGAAAGGGATTGCGCACAGTATCGAAATTTTGAAGTGCGCCCCCTAGCGGGATTCGCCACTGGTGAGGGGATATAAGCTATTACAGGTGTGCGAGGAGCATATTATTCGTTAAATATAGCTTTGTGTACAATCATGGATATCTACCAGAGTCTGCATTGAAGAGTGACCAAAACATAGGGGTGACATTACGTCAGTATTTTTTCGGGATTTCCCCATTTTAGTAACATCAAAAATTTTAATCATTAGAAACAATTTTGGTAACGTTGATTCTAGATTTTAATCCAATTTGCTTAGGCTTAAAACGGAAACGGATAGTCATTAATTAAGTATACATATATATAAATATATATATATGTATATATATGTATATATATATATATATATATATATATATATATATATATATATATACAATAATATATATATATATATATATATATATATATATATATATATATATATATATATATATATATATATATATATATATATATATATATATATATATATATATATATATATATATATATTTTTTTTTTTTTTTTTTTTTTTTTTTGTTATAAATATCAATAATTCATATTGTTATTGTGAAGTTATAATTTTTATCATTATACTGGCTAAAGTGAACTAAAAGTATTTTGAAATAACTATGACAGAAAGGGGTGTAGATAATATTGCCGGAACATCTGATTTCAAATATTATTAATCTTTTTTCAGTTGAATAAACTCTTTTTGCGTATGGTTAGATACTCGTACTTAAGGAGTAAACTCCAGTCGTGCGTCGGAGCTGACACACTTTTCTCACTTTTTTTTACGTAGGTAAGTATTTATTAATAAGACTAGACTATATTTTATACACCAGATGTTAAGTTGAAAAATACTAAATAATAATATGAAGTAAGTCCATTAAAGAAAAAGTTTGATACAAAATCTGACCCCCTCTCTGTAGCGACGTAGTGACACCCGCCGCTTATTACTTTTTGTGTACAGAATTTTCATTTCTACAGTTTTATTACAATACGATAATATCTATAACGATTAAGTACGTAAATTACCCGGAGTAAGATTTAACTAGGATCCGTGCAAGTGAACCTTAACCCTCGGTTAGTCGGGTTTGCGAAAACGAGAAAAAAACTATAAACACCACATAATGCACTTAGCAAGCTTTTTATTTCATAAAACTCTTTGGCTGTAATATGATGAATTGCCACATAACACAATACCGTATCTTAAAAATTGATGATAATAATATGTAACTGTGATAAGCTATAACAGCCGCCTTTTTATTGACATTTTGAGATAAGTTTAACCCATTACGTATAAAAATCTACCTATTTTTGTACACAATCTATTTGTATCTTGTTATCACAATCTATTTGTATGTGTGATTATGATTCTATATTAGTTTCGTCCGTAAGCGCAATATTTGCACCACTGTAACTTATATATAAACTAGCGACCCGCCCCACTTTCGCGGTATGAAATATATTTTTTCAGTGGCTACTGAAAAAATTAATAAAATCGATAGCCTATGATCCTTCACGTGGTCTACTTCTTATCTGTGCCAAATAACATAAAAATTGCTCCAGTAGTTCGCGAGATTTCCCGTTTTCCACATTCTCCTATTAGTCTTAGCGTAATAAAATATTATAGTCTATTAGCCTTTCTCAATAAATGGGATATCTAACACTGAAAGATTTTTTCAAATCGGACTAGTAGTTCCTGAGATTAGCGCGTTCAAGTTAGCCCTTTCAAAACTAATTTTCTCCGTTTTTTCCACATTTTCCTTTATTTCTTCGCTCCTATTAGTCTTGGCGTGATAAAATATTATATAGCCTATAGCCTTCCTCGATAAATGGGCTATCTAACACTGAAAGAATCATCAAAATCCGTTGCGTAGTTTTAAAGACTAAAGGGAGCAAAGGGACATGAGCGAAAAAAAGCGACTATATATCTACCAATATACAATATACTAGAAATATGCATTTTTGTTCAATGAAATTGAATATAGGTCAAGTAGCCTATTGCCACTCATCTGAGCTCGCGTGCATGTATTGTGTGTTACAACTTACAGATGTGTTTATTCACGCTGGGAGTTTTCACACTAAAATGGATTTCTTTTGTGATTTTCATTGTATTTTAATGATGAATCAATTAAAACGTTCGTGTGTTGATTGTTATTGTTTTGTATCGCTTATATTAACTCTTTTTACTAGTAGAAGGGCTACAATGGATAAAAAATCGGCCAAATGCTAGTCAGACTCGCGCACGAAGTGTTCCGTATCGTTATAGAGCAAAAATAGGTGAAAAATTGTGTTTTTTTTTTGTATTGGAGGCTGGAGCCTCCCTTAAATTTTTATTTTATTTAAATATTATAATTAAATATTAAAGTAAACATATAATAAAGGACATTGTGAAAAATTTAAGAGCCTACATGTTGCCATTATTGATATAGAGCAAAAAAGGCCGAAAAAAATCACGTTTTTTGTATGGGAGCCCCCCTTAAATAATAATGTTATTTTGTTTTTTGTATTTTTTGTTGTAGCGGCAACAGAAATACACAATCTGTAAAAATTTCAGACGTCTAGTTATAGCGGATTTTGAGATACAGCCTGGAGAGAGACCGCGGGCAGACGGACAGACATCGAAGTCAAATTAATAGGGTCCCATTTTTACCCTTTGGGTACGCAACTCTAAAAAGGCAAATTACTTAAAATGTAAGAATGAAAATCATTACACTTTCTTTTTGTCTTACCTGCAATTAGGGGGTAAAAAAACTAGTAAATCTTACCCAGTCAGCACAAAAATGAGTGTTATCACGATTACAACTACTATTATAGCTACTGCTATCAACAATCTGTAGCTTTGATTCATTTTTAAAATAAAGATTTTTTTATATCACTGGTATATATTTATCACTTTATTAGTAGCGATATATTTTTCATATTTTTAAAACATTTTTCTGTAACAAAACATTTTTGTTTGATGGTTGTATTTTTTGGGAATTTCAATTTTGAATATTTAACACGCAATTTTTCAAATTTAATTCACTTCTAAACAAATATTGTGACATCTGCATACTAAACAGAATTGATAACAGACTGTTTTGTTGTCTGCCAGCAGTTGATTATTCTAATCACTGAAGATGCCGTGACGTATTTATCATTATTGTATTTACTTTGCTCAAAGTAATAAACGCCTGCTTCTTGAAAAAAGCAATAATTTTAGATATCCAGACAGAATTATAAACGCCTGCTTATATAAAATTGCAATTAATATTATAATGTTTGTGTTTTTCGCATACTTTCTTACTTTTAAATACAACTATAATAAAAATAATATCAATGTTGTTGTACTGCCGGTATTATAATTTATAATAATATTATAGCAGCGTTATCTTCTGAAGTTTTATGGAACTAAAAAGCGCCCCTTCAAAGTATTTACGGTGAAACGTTACGTAGTACGATGACGTGTGTACTGTTGCTGCGTATTTGATGTAGATGGCGCTGCACACTATAGTTAATCAGGGTAAGTTCGGATACAGGTTATGTCCGGATAATTCATCAAACTACAGTTACAGTACGGTACTACAATTTGCAGTAAAATATCAATAAAATATAAAAAGCCCCGTAAGAGCACCGGTAATCGTGACAACAATATAGAATACAATCGCATTTCCAAGAATCCCCAATCGAAGGATTTAAATCAATCATTGGCAATCCATTTTTTATAATATGCTTAGTGATAAAACTAACAGTATGTGTGATAAAAATAAAACATAAATTAAGTATGTAGCGTTTAATTTATTGCACTAGTAATAGTTTTTAATTCAGAAACGGCTTGTAATCGTCCTGTAAAATAAAATAAAAAAGAAATGAATTAATAATATTATATTAAGTTATTTTTCTAGCACTACTTTCACTGACGGAATCCGTGTCTGATATGGTACTAAACTATTCGACAGACGGACAAAACATTAAGGCCGTCCCCCGAGCAAACGACCTTGGCCATACATTTGCCGCGTTGCCGAGATCGCGCCAAAATCCTATTATTTTTACTTATCTTAGTTCAAAATTGTCCTAAAAAAAATTTAAACGGCGAATATGTAGTTTATGATATTGTCGATCTATTGGCGTGAGTTTCAAATAAAAGTAATTTGTAAATCCTAAGGAGATGCTGAATGAATGCTTGAATTTTAACAAATTGGTATTACTTTGGGAGCTGATATCATGAGTATAAGAAACAAAAATATAAAATTTAAAACGACAAAAGGAATGTTGATATACTGAAGATTATTGCTGTATTTTTATTATAACTTTGTAGCTTTCAGATTATGAGTTTATAAGGTTTTAAATACGGTCAATTACGGAATCTCCGGACGGAACGCCCTTAAGGGCCCGTTTCACCACTTCCTGATAAGTGCTGGATAGGCTATCCACAACTTAACTTGACAGATAGAATGAGTACCTGTCAAATAAGTTGTGGATAGCCTATCCGGTAGTGTGGATAGCATTTTTCATAGATATAAGTACGAACCTGATTATAAAACCACCACTTCCTTTTATTATTATTGTCATTCGACTGTGAAGCCGGCACCAACTGTTGAATAGTAGGCGCTCGGTCACTTATTTTGATATGGTCAAAGTCATTCTGGAAAAAATACTAATCATTAATACCTCAATAGCGATGTCTCATGTCTATTTATAGGACTCTAGACTAAGCAGTCTTTAGTATGTACCATCGAGGAAATTGATTCCTAGGCAGTTGACAGACCAACGTTATTTGGTCGGATCATGTCAATTCAATGTATGTAATTGTGATCTATCGGCTGGATTTGACGCAACGCGACCAAACTACGTAGGTCCCGCATCTGCCTAGGAATCCACTTCTCTAATTATAGTACCTTCCATCAGAGAACTTGATTCGAAGGTGGACTTTGTTAGTTGGATTTTTTTATTATGTAGATAATAATTATTTGGGGCCGTCTATGGGCTATTCGCCCATATCCTTTTTTTGCTATCTTTGTACATACAGGTTTTACGCACCAAGAATAATTATTGAAATAATATTATTAAATTGTTACTTGGTAGTTGGTTGGTACTTCAGCCGAGGGATACACGACCAATGTGGTCTTGACATAACCCGATCAAAAAGCATGGGTCTGCTTTAGATTACCATTAATTTCTATGACGATACCTATTACATAAGTGACGCTTTTTGTGCGTATAATTTGGTACCCCAGTATTATAGTACTATGTGGTACTACTAACATAATATATTCTGTGGCATAATAATATGGTTTTAGAATGTAGGATTGTATTCTTAGGAAAGTAACTCACTCTAGTATTCAAATAGTCGAGGAGTCGTTGTGGTGGTTCATAGTACTTTTTTCTTTCTTCTGACCTGGATTGTAGGTTTATAAGTACTGGTACCGGTATCGATTTTGCGGCCCTTAGTACGTTTCTGTTTTTCGGTATGGGCTGACTCTGAAAGTATAAGCAATAAGCATAGGTCTGATAGTCTGGTTAAAATTTAGTTTGTTATTATTTTTAGCAATATTCCGCGAAATAAACTTCCACCTTTAAGTAAATGAGTGAGTGCACGCATAGGCATGCGTACAGCACCTCCCTCCTCCCACACTGCCTATGCGTACACTCGCATGCAAGAAATTGCAAACACCACCACCACACAAGCAATAATGTTGGCAAATCCGTGCAAGGCCCCTCACCACCATGCAGGTTGAAAACCTCGACGCGCGTTTTCGCTCCAACACCGGAGCATCCTCAGGATGTGGACTCTACGAACAACTTGACGGACGTTGTTCGTAGAGTCCACATCCTGAGGATGCTCCGGTGTTGGAGCGAAACGCGCGTCGAGGTTTTCTAGGTTGGTGGTGAGGGGACTTGCACGGATTTGGCAACATTATTGCTTGTGTGGTGGTGGTGTTGGTGCAAGTTTATTTCGCGGAATATGGCTAAAAATAATAACAAACTAAATTTTAAGCTATGGATTTCCGCAAAATAATGCCTGATTCCATTAACTGAATAGTCGAGTGCTTATATAATAACTAGACGTTCCGCGCGGCTTCGCCCGCGTAAATAAGACATTTCACAGAAAAATTACTCCAAAAAAAGCCTATGATCCTTCACGTGGTCTACTTCTTATCTGATCCAAATAATAGAAAAAATGCTCTAGTAGTTCGTGAGATAAGCCCTTTCAAATAATTTCCCCCGCTTTTTCCACATTTTCCTCTATTTCTTCGCTCCTATTAGTCTTAGTCTGATAAAATAGAGCTTATAGCCTTTGTTGATAATTGTGCTATCTAACACTGAAATATTTTTTTTAAATCGGACCAGTAGTTCCTAAGATTAACGCTTTCAAATGAGCCCTTACAAATAATTTTCCCTGTTTCTTACACATCTTCCTCTATTTCTTCGTTTCTATTAGTCTTAGCGTAATAAAATATAGCCTGTAATAGCCTTTCTCAATAACTGGGCTGTCTAACACTGAAAGAATTTTTAAATCGGACCAGTAGTTCCTGAGATTATCGCGTTAAAATAAGCCCTTTCAAATAATTCCCCCCCGACATTTTCCTCTATGTCTTCGCTCCTATATTTTGTCTTAGCGTAATAAAATATAACCTATAGCCTTTCTCCATAAATTGACTATCTAACACTGAAAGAATTTTTCAAATCGGACCAGTAGTTCCTGAGATTCGTGCGTTAAAATAAACTAACTAACAAAACCTTCCGTTTTATAATATTAGTATAGACTATACAGGGTGTAACAAAACTTAGTGATAACTTAACTTAGTGATAGCAACTTTAGGGTGTGTACGTGTTCCTTGTAGAGAGTTCATTGTGAAAGTAACAGCGCTGAAAGACCAATTTTTTTCACTTTTGTATGGGAAAGCGCCCCAGCTACACGAGTTCCCCCATACAAAAGTGAAAAAAATTTTGTCTTTCACTGCTACTTTCACAGTGAACTGGATACAAGGCACCCTAAAGTATTGTCACATAGTTATGTTACACCTTGTATAACTAAACTTATTTTTTCTTTAGGAAAAAAATTAGTACTTAAGTAAATTGGTTATGCCTTTCAGAATTAGTATTCCAAATATTATCTGAATAGTTTAGAAGTGTTAAGATTATAAAAAATCGGCCAAGTACGAGTTTTACTCGGGCACGAAGGGTTCCGTACCACTACAGAGCAAAAATAGGCTAAAAATTGATTTTTTGTATGGGAGCCCCCCTTAATTATTTAATTTATTTAAATTTTATTATTAATTATATATGTACATATATAAATAAGTATTTTGTGAATATTTCAATTGCCTATGGGTTGCCGTTATTGATTAAGAGCAAAAAATTGCAAAAAAATCACGGTTGTTGTATGGGAATTATTTATATTTAATTTAATATTTAATTTATTTTGTTTTTAGTATTTAATGTTATAGCGGCAACAGATATACACAATCTGTGAAAATTTCAGAAGTCTAGCTATTGCGGTTCTTCAGTTACAGCCTGGTAACAGACAGACGGACAGACATCGAAGTCTTAGTAATAGGGTCCCATTTTTACCCTTTGGGTACGGAACCCTAAAAACGATACTAATTAAGTATTCAATAAAATAATAATGTGTATAGTTACAGCTTTTTGTTATTATTATCCATTAGTTTAATTAACTTACTTTCGCATTTGACAACTCTGCAATTTTGTTTGAATTTATTTTGTGGTCTTTTTCGTTTGATTCATCGAATTTTATTTCTTCCTGCTTTTTGGGTTTGTCGTCTGCCAAAATTATAACATACTTCTGAAAATATGAAAGAAAACATTATAATAAATTAGATATTAAACAATTATATTAAATTTAAAAACATAATATTTTTTTTATTACTAGATGTTTCTCCATATTTTGTTTATATTGCACCAAACTCCTTTTGTTTACGTTAATTTTTCCACATATTTTTTTTAGAACAGATTTTAATTAAATTTACTTACGAAATTCAATTAAAATCTGTTCTTTGGTAGAGATAAACTACGATAACATGGCGCGCCCCTCCAAAATTCAAAACGTTTGAAAGTAAGAATATTTTTTGAAAATATGTACATAGCGCCAGTCGCCACCATTAAGTGAAATACCACGAGTACTGGTTGATTGGTTGAATACTTACAACTACATACAAACGTTTTCCTTTCATAAGGATGTGACTACACATATTGAAACAGTAATTTGAAGGGGCGCGCCATGTCACAATAGGCACACAATTTTTCGCATATCTGCTTGCTATAAACTAGGGCTACTGGGGTATACAATTATGACTTACAGACTGTACAGGGATAAGTTTTTTATTGATATTTCTTGTTTCCATAGTATCATCGTAGTCTTTCTGAAATCATAATGTTATAATTAAATAGCGTAGCGTAGCTTATTCGCTTTCTTTATGAAAATAAAAGAAAATATGGAAAATAATAATTGCTACCATGATTGCTCTGTCTATATACAACAAAATATGTAATGTCTACTAGTAAACTTACTAGGTGGACTGATTTGCTGCAACCCAGCCGACAGTTTTAGTACTGAGTAATTATAAAAGAAAAAATACGTGTATTTTTATTTTTAACAAGGATCAATATATCAAAATTTGGCAGGAAGGTTTAATTGCACCCTGCATATAGCCAAATAAAGGTACGAAAGTTGCCCGCATACTTTTATTTTATAGATGTTACATCCTGTCATTCGAGTAACACGCGCGCTGCCAGGAGCATGTTGACACCCGCATGCGGACCAAATCCGGGCGCAAGTGACAATACACGTCACGCATGACATGAAAAACTTCCATAGGAAGAAAAATAAAACACTGTAACTGTCACCTGCAGTCATCCAGCAGTATTTCCGGAGTCCGGACCAATACGACCTGCAAACCTTCAAGAATAGAGCGTATTCTATCTTAAAAGGCCGACAACATATCTGCAGCACTTACCTAATGTTGATAGTGTCCATGGGCGACGGTAGTCGCTTTCCATCAGATGACCCGTTTGCTCGTATGCCCCCTTCTTTAAAAAAAAAAAACGCTTACCCTAGTATCTGGAAATTTTGATCTCATGACACCCTCACTTTCCTCCATCGCCATTACACCCAGTACGAAAACTGTTTTTGAATTTTTTGGTTTTTGTTTTGGTTTTTTTTGTGGCTGCAGAACATAATTATTATGGAATATTACTAAGAAATTAAAGATGCATTGGAATATTATATGTACATAATCTTCGACGCTACGCTACGATGTTTTTAAATACGAAGACGCTTAATAATTAATTACATATACATTAAACATAATATATTGTTATTGTGTCAGATACGGTAGTTCTTAGTCACTTCGTATGTTAAAAATACTGCAACAACCGCACTTTTGCGTGCATTAAAATTAGCCTACACGCACCGACGTGCTCGACGGCTCTATAATATTATAAGTTGCCGTATATAGTACGGGAACCCTAGAACAATTTTTTTGTGATTATATTCGTAGCTAAGAAGCAAATTTTTTGTGAGTAGCTACATTTTGATAAGACGAACAACATTTTTATTTTCGAAAAATCTCTAAAGTGGTAGCTTACAGAGATAGAAAGGATTTCATACGTTGACTTGATGGTACCTAAAATATGGATTGTTTTATTTGTAAGACAAGTTTTCTCTTAAATTATATTATAACTGTTAACCTACCAATTAACAAAAAATCTGCTGGTTAGGGTTCCGTTTTGGGGTTCTGTAATCAACAAAACTTGGTTGACTAATGTACCCAAAAACGGAACCCTAACCAGCTAATTTTTGAAAATAGGTAGGTTAATAGTTATGTAATTTAAGAGTAATCTTGTCCTACAAATAAAACAATCCATATTTTAGGACCATCAAGTCAAATTATGAAATCCTTTCTATCTCTGTTAGCTACCACTTTCGAGATCGTTCGAAAATTAAAATGTTGTTCGTCTTATCAAAATGTAGCTACTCACAATAAATTAGCTTGTTAGTAATCTCAAATAAAAAATTGTTCTAAGGCGGGGAGCCTAACTCACTAATAACCACAGGTTATAACCATCAATTTAAGATTTCGTAATCGTGCTATCCAAACTGAAGTCGACGCGACAAGACGCCTGTGTAAATTTGGAAGCTCTAAATACCTATATTGCAAGAGTGTAACCGACCGGGACAAAATATGTACAATAAAATGGTTTAAGCCAATAATTTATACATTTGTATCTAAATTATATATCTATACATATTATAATTAAAAATATTTTTCCATGTTTTCGAGTTTTAGCGAGAAATTAAAACTCGAAAACAACTGAACCGATTTGACTAATTACCAATTTTAGTATGATTGGAAAATTCGTGGAAGTCTAGGAAATGTTTTAGGAAGAAAGTGATAAGAAAACTTACGTTACAAGATTCAGTATCGCCATCTGATCCAGACTGACAAGTATTAACAACAAAATTTTGACTCGGATTAAGAACAACATTGCTTTTGAAATTCAAATAGTTTTCGTCGCTTGAATCTTCGTCAACTCTCTTATATTTCCTCCCGGAGGACTGAAAAATTTTTAGAATTAACATGTTAAGTTTTTTTAGTAACAATAACACCCGCACCGGTTTTGGTGACGATGGCCGGTTTCATTGAAAACAGACTTGGCACGCAGGAGTAATTTTATAGTGCCCAGGTGTGTGCGCAGTACACAAAAGCACTCTCTATTCCTTTACTCTCATAACCCAGTGAAACGGACGACCAACATGACTTGCGAGAGATCAGGTTCAGGACCGACTTTTTACATACCTATGCGACGCATGGAACATCTTGTCACACAATCAGTGACAGTGATCTTGCATTATCCTAACCAATAACATGTTTCCAACGCGGGAATCGAACTCACGACCTCCGAGTCAAGCGCCCCGCTCTAAACCACCACAACGGAGGCGTTAGGCCGTGCTTCCACTGAAGTGGAGCGGAGCTTAGCGGTGCCGAATTGACCTATCACCATGCTCGAAATCTTCGCTCCGCTTCACTGTCATTCAATTGATTGGTCAATTCGGGCACCGCTAAGCTCCGCTCCGCTTCAATGGAAACGCAGCCTGAAGTTTAGTTAGGCTGTTTAATAATGTTCAGTGTTCACATTACTAGACTCGAAGATATTCTGCAAGTAGCTTTGATCTCTAATACATTTTTTGCCTGTTTTGTAAGAGTTCTATGGCTCTAGTGAAAAGAACAGAGAATACTGTATAATTAGGTTACAGACGATAAAAGTTGTCCACAGTGATTGCATCTACTTCACTATCGCATCACTCTATTTATTTTATCTTTAGCTGGAAGAATATGCCACGAGGTATTAAGCCTGCCTTTGTACCGTGCAAGATGTTTTAAATAAAATACTTATAATTTAAAAAGTTTCGGTGTGACGACATGAAATTACGAGCAATATGTAAAATTGTAATATTTACAGGACTATGTCTTAGATCATGTTATACTAAACAAGTATTACCTAATATATCTTAATCAACTTTATATACTAAACAAGATCTCGTTTCTGAAGATGTTCTGAATTTCTGCGCTTCTTTGAAAGTAACTATTATAGAAGTTTAATGAAGAAACAAAGTATGTAATTTTTGTTACATTGCAGAAGTTCGGAGTTTATTAGCTGGCGTCTTTGTTGGGAGCTATACCCCTTTCAGAGTTCTAGTATAGCTTGTCTAACAAGATCTCGACCTAGTAGGACGAGTTGAACATGACTTGTAAATTCTTAAATTTTTTATAGGAAAACTCGTCGTCCAATGTAAATTTTAACGGTCTTACTACATAAGATTTAAACACCCGTTGAACAGTTGATTAGAGAAAAATTCCATACAAAATGTCTCAAAACAACTGTTCAACAGATGTTTAAATCTTTTGTGGTAAGACCGTAAAAGTTTAAGGGGTTGTTTCACCACTTCTTGATAAGTGTCGGAAAGACTATCCACCACTTAACTTTACGGGTGAGTATAAAGAATCTGTCAAATAAGTTGTGGATAGCCTATCCGGTACTTTATCAGGAAGTAGTTAAACAGGCCTTTAATTATATTTGGGTGTGGTGTGCAAATTTGTTATGAAATGTTGAATATCTGTTGAGGATTGTATGGATGTACTATTTAATACGTGGTCTACTTTTAACTGTGCCATAACATAAAAATTTCTCCTAAGTTCGTGAGACAAGCCCTTTCAAATAATTTTCCACGTTTTCCCCACATTTTCCTCTGTTTCTTTGCTACTTTTAGTTTTAACGGGATATTAATATATTATAGCCTATAGCCTTCCTCAATAAATGAGCTAACACTGAAATAATTATTTTTCGGACCAATAGTTCATGAGATAAGCGCGTTTTAACAAACAAACAAACTCTTCAGCTTTATAATCTTAGTATAGACTATAGGCGACCAATTCTAGAGAGTACACGAGCCCATTTTTTTTAAACTTACCTCATCCCCACCATCCCCGTCACTATCATAATCACGTGACCTTCGGAATCCCGTGTTGATAATCCTTTCGTTGTTACCGATGCTGAAAAATTAAAATAAATCATTTAGCTCTTATTGCAATTTTTGTTTTCATAGCTTTGCGTTATTAGTGTAAGTCATCCTACGCATTGAGGTTTGGGTTATATTATTGTCCACCTAAACCTCATTTTAAAAATTCTTTTATGATGTGAATTTGCCTAGCAATCAAAACCTTATTAAAACTCTTTTATGCAACATACATTCTTATTTTAGGGTTAGTTCCCGAACCGGTGGTAGACATATTCAGTAGTAAACTACGTTCTGAAAGTATTTGATTCAAATCTATTCAGATTTTTTTATATCAATTTTGTCGGGCTACATCAAACCCAAGCGTGACTGATATTGAATTAAGTTAATATAAACTAAATGCAGCACGCATTTAGTTTCTGCCATCCGCCTACTAATCAATTTCTCTTATCGTACTTGTTAAACACAACTTGCCTAACTCCTATAGACTTGATATTCCCGTACACTCTCGCGCCGTCTTCTAGTTCCTTATTAGGGTACCTGATAGCAGACCTCAAGGAGTCCATGTCTGGTCTGATCAGCGTGTGGCCTGGGAGGATGTCTCTGGCCCGGGGAAGGTCACTCACGACGGAGGGGAGAACCACATGCTTGGACACTCCAATGGGATTGTTGAAGGTTTCCATCTGAAAATACTCTTATGAGTAACCAGCTGAACCGGCAAACGTTATTTTGCAACTTATTATGTATATTATAAAGGGTGTAAAAGGGAAATTAAATAATGGGGATTGTCCTTTTTTTTTTTAATTTTGCTCATTACAAAAACATTTCGAGGAATAAGGTCAGTGATCGTTTTTCTGTATATAAACGAAAAAAATACCCATTAGTTATTTATATTTTTGAACAAATATGTTTAACCTTAGTTCCTTCAAGTTAGTAATCTTCAATGGCGTTAAATTAGCAATAAATTCGACCAACATTACGTTTCGAACTTTTGGTAAGCTTCTCGTTCAGCTTTCACATAATGAGAACTTGTATTTGACGAACCAGCCATTATAAATAAGATTGAAAGGAAAAAAAACATACTGCAGAGGTCAATTGGCCGCCGATGATGACGTCAGAACAAAACTTTAAAAATTTATTGAGAAAAAACTAGCCAATGAATTTCAAAATTATTTAATTTATATTCTTAAAATACCGTATTTTAACGAAAAAAAAAATATAAAAAGTACATGGGATTTTTTTGGACAATGCCAATTCAGAGTTTGTAAGAACGCCCTTTATAGAGTTCACTGTGAAAGTAGTAAAGTTGAAAATGTGTAACTTTTTTAAACTTTTGTATGGGAAAACTCATGAAAGCTGAGAGGTGCTTGTCCATACAAATCATAAAAAAATACTCTTTAGGCGCTGCTATTTTTACAGCAGACTCTATACAGGGTGTAACAAATTACAAAGCTAAGTGATAATAATTTAGGATGTGTATTGTGTACCTGTTCCTCGTAGAGAGTTCATTGTGAAAGCGCTTATGGAGCATATTTTTTTCACTTTTTTATGGGCAAGCGCCCCAGCGTCACGAGTTTCCTCATACAAAAGCCAAAAAAAAAAAATAGTCTTTCCGCGCTGCTACTTTTACAGTGAACTCTATATAAGTGTAAAGACTACAATCTAAAGTATTGTTACTTTTATTACGCCCAGTTTATTATATTATTATCAATGTTGTTAAGCCCCTTCCATATTTTGTCTAACAAAACTCGTCCAACCTATAATACCAGAGGTGACGAGATGTATATTAAGTCTTCACTGAATTTACGCCACAGCTTATGAAGTTATGAGCTGTAAGCGAAACAAGCGAAAGCGACGCGTCTAATTTTATTAGCGAAATAAGCGAAAATGACGCGTCTAACTTTACAAGCGAGCTTAGCGCTTGTTACTAACAGCTTGTGAGAATAACTTAAGGGGCCGGGTACCGCTGGAATTTCTCATACAAACGTAATACCAAAATCATTTTCTCATACGAAAATATTTAACATGTTTGAATTATTTTTCAATTTAAGATAGTAATTACCTAGGTTCCCTACACAAAAATTTACTTCAAAATATTTAAACAAAAAAAAATTTTTTTTTGTTGAAATTTTTTTTTAATAAATTTACTACTAAATATTGAAACACTAAAAAATAGAGTAAAACACTAAAAAATATATAAATAAATAGTAAATTTACTACAAATTATTTAATTTCTAAAAAATATTTTTTAGTATTTAAATATTTAGTAGTAAATTTACTATTTATTTATATATTTTTTAGTGTTTTACTCTATTTTTTAGTGTTTCAATATTGAGTAGTATATTTACTAAAAAAAAATTTTAAACAAAAATTTTTTTTTTTGTGTTTAAATATTTTGAAGTAAATTTTTGTGCAGGAACCTAGGTAATTACTATTCTAAACTGAAAAATAACTCAAACATGTTAAATATTTTCGTATGAGAAAATGATTTTGGTATTACGTTTGTATGAAAAATTCCAAGGGTACCCGGCCTCTTAAGCTTGAATTCCCGACACATATTAGTGCAAAATATTATGCTTTCGTATCAGTAAATCGTACATTTATACTAAAGTATCTCAAGTCTCGACACCCGGCAAAATCAGTTTTTGTGCGTAAAGAGGTAACAGACGCTCAGACAGACATTTTTACATTTTTAGTACAGATCTTAAAGTATTATCAATTTGTTTTGTTCCACTCTGTACAAGTTTTTTCAAATCAATTGAAATAACATTAAATAAAGCGGTTAGAACATTTTTCTATGGAGCCTGGCCTAGCCTTCTGGATTTTTTTTAAATTTCCGAGCACGATAAAATTTGTACTTATATTTGGATAGAGGACACATAAACAAACAAAAACTATGATATAATATTGTATCTTAAAGTGTCACGTTTCCGAGACATTTACGAGTAGAAGTAAAGATCGCCATATGAATCCAAAGGACACAAAATAAGGCGATCTTTACTTCCAAATATCTCGGGTCTTGAAAAAAATCAAGACGGCCGGTGGCTAGATATATGCCACAAAGGTTCGTACCCCTTTAAAAATAATATATTTTAATAATATTTCAATTGATATAAGCTATGTGAATTGTGAAGTCACTGAACCATTCAGTGTCGATAGTCAATGTTTTGTGTTGTTTTTTACACTCTGTATAATGCACATTACCTAATAATATTATGCGATATGTTGTAATATTTACCGACTCATGGTCCGGCTGCCGCAGCCAGCTCGACCCCTCACATTGCAGAAAAAACTGAAACATTGATAATCCACTTTAAAGTCCTACTTACGCCTAGTTTTTAGTGTTTTTGACAGATACATTAATATTATATAAAGGCGCCTCTCCTGTCATGCGTGTTGTCACCCGCGCGTGGATCGTCCGCATGCGGGTGACAACATGACAGAAAAAAAACATGTATGAAATAATAGGATCATTTTTGGGGACCAGCCAGCTTAGCAAGCACCAACGAGATATCTCACTCTCGAGATAATTAAAAACTACTCGTCTCATAATGTAAATATCTCGACATTATTTCGACAAAACTCGATAAAAATGTGTTATTTCGATGATAGATCTACAAGAGAAAGAAATGTTTGTCATGCTAGGGTCAATAGAGATGAAGAGACAAACCATCAAACATCGAGAAAACATGTAGACAAAATTTTCTCATTTGCGCATCTTAGGCCGGCTGATCCGCGCGCGGGTGAAGACACGCATGATATAAAAAACACACTGAAAAGTTATAGCTATGGATGTATGGTCATATCTCATAGTAATTAAAAATTATTATTAATTGTCCAAACGCGTGCGGCGTGACCAATCAACAATGCTACTGAAAGAAGAGAGTTCGAAAGTTTTTAAGCTACCAGAGTAATTTTTTCACCGATATTTCTATTTTTGAATAGTCCTTTACTTATCAACAAGAGAAAATAAAAATCGGCCAACTGCGAGGCGGACTCCCGCACGAAGGGTTCTGTACCATTATAGAGCAAAATTAGGCCGGTGTTTGTTGTATGGGAATCTCCCATAAATATTAAGTTCATTTTGTTTTTAGAATTTTTTGTTATAGCGGCATCAGCTAAACACAATCTGTGAAAATTTCAACTCTCTAGCTATTACCGTTCTTGAGTTACAGCCTGAAGACATACAGACAACGAAGTCTCAGTAATAGGTTCCCGTTTTTACCCTTTGGGTACGGGAACCCTTAAAATATTCTTCATGTCTATTGTACGAGAAACGAAGCTGCAATGTTGATTATAGACAGTAGAATTCCTCAATTCTACTTACTTACTTAATTAGCTCAGAAATTAACGAGCTAATTAACGTCACTATTGTTCCACGAACTTCAATCTCTGCCTCTTTGCGCCAAAGATTCTTCAGCTTTCATAACATGAAAAGTATTTGATTTCAAGAAACAACAAGCTCTTTATCGATATTAAGGTCAGTTGTAAAATGTCGGGACTTCGCTTACGCATTAATGAGGGTATGTTCACTGCATAAGGGTATTCTATCAGATGACACGCGCGTTTTGCAATCAAGCAAGAGCGCGGTGACCGAATTAAGAAATTCCGTAACGAATAACACCTAACATTCGTCTAATGTCGTTTCAGTAGGCAGACTTCGGCTCGGTGTGGCTCGTCGCACCGACCAGCACAGCGGTGCGGTGACCAGGATCGCGCTAAATTTATTCAACCGAACCGCAAGTGAAACTCGGACGTTGATCGACTAAGGCTACTTAAGAGTCTAATCGAAGAGCTAAGGCTGCTTAGGAGACTAATCGGAGAGCTAAGGCTGCTTCGGAGAACTAAGACTGCTTAAGAGACTTATCGGAGAGCTCAGGCTGCTTCGGAGGGCTAAGGCTGCTTTAGAGTCTAATCAGAAAGTCAAGGCTGCTTAAGAGTCTATTCGGAGAGCTAAGGCTGCTTAAGAGTCTATTCGGAGAGCTAATGCTGCTTCGGTGAGCTAAGGCTGCTTAAGAGTCTACTCGGAGAGCTAATGCTGATTCGGAGAGCTAAGGCTGCTTAAGAGTCTATTCGGAGAGCTAAGGCTGCTTTAGAGAGCTAAGGCTGCTTAAGAGTCTATTCGGACAGCTAAGGCTGCTTAAGAGTCTTTTCGGAGAGCTAAGGCTGCTTTCTTAAGCAGAGGTAGACTCTTGTCTAATCGGAGAGCTAATGATATATTTTTAGGACTATGAAAAGTACAAAATATAATAAAGACATAATGTAAGGATGTATATTTTAATGGTGGTGATTATGATGTGGATAAAATATGTGATCTGCATAGTAGCATAATAATAATAATGATTTAATAATAATCTTTTATTGCAGGCAATAAACCCTTATAAAAATGCGGTATGCGCTATTACACTGCACCCTGATGCTACTCCTTACAGATTTAGAGCAGTTGGCCCAAAGCTGACACGTATAAAAGCATTGACAGTATGCTCTAAACAGTGTCAACGTTGCCTCAACGCTGCAACGTGCAAAACGGCGCGCGAGCATGTTACACCGAACGGCCATTGCCCGTCTCTCACGAACAATGTCTTCATTGTCAGACAGATTCTCGGTCAGAATGTGTCCCAGGTATAGGAAACGCTCGACTCACTGCACTACTGCTCCATCTAAATAAACCGGCGGGACCCTCTCCGGACTCTTGTCAGCCCTAAACACCATCATCTGCGTCTTAGCAACATTGTATTTGAGACCATGGCTTCTAGCGGTCTCACAAATGCCGAGAAGACGTCTTAATCTATAATTATAAAATTACATGTCCTGACTGACTGACTGACTGACTGACTGACTGATTCATCATCGTTGAGCAAAAACTGTTAAAGTTACAGCCACTAAATTTGGTAAGTAGGGTTGTTTTATTGAGTAGACACCCACTAAGAAAGAAATTTTGAAAATTTTACCCCGAAGGGGGTGAATAGGGGTTGAAAGTTTGAATGAAAGTTCGTCATTTCCACGGTCATTTCTTGAGTTAGAAACATGCAACTTTTTTTTTGGGTTACTGATTAAATATAAATGGATACGTGTTTAAGCGTTTTTGGAAATTCTACCCCCAAGGGAGTGAAATAGGGGTTGAAAGTTTAAATGAAAGTCCGTCATTTCTTAAGTTAGAAACATAAAAGTTTATTTTTGGTCTGCTGATTATAAATGAATGGATAGGTATTTAAGCGTTTTTGGTAATTCTACCCCCAAGGGGGTGAAATAGGGGTTGAAAGTTTCAATAAAAGTCCGTCATTGCTTAAGTTAGAAACATGAAAGTTTATGGACGTTTGCGTATGACATTTGCTTAAATAGGTACCCTTTGTTGAACCACGAAAAGGGGAAAACTATCCACCTTTATTTTTATACTATGTTAACGCGGACGAAGTTGCGGGCAACAGCTAGTCTAATATAATATTAAGTAATAATAATAATAATAATTTATTGAAACAACCATACATGCATCTGTTACAAAATAATTTTACAGGTACATTATATTATTTTAAGATTACAGACGTTTTACTGCCGAGTTTCTTTGATGTCTGCACTAGGCTGAGCCTGTCCTGCAGATCACCAAAATAGTATCTTAATAAAAAATATAAAAAAGTAACTAATTACTAAAATTTATAAAATAAATAATTTATAATATTATCATTACCGCGCTGCGTTCTGTGTGTGATTATGCATGTGATTATTTCTATCTATATATTTGTTCTTTCTCGTCATAATCTAAAATGGCTTTTAGCCATCTTATTACTTTTTCTTTTACTTCTTTTAATGAGCTGTCTTTTATAATGCATTCCCTGTTTATTTTATTATATATGAATGGGTGTAAATATGGACCAAATCTAGAAGATATCCGCGGTAATGGTAGCTTTAATATTCTTTTTTTGCGCAATGTTTCGTAATCTGGAGATTTAAGAACAGCACGATGTTCCTTGACAATAACGCGCTTCTTTAAACAACGCTGAAACTCTCTAACATGTATAATGATTAAGGAGTCTGAAGTTCTGTTCAGTACCTTCGGAAGTATACCACGGGGTTTTTAACTGTGGTGCAAAATCTTACTTTTTGGTAGCTGAAAAAATGTAGCTAAGGTAAAGCTAAGGTAGATGAAAATAATGCATCACAAAAAACTAAAATATCCATAGCCGAACATACTATAACCTTCACCTTTCGAAATCGGTTAAGAAGTCGAATATTTGAGATTATAATTATTACTTTTTAAAAGTGTATCGGCACAAGAACCTAGCGTTTTACGCATTATCAGCGGTTCCCATTTTGAGTGCCACCGCCGCGCCGGTAGCCGTTGTTTTAAATATCGGCTGCCGGCAGTATATTTACTGCCAGTTCCCATTACTGATATTTTTGGGAGCCGGCGCCGGCAGCGGATGCACTCCCTAATCGAAACCCTCACAATCAATTCGAGTACGAGTTCGAGTTCGAGTTCGAATTCAAGTTGGACACAAAACACTACTTCCAAGGTTTTACGATCAGCACGAGAATCTGACGCGAGTTTCACAGTTTTTACCCATCCCACAAAAGTGCTCAACGCCGCTAAAGAAGTTTTCACTTCAATAATATTATAATATACTAGCTTTCCCGGTGAACTTCGTGTCGCTTTAAAACCTTCCCTGGACTTCTACGAATATTTTAGGACTAAAATCATCCCAATCCGTTCAGCCGTTTCCGAGTTTTAGCGCGACTAACACATTTGAAAATCCATTTTATATATAAGAAGATAGAAGTTTTGGGTGAAATAAAGCCAACAAATTTACAATAAGTACGATAATTATAGTAAAATTTTTGTAGAAAAAGTTGGGATGGCTTACGGTTATAAGAAGTTTGACCGCGTGCGTCTTCATTCCTCGCTGGTGTTGTAATTAGACGAATAATGAAACTTGGCCGGCGTGAAATTGAATTTCATTTCTGATTGAATTACTCTTGTAACTCTATAAGTAAGTAAAGAAAGTATAGCTTGAATTTAATCGTGCGTTAAAATACTAACCCGATTAGGTATACTATTTTAATCATTACTGCAAAGTCATCGATCGATCCAGTCGGTTTCCTGTAAAACTTTAAAACATAAAAAAAATTCAATAAAGAGAGTTTAAAATACAAAGCGTACGACGTCACACTATGGCGGACAGTGTTTTCGGCGCCATTTATGAGGCATATTTTTCAATTAGCATTTTTTGGGTTTTACTGTGTACAAAATTAAAATATTAGTTTTTTTTGTGAAAATGAATGATTAAGAAGCGATTAACATGAAGAAAAAAAGTAGGTCAAGTAGCCTATTACCCATAGCATAACACGATTGGTCAACTTTTTTAACACAGAATAATCAATCAAAAAGACCTCTGTAAAAAAAGGAATTCCTATTTTGCCAACAGAGGAGAGTGATTTAAGCTTCCAAAATTTGTACATAGATTGGTTCAAGCATTCACTTTAATTTGCCCATAGCTTATATGAAATGTATTTATGGTTTTTATTACGCGACAAAAATCATTTTGTCGCTTACGCCCTTTCCATTTTTTGCCCGGCCTCTCATAGAAAACAAGCAATCTAAAATCCTACTCAAAGTATCTCCATATCAAATTTCAGCAAAATCAGTTCAGCAATTTGGGCGTAAAGAGGTAACAGACATACAGACTTTTGCATTTATAATATCAAGTAAGGATAGGTAAAAATTATTATAATAATATCTATGGACGCTTCACACCACGTCAGTCTGGCCCCGTGATAAGTACCTAAAGGACTTGTGTTACAGGTACCAGACAACGGAAATATATTTATTTATATTTAATACTTTTATACTATACATATATTTAAGATTTTTATTATATCATACACATATTTAATACACATCCAGACCTGGGAACATTGAAAACTTTTTGTTCCATCGGCGGGATTCGAACCCGCAACCCCCGGCTTGAGCGTCCAATGCGCTTACCACTGAGCCACAGAGGTCATAATCATTAATTTTACATTTTGCTAGTCTCGCTAAAACTCGAGAAAAACTGAACCGATTTGGCTAATTCTAAGGTCTTAAAATTAATATTCATGTAAGCCAGGGTCATCTAGTTAGAATTTATAAATTCCAACTCATGAGACGAGACACAAACCGTCTTTTATGACATAATTTCTAAGTGATTTCGTGAATCGTTTACTAGTTCGGACTATTATATTCAGGTTAGTTTGTAACCCGGTGAATATGTCCAGTCAAGTCAACGTAAATGGAAAATGAGACGTATGTCACCAGCAGGAAATGTACGGTCACAGACACATCAAATGTCACATAACTTGGACCTTAATACAAAGCATTAAAGTCCAAACGCAGTGCGTGCTTGCATGTCCATTGCCCAGTGAAATTTTGTGGGCAAATAAATTTGGTCACTTTTAACGAACAGCCTAAATTGAAGAGCGTTATGCAAATAAATGAATGAAAGTTAACTAGACTTGTCATTAAAGTACCTAGTTTAATTTACACTGTTTTTTGTCTTTTTTCTTTTGTGACTTTTACCAGTCCAAAAACTCGGTAGTTTAGTTTTGGACTGAAAAAACTAAAAAGGCCATATCCACATTCTGTCGGAGCCCACAAACTAATACGAGTTTTGAGGCATACTGCAGTCAAATTCTAATATTTCAATAATCATAACAAGATTGTTCTGCCTTATTGCTGTAATATTATAAATAATAATTATTATTGTCATAGTAAAACCTTTACTTAAATGCCACAAGTACATGTCCTTGATATCAAACTCATAGTTATTATAACTCCCATTCAATACTAATCTTGGCTGATACGTTCTTCTCGTCTAAAGATTATATTTCGTCGTAAGTATTTATCTTTAGACGAGAAGAACGTATCAGCCAAGATTAGTATTGAATGGGAGTATGAAGTATGAACTATGAGAGCGATTTACTTTAGGCTCGATTATGTGGGTCCTCGTGAACGAGCGGTTTGGCCGCTACTACTACTTATGGTAAAATTGCTTGGGATCTCGCGGTGTAGATGGTAAATCGCGCGTTCGGACGGACATACACAAAACACGAAGAAGACGTCACTGCGCCTGAGGGTCGAGCGTCTGTAGTGCGAGACTGCAGACGCTCGACCCTCAGGCGCAGTGTCAACAAGGTTAACTTTAGCTCCTTTGTGGTGAGAGTACACACGAATCTTCTGTTGACTTTCGAGGCGCTGGAGTTCTGGCCGATGGATGTAGTCTACCTGAGGTTTCGGGGGAGACTCCGGGACGAAGCGTCGAGTCACGTCGCCGGCAACAAGTGACAGTGTTAGTTATTGTACTTTTATTAGTTTTCAAGGTATTTATTATACTTTCAATATGTATGTTAGATTTAAGGTATTTGTTATATCTGATGCCCGAAATAAAGATGATTTGATTTGATTTTTATTTGATAAATCGAGCCTAAGTCTGCGTTACCACCACACCAGAGATGTGCGATGGAAATGTGTCGAACGAGGATGTCTGGCTATGCTGTGAAAATGTGTAGGTGTTTCCACCGAAGCTGTGCGATGAAAATGTGCCTACGAAGATGTGTAGCGGAACTGTAAAAATGCGCTAGTACAGTATGCGCAAACCTAGCACTACATCCATCTCAACACATCCCTCGTACACATTCCTCGCAACACATCTCTCGCATACATTCCTCGCTTGTTCTGTACGCGCAAAAATCTAGCTCCGCTAAGCCGTTTCCACCAGAGCTGTGCTAACCGAGGCGAGGTAAATGAAGCGATTGTATTGGTTCTTTAGAATGCATCCCTCGCTACGCATCCTCGCACATCTCTGGTGGAAACGCAGCCTTAAGCCCGTATTAAGACGGGTATACTTCAGTATCATCTCAATATCATCAGTATAGCGTTGATGGCCCGGATTTTGTTACCGCAAATAGACCATAGTCTATAGTCTATAATAGAAATTGGTAACGTTATTTCCGACCCGTATTGGTACAATACAGCCAAAGCGATAAATAACACTAAACTTCCCGAAATATACAATCACGCTAATAAAACATTGCTCTTCATAAAATATTGTTGGCGCTGAAATTAAATGGCCCGTTCTGATTGTTTGGCTACGGCCTTTATCATTATGATTTATAATTATTATACTAGTTAATCATCATCAGCTTGTCACCGTCTACTGCTGAGACCTTCACCAGCAAGCTATACCTTGGGCAGCCTCATCCACGACCTTATTCATCATCCTACGACCTACGTTGGCCTAATATCTAGTAATTGTTGACTGTAATTGCCCATCCGTCTTATTAAACAATATCTTTTTTTTTTTGAACAGGAAGTGTTCCATGTACGGCTACGTCTTGGGTCGCAAATTACATATTATGAGTAGTGAGTCCTACATACAATACAACACATATAATAAAACTGTAGAAATGTGGTTAGTTTTTTTGTCTGTCTGTCTGTCTGTCTGTCTGTCTGTATATTTGTTCCAATATCACACGAAAACTACCGATCCGATTTGAATGTGGTTTTCGCAGATATATTTGACTTCTTCCAACTTAACATCTGGTCTATAAAAAAATTCCCCCCAACCCTCTAAAGGGACGAAAGAGGGGGTCAGATTTTGTATAAGACTTTTGCTTTAACACGAAAACTACAGAACCGATTTACATACGGTTTTCGCAGATATATTTGTCTTCTTCCAACTCAAAATCTGGTGTATAAAAATACCCCCTCCCCCACCCCTCTAAGATTTTGTATCAACTGATAAAGTAGAAATACTTTGAGTGGCAAAACAACATTTGCCGGGACAGCTATCTAATATATATAAATCTCCTGTCACGATGTTTTTCCGCGATGGATTCCTAAACTACTTAACCGATTTTAATGTTTCTTTTTTTTTTTAATGTGTGCTTTTATCAACTTGAGAGATAGGATAGCTTAGATCTTTAATTATAGTCGCAATTTTATTCTATTGCAAAATATTTGTCTATAAAGAGCGATCATTGTTTATGCGACGCGGGTCACGACTCACGGGATAGCGATGGACGTTGCCATGGTGACATACTTATTTAGTCACTAATTCAATAAAACAATACGGGCGATATACTTTATATTATAATATGGCAAAGAAACGTTTGCCGGGACAGCTAGTTTCATCAATAAAATTATTCATGTAGCATGAGAATTAATCTTATTATTAGTAACTATATGACCCATAAACCTCTTATCACTTCCCTCCTAAATCAACCATCTCTGGACGCAACTACACAACATGATGAACAAGAACAAAATTATCCAAATGGGTTCAGCCGTTCCCGAGTTTCAGCGAGAATAATAAGATTTAAAGTTCATTTTTATTCATACAGAGTAACACAGAATCTGTGTAGAGAATGTTAATCTGATTAACATTCTCTACACATTTTCTTCAAATCGTAATCCTGAAAATTCCTTAACCTATTCAGCGCGTTCACCTTATTAAGTCGCGTTTTGTATGGAATCAGTAACTCTAAACTTTTGATCCATTTTCCAATTTCAAGAAACTTCTTAATCGGAGTGGGGGATTCGCGGCTCTGTAAATCACGTTTTCAGCTCCGGGCATGGTAAATAATTGCTAAGTGCTTCTTGGAATTTTTATTTAAAAATAGGCCGCGCATAAGTTTGAGATCACTCTCAAGCCTTATAGGGCTTTGCAATAAGGAAATTGTATTGGAGTCAGTTTACACTTTAAAGTGATTCGTCGATGCAAAAATAAACGCTCATTTAAAATGCATCGAGTAGCTTTATAATTTGAAATGATCATTTATATATTTTGGAAACTAAAAAACGATTATATCTAGACACGCAATAGCGTGTCAAGCCAAGTTCAAGTATAACAGAACTGGCGAGCAACACCATGTGTAATAATTATTAATTGTATTTTCTGGATCAATTCATTGGCAAGTAGTCGTCCTGAAACAAAAAGTTTATGATGAGTTATAGCCCGTCAAAAAAGAGTAGGCGCTAAATACAATAATTTTTAAATCACATAAAAATTTAGATACGCAAACTCTTATTAAATCGAGATAAAAATGTGACAAGGTGACAATATTTAAAGTGCGTTCTCTGTGAAAATACAATAGGAAAAACTAGCTTTTAGACTGTGATTACGTTTAGAAAATTTTGATCTGCGTTTACTCTTTCTTGAAATCTTAACAGATTGTATAATATGTATATGGGTAGGTATGGGTCCTTCCCGTTTCACACCACAAATTTTTCATACCGCGGTATGAAAAGTTTGTGAAAAATATGACAGCGAAGTACTGTTTTTGAATTGCCTGTTTCATACCGCGGTGCTTGGAGTGGTATGAAACGACGATTTTTTTTGGTATGGGTGGATTCGTAACACGAATTTAATAAAATATTTTTTAGGGAAACAATAGTTTTCGTTTCAAAATCGTATCGTTTTTTATCGCACCATAATTTGGCGTGTTACCTCTAGTTTACCATAAAATAATTATTATAAAAGTAAAGTAACTAAAAGTAAATAAACCTAGAAACCTTGTATTTGACAGGATTCGGACTAGAACCAAACCAGAATTGGAAGTCCACAGGAGTCCACAGAACTTAACAATTCATCATATTATAACAATTTTATGTGACTTTTATGCAGCGCACAGAAACTCATTTAGGTCTGAATGATTGAATGCTGAAAAATGAAAAACGTTCCGGGCGATACTTGGAGCTATTGTGTAGGGAAATGCGAGAGGAATTTCCGTTGGAATATAATTTGGGAGATTTAATACGAGACCTATGCGATCTTCCCAAGTCTATATTGACTCCATTTTATCTTGAAGACGTAGATTTTTTCAGAGTTGTTTATTATCCTGCGTAAAATATCTCATTAAAATATTATGTTCTACTAGACTAATACATTTTTCCAGGATAAAAAGTATCCTGACCTTTCCCGGGACTGAGTATCCATACCAAATATCAGCAAAATCGGTTCAGCGGTTTGGGCGTGAAGAGGTAACAGACAGACAGACACACTTTCACATTCATAATAATATTAGTATGGATAGGATCGCATGTTTTATGTTCATGAAAATTTGTTGAGAAGTGAAAGAAACACTATCTAATATTACTAGATGTTACCCAGCACTTTGCTGCGCCAAAATCTGTCGGACGATCTGAAACTGTACTTTTTTATTGACAAAACGACTATATCTTGAAAATTCCAAGAACTTAAATGCTATCAATCTATCATACCAACTATCAAAATATGTTCAGTAGCTTAAGCGTGGACAAATAATAGACGGACAAACGCAATTTAAATATTAGCATGAACCGAATCCATTCTATTCGGTTCAACGACATCCAAAAACATCGTTTAAAAATAGTGATAGCCCACCTGGTTAAAGTACCACCATTTTCTTCCACGAAATAGCTGGACTGGGGAAGGTTCCATGCTGCCGAAACTTGGGGCTTTGGGGTTCAGATTCAGATGGTTGCCGCTCATCTAAAATAAATATAGACGGAATGCTACGTAAGACTTAAACTACACTGCTAAGTAGCATGGCGTTTCTTCGAAACATCACAACACTCTATCGATTTTATTTGATTGCCCGCTGCAGCTGTCGACAGCCCAGAAATATGGCTTAGGCGAGGACATCCAGGTTCCATTGGAATATCTAGTACTGTGTATCGGTTGGGCAAAGGGCGTGCGACAGCGATTCAACAGGCATTTGTATATCACAGGTGTTACTGGCGAATCATTGCATACATTCTGATGCCTGTGAAAAATCATATTTATACAAAATCCTGACAGCAGACAATAATAAACCATAATTATGTGTATGATAATAATAATTGCTATCAAACGCTTGTTGTGTTCCTGTCGCGATATATAATAATCACCCTGCCGGTTTGCTGACTTACGCCTCTATAGTACACCGCCTTCCCAGCGGCGGTGTACTATAGAGGCGTAAAGGTGAACGCAGATTTGGCCGCACCACACGCACTGCAGTCGCCGCATTTCTATATATAAAGAATGTAGAAGTTTCGAGCTTGCCTATAACTTCATATAAAGAATTCGAAATGCGGCGACTGCGGTGCGTGCGGTGCGGCCAAATCTGCGTTCATCTTTAGTCGACGTAACGCGAAATATCTGCGAAACAGGAATAGAGCGAGATGCCATAATAATAAAATCACTGACCTCCCTAATACACAGAGGTCAATGAATATAATGCATTACCGTGTGGTGAGTGAGACAGCAAATCGGTTCGCCACTGTTTCGCGTTTCGCAGCGTCGGTGTACTAGTGTGGTTATTCATAAGTCAAAGAATATAATATACACTACGCGGTAAAGTGGAGACAGTGCAAACTAGTTTTTATTATTCGTAGGTGCAAACAGACATTTTGATTGGCCGAGAGCACCTGCATCTTACCACTGTCTTGCCACTCTAATCGGTAAGAGTATCGGGGATTCTCGGAAATGCCATTGTATTCTATTGTTGTCGCACGTAACGGGGCTTGATGAGTAAAGCCTCTAATTCACGTATTCGGCGGGCAATGGGAAATGTTACTATCATACCTGGTAATTCCAGACAGTGTTCAGCTTATACTTGTTATCCCGCGTGCTGTACGGGTTGTCAGGGTTTCTATCACCTCTGCTTTCATTGCTTTCCTTAGAATCGTCCTCTTTAGATCTGCTGCTGCTGTCAGAACCACGTCTGCGTGTCTGCTCAAATAATTAATAGAAGCAGAAATATAATGAAATCATCTATCGTGGTTAAAGAGTAGGCATACAAGTTAAAAAAAAAAAGTTTTTATGGTACAAAATTCCAGATAATTTTAATAATAATAAAATAATAAAAAAATCTGTTTATTTCAAGTAACAAAAGCCAAACATAATATTTAGCTGCGTTTGAAAGTACTACTTGTGTGTGGTATCCTTTGAAAATTTGAGGTAAGTACAATATGTTGTGTTTTCTGGTTAAATATAATTATATACTAGAAAGTGTTTACCGCAGAAGTGGCATTTATTTCTCATGCCATTTCAAATAAAGTGGTTTGCTTGCGAAAGAAAATGAAACAAAAGTTCCCAAATATTCATTAAGAGCGAAGCCACACTTCTTCATTGCATTGCGGTGCGTTGTGTTGTCGGCACCGGGTGAGCCATGTCCACACGGCGCGTTGCGTTGCGTTGCGTCAACGCAGCGCTTCCGTTGCGTTGTTTTACATGTAACAAATAACCAAGGTGTTCACACGGCGCGCTGTGTCGTCGCAACGCAAACATGACGGACATTAGCCCCCGAGACGGAGCGGGAGGGGGGTGTTGACGTTACGACTGCTTCGCAATAACCTCACAATGATGATATAAATCTCAACCACATCAATTTAATTATTATTAAATAATTTTATTTCTTCATTATATACATATTTGAAAAAAAGGTATAACATAATCGTTGGACCATCGCCGCTGTGGTGTCGCAGCTAAATGGAGTGTCGTGACTTCGCTCTAAGATTCTAGAACATTTCCTCGTTATTTTCCACAAAGGAATGTTTCACGTCTTGCGTCCGCAAACAGGTCTCAGGGGGATTATTGCCTTCACGTGTACCTTAATTAGTTACTATTCGAGTCCTCTAAATATATTTACGGGGAAAATTACTTGTTTATTTTTAACTGAACGTATTTTAAAATCAAAAAACTGTTAATTAAGCTTAAAAAAATATAATTGTACTAATAATTGAATTCGGTAAGAAGAAGGACTCTTGAGTTAAAAAACTCAAAATTCAAAAAGCACATAATATTATATTATACTTATTTGATCGAAGAATATAATATATAATATCTTTGGGCATTGACTTTTTTATGCTTAAGTATTCTACCATAAGCCACCGGAGTATTAATTCAGTAATTCTATATTAAATCGAAATAATATTATGATCGAAGTCATAAAAGTAGGCTAATCATATTTCTTAGAATATCAAATATAATTTGGTATTTTTATGTTTTCCCCAATCACTGATCGAATTATTATTATCGGAGATTTCCTCGTTTGGCAAAGTTTTGATGACGCCGTGTTTATATTTTGAGACCGAGTGCGGACTTTTGAATCGGTTTTCCAATATACGGAATTATAAGAATTGCTTTTAATTCAAATCCTAGAATTCTTGTTTAAGCCAGTTAGCATAATACATGAATGGAATTTAATTAGCCTAATTTTATGAAGTTATAAAGCTCGACAAAGAGGGCCCAATAACAAAATTATGTACTATGGAAAAAAGAGGGGAAGCCAGCAGTGGGACACCGTAGGCTGCTAACAATAATAATAGTATGAAAAGTTACACTAATAATAATGCTATGGGAGAGACTTCGACATTAAATATAAATCATGTTAATTTTTTTACATTCTTAAACTTACCTTTGCTCTATGAGCGACATCCCTGAAAAGTTAAAGGCAAATAATAATAATATTATGACACTATTAGTGGAGGCATTGAAAGTTTTCACCTCCGATTTCGTTGAACCTCCATCGATTTTCATGAAAATTGGTAAATAGGTGGGGGATACCCTAAGAAACAAAAGTGACATAGTGTCAACTTGCGCTTTTGCCCTGGGGATGAATGCCAACCCTTCTCGGGGGGTGATTTTTTTTAATAAAAATAAACCCAGGAATCAATAGACACATAAATTCTAAGCAAAATTTGTTATATAAAGTTTTTTTAATAATTCAATACTTTCGGAGTTATTATGGATCAAAAATCATGTTTTTGCGTGAGAAAAATACATGTCTTAAAGCGATTTTTCATAAATAAATAAGAAACTATATGTTTTTACGAAAAATGTGTTAGTACCAAAATTAAAGCCAATAAAAAAAACAAACTAATTACCACTGCGAAATACCTTCCTTTACCAATTTAAAGTGAGCTATAGGATTGTATACATAATATTTTCTTTCAGCGAGTACCTAAGTCTAAGCATTTAAACTGAAATTGGTAACGATAAACAGATGTATTCTTGACATGACGTATTTCTTTAAGACATTTTAAAGTTCTTAAAAGTACCTTTACTAATAAGATGACCCTTTCAATTTTTTTTTCAAAAATTTTACCATTTCTGCAATAATACAAATTAATGGTTATCCCCAAAGGGTTTTCTTTATTTTAGCATAAGTAATGACCTCAAAAATTTTTCTTGGTTTAGAATGCTTAGTTTTGAAAAAAAGAATGATTCAGTAAAATCGAAATTATTAAAATGTTCGTAAATATCATTTTGTTTTGAACATAACTTCAAAAATATTGAACATTCGTAAAAATTATAAAATGGGAATGGATATAGACATAGGATACTTTTTATCCCAAAAAATGTACGGTTCCAGCGCGATTGCAGGCGTCATCTAATCTATACTAAATGTACATTAATTTTTTCAAGTCTTTTAATATTCTATATATATATATATATATATATATATATATATATATATATATATATATATACAGAAATAGTTGAGTTTTAGCCGAATTCGGAAAAAGGCACTATTAGACCGGAATAATTATTATTTAATACTTTTTAGTTCATATTGTAAGGATGCTATTATTGTTTTTACTTTGGAAGTCGGTTTTAATTTTTTGTTAGAAATAATAATTCTATTTTCAACAAAAGGGGTAGATTTCACCCCTAAAATAAAAAAAAAATGCGATACGAGCGTATGTCACTTTTAAAGGGCTTAACGTACTTAATCCCAAAATTTCATTCACATCGATGGAGGTTCAACGAAATCGGAGGTTGCACCTGATTTTTGCCTTCATTTACTGTACTATATTACAAGGTTGAATCATTGAAATAAAGTAGCGGCTTATAATTGAAATGGATGATGTTCTTCCATTAACGTGAGTCGTGTATAATTTTGAAAATATTCAGCTTGCTCGGGCGTCTAAAAATTACGCAGTTCCAAACACAGTCATGAAATCATCAAAAAAGTCATGCGATTTTTGCCTTCAAAGTTTGCCTAGGGCTGGCCGCGTACACACGTTTTCCGTATTCGATTACCGAATTCTTAGTCGTTAGAAAATACATAAACTGAGCCACGAGCTTTTTCGCGAACGAAACTAATTCCGCACATATTATTATGTTTTAGCTGCAAGCCAGCGCGTACGCAAAGTAAAACGAATGTTGGAAAATTCCACATTATGAATTCGTATACTTGCATGCGGCCAGAATTATACTTGAAATAGATGTTTTTTTCTATCAATATTATTCATGTGTCATTTTACAAATATCCGAATCGCATTGCCACACCGGAACATTAATTACTCAATGTAATTAATTCAAAATTTTGACATAAGCCTCACACATTATCTGTCAAAATTTTTATTAAATTGAAGCATAATCATAATTAAATGTCTCTGAGTAAAGCGGTAAGTCAGTTTTGGCCAGTCGAAATATATTTTATCCGTTTGTTGAAATATTTAATTGCAGTAGCCAAATGGCTGTTGTAAAAACCAGGCTATTTAGCCAAGACTTTTTCGCTGTCGCTTCGTTATAGAATCGCCGATCAAGATACGTATGGAATTGACGTTCGACGTTCGACTCGTCTTATGCTAAGTACTAACATACGGTTTTGCTCGATAGTTTTACTCCGAATCGAAGGAAATGACATATTTGACTTAATATTTAATTCCATCGAGCCGGCTCGCCTCCAAGCGAGCCTCCGAGCTGTCAGTTTTGCGGTCCACACGGTGGTTATTGCTCGATTTGGAGTAAAACTATCGAGCAAAACCGTATGTCAGTACTTAGCATTATATTAATTCCATACATTTTAATCGGCGATTCTATGACGAAGCAATGAAGAAAATATTATCATGGCTCACCCCACAGTATTTTAAGGAAATTACATTCACTAAAGTGTTTAATGTTTATGTCAAAATCTTGTTTTAATTGCAATCATTAAGTAATTTATACGAGTATTCGTCTCTGAGTGCGTTAGTAATTCTCTAATTGTCTCATAAAATTTTGGGTTCCATCTTCGGCACATTTAGCCCTTATGAATTAGATATAAGCTGTTTTATGTTGCTCCTTATTAAGGTCCTTCCCCTACGAAGATTTGCTCGGGGGATGGCCTTAACTTTTATTGTGAATGTTTAAGGCTCAACTCACAGTAGGGCGGAGTCGAAGCGTTTATAATGTTGTGCTAGAAATATACTTACAAGTTGCTCTTTTCTTGTTGATTACCTGCAGTTAAGAACATGAACTGAAAATGTAAAATAAATCATTTTATACAGCATCTGTACTAAATTTTGGAGCTTAATAATACTGTACCAATACATATATTAGTATCAACGTGGAACGGTCCGGTTGTCATGGTACGTTGTCGTGACGTAAAAATTTGCGTCAAAATAACGTCGAAATGCACGTCACGGTGTACCAACATTGTACGTCACCATGCCATGTACTGCTACATTCTTCACTACTTAACTAGATATGGACCGCACAATACGTATTCTGCTTCTGATATTGTTACGAAGACAGAGAGAAATTTAAGAAAAAAAAAGACGTAAAATGTTGCTACACCGTGACGTCATTTTCACGTCACGTCAACGTACCGTGCCACGTTACCGCACCGTTCCACGTTGACGACGTCGTGACGTGGAGATGTGGACAGGCCGTTAGCCTAATGGCCTTAAAATAATACTGATGTGAAAGTAACAGAACTGAAAGAGTAAGGGTCAATTCAGACCACAACGCGACGCATAGATCATATTTTCTAGATTTGTACTGAATTGATAGATTTAGTGAGCGTGAGACGTCTTGCAAATCTGTAAAATCCACACAAATTTAAAAATGCATGTCTACGCGTCGCGTTGCGGTCTAAGTTGACCCCAAGAGTTTTTGCTTTTGTTTGGGTTAGAAGAAATCAATTATATAAACAGGGGACTCATACCTTTAACTGCCAAACCTATCACCTGTCTATGAATAAATTTTTTCAATGGTACAAAAAGAGTCCGGCCAGCTGGCCGATTCTGTATCGTACATTTGTAGTTAATAACTGAGTTAGTAACGAAGCGGAGGAGTGAGTAACGGAAAGTGCCACTTTTTGTATTCACTTGCATACAAAAGTGAGACTTTCCGTTGCTCACTCCTCCGTTTCGTTACTAACTCAGTGATTAACTCACAAATGTACGATACAGAATCGGCCAGCCGGTCGACCTCCATATGGGGAACTAAATGTTGAAAAAAATAAAATTAAACATACTTACTATCATCGGAGTCTTTCTGAAATACAATAATTTGATTAGTAAGGGTTTTTGGAGCCCAAACAAGAAAACCTTTCAATTTTGCTCTGTTCATCAGTTCGTAATCATATAAGCCCCGGTGTCACAATACCAAGTGATACTACTAGGGTGTGTACGTGTTCCTTGTAGAGAATTCACTGTGAAAGTAGCAGCGCTGATAGTCAATTTTCTATTCACTTTTGTATAGGGAAACTCCAGACGCTGAGGCCCATACAAAAGTGAAAAAAGGTCTTTCAGCGCTGCTACTTTCCCTGTAAACTCTCTACAAGGAACACGTACACACCCTAAATTATTATCACTTAGTTTTGTTACACTTTGTAGAATGCGGACTTCATTTCTAACGTTATTTTTTGTTTTAAAAGTTTTCACCATTACAATATTATAATATTAAGAAGAGTAAATCAAAATTCCAAAGTTTTCACCCTCTCCGTAGCGAAATAGCAAAAAACTGAATCTTCATAGTTACGTCATGTCTCTCCGTCCGTATATATTTTAGTTATTTTTAAGACATAATTACGGCTTAAGGGCGAGCGAAGCAAGCCCTAGTATATTCCACAACCTGTACATTTTGTGTTACACTTTACGGAAAAACTATCACGCCTACTGATTTGTGCTTTAACATAGTAATTGTTATTTACATGTAGATGTGACATCCTTGGTCAGTCAAGGTTTGGTTACTATCAAAATATAAAAAAACTGCCTTAGGGTGAAGCCAAGCGAGCGTAATTTATGAGAATTTTGGCTGGCAGAAATTCTGCTGCCTTCAGTTTCATACAAAAGTCCTGTTTGATTCACCCGAGCGTAATTTTGTGAGTCATGATTTGTATGAAAACATGTTTACGTGACAGAAATTTTTCGACTAGTTGCGAGTCGCAGAATTTCTACGCTCGTTTGGCTTCACCCTTAAAGATTTAAAAAAAGAACGACGCGAGCTCTAGCTCGGCTTTTGGCTAGTTAAAGTAGTGAAAATAATTACTTTTCTCCAACGTATTTTAGTTCTTCATGCATTGGGGCTCTACATAATTCAGTACACCGTTCTTCGCTCGGGTACTCTGTTGGTAGCTTGTTGTAATTCTCATCGACGATTCCCACAACATATTTATTGTTGTCCAGCTGCACCGGAAATCATGAAAATTATAATTAACCAGACGAAGCCTGCAACTCCGTTTCTCCAAAATTATTTAATCACGCGGGAACCTTACTTTTTTCGGAATAAACAGTATCAGTATCCTGGTTCTGCGGTTTGGGCGTGAAGTTAACAGAGGGGCACACTTAAGCATTCATAGTAATACCAAAGAATATAATAATATAATAGTTGGTAATACTGGATGAAGCCCGCAATTCCGTTGCGACAAAATTCGACTATCGCGTGGGGACTACCGTACATTTTTCCGATATAAAAAGTATCCTATGTCATTTCCCGGGACTAAAAGTATCTCCATACTAAATTTCAGCAAAATCGGTTCAGCGGTTTGGGCCTGAGAGGCAAACAGACAGACAGATAGACAGACAGACATACTTTCGCATTTATCATAATATAAAGTGGAAATGGATATGGATTAATATGGATGTTGTTTAATTCAAGCCAATTTTTTTCTTCTTGTCTATAATAATATTGTTTACAAAATACGATAGCAAAACGGCAAAGCGTTTATAATATTATCTTTATTACTAAGATAGGTTATAAATTATAATATTTAAATAATGTTTTAATTCGTGTCAATCAAGGCACCTTTCTAATGTATCCGACAAGGATAAAACAATGTATAAAGAAAACATACATTATAATTTTTCTTTATTTTCAAACAGATTTCAAATAATATGTTGAAACGTGACCCTGATTAGCAATCAGAGATAATATAATTTTATAGCTGCTAATAAAACAGCTGAAATAGAGAAAATAAAATGTTGCAAAAACGCCGTGCGGGCTTTGTTTCAATGTTAAAACCTTAATTAAATGCTACGTTATGTAGAGTGAGTATGGTATCAGATAAATTTAGGAAATACTATTTTTACCTATCCATAGAAAAATGACTAAAATATCGCTAAAATGGCTGAAGCGGTTCGGTTAATTTTAGTCTTTAAATATTGTAAGTTAAGGAAAGATTATTTTAGCAGCGAACTGCGAAGTGATATGAACTTCACTGGGACAGCTGGTATAATATTAATATGATGTTTTGGTGTCACACTCTTCCCAAAGGACTGAGCCGATTGTGTTAAAATTTTATACATCATGAAGGTCTGGAAATCGACAAACATCTATTTTTCGTTCCCGTAATAACATTGCAGCAGACCGAGCATCGCAGAATCCGGTCGCACTATTGAATTATGTCAGTAAGTTGGAGGTTCTGAAAAAAATACTATTAGGTTCTGAAAAAAAAATTGTCTGTAAGTAGGTACATAATATTTCTATCTCTCTCAATTATACGGCACGATTATACGGCAAAATAACGTTAATAGGAAATATTACGCAAAGGTAATTACGACCTTTGCGTAATATATAATCTGCTACGGCAGAGGGCGCTTTTAGCACATACAGTAAATAATCCACACATATAGTAGTCATAATATTATATCAGAATATTGACAGAATATACGTGAGAACATTGCAGTAATATGTCCTGTCGTTTCATAAAATAATAGTCATCCTACAGTACATTGCACATAACGGATAATGGAAATTGTATTTGTAGTTTATTTCAATTACGTAATAGATTTATGCATGTGGGCTTAAGAGGATGGATATAATTAAAAATTAGTGTAATCACGTTTATTATATTGTAATAATTAATATATTTGAATTAATCAAAATCATTAATTTATTACAATAATACCGATTGAGTGCTTAAGGGGATTTAAAATTTATCCAGATGACCTGGGGAATTTAGTATTATTAATTATTTATTACTCAGTTACAGTACCATATTTTCTCAAATCTTCCCTGGATTTTCACAAAATATATGCTAAGACTAAAATTAGCCAAATCGGTTCAGCTGTTCTTGAGTTTAAGCACTAGTAACAAACTTAAACAATCATTTTTATTTATATAGACTAGCTTTTGCCAGCGTGTTTTTCTCGATGAAACATCCTTTTATGTATGTAACAGCAAGGATGTTTTTATCAGTATTAGGATGAATGAAACGACGACCTCTGTGGCTCAGTGGGTGGGCTGTCGGTAGCTCAAGCCGGGGGTCGCGGGTTCGAATCCCGCCGACAGAACAAAAAGTTTTCAAAGTTCCTGGGTCATGGATGTGTATTAAATATGTGTATATTATACTAAAAATCTTAAATATATGTAAGTATAGTATTAAATATATTTCCGTTGTCTGGTACCCGTAACACAAGTCCTTTAGGTACTTACCACGGGGCCAGACTGACGTGGTGTGAAGCGTCCATAGATATTATTATATTATTATTATTATGCTTTCAAAATGAGCACCGTGGAATTTGTATGCTTAGAATTCGAATCAAATGAAACAAAACGCTTTATTCTAAACAATAGTCTATAAATACAATGAAAGTGGCACTAATCGACGCTTCAAACGTTCAAGTTTGCTAACTTTGACAATAAAATTATACAGGGCTATCCGTTCCAGTGTTGTCACCCTACAGATGCTCTCCAAGCTTTTATGCTTAGTGAGAGAAAAAACCTTTAACATAGTAACAAGCTTAGTGTTAAACAAAATATAAAAGACGTGTCTAAGGGTTAGTGCGTTAACAAATTTAGAACAAAAAAGTGACCGAAACAGAAGAACAGAAAATTATTATTATATTTATTAGAATTTTACTTACACATTTTATAGCACGGAGGTATATTGGACTAGCATCAGATAACACCGATAAAACCTAGGCAAAATAGTTGTTTATATATCTACTCTGCGTAATTTTATTACAATAAAAATCGGCTAAGTGCCAGTTGGACTCGCGGACGAAAGGTTCCGTACCACAATGAAGCAAAAATAGACTGAAAATTGTGTTTTTTTTTGTATGAAAGCCCCCTTACTTCTTTCATTTATTTAAATTTTTTTAATAAGTAATTAAAGTGCAGACAAAACTGAGTATTTCATGAATATTTCAAGTGCCTATGTATTTCCGTTATTGATATCGAGCAAAAAAGGCGAAAAAATCACGTTTATTGTATGGGAGCCCCCCTTAAATATTTAATTTATTTTGTTGTTATAGCGGCAACACAACATAAGATACACAATCTGTGAAAATTTCGGAAGTTTAGCTATTGTAGTTCTTGAGTTACAGTCTGGAGACAAACATACAGATAGACAGGTGTACAGAAGGACAGACATCGATCTTAGTAACAGGGTCCCGTTTTTACCCTTTGAGAATTGGGTACGGAACCCTAAATATGACATAAATTTTTAAAGAGACGAAATAAATGACAAAGGGAATGAATAAAAAAACTAATTATGCAGCTAACGCCTTCTGAAAATGACTTACAATTAAAGGTACAAAAATTCTCATGCTAGTTACTAACTTCGTATCGGCTTTGCACAAAATTACATACACTTCAGTATAAACAATTTCAATCGATGTGTACTCGGTCGGAACCCGATCGCAAGCCGTGAAATTGACTTTGTATTCGTTGTCAATAAATTTCATTGCACTTTACCTTCCTACAATATTAGGTAGAAAGTCACTTTTATACTTCGCTGCACATTTTAGATATGGGTTGTTAGAACGGGTCTGAATTGACCCGGCTTGACTTATATGCGGTTGTACGAACGCGCGATTTGGCGACTACACCTCCAAACCGCGCGGTACACCCTAATCGCTAAGAACGATTTCTTAAAGGAATCCATGAAAGAAAATGAATGGCTATATATAACATTGCTGGCCAAGTAGCACTGCATAAAAGTATTAATATTGTTTAAAAAGTATGCTTATATTAAACTCAGACGCATCTATTATTATAACAATTAATATTAACTTACAATTTATAGCCGTTGCACAGATTATTCTATTGTTTGCAAGTTATTAATTATTCAACAGCTAAAAGTATTGAATCAGTAAAAGTCCCTTGTTAATAAAATACTAAAAATACTTTCTAGTTATTCATGTTCTATCTACATCAATAAGAAATGCTTCTAGTCGTCTGCGGGTCAAGGGCTTTCCCTTTTATATCTTTTATATGAATTCTCACTACACACATGCGAAGTTTCTCCCGTAGTCAGTAGAGCTCGCCAAAGGGTGCGTCCACATTTTGTATCATTTGCGCGATCAGATCTCCGTCGCGATCATCACGCCGTATCAAGTATGCGTATCATAGTGTGGACGCCTATTAGATCATTCTGCCGATCATGCGTGTATTTCACGTGTATTTCATAGGACAAGTTTTAGATACGCGGTTAATAGCGATCGGGGCGTATCATGATACGCGTATCATTTTGACACGCTTCGATGATACGCGACGGAGATCTGATCGGAGATCTGATCGCGCAAATTATACAAATGTGGACCTTATGAGCTCCAAACACGAAATCTTTCTTGTCACACGCCTCGCCTAAAAAAATCAATGCGAATAGTAAATTGTCCTTATAGAAAAGGTATTACTGATAAAATTAATATACCGGCTAAGTAGACTAATATCGCCAAATGTGTAACATTTTACAAATGAGCAACATAAAAGTGAAAAATAAAATACCCATGAAATAAATAAAAACGTATATTCATCGTTTTCTCACTTTGTATTTCGTGAAAAATTCACTTTATCAAATTTTTATTCGTTTCATTATAATCTTCTTATCCTATATTCTTAAATTAATCTCTCTTTTATGTAAAAAGGTCTGTGTAAAAATAAATTACTTCTTTGGAATGTGAAGACAGTCTTTGGTAAATTTACTTTGGGATTTTAATTTACGGGGGGTCGCACTTTTGTAGCGAAGCTCCCTATTACGTTACCCGGTGGGGAATAATTTGCGACGACGTAGATTTGGCCCTCCTTGGTTTTGGCAACACCGACTCCTAATTCCTCGGTGTCCTCCCATACGACTTGGGAAAAGTGCCCGGAACCCAAATTGTCTGGTTCCCGGCCGAAAGTGTGGTCCTTTATTTCACTATACCATTTCTCCACTGGATCTCTTCCCGACAAGGAGAAGTTTGGATCGGTAGACCAAGCGTAGAATATATTCTCTCCGTACTCGTTCTGATCTCTGTGCTCAACTTTTCCTCGTTTCGCGATCGTTTTCGCCCACTCCTCTGCATATTTGTTGAGTTCCTTCTTGATCCTCAATGGGGGCACTCGATGTTTCTTTCTGAACTCATTGTGCGCTTGTAAGAATTCTTCCTCGAATTTGTCGCTAGTAATGGAAGTCGATTTGAATTTTGCAACCAAGTCGGAGGCGATTTCACCAATATTCTTACTGTTTCGGTGATTCGGCGAGGGCGGTGCTAAGTTATTGTTCGAACCTCTCGGAGTGATCGAGTTGCTCGCGGTCAGCGACGACCTGAACTGAAAGGCTCCTGGCGGGGGAACGTTCTTCACGAACTGGTTGCTATAGTTACCTGGTGGATAGTAGTTGGCGACAACGTACAGTTTCCCAGATTTGCTCTTCGCGCTCCCGACGCCGAGTTCCCTGGTATTCTTCCAAATCATTTGAGTGAAGTGACCGCAGTTCAAGATCTCTGGCTCCTTGCCAAACGAGTAATCGTTTATTTCGTTGTACCATCGATCGACACAATCTTTTGCTGTGATTTTGACGTTCGGGTCGGGCGACCAGCCGCAGTAGATGCTCTCCCCGTAGTCTTGATTGACGCTGTAGGACATGACATCTTTCTTCGCGAGTTCCTCTGCCCATTTTTGACTGACTTTGCAGATATCCTTGCTGAGCACTAGGGGGGGCACGCCATGTTCCTGTCGATACTCGTTGTGCGCCTCCAACGCCTCTTTTTCGAAATCACTTGACTTCGAACGGAAGATTTTACTCTGAAACAGAAAGATAATGCATTGAGTATACGCCTAGTACTTACATACCGAGAATAATTTTTAAAGCCAGGAATTTGTGCTGGTGTTAATTAATCTAAGCTTTTGTTTAGAAAATCTTTTTGCCTAACAATGGTTATTATTGTATCTTGATAAATATTATATCTTGATATTGTATCTTGATAAATATTATGCTCGTTTCATGTTTAGCGGAATAAGTAATAATATTAAACGCTGAAAATATTTTATTGAATCAATAGTTACCTATTAATATTGCAATGAAATATTATTTGAACGAAAGGAATAGAAATGGTATAAATTAATATTCTCGTAATCACTTTTGAAAAGAAAAGCTATTAGTGGTTTTATTTAACTTATTGAATAAGAGTTTTATTAATTATTTTTAACAAAAAATTAAAACCGACTTCCAAGGTAAAAAAAACAATAATAACATTCTTATAATATGAACTAAAAACTAAAAAGTATTAAATAATTTTCCTCTCTAAATGTGCCTTTTTCCGAATTCAGCTAAACCTCAACTATTTCTGTACTCAACCTTCATCATTTTGAAGTCGGTACCAGATATAGCTGAATCTTTATATTTTCTTTGACAGAAAATTTGAAACTTATGGAACTGGCACCGACTTCAAAATTATGAAGGTACAGAGATAGTTGAGGTTTAGCTGATTTTGGAAAAAGGCACATTTAGAGAGGAAAATTATTATTTAATACTTTTTAGTTTTTAGTTCATATTATAAGAATGTTATTATTGTTTTTACCTTGGAAGTCGGTTTTAATTTTTTGTTAAAAATAATAATTTCAGTGTCAATTTAAATTGTATAAAAAATAGTTTTATATTGTCTTCACTATATGTCATTGAGGCGCTCTGTCGGTGCTATCGCTTGTCCGAACTCCGATTGTTGTTCATATAGTTTTAGTTACACGATGTATTCAATAGATTTCGCTGAGGTGCTCCTGAATCGCAGTATCGCTTGTACGTAGGAGTTTTATATAGTTGTATTGGCTGTGTGAAATCAGAAATGTGTCACCATTGGTGTGAGCATTGAAATTTGAATTGTCAACATTTTGAGTGGTAATTATTGATCTCGTATTGTTATTAGAAATATTAATTAACCCTCCAAGATGACCTCCGTCATAGTCCGCGAGTTTATAAGTGGTCGTCGGTGGTAGTGAACCAGTGAGTAGTGACTTAGTGACCATACCACCCTACGCGTCGAATTACTGCGTTTATTCTACGTATCTTATTACAATTTGTTAAGACTGTTAAGAGTCATACCCCAAGGCCCAAATATCAGGTAGACAAAATTAAACAATACATTAAAAAAAATCTAAGTGAACACAACCCTATGCGTGCTAGGTAATTTAACAATTTAACGCTTCAACTCCCAAGCGGCCGCCAGAACAATGGATTTCCAAGAATCCGCGATCGAAGGATGAGCCGAATCACACCCAGCGGCGCGGCGAGTATATTTTCAGTGTCATAATAATATTATGATATTAATCTTTACCTTAATTATTGTAATACATAGTACTATCGCATGAGAAACTTGGAAAGCCGGCCTTGCGGCCGCCTGCGCCTTTCTCAAGCGATACTATATTGTACTACATTAATGAAGATAAAGTTTAAAATCATATTATGACACTCAAAATGCTCGCAGCGCGGCATGCTCTGACATTAGAACTTGAATAGGTACGACGCAATCGCGACGACGCCGCACCAACCGCCGTGTATAAACAGCCTATATTAATAATTGGTGTTGTTATGTACATAATTATTATTATTATTGTATCCATACCTATGCCTTGTAATTTGTACTATTACCTATTTTGTGCCATGAGACATTGGTGACCTTAACACGACGTGGTAATGATGATGATGACGATGATGATGATGATGATGATGATGCTGATGCTGATGATGATGATGATGATGATGATGATGATGATGAATTTTAATTGCGTGGTAGCATAATATGCTTTCTGTTCTTAAAACAACGCCGAAACTCCCAAACGTGTATCTATAAGGAGTCAGGAGTTCTCTCAGCATCTTCGAAACCATGGTTTACCTTGATCCAATATTTGACTTTTTGGTAGCATATTCTTAGTACACTTCACATAAAATTAAAATTACCATATGTTTCCATATAAATTTCGAGGAGTTCCCTCGATTACTCCTGGATCCCATCATCAGGTCACCACTTTTGTGAACATGGTACGAAATTGGAGTAAAACCTAATACAACAAAATAAAAATTTCGAAAATCGGTTCACAAACGGCGGAGTAATCGTTGAACATACAAAAAAAAATAAAAAAATATCCACAGCCGAACATATAACCTCCTCGTTTTTTGGAAGTCGGTTAAAAACGTAGCATCATTTTCACGGAAACAAAAGATTAGCAATCAGGAAATATTATTCATGTGTTACTCACAAATTATACAGGAAAATATTTTTCTATCGCTATCAATGTTGTAAATACCTTAACATTATATTGTGTTTGGTAATCTTGAATAAAATTTATCGCTTTATTGACGGTGTGACGAATATTTTTACCTAAATGCGTCAGAATAGTTAAGTTCTGCAATCAGTTTTTATGTACAATCCGAAATTGATTCGTAGGTAAATGACCTACATTATTTGGTCGGGTCGGGTCATAATTAAGGAGTCGTGCTTTGCTGAGCTTGCATTTTAATTTTTTTTCCGAGAGTTATACATACAAAAAAGACTACCAGTTCAAAAAATGGCACTAGAACGATATTTGTTAAAAGATCATATTTTATTTATTTTAAAAGAATTTCTAGAATTCGATAAAAGAGTTGAAGTCATATAAATAGATTATCCAGGATTAAAATAATTATACCGATTGCTGTCTGTTTGTAAAATAGAATTGTTGGAATCGATAACGTATCAATAATTTCAAGGCCGCGAGCGAAGAAAATGCTTTCTTCTAGCGGAAACGGACATCAGTAGCCCTAGCATGACCACCAGTAGAAATGCGAAAGTATAGACAAACTGTGGAGATAAACTTAAGGTGCCGTTCCGATCTAGGGCGAAATAGGCCGTGCGTAAGTTTAAGGACGTTCCCAAGCAATAAGCTGCCTTAAGTCTGCTTGATCTACATGCAATTAGAATCAATCTTTACTACCTAACCTGGGGAAATGGGCCATGTGAAATTTCGGGTACAAAAAACGTCTATTAAGACGTTGATTAATTTTCAGACTTCAATTTGAACAATCTTGGTCAAGCCATTTCGGAGAAGTTTGGTAACAAACATTGTGTTGGTAGGCGGTCGAAAAAGAGGGAATAATACAAACGCTTTTTTCCAATCCCGATATAAAGATCACGACAGTGGTAAAAGGTAGTTCACTGTTTTTTTTTTTCATAACAGACCAAGGGCCATAAAATTAATGTTCAAAACCTGCAAAAGTAACTAAAATGAGAAAGCAAATAAATAGTTTCGTTTCAACTGGCAACAGCTACTAATAACTGTACAATTTCGCCGCAAGTGCAGGCAATTGGCAAAGTTCTGCCGCCATCGGGTAAGCTAACTTTGAAATACAAACAAACATGTTTTAAGTTTCATATTACGGTCTGTCCACGTCACGACGTCGTCAACGTGGAACGGTGCGGTAACGTGGCACGGTACGTTGACATGACGTGACAATTTACGTCAACGTAACGTGAAAATGACGTCACGGTGTGGCAACATTTTACGTCTTTTTGACGTGACAACGTCTTATAATTCGAATATGGACTGCGCGCACGAAAAAACATGACGCAATATGCGGCGCTACCTCGCTCTGAGGCGTTCCATTTAAGGCTATGACATGACGTTGTCACGTTCAACTATCGTCAGTAAACCGACTTTACAGACAACCGAGTTCAAGTCGAGTTCGAGTCGAGTTGAAGTCGAGTTCGAGTCGTGTTCGAGTCGAGTTCGAGTCGAGTTCGAGTCGAGTTCGAGTCGAGATCGAGTCGAGTTCGAGTCGAGTCCGAGTCGAGTCCGAGTCGAGTTCGAGTCGAGTCCGAGTCGGGTTCGAGTCGAGTTCGAGTCGAGTTCGAGTCGAGTTCGAGTCGAGTTCGAGTTCGAGTTCGAGTTCGACACAAAACACTACTCTCCAACCGTCTTTTTTCTTAAATCTCTCTCTCCGTCTTTTTAACAATAGCAAAAGCAGAATACATATTGTGCGATCAGTATCTAGATGAGCAGTCAGGAATGTAGCAATTTTACAAGGCACGTACAATTTTACAAGGTGAGGTACAATGTTGCTACACCGTGACGTGCATTTTCACGTTACGTTGACGTAAATTTTCACGTGACGACAACGTACCGTGCCACGTTACCGCCCCGTTCCACGTTGACGACGTCGTAACGTGGACATGTGGACAGGCTCTTAGTGCTCAATGCTTGAGTTCGCGACTTTGTTGCTTATTTTTACATGACTACAACACAATAAAAATCCATACTAATCCAATATTATAAAAGGGAGAGTCTGTATGTCTGTTACCTCTTCACGCCTAACCGTTAAATCCGATTACTACGGATATAAATACTTTGAGTCCCGGGAATTCCTATGCAGATTGCGTCGATGGACGGACGCGACCAATTGTGTGATCGGTCGGATGCAACCGATCACAGGTAACATTGAATAACAACATAAGCTGACCAAATGACGTAGGTGCATATTTAATGGAATCAGGCGTTACTTTGCGGAAATCCATAGCTTAAAATTTAGTTTATTATTATTTTAGCAATATTCCGCGAAATACACTTCCACCTTTAAGTAAATGAAGGTTGAACACCACTACACGTTGTGTTCAACCTTCATTTACGTTGACGGACGTTGTTCGTAGAGTCCACATCCTGAGGATGCTCCGGTGTTGGAGCGAAACGCGCGTCGAGTGTGTAGTGGTGTTCAACCTTCATTTACTTAAAGGTGGAAGTGTATTTCGCGGAATATTGCTAAAATAATAATAAACTAATTTTTTTTTTTTGACGTAGGTGCGTCAACTGCCTAGCAATCATTTTCCTCGGTGGTACATAGGATACTTTTTACCCCGAAAATTTTACGGTTCCCGCGTGATAAACTTTCTATGCGACGTATACGTTGCAGGCATCAAGTCTTATTAAAATTATTATAACTGCTAAACTATCTAACTGAGAGCAGGGAAATGCAGAAATTTATTCTAGCTAAAAACCTCCTCTATCGTTTAACATAAAAAGGAACCAGTTTAATATATTATACAAGATTTGTCACAAAAACCCAATAACCAAAAAAGACACAACAGAGCCCTAATTTTTTTAATATTTGTTATTTGGTTTTCTATGTTTTATTTCATGAAAATTAAAACATAATGTCTGGTCACCTACGTGTTTAGCTATCAATTTAGATTTGAGACCTTTTTTATGTTCATATGATATTTATATAAGAAGTATTGGTCAAATTAGTATAAGTCGAGCCAGAGTAAAAATAAATCGGCCGGCATTTTGCAATTTCGTTGATGAAAAATGCCAAAAAGTCATGTTTCACAACATCAGAGGATTGGACACCGGAGTCATACACATTGTTTAATATTTTGACAATTTGTTTTAAAGGTCTGTCTTGTAATAGGATTTATTTTAATAATTAAAATTATGGTTTCACAAGAATATTGGACTAAGACAATAGTCTTAAAATGTTTTTTGTAGATATTTAATAGGTAATAAATACTTACATTAAAAAATAGCCTACATTTGGATGGATAAATATTATGGATAGATTTGTAGGTTATTTTTATAACCGAAAACAAATAATTAACTAAATACGATACACGAGTACTCGAACTAAAAATATAAAGTCTGATAAGCGCGGCTCTTTGTAGTTGTGACCACAGCATAATTAGAGTCAGAGGGTAGGTCATGTGAATTACAGCTACTTTTTTGCTCGGTTTGCGTTGCAGCGTTGTTAGTTCGTTATTGTTTTGACTTCACTCAAAATAAAATCATATAGCCTAAAGAATAAAGTACACTACAACTGGAGGGTAAGCCAAGATCTTTTTTCGCTTCTTAAAGAATCGCTATTAGAATGTATTGAATTGACGTAGTCGAGCGGCGAGTCGAACTGTCAATTCCATACATATTTTGTTTGGCGATTCTGTAACGAAGCAATAACGAAAAAGTTTTGGCTAAATAGCCAGGTGTGTATCGTAACTAACCATTATGGGTGGAGCCAAACGAGCGCAATTTCGTGTGTTGCGAGACGCAGAAATTCGGTCGCGTAAATTATTTTTAAAACTAATCAAGATTAAAAAAAAATATTCTCGTTTGAATGAGGTAAGAATTTCCTATGAAACCGTATGCAGCTGAGTTTCTGCCAGCCGAAATTCTGCAACTCCAAGTGAGTTGGATGCCCCTAATTATGGCTCACAAAATTACGCTCGTATGAATGAAATAAAATTTTTCTATGAAACCGAATGCTACTAGTACGAGTCTGGGAGCCCTAGAACATTTTTTTTTATTACTGAAAAGCTAATTTTCCGTGAGTGGCTTCATTTTGATAAGACGCCAAACAATTTCCTGTGCGAAAATTCTCGAAAGTGGTAGCTAATACAAAGATAGAAAGAACAAAAGATGTCGATTTGGCGATCCTAAAATATTAATTACGAACAGGTTGATTTAGTGTTTAATCTTAAGCCACTCACGGAAAATAAGCTTGTTAGTAATCCAAAGAATAATAATTGTTCTAGGGCTCCCGTACTATACTCACGACTCAAAAAATTACGCTCGTTTGGCTTTACCCTAAGTCAACACATTTAAAACATTTCATTGATTCACATAATATCACACTGTATCGCTAAAAATGAAATAAAACTATTTGGTAGTATTTTATCAAGAAGCAATTTGATCACACAAAATAGTTTACTGTCGGCTTCGATTTAAATAATGAACTATAAACTTAGTTTGCGACACTCTACGAGTATGTCTGTGGTTTGCGATATGAAGCTCTACCTTCTGCGTTTATTTATGCTATGACTACAGTACGTTCCCACCATAATCACAAATGATCTGGAACGAGCTCTAATATACAGAATTAGCTCACACGGTCGCTACTAATTTTATTTGTTTTAGACTGGATGTAATTGACATGGGGCCTTGTCATAATCTACTCAGGGATATAATTCTTTATTAATAAATAAAACTTTGTACCATCGAGGAAATTGATTCCTATGCAGTTGATAGATCAACGTTATTTGGTCGAATATGTCAATTCAATGTTAATTGTGATCTGTCGGCTGGGTTTGACGTAACGCAACCAAACTACGTAGGTCCCCGATCTGCATAGGAATCAACTTCTCTGATAGTATATAGTAGCTCAGTGGTGTAAATAGTACAATTATTATGACGAAATGTTACAAAAACTCAGAATTGGAGTAAATTATAAAGATATATTTAAAACTATCTGTGACCCATGGTTTCAAAATAAAATCAATTTTGATAATATTATATTCTCGCAGTAAAAAATAGCATAACTGTTAATCCAAGGTATCAACTAACTTCATACCAAATGACATAACAAACAAACATACAAACTCACAAACATTCAACTTTAAAATGTTAGTGTTCAAGATCCATGCTTTAGTTTTAAACCTAATTTGCTCATTTTTTCATTTCATTTATTAGCCTATAGTGTCCCACTGCTGGGCAAAGGCCTCCCCCAGGATCTTCCACTGTTCTCGCTCATAAGAAACTTTAATAATATTTGTTTGTATTCAAAGCAAACGTATTAGGTAATATAATATAGGTCAATGCGTCTCTCTTCACAGTAAATAGGTCACATATGGCGTTGAAAAAGAGAGTAAAGAAATATGCAGGACATGTTCCGAATAACTTAACTTTTTGTTTTACTCTCAGCCGTACTTATTTTTCTTACTGATTCTTTTTGTCTACGAACTAAGAAAGATTTATGTTGGGAACTTTTTAAAGTAAAAGAAATGGACTATTGCAAACACCTGCCGTTAGTATTAAGGTCAATATACACCAAAATGCAAACGGCAGAGCAGCGGAGACTTAATCAAATATACATAATATAATGTTGTTCTTCATGGAGTAAATAAAGTTTTATCCTTTATTATAATAAATTTTATTTTAGTGTTTTAATCGCCATTTTTAAATTGCAGTGTCGTGTCACGCGTTAACATTGTAAAAAAATATACATGTATTGTAAGTAATGTATTGTAAGTAATAAGAGAAAATATTTTTTTTGTTTTTTCTTTATATTATGAACCCGAAAACTTCTAAATTAGTTTCGAAATATATCTTGTGAGCAAATTCAAAAGAACTTGTGCTACGGCAAGTTCTTTTCAACTGTTTATTACGGCAAAATATTTCGATGGAAAAATCGGCAGGTATTCATACCTGCCCAATTTTTTTTCACATACTTACACAAAAAAAATATTATTAGCAATTTACGCTAACACAGTGTGATATCCCTTATCATTATATCCGTCATATCTGAACAATACCTAAAAGGATATTTTTATAATTATTATTTGATAGGTTTTGATAAAAAAATATAATATTATAATATAATATTATATCTACGTGATCAAGCCACTAAATAGCTTAGTATTAGGTAAAACTTTCTTGATAAAGACACGTCATCAAAATTAAGGACCATCTAAGATTTGGACAGTGTTTCTGCCTATAAGAAAATTAAAAAAATCTACTCCTTTCATCTTTAATCATTTCATCTTTTATTATAGATCTAGATCTCCGTTGCGCGAATTTCAAGTAAAATAGGACTGGCGAGCAGCACTTAAATGCCGTATTATAAAGTTACTTATTTCAAAATAATATACCAAATTTTAGCAAAATCGGTTCAGCGGTTTGTGCTTGAAGAGATAACAGACAGAGAGAAAGACACCTTCGCATTTGTAATATTAGTATGGATTTATTATTTTAATTTTAAAATTAAATCTTTTTTAACCGACGAAATATAAAAAAAAAAATTAAAGGTAGTAAATCAAAACTTGACTATAACTTTGAACTAAGTAATCAAATTTAAAACTTCAAAATAAACATAACCTTTTCACTATGGACATTATTTTTTTCTACTATTGTATGTTTTTAAAAAATATATTTTACATTGACCTTTAACTGTTTACCTCAGTTTAAAAAAAAAAATAGTTACCATTTCTCTTTCTTCTCGCACAGAACACGAAACACTTCCAATTGCTTTGCCCTACTTCTTGATCCTTATGCCCGAATACGAATGCTACTAACATTATGAAATATGTTATCAGGATGTTTGCTGTCCCTCTCTAATTTGATACTGCTGATAGAGAGCTATACACCCGATAAGCCGAGATTATAGTTCAATGGAGCGACTTCATTCATGTTTTTTTATTTCTCGTTTCTAATGTTATTAAATATAATTTTGTCAAGTACTTTATTGTAATGGGTTTTTACTACTCGGCATTAAGAGCCCGTACTATCTTTTCTACTGCTCTCTTCACACTCACGCCTGTCTTTCTTATGCCAGGTGAAAAAGGACGATCGCCAAGTCAGCGGGCAGTTATAGGTATTCTGTTTTTCAAAGGGTTTTTTATATTAAAGTGGTAAAAAGTAATTCCAACATTGTATAGACGACTTTCTCAACAGTACGTTGTATTTTTTTCATACCGTTAAGACGTCAATACAATCCATATAAACAGGTGATATTCTAAACCTTTTACAGCAAAAATCACAAAACTGTCGTGGGTTTGAGTTGGATTATTTAAAGGTACTTAAAAAAAAAAAATAATCTAGCTGCAATATTAGATTATAAAATTACATGTCCTGACTGACTGACTGATTCATCATCGCTGAGCAAAAACTGTTAAAGTTACAGCCACGAAATTTGGTGAGTTGGGTTGTTTTATTAAGGAGACACCAACTAAGGAAGGAACTTCGAAAATTTTAACCCGAAGGGGGTGAAATAGGGCTTGAAAGTTTGAATGAAAGCCCGTCATTTCTTGAGCTAGAAACATGAAACTTTATTTTTGGGTTACTGATCAAAAATGAATGGATAAGTATTTAAGCGTTTTTGGAAATTCTACCCACAAGGGGGTGAAATTTGGGTTGAAAGTTTGAATTAAAGTCTGTTATTTCTTGAGTTAGAAGCATAAAATTTTATGTTTGGGCTAAAGATAAAAAATTATTGGATACGTGTTTAAGCGTTTTTGGAAATTCTACCCCTAAGGGGGTGAAATAGGGCTTGAAAGTTTAAATGAAAGTCCGTCATTTCTTAAGTTAGAAACATAAAGTTTATTTTTGGACTGCTGATTAAAAATAAATGGATAGTTATTTAAGCGTTTTTGGAAATTATACCCCTAATGGGGTGAAATTGGGGTTGAAAGTTTGAATGAAAGTCCGTCATTTCTTGAGTTAGAAACATGAAACTTTATTTTTGCGCTACTGATTAAAAATGAATGGATAAGTATTAAAGCGTTTCTGGTAATTCTACTCCCAAGGGGGTGAAATTGGGGTAGAAAGTTTCAATAAAAGTCCGTCATTTCTTGATTTAGAAACATGAAAGTTTATTGACGTTTGCGTTTGACGTTTGCTTATATAGGGTCCCGTTTTTACCCTTTGTATAAGGAACCACAAAAAGGAGAAAACTATCGATAATTATTGTTATTATAATATTATACTATGTTAACGCGGACAAAGTCGCGGGCAACAGCTAGTATTAGATTATAATTGAAATGATCTTACATGTTGTGCATTAAAACATAAAGAAATACTGTATTTTAACTGTTAAATCACGTCTGTTTAATGAGCGAAATCGGCAAAATTTCGTATACGGACTCTTAATTATTATATTTATATTTAGTTATTATAATCACAGAAATAAAAAATATTATAAAAATGTAATTCAAATTATCTATGTTGACTTTGTACCCTTTTGTTATTCATATTTCACTGTACAAAATATACTGTTCTATGAAAAAAAAACAAAGATAGGTTCTTCCTTGCACACAGTAAATAAATTTAATTTAAAGTTACTGTAAAAAACTAAGTAAACTATAGTGTCTTACTAACCGTTTTCACCATTTCAACACATCACACACGTCAAGAAAAAAAAATTTCGGCAATGTATCGCCTTGGCGTTTCACGGTGACTGAATAAAAATCACATAACAAAGCCATTATTGTTATTAGGCAGTTAGAGGATTCCCTCTACCGTCACGCAAAAATGATATACCACGTACGCTAAAAATATATCATTTTGAACCTTAAAACCATAGTCATAGGATTCAAAAGTGGCACACCGGTTGCTTAACTGTACGACAGGGGGCATTGACTCACTTTTGACCGCATTGTGAAAATATAATTATTGCAATTTAAGATAATTTATGTGATTGTTGAGTCAATTTATGCTAAAAATTTAATGTGTCATAACACAGTTAATGTAGTTGATAGATGTTGGGCGTACATAATTTTTTGACCCTTAATCCTTATAGAAAGATGTCCGTAAGATTTGCTTTGACTACCACCTTTCACCAATCTCACGTGAGATTTAGCAACAAGATTTTAACAGTGAGATTTAACGAAATATTGGGAAGACCTTAAATGCGACTCTGTGAGATTTGGCTGGACATAATTCTCGTAAATTCATCACGCAATTTGTGGACTTGTTCAATTTTCTAAGTAGCATGACGTGACACCTTACACGTATTGCAATTTTGAATGCAAGTGTACGCACAGGCAAAGTGTAGGAAATGTCGAGTGTTGTCTGGACCTAATCTTATACATAAAATTCTCGTGTCACAGTGTTAGTTACCGTACTCCTCCGAAACGGCTTTACTGATTCTTAGTAAATTTTAGATGCATATTCAGTAGGTCATAGAATCGGCTGCTGGCTACTTTTTATATTGATAAGTGCATTTTTTGAATAAATAATACTAAATTATTACAACTCGAGACTGACGGCGACCATTGTTTGTGCGACGGGATAGCGATGGACGTTGCCATGGTGCCATACTTATTTATTTCACTTCTTTATGTGGCAAACAATGTTTGCCGGGACAGCTAGTACAATAATTATAATACTTAAGTTTGCAGCTATCATAATAATATGTCTAACAAATGTTATTATTTTTATCTGTATTTACATGTTTTTGTTAAGTATTTTGACCTAACACTTTACAGATAACTTATGAACTCTAGTATTTTGCTCTACCGACAAAAGAAATTTCGTACATAACATAGATAATAATGATTCTAAACTTAATAATAGATGCACAAGATGTAACAATACTAAGTGAAAATACTTATAGAGTCCCTTGTATTAAGTTCACCGTGAAAGTAGCAGCGTTGAAGGAGTTAAAAACAGACAGAAAAATCCTTATGTAACACAAGCTGCATCTACTTTCTGAAGAAGAATTAACGAATTTAGAGCTTATCTAATTTGAAATGACGCGCCCCACCACTTCAAAGTTGATATAAATGAAACATTTTTGTACTGTGAATACGAGGGAGGGGCGCGTCATTTCAAGTTAGACAAGCTCTACAAGCTGCGGCTACATTCTTATGAAATACGAGCTTTTTCCCGCGGCTTTGCTCGCATTTAAAAGTATTATTATATACAAACTTTCATCCCCTATTTTAACCCCTTGGGGTTGGAATTTATCATGTATAAAAACTAAATGCAGCAGAATTCTGCCGAACCAAAATTCTGCAACTCACAACTCACAAATTACGCTCGCCGTAATAGACTTATCCTCTGTCAGAAAACAGTCGAAGGCAGCTGTTTTATGGCCAGTGTTTTGCAAGTCACAAGGATTTACCAATATTTTATCGAACTACAAACGTAGCGTAAGGGCTTGGGCGGTGAAAAATGGGAAGTTAGAACCCCTCAAGAAACTTTATTAGAACCCCGTTTAACTGGGGATTATTTTATCTGTTATGTAGGTTTATTTTATACTTGTTTTAACTTAATTTTGTGCCATCCATCCATTTTAATATTATAAATGCGAAAGTGTGTCTGTCTGTCTATCTGTTACCTCTTCACGGCCAAACTGCTGAACTGATTTTGCTGAAATTTGGCATGGAGATACGGAAAAGGACATAGGATACTTTTCATCCCGGAAAAAGTACGGTTCCCGCGCGATAAACGAATTTTGGCGCAACGGAGTTGCGGGCGTCATCTAGTAATTAAATTAAAGACGTATTTGTACAATAAAATTACTTATCATAAAAGACGTGAGTGGAAGAATCGGACAAGAAACATTTCGTGTCATACGGACAATAACTCATTTTTTACATTATTATTTTCATAAAACTTGTAACTTATCTACATCATAGCCTAGCCAATATAGTGTGTTTGTGTAAACACAGTTATCCTCGAAACCATCCGTCAAAATGACCAACTTTTTCTGAGACTGAACATGAGAACAATGCTGGGAACTCAAAAAAAATGCCGTCTTCATACCCATACGGATGCCTGGATCGGCAATTTGTATTGGTATGAAGACAGATTTTTTTTTATTCCCAGCATTGTTCTCATAGAAAAAGTTGTTCATTTTGACGATCTTATTTGATGGTTTCAAGGACAACGGTGTTTACACAAACATCTTGTATATCTGGCTACACATTTAATCCATAGTTTTTTTTTCTAATAATTTTTCCGGCCCTTAAGGCTCCATTTCAGCAAAAAAAAAACAGGAAGTTTTTCATGCTACTTACCTTATTCTTCCACTCACGTCTTGAATTTATTATGTTTAAGTTACAATCTTCTCCTGAGTAACTGTTCAAAATTACCTTACCCGCTTTTTCCTGTTGTTGCTCGCTTTCTGTGTGAAAGAAGTGAGTGGATTACATATTTTTGAGCTAAATCGCTACCTAATTGTCCTTCACTGGTCTCGGAGTATTTTAATACTGTAGTAAATAAGAATTAAGAGGCAGACAAATACTCATACTTTTGATTTTTAATTTATGTAATAGTTATTTAACAAATCATTTTATCGCCAAATTTTTAAAATGAACGAACGTTTCTTAAAATTAATTATTCTTCTCCAGACTCTTAAATATTTATTCCGTTAATTTTATTTTTTTCATAATTTTGTACGGTATTTGTTGTAAATACCTACGAATAATAAAACCTAAGGAAACGTAACTCCCACTAATACAGTTTTGAAATTGGTTCCATTCGAACTGTCATGTAACGTCAGCCTTTATACCGCTCAAGGTCACCAAATGTATGAAAAGTGAACCTAAGTCACCGGCTACACGGTCAATTTTTCATCAATCTGATCCATCAATCTGGCACGGACTGACGAAAATTTGATCGTGTACGCCACTGATTGATGGATTGATCGTATTTTTAATATGAAATTTTTATAACCGTCAATATTCCGTCCATCAGATTGATGAAAAATTGACCGTGTAGCCGTTGACTATGGTACACTTTTTTGAAAAGTATTTTGGAGCATATTTTTGACGGAGTTACTCTTCCTTAGTTTTTATTATTCGTAGATAAATACAGAAATAAATTCACATACATGTAACGCAACGTCAAATTATGATCTCACAATCTTGCAGTTTGTTCACCTTGTTTGGGATTCAACACAATTAAGGTGAAACCAACATAGAGTGACACAGCAGTATAGCAGAGACGACACGCCACGACACTTCACTTCGGGCCAGGCATCGTGCAAATTTCCGATGCAACAGCGACTATCTCTATATAAATGAATCCATATTCACGTGGTCACGACATCACGCCTGAACGGCTGGACCGATTACGCTGAAATTTGGCATAGAGATACTTTGAGTCCCGAAGACCAAAGTTGTCCCGGAAAAATGTACGGTTACTGCACAATATACTTTTATGATTTGGGCGTAAAATATTCAATCGATATTGATGAATTTTCGTATGGAGATACTTCGAGTCTCGGGAAAGGACAATGGATACATTTTGTCCCGGAAAATGTACTGTTCCCGCACTATAAACTTTTATGATTTTCGCCTAAACTATTCAATCTATTTTTTGATGAAAGTTGGTATGGAGATACTTTGAGTCTCGAGAAAGGACAAGGGATACTTTTTGTCCCGGAAAATGTACGGTTTCTGCACAATAAACTTGAATGATTTTCGCTTATATATTATATTTAATCTATTTTGATGAAATTTGGCATGGTGATACTAATTTTAATCTATTGTTTACTTAATTATACCAATTCCAATTAAATGATCATCGTTAAGACAGGAGAATGTCTGTCGGGTCAGCTAGTGTCCAATGAGATTTTTCACTTTGACATCGCACCGCATTTCTGTGCGATGTTGTTTTTGCGATACGCATGTTGTGGCGCCCTTCCATAGAACTGACGTTTTACAAAGAAGTGAAGCGTCGCGCCGCGCGGTCGGTCTACTGCGATCACTGTGGTCTTACCTTTCCACTCATTTTGACCACATCATGCATATTTTTTTAATGTACGGTCAGAATATTATAATAATACCTACAGTCTATAATCCATACCATAATCTACAGTCAGAGAGAGAGTCATACAGTCAGAATATAATTATTGTCTAGTAGACATTCATCATCGCATATATTTTGATGATTATATTTTTACTAGATGACGCCCGCAACTTCGTTGCCACAAAATTCGTTTATCGCGCGGGAACCGTGCATTTTTCCGGGATAAAAAGTATTATATGTCCATTCCCGGAACTCAAAGTATCTCCATGCCAAATTTCAGCAAAATCGGTTCAGCGGTTTTAGCGTGAAGAGGTAACAGACAGACAGACAGACAGACACACTTTCGCATTTATAATATTAGTATGGATTGACCGACTTCCAAAAAGGAGGAGGTAATACGTTCGTTCAGAATTCGTCTAAATCTCAACTACTTCTGTACATAATATACTTAGTTTAGTTAATATTATTATTATTTTTACCTTGAATTAAATTATTTGTTAAAAATAATCTTAATAATCGCTTTGATTCTTTCTTTTTCCTTAGCTATGAAAGACAAGGCAGACAAGCAATTATAGCCGTTGGTAAAATTGTCTTAGAGTCAGTTCATGATAGTTAATATGTGTAACGTTACTCGATAGGATGGTGCATACTAAAAATACCTGGCAATTTTTCAAGTGACTGTGTGAAAGTGACTTTACGCTGCTTAATATCTGAACTTTGTATTGTTTGGTTACACTTAAATAAAATTTTATTCAAATCAAATTAAACGCTACCTACTAAATTTCATACATGTGGAGGCTTGTAATGAGCTATTTGTTTATCTAAATTATTGCATTAGCTATTTATGTTATTAGTCTGTAGACTGTAAGCCTTCTGAATATAAAATAAAAATAAAACATTTACGGTCTTACAAAAAAAAAACTAAACATCAGCTGTTGAACAGTTGTTTAGACCATTTTGTTCAGAATTTTTCTCTAATCAACTGTTCCACAGGTGTTAAAATCTTTTATAGTAAGTCCGTTAAACTCTATATTCATTATGTTGCCTTATTTTGTTTTGACTAAAGTATACTTAAAAAAATTAACATCAAAAATATGTATATGAATCGACTCTACGTGTTCTGTTCCTACAATGATTAATCTTTATCAAAGTCGATAAGGGCCATAGTAATGCACTGATTACGGCGTGCGAAATACACCTCAAGAATTGTTCTCAAACGGAAAATGATTTAATGTCTTACCATTACTATAAAAATCGGCCAAGTACGAGTTGTACTCGCGCACGAAGGGTTCCGTAAAACCACAGAGCAAAAATACACTAAAAATTGTGTTTTTTGTATGGGAGCCCTCTTTAATTATTTAATTTTCATTGTTTATTATTAAAGCAAAATTACAATTAAGTATTTTGTGAACATTTCAATTGCCTATGTGTTGCCATTTTATTAAGAGCAAAAAATAGCAAAAAATTACATTTGTTATATGGGAGCCCCCCCTTAAATATTTAAATTATTTAGTTTTTAGTATTTTTTGTTATAGTGGCAACCAATATACACAATCGGTGAAAATTTCATAAGTCTAGCTATAGCTAGACTAGCTATTTTCACCGATTGCGGTTCTTGGGAAAGACGAACAGACATCGAAGTCTTAGTAATAGGGTCCCGTTCTTCCCTTTGGATACGGATTACGGAACCCTAAAATACGTGTGGCACTCGGAGACCACCGCGGTTAATCTATTGCATATTTTATCAACTTATTCAATTATAATTCGCATACGTTTTAAGTGCCCCGCAAACGATCAAACATCAAACACGTCATACACGTCAAACACCATATAAACAATGTGTTTGACGTGTTTGACGCGTTTGAAGAAAATTTGGATTTACTACGTGTTTGACGTGTTTGACGGTTTGATGTTTGATCGTTTGCGGGAGACTTTATAGTCGCACGCATACAAACACGTCAAATTATGCACTGCAACGCCAGAGTAGACAGAATTATAGAGTATGCCGACTTAGAACCGATGTTGAAATTTTTAAATTTGACGTATTATGACGAAAATCGTCGCTAGGGTTGTTGACTTCTTACCTACGCATTTAAAACTATGACATATTCGCTGGACGTGTTCCTCTTTGGTCGTATTGTTGTTTGTGTTTTGACACATGCGATTAAAATTGTCAAAATCCAATTTTGAAATCTTTAAAAATAAATTATATCAGCCAGCGCGAGGCACATTCCGTTCATAATCCTAGTGAAACCCGACGAATTCGACAGATATTGAAACCTGTCCGTTTCTTTGCAGTCGAACTACTGGTAGTTATGTCTATTGTAGCAACGCGTTGCCCCACCAGCGTTGCACTACCACTGCCAGTCAGAGTGGGGGTGTTAGGTTTATTTCGCTACGGAATTTCTATGAGTATGAATCCCAAAGAGTCTAAATATTATTTGTACTATCAGAGAAGTTTATTCATAGGCAGATGGCAGCAGACCTACGTAATTTGGTCGCGTTATGTCAATGCTATGGAGCCTGTATTGCCTTTACCAAACTTGAAAACAACATTTTTGTTCCTCGAAAAAGAACCTTTGACCTCCGAGACAAATCAAGCCTTAAATCACTACACCACGAGACTCCAAGAGTGCTACAAGAAAAAACAACCATTATAAAACAACCTTTAAAGTAGCAGCTGAAAATTGCATCATAGAAAAATATTTTTTACTAGATGACGCCCGCAACTCCGTCGCGCCAAAGTTCTCGCGGGAACTGTACATTTTTCCGAGATAAAACTATTCTATGTCCTTTCCCGTGACTCAAAGTATCTCCATACCAAATTTCAGCAAAATCGGTTCAGCGGTTTGGGCGTGAAGAAGTAACAGACAGATAGACAGACACACTTTCGCATTTATAATATTAGTGTGGATAATATCTGTATCTAATTAGTAAGACCGTTCACAATATCTTGTATTCAACTACTCTGTTACTTAGAGGTGAAAACTTGTAATTGGCTTCCTGATCCACATATAAAATTTCCAGTGATGTCACTTAGCTGTAAGTTTTCCATGTCACATAAATAAATAAATAATAATAATAATATTGCCCATAATGTCGAACAATTGAATATTGATGATGCCAGTGGTCTGTTTGTAGGTATTGACTGTCATTACGGTATTCTCTGCTTATACAGGTCCCCATCACAACACAATACTGATTCTTTTCTTACCTCTCTTGATACACACTTAAAAAAATTCGCCAATTTTAAAACGCTAATTATAATGGGTGACATTAACATCGATATAAAACCTAATAATACTGATAGACGTAGCGAACAATATCTTAATCTGCTAGCAGAAAACGGTCTTTTACCTGCACACCTATTTCCGACCAGAGAGTCTAATTGCCTTGATCACGTTATGATAAAAACTAAACTTGAGACACAAACATGCATAATCAATACACATATAACAGATCATCTTCCTGTTCTTTTAAGCATAAATAAAACTATTAATCCCACTAAGCTGTCGAAAAGTTTAAATGTAATAAACTATGAGAATGCCTCCAAAGATATTGACGATGGAGATTTCTCATATATTCTAGAAATTGGTGATCCTAATATTGCTGCGGAGAGTTTTGTCTCACATCTCAGAGATTCACTTAAATTTAATACACGTGTTTAGAAAATCCCTAACAGAAAACAAATTATCAAACCGTGGATAACACCAGGCATCTTACGATGCATAGCTCACCGGGATGCTCTGCACAAAAAAGCAAATTCAACTCCAAATGACAATATTATCAAAACTACGTACCGCAGATACAGGAATTTCTGTAACGATTTACTTCACCGACTCAAATCTGAGCATCATAAGTCTGAAATAGATAACTGCAAAAACCCCAAGCAAACCTGGAACATGATTAAGAAAATCACTAACACCACTAAATGTAAAAATCCCGCTTTAGAGCTATTGAAATTAGACCCGGACGGATATCAACCATCTATTGATAGAGTAAACTCTTTCTTTGCTTCGATTGGCGGCAAACTCGCTGACGACCTGAAAAAGAAAACAGACCCCCGACTATATTATGTGAATTGTGAAATCGGATCAGCTCAACGATCGATCGGATCAACCCCTAATTCATTCGTTCTGTTTCCCACTGATATTAGAGAGGTGGAAAATCTTATAAATTCCCTAAAAAGTAATTCAGCTACTGGATGGGACGGTATACCTACCCGCTTCCTGAAAATGATCTCTAAAAAAATTTCCCCTATTATTACCCACATTGTAAATCTTTGTTTTGAACACGGCGTGTTTCCTGATTGTTTTAAGAGAGCTATTGTTCATCCGATCCACAAAAGTGGAAGCAGAGACTGCATAGATAACTACCGGCCGATTTCAGTTCTCTCTGCTTTGTCAAAAATTATGGAAAATCTATTGAACACACGCTTAATGAATTACTTATTGCGAGAAAAAATTATATCTCAGGCTCAATTTTGGCTCAACATCAAGGCCCACACCTGTGGAACAAAATCTGCGTCATCTCCCTGCGATTGTCTAACACTGGAAAGAGTCAATGAGATTAAATACCTTGGTGTCATGCTGGATAACGCTTTGTCATGGAACGCCCACATAACTCTTCTTTCAGCACGTACACGTAAACTAACTTGGATATTTAAAACCCTGCGTGAAGTCCTTAAACCTAAACTTCTGCAAAGTGTTTATTATGCATTAGCCCAATCTGTATTAAACTATTGTATCACTGCATGGGGAGGCGCTTGTAAATCTAAACTTGTCCTAGTAGAACGAGCACAAAGATCAGTCCTCAAAGTAATGCTAAAAAAGCCATTTCGATATCCAACCGACACCCTCTACCTTGATTCGCAAGTACTATCGGTCAGAAGGCTTTATATTTTACATGCCACACTATACAAACACTCCGAACTCAATTTTGATCCGACCATCCTGCAAAAACGTAGATCAGATAAAGTCTGTAGCGTACTAAAACATAACTCCGTATTCTTCACTCGACACTTATCATTCATTGCACCATACATATATAACAAAATAAATAGAATACTGAACATATACAACAAAACACGGAAAAAATGCAAATCTATTCTGCAAAATTGGCTGTTAAACCTAAACTATAACGAATCAGAGTCTCTTATATTAACTACAAGATGATGCCTGCAAATGTAAAGTATAGTATACATAATATAAAACATTTAAATAAACATGCACACACACACACACACACACACACACACACACACACACACACACACACACACACACACGCACACACACACACACATACACACACACACACACACAGTTCTTACATTTAAAAAAAAAAGATCTCGTAATATTTAAGTTCTCCTCTAATCTGCGGGTGGAACCTGGAGTCCTGAAACACAGGGTATCCTAGCTTAGGCTCCAGTTCACACGTTTAAATGTCTTTGTAATTACCTGTACCATTATTTGTAAGTTGTGTGAAAAATAAACCTTTTTATTATTTTATTATTATTATTAATAATCAAGTTAGTAATGTAAATGGCAGTAACTCGTATGGTAACGGGTACGGAATTGCCTATTAATATAATAACAATATGTAAGTACCTATAACACAGAAACATAATTTATGGAAACTTCCTAATCTAAACTTTTTATCAATTTGGACTAATCCTGAATAACAAACATTTTATCAGCAAACACATTTCGTCATTAATTAGTGTAATATGAAAGTGTTAGGTGACGCAACCAGACGTATAAAATGGTGGTGAAAATAATTTAGTTCTTTCAATGTATGTAGTGTAGAATCAGTTAGTACTTTCAAAAGAAAATAAGATAGGTTTGATTATATCGCTTAGTGAAAAAAAGGTATAATAAGTATTATATTTGCAACACAATTCACAAAGCATGAATTTCGGTAAATAATACTTAATTATGTGTAAAATCATAATTTTCTATTAAATAGACACAAAAAAAAATATTTTATTAGAATTAATGTCTTGCGTAATTAGAAATGTTTTTAAGTACTCTTTGGTTCCTATAATTATCAAAAATATTTGTAAATCTACACATGCGTAATGCATGACAAAATATACACCAACACTGTCACACATTCAAAATTCAAATAAAAACAAGATGGCTACTCACAATAACATGGCACCCCGGTATCACACACGGCAATTTCATTTTCAATTAAAACATGTGGCCGAGTAAAAAAGATTTGATTACAGCGTTCCGTGGATAGTACATTACAATGAGATAAGCGGTGTAATATAAGCGATAAGCGTTAAGCGGATTATGACCTATTTTTGGCGCTTCAAGTAACATTAGTAGTCTGAGAACGAGACAGTACTTCAGTCCGGACCAACGCCTACAACTCTACAAGGCGCAGGTTCGGCCTCATATGGAATATTGCTCTCATCTCTGGGCAGGGGCGCCAAAATACCAACTGCTCCGTCTGGATCGTATCCAACGAAGGGCCGCTCGAATTGTTGACTATTACGCCGAGATGTAGCTTTACTCTGCATCCTCTATCGGTTGTATCACGGAGAGTGCTATGAGGAATGGGGATTGTCCATTTTTTTTTTAATTTTGCTCATTACAAAACATTTCGAGGAATAAGGTCAGTGATCGTTTTTTTGTATATAAACGAAAAAAATACCCATTAGTTACTTATATTTTTGAACAAATATGTTTTAACCTTAGTTTGACCTTCAATGGCGTTAAATTAGCAATAAATTCGACCAACATTACGTTTCAAACTTTTGGTAAGCTTCTCGTATCAGCTTTCACATAATGATAACTTGCATTTGACGAACCAGCCATTATAAATAAGATTAAAAGGAAAAAAAACATACTGCAGAGGTCAATTTGCCGCCGATGATGACGTCAGAGCGAAACTTTAAAAATTTATTAGGAAAAAACTAGCCAATGAATTTCAAAATTATTTAATTTATATTCTTAAAATACTCTATTTTAACGAAAAAAATATAAAAAGTACATGTGATTTTTTTTGGACAATGCCCATTGTTCGGCCACCTGCAACTTTTCGCCATCGTCCCACGCGAAAAACATACCATCCTCATCACCTTGATGAGTGACAGTCTTCCACAGTGCGTTTTTCGCGTAACTTTCTGCCGTGCACTGTAAAACTCTAGAACGAACTGTCACCAGCAGTATTTCCGGACCTATACGACCTGCAAACCTTCCAGAAGAGAGCGTATTCCTTCATAAATTTAAAGGCCGACAACGCGCCTGCAGCTCTTTTGATGTTGCGAGTGTCCATGGGCGACGGTAGTTGCTTAAACGAGTCACCTGATACCCGTTTGCTCGTTTGCCCCCTTATTTAATAACAAAAAATCGTTACATTCTGTTGCTTCTGACCTCGCGGTATAGCGGTCAAACCGCTCATTCGCACGAACTCTCCTTGACTGTCCTGCTCCCCTAGACAACCGGCAAAACGCTAACGCTAACTCTAACGCTAACGCTACAAAATGTATGGATTTGACATTAGTATTCGCTAGCGAAGCGATGACTTATGTCAAATCGCATACATTTTGTAAGGGTCTGCTCTGAGCAAAGGGCTGCAATGATCTGCCTTCTGAGAGATAAATTATTACATAAGTAAAAATTATAATATCAGTAGCTCTATCGCTTCATCTCGTAACTTAAGCCGCGTCTTGCTCAACGCAGTGTTTGCATAAAAGATAAGTGAAAGAATTTACTATACACGCTCATCCTATAAAAAGGTCGCGCTTGCCAAACACCATAAATATCAATTTATAAACCAATATACCGTCATATTTTATGCTAAAGTACCTTGGCATGTACTATTTTGTCCTCTAGGCTACTCTAGGGCTTTTGTTTTTTTTATATGAAAGCGTATTAAAAGCTGAGCATTTTTATAGCCTTGTGATTTACGGAGATTTTATTTACTGAGGTATAATATAATACAGTATCTCCAAAAAAGCAACATTTTTATCTAAAAGACTGGATCAATCACAGCTCACACATTATATTAAAAACATATTTTAAGAGATGAATTTGATAATCGTTTAAATAATGCTTTCCACGCCAATTTTCGATGCCCATCCTAAGCAGAGATATTCTTTTTTGTCAGGCAATAAGAATATCAGCCAGCAATGTCCTTATCAAACCAAACAACGCCGGAATCGAAACCACGACCACAAGTCTTCAGAGCTATTGCAACACGGAGTGCGTAGGCGTTTTGAGTTAGTACAAAGTGCGATATATTTTTGCTCTTGGTACAAACTTAAAACGAATTTGCTAAAACTGAGCAATTGACCGTGAATCGTAATGCATACGGGTACCGTTCCTCTAATGGTTTCGTGGGACTGTCGATTTCAAAGGTAAAAACGAGGCCGGGTTACTTAGACAACTAGTGTGCGATAATTAAGACCTATGTGGCTCAATGGTTTAGCGTGTAGCAGTTCAAGCCGGGGCCAGTGTCATGAGTTCGATTTCCGAGTTAAAAACGTGCTATTTTCCAAGCTGGTTAAAACAATACTAGCTGATCACCGGTTTATCTGATAGGCATGTAAAAAGTCAGTCCTGTGCCTGATCTCTCAGGTGAGAGATCAGGCACAGGACCGACTTTTTGGTTTGGTGGTTGGATACGACAGGTGTCGTGTCGGTCTTTTATCCCACTGTATTTTTCAATACATGTTGTATAATATAAGTGCCCTGGATAGCTACCGCGATGAATAACGATGATTTAAGAATCAAGGGGCGAAAAAGATGGACTCAGATGGACTTTGATGATGTGATTTGTCATTGATAATCCAATTTAACTCATCGATCCCCAAGCGGCACCCGGCTGCCACATAACAATTGAAAATCTATTTTGTCTGAAATTCCCGCGATCGATGTATTATGAATTGGTTTACAGTCTCGTCTACCAAGCCTAAGTTTTTGTGATTATATAATATAATATTGTGTTTACGGTTTACGATATAATGAGGGATACATTACAGAACAAAGCATATTATTATATGCAACTAACGTCATTATTTAGTTTTATGTATCTGGAAAACAAATTACCTGGATCTAGATTCTAGTGCATAAATTTAAACCTGAGTTAGAGCCCCGCGGATATAAAAATTAGCATATTTTCCCTTCAACTTCGCTCTAAAATTGCACGATAAACGTGCATAGATAGTCCATACAAGAGACAGAGGAAATTGATAGACATGGCTTGAAGAAATATTGATTTTAGAGGGCCCGCTCGCGTCCGATGATAATATCAGTGACCGATTTTCTATAGGAGAAAAAATTAAAAACTGATTGTAACAATGCAACGTCGTGCAGTATTTTCACCGACTTCACAAAAAGGAGGTTATCAATTCCACTCGTAATGTATGTAATATTTCCAGAACTGTCCAGTTTTCGTATAATATGTTGGTCTATATCAGCGTCTGAACAATTGTGCCTTTCAAAATAATTGAATGTATGTTGGAACGTTTTTGTGTTTGCGTTCGCATATCTCCGGAATTCAAGACCAATAATTGAGGCCTTATTTTGTTGTACTAGGTATTTTTTTACTTAGGGAATACTGCAAGCTTCGACAAAATCAGTTCAGTAGTTTTTGAGATAGGGAATTGCAATTCTCAATTACGTGCAATTTTGAAGCTGGTTTTATCTTTTTAAAATACTAATTATTATTTAACAATTTTGTTCTTAAAAACCATTGTTGCTATTTAACGCCTCCGTGGTTCAGTGGCTTAGAGCGCGGCTCTTGACTCGGTGGTCGTGGGTTCGATTCCCGCGTTAGAAACATGTTATTTCCAAGTTTGGTTAGGACAATGCAGGCTGATCATCTGCTTGTCTGAAAAGTAAGATGATCCATGCGTCGGATGAGCCTGTAAAAAGTCGGTCCTGCACCTAATCTCTCGCCAGTCGTGTCGGTCTTCCGTCCCACTGGGTTATGAGAGTAAAGGAATAGAGAGTGCTCTTATGTACTGCGCACATACTCGATCACTATAAAATTACTCCTGCATAACTGGGCTGATATCAATGAAACCAGCCACCGTCACCGAAACCGGTGTGGGAGTTATTAATATAGCTATTTAAACTTCTAACATATATACTAGAAATGTGATAGATACGGCATATCTATCACATTTATAGTCTATCTCCCTATGAACGAAGCACATGTTCGTGTGGGAAATTGTTCGACATTTTATTACACTGTGGATCGGACTGTGATTAATTCGTGGTTTAAATCTTTTCTCTGTACCGTATATTGGTAATAGCGATGTTATCGAATTTCATTTCGTCCTAGTTATTCATTCTTTGTCGGGTTTCGTCCTAGTTTCTCTTTACCGTTATTTGAAAGGAAAGTACAATAAATCAATTTTATAATGGGCTTTAATTTTTTTCTTAAATTCTTGATTTATGAAATACGATGATAATATCTTAAATTATAAGGTACGAACACTTATCTACAATAATTGCACTAAGCATACGGGAATGCACACAATAGTTATAGAAAAATAAACTGGTACCTATTCTAATTTGTAAGGGTAAATGCATGCAAGGCGACGCGTAGATGCATATTTTATTTGTACTGAATTGACAGATTTCAATTACGTGAGACGTCTTGCAAATCTGTGAAATCTATAGTTTAGAAATGCATATACGCGTCGCGTTGTGGTCTGAATTAACCCTAAATCATACCATAAAAGATGACACAAGAATTGGGGCTTTAAGGAAAAACTTTAAGCGAATACCTCTATATTCCGAACACTATGAAATTTAAAAGTATTTAATGTTACCGGCTTTCAGAAGTGCTTTTGAATTCTGATTTAGGCTTAAGTGTCTTTTCCTATGATATTTAGCGCTAATAAAATTTGGGAGTGCTGATTTTACGGTGATTAATTTAATAAATTAAATTATAAATTTTCTTTTGCTTTCTCTTAAATAACTGTCAATCAAATTAAGTGTCGTTTGATAAAAATATGTGAGTAACTTTTCGGCGATTCACCATCACAGAAATCAACAAAGTAAGGGTTTAGGGCGTTACGCGTAGATGTATTTCTAAATTTTGACAGATTCGCAAGACGTATCAAGCAATTGAAATCTGTCAAATCCATATAAATTTATGCCGCGCCGCGCCTCGCCTCGCCTGGTCGCATTGCGGTTTGAATTGACCCTTAAACAAAAAAAAACACAGTTCCCGTGCATTTAATTAATAACCTGTGTAAATATTGTAAATACGTAATAGACATTATAATATTAACCTTTCGTATCACGTATGTTGGCGTACCGGCTCCCGGTATAAACACATATTAGCCGGCTCCGTTAAGCATACCGGGAGCCGGTATTTCAACAGTTGAAAATTTTTATGTTTTTCGCGCTATAAATAAACTCATTGTATATCACCCTATCCTTTCCAACACGTTACAAATGCATAAAGAAGAAACAGGCCGACTAGTGACGCCAAAACTCAAGCACCTTTAGTGAAAAAAATTTAAACACGAGTCATTCGAAACTCCGCCTTATCGCCCCATATCATGTTACAGTTTTTTGTGACTATATTAAGATCATATTTTGTGTAAAAAATATGTATGGTGGCACTTGAATTTTGAGTTGTATTTTAAACCTAATGTGATAAGTTGTAAATAAAATATTTTAATTACTTCAAAAGTTGTTGTAATTAAAATTATAACCAAAATTATCTAACTATTACAGTACTTTATGTTGAAAGTTCTATGTTAGCTATAATTGAGTATTTATATAGAAATGGTTGAAAGTGAATAAAGATTATTCAATTTACAATAAGATTTATAACTTGAATTGACTTGATTCTTATTAGATACGGAGAAAATCCAATCTGAATCCAATCTAGGGCTGTCTGTTGACCATACCGGCTCCCGGTTCAACAGATACAGAAATGTGGCTAAAATCATTTTAACATACTTCATTTTAGTAAATCGTCAAGCTTAATACTTGAAAAAAAATCTCAAATATTAAATTTTCTCCACTGATATCTCAACAAACATTCCCTTTAATGGCCCTTCCACACGACGTTTTTTTTTTGCGCACTGTCGACGCGCGTTTCTGATGCGCTCGTCTTCTGCGCGTTTTCATCGCGTTTTCGCAGACATAAAGTTTAAAAAGTGTTGGCTTCCTTGCGTTTGCTGAGCGTTCAACTTGCGTTTGTATCGATACAAACGAGCGTAAAAATACGTCATGTGGAAGGACCCTTATTCACACAAATCTAACTCTAAAGAGACTGAAAATATTGAGCACATTTATATTCACCTTAGGCAACACTTTAGGGTTACTTGAAACATCAAAGCACCGCCAAGGGCCGCGAAGATTGGAAATCGATTTCAAGAGCATTATCTTACGAATGGATTCAAGGAACTGAGGCCACAAAAATAGCGTAATTCTGATCCCTTTATTACTACCTCTATAATTAGGTTCTGAATTCGTTAGGAATTTACGCAAATATTTATGTTAGAGTGGCAAATATCGAAGAAACTGGCTAGATAAACACAGATCATTTTTTAAAGTTCCGTATATAACATAGTATTACAAAACTGTGATGTCAAAAGATTTAGGATCACGCTCCTTGTCACACCATGTCAAACTTTATTGATCTCTTTTCCACCCACCCCCTTTAGGTGTGACATAAACTTTACGGATGAACCCTTATAGGTCTACCAATATCTAATAACAAAAAGTGTGAAAAGAAATTGATTCTAGCAATACCAGGATAATTGGAATAAAACATTTAGATCTTTTTTTTTCCTTATAGCGGCTGATTCTGTGTGTAAAACATGCAAATATAAAAATTTATTCAATGATCAAGGATATTTTTTGAAAATTTGCAATAAAAATTTGCCATCAGATCCTAGTAGACCTATAGATAATAATATATAATTATGCAATATATAATATAAACGGAAATAAGTGTCACAGGTAATATCGCTCTTTCTTATTTTAAATTTTATATACTACTAGCTGTCCCGGTGAACTTCGTGTCACTCTAAAACCTTCTCTGGACTTCTAAGAATATTTTAAGACTATAATTAGCCCAATCCGTTCAGCCGTATTCGAGTTTTAGCGCGACTAACACATTTGAAAATCCATTTTTTAGGGTTCCGTACCGAAAGGGTGAAAACGGGACCCTATTCATGAGACTTCGATGTCTGTCCGTCTGTCTGTCTCCTGGCTGTAACTCAAGAACCGCTATAGCTAAACTTCTGAAATTTTCACAGATTGTGTATATCTATTGCCGCTATAACAAAAAATACTAAAAATAAAATAAAGTTAATATTTAAGGGAGGCTCCCATACAAGAAAAGTGATTTTTTTGCCCTTTTTTGCTCGTAATTAATAATGGTAACAGTTAAGCACTTGAAATTTTCACAAAATCCTTAATTAATTATTAATAATAAAATTAAAACGAAATGAATATTTAAGGGGGGCTCCCATACAAAAAACACAATTTATACCTATACGGAACCCTTCGTGCGCGAGTCCGACTCGCACTTGGCCGATTTTAAATATAAAGATACTCAATCGTATCAAAACGTGAAATTAGTGACTTGCACACTAAACCTCAGAAGTTGTAAACTTGAAAGAGTAGAATGGATTATACAAAACTGTACCCCCTAGGGCGGTAAAACGAGGGGTTGAAAGTTTAAAATTGTGTTTACGCGAGCGAAGCTGTACTACTAGTAGCATAGCCCTTTACAGCAAAGGGCTAGTAGTTTATGTTCATTAGATGACACCCGCAACTTTGTTTTTTTTTATTGAATAAGGGGGCAAACGAGCAAACGGGTCACCTGATAGTAAGCAACTACCGTCGCCCATCGACACTCGCAACATCAGAAGAGCTGCAGGTGCGTTGCCGGCCTTTTAAGAGGGAATACGCTCTTTTCTTGAAGGTTTGCAGGTCGTATAGGTCCGGAAAAACTGCTAGTGACAGTTCGTTCCACAGTTTTGTGGTTTTACATTGCGCGGCATAAAGTTACGCGAAAAACGCACTGTGGAAGACTGCCACTCATCAAGGTGATGAGGATGTTTTTCGCGTGGGTCGATGGTGAAAAGTTGCAGGTGGTATGGTTGCAGGAGTGAAGCTACATCTCGGCGTAATTCCAAGCGGTCCAAGCTGTTTGAAACACTATGACAGTCAACAATTCGAGCGGCCCTTCGTTGGACACGATCCAGAGGGAGCAGTTGGTATTTAGGCGCCCCTGCCCAGTGATGAGAACAATATTCCATATGAGGCCGAACCTGCGCCTTGTAGAGTTGTAGGCGTTGGTCCGGACTGAAGTACTGTCTCGCTCTGTTAAGAACACCAAGCTTCTTCGAGGCTAATTTGGCCTTACCCTCTAGATGGTATCGGAACTGGACTTCGCTCGATATGTTGACGCCAAGTATCTCAAGGGGAGATTGTTAAAGATATGCCCTCGAAACGAGGATATACGACCATTGTTGAGCAGAAATTCGTTTATCGAGCAGAAACCGTACATTTTTCATAAAAAACTATCATAGTATTATATCCTTTCCTAAACTCAAATTATCTCCATACCCAGAAAACTCGGTGCAGCGGTTGCAGATGGATAAACACATTTTTGCATATTTTTTAAAATTAGAATGGACGTGGATATGGATTTTTATTCGTATAGTAAAGGTCAAATTACTCATGCTTTAATTTGTGGCCCCACACTTAAATTTCGACAGTAGGTAAAACTCAACAGCTCTCGATATTCGTCACCTCCATAAATATGGGCTCCTTGTAATTCTCAAATTCCAGCACCTTATTTGATTATTACTTATTAGTTATTACATTGACTTTTTGAGATTTATGTTTCGTTGGAAAGTATATTAATTTCAATTACGCGTGAAACTTGTGTAAAAGTCTCGGCGCAAACGAGCGACTGGCGAGTTACACCGCGACTTATTTTGCTACAAAATTGTCGTTTTTGTAACTCATCTTTGTTTGGTAGAGTTGTCGTCGTCACCCCACCTAGTCGCTCGCTTGCTCCACCTCAATAAAGATTTATTTTGTTTGATATTCAAAAAGAATTATGTGAATAAAATTACCTCTCACGTGAAAATTTGTTTTTCTAAGAAAATTGTTTTGTTTGTATATAAATAATATTAATAATAATAGTTACTGCAATAATAAAAATAAATTACGAATATTTAATGTCAAAACTTAATAGTTCAACCGTAAATTGATTCCACTAAACGTAATTATTATTTTGGTTGACATTTTATTTATAAATCACTTTTTTTTTTTTGCTTTTTTTGGTGAAAGACCTGATACGCTCATTATTAGAATCTTCTTCCCTCCTGACTTTCGAAGCGAGCGGACGTGTTGCTTGTGTTTTATAAGTGTGTTGGTTGAGTTGAATTTTTGAGCTGCCGGAGCCCTGCCTTCCTGGAGACTTCGCCCCTTCAAGTGCAAGTGAGTGGAGCGGTGCAAACTGAAATTTTAAAGATATCACAAATTTCGGCGCCGTCGAGGTTCGAACCCTGTATCGTCGAGTTGCGGCCCGTTGACCTTACCATTCGACCACCGTGGACGTGAGCCGCCGACGCTAATTTCACCTTCGGTATCTAACTACATTTTGCACAAGAAGAACTTTTTCGATACTAGCGCCTGTGATTTTTGATAACTGTTGCAGTACGAAGTATTGCTATTAATTATTAAAATGCCGCTCAAAAGAACACCAACTAAAAATAAGAAGACTGATATGTTCACGTCAAGTGTAACATCCTCTGAAAAGAAACAACCTTCTTGCAGTTCCGACTCCTTTATACAAAGCGACACTTTATTAAATAAATCAGCTTCTGAAACAGACATTACAAAGACAAGTACCTTCCAGTTCACTACCCCACCGGACTACGTTTCAATGAGACACAAGAGGTGTAGAGACCAAATGGAAGACTCTTTCTCAACACAGCTTCTCGACTTTCAATCTGAAATAAGATCTCTTCTTACATCTTTTACTTCCACGCAAAACAACGAGCTAAAAAACGTCACAAATCAATTAAAGGAGATACAGCAAACAAACCAAAACATCGAAACGTCAGTAGCATATCTTTCATCCCAAAATGAAGAGTTTCGACAAAGAATAGTAGAATTGGAGACTCAAGCGAAGAAAGACAGAAATTACATAGCTCTCCTAGAAAACAAACTCGAAGAAATTCAATTGAATTGCCGAAAAGCCTGCTTTGAGATCAGAAACGTACCAAAGTTGCCAAGTGAAAGTAAAGATGATCTTATCGACATAGCTGTCAACCTCTCTAAATCGGTTGATTGCAATATTCAAAAATCTGACATTAATGATACTTTTAGGCTGAAGCCGAAACCTGGACATTCAAATAATACTCCGATAATAGTTGAATTAAATTCAGCCATACTTAAGAACAACTTACTGAAATCAGTCAAAACTTATAATACTAGACACAAAAATAATAAGTTAAGCTCCAAACATGTAGGACTCAAAATGCACCAGGACACCCCCATATACTTGAGCGAACATTTAACTCCGAAAGGCGCACGTTTGTATTTCCTAGCCCGTGATCTAGTCAAAACAAGACAATATAAATTCTGTTGGGCAGCCTATGGAAAAATTTACGTCAGAAAGAATGAGCAAAGTAATATAATACAAATTCATAATGAAAATCAAGTTCACCAACTACTGGCAGGCCCACACAAGGACAGTCAAGAAAAATGACTAGTTAAGATCTATGTTAACAAATCAAGTATTTACATTTCACTTGTATTATATCAAAAAATTTCAATTCCTAATTTTATAAACTATGTACATTTTAACTTAATGATATCTACACTATTAACAAATCAACACACATTTAAACATAACAAAATACTTACACTCTACCTAGTCATTTACTACAAAACTTATTTTATATTTACTTTATTTACATTTTTTATAATATTTACGTATACTATTAATCTGAGCATAAAACTGCTTAGAAATCCATTACATAATTATTATAGATCTCATATTATATATTGTAGCGTAATAATATACTTTCTTAAGTTTGGACTTTTTGTTCGATTTCTTAAACACTGCTAAATCAACTCATGGCAGATGAATTACAAAACTTAAGTGATATAGATACATTTGATATCGCACAAGCGATAGAATGCAACTGTAATGAACTTTCTCATTACCTGACAGTTGGCAAGAATGATCTGACTATAATATCTCAGAACATTAGATCTATTTACCGCAATCTTGACGATTTTCTTATAACAATATCGGCACTATCTTTTCTTCCTGACATAATGGTTTTCACTGAATGTAGACTAAGCCCCAATAAACCAGTACCTTTTGTTGATAACTATACCTCTTTTTTAACCAAATGCTACCTGAATCAAAACGACGGAGTAGTAGTATATGTCAAAAATAATTTGTCTGTTAAGGTTAAAGAAATCAAGTTGATACAAGCGTCATGTTTACAAATTGAAATGTCAAGCAATGTTTTATTATGCATTTACCGATCTCCGTCTTTCAACAAATCAAATAACTTCGTTGACTCACTTTGCGCCCATTTGGATACGATAAACTCTAATAAAAACATAATTATTACGGGGGACATTAACATAAATATTGCATCAAAATTAACTGAATCGGCTTTGGACTATAGTAATAAAACTTACTATCTTGATTCGCTTTCTGCGTATGGCATACTTGCTGGTCACACCTTACCAACGAGGGAGAAAAGCAGTCTGGACCATATTATGTTGAAAATTAATAAAACAAAATTATTGGCTACCATCGCTATTCTTCAGACTACAGTAACTGATCATTTTGCCACTTTTCTAAATCTGTCTAAATGCAAAACTACGCACAATGTGAATAGAATCATATCTAAAGTGAACTTAGACAAAGCATTACATGACTTGCGCCTAATAAACCTATCTGAGCTGCTAACCTATGATGATCCTAATTCTCTCACTCATAAACTAATAAGTCTACTAACTGAAACTCTAAAAGCAAACACTGAAACTTTTAAAATTCCAAAATCTCAAATTATTCTTAAGCCATGGGTGACTCCCGGGGTCTTGCGTTGCATAAAAAATAGAAATAAATTATATCTAAAATTAAAAAAAGACCCTCACAATGACATATTAAAAATTACTTATGTCAGATACAGAAACCACTGTAATAACTTACTAAAATCACTAAAGCACCAATATGAAAAAGAACTTATAGCTAAATCTCTTAACAATAATAAAACTCTGTGGACTAATATTAAGAAACTGACATATTATAGTAACAAATCAAGCAATGAAAATAATAATGAACTAATTAATCTAAAATCAAATACCACCGAATCTATTAACTATATTAATAATTATTTCTCAAATATCGGCAAAGAACTTGCGCAAAATATTCAATGTGACACTTCAATGAACTCTAGATTTACTACAAAAAATATTTCTCCAGCATTTAACTCCTTTGTGTTATTAGAACCTGATATTGAAGAAGTCAAAAGCATAATTATGAGCCTTAAATCGAATAGTGCACCTGGCTGGGATAACATACCCAATCAGTATCTTAAGCTCGCTAAAACTGAGATAGCTCCAATAATAACTCACATCGCTTCTCTTTCTTTTCAAAAAGGTGTATTTCCAGATCTTCTAAAACAATCAATCATTACTCCAATCTTTAAAAGCGGTGACAAAACTGATGTTGGCAACTATCGTCCTATATCTGTTCTACCAGCTATTTCGAAGATTCTGGAAAGACTTCTCAATGTTAGACTTCTTAATTACTTGAATAAATATAATTTAATATCTAACAATCAATTTGGCTTCAGGCGCGGGAAATCTACCGAGGATGCAGTTTTAACTTTTAGTCAATTAGTGACTGAACACCTTGATAAAGGACAAAAATGCATTGCAGTTTTTTTGGATCTGAAAAAAGCTTTTGATACCGTATCTGTACCAATCATGATACAAAAATTAGAGAAAGCAGGCATAAGAGGCATTCCACTCTCTCTATTCAGTAGTTATTTGACTGGTAGGACGCAGAAAGTAAAAGTTAATAATAATATCAGCGATGATACTACAGTAACTTTCGGTGTACCACAGGGTAGTGTCTTAGGGCCTACACTATTTCTCATTTATATTAATGACCTGTGTGAATTAAAAATCAAAAATGCTCAAGTACTATCGTATGCTGATGATACTGCCATTTTATTTAGAGAGAAGAACTGGTCCTTACTAAAGAATGATGTCGAGCAGGGTATGCGCGAAATTTCAAACTGGCTGATGAACAATCTCTTAACCTTAAACACTAAAAAAACTAAATTCATATGCTTCAGCATTCAAAACCGCAGCCAACCTGATCCTAATTTTAACGTTAGGATTCATACCTGCCGACAGGACGATAATATTATTCCTGCTGCTTGCAAGTGTCCGGCTATCGAGAAGGTAGACAATATTAAATATTTAGGTGTCATAATAGACCAAAGACTTTCCTGGCAACCGCATCTTGAGCAGGTAGCTAGTAGGATAAGGAAGTTAAACTGGATTTTTAAAACTCTAAGACGAGTTATGCCCAATCCTCAATCTAGTAATAATTATTCTGAGCGAAATTTTCTAAATGAAATTTATAGAGCATTGGCGGAATCGATATTAGTCTACTGCATTCCTGTATGGGGAGGTGCCAATAAAACGAAAATGTTAGATTTAGAAAGGGCACAACGTTCCCTATTAAAAATCATACATTTTAAAAAAAGGAGAACCCCAACGGAAGAGATATATCGAATAAGTAAAGTACTAACAGTACGGAAATTGTATATTTTACTTACAGCTCTAAGAAAGCATAAAACCAGTACCAACAGTTTAATATTAAAAAAGAGAAATAGAATAAAAATAGAAATGCCAAAAGTAAAAACAGATTTTGCAACAAGACAATATAATTTTAGATCCACTATAATATATAATAAATTAATCAACGCTTTAAATATCAATAATAAGACGAACAGACACATAAAACTAAAAGTCAAAGAATATCTTACTTCTTTAAGCTACAATGAAGTAGAAAAACTAATAGAGCAGATAAAACTATAGTTACAATATTTATATACACTCACACTCACACGCACACACACACACACACACACACACACACACACACACACACACACACACACACACGCATACACACACACACACCCAACTATGAATTAGTAGGTAGATAATATAAATGTACATAATATTATTGTTTGGTTTAAAATTTATATTTAAATAAGTTATATATTTTTATTTTTTATTTTTTGTCCCAGCTCTTTATTATATAATAGTTCAGTATTAGATTAAATTAGAATAAGACTAGAATAAGAGTTATGAAGTATTTTAGATTAGTTTGTTTCACTTCACTTATAAGTTTCTTTATTTCACTTGTAGATGTGGAAGAGGGATGTTGCCTGACACAGGCTAAGCCTACTAGGTAGCTTCCATCACTGTACTTTTACTGTAACTTTTGTTAATGAAATAAAGATTATTATTATTATTATTATTATTATTATTATTAGAATAGAAATTCAGTAATACTGAAAGGCAAGAAATATTGAAAGGTAACTTTCCAATCTCTGGCGCAATCGACCAAGAACGAAAAATTCAAACAAATGTGACTTTATGACATATACAGCTATAGTTATATGGTTTCATTTTCTACTGATATTGGTCTAGCATCTTTTGTACCGATATTGGTCTAGCAAGCCATGCCACCCCTGCTTTAAGTGGCGTAGAGAAAAATGAAACCTACATCCTATGTCATAAAGTGACATTTTATTTGAATTTTTGTCGCACGCGGTCGCTTGCCGCGTTGATCGGAACGGTACCTTAAGGGCGTTCCGTCCGGAGATTCCGTAACTGACCGTAATGTTTAAAACCTTATAAACTCATAATCTGAAAGCTACAAAGTTATAATAAAAATACAGCAATAATCTTCAGTATATCAACATTCCTTTTGCCGTTTTAAATTTTCTATTTTTGTTTATTATACTCATGATATCAGCTTCCAAAATAATACCAATTTGTTAAAATTCGAGCATACATTCAGCATCTCCTTAGCATTTACAAATTACTTTTATTTGAAACTCACGCCAATAGATCGACAATATCATAAACTACATATTCGCCGCTTTAATTTTTTTTAGGACAATTTTGAACTAAGTTAAGTAAAAATTTTGGCGCTTAAGTTAAGTAAGGGTTTTGGCGCGATCTTGGCAACGCAGCAAATGTATGGCCAAGGTCGTTTGCTCGGGGGACGGCCTTAACGTATAGACGTTGTAGATCAGGGATTCCCAAACTTATTTTGTCTACTGCCCACTACCCACTTTGAGAGAAAATTATGTTTTAGCGCCCCCTTTGTTTCAATTTAATGCATCCAGATGAAATAAATCACCCCCCCAAGCCTCTACACGACGCACCCATTTTTTCTGGGTCCCACACCGCCCTTAATACCTTCAACGCGAAAAGGGGGCGTTATCGCCCACTTTGGGAAAGACTGTTGTAGATCATAAGACCGTCGGAAAAGTTCTTAAATCGATGAGGTAGCGGTACAAGAAGGCCTTTACCTTTATTATTTACGACAAAATGTTATATTGGAGATAAATTGTATTTTATGATCGCTTGGTAGTAAGAAGTAACAAAGGTAGATCGTAAAATGCCATCACAAAATTATAAAAGAATACAACATTGGGTATGAAACTTTATAACTTTATTTTGTTGCGCTTCAGCTGCTCTAATCTTGTGATTTCAGACATTTTGTAATCAGTTATTTGTTTACTAATAATAATATTAATCATTCGATCGTGGATTCTTGGAAATGCTATTGTATTCTTTTGTTGTCGCGATCACCGGTGCTCTTATGGGGCATGAAGGATTATTACCTACTGTGCATAAATTGCAACTCAAGACAAAATTAGAGGAACATAACAAAATTTATTTCTTTTTTTTTGAAAATTATTCGCCGTTTTTTTTATATTTATTTATTAATTTAATAATTGATGATTAAAAAATAAAACTTATATAAATTTAGGGCATGAAAACGTGTAAAATAGAAAAAATCTGTAAGAATAAAAAATTAAGAAATATCTTTGAAATTTCAGTTGTAAGTTTTTAAGTTAAATTCTTCATTACTACTTAAGAGTGACATGTTAAAAGCGTGTAATGCCTTCTATGGGTCTCAAGAGAGTCTGGATACGCCATTCCATGCTTGCATTTTGATTGTCAATCATTTCCTGTGGTATATTCTTCTATTCCTCCAGTAGCGCCAACTCGAGCTCCTGAACACATTTTGGAGCTGGAGTTTTAACTCGTACCGTTCACCCATTGATGACGTGCCACACGTCCTCAATCGGATCCACATCCGTAGACCGTGCTGACCTCTCCACCTGGGCTACGCCAGCATAATTTAGGTAATAATGCCCGATTTTTTTACTCTATGGACGCGCATAAAATTGAAGTTACTACCTAAAACTGTGTAAAAGGCACAACATGCAGATCTAGGACGTCTGTGCTTTAGCTATGTACTGTCAAAGCACCATCATTAACAATCATCACTCTGTGCGGGCTCCAAATCATATGCCACCCCAAACCATTACGAAGCCTGCATGATAGGCTACTGTTTCCGTTAAGTTTGATAGTCTATAGCGTTCCTTACGATTTATCCACATTCTTTATCGCCTGTCAACAAAATTTACACAGAATTTACTCCCATCACTGTACAGCACACGATTTTACTCACTTTTCAAATTTTGATGTTCACGCGCAAATCTTAGCCTGGCTCTTTGCTGTCCTGTCTCAAATTTTGGTGCCCTTGCTGGCACATTTGAGTTTAATTTAACTTCTTTGAGTCTTCTTCTTACTGTACAATCACTTACACGTACATCTCGGACCTGTTCCGACAGGTTTCGTCTCTGCAAAGCAGTTTGAGGTCGATTTCTTAAGGCTTGTACCCTTACAAAACGGTAATCCTGAAACATTGCCACCGGATATCTGCCTTGTTCTCGTCTTCGAACGTAAGATCCAGTCTCTTTGTAGCGTTGAAAGTTACGATGGACCACGAAAGCCGACACACCTAAGGCCTGACTGACCGAACGGTAGGTGTGACCTTTCTCTATCGTGGTTACAGCTCTAGCTGTCGAAGATGCTGGAAAATCACTAATTTTGTATCTAAGCAATGTGTTCTTCCAAAAACCAAACAATCAAATGAGCTGGCATACCTTGCACCTCGCTAAAAACGCCATTCTTATCAAAAACACTTACAACGTCAATCACCGAAAAACACTTATTAGGGCATAATTGCAATAAAAATCTGTCAACTTGCCAGTTTTGTTCAATATTTTATTTTTTAAATGAGCTTAGAAACTATAAGAAAGGATTTCACACAGCCCGACCCACTTGAATTCATGTTGTGGCCCTTTATACCTATGTTCCGCTAATCTTGCCAGTGTGTGTAGTTATATTGTTTGTCGTTTTTTTCCACGAAGGCTCTAAAGCCTTTCCCTGCCCTAAGGCAGGGAAATGATTTGAAATAAAAAAAATATTCTATGTACAGCTGCTAGGCAAATAATAAAGTGGCTCACGGGGAGTGCTCTGAAGAATTGTTCGGAATCATACCACCTGCAACTTTTCGCCATCGCCCCACGCGAAAAATATCATTATCACCATCAATAACCATCCTCATCACCTTGATAAACTGTGGCAGTCTTCCACCGTGCGTTTTTCGCGCTTTCTTCCACGCACTGTAAAACTCTGGAACGAACTGTCACCAGCAGTATTACCGGACCTATAACGACCTGCAAACCTTCAAGAAGAGAGCGTATTCCCACTTAAAAAGCCGGCATCGCATCTGCAGCTCTTCTGATGTAGCGAATATCCATGGGCGACGGTAGTTGCTTACCATCAGGCGCCCGTTTGCACGTTTGCCCCTTATTTAATAAAACAAATATATATATTCATCCAAATAAAAAGTATCTTATATCCATTCACAGGACTCAAACTATCTCCAAGCTAAATTGCATCAAAATTGGTTCAACGGTTTAGCCATGAGGGGGTAACAGACAGACACACTTTTGAATTTATAATATATTATATATTGATAATAATATATAATAATAATATATATTGATTAAAAGGCAATTTATATGATTTGAAAAGAACTCGTCTTTTAGAACTTAATTCGCGAATTCGAGTCTGAAAATCTGGGTCATGTCAATCATAAAAATTGTCTTATGAAGCTATTATTAACTTTTATTAAGGTCGTTCGGGTAGAGCACGATCTAGGGGTCGGAAAGCTAATAAATCATAATATTTTAGTATCAAAAATTAATACATTCAAATTGCAAAAGCTGTTTTATTCAGGCGCCGTTTATTGTAACGTCGAAGAAATTGATTCAGGCAGATGACAGACCTACATTATTTGGTCAGGTTGTGTAATAATACTAGGTAATTCAACATTCGACCCCTGTGGCTCAATTGGTTGAGTGTGTGTCAGCTCAAGCAAGGTTGCGGGTTCGAATCCCGCCGTCGGAACAAAAAGTTTTCAATGTTTCCGGGTCTGGATGTGTATTAAATATGTGTATGATATAATAAAAATCTTAAATATATTAAAGTATTAGATATGTTTCCGTCGTCTGGTATCGACTTTGTAACTATATTAGAGAACTTTGTGGATATCACAATACTCTAACAATATCCTCGTACAATGCAATGGGGTCGTTCGAAGGCTGTGTCGGTCGGCGATCAGCTGTTCCGTGATTTATTTGGCTATTGACCTGCTTCGCTATCGCCGTATCTTTTCCGTTCCGTGGTTTGAGCACGTAAATCATGCTATCGATGTTTGAATGCAACACAAATGTTTATTGCAATTTGTTTAACGGGGCTAAGTTCTTGAAAGGTTGTTGTAATAAAACTGTTTTTCTTTCCATAATAGTGGTCGAGCAGAAATATAATATTATACACTAGATGTCCCGGTGAACTTCGCGTGACGTATAAACCTTCCCTGGACTTTCACGATTATTTTAAAAGGGCGACTAACCCAAAAAATCAAACATTGTCCTTCTCTCTTCACACTCACGCCCGTCTTTCATATGCCAGGTGAAAAAGGATGACACGGATTCATCGCCAAATTAGTATTTTTCTCAATTATAACTCGATAAATATACAACATTTTAAAAAAACCCGCTTGGTCGGATTCTCAATGACAGAAATATTAACTTAGTTCAATGCACGGTTATGGCAATAAATAAAAATTTCGTGAAAATAAGATGCATCTTTGTGATTTTTTTTTATCGAGAACATTTTAAGATATCGTGTTTTTGCTCAGATCGAATTCTTGGAAATATAATGTAGTATCTAATTGTAGAAAATGAAACAATTCGGGCCTTATTTTCAAGTATAAAAATGAATTATAAAATCGGAAATTTTGGGTTAGGTTAGGTTAGGTTAGGGGGCGACCCCTTGCAGAGCGGAACAGAGAGGATGATCCCACCTCTCTGCCGCTCCGCCGGCGTAGGACGGGAGTGCGGAGGCGTCGCTACGCGAACCTCCAATCTCTCGTCTAACGGGGCTCCGGGTCAGGATGGGAACCTGCCCGGCTTTGTCAGTCCCGGCGCCGAGGGGAACGCTTTAGTTCGCCTAAGCGTTCCCTTACTTTGGTGGAAGTCCGGTCCGAGATAGACCGGCCAGTCGTGGAGGGAGTCCTGTGTTAGACAGATCCGGGATTTCCCTCCGTTATACGGCTGAAGGCGAACCGCAGGTGGTTTTAGTGAGTAAGAGTCTCACATACCCCCGGGGCACCTAACCCGGGGCACCCATGATGGGTTTCCCCTGCGATATAAAAAAAAAAGGGGGCGACTCCTTAAGACGAAAATTAGCCCAATCGGTCCAGCCGTTATCAAGTTATAGTATTACTAACACAATTGAAAATCCATTTTTATATTTAGATTTCTTTATACTGTACCTATGTATTTTTACAAGGTAGACCAGTAGGGTAGTAAACCAGCAGACGTGTTCTCTAAAAATAAAGTAAGATCTCAGAAACCCAAACTCTTCATCTTAGCATTTCCAGTCAGAAAAATGCAACTATTATTTCGCACCGATTTTCAGTAAGACCGTGGTCATTAATCTGATCTGGCTTGATTAAGCTTTCCATTTAACCCTTTTTTTTCTACGATTTTACAAGAAATATTTATCATCGTTGTTTATCGCTTTTAAAAAACAGACTTATTTTTAGTTTATTACGTAATGTTTTCTAATATTACAAGACTTCAAATTCCGTCGTATGCAAAAATCAAACTTGGCCTTTGAAGGCAGTTCATAAGACCCAATATTAGATCCAACTGTTTCAAAGGAGCTCCCGACGATATTAGCATGAAACAAGGGACTATAATAGATGCAGGAATACATTTAGTGCTTTTTCGGCCATGTTGAGTTACAAAAAGAAGCAGAATTTTCGGTTTCGTCAATGTTTTAAAGTTGATTATATTTTTACTTATTTGCACATAATTAGTATTTAAAGATTATCTATAGGTCACCCAGAATCTGATGGCAAAAAGTGAGAAAGTAAATTGACTCTAGCAATACCAGGGTAATTGTAATAAAGCATTTTGATCCTTTTTTTTCGTATAGCGGCTGATTATGTGTGTGAAACATGCAAATATATAAATTTATCCAATGATCAAGGATATTTTGACGACCTCTAATTAATCATGGCGAGTGAAACGAGCCCTAGCATTATATTCCAGCACTTTTGTACACTTTAAGGAAAAACTATCACGCCTATTGATTTATTATTTATTATAGTAATTTTTATTTACATAATATTGTAAATGTGTTAGTATCGATTAGGTTTGGTTACTATTAAAATATAAAAAAGAAGCGAGCCCTCAAAAAACTCGGCTTTTAGCTAGTATATAATATGGTAAATATGCTACTAATGTTGGCTCAATTCACAACTAATTAGAATAGGTAAGTTTGACGTTCTGCCAACGCGATATCAATCATGTTTCGAGTTTGTTTGCAATAATGTACTGATGGAGATCGAATCACAATCTACATTGGATCAGACTGGAATTCCAACACTATTAGTTCTTATAATCAGGGCGAGCGAAGCGAGCCTTAGTATTTCCCACAACCTGAGTACTTTTGTGTACACTTTACGAAAAAACTATCACGCCTTTGTGCTTTAACATAGTAATTTTTAGTTTATTACTGAGACTTCGATGTCTGTCCGTCTCTCTGTCAGTCTGTCTGTCCGTCTGTTTGTCTCCAGGCTGTATCTCAAAAACTATATTATGCTAGACTTCTGAAATTTTCAAAGATTGTGTATTTCTGTTGCCGCTATAACAACAAATACTAAAAACAAAATAAAATTAATAATTAAGGGGGGCTCCCAATCCAACAAACGTGATTTTTTTGGCCTTTTTTGCTCGATTTCAATAATAGTAACTATTAGACACTTGAAATTTTTAGAAACTTCTTGATTGTATGTGTTATTTAATAATTGATAATAATAATAAAATAAAATAAAAAAATTGAGGGGGGCTCCCATGCAAAAACACAATTGTTTGCCTATTTTTGCTCTTTATCGGTACGGAACCCTTCGTGCGTAAGTCCGACTCGCACTTGGCCGATTATTATACAATATATTATTTAGATGTGTTATCATCGATCAGTTAAGGTGTAGTTGCAATTAAAATATAAAAAACTGACTTCAAGATTATTAACGTAATAGTAATAACTAATAATAATAGTAATAGTGAAAGTACCACGCAGAAAAACGACACGAGCCCGCACAAAGCTCCGTTTTTAGCCAATATTTTCGTAGATATAGCATTTAAGGTCATAGAACGAGTATTCATCTGCAATTGTAGAGGAAGAATACAGCCGGAAGTCCGGTCCCTTTTGAGTTAGACCGGCTGGTCGTGGAGAGAGTCCTGTGTTAGACAAATCCAGGATATCTCTCCGTATACGTCTAAAAGCAAACCGCAGATGGTTTTAGTGTGTAAGCCAGGCGCCTCTCGCCGGGAGTCCCACATGCGACTGGGCTGCTTCAGCTTAACTGAGGCACACCCCCAACCCGGGGCACCCATAAAGGATTTCACCTTTTTTTGTATTTTTTTTAAAGGTTTCCCCTGCGCATCAAAAAAAAGGTAGAATACAGCCATCGTACACGTCGACATGTTTGACGACCATAATATATTGGGTTACAAAATTTTATCATTAGGAGCTGTCGTTTATGTTGCTGGAGATTAATATTTGCTACACAAATATACACCTTCACACCCTAGAAATAAGGTTAAGATTACAACAACCCAGCTGCAGGATTAGCGTGGCAAAGGTATTCGCGTTTGGATAGACGTTATTAATTTCGTGCAGCAAACTTTGAAATACTTTGTAAGCTTTATTCGTATTTTTATGAAACTACCTCCGTTATTACTTCATAAGTTTTATAAGAATGATTCGTTTGTTTCGATTATGTGTAATTTTAATAATTGACTTATGTACCCGTTCTAATTCGAAAGTGTGCACCAACTTTTCACTCAAACCGAAAACCAAATCTATAGAACACTTTCGAATGGGTATATAAGTCAATTATAATACAATTATTTTTTTTTATTTAGTATAGGGATACTTTGAGTCCCAAGACCTATCTTGGGATAGGTCTTGGTCTTGGAATAATTACTTTTCCGATTTAAAAAAAATACTTTAAGTACAATTTTATATAGAGCGAGTACCGTACGTTTTTTCGGGATGAAAAGTATTATATTTCCTAACATAGAATACTTTTCATCCCGAAAAAACGTACGGTACTCGCTCTATATAAAATTGTACTTAAAGTAATTTTTTGAAATCGGAAAAGTAATTTTTGAATTGATTTATTACAAACGTACAGAAATAAATGCGTTGTTCATTGAGAGTATATGAGGAATCTCTGTATTAGCTCCATGTGAAGAATATAATAAAATTCACTTAGTAGCACAATCACTTTATTCAGACTTGGCAAAGCTTCTGCCCTACAAAATCGTTTAGTCACCCACGTGTCGGTTTACCAAAGTACCGCCATTTTTATACCACTTTAAAAAACAATAACCAACCGTCACTTTCAAATATTACAATAACATCCGGAATTACAAACAAATACAAATTAGCTGTATAAATTTAAATTAAGTACAGTTTATAAATATTATATGAATATTAAATTATCATGTACTATTTAATTATATCAACTAAATTATATTCTCAACAATATATTTTGTCTTTGACGTAAATTCCTTTTTCCAGTACTTTAAGAAAGTACATTAATATATCTTTTAAAAAAATATTTTCTTAATTTGACAAATTTAAGTAACATAAATTCTATTTTTACTACTCAGTTTATATCTATGTGTGTTCCTAATAATTATTTAATTTTCTTAGGGTCAGTTCAGACCGCAACGCGACGCGTAGATGCAAATTTTAATGTGTACTAAGGGTTGATTCAGACCACAACGTGTCGCGTAGATAAATTTCTAAATTTATATGGATTTGACAGATTCGCTAGACCTCTTGACTTGGCTTCGTCCACATTTGTATCATTTGCGCGATCAGATCTCCGATGATCCGATCAGATCTCCGTCGCGTATCATCGAACTGTATCAAAATGATACGCATATCATGATACTCTCCGACCACTATTAACCGCGTATCTGATATGTGTCGTATCAAATACGCGCATGATCGGCAGAATGATCTAATAGGCGTCCACACTATGACACGCATACTTGATACGGCGCGATGATCGCGACGGAGATCTGATCGCGCAAATGATACAAATGTGGACGCACCGTTAACGCAATTGAAATCTGTGAGATCCATACAAATTTATGCCGCGCCTCGCCTCGCCTCGTTGCGTTGCGGTCTGAATTGACCCTAAATTGACAGATTTCAATTGCGTGAGAAGTCTTGCAAATATGTCAAATCCATACAAATTAAAAAATGCATCTACGCGTCTCATTGCAGTCTGAATTAAGCCATTATCTCAATAATACTCGTAACAGCGCACATTAACGCGTACGAAGTAGCGGGTAACAGCTAATAATATTATCACCAAATTACGATGTATAGCTGATATTTTAAGCTTTGTCATTTTATATAAAGCTTAGTAACACGATCCGCAGTTTGGATTTTAGATGAAAGCCCATCAGCGAATTTGATTTGTAGGCAAATTATGGCGGACCCACGTAATATTGTCGTATCATGATAAATCCAGCCAATAGACATTTGATGACAAATCAAGTAAGTCTGCCATGTGCCTGTGACAAACATTTTTCACAGTACGTATCTTCTGGAAAGAATTCAAAAAAACTTTGAAATCCTCTAAAAGACACGACATTTTCTTGAATTTATGTTTCATTAAAAAAATCAGGTGCGATAAACTAAAAATATAAGATGCGATAAATTAATTACTTGTTAGCAACTAAGTATGTTAATTATTGCATTTAGCTATAAGACACTTATAACAGCCAAAGTGCAATCTCATGTTCAGTATTCAAATTGCATTAGCTCGTAGAGGCTTCGTAGCGTCGTGAGAGACTCGTAGAGGCCTCGTAGCGAACTCGTAGAGGCCTCGTAGCAAGCTCGTAGAGGCCTCGTAGTGCGTATCGCATGTAGTTTTAGTATAATTAAAACCATTTAAAACACAGTTATAGTACACACGATGTAGATTTATTATTATTGGTTATTTTTGACTATTTAGAATTTTGTAAGTCATAAATAAAGCATTCACCATCAGAAACAAAAACTTAATTCTGCTTTTGAATACTGAAAATGTGTTTTATGCGATAATGACTACGGGCTATCATTAAATTTTCTTATTTATAAACACCACACAAACTTAACATCTATACAATTTAACTTGATAAAGTATGGAGTAACTGTCAGATAAATTGTGGAAAGCCTATCCGGCACATATCAGGAAGTGCAGGTGAAACATGCCCTTAGTATAATTTGACATAAGGCGACGTCTTCTCCATAGTCTTTTGATTAAGAGCCTGTTTCATCACTGCCTGATAAAATTCCGGCTATCCACAACTTTTTTGACAGATTCTTCATACTCTATCTGTCAAGTTAAGTGGTGGACAGCCTATCCGGCACTTACCAGGAAGTAGTGAAACAGGCCCTTAGACTTTGAATGGTAAAATTAGATGTATCTTAGCGGCTATGTTACACCAAAATAATTTCATGTAATACCTGTATTTCAGATATTGGCAACACGGCGGCGGGTAAATCTCCTGCAAGCCGCCATGACGAGGGACTGACCTGGGATTTTTGCCGAAACCTGTCATATCGACGACCTTCCCACCTACATTTATTGATTTCCTCATTATTATCACACTTGAAAGGAATATTTTGGATGAATATTTCGTTTGAATTCGCGTGAAATATTTTTGGACAAATAAGTATGGTCAATAGAACGAGCCCACTCATATCTCACATTAAGACTCGTTTCATATACTGTATAATAATAACTTATCCATTCAAAAATTATAAATTGCGATAGTTTGTCTGTCTCTATCATTTGACGACCAAATCTCTGAACTGACTTTGCTGAAATTCGGTATGGAGATACTTTGAGTCCCGGGACAGGACACAGACTTTGTATGCCGGAAAAATGTTAGGTTCCCACTCGATTAACGAGGTTTGGCGCAAAGGAGTTGCGAGCGTCATATATTAAGTAATAGGTACGATTTTGCGTAATTTCAGTATGGGGATTTTGTGAGTCCCGGTAAAGGACACAGGATACTTTTTATGCCGCAAAATATATGGTTCTCACGCGATTAACGAGTTTTGGCGCAACTCCCTTGCGCCAAAACTCGTCACACGTATAGTTTTTAATAAGTTGCAACGTGAATAATTGTAATATCAGTTTCTGACAGTCATGGCTATCATTGTTTTTGATATGAAATGATGATGATTCCAAATATCAATCACATGCCGTTTACTGTTTTAATTATTTTATTGTATTTTTCAATATTCTTTAAGGCAAGTTTACGAAAACAAATATTGAAGTTAAATTGGAAGATATTTTTATTTTTTCAACTTCACCCAAAAACTGTCCAACGTCCATACATAAAATGCATCACTTCAACACCATATTTGAAACTTATTTCCAAATAAAAAGGATCTTTTATAATTTTTGTAACCCATATAATATAAAACAACGTGTTTGAGTGGCCCTCAAAATATGAAACGAAATACTTAATCGGCTGGAGTTTTGAGGGAAAGTATGTAAATTTCCTTTTGTGCACCTCCGGCGTTCTCAATGGGATTTGGGGTCAAGTGCCTGTTGATATTGTATTCATTCTAATGCGATGACGTCATAAACATGTAACGGATTTTAAGGAGTATATAGACGGCTTGAAAAATTTTTGGCACCCATGATAATAATAATTGTCTGCATTGTCGTAACCTAACTTGGAAATAACGTGTTTCCAACGTGAATCGAACCCACGATCTTCGAGTCAAGAGCAACACTCGGAACCACTGGACCACTGAGGCTCCCATAAATTGGGTTATCAAACGGTAACTTTATGTTTTTGTGGTAAAACATAAAATAAATATCGCCTCTTAAAATATTTTTAGTTGCGTCACCGTACGATTTTCTAGACTAAAATTTACCCTATAATATATCCTTTCCCGGGACTCAAAGGAAAATCATGAAATTGTGAAGAGATAACAGACAGACATTCTTTCGCATTAATAAAATTAGTATGGATCTGGATATGGATTAATTTTGTTTGTGTCTTTGAAGAAAGATAGATTAAATGATCAAAATTATCTTTTTCGGTAATAATAAATCGCTTATTTTAAAGTTAATTAGGACTTTAAAAATAAACGACTATTTTTAGAGAACGTTCAAAAATAAACTATTCTTTTCTATTAACAGTCTAGTAAAAGGGTAATACTCGAATTAGTTCCTTATAAACCACAACTATCTCGCACTAATGGCACTTTCACAGAACACCCATTACGGGGTCTCCATTAGCACTACGCATAAATATTTATTTACAACTGAAAAAATCTGTAGACAGGGAAACCTTGAAGCACTATCATGTATATTCAACTATACACATTATATAATCACTTCTAATCTTTCATTTAAAATCTAATCTCTAGTGTAAAATCATAATAATAATAATATATTCCAGGCAGTCAAAAAGAAACTTAAAAATTATAAATTGGAGGTACAAAACAATTTACAATTTTTATCTGTAAAACATCGTATTAATTTTTCTATTCAATTAATACTATTAAAAGTAGATTTTTATATTTCAATTAGCAAAACATACATTCGAATAACATATTGTGCTTAGTATATTATTACGTAGAATGGATTGTAATTTAAAGCTTTTTCTTGCTAACAATAATAGATTTTTGTTGATTCAACAAAAAAACATCACATCAAAATATTAATTTATGTTAAATTTGCCCTGAGGCTTATTTTATTTCATTTTGTTAATGCTACTCTTACAAAATAATATTTTCTTAACTTCTGCCGTCCAAAACGACAATAATAAAAACAAATATCTATTACGAATAAATAATTGAAATTATAGCTTTGTTCTGCTAATGAATTGTTAATATAATTACTTGTAAAATCAATTATTCAATTAATCCTGATGTTTATGTTATAAAAATTATCATTTTGTTAATGCTACGCTTTTACATAATAATATGTTTATAACTTCTGCCGTCCAAAACGACAATAATAAAAACAAATATATTTTACGAATAAATAATTAAAATTAAGCTTTGTACTGCAGCTAATGAATTGTTAATATAATTACTCGTAAAATCAATTATTCAATTTATCCTGATGCTTATGTTATATCATTTTGTTAATGCTTCGCTATTACATAATAATATTTTCATAACTTCTGCGGTCAAAACGACAATAATAAAAACAAATATCTATTACGAATAAATAATTGAAATTAATCTTTGTTCTGCTAATGAATTGTTAATATAATTACTCGTAAAATCAATTATTCAATTCTGAATTTTGTCCGTGCCAAACAACAGGTGCTAGGCGCCATTCGGCTACGAGCGTCGTAGCAAACGCACGTCCCGCTACGAAACCCGTAGCAGTGCTACGCCGCGCGATACGTGTGCTACGCCATAAACTTTATGAAAATTTATGAATTATACTTACAAAAGTGAACGAATGTGACAATTCATTTATGGATGATACATAAATTTGAACAATTTTGAGTGGACCGAACTGAAAAATTTGTGGTTTTTTAAATTGGCAAGCGGATTAACGAAGGTATGCATTTTATATTTGACTGGAGAAAAAAGAAATATTTTATAAATCATAATTTACAAAGACACAATATTATATATTTTTATTTTTCACTTTTACTGGATAACATGAATTGTGTTAATGAATAAAATATCTTTAAACTTAAAAACTAAATTTGCCTTGCACATATTACTTTAATTAATTGCCTGTTAAATATTTGCACTTTGTAAAATTGTCGCTGGAACTGTTACCGGAAAACAATTACTGAATGCATTAATCACAATTATTTTACAACTCATGGCCGATTTCAGTAATGATGAGTTGATGACAGACATGAATGGTAATTTATTTATAATTGACTGAAAATAAAATGGCATGACTGGCTTCCCCGACGGTTTTCTTTTTTGTTTGTTAAGGAAAAAAAAATATATCATTTCAGTATTTTTTCCAAGATGGAGATTGCTTTATTTGAATTTAATATTGTGGTTATTATTATTTTCCTATTTCATTTATAGGGTCCTTATAAAATATAATTTAGGACTTGTATTGCCACTTCCTGATAATAACAGTCGGATAATTCGTTATCCACATCTTATCTGACAGAACGAGTATGGAGTATCTGTCAGACAAGTTGTGGATAGCCTATGCGACACTTATCAGGAAGTGATGAAACAGGCCCTAAATATTTATGTGGGTATTATTAATGGAAGTTTACTGACTATTTTGGAATATAAGCTTTTACTTTTATTATGAAGTTATCTATATTATGAAAAGGGATTACTGCTATCGTTGATATTAAATTATAAGCTTAAACAGAAGCTTCCTGTGGAATAAATGTCATATTTTGATCAAAATATACCAAATACATTTTTTCATGAGACAAATGCACATCACGTCATAAGTTATGTGTTTCTTTAATAGATAAGTTAAGATGTTTCATTAAATTATATATTTTATATTTTAATATTTTGTTATGAAAAAAATTAAATTTTTCAACAAAACTGCCGATCCCGACGAAATAACATATTATTTAGCAAGGATTTTAGTAACTTGCACATAATACCGCCTTTTATCTAACCGATTTTGATAAAATCCATATTTCCATACTAATAATATAAATACGAAAGTTTGTCTGTCCCTATGTCTGTCTGTTACCTCTTCACGCCCAAACCCCTGAACCGATTTTGCTGAAATTTTTCTACTTCTCGGTATGTACAAATGAATCAGACAAATATCTTTTTCTCTTGTATGTGCAAAGTAATTTTACATATTATTTAACTAGATGACACCCGTAACTCCATTGCACTAAAATTCGTTTGTCACGCCGTAACTCTACATATTTCCGGGATAAAAAGTATCCTATGTCCCTGGACTCAAAGTTTCACAAAACTTCAGCAACATCGGTTTAGTGGTTTAAGCGTGAAGAGATAACAGACAGACACACTTTCGAATTTATAATATTATTATGGATTTTAGTTTTCCCATGAATGCATTCTAATGAGAATAAATTAGAATGCAGTTCTGCGTCCGTGACAAAAAAAACATAATTTTTGTAAATAATTATACTTAATTATAACGGTTTAAAATTGATTGTGTGAATTTTTGCAGTGCCATGAGTGTCATTAATATTATGTTTTACAAAATAATAATAATCCATACTTAAAAAAATCAGCTAAATCGTATATTATGTCTGTCTTAATTAGTCGCTGTTAATTGGGTTATGTGGTCGCTGCTGTTAAGCATTAGTGCCCATATTTTTTGTTGCATTCATAACTCAATACACAATATTTTTTTGTGGGTTGGTACACGTATGGTTTAATATCGTCCGATTATTCTCTTCACACTGAAATCGCTAATTCAATTTGGATGAAATTTCATGACATGGGATAATTTTTATCGCAGAAAAATCAGTTAATCCACTGGATTCAAGTCGCCAAAATATACTTGGTTTCATGGATTATCTTTGCCCAAGAAGATAGAGTAGCTATGATTGTATAGTCAGGCAGTTTATAATTGATATCGTCAGTCACCGACAAAACCCCCAAAGGTGCTCCCTCACCGGGAGCATTCGCTTCTAATGTAACGTTACAAAGTCAAGCATTACATCAGTGAGGGAAGAGAGCTAAGCATTACCATGCGCACCTTATAATGATAGTGTGTAATATCTTAATACAACTTGTAACATCCACTAGCTATGGAATGCTCAAATTTGCGTGTAATGCATTCGCATTGCACGCAAATGCTTGTCAGTCAGGGAGATAGTATTGTAATGTAATGATCAAACTTCAAAGTCAAAATTTAAATGTGAATGCTCGCGGTAAGAGAGCACCTCAATAAAGAGATTGAAAAAAGTTGCTAGAATCAGCTGCCGCAGATTAATACAATGTAGACTAGCCTTAATGTTTATTAGTATAGTAATAATATCATAAACCACAACGTGGTTATTTGGGTCGGTAATTACGGATTATAGATTTAATATTAGAAACAGTTCGAAACCGATATAGCCGCAATTTGAAGATAATTAAGATTTAATTAATACACTATTACTATCAAAAGTTGAAACCGTAATTCATATACTAATATTATAATCCATACTAATATTATAAATGCGAAAGTGTGTCCGTCCGTCTGTCGCTATGTTACATCTTCATGGCCAAATCGCTGAACCTATTTTGCTGAAATTTGGTATGGAGATATTTTGAGTCCCGGGAAAAGACATAGGATACGTTTCATTTCAGAAATATGTACGGTTCCTGCGCGAGAAACGAGTTTTGGCGCAATCGAGTTGCAGGCGTGGTCTAGTTTCTACATTTCAAACAGCGAGGAACAAAACTTAATCTATGTTATACAAGTTGTTATGGTTAAAAATGCCGTCGTCATACCCATATGGATGCCCGGATCGGCAATTTTTTCTTTCTTTCTTTTTTTTTCAATTTTTTTAGACGAATTTTTTTATTCCCAGCATTGTTCTCATAGAAAAAGTTGTTCATTTTGACGGGCTCATTGGATGGTTTTAAGGATAACGGTGTAATCCTAACAACCTGTAAAAATAGTAATAAATTTCAAATTTTGTTAATCTCGATGAAACTCGAGAACGGCTAAACCAATGCGGCTAATTTTAGTCCTGAAATATTTGTGGTAGTCCAGGAAAGGTTTACATTAAGAGGAAAGTGATACAAAGTTCACCGGGTCATCTATAATATTATAAAAAAAGTAATGAAAATTTATGTGTGTAAATAATTTGATTCGGTGTTATAAAAGCAAACATAATATTTATAGTTGAACGTTTATACATCCAGTTTTGTATGTTTTATAACTGGTCTAATAAATATTTATATGACTTTTGCGTTTACCATGTTCTCAAAATAAAGCTTTATATTTTATATTTCCGCTCAAGACCACACAAAGTACATTTTATGTAGTAGTTGTTTTCAGAACATATTTTCGACAAGATTCTCGGATTAGAGAACATTTAAGATAGTTTTCAATACATAACAGGGTTCTCTTTATTTTCTATTTATTATGACACTAGTATCCTGTGTCCTTTCTCGTGTCTCAAAGTATCTCCGTACTAAATTTATGCAAAACTTAAACTTAAAAACTTAAAAATTGCTCATGTAGAGGTTACAGACAGAAAGACGCACTTTCGCATAATATTAGTATGGATACATTATACTATATTTTTCCCTCTTTAATTACCTACGCGGTAAATACTTTTTCTATTGCAAATCTTCAAGTTGGTTAGTATCGTAGATTTCTATATATTATATATTATTCTATAAAATATATTATCTGTCAGTGTATAAGAATGCTGGTTTGTTAGTACTAGATTTTTAAACGCTTCATAAATTGAAGGTGTCATAACCCATCAAGCCCCATAAGCTCACCGGTGAGCGAGACAATAGAATAATAATAGATTTCCAAGAATCCACGATCTGAGGGTTAAATCACAGGCCGTTAATGTCTTTGCTTTAACAGTAATACAAGTTTCCAGACAAAACAATCATCATCTAAGCCTTCAAAAGCCATTTTTTGTCCGGAGTGTGTATTCATGCAATTCATAATAAAAGTTATTGAAATTGGCAGCGCGTAAATAAAGAAATTAACAATAAAATAAAAGACCAGTCGCGTGTAAACTCGTCGAGCTTTCACCACTTTTCAGAGCTATTTAATCCGCGGCTTGGTGCAGGAATGCAGTATTTTATACAGGTACAATGTATACCGGCTTGCCACTGATTCTTTGACTCAATTGTATGTAATGACTAGCTTTTGCCCGCGGCTTCGCTCGCGTTAAGAAGTATTATTATTAATTATGTATCAAAGTCTCAGCCCGATCGGTTTAAAAATTGCCTAAGTTTCATACAAACTTTCATTCCCTATATGGTAGAATAATTGATCAAAATCGTTTCTTAACGGATGCCTACGTCATAGTATCTACCTGCATTCCAAATATCAGCCTGATTCGTCCAGTGGTTTGGGCTGTGCGTTGAGAGATCACTATGTCAGTCGTTGAGTTATTATTATATTACCTTTGAGTTATTTAACGCCTCCGTGGTCTAGTGGTAAAGAGCGCGGCTCTTGACTCGGAGGTCGTGGGTTCGATTCCCGCGTTGGAAACATATTGTTATTTCCAAGTTTGGTTAGGACAATACAGGCTGATCACCTGATTGTCTGACAAGTGAGATGATCCATGCGTCGGATGGGCATGTAAAAAGTCGGTCCTGCGCCTGATCTCTCGCTAGTCGTGTCGGTCTGCCGTCCCACTAGGTTATGGGAGTAAAGGAATAGAGAGTACTCTTGTGTACTGCGCACACACTTGGGCACTATAAAATTACTCCTGCGTAGTTGGTCTGGTTTCAATGAAACCGGCCACCGTCACCGAAACCGGTGTGGGAGCTATTATTTGAGTTATTTATATTTAGATCTATTTAAATAGTCTTACATACAATTTCTTGTGATCTCACGGTGTAGCCGCCAAGCCGCGCGTTCGGGCGGATGCATATAAATCGAGCCTTAGGGTGTGTTTCCACTGAATCGGAGCGGAGTTTAGCGGTGCCCGAATTGGCCAATCGTGTTATTCCAGCGGAATGACAGCGAAATGGAGCAAAGATTTCGAGCATGGCGATTGGTCAATTCGGCACCACTAAGCTCCGCTCCGCTCCGCGTCAGTGGAAACGTGAACTTACGCATGAATATCCCTGTTTAATATCGCCAAGGGTGAGTTCACTGTCAAATGAGCCATTCAACACTGAACTTTGTTTGCTACAAAACAAGATACACATTGAATTGAAAGTGGCCTATAGGATCATGTTGCAAATTTGAATGGCTTATTTTAAAATGAGTAGTAACGCCCTGCAATGTTGCAATGTAAATAAGTCCTTAGAATTTCCTAACACAATATAATATTAATTCTAGCTGACTAAATTATTTGATACTATATAAAAAGGAGATATAAACCAATTCCCAGGCCTTACTAATGTACCGTCGAGGAAATCCATTAAACTTCTGTAATAGTACACAAAAAAAATCATTAAAATTGGTTGAGACGTTTTGGAGGAGTTCGCGCACAAATACACGAGAATTTTATATATTAGAAATAGCTCTTTTTATCATAAATTGTATAAGATACAAACCCTAATTGGCAGTCCCTACAGTGTTTACATTACAGATAACAATAGATAAAAAGCTTTCATGTTTAGGCAACAAAAAGGTTCAATTACATTTAAATGAACAGATACAAAAGATATGTTGATATCTTTTGTATCTGTTCATTTAAATGTAACTTTTTCAAATAAATCCAATCAATGAGGCTGTCGAATATACATGATGAACATTTCAATTGAAAAACCTTAATTAATAATAATTATTATTCTTTATTTTTCCTCACAAACAGTCTTAAGGGCTAGATAACATTTTTAATCTGCACAGTACATACATAGGTCTGTGAGGAGCTGGTGTTTGTGTAAGGCCAGAAGCCTGTGGTACAAATAACCAGGTCCCCAACCTCGGAAAATACAGTGAGACAATCAATAGAACGTTACGGAATTATTAGAGACATAGGGAAAAAAAACATACAATATAGTGATAAAAGATAGACAAACAATTAAAACTAAATTAACAACTAGATATTAGTGTGAATTAAATTTTCGGTACTTTTGTAATTATAATTTGTGTTTTTAACCGACTTCCAAAAAAGGTTTGTTGTAATTAAACCAGTGGAAGATATTTAAGAGGTTTATTTTACTGATAATTAATATTAGTTTTACAGAGCACAGCCACCATTTCTGTCACGGATAATAGAGAGAGACATAGATAATAGACGAGTACACAGAACATATTCTTACCACAGACAAGAGAGCTTACTTTATAAATTTTAACTACAACACTCCTGCCAAATTTATACCTTATTACAACAAACTTATATAATACTAACACACATTGAACTTATATTAAGTTAATCAAGAGATAACATACCAATCTTGTCTCTCAAACATTTAAATCTTTCTCTTGGCAAAGCCTTAGTAAGAAAATCTGCTAATTGATTACTACTTGAAACATATTTTAGATCAATAATTTTTGCATAATATTTTTCTTTAATGAAGTGATACTTTGTATCTATATGTTTACATCTTTTGTGAAAGTTAATGTTCTTAATTACACTAATTGCACTTTGATTGTCTATATGAATACACACTGATTTTTGATTAAATTCACCCAAGTCACACAATAGTTGTTTAATCCAAATTGCCTCCTTGGTGGCAGCACATGCAGCCATAAACTCTGCCTCAGTTGTAGATAATGCTACAGAATGCTGACGTTGGCTGGACCATGTCACGGCAGCACCATTTTTGACAAAAATATACCCTGTAGTAGAGCGTCTAGTGGTAATATCGTTTGCATAATCAGCGTCACTGTATCCCGTCAACTCAGACAGTTCTGATGATGATTTTTGATAACATAATCCATAATTGACAGTTCCTTTGAGATACTTCATTATTTTCTTTACAACTGTCCAGTGAGTTTCGTTAAAGCAATTCAGAAAGCGACTTACCAAGCTCACAGCAAACATAATGTCTGGCCGACTCACTATAGCGACATGCATCAGCGAGCCCACTGCTTCGCGGTAAGGCAATTCCTTTTCAGATTGTTGATTGCTTTTCTCCAGCTTTGAGTGAGGATCAACTGGAACACCGTTAGGATTGGAATTTTCCATATTAAATTTGTTTAACAATTGTTTAATATACCTTGACTGATGTATGAATATATGATTGCTACTAATTTGTATATCCATACCTACAAAGTTTCCAGGTGAGCATATTGTCATATCAAATATTGTTCTTAAATCTTTAGTTACTGTTTGTAGAACAGTCTCTGACTCTGAAAACAGAAGTCCATCATCGACATATATACAAATATAACACTTTGTTCCATTAATGTTTGCCACATAAACACATTGATCAGCTTTACAGCTTACAAAGCCAAATTTCTTAAGTACTGAATTAAATGTGGTATTCCAGCACCTTGGTGCTTGCTTAAGACCATACAATGACTTTATTAATTTACAAACTTTATTTGGTGTACATTTTAAACCTTCAGGAGGATACATGTAAATGTTTTCCTCTAATTTTCCATACAAGAAAGCAGTTTTTATATCAAGTTGTAAAATTTTATAACCATTTTGAGCAGCAAGAGATAGTAAAATGCGAATAGAGTCATACCTTACTGTAGGTGAGAATGTTTCCTTGTAGTCTATACCTTTAGCCTGCGCAAACCCTTTAGCACAGAGTCTTGACTTGAAGCGTGGACCCGTTGGTTGATCTTTTACTCTGAAGACCCATTTACATCCAATGACATTTGCATTGTCAGGTTTATTTACCAATATCCATGTACCATTTCTTTCATGGGCTTCAAGTTCCTCTTCAATTGACTTTTGCCATTTTTCTGAATTTTCACAGCTAATAGCCTCTTGGTAAGTTTCAGGGACTTGATTTAACAAGGAACATTCATCATAGCACAGGTAAGTTTGTTCTTTCATTTTGTTTCTAGGCCTTAGTGTTATGTTTCTCGGCGAAGGCATTTCAAAATTAACACCTGGTAAGTACTCATCTGAATCCGAGTTATTTTTGACAGTATTGTATGAACTATCAGAATTATAGGAGTCTTCTTTAAGCTGTTCAAACATTTTACTTTCCTCTTTATTTTGGCAAGGTATGTTAATATCTAATGTATTATTTTCTTCTAATGTGTTATTTTCTTTTTCAGACAGTTCCAGTGCCACATAATTCCTCTTCACAGAAGATTCAAGAAAAACTGCATCTCTGCTTTTGATCACAATTTTATTAGATGGATTTATGAATCTGTAACCTTTTGAATTTTCACAATAGCCAATAAAGATTAATTTTTGTGCCTTTGGATCCCATTTCTTGCGTTTTTCTTTTGGCAGGTGAACCATGGCTTCCGATCCGAATACTTTCATATGACCAATTTTAGGTGTATTACCAGACCAAAGTTCTTCTGGAGTTTTATGTGATATTGATCTAGTCGGGGATCTATTTATGATATATGCTGCAGTCTTTATATCCTCAGCCCAGTAAAACTTTGATAAGCCAGCATTCAGTATCATACATTTAGCTTTCTCGACTAATGTTCTATTTAGCCTCTCTGCGGCTCCATTTTGTTCCGGAGTATACGGTGTTGATGTTTGGTGAATTATTCCGGAGCTTGCTAGAAAGTCAGAGAATGGTTTGTTGCAGTACTCCAGACCATTATCTGTTCGAATACATTTGATTTTACACTCTGTTTGATTTTCAACTTCCTTTTTAAAGTTTTTAAATTTTGACAGTACTTCGGTTTTGTTGTTCAAAGTATAAACAAAAACCTTTTTAGTATAATCATCTAAGAATGTTAAGGAGTATTTGGCTCCCCCGAATGACTGTGTTTCCATAGGGCCACATAAGTCAGAGTGCACAAGTTGTAATGGCTTTGTAGTAAGCGACTCACTGCTTTTAAACGGCAATCTTGTCTGCTTGCCCTCTTTGCAAGTTATACAAGTCAAATTATTATCGGGTAGCTTTTTATTAAATAATGTTACTTCTTGAGTACAATCTTTCAACTTTTTTAAAGTTTCAAAATTTAAATGACCCATTCTTTGGTGCCACAAAAATATATCATTTTGTTCAACTTCTGACATGTATGCATAATTATTAATTCTGTTAAGCCGGTACATGTTTTCCACTTTTGTTGCTGTTGCCACTATTACATTTTGTTGGTTCAGTATAACACAGCTTTTGTGATTAAACTTAACTTGGCCACCATTTTTGGTAATTTGATGTACTGATATCAAATTGACAGCAATTTCAGGAACATAAAGAACATCAGTGAATAAAATTTGGTTTGTCTTATTTTCTCCATTCAATATATCAAGAATCACATTACCGGCACTTCTCACTGAAAGTGTTTTGTTATTTGCAACTTTGATTTCATTGACAGGTGGAGAATGTTTATTCTGAAGCAATGTTTCATATTTTGTCATGTGCATCGAGGCACCGGAGTCTATAAACCAGGCATCACTATTGTTGTTAGAAGCTATGAATGCAGCGGCATAGATTGAATTTTCTTGCTTTGGTTTCGGTTTAGACTTGCACACATTTGCAATATGACCATATTTGTTACATTTAAAACAGCGTGGACCTCTCTGAAATTGCTTCTTGAATTGCTTATTCTTTGTATTACTTACAAAAGCATTTGTGTCACTAAGCTTTACATCTTGTAAAATTTTAGCTTTGACAGAATCAGAACTAATAGACATACCGGAACTCTCTATCGCTATGATCATAGGTTTGTACGTATCTGGTAGACCAGAGAGTAGCAGGGTTCCCAACCACTCATCATCCACTTTAAAGCCGATATTTCGGAGCTTATGTGCTGTAGTGACTACTTTGCTAACATATTCCTCTACATTTTGACAGTCTGTGAGGCTCGTCGTGCACAATTCCCTCAGTAAACCAACTCTGCGTGTCAGCCCTGAATCGTTAAAAGCACTTGCCAGGTTGTCCCAAACTTCCTTAGCCGTTTTCGCATCCTGAATGTGGACATAATTTACAGGATCAACAAGCAAAATTATCTTAGATTTCGCTTTTAGATCGCGCTTTTCATCTGCTGCGTCTTTTGTTGGATTTTCGATTCTGTCCCACAGTTCCTCATGTTCAAGATAAGTTTTTACGGCAAATCTCCATGTGGAGTAGTTTTCACGACCGCTAAGCTTTTCTATCATCGCAAGTTGATTGTTTGAAGACATATTTCAATTGAGAAAATTTTGATTGCACGTGCTTTGAGGTTACCGGTGTGCAAATTTTTGACGTTTGTGCAAATTTGTCTTGAAACACTTGAACTCACTGTATTTTGTTTCTCAGGGCTTCTGGGCACATTAACCTGTTGTAATTAAACCAGTGGAAGATATTTAAGAGGTTTATTTTACTGATAATTAATATTAGTTTTACAGAGCACAGCCACCATTTCTGTCACGGATAATAGAGAGAGACATAGATAATAGACGAGTACACAGAACATATTCTTACCACAGACAAGAGAGCTTACTTTATAAATTTTAACTACAACAAGGTTTTTACTTATCAGGGTGAGAGAGGCGAGTCAGCTTGTATATCCCGTAACATGAGCACTTTCGTGGTACACATTACGTAAAAACTATCACGCCTATTGATTTGTGATTTTCTTACTTCTTCACGTCCAAACGACTGAAGCGATTTTGCTGATATTTAGTATGGAGATACTCTGAGTCTCGGTAAAGGACATAGGATACTTTGTACCCCGGAAAATTCCGGTTCCCGCGCGATAAACGAATTTTGACGCAATGGAGTTGCAGGCATCATCTTGTTAAAATATAAAAAAAAAACTGCCTAAACAAAGCTCGACTTTTAGCTAGTTTAATATTAAAAGTGAATTCCAGAAATAATAGAACTTTTGGGGCTTGAATGCGGTATTGGAAGTGGGCGTCGATTGTAAAGTTGACAATTCAGCGATTTCCGAAAATGGGTTCCGTCGAATATAGCCTGCATTTATTAATTACTCTTCGCACGTTCGTCTCATTAATCACTGAATCACTCGACACAATTTGAATCTGAAGTTTCACAAGTTTTTACTTTGCATTATTTTAAAGAGCGCTGAAAACTCCGTGTACTATAAATTTATGTTACGCGAAAATTTAATTGCGTGTAAAAGTAGCAGCGGTGATAAACTACTAAGTACTAGATGACGCCTGCATCTTTGTTGCGTAAAAATTCGTTTATATCTCGGGAACCGTAAATTTTTTGGATAAAAAGTATCCTATGTCCTTTTTCCATCTCAATGTATCTCGATACTAAACAGTAAAATTGGTTCAGCAGGTTGGACGTGGAGAGGTGACAAACAAACAAACAGATACACTTTCGTATTTATAATATTATAGTATGTATAACTAGAGGTATTTTATACTTCATTAAGGGCCAAGTGTGTGTACAATTATACACAAAAGCACTCCTTCCTAATTTTTTACTGTCATGACTCATGATCCAAAGGCACAGAATAAATAATACGTACGATGGGTGGGAGATCAGGCACAGGACTGACTTTTTACAGGCCTATTCAACACATGGATCGCTTTTCTTATCAAAACATCAAGCGATCAGCCTGCGTTGTCCTAACCAAACTTGAAAACGAGTGCAGTGTACACGTACCATAGAGAGTTGTGTACGCCAGTAATTTTATTTTCCAAATCGTGATTTTTCGCTCCAGTCTAAAAATCGTATGCTCACAACATCTGAATCTAAAACTTCACGTATTATCTGAAAGAAAAAGAAGCCAAACTTTCCATTGAAACGATAAGGAAGATATATTTCTATCAATTCTTTTCAAAGTTGGAACAAAACTTATTAAGCTGTTAAGTCGAAATCCAATATCTTAGATTGTGAGTGGAGATTTAGTGAGTATAAAAACGATAAGTGGCATCTGGGTCAATTGGCTAGCCCCGGGTTAGCCGGGTTGTGAGGACTAGCCGGGTCGTGAGGGGCTGGGTAGCCGAGTAGTAAGTTAGCCATTACATATTGCCAAACCCTTATGATTTGATCCTTAGTTTCTTTATGGTCTATTTTCTTTCCGGCTCGATCTTATTGCTATGAAAATTTTTTGCACGTTGAGAGTGAAATTTTAAAGTCATGTAATGAAAAAAGGTTACGTGACTCCGTTGCGCCAAAATTATATTATCGCGCGAGAACCGTTCATTTTTTGTGATAAAAAGTATTATATGTCCTTTCCTGAGACTCAAACTATCTCCTTATCAAATTTCAACAAAATCTGTTCAGCAGCTTGGCGTGAAGAGGTAACAGACAGACAGACAGACTGACAGACAGACAGGCAGATAGACAGGCAGACACGCTTTCGCATTTTTAATATTAGTATGGTTTATTATTGTATAGTATTGATAGAGTATTGGAAGTCACATTATCACAGGATTCCACTGCAATCAGCACTATTTCAAGATAAGCCTGTGTATACAATAGCACGTCTCTCATACACCCACTCAATACCAATCTTGGATGATCTTATATTAATTATTAGTTTGATATTAAGAGCATGTAGCCATTAATTGAAGGTTTGACTACACTTAAATAACATTTTCAGTAGCAGCTTGACAAGAAACACTGCCGTATTTAAGTTCCCACTCAGTAGATAAACATAAGACCAATTTAAACACGTTTGAAAATGATACAGTGATTAAATTGGTAATACATGAGTGTGTTAATTTTTATAAAATATTGTATATTATTGATCCGGAGGAAATAATAAAACACAGTATAAATAAAACAGACAAAAACAGGGAGTGGCTCCAAAATTCATAATCAAAGACGTGAGTGGAAGAAGCATGTAAGTACAGTTAATAAAGTACAGTTTTTTGCATAAATGGAGGCTTTAGGACCGGAAAAAATATTTGAAATGCAAAAAATGTGTATTTTATGTTTAGCCAGATATAATACCCAGACGATGAAGTAGGTCAGTTATAAGTAGACATCGGATTAAATGCACGATCAAAGTGCCAAAATATGCATGCAAATATGCACGACAAATGGCCGAAATATGCAAGAAATATGCACAATCAAAAGTCATTCATTATAAAAATTTATTACTTTTGGAAGAGTTTCATTCCAAGGGAGCCGCACATTTTTCTTCAAAAAGTATTCTACCTATAATATAATTAGCTTTTTAATAATGCAATATAACATTTTCTTTTCACTTCTTCATCGTATCCGATGGCAACGATATCGTTGAGCGACTTCCATGTCGTATTGTATAAAAAGCTCTAGGCGGACAGGTAACACAGTCCATTTCAGTGCGGCAAAGCTTTTAAACTGTCACGTGCCAGCTTTGTACGTGCCCCGGACATTATGTATAAACCTTTATAAAGCTTCTAGGAATATGGTTTTATTGATCTGTTTATACTTTTCAATTCGAAGTGATAATATTCAGATGAAATTGCTACAACTTTTTTGTACTATTGCTAATATTCTTTGCAATATTCAAAACACTTTTTTTCGAAGAACTAATCGTATGTGTAAATTACTAACGGCCTACGGTAATTCAGAGTAGTTGAAGATGTCAGTGTGGCCTTTGCCCAGCAGTGTGACGTCATAGGCTTTTTAAAATGTATACGTTGTACGCAAAACTCTGAAAAAGCTTGTCACAGTAACAATTTAATATTAGTGCATTGTTTTATGCAGGCTGTACAGTCGCGGCGCGAAAGCCCGCGAAGGCTGCGAACCGCAAGTGTGGAGGGTTTCGCGGCTTCGTGTTCGGGCTTCGCAACTTCGTATTGGTTCGAATCGTGTTCACGGCGCGAATCGCGGCCGCAATTCGCGCCGCGAGTGTAGAGCCCGCATTAGATGCAGGACATTTATACATAAACAAATATTTTATCCTCGGAAGGTTATAGCGTATGTAATTTTCTATTATTAGCATTTCAATAATTATTGTAATCCATTAAATCGGTTTATTGATCCAATAATATGCTAATAGGCAAATCAATGAATGTTTGACAATTTTCTCATATTTATGTGATTTACTAAATAAGTAAAAAATAATAACGTCAAAAAAATATTTCAGTTTACAAACTTAATCCGAAAACGGGGTAACCTAATGTAAAAACTGGGGTTCCCCATCGCGACTACAAAGTGCAATAGTAACATCAATTACAAAAGCACTACATGATCGTTAGGCGCAATTTTTCAACGTCCAATAATGAATAGAACGACATTCGTTGAATACTCGATACCATCTACGGCCGTGACGGATAAAACATTGTATTGAACTAAATTAATTTCACATTTGAGCGTCCTTTACGCCTTTGTAGTTTTGATATTGGTACTACTACAATAGAGTGCCGCCGCCGTTTTCACTTGGGGCATGTCGCGGAGACAAGTCGTCCGACATTTACATAGTTTGTTCCTGCAACACGTAGTTTGTCCCCTGCAATTTTGTGCCTCGAGTCTCGACATAATATGACTTATTCACACTAGTCTGTGGTGGACAGTATGTCGCCAACGACAAGTCTCGCAACCCGTAAATGTCGCAGCGACGTCGGGTGACATGTCGCGGGACCCGTACATTTCGCGTCGCGCGACTAAGTCGCGAGACAAATGTCCCTTAGTGAAAACACGGCTTTAAGGTAAGCCGCACTAGTGCGACACAACACGATGCGACACTTCACTTCCATTGACGTTTGTAAAATGTCGGATTCTACGTTTCTAAAACGTCAGTTTTATGGTCGTGTCGTGTTGTTCTAGTGCGGTTTTACCCTAATATTAAGTGATTTTTTTTTGCTTTGAGTTAGAGTTACAGTTAGTTTAGGTAGGCAGTGTCTAATACGAGACAGATCCGGGAATATCTCCTTTCAAACGTCTCGTGGATGATGCGATGATGGTGGTCACCTGCAGGAGGTTTTATTTTGTACTAGATGAAGCCCGCAGCTCCGTTTCAGTTCATTTATCGAGGGAGAATCGGACATCCTATGTCTTTACCCGAATCTCAAATTATCTCCATGCTAAATTTCAGAAAAATCTCTTCAGCGGTTTGGGCGTGAAGAGGTAACAGACAGACAGACAGACACACTTTCGCATTTATAATATTAAGTAAATGGTTATGGATGTTAGCGCTTCTTTCCGATCAGTCTTACATACTCCTAAACTGCCTAACCTAACTTAACAACTTAACTGAGGCTCATCCCCAACCTGAACCAGGCATAAAGCCTTTCCTAAAAAACCCTCTCCATTTAATTTACTTATGAAATTATAAAAAATTACCTTTTACACCGTGTCACAACTTATGACGTCACAACTGTGACCTGATGAATTAGTAATGTTGGAAAATCTATAATTCTTAGAAGCCGTTTGTTGAGCTTAGTACTTAGAATTTTATGGTTAAATGGAGGTTGGACTACTTTGTGACTGTCAAGTTTCAGTCCTTTTGCTTTTTAGGGTTCCGTAGTCAACAAGGAACCCTTATAGTTTCAGTCTGTCCGTCCGTCCGTCTGTCCGTCTGTCCGTCTGTCCGTCTGTCTGTATGTCCGCGGTTTTACTCAGAGACTATAGGACCTACAAAACTTTAATTTGGCATGAATACACATATTAGTGATGGCAACAAAATGGTACATGAAATCGTAAAATAAATTTTTTTTAGGGTACCTCTCCTACACATCAAGCGGGAATGAATTTTTTTTTTCGCGCTCAACCCATCGGTTGGTTCTGGAAATGTCAAAAAATTTACGGGAGTAGGAAATATGCTGAATTTAAAAGGAAAACTATCACGGCTAAGAAGAATTCATAAGTTATTGATTAATATATAGTCGATTAACTAAAAAAAAAATTATTCGGCGAAGTACAAAGGACCTTTTCGTTCAAATTCCTTTGAAAGTAACTGAGATGATGTTGTTAGTAGTGTAAAACACGCTTTAAATGTAAGTTCATTGACCATTAAAAATTATCAAAAACTTGCGGTACTACGGAACCCTATATTGCGCGTGGCCCGACACCGGCCGGTTTTTTAATTAATCAAACTGTGTTCATAGCTTTAGAATGATTTAAATTTTAAGTACTATCAGATAAATTAGTTTTTGGTATTAATCCGGCTTCTCTGAGTTTTTATGTATACTTATGCTTATAAATCAATTTATGATTCCAACTAGATGACGCCCGCAACTTAGTTGCGCCAAAATTGTTTATCGCGCGGGAACTATAACATAAACCATTTTTCCGGGATAAAAAGTATCCTATGTCCTTTTCCGGAACTCAAATTATCTCCATACCAAATTTCAGCAAAATCGGTTTAGCGGTTTGGGCGTACAGAGATAACGGACAGACAGAGAGACAGACACACTTTCGCATTTATAATATTAGTATGGATTCAGCAAAATCGGTTCAGCGGTCTGGGCGTGAAGAAGTAACAGACATACAGACAGATAGACAGACAGACACACTTTCGCGTTTATAATATTAGTATGGATAAGAACGGTTTAAAAATGTCTTATTAGCCGGCTCCAACCTGCACCCTTTTGAGTGTGAAACAAAGGTCTACTCACTAGGCCATGCAAACTCTTCCGCGCAAGATACTATTCATTAATTTTTGATACATGGTTTAGTAAAGCATTTTGTTTTGAAATTACCATGTTGACATCACCCTTGGGGTATTTTATAAAAATTGCTTAACGATTCGCGAAACAACCCACGCTGCCGCCCACAAGTCAGGTGAACTAGAAACGACTTGTCATTTTCAAAGAATATACAAATTATTAACGTAAACGTCATTTACATTAAAGGCTTTTACGTTGACTGTATAATAATATTATGTAGGTTAGGTTCGGAAGTTTCCGAAAAGCTTTGTATAAAGTATGTCCTGATAAATGCAGTTTGCTGGCCAGTACTCAAGTTGTTACGACTCCGACTAATCATAAAAATTTGAAAATCGGTTCACAAACGGCGGAGTAATCGTTGAACATACAAAAAAAAAATTCCACAGCCGAACATATAACCTCCTCGTTTTTTGGAAGTCGGTTAAAAACATTACTTCTGTTCATTTAATTCTATTTATGATTGATTTTCATGCCGGGTAAAGTTACCTGGACTTGTAGCCAACATTGCCCACCTTGATTTTTCACGTAAATATGAACTTTGCGCAGATGGCACCAAAATCCAGTGAAAGAATTTTGGAAAAGATGCCGTTTACTATAGTCATTTAAACTATATCGCGAATAATATCCTACTAAATTGACTGGACAATGTTACCCTTACATTTTTTTCCTTTTCCATACAATTTTCATTTTGGTCTGTAAGAGTACTAGGGCTGCCACATATCTATAAAATTACTTAATCATCTTTTACATTATTATCAGGAATATATTATAAATATTAAATTGTTTCTGTTTATTTATAAACCTATTATCATCTTTATATTATTATTTGGCTGGCTGAGCAAGGCATACAGTAATAAAAATGACATAGATTTTTAGTAAAGTATTTAAAAATGTCCGATTTGACAACCCTAAGGATTTTTTGATACCCGGCAATGTTGTCAATCGATGATTGGAACACTGCTGGGTTAGTTTGGCCATCATCATAAGTTTTTTTTATATAATTCCCTGATTAATTACATTATCACTATAATACTCTATAGATATTATTTTATAATATATCAAAAGCAAACTAACCTGTGGTTTCACCATCACGCACAATTTACTCACATATCTGCACCACAATTTGCCCGCAAAATTACGTACCGTTTTTCAGAAGTTCCAACAAGTTACTGAATAAAGTTAGCACTACGGGGTATTGTCAAGGTTATCAGTCATATAACCTATTTTCCGCCAAATTAAACAAATATTGCCGTAATATTAAAATACCCCCGTACATCAAAGATTTGCTTAGGAATGGATCTTAGGGCAAAGTTATCCTATGTGGCAAAGTTGGCATATTTTACCGGTACTATGAACCCCCAATAGAGTTATAACGACAATGCACTGACGTATATTTCGATGAAATACTGGGGTTAATTTCAGAACATACAGTATATACAAAGTCTAGATTCTATATCTCGTATAATGTGATTTAACTGTGTTCTTTAGCTTGAAACCGGAAATGCACTTGCGGTAGCCATAGGCAACGCTAATCACTTTTCACTTCACATCAAAGGGCGAAATAGCCGACAGAAATCTCTAAGCCCGCTTTAAAATATTTAATATATTTAATTAATATTATCTTAGATCAGTAACATTCCGAGAAAACCTTCAAATATTTCCGGAGTTTACGAATTGTATTAGAAAAATGACCGTTTAATGTAATGTTTCTGAATCGCCGGGGGCCGGCTAATCGCCGCTCTGGGATTCACAGCCAATTTCATCTGAGGAAGATGGATGGATGGCGACTGTATTACACGTAAATGGCAATTTTTATATGTACAGACTCGTATACTGTGTAGAGATGTATTCATACTGACTATTTTAAAAATTCATTTATCGCGCGGGGACCGTTCATTTTTCCGGGATAAAAACTATTTTTTGTCCTTTCTCTGGAGTCAAAGTATCTCCATACCGAATTACAACTAAATCGGTTCAGCGGTTTGGGCGTGAAGAGGTATCAGACAGACAGACAGACGGACAGACAGACCGACAGACATACTTTCGCATTTATAATAATAATATGGATAGGATTACATTTTACCATGTTCTTATTTTAAACAACAACTGTTTAGGGGACTCCCCGTGGCGCATGTAATGGATCCTCACACGATTCGTTATTAACTGTCTGTGGAACACGCCAACTAAATTGAACGATTGCGTATGAAATTTAGCTTTCATAATATTATTTACTCGACAACGCTTTACTTTAATTGAAATCCCACGCTGTCGACAAACTGAGAAATCTTCAAATATAGTTAAATAATAATGTGATAAGATAATAAACTACCTTATTTTTTTTTTAAATAAGGGAGCCAACGAGCTAACGGGTCACCTGATGGAAAGCAACTACCGTCGCCCATGGACATTCGTGACATTAAAAGAGAGAATATACCCTCCATTGTATTGGTCCAGAAATACTGCTGGTGACAGTTCGTTACAAAGTGTTACAATGCGCGGCAGAAATGAAATGAAAATGGTATATTTTTCGCGTGGGACGATGGCGAAAAGTTGCAGGAGATACGATTCCAAACTATTCCTCAGAGCACTCCCCGTGATACAACGATAGGGGATGCAGAGTGAAGAAATATAGATGAGCATAAAATGAGCAGGAATATGTCCTGCTCCTCCATATTTTCTTCTTAATAATGTCATTGAGAATCCCAATAGTACAGTTTCAGCATATCCCTCGGACTCAGATCATTTCAAAAGTTTTGGCGGTTGGTTACCGCTGTCAATTTTAGCTAAATTTGTTGCAGAAGTGGAAATTACAAGCTAAATTGTAGTGACATATTACTTTCATAAAATATGTTGTAATATTTTTTACCAACATCATATTTCATCACAATTTTATTTCTTATGAAATATATTAGCAAATTTTTGAAGTGTGGGGGCGGAAAGGTAGCGGTTACATAAAATATGTAATAACAAAACCTTTTAATACACTGTTTTATTTCAACAGTCTATAGTAACTTGTATTTTCTTAAGCTCGGGGGTATTTTACGTAAAATGAATCTGAAAAATACTTTTCTTCGTGTAGTCTATATTTATTTTATGACATTGTTTAATTTTTATTATTTCTTACATGGGGATGTGAAGACAAAATCGTGGCCAAAAAATGATTCCATATACGCGCGGGTATTTTTCTTGTTTTTTGTCAGTCAAAATAAATGTAACGATTCTTTTTTAAACTATCAACCCCTATAAGGACACCGGCGACCGCGACAACAATAGAATAACAATAGATTTCCAAGGATCCGTGATGGAAGGATTAATACTTGAAAACAACTTTCCTTGCTAATTTATACATTTTTTTTATTTACACGTAAAAAGATTCGACATTTTCGAACAAAGCGTAATTTATAATGCTCTGAATTTCCGAGCTATAGCTATAATCTCTGACATTCTATTCAAAGTGTAGAATGATCTATGCTTTGTGCACGTGGAAATGCGACGGAGACGGACGACCTCCCTGTATAATAAACGAGTGCTTCGCTGATTAGACGATTAATATAGACTACGCGCTTAAACTGACTGACCAATGACATAGAGGTTTTACTGGACTAAAGTATCACGCTGCATTATGCTAGTACTAGCTGATGCGGTAAACGTTATTTTACCAAATAACGGAAAAACTTGTTAGTGGCCGCAACTCCGTTGCCCCAAAATTCGTTAATCGCACGGGAACCGTACATTTTTCCAGGATTGAAGTATCCTTTGTCTTTCCTTGAACTCAAAGTATCTTCATACCTTTCAGCTACATCGGTTTAACGGTTTGGGCATGAAGAGGTAACAGACAGACTGACAATGAGTATAGACTCACTTTAAAAACTTTAATAAGTATGTATGAGTAAAGATTTATTTCTTTAACAATTATTATAATACTAAATGATGCTCGCTATTCCGTTGCGTCAAAATTCGTTTATCGCGCTGGAACCATACATTTTTTCGGGATAAAAAATATCCTTTGTCCTTTCCCAGGACTCAAAGTATCTTCATACCAAAATTTAGCAAAATCAGTAAAAGACAGACAGACAGACACACTTTCGCATTTACAATATTAGTATGGATTTGGAAATAATATGATATTATATTTTTTCACATTCTTCGCCCGAATCTTGCGTTTTGTCACAACTTTACTCTGTAAAGGTGCAAGTTTAGCAATAATTGTTCAGAAAGCTTCCACTAGCTGCAGCTGCTGCGAACAAAACATGTACTGACACGGAAAGCTTTCTCTAAATAGCTTTATCACGAACTTTCCGAGAGCTTTTACGGTAAGACAAATCACAAGCTTCATTGTTTTGTATTGTAAGATAGTTGGCGAACTTTGTAAATGTAAATGAATGGATAATGTTTGCGTGTGAATGAGATATCTAATACGGCACCGGCTTCTGCCATAAAACTCAGAAAAAGTTAAAAACATAGTATCACTTTCTTTTATTTTACAGTAGCTACAAAAGTATAAATTATTAAATTAATACTGCTAAGTAACACTAAAATGACTATTGTGGCTGGTTTACATTATTCAAGAGGTAATTTTGCGCTGGATTGGAATAATGTAAACCGGCCATTACTGAATAGGAATCCATACTTCCATACAAATATTATAAATGCGAAAGAGTGTCTGTCTGTCTGTCTGTCTGTTACTTCTTCACGCTCAAACCGCTGAACCGATTTATACTATATAGTGTTCATTATACATAACTAATCACTTAATAGTAGCTAAAAGCCGAGTTTTGTGAGGGCTCACGTCGTCACACCTTGAATGACTGATGATAACACATCTACATATAAATTACTATGTTAAATCACAAATCAATAGGCGTGATAGTTTTCCGTAAAGTGTACCACAAAATGTTCCGCTTGTAGGACAAAATACTAATCATCAAATCAGTGGGACAAATATCTGAAACTTGAAATGGAGATACTTTCTATCCTGGAAAAATGTATGATTTCTGCGTGATAAACGAATTTTGGCGCAACGTTGCGGTATCTAGTCTATAAGAAGTATACGAGTATTCCAGAGATCTAGATCGAGCTTTTTGCATTGGTGGGACTCGATCCACTTAAGCACCACAAGCTCGACTACTGAGCCACAGAGGTCGTGGGATGGTGATGATAGGTGGAGTATGTGGTACACACGTGCGCCATAACTCAGCGGCCTATACGTCGATGACGGAAACAGCGCAATTATCGCCAGCGGATGTCTAAGCCGACGTACCGACAGAAAATTCATTAACTTATCTTAGCTACTAAAATGCCAGCATAAGAGAGATCGCAGACGGCCCACTTTTTGTGTGATCGAGTCTGCGGCTTACATACAGTCTGATGGCGCGCGCCATGCATACAGTCCGCACTTTTTGTGTGATCGAGTCTGCGGCTTACATACAGTCTGATGGCGCGCGCCATGCATACAGTCCGCACTTTTTGTGTGATCGAGTCTGCGGCTTACATACAGTCTGATGGCGCGCGCCATGCATACAGTCCGCACTTTTTGTGTGATCGAGTCTGCGGCTTACATACAGTCTGATGGCGCGCGCCATGCATACAGTCCGCACTTTTTGTGTCATCGAGTCTGCGGCTTACATACAGTCTGATGGCGCGCGCCATGCATACAGTCCGCACTTTTTGTGTGATCGAGTCTGCGGCTTACATACAGTCTGATGGCGCGCGCCATGCATACAGTCCGCACTTTTTGTGTGATCGAGTCTGCGGCTTACATACAGTCTGATGGCGCGCGCCATGCATACAGTCCGCACTTTTTGTGTGATCGAGTCTGCGGCGCACATATATTCTGCATAGCGCAGCCATGCACATAGACTCGAGCACACAAAAAGTGTGCCCCTAAGTGTGCCAAAAAGCGATCTCTCTAAGCACAATTTTGTGTATTGTAATGTACTGTAACTTAATATAATATATTATGTATAATGTTTATATTATGTTACAGTATACACAGTATATCCATTATATCCCACAACATGTACATTTTGTGGTACACTTTACGGAAAAACTATCACGCCTATTGATTTGTGTTTTAACATAGTAATTTTTATTTATGTGTTATCATCAGTCATTCAAGGTGTGATGACACGAGTCCTCACAAAGCTCGGCTTGTAGCTAGTACTATTAAGTATTGAGTAATTAGTTAATACCAGATGACGCCCGCAACTTCGTTGCGCCAAAACTCCTTTATCGCGCGGGAACCGTACATTTTTCTGGGACAAAAAGTATCCTAGTATGTCCTTTCCCGGGAGTCAAAGTATCTCCAAGCCAAATTTCAGACAAATCGGTTTAGCAGTTTGGGCGTGAAGAGGTAAGAGACAGACAGACAGACGGACGGACAGACAGACAGATGTAGACACACTTTCGCATTTATAATATTAGTATGAAAGTATGGATTATTTATTATGTATAATAATCACTACATATTAGTATAAAACCATTTTTTGTGTATTTATTTGCTTTTCCTGGCAATTTAATAGCTAAATTGGTTAGCATTTGTAAATTGTGCTTTCTGTAGAACGCAAATTTTTTGTTGCCACATTCGTCTAACTCTGTATTTAGTTATTGCCCATTATAGTTGACGTCGACTTTATTTCATACTAGCTATTTCCCGCGACTCTGTCCGCGCAGACTTCAGTTTGTGAAAATGCCGGGATAAAATGTAACCTACATTACGACAGAGTTTCCTCAAAAATAAACAAAATTGGTGTCATATTTCAAAGCTTCATATAACCTTCAGCCCTCCCCCCCTCGTAAAAATCAAAATTGTAAGTACCGATAATTTCAACAATAAGAATATCGAAATATTATCAATTATGTTTTTGCTAACATTACACGCCTGTTTACTGCAGGAACTACGGACCAGATAAGCGTTTAACGAATCTGAAGTAATTTCTTGTATACGCTATAATAAATTGACTAAATAATATAACGTTATTGGTTGCTTACTGAGATGTGGCTGAAAATGTGTTCAAAGGACCTTGATTGCCCTTTTTTGGTTCATGATGGATAACAATGATTCAACTGTCATTACAAATTACAATGGGCAATCATGCAGGAATGGGGATTGTCCATTTTTTTTTAATTTTGCTCATTACAAAAACATTTCGAGGAATAAGGTCAGTGATCGTTTTTCTGTATATAAAAGAAAAAAATACCCATTAGTTACTTTTATTTTTGAACAAATATGTTTAACCTTAGTTTGACCTTCAATGGCGTTAAATAAGCAATAAATTCGACCAACATTACGTTTCGAACTTTTGGTAAGCTTCTCGTATCAGTTTTCACATAATGAAAACTTGCATTTAACGAACCAGCCATTATAAATAAGATTGAAAGGAAAAAAAAACATACTGCAGAGGACATTTGGCCGCCGATGATGACGTCAGAGCGAAACTTAAAAAAATTATTGAGAAAAAACTAGCCAATGAATTTCAAAATTATTTAATTTATATTCTTAAAATACCCTATTTTAACGAAAAAAAATATAAAAAGTACATGTGATTTTTTTTGGACAATGCCCATTATGTGCTCCTCTACATGTTTGCAATCGCTTTTATATTTTAAACATGATCAATGAACGAGAGCCGTCTTTTAGCATCACCGGTTACAAGTCGTCGTATCCTACGAATAAGGGCGCTGTTGCAAAAACCCTACTTTACAGGAGAAGGTTTTTTGAGTTTATTTAAAAATATTGTTAGGCAACTTTTAGAAATTAATTATGAAATTATCGCATAACTACGTAGCGGTTGCTGTGAAATTTAAAATAAGACGTTTAATTTGATATTTCGGGTAGATTTGTCCCTTATTTCTTTTTTCGGCGGGGTAAAATAAGTCTCATCAGACACAAGTAAGGTAATGCCCTTTTTGTACGGATTCAAAAGGGTCGTAAGAGCATTTATGTCTTTTTACTGATCATTATCAAAGAATTTTCTTTTTAAACCATATTGAAAAATCGGCCAAGTGCGAGTTGGACTCGCGCACGAAGGGTTCCGTACCATCATATACTAAAAATAGCCAAAAATTGGTGCTTTTTGTATGAGAGACCCCCTTAATTTTTTAGTTTACTTTAATTTTGTCGTCAATTATTAATAATTGTTGCTATTATTGAAATAGAGCAAAAAATAGCAAAAAAATGACGTTTGTTGTATGTGAGCCCCTTTAAATATTTAATTTATTTTGTTTTTAGTATTTGTTGTTACAGCGGCAACAGATATACTCAATCTCTGAAAAGTTCTTGAGATAGAGCCTGGAGACAGACAGACGGACAGACAGACATCGAAGTCTTATTAATAGGATCCCGTCTTTACCCTTTGGGCACGAAACCCTGAAAACTATATAAACAGGCAGTTTATGGAAAAACATAGTTTAAAATTAATAATGAAGAACGTTTTCTATTTCAAGACCCTGAAAGCAATCACAATAACTATTGGTTTCCTTCAACTTGTAATTGAATACTCGTATATGACGTGATAAGACTTCGCAGTTTTATGACAGTTATTTTAAATTACCAAATAACATTATAACTAACGACTACTTACTCTGACTATTATAATATTTGTTAACTTTTATGACAATTAGATTATCCAAGAGCCAGCGATAGCCAGATTTTTGTCATTTTATAAAAGCTGAAAGTTTTCCTGTATGAACGAACAGCAACTATAGATTTTCGATCGGGTTTAGGAGGAATCCAGTTTTGAAGATCTACCTTGCCTTCGATACAGTGCAAAGCACTTTTCTTTTCTTACTTCTTATGGGAATATTGGAATCTCATCTCAAAGTGTCTGAAATTTTCGACATTTACCTTATACTACCAGAAACCCATAATTATTCCCTGAAATGCCAAAAGAGTACATTTTAAGGTGGTATGGCTGAACTAACTGGTTTAAGTTGTCTGGTAGTAGGGAGCAATTATCATATTTTAAGGGTCCGGCAGTGGGAGACGAAATTCATACAGTTATCCCAGCTAGGAAAAAAAAATGCCTTAAATTTTATCGAAGGCGCCGTAGACTTTCAACTTTCAGCTGGATACCTCCTAAAGTATTCGCAACCGAAGCTCTATAGTCGCTTGCCATTCTTACCTCTATATAATAATAATAATAATAATGCTTTATTTTCTCACCACAATGAACATATACAATAATTAACTAGACTAAATAAAAATTTTCACTGGTAATTGTGGGAGACTGGTGCCTAAACTAGGCGTGAGCCTGTATTTCAGGACACCAGGCCTCAATCCCAAATATACAGTTTACACAGTCTTAGTACAGTAGGTATAGTTTACAAACAAACATCTAGATATTTACTGGTGAAGTCGGGTTAGTAAGTGTGTGTATATGCGTGTGTGTGTGTGTGTGTGTGTGTGTATGTGTGTGTGTGTGTGTGTGTGTATGTGTGTATGTGTATGTATGTTATGTATCCTATTCTGGAATAGCAATTAGACTTTCAGTGGATTCGTAATTCAGTTTTATAAGCAAATTTGTTACTCTACTTTTACAGACAGATTTTGTGACGTTATATATGTGTTCATGCTGGTTGATCTTATTGTAGAGATAGCCCCCAATGAAACAGAAGAAACGGTTGGGAAGTCGCGTACGAAAAAGGTTGCTGCTGTTTCCTACGGGCTTTTGTCTTCTTTTTCCGAGGTGAGAGGAAGAGTATATATGAATATGAGTTAAAAGCTTTCGCCCCCGGCTTCGGTCGCATGGACTTCGAAAATCGCGTAAAAACACAAATATTTTAGGAACACGATATTTTTCCAAAACCAAAAGTAGCCTATGTTACTCTTCAATCTTTCAACTAAGTCTATGCCAAAAATCATGTCATTAAGTGTATTAAAAACAGCTTCGATACACTCACTCTCAATACAGCTAAAGCTCTTTACCTGAATGTTTTAATAAAAACAAAACCTTTTTTTTTTCATTTTCTTCAAGCACCGGGGACTGTTTTCATTATCTAGAACCTAAAAATGTAAAAAAAAAACTCAAATTATACCGTAGAATATTATTCTATATTTAAATATTCTTGTAGCATACAACCTCTAGTAGTTCATGAGATAAACCCTTTCAAATAATTTTCCTGTTTTTTCCACATTTTCCTCTATTTCTTCGCTCCTATTAGTTTTAGCGTGATAAAATATAGCCTATAGCCTTCTTCAGTAACTGGGCTATCTAAAACTGAAAGAATTTTTCAAATTGGACCAGTAGTTCCTGAGATTAGCGCGTTCAAGTAAGCCCTTTCAAATAATTTTCCCCGTTTTTTCCACATTTTACTCTATTTCTTTTGCTCCTATTAGATTTAGCGAGATAAAATATAGCCAATAGCCTTTCTTAATCACTGGGCTATCTAAAACTGAAAGAATTTTTCAAATTGGACCAGTAGTTCCTGAGATTCTTGTAGCAGACACAACCTTTTACTATTTTTCTATACTGCGGAAAAAGCCACAAAGCTCACTATTTAACAAAATTCGTTACAAACCGTTCTAAACTTTCAATTATATACTTTTCGAAGTGTTCAATAAATAAAAGGCAAATTCATGTAATAATTTTGCCAATAACAACTGTTTAACTAAAGAAAAATTAAAGAAATAAATTATGTACAAAGAAAAAGGCCACAAAAGCCATTAGGGCAAACGGTTTCCTAGTATTAGTACTAAGAGACGATTCCGTGGAAAAAGGCCACAGACACCATAGTGTCTTTTTTCAAGGTAATTGCTTTTAAGAATATAAAACCTTTTTTGTACTTACTGTGTGTTCACTTTAATGGTTTTTCATCACAACCTGCTTCATTTTAGGCATAGCTAATTTTTGTTCTCTCCGTTTCATTGTAATTTAAAGCATATGTCTAATTAACACAAAGTAATTTAAACAAGAAACAGTGCAATGACGCATACGCGAGTTCGCGGAGTAAGGGCGGGGTGGCGCGAGCGCCTCGTCCCCGCCCCGCGCGTCCTTTTACGCACTCCAAGAAAACGGTCACTGAAGCGTGTGTTGCTTTTTTCGCCGAGGAATTTAAGAGCTAATAAATGTGGCATTTTTTTAAAACTTAATTTACTGGTTATTAAAATTAACTTTTTACCATTTTTTACACTGAAGGTTATAGATAATGTGCTGCCGATTTCGATTTTGCAATAAAAATAAAAAGCCACAGTGACCAAGGCGCCCCTATTCGTAGGATACGACGAAGTATGAACATTAATTTCAGCGGAACACGTAAAGTAAAATCTTAATGACTCAGATCAGACATTTTTGAGTAACGAGGCTGGCATTTTATGCAAAATTCCTCGGCATTAATCTGCTTACATAATAAAAGGATTAATAGGTGGTAATCCTTTGTTGGTAACAAAGAGGTCTGATAAATTGTATTGTGGCTTTAGGAAAAATATACTTTGATGTTAATGCTTTTACATTTTTGCGATCGTTACGATTCTTGGCTGAATAATTTGGAATTCAGCCAATTAGTGTAATAGGCCTAAGCGCTTTCTAGATAATTGTTATCTTTTTGCTTTAAATTAATAAATAATGAGATTAGTTTTAGACAGGGATTATTTTAATCGCTTTATTAGCTTAGCTATAAACTGTTTTAATGAAATATTTGGTCATTTAGTTACAAAGTGGACTTAATAAATGCTACAATTATTGTCTTTTCGATATTTGTTCAATAACAAGATTTTTTGCTGCGGAAAATATAAAGTTCTGGCGGCACATATTTTTTGTACGTATGGCAATAAAAAGGAATTCTAATCTATTATACTTTGAACTCTTTTTAAATTTAAAATCTAAACTAAAAACAACAATGACTTTAAATAAGTTAATCCTAGATTTGGACATTTTAAGACATAATTGCTACACCTAGTATTATGCTACAGCATTAATCTGAGAGTAGGCCGATTCGGGCTGATTCAATCACAGCCGTTTTCAGCTCCAGTGCGCGCGTTATTGTAGGAGAGCCGTGTCATTTGTCAATTTCCTTTGTTCCCTCATCCAAAACAGATGGAGGCTCCTGGCCCAAGATTGTTTTTGATATAATATTATTGGCGGTTTTGATACTTTACCTTCTTACCCATTTTTCATACATAAGGGTCCTAAAATAAGACGCGATGCGACATGCTATTATACAATTGAAACGTCAAGCGCCGTAAAGGTGCCGGTTGGCAGCGGGCGACATGAAGCAACCGCAGACGACGTGTCGCAGCGACAGTATTGATTTCCTTGTATTTCTATGAAATACCCTCCGCAACTAGCGACGTGAAGCTAGCAACACTTATTCATAGAAATACATGGAAACCAGTAGTGTCGCGACGACACGTCGTGTCGTCTGGCACTGTAACTTCATGTAGCCAGCTTCCAACTTGTACCTTTACGCTTGAGGTGCCTTTCTGATCTGGCAAGCGACCGACAAAAAAACACTTTATGACACAGGCATCATGTTCTACGAACAATGATCTAGCAACCCATGCCGCGGCTGCTTTGTAGTGACTCTTTATTATGAAACCTATAGCCTGTGTCATTGTTGATATTTTATTTTTTTCTTGTCGGTCGCGACTCGCGGTCACTAGCTGCGCTGATCGCAAAGGTACCTTTACATTATAATTTTGTAAGTTTCGTTACATTACAAATCTTTACGGTGTGGACTAACCCTTAAACAATTAAACATGTTTCCAAACTTATGCACAATAACCCTTCGATCGGGGATCTTGGAAATGCTATTGTATTAAATTGTTGTCGCGATCACCGGTGCTCGTATGGGGCTTAATGGGTGAATGAAGGTATATTAGAAAGAAAAAGAAACATTTCACTCAAAGAAACACACACACACAAATCGAGGTAGAAACTCAAAGTATCCACGTTTCCTGAAACTACTCAAACTTCGAGTATAATCAAGAATATAAACGTATACAAACCCAAAACTTAGAATGAGTTCCAATTTGAAGGTACATGTAGCCTGCTCATTAAAATATACATCTTGATCCTGGGGGACTCTTGTTAACTTTGCGGCGGGAATCATGTACCTGAATATTTATCAAGTTGAGAGTTTTAAAGTATCAAAACAGGTTGAAAACATCTTGAGTTTGAGATCAAAAATGGAATATTTTAAAGGCTTTGACAAAACGTGACGTAGTATTTTGTGTATTTTTTTTTCTTCTTTAATAGTTAATACACTTAAGTTGTGAGTGCAGGGTATATTAAACATTGTCATTACACTAAATTAAATAACGTTGAATTATATATTAAGTATTTATATTTTTATTATGCATTTTTATTACTCTTTTTATAACAGGCAAGACAAAGAAATAGACAAACGTGTTGGGAAGGCATGGAGAAGCTTTTGGTCAATGAAACATCTGATGAAAGGGGACCTACCAACATGCCTATGTGTATCTTGCCTATTCTGACCTACGGTGCCCAGTCCTGGTCTTTGACAGCTTCACAGAAGTCACGACTCGGAGTTTGCCAACGAGCTATGGAACGTAGCATTCTAGGTATAAAAAGGATTGACCGCGTCCGGAATACCACCCTGCGTTCCCAACGAAGCTCGTTGACGTAGGCAGAAAGGCAGCTAGCCTTAAGTGGAGCTGGGCAGGGCACGTCTCCCGTACATGCACCCGGACAGATGGGCGCGTCTGGTTTCGGAGTGGCTACCGACTGGTCGGCGTAACAGAGGCTGACCCAAAAAAAAGGTGGCGCGACGAATTGGATGCGTTCGATAAAGAGTGGCCAGGAACATCACAGGATCGTGAACTTTGGAAAGAAAGAGGGGAGGCCTTTGCCCAGCGGTGGGACACTGTAGGCTGGCAATGATAATAATATTTTTTTATTACTAGAGTTAGACAGTCTATTATTTTATAAATGTATAAGCATCCGCAGCATATTGCTACGAAATTTCGTAGCACTGCTATAACGGCTACGACATAATAGATTACTACAAAATATTATACTGTATTCGGCGAAACATGGCGGCAGCGGTCATTGACTCTCTGTCAAAAACTTGTCATTTTCTATACAGAGCCGCGAAACACAATCGAACATCTGAACACTTCATTGTCAATCGCGGTTTATTATATTAATTTATAGCTAATGAGAAGTTTTTGACAGGGAGTCAATAACCGCTAACGCCATGTTTCGCCGAGTACAGTATAGTTAACTAAAAATATGATCCATAGACTATTATTGATTTATTTGTTTGCTACAGGGGTGACTATAATGCAATTTTTGAACTGTCTACCTATGTAAGTAGTTAAGTAGAAAAGCCCAGTGACATACTTACAGCAAAGCCTCAGAAATTGATGTTAAACTTTTTTCTTCCAAGCCTCCGCCTATTTTGAACGGTAAAGAGCCCAGGACAATAATAACGGCAGACTCATCTAATCTTAAACCTACGAATAATAAAAACTAAGGAAGAGTAACTCCGTCAAAAACATGCTCCAAAATACTTGTCAAAAAAGTGTACCTTAGGTTCACTTTTCATACATTTGGTGACCTTGAGCGGTATAAAGGCTGACGTTACATGACAGTTCGAATGGAACCAAATTTGAAACTGTATTAGTATGGGAGATACGTTTCCTTAGGTTTTATTATTCGTAGTCTTAAACGAATATAATGGACGCCCGCGTATGAAATCTAAGGTGTAATTCGTTGTATTGTAGTATTGACAGTTTTTGAAACGATCCCAATAGTATTGTATCGACAATAAAACCTAAATCTTAGAATTTACTGCATAGTTTATATCATTATACAAAAGGCTTTGTCCTGAATGACATGAAAATGGAATATACGCAAAAAATCGGCTGGTTAGGGTTCCGTTTCAGTGTTCCGTAGTCAACGAGGACTTGTTTATAAAGACGATATTTTATTTTATTGATAATTATGATTACTAATAAAAGTGGTAAAAAGTAAAATGTCTTATATTGTACTTAAACCATGAATAGTGAATGCTCTTTTTCATATAAATATTAATTAGTTTGTAATTTTTCATTCTTTGTTTTTATGTGCTTGGTTAACTCCGCAATAATTTTTGTACACTTTAATTTTCAACTATTTACGAAAACTTTTAAATGGCTTATAGTTATGATTTAGTTAACTTAATTTATAATGATAGCTGTAAGTTTTCCGAAGAAATAAAAATAAATAAATAAAATATTGTTGTGTGTAACGTGTCTAAAACTGTTCTAGGTATTTCATCGTCACAGTCATTTTGTTTAATCACCATCGGAGTAAGTGATAAAGTTTAAGTGTATGTCATAAACTAAATGAGAAGATAAGGCCCCGTCCTGACGTTGCGACCGGTAAAATATTGTGAATTCAGCAAATCAAGATAGATGGCGTCATTTGTCTTGCTTGTTTTGTTTTGAATTCTTCGTCTAATTTTAGACCAGTTGTTTTCTACTTTGTGTTGTTCATTGAAAATTTTGATCATTCAAGAAAATTGCGGAAACGTGTCTATCTGTCAGTCTGTTCTCTTTCCGCTGATTTTATTGTAATTTGGTATTGAAATACTTTGAGTCACAGGAAAGAATATAGAATAGTTTTTATCACGAAAAAATATATAAAGTTATCAGGGCGAGCGGGGCGAGCCCTAGTATATCCCACAACCTAAACATTTGTGATACACTTTACGGAAAACAATCACGCTTATTGATTTGTGCTTTAACACAATATGTAATTTTTATTTATAAGTAGATTGTGTTATCATCAGTCAGTCAAGGTGTGATGACGCGAGCCCTCACAAGCTCGGCTTTAGCTAGTAACTAAAAGTAGTAGTAATATTTAAAAAATTGGTGAAAAAATGTTGCGGGCGTCATCTAGCAGCACATAAAGAATCAGGCTTTAAAGCATGTTTTCGCAAAGTCATCGTATCGAAATAAACGACATAAAAATCCGAAGCACCCTTATTAATTGCCCCGCTTAAATGTGGACGACAACAAAAGATGGTGAAACAGGAATAAACGAGCTCTGTGATCCTAAAGGAAAATTATTTTAAGTAAGCTACACGTGTTTTTTTAATTTAATTTTATGGGCTTTGACATAGGGGTTAAGTGTTAAGAGCTTACGGTGCCTTATTATTGATTATATAGGATATTTTACAAGGAAAATGAATACTTCAACACTTATATTTATAGCAGCGTTGCAAGACGTCCCGATTTTGGCGGGACGTCCCGATTTTTTCATCAAAATTAAATGTCCCGCGCGGGACAGGCTCAGTCCCGCTTTTCGGGAAAAGCCCGAACGTATGTGCAGCGTGCTGAGAAAGAAAGGTGCGTACCTAATGAAGATAAAAGTGTGGTAGGTAGATTTTCTTTGGCTACTTTTGCTATCTATTGTCACGTAAACGTTATTTTAACGCAAATAAAAAGATAAATATTCAAAAAACTTTTAGTTTTATACCTTTTTTTTACTTTATCCCGCTTTTGACTCAAGAATTCCGCTTTTTCACTCAAAAAGTTCCAAACCCCGACTTAGCACAAAAAAATCTGGAAACGCTGATTTATACTAGTATTGTAAAGGCGAAAGTTTTTGAGTTTGTGAGTGTGGATGTTTGTTGTTTCGACAAAATTTGGTATGGAGTTAGCTAAAAGTCTGCTTTAACACATAGGCTACATATTTTTACTCAGGAAAAATGTTTCATTTCTATGGAAAAATCGATGAAAATGAATTGGCGAAAAATCATCTAAGTGTTTATACGCAATTTACTTTCACTAAAAAACTGCGGGTAACACCACAGGGCACAGCTAGTACCTATATCATAAATATTTTCAAGTCTTATACGTTGACCTGCCAACTCAAAAACTAGTCCGGCGAGAAGAAACGACATAAAAATTGGCGTCTTATAAGGAAAAAATGGCAAATTATTGTTCTTAAAAAAAGCTGCTAAAATAATGCAGCTAAGGTTACCGTAGCAAAATGGCAAAAAACGGAACCACAGATTCTTTATGTTTGCCTGTCCATATTAAGTAGGTAACACCATTTTATTCTTATTTCGCCATCGAAACTATAATGTAATATTTTGACCACGGATTCTTTATATTTGCCTGTCCATAATTATAAGGCCACTTTTTTATTCTTACTTCACCATGGAAACTATAATGTAATTTGACTTAATACCCAAAATAACATTGGTTGGCTAAATAGGTTCGGTAAATTGGTTATTCAACATTTTATAGATTAACTATTCCGATGTGCCGGCTCGGGCACGGTTCCAATTCTGTCGCAGTGATCTAATAAATGTAAATCTGTGGTATTTGCGACTTTTGTTGAATTTTTTGTTTGTTTCTTAATGTTGTTTGCATTATAGCTGCCATGGTTTACATTTCTCCAATCAAATTTCTGAAATGCACTGAAATATACAGAAAAAAATCAATTTTATTTGAATTTTCGTCGGTCGCTAATTTATGGCGTAGGGCGTAGGCCATGAACGTAGAAAGAGTCGGCCACGCACACGTTCTGACGCCTGTCAAATAGTATGGATTAGCGCAAGAATGTGTGCGTGCGGACCGTGTACATACAGCCAGCTGGCCGACTCTGAACGACACAGTTTTGTGTATGGTGGGACTCCGTCCGCCTTTTTTTATACGTCCATGGCGTAGGCTATAGATTTCGTTTTAATACGTCAATACAAAACAGCGTGGATCTTCTATGTACTAAATAAAGTTCATAATAGTAGTGAAGCCATGCTTTTAAAATATTCTTTTTTAAAGGCATGATTTCACATTCTGACTGAACCTACAGCTTTAGTTTTTATGTAACAAGCCGCGAATCTATTTCAGCTTGCCGGCAGCCGCTGACAGCTTGTCTATTGGTAGACAGTCGATGCAACACCACCAGCTATTTTAGCTTCGATGAAAATAATATTATAACATTGATTACTTAAACGTTTGTATAAATATATCCTAACAGTAAAACTGCAGTTTACAGGCTCCGACTTAAGTACATTATTTGGTTGGGTCATAACAAAACGTGATTTGGCTGGGCTTGACATAACCTCCCTAAATGACGAAGGTAACAACTAACAATACAGGTACTTAAACATTTGTACGATATTTTGATCTAACGTATGCTAAATTAGTATACTATCTATTTCTATGCATATTATAAAACAAAGTCGCTTTTTTTCCTCATGTCCCTTTGTTGCCTTTAATCTTTAAAACTACGCAACGGATTTTGATGATTCTTTCAGTGTTATATAGCCCATTTATCGAGAAAGGCTATAGACTATATTTTATCACGCTAAGATTAATAGGAGCGAAGAAATAGAGGAAAATGTGGTAAAAACGGGGAAAATTATTTGAAAGGGCTAACTTGAACGCGCTAATCTCAAGAACTACTGGTCCGATTTGAAAATTTTTTTCAGTGTTAGATAATATAATATAATATCTATGGACGCTTCACACCACGTCAGTCTGGCCCCGTGCTAAGTACTTAAAGGACTTGTGTTACAGGTACCAGACAACGGAAATATATTTAATACATTTATACTATACATATATTTAAGATTTTTATTATATCATACACATATTTAATACACATCCAGACCCGGGAACATTGAAAGCTTTTTTGTTCCGTCGGCGGGATTCGAACCCACGACCCCCGGCTTGAGCGTCCAACGCGCTTACCACTGAGCCACAGAGGTCGTCAGATAGCCCATTTATGAGGAAGGCGATATTATGCTTTATTTTATCACGCTAATAGTAATAGGAGGATGTGGAAAAAACGGGAGAAATTATTTGAAAGGGCTTATCTCACGAACTTATCAATTTTTATATTATTTGGTACAGCTGATAAGAAGTAGATCACGTGAAGGATCATAGGCTTTCGATTTTAATAATTTTTTCAGTGGCTATATATTTTATACCCGTGCGACGCCGGGGCGGGTCGCTAGTTAAAATAATAATACTAACTAATTTATTTGACAAACTCATCGAGATAGTATTTGTAACATTACGAAAATAGTATGAAAAGACATGAGAATTTATAGATCCATTATCCATATTATTATCCTGTCGAGGTTCAACTCGGAAAGCTGTTACATATACTAACATAAAGTATCTTGTATGTTGGAATTCTATTAATTTTTTAATTATCGTTTTGAATGGTGGTGGGAAATTGGCCGGCGTCTGGAGACACTTCAGATTAATTAACACGATCAGCGCCATCTGTGTTTTTAACGATGGAATCGTGTTCTAAGTTTTTTTCGACTTTGTGTTCTAAGTTTCATTTTTCATTCATTCTTAATTACCTGTTTTGTTAATCTGTAGTGTAATTCTGAAGTTCAATTCCTCTACTTAAATATAATATTTATAATTTATATGATGCATTTTGGATATTACTTAGATATTGTTAAAACAACAAAAATATTGTCTTCTAACAATAATTAATGACAAACTAACGTACTTATATTAAATACAGAATGCTGAGATTATTCCAAATCCAAAAATATTTAAAAATCACAAATAAAAAAATATATAAGTACTAAAAAACATATTAAAACATATTATAACATTTACTTATAACATTTTATTTAATTATCAAATGAAAGTAAATTTAAATTAAAACTTAATAGTATAAAAAAGAATTTAGTGATCAGTTAATGAGGACTATTCTATCATTATAATGATAGTAGCACACGATTTTATTTACGTATAGAAGAAATGTATTTTAGCTTTCATAGCCAAGTTGTATGTAAATCCTCCTTTAGTGCTTACTGTAAACGTCTAAAGTAACATAACTTTCTTTTGTTATCGTCAGTAGTGTACTGTCGGAGAAGTCTGAGATAGTAACAAACTTTTTACATCTGGACGTTCTAGTTTAGTACGGTTTCTCCAGACGAACGAAATCTTTTGAAGACTTTTCAAAAAGTATTATCTTACGTTGGAAAACTTGCTTTTTGTTATTTTGATGGAAACATACATAAAACTAGCATAACCTAACGTTACAAAACGCGATGCGTCGACCATATGTGACATTTCCACCGATTTTTTTTTAAATAAAATTCCAACTTATGACAAAGGCTCTGTGGTTTCATTTTGTACCAACATTAGTCTAGCGACTCGTGCTGCTGCTGCTTTCTAGTGATGTATAGTAGAGCAAAATGAATAATTATTCTAAATCCAAAAAAAAAACCTTAACCCTCAATTCACTAGGTGAAATTTACTAACGTAATTATCTTCTATGAGTCCCTGGGACTCACATATTTTAAATGTATGTTTTTATGAAATAAAACAAATTTCATCAATATTTTGTTTAACAATATTCTTAAGAACTTTGTAAATTATTATAATTAATTACAAAAACAACCAAACTTCTGAGATCCTCTTGAAAATTTAAGAAAAAGTACTTATCAGTCTTTTATAACCATGATATTTTTAAGGTTTCTCTAAACTAACAAATATTCTAAATATTAAAAAGAACTTAACGTTTTTAAACCAATAAAGGACATAGTCTCTGTGTCTCGGAAATGTGTACGGTTCCCTGGAACGAATTTGGCGCTATGGAGGTGCTGGCGTCATCATTTCAATATTATCTACGGTTCGGTATGGTTCTCATATCGTGTATGAAAAACCGGGTAATCAAGTTTATGAAATTGTTATAGCAGGCAATAAGGTTTACTCGATAAACTCAAATGAGGCTAATATCCTCTTTAAGCGCAATACACACTGAGCCCGCCGGGCTGCTGACATATTATTATGTCGGCAACTTTTTGTCGGCGGTCTAGTTGGCGGCTTCACATAATACAAGTCGGAGGTCGGCGGCATGTCGGCGGCTTGAGATGAGAAATTTATTTGGCAGTCAGTGATTGGTCAGTGATTGCCGCGTGTCTATAGGTTGTGTCGCCGGGCAACTGAGTGCAGGCGTACCCAAGCCGCCAACATGTCGGCGGGTAACATGCGCGGGCGCATGTTGCCGACATCATTCTTTTCATACAGGCTGCCGGGTTGTGTCACCGGGCTTTGTCGGCGGCCCGGCGGGCTCAGTGTGTATTGCGCTTTAGGGCGCAAGCACATGGTATTTTTTTGGGTTCTGTATTAACAAGAAAATCATAAGTTATTTATTAAACTAGCTATTATATTATTATTATCAGCCGAGCTTTGTGAGGGCTTGCGTCGTCAAACCTTGACTGACTGATAATAACACATCTTCATCTCCAAGCGGTACCCGGCTGCTGCATAACTGTTATGTATAATTGAAAATCTATTGTGTCTGCGATTCCCACGATCGAGGTATAGGCACAAATCAATAATCTTGATAGTTTTTCTGTAAAGTGTAACACAAAATGTTCAGGTTGTGGGATATAATAGGGCTCGCTTCGCTCGCCCTGATAATGGTTTAAAAGTTCATACTTCGTGGCATAGACAAGTTAAATTGACACGGAATGTTAAAACAAAAACATAAACAGTAAGCACAGACAACCATCAAATATGTGCCCCACTTTACAGCCCTGTACCGTAAATCGACTTCAAAAACGGAGGTTTTTCAATTCGACACTATAATATTATAATATGCTTTTTTACGTTCGTTCACGGTTAAGTTAGTTAAAGAGCATTCAAAAGTAAGCTCCATGTATAAGGAAATACTGCTTCGAAATGTTTTTTTTTTTGGTTGGAATCTTATATCCATGTGAAAAGTATCCTTTAATCTGGGACTCAAAGTATGTCCATTACTAATTTTCATCAAAATTGGTCCGCTGAACCAATTTTGATTCAGGCGTGATTCGTGTGGAGGTAATAGATAGACATGTCTTAATCATTTACCTCTATAATATTAATATGGATGTCATTTTTGTATGATACTAGCCATCCACACTTTTTATTCAACAAAGCTTTATAAATACAGCTTTTCAATAAATATTTAATAAAACCTTCCGCTGCTATCTTTAGCCCAAGCTAAAGATAATATCGATTCTCTTTGTACTTGCCTTTAATTACTAGCTTGTCCCAGCTCAAAAGACTAAGCACTTTGTGGTACTCCAGCTTACCTTTACCTCTAAATTCTACCTTTACCTCTAAATTCTACCTTTGTCTCTCGATTTTACCTTTACTTGTGACCTGCTTGTGACGCTTTTCTTTTAAAGGCTAACTTTCGGAGATTGTTTATATACAAGGTGTAACAAAACTAACTGATAATTCTTTTGGATGTGTACGTGTTTCTTGTAGAGAGTACACTGTGAAATTAGCAGCGCTGAAAGAAGAAATATTTTTTTTTCAATTTTGTATGGGCAAGGGCCCGAGCGTCACGAGTTTCCCTATACAAAAGTGAAAAAATGTTGGTCTTTCAGCGCTGCTACTTTCACAGTGAACTCTCTACAAGGAACACATACACACCCTAAAGTATTATCACTTATTTTTGTTACACCCTGTATATAGGTATTAGGTAGTAAACTAGATGGCGCCCGCAATCCGCATCTCCGTTGCGCCAAAATTAGTTCATCGCGCGGAAACCGTACATTTTTCCGGGGTAAAAAGTATCATATTATGTTCTTTTCCGGGACACAAAGTATCTCCATATGAAATTTCAGCAAAATCGGTTCAGTGGTTTATGCGTGAGGAGGTAACACACAGACAGACATTCACACTTTCGCATTTATAATATATGTATTGATCTTTTTAGGGTTTAACATTTTATCAAGGACACATTAAAGACTAGAGCGCTTGTTTTAGGAACAGTATTAAATTTAAAAGTGTTCTAAAACAAAAAATAATAGGGTTCCGTACCCAAAGGGTAAAAACGGGACCCTATTACTGAGACTTCGATGTCTGTCCGTCTGTTTGTCCGTCTCTCTATCCGTCTGTCTGTCCGTCTGTCTGTCCATCTGTCTGTCCGTCTGTCTATCTCCAGGCTGTAACTCAATAACGGTAATAGCTAGAAAGTTGAAATTTTCACAGATTGTGTATATATGTTGCCGCTATAACAACAAATACTAAAAACAAAATAAAATTAATATTTAAGGGGCGCTCCCATACAACAAACGTGATTTTTTTGACCTTTTTGGCTCTATTTCAATAATGGCAATAGATAGGTACTTAAATTTTACTCAAAGTCCTTAGTAAAACTAATGCACTTTAATATTTAATAATAATAGTAAAATAAAATAAAAAATTAAGGGGGGCTCCCATACAAAAAACACAATTTTTGGGCTAATTTTGCTCTATAATGGTACGGAACCCTTAGTACGCGAGTCCGACTCGCACTTGGCTGATTTTTCTGACTTCTCTAAACACCTGAAATGTGAGTTCTAATAAAAATCATAATATTATGGCGTGTATAAAAATAAATTCTATTTTTATTCTTTCAAGCAAACGCCTACAGGATGACTTACCAAAGTATTTATATTGAAGTTATGGTATCAAGTAAGTAAACAATGAAAAGTTTAGGAAGATGGAGAGTCTTTCCTTGTTCCAAGCAGTTTCTGACGCAAACTTTACTTGCACCTGTTTCTTATTAACTTGTTAACAAGTTTGATAGCTTCTTCTAGAACAAAACTTGATTTTGTAAAAAATGCTCTGTCAGAAATCTAGGGCATACTATAAAAATCAAGCGCCAAAAGGGTGAACATGTATGTAAGTAATGTAATATAGCTTGTCAAAAAAGAGTAGACGCTGTTCACAATTTTGAAAAAAATAAAGAAAACCTTATTTAATCCAGATAAAAATGTGCAAGGTGATAATATTTAAAGTGTATAAGCGTTCTCTGTAGAAATACAGAACCACCTTTTCCGCGTGACTACATTTAGAAAATTTTGTACTGCGTCTACTCTTTCTTGACAGGCTGTAATAGTGGATTCACATGATTCAATCAAATGCTGTATTGAATTGGAATAATGTAAACCTGTCATTATGTTTTTTTGTACTGTATAATGTATATGTCCTCGCAGTGACTAAAGTAGTGGTCCAATTTTAACAAATGAAGAATCAACAGATTAGTAGTAGTAGTTACTATGCTACGGTTATGGCCTGTTTCACCGCTTCCTGATAAGGTGCCCGATAGGGTTATTTGACAGATTTTCCATACACCATCTGTCAAATTAAGTGGTGGATAGCCTTATCAGGAAGCGGTGAAACAGGCCCTTAGACTTTTTCTTCAAAATTATTTTACCTTAGGGACCTATCAGAATCAGAGTGGTCATGCGTTCAAGCGTTCAAGCGTTCAGAGTCAGTATTCTACGTTCGAGCGGTCGGTCACACAGGAGCAATTCTGATGCGATCAGAAAGCCCACTGTGTGAGTATGTCTATGAAACGTAATAAGACACTAAGAACGCAAAACTGACCGCTTGACCGCTCTCTGTCTGATAGGTATCCTAATTTTTTACGTATTCGGGTAATATTTTCCAACCATTTGAAAAAACTCTTTTAACTGTAAAGGGTAGGTTATGCATGACGTCATACGGTATTGACGTGCTGCATTAATAATCTTTGCACCGGCACAAAGCCGTAATTACGGTAATACTACGTGTGGCGTCAGCTCTGTCGAAACTCAATGATAATGTTTTGAGAAAGGAGCGAGCATGGCAAACTGAAAAAACCTCTTTTACAATTCTCTCTCTATCCATACTTACTTATACTAATATTATAAATGCGAGTGTGTCTATCTATTACCTCTTCACGCAAAACCGCTGAACCGATGTTGCTGAAATTCGACATGGAAATATATTGAGTCCCGGGACGTTTCCCGGCATAGGATACTTTTTATCCCGGACAAGTGTACGTCGCGTCTAGCTCTGACAACGTCATTTCTCATTTGTTAGAGTAGGATGCGACATTCCGATTCGTTCGATTGAGTCTCAAAAGTTTCGTGGTACAGCCCCTGACACGTTCTGTTGTTTAACCCTTCTCATATTTGTTTCCATTTATAGTGTTGTGTTGCTAATCGATTTATAATCGTATAGTGATATTATTAAAAGCTATTTTGTGTAATATTCATAGTGTATAATACAAAAGCCGATACTAATAGCACCGTAACCTTAACCTAGATCTATTAGTAACATACGAGTATGTTACGAGTGTAGCTTAGTGTTTGCGCTAGATTTATTGCTTACTAGAAGATGCCCGCAACTCCGTTGCGCCTGAATTCGTTTATCACGCGAGAACCGTACATTTTTCTGATATAAAAAGGGTAATAATAAATATTAGTATGGATGTCTTAATCTTTTGCCGCTGGTGTTAGATTATTATTTATTATATTATCCGTCATAGTTATATTAGTATAATAAAGGGACACAAATTTCGCACGTTATTTATAAATACTCCTGCGTCATGGTTTCAATTGGCATCTGCACTCTGCAGTTTTTAATCAAAAAGTTCTATATAAATAAAATTAATGTTATAGGTATTGACAACAACTTTTCTGACTGTATAACAAAAAGATGCATTACTCAACTTAATTCCATACACGTGCCATACACAGTACTTTTACTCGCAATATTATAGTAACAATATATTACCGAAAAAAGGTCTTTCACGAGGCCAAGCACATTCCTACGTCCAATAGCCAGCAAAAAGCATTAACCATAAATCTGCCAATAATCCTGGCAAATAAATAGTTTATGATGCTGTATGAGGCCGCGTTTGGCACCGTTCCTCGCTGTAAAGGATTATTCATGAGCAGAACTGTGAATTATGCATACTTTGAGGCAACGCCAAGGTAATAGTCGAAGATTTCCATACATCTTTGATGGGACATTTGCACCTAGTTTGACAAACCAATAGGATTATTAAATGTATCTTGGAATAATTACGCGTGTTATAAACTATCTAAGTTAAGGTTATAATATTCCACTGGGACACCCTGCTATCAAAGAAATGTACTCAGATAGATCGCAACCAAAAGGGCAAAAGGTGGGTAACTCTATAGAGCAGTCTCTGTAGCAGCATCATGGTCGTCTCGCTAAAGTATAGCTTACTCCATAATATCATACATTGTATGATTAAGGGTGTCCATGGCCTAGTAGACCTTTGGCTGGCACTGGTCAGATTTGATCCCGGATCCTCTTAGGGAGCCCGAGGGACATGCTGAAGCTGTCTTGGGACCCGCAACGAAATTAATCAGAAGAAAATAGGAGGAGTGGGAAGAATTATTCTAGATCAACAGTCATCTGCATTAGTTTGTTCACTTAGCACACAACTTATATCGCAGTATTAGACATAAAGCAGCATATGCCCATAAATAGTGGTCCTATAATTTTACCCTAGTTTTGCACGTGTCGTATTAACAATATACGTTACGGGAAAAAGGGTATATCTTATAAATATTTCATAATCATGTCGATATGGATCAGATGACTTATTAAATATTGCTCCCCGCGGCACTGTTGAGGGCTATAGGTTATATTATACTGGCAAGATGTCATGGATATGATATAATATTATGTAAAAGAGTTTGTGTGTTTGTCATGTATGTGTATACTTTGTATAATCGTACATCTATTAAAGTATATTATAGTCAAATATTGAGATGGTCTTGCGCAGCAAAGAATGTTTTTTTTCTGCCTAACCTCAACCCTGATGAAAGGACTTTAAAGTTAAGTAGTAGTTTAAGTTATGATTAAGTTCATTTATATAAAGTTGTGTAGTATAACATTTTAGATTTCCCTAACCAAAGGAGGAAAATCCCTCTTATTATATACATTAAGGGCCAATTTCACCGCTTCCTAATAAAGTGCCGAATAGTCTATCCACAACATATTTGACAGATTCTCCATACTCTGTCAAGTTAAGTGGTGGATAGCTTATCCGTCCGTTAAGGCCCTGAGACTTGGGTATTAGCCGGTTTCTCTGTCTGTCATCATAATAAATTTATATTATTACGAGCTTTTACCCGCAGCTTCGCTCGCGTTACGAAGTATTATTATATACAAACTTTCATCCCCTATTCTAACCCCTTGGAGGTAGAATTGATCAAACTCCTTTCTTAGTGGATGCCTACGTCATAACATCTGCCTGCATGCCAAATTTCAGCCCGATCGGTCCCATGGTTTGGGCTGTGCGTCGATAGATCACCATGTCAGTCAGTCACCTTTGAGTTTTATATATATAGATTTCTAGATGACGCTAAATCTAAATTCGTTTATCGCGCGGGAACCGTACATTTTTCTGGGACAAAAAGTATCCTATGTCCTTCCTCAGGACTTAAAGTATCTTCATACCGAACTTCAGCAAAATCGGTTCAACGGTTTGGGCGTGAAGAGGTAACAGACAGACAGACAGACACACTTTCGTATTTATAATATTAGTATGGATGTACTAAGTGATGCACTAAGTGCACTTAATCGATTCATATCACTTACTGTATTCAGTACGCGAGCAGAGCTGAGGGCAAAAGCCGCCTAAAGGCAATATTATTCCAATATAATTCTGAAGGGTTTTGTTTCCTAAGCCATCACGTTTTAGGTCACGTACACACTTTAATACCACATCAATATTATGTCGTCCTTTGTCAAACATTGATGAAAAAATGTCAGTAAACGTCCTTACTGTGTTTAGGGAGCGGTGAAAATAAGGTTTATATACATTTTATTGATGTGACGGGAGAAAAGTTTATATTGTTTAAGTGAAATGATCTTTGGAGGGCCGTACATGGGCCGTAGAATAAATATTTTCAGTGCCTTGTAAGTAGATGTGGCAAGAATATTTTTCTTACTTACTTTTATCGTGTTACTTTGTTGAGTTGATCTTCTTATTATTTTTACTTTACTAATAAAATGTGTCTCACAGTGAATTAAACATTAATTTGTCTGTCTAGTTTCTTTGTCAACCTATCAAATAAGGACGGAAAACTTTTTGTTATGCTGCAAAGGCAGCGTGTCCCTTGTACATGTTTTAATTAATAATTCCAGTACAAATTTAATTAGTAAGCTTTAACATATTATCATAGTAATATGTTTAAGGTCTAAAGTTAATGTCTTTTACATTGCATAAAAATTTAATGTACTTAATTTAAATCAATCTCCTTTAGCACAGCAACATGTTTTACGTGGACGCCACGTGAAATTATTGTATTTTTCTTTTTAATATCATATTACTAGCTGACCCGACAGACGTTGTCCTGTCTTAACGATAATTATTTAATTCGAATTAGTATCTTCATGCCAAATTTCATCAAAATAGATTAATAAATCGTTTAAGCAAAATTAAAAAAGTTTATTGTGCAGTAACCGTACATTTTTCCTGGACAAAATGTATCCTATGTCCTTTTCCTGATTTTAAGCTACCTCTCCACCAATTTTCAACCAAATCGATTTATCCGTTCTTGAGATAAAAGTTTATTGGGCGGGAACCGTAAATTTTCCGGGACCAAAAGTATCCCTTGTCTTTTCCCGAGACTCAAAGTATCTCCATACCAAAATTAATCAAAATCGATTGAATAGTTTACGCGCAAATCATAAAAGTATGTTATGCAGTAAGCGTACATTTTTCCGGGATAAAATGTATCCTATGTCCTATTCCTGGTTCTAAACTACCTCTCCACCAATTTTCAGCCAAATCGGTTCATCCGTTCTTGAGTTATAAGTGGCGTAACTAACACAACTTTCTTTTATATATATAATAGATTTGATATCGTTAATGTTTATTATATAAATAATCTAACGTAGTAGTATTAATATGTATTGCCATAATGTGGCATTACATGGTTAAGATAATATGGTCAAGATCTAGTTCCTCTATGAAAAAGTTGAAACCAAAAAAATATTATTCAATGAAACGTAGTGATTATATTATCTTTGTATTCAATGAAATGCTATTCTCAAACTGTCATTTCAATATAATATATTATTTTGTAGCTGATTTAATAAATAACGATATTGTATCACGGTTGTATCGACAAACTTTCCGGTACACTTTTTGGGATTAATAAATCAACAGAGTGAGAGTGCATTTTCGTTTCGTCCAGTCATTTGAGTGCTGTGACTGGGGGCTTCGAGTTTTTGCGATTATAATACAATTTTTATAGAAAATTTTCACTAGAATCTAGATTCTTCTTTTCTCATTTTTCAAGGCAACCCACATACATTCTCAAGAAACCTTTTTGATTTCATCAAAATATAACATCAAAAATATCAGTAAGATCGAGCGGTGGGATCTTAGGCTATAAAGACCGGCCAAGGAACACATAGAAATATTATAATTTTTAACAAAAAATTAAAATCGACTTCCAAGGTAAAAACAATAATAACATCCTTATAATATTAACTAAAAAGTATTAAATAATTATTCCTATCTAATAGTGCCTTTTTCCAAATTCGGCTATAACTCAACTATTTCTGTACTCAATCTTCATCATTTTGAAGTCGGTACCAGATAGAGCTGAATACACAATATATTAATTTTCAAAAATCGAAGTGAACACGTGTGACGTACTAAGTAGCCGGTCACCGCACTAGTTTCAATAGGCTGGCACTCGCTCGACTTGTCGCACACGCAGCGCACTGCGCACATAGTAAGTACCTACTAGGCCCGCGCCGCCGCGCCGCTCACTTGACAACCCTGGCAGATTGAAGCGAGACGTCAGACAGTAATTGTACTATGAACCACCATCACTTTTGTGAACATGGTACTAAATTGCAGTGAAACCTAATACAACAAAATAAAAATTTCGAAAGTTCACAAACAGCGGAGTAATCGTTGAACATACAAAAAAAAAATAGGGAACAAATATAATGACCACCAAAAAATGCACCGATACCCTAAGCTTGTTCGCCAAAAAAATAAAGCCTAAAATTGCAATACTACTACCTATTTTAGTCGTGACTACACTTCAAATTGTAACCGAACGAAAAATATAGTAAATGATCACCAAATATACTTAGTAAATGATCACCAAATCCTGACGGGCAAAAAATGCGTTTTTCAGTCCAAATAAATCACTACGATTGACAAAAAATGTAAGCAAATTAGCAAAAAAAGTAATTCCTGTCCAAATAAATCACTATTTGTATTTATTTTATATACTACATTAATTGCAAAAAAAGTTATTTAATTCTACGCGGTTTTCAAGAGGTAGGCACTTGAATTTTTTTACACATTCTTTTGTTATATTTAATAATAATATTAACAATAATATTAAAATAAAATAAAATTTAAGGGGGGCTCCCATACAAAAAACACAATTTTTAGCCTATTTTTGCTCTGTATTGGTACGGAACCCGTCGTGCGCGAGTCCGACTCGCTCTTGGCTTTAGAGAATTTTTCAGTAGTTCTTGAGATTAGCGCGTTCAAGTTAGCCCTTTCAAATAATTTTCCCCGTTTTTTCCACATTTTCCTCTATTTCTTCACTCCTATTAGTCTTAGCATGATAAAATATAGGCTATAGCCTTCCTCGATAAATGGGCTATCTAACACTGAAAGAATAATCAAAATTCGTTGCGTAGTTTTAATGATTAACGGGAACAAAGGGACATCAGGAAAAAGCGACTTTGTTTTATAATAAGTATAGAAAATATATTTTAATACTAGCTGTCTTCTATTTTTGAGATTTGGAGATTTTAGGGATTTTGAGATTTTATTCAAATCTCACGTGAGATTTTTAAAATGCGAGTTTCACGTAAACGTTTGGTAATGACAGTCAGTAGATTTTCTTTTGAACCTTAATCGTATAACGATAAGTCGATTACGCTTACGATAATTTTTTTAAGCATACGTACAATCTGGATGAAATAGACCAAAATATGTAATATTATTTTGTTGAGAAAAAAATTACCCCCCCTCACCTACACCTGACGTAATTTGTTGCGCCCACTTATGAACGTTTTTTTTTGGTTCATTTTGCATTTAAAATAGGATAGCGAGATTTTAAATCTTTAGTTATCATTTTACATTATAATGCTAGTATCACGTTGGTGATCATTTACTAATTTTGGAGATCATTTTCTATTTTTGGTGTTACAATAATTTATTCGGGGTCATTTTGCATAAATACACACACTGGCAAAATTAGCGGAACATAGATAAAAAGGGCCACAACTTGAATTCAAGTGGGTCGGGCTGTGTGAAATCCTTTTTTATAGTTTCTAAGCTCATAATATAAGAAATAAAATATTGAACAAAACTGGCAAATTGACAGATTTTTATTGCAATTATGCCCTACTAAGTGTTTTTCGATTATTGACGTTGTAAGTGTTTTTGATAAGAATGGCATTTTTAGCGGGGTGCAAGGTATGCCAACTCATTTGATTGTTTGGTTTTATGAAGAACACATTGCTTAGATACAAAATTAGTGATTTTCCAGCATCTACGACAGCTTGAGCTGTAACCATGATATAGAAAGGTCACACCTACCGTTCGGCCAGTCAGGCCTTAGGTGTGTCGGCTTTCGTGGTCCATCGTAAATTTCAACGCTACAGAGAGACTGGATCTTACATTCGGAGACGAGAACAAGGCAGATATCGGGTGGTAAAGGTTCAGGATAACCGTTTTGTATGGCTACAAGCCTTAAGAAATCGACCTCAAACTGCTTTGCAGAGATGAAACCTATCGGAACAGGTCCGAGATGTACGTGTAAGTGATTGTACAGTAAGAAGAAGACTCAAAGAAATTAAATTAAACTCAAAGGTGCGAGCAAGGGCACCAAAACTTGAGACAGGGCACCAAAGAGCCAGGCTAAGATTTGCGCGTGAACATCAAAATTTGACAAGTGAGTGAAATCGTGTGCTGTACAGTGATGGGAGCAAATTCTATGTAAATTTTGTTGACAGGCGATAAAAAATGTGGATAAATCGTAAGGAACGCTATAGACCATCAAACTTAACGGAAGTAGTGGCCTATCATGCAGGCTTCGTAATAGTTTGGGGTTGCATATGATTTGGAGCCCGCACAGAGCTGATGATTGTTAATGATGGTATTTTGACAGTACAGGGCTGTAGCACAGACATCTTAGAACTGCATGTTGTGCCTGTTACACAGTTTTAGGCAGTAACTTAAATTTTATGCGCGTCCATAGAGTAAAAAAATCGGGCATTATGACATAAATGATGCTAGCGTAGCCCAGATGGAGAGGTTAGCACGGTCTACGGATGTGTATCCGATTGAGAACGTGTGGCACATCAATAGGTGAACGGTACTAGTTAAAACTCCAGCTCCAAAATGTGTTCAGGAGCTCGAGTTGGCGCTACTGGAGGAGTAGAAGAATATCCCACAGGAAATGATTGACAATCAAAATGCAAGCATGTAATGGCGTATCTAGACTCTCTTCAGATCCATAGAAGGCATTACTCGCTGTTAACATGGCATTTCTTAAGTAAAAATGAAGAATTTAACTCAATAACTTACTACTGAAATTTCAAAGATTTTTCTTATTTTTTTATTTTTGCAGATTTTTTAAATTTTACACGTTTTTATGCCCTAAATTTATATAAGTTTCATTTTTTAATCATCAATTATTAAATTATTAAACAAATATATTAAAAACAGCGAATAATTCTCAAAAAAAAATTGTTTTGTTCCGCTAATTTTGCCGGTGTGTTTAGGATAGTGAAATGTTAAATCTTTGGTTATCATTTTACATTAAAATGCTAGTATCATGTTGGTGATCATTTACTAATTTTGGTGATCATTTGCTATTTTTGGTGATCATTTACTATTTTTGGTGATCATTTACTATTTTTGGTGATCATTTACTATTTTTGGAGTTACAATGATTTATTTGGAGTCATTTTGCATAAATAGGATGGCGAGATGTTAAATCTTTGGTGATTATTTTACATTAAAATGCTAGTATAATGTTGGTGATCATTTACTAATTTTGGTGATCATTTGCTATTTTTGGTGATCATTTACTATTTTTGGTGATCATTTACTATTTTTGGTGATCATTTACTATTTTTGGAGTTACAATGATTTATTTGGAGTCATTTTGCATATTTTTGATAGCGAGATATTAAATCTTTGGTGATTATTTTACCGGTGTGTTTAGGATAGTGAAATGTTAAATCTTTGGTTATCATTTTACATTAAAATGCTAGTATCATGTTGATGATCATTTACTAATTTTGGTGATCATTTGCTATTTTTGGTGATCATTTACTATTTTTGGTGATCATTTACTATTTTTGGTGATCATTTACTATTTTTGGAGTTACAATGATTTATTTGGAGTCATTTTGCATAAATAGGATAGCGAGATGTTAAATCTTTGGTGATTATTTTACATTAAAATGCTAGTATAATGTTGGTGATAATTTACATATTTTGGTGATCATTTACTATTTTTGGTGTTGTGTTGTTGTGTTGTTGTATGTTAAATCTTTGGTTATCATTTTACATTAAAATGGTGGTCTATATTTTGGTGATCGTTTACAATTTTTGTCTGTGAAATGTTACTATTTCTGGTGATCAGTTAATTATAAGCCAAAAAAATATACATCCACAGCCGAACATACGGTGCGTCCACATTTGTATCATTTGCGCGATCAGATCTCCGTCGCGATCATCGCGCCGTATCAAGTATGCGTGTCATAGTGTGGACGCCTATTAGATCATTCTGCCGATCATGCGAGTATTTGATACGGCATGTATTAGATACGTGGTTAATAGCGATCAGGGCGTATCATGATGCGCGTATCGTTTTGACACGCTTTGATGATACGCGACGGAGATCTGATCGGAGATCTGATCGCACAAATGATACAAATGTGGACGCACCCTCACCTCGTTTATAGGAAGTCGTTTAAAAAAAATTGGTTTTCGTTCACGCGTTCACGAAATATAATATTATATTATGCTGAATGAGAATGGTGGAGTGTTTTGATGGTATGCTGGATGAATTTTGTCACTCTGGGCTCCCACACACGGACCACGGGCCACAACCACAAAACGCCGCCACTGGAATATTTACTGTAGTTTTCATACATTTTTTGACGCCGGTGGCTGCCACACGCTTCAACGATTCACTTTACGACCAATAGACTAGCAAACGGTGTTAGTGGCTGTGGCGACAGGCGTGTGGCCCGTGTGCGACGATATGACTTATTATAAGTTTGTTTCTATTTTTTTATATTCAATTCATAAATAAATTATTTTTATATTCCATTCTAAATTCAGGTATAGATACACAAATAGCATCTTGTCTCTTTCATTTTCACGCGAAAATCTTTTAACCCATTAACCACCAAAATGAAACTAATAGTATTTTTTTAACAAAACTTGCATTTATCTGCAGTTTATATGTTAAATAAATGAAAAATAAAAGAAAAATAAAAACGAAAATTGAAATTCTCCCCTTTAGGGGGGTGTACTCAGTTAGGTACAACGGCGTGTTATGGGGTATTTATCAAAAAAGTTAGTTCTAAACCTTATCACACCTAAGATAAGATTTATAACTAACTTTTTTGATAAATACTTTTTTTATTACATTTTTTCCACTGACAGCGAACTCCTGTATAATTTTTTAGATTTTGCAACTATTTACAAACATTTTTGGGGTAGTTATCGATACAATCTTCAGGTAAACTAAAGAGTGACGAGGAGAATAACTTCGTTTTTCATTATATTTTCTGACATATTTTAAAATGTTACGATGTTTCATTGAAACAGAATATAAGCCATGCTATCATTAAGAGTCGTAAGTGGTAAATGCAAACGCTAATCAAAGACAATAACAAAAGAAAAAACATAATTCAAAGATGTACGGTGTACACCTTGAGAGTTGCTGCTAGATGATAAAACTATACGAGTAGATAGATAATATAAAAAAACCCCCGCCAAACAACTTTAAAAAGTAATAAAATAATATTTACTGCCTTTAAGTCCAAGTAATTCCTAACTTGTGTAAAGTAATATTTTAGTCCATAATTGTTGTCAAGGTGTGTCGGGGGACCGCGCCGCCAAGTAAACTACAACATACAACCGCCGATTCAGTTCGCTATGAATTGATTGTGAAATCAAACATCTACATTAGCGGTCCCCCGACACACCTTGACAACAATTATGGACTAAAATATTACTTTACACAAGTTAGGAATTACTTGGACTTAAAGGCAGTAAATATTATTTTATTACTTTTTAAAGTTGTTTGGCGGGGGTTTTTTAAATTTCTTAATTTAATTTTATTTCATACTTTTTAAACTTGTGTTGGTTAAAGTGCAGAATAATTCCTATCAACAGAATCATAAGTATTCTCATGATTACCATCTATCAATGTCCTTTTCGATGAGGCTGTTAATATGAGCCCAAACATGAAACTTCCCCTTTGGGTTCATACGAAGCTCGGTTCCTATAGAATCCAGGTGATGCTGCAGCAGCAGCATATAAAATATATTTACTGTTTATCTACTTCTTACTGGTTGTCGCAATTAAAATGAGCCTAAACACGAAACCATCTACTCTAAGTTGGCGAGGAGTTGTATATCCTATTGATTATCAGGTGATGGTGCATCACCAGGCCAACTTTTCATTATTATGTGTATAAGTATATTGCATATTCACAAATGTCACGAACTAGAATGAAATATAAAACCCATCAAATAACTACAAGTTGCTAAAGGCCTTTCATGAACCAGATAAACCCTGACTGTCCAGCACTGAGCAGACTGATGATAATGAACTATAACTAAGAACACTTTCAAACATGTCAGCTCTGAATAAAAAAAAAAAAACTAGATCAAAATCGGTCCACCCGTTTGGATGCTACAATGCCACGAACATGAACCAGATAAACCCTGATTATCCAGCACTGAGCAAGCTGATGATGATGAACTATAGCTAAGAACACTCTCGATCATGTCAGCTTTCAAACAAAAAAAACTAGTTCAAAATCGGTCCACCCGTTTGGATGCTACGATGCCACGGACAGATACACACACAGACAAACAGACAGACAGACAGACACGTCAAACTTATAACACCCCTCTTTTTTGTCGGGGGTTAAAAACTATAGTTGCTGATAAGTTATATATTGCTGTTTGCTATGCTAAGATGCTAATGCTAGTTACAGTGGTCCGCAAGGTGCGACGGATTTGCGACAACTGTGCTTAAAACTAAATTATATTTAAAATGAGAGCGATGTGAAATTAACAAATTGATAATTGTGTGAATTGAAAATTTTGTGAATTCACACAATTTTTTCAAATTGTGTGAATTGACTTAAAACTTTCAAAGTGTTAATTTCACATCGCTTTTATTTAAAAGCGATGTGAAATTAACAAGTTGATGATTATGTGAATTGATAATATGGACTTTGTACGGTTTCACCGTACATGCTCCCGGACAGCAAGAGAAGTGGCTGCTGGATGAATGGTTAATGGAATGCTAGATGAGCTAAACAATATACAAGGTGATAGAACAATCTGCTTAATGCTTATGCTAAATTACAGATGACACCCGACAAAATTAATGCTAAGAAAGTGGCTGGCAGCGGATGGATGATGGCTGCCCAAGATCGGGATGGTTGGCGCTCATTGGGGGAGGCCTACGTTCAGCGCGGGACAGAGAGAACGCTCCTACCTCTCTGCCGCTCCGCTGGCGTAGGACGGGAGTGCGGAGGCGATGCTATGCGAACCTCCTAACTCTCGTCTAACGGGGCTCTGGGAGAGGATGGGAACCTCCTCGGCTTAGCCAGTCCCGGCGCCGAGGGGAACGCTTTAGTTTGCCTAAGCGTTCCCTTTTGGTGGAAGTCCGGTCCCGAGGTAGACCGGCCGGTCGTGGAGGGAGTCTCGTGTTTGTTAGATCCGGGACATCCCTCCTTTATACGGCTGAAGGCGAACCGCAGGTGGTTTTAGTGAGTAGGAGTCTCACATACCCCCGGGGTACCCAACCCGGGGCACCCATAATGGGTTTCCCCTGCGTAATCAAAAAAAAAGGCCTACGTTCAGCAGTGGACGGCAATAGGCTGATCATGATGATGATGATGATGATGAAATATATAAAATAGAAAACTGAGATGTGATACCACAAAATTTTGAACTATCCTTAATTTTGTATGTATATTGTGTACCCAATTGGGTACAGCGGCGGTAAATGGGCCGAACATAAATAATAAAATTAATTATGCTCATTTTTACTTACGCGTAATGAGTTACCTGAGAAAGCGAGATAGCTATTCGTGTGTGAAAAAGAAAAGTAGCGACAGGTCATTGGCTAAATTGAACGCTGGCTGTACGTGTGTATCTCTATTATACTGTACTCGGCGAAACATGGCGGTAGCGGTCATTGACTCCTTGTCAAAATCTTGTACTTTTCTATACCAAACCGTGATTGACAACATCTGACACTTCATTGTCAATAGCGGTTTATATAGAAAATGACAAGTTTTTGCCAGAGAGTCAATCACCGCTACCGCCATGTATCGCCGAGTAGGTACTCGTACAGTAGGTATAGTCACTTGAAAAAAGTTTATACACACACCGGCAAAATTAGCGGAACATAAGTAAAAAGGGCCACAACTTGAATTCAAGTGGGTCGGGCTGTGTGAAATCCTTTTTTATAGTTTCTAAGCTCATTTAAGAAATAAAATATTGAACAAAACTGGCAAGTTGACAGATTTTTATTGCAATTATGCCCTACTAAGTGTTTTTCGATGATTGACGTTGTAAGTGTTTCTGATAAGAATGGCGTTTTTAGCAGGGTGCAAGGCATGCCAGCTCATTTGATTGTTTGGTTTTTGGAAGAACACATTGCTTAGATACAAAATTAGTGGATTTTCCAGCATCTACGACAGCTAGAGCTGTAACCACGATAGAGAAAGGTCACACCTACCGTTCGGTCAGTCAGGCCTTAGGTGTGTCGGCTTTCGTGGTCCATCGTAAATTTCAACGCTACAGAGAGACTGGATCTTACGTTCGGAGACGAGAACAAGGCATATATCGGGTGGCAAAGGTTCAGGATAACCGTTTTGTAAGGGTACAAGCCTTAAGAAATCGACCTTAAACTGCTTTGCAGAGATGAAACCTATAGGAACAGGTCCGAGATGTACCTGTAAGTGATTGTACAGTAAGAAGAAGACTCAAAGAAGTTAAATTAAACTCAAAGGTGCCAGCAAGGGCACCAAAACTTGAGACAGGACACCGAAGAGCCAGGCTAAGATTTGCACGTGACCATCAAAATTAGACAAGTGAGTGAAATCTTGTGCTGTACAGTGATGGGAGCAAATTCTGTGTACATTTTGTTGATAGGCGATAAAGAATGTGGATAAATCGTAAGGAACGCTATAGACCATCAAACTTAACGGAAACAGTGGTATATCATGCAGGCTTCGTAATGGTTTGGGGTTGCATATGATTTGGAGCCCGCACAGAGCTGATGATTGTTAATGATGGTACTTTGACAGTACAGGGCAATAGCACAGACATCCTAGAACTGCATGTTGTGCCTTTTACACAGTTTTAGGTAGTAACTTCAATTTTTTGCGCGTCCATAGAGTAAAAAAATCGGGCATTATGACCTAAGTGATGCTAGCGTAGCCCAGGTGGAGAGGTCAGCACGGTCTACGGATGTGGATCCGATTGAAAACGTGTGGCACATCAATGGGTGAACGGTACGAATTAAAACTCCAGCTCCAAAATGTGTTCAGGAGCTCGAGTTGGCGCTACTGGAGGAGTAGAAGAATATCCCACAGGAAATGATTGACAATCAAAATGCAAGCATGTAATGGCGTATCCAGACTCTCTTCAGATCCATAGAAGGCATTACACGCTGTTAACATGGCATTTCTTAAGTAAAAATGAAGAATTTAACTTAAAAACTTACTACTGAAATTTCAAAGATTTTTCTTAATTTTAGATTTTTGCAGATTTTTTTAATTTTACACGTTTTTATGCCCTAAATTTATATAAGTTTTGTTTTTTAATCATCAATTATTAAATAAATAAATAAATATATAAAAAACAGCGATTAATTTTCAAAAAAAATAAAATTTTGTTATGTTCCGCTAATTTTGCCGGTGTGTATATTTTTGTGTGAAAGTTGTTGTGATTTTTGTGTTTGTTATTGTGTTTTAGGCATACTTTTGATTTTCCAGTGAACAAGTAACTTGCAATAAATACAAGTCAAAATCAATAGTTTATTTATAATAATTCTCTAACACAATTAATTATGAAAAGTTTTGTAATTAATTAATTAAAACATCACAATATTATTAACATAATATACATATTTTGAATACTGAGTGGGCCAAAGCTACAAGTGGGAAAATTAAAAAGTACCCACGATTAACATAAATTACAATAATAATTATGCGGAATGTTTGTTATTACACTTATTTAATATTGCTAATTAACCAACTTTATTAAAACACTAAAATCATAACATTATTTGAAATGAAAACTTATTAGGCCGAGTTTAATGAATCTTTTTTCGAATGAGTAAAAAATTTAAAAATTGTGTCTTAAAACGTAATCAGTAGATCTGAGAGAGTATAGATAGGGTGCGAAGTAAAATATCTCCCTCCTTTTCTGCAACAAATATAACGAAAATTATAAGTACTTCTCTAATAGTACCTTTTGACCTTGAATTATACTCAAGGTGAACCTACGTAGTTTGGTCGCGTTACGTCAAACCCAGCCGACAGATCACAATTAACATTGAATTGACATGATCCGACCAAACGACATTGGTCTGTCAACTGCCTAGTAATCAATTTCCTCGAATATACATAGGTACATATTATAAATAGGTACTTTGTCACTGTGCCTGAGTGTTCCTAATGATGAATGACAATGTTAAGGCGACTAAGTTGCGGCGATAATGTTGTGTGAATATAAAAACTTATGTCCTTTCTCTGGCTACAAACAATACGTGTGTACCAAATTTCAAATAATTCTTCGATCGCGGAATCTTGGAAATCTATTGTTATTCTATTGTTGTCGCGATCACCGGTGATCTTATGGGGCTTGATGGGTTAACGCGGTTAAGTGTTTATGACGTCAAACTGACACAGGCAGACAAACAAATTCTTTCGTCTTTTCGGCCAGCCGTTCTCAAAGTGTATTCCGCGAAGTCCTAGGGCTCCGCTAGTGACACATAAATTGTTTTAGAAACGTTATAAGGCATCAGCGTCCATTTTCTTTCTTTGGGGGTCCGTCAGAAACTTCTTAAAAGGAGTCCGAAAAAAAGTTTAAGAATATCTGACCTAGCGGAAGGGGAAAGCCGTGCGCATCTAAGCCTACTGTACTCGGCTAAACATGGCGGTAGCGGTCATCGACTTACTCATTTTCTATACAAAGCGGCGATTGACAACACCTGACACGTCTTAATTACCAATCGCGGTTTTAAATATAGAAAATGACAAGTTTTTGTCAGGGAGTCAATGACCGCTACCGCCATGTTTCGCCGAGTACAGTATAATATTATATAACCCGAGGTAAAAAGGTAGCCGTAAGCACTTTGCCGTAGTGCCCAAGTCGTGCAAGTTGACAGGCTGACCGCAAATTGAGCCGAGCGCCGGCGACCACATTGTTAGCCGAGACTACAGTGGCCGACGTACGTTATATTGTCTTTGAGCATTTATAATAACTTCCTAATGTATTGAAGTTTTATGGCATAGAGAGTAAGGGAAAAATAATAGACAAGTAAAGAACTTGGTAAATAGTTAAGCCGAGCTTTGTGAGGGCTCGCGTCGTCACACCTTGACTGACTGGTGAATACACATCTATATTATATATAATTACTTATATAAAAAAAAAAAAACTGACTGATGATAACATATCTACATAATATAAACATAGACTAAGGGCCTGTTTCACCGCTTCCTGATAAGGCTATCTACCACTTAATTTGACAGATGGAGTATGGAAAATCTGTCAAATAACCCTATTGGGCACCTTATCAGGAAGCGGTGAAACAGGCCATAAGGAAAATATTTCTCTACGATATAAATAACAATTACTATGCTAAAGCATAAATCAATAGGGGTGATAGTTTTTCCGTAAATTGTATTATAAAAATATGTAAACATTGTGGGATATATAGTTCTTGCAATCTACGAGTGCGCGTCGCCTTTATTTGTAGTTGGAAATGTGAATAGACATTTTCGTTAGTGTGCGTACCCGACGGAGCAGTCAGTAGCGAGCGAGCCATGTACGCGTGTATAGATATGGTCACTCACACAACTAAGGGCGACGCGCAATCGTAGATTGCAAGAACTATACTAGGGATCGCTTCGCTCACGCTGACCTAACATTTCTTAATGAAGAGTAATGTATTTACATTACTCTTATTTCACCGGTAGTGAAAAGGTGTTGCCAATTTATTCTTTTAATTTTAATAGCCTATGTCAGCCTTGTTGGGTATAAAATTTTATATTATAATCCGCCACTCAATGTTTTTTGGCGAATTCTAGATTTTTTATTTTTTATTTGAATACTAAATACAGCTCGGCAGAAAGAGATTAAAATTTTAGTTCCAAAGAGTTGCAATAAAACCAATTTGGAATGAATTCAATAAATCAATATTTCGCTGGTTTATGTTTGTATTAAAACATATTGAAAAATTTAAAATAATACAAAGGATGAAGTATAAAGATGATCGATTAACCCTCAACTCCCTTATGACACCCGGGTTCCGCGCCATTTGTATTGCGCCATTATGGTTATGATTTTAGTTTCAGCTGTCACCCTTTTTCACCATTCTATAACACGACTAAATAGTGTTAATAACAGTGTATAGTTCCATCACACATCTGCGTCTTATGGTGAACATAATCATTTAGGTACGGGTAAATTGCGACAAGCAACTAAGTTATAAATTATTAGTGTGTTCCCGCTTACCTAAACCACACCGTAACAAATACATACAGTAGAACCATCTTCACAAACCGTCTGAGTCACGCTCTCATACGAGATTTCAGGTACTACCAAGAAGCCAAAAACTTACACCCGTATCATTAGTCGTTACCTCGAGATCTCCTCCACTTGACTAAAAAGGTACGAGTTGGAAGCCGGCTACTATATAAACTATGAAGTTGCAGCAGACGACATGTCGTCGCGACATAACTGGTTTCTATATTGTATTTCTATGAATAAGTGTCGCTAGCTGCGGAGCTGGGTATTTCATATAAATACGTACAAACCAGTCGTGTCGTTGCAAAACGCCGTCTGCGGTTGCTTCATGTCGCTCGCTGCCAACTGGCACCTTTATACTCAGAAACTCAGAAATTATGGCGTCTAGTTAAACAGATGACACAATTTTTGAAGAATTTAGGTTGAGTTCAGTGGATGAAATAAATATATTATAAAAAAGTAAGTGCCATAGTCACACGCGCCTTTGACTTGTGCCTGTGTTGGGCACATTAGATTGTAAGGCCACGGTTAAGCTACTGTACTATATTTACATTGTGCTTGCAGCCCCTGAATATGTCATTTATAATTTATACCACATTAAAACAGGTCACAGGGCTTAACTTTAAGGGTCCGCTTAACTTCAAATTTATGTCGGATCTTCAAAATGATTAATGGGACAAGACTGTTCTTTTAAAAGAGCCAACTTTTGTAAAATATCTTGCAATTATATTTTGTTGTATATTAAAGGTTAAGTTTAGTTATTTTCACACTGGCACAGTGCCGCGCGTCGTGATAATACTAAAAACTAAGAGCATAAGTACATCACTTTGTGCGCAAAAAAACTATGTGGTAGTCCTAACTGAGCATTTTTTTCTGTTCTACTAACGTTTAGGTAATTTAAAATAATAACTCCCGCGGCATCGTTCCCAATGCCCTGTGAATTATGCATATTATTTTAGCCAGTGCTGAATTTCTATATTTTTTATGACAATAGGCACTTTAATTCTGCCGAGATAATTTTTTTCAGATTAGGTACATGAGGGAACGTAACCTGTACGCTCAATGGATGCTGCCACGGCCTAAGACGCTGCCGCCCCTAGGCCGTGGCCTATTGGCCTATCTATAAATCTGGGGCTGGTTTTAATTTTTAGCACTGAAGTAAGACGTTGTCCTAGGCTCAAGTTTTGTAGAAGGAGGGGGTCATGGATAAAAATGACTGCAATACTAATGTTGAGAAGATTTACCTAGTAATTATCAATAATTTAAGGGGGGCAGGTCCCCTTTGTGTGTGAGGATAATAATATGAACGCATACCAAAAATGCGTACCATTCTCTATCAATTTCACGTTTTTAACGATATTGCGACTACAGGTCTGAAAATACATAAAATTTCATTTCGATCAGTTATAATTACACAACAGTAAAAACTACAATGTAAATGTTACTATAATATTATTTTAATTACTATGACTGACGTTGCGTGTTGGGTCAAAAGTTTTGATTATGTCAACAAAGGCTACTTTTTACTGAATACAGTAAAACCAAAAGGAAAGGAGATGATTTTGGCTGTGTATGTAGCTAGTGGCAGCTATACTATAATTTGTTAAAATACAAAGTTATATAATTTGTTAAAATTGCACTAGTTCAATTTTAACAAATTGCAATATTAGCAAATTGTGAAAATTGCACTAGTGCAATTTTAACAAATTAAGAGTTAATAGATGAATTAATTATTAAATGTGAAAGTGTGTATGTCATCTACCTCTTCACGCCCAAACCGCTTAAGGTCGTCCCCCGAGCAAACGATCTTGGCCATACATTTGCCGCGTTGCCGAGATCGCGCCAAAACCCTATTATTTTTACTTATCTTGGTTCAAAATTGTCCTAAAAAAAATTAAAACAGCGAATATGTAGTTTATGATATTGTCGATTTATTGGCGTGAGTTTCAAATAAAAGTTATTTGTAAATCCTAAGGAGATGCTGAATGTATGCTTGAATTTTAACAAATTGGTATTACTTTGGAAGCTGATATCATGACTATAAGAAACAAAAATAGAAAATTTAAAACGACAAAAGGAATGTTGATATACTGAAGATTATTGCTGTATTTTTATTATAACTTTGTAGCTTTCAGATTATGAGTTTATAAGGTTTTAAATACGGCCAATTACGGAATCTCCGGACGGAACGCCCTTAACCGGTTTTGTTGAAATTTGGATGGCGATACTTCGAGTCCCGAGAAAGGACATAGGATACTTTTAGGTGATATACGGCTGGCGCGATATAAATGAATTTTGGCGCAACGCAGTTGCGGGCGTCATCTAGCAGACTTTTTTGTTGTTGTAGCAACAAAATGTTATAATTTATACTACGTACTAATTAATAACAAGTTACAACATAAAGGCAAACCTAAATTTAAGGGCTGATTCAGTGCGACGCGGACCGTCCGCACGCGGATGAGGTTATGCGTCCGTCGCGGATGAATTCGTCGTTCAGTGCGTTGCGGATCGTGATCAAGAGTGGTACAGTGTTATGGATAAAACTTTGAATTTGGTGATTGCGGCCTATTTATTAAACAACAGAAGACGACGCCATGGCAGAAGATTTAATGTGCATCCACTGCTTGAGAAAAGACAAAGACAAAAAGACTGTACTTTACGTCCGCTCCGCGCGACTGTCTGTTGGGCACTGAACAACTACATTGGGACGAAGCGCCGTCCGCCCGCGGACATCCGCGGCGCGGAGGAGCGGCGCGGAGTGATTTCATCCGCGCGCGGATAGCTCTCCGCGATGCGAACGGGTCCGCGTCGCACTGAACGCGTTGCTAGGTTTCATACATTTTACCGTCCGCCGCGGACGTCCGCGTAGGTCATCCGCGTCGCACTGAATCAGCCCTAAGACTGTCTGACTAGAGGTGGACAAAAATCTTTGCGTGTAGCAAATGCATAACGAATTTTTAAATGCAGAAATAAAATTCAAACATCTTGGAATACACCCGCTTAATAGCTTCCAAGTTCCAAGAAATCTGTCGGATTAAATCTCTGCCCCGCCTTAATTGTTGAGTAGCCACAATCAGTGGCGTAGCTACAAAGTACGCTGGGGCGGTGCCCCGGGCGTCCCAGGGTATCTCGGCCTATGACTTACAAAGTGCAAGCTGAAGATGTTTCGTAGGATGTAGAATTTAAGGTATCTTTCATAGGCTAGTAATACTTAAATGCTTTGTACTTAGTTATTCTTTGTAATATTTTGGCAATTATATTTTGATAGATGGTTATTATTGTCTATGTTAGTTTTCATGTATAAAGTCTGAATTGTATAATATCTAAAGTTAATTGGCCCGGCAAACCTTATTTCTAAAGACATCGATGGCGACAGACTTTAATTAGTTGGGTTTAATTTATTTACTTTATGTTTCGTCCCAAGGTCCTAGGTTACCTAGCTACGCCACTGGCCACAATAGCTGGTCTAGAATTTAATTTTATGATTTCGGTTGTATTTGCCAGTAATGAATAGGTTTTTCGGTTATTACGGTTGCAATTCACTGCTGTTTTCGGTTGTATCGGCATAATGAGCGGGTTTTTGTTCAATAAGCAAATTAGTTTAGCTGTAACCTAAAATTGTTTTTTGTGGTTCATTTTTATCTGTACTTACTAATATTATAAAGCGGAATAGTTTGTTTGTTTGAACGCGCTAATCTCAGGAACTACTGGTCCGATTTAAATAATTATTTTAATGTTAAATAGCCCATTAATCGAGAAAGGCTATAGGTTATATTTCATCACGCTAAGACTAATAGGAGCGAATAAATAGAGGAAAGTGTGGAAAAAACAGGGTAATTTATTTGGAAGGGCCTATTTGAACGCGCTAATCTCAGGAATTGCTGGTCCGATTTGAAAAATTATCTCAGTGTTAGATAGCCCATTTATCTAGGAAGGATATAGGCTATTTTTTTACGCTAAAACTAATAGGAACGAAGAAATAGAGGAAAATGTGTAAAAAACGGGGGAAATTATTTGAAAAGGCTTATATCACAATCTACTGGAGCAATTTTTCTGTTATTTGGCAATTGGCACACATAAGAAGTAGACCCCGACCACCACATGATCACTGGCTATTTTTTATGGACTAATTTGTCTGTGAAATATACACACACCGGCAAAATAAGCGGAACATAGGCAAAAAGGGCCACAACTTGAATTCAAGTGGGTCGGGCTGTGTGAAATCCTTTTTTATAGTTTCTAAGCTCATTTAAGAAATAAAATATTGAACACAACTGGGAAGCTAACAGATTTTTATTGCAATTATGGCCCACTAAGTGTTTTTCGATGATTGACGTTGTAAGTGTTTCTGATAAGAATGGCGTTTTTAGCGGGGTGCAAGGTATGCCAGCTCATTTGATTGTTTGGTTTTTGGAAGAACACATTGCTTAGATACATAATTTGTGATTTTCCAGCATCTACGACTGCTAGAGCTGTAACCACGATAGAGAAAGGTCACACCTACCGTTCGGTCAGTCAGGCCTTAGGTGTGTCGGATTTCGTGGTCCATCGTAACTTTCAACGCTACAGAGAGACTGGATCTTACGTTTGGAGACGAGAACAAGGCAGATTTCGGGTGGCAATGGTTCAGGATGACCGTTTTGTAAGGGTACAAGCCTTAAGAAATCGACCTCAAACTGCTTTGCAGAGACGAAACCTGTCGGAACAGGTCCGAGATGGACGTGTAAGTGATTGTACAGTAAGAAAAAGAATCAAAGAAGTTAAATTAAACTCAAAAGTGCCAGCAAGGGCACCAAAACTTGAGACAGGACCGCAAAGAGCCAGGCTAAGATTTGCGCGTGAACATAAAAATGTAACAAGTGAGTGAAATCGTGTGCTGTACAGTGATGGGAGCAAACTCTGTGTAAATTTTGTTGACAGGCGATAAAGAATGTGGATAAATCGTAAGGAACGCTATAGACCATCAAACTTAACGGACACAGTGGCCTATCATGCAGGTTTCGTAATGGTTTGGGGTGGCATATGATTTGGAGGCCGCACGGAGCTGATGATTGTTAATTATGGTACTTTGACAGTACAGGGCTATAGCACAAACATCCTAGAATTGCATGTTGTGCCTTTTACACAGTTTTAGGCAGTAACTTCAATTTTATGCGCGTCCATAGAGTAAAAAAGTCGGGTACTATTACCTAAATGATGCTGGCGTAGCCCAGGTGGAAAGGTCAGCACGGTCTACGGATGTGGATCCGATTGAGGACGTGTGGCACATCAATGGGTGATCGGTACGAGTTAAAACCCCAGCTCCAAAATGTGTTCAGAAGCTCGAGTTGGCGCTACTGGAGGAGTAGAAGAATATCCCACAGGAAATGATCGACAATCAAAATGCAAGCATGGAATGGCGTATCCAGACCCTCTTGAGATCCATAGAAGGCATTACACGCTTTAAACATGGCATTTCTTAAGTAAAAATGAAGAATTTAACTTAAAAACTTACTACTGAAATTTCAAAGATTTTTCTTAATTTTTGATTTTTGCAGATTTTTTCTATTTTACACGTTTTTATGCCCTAAATTTATATAAGTTTTATTTTTTAATCGTCAATTATTTAATGAATAAATAAATATATAAAAAACAGCGAATAATTTTCAAAAAAATAAAATTTTGTTATGTTTCTCTAATTTTGCCGGTGTGTTTATTTGTATGTGTTATACGAAGTATTTAAAAAAGAAGAGACTGAAATACAATATAATATACGTGACAACTAAATTACGCCCGCCACTTCCTTGCGCCAAAATTCAGTTATAGCGCGGGAACCCTACATTTCTCCAGGATAAAAAGTATCCTTTATCCTTTCCCGGGACTCAAAGTGTCTCCATAGCGAATTTCAGCAAAATCGGTTCAGCGCTTTGGGCGGCAGGCAGCCAGACAGTCAGACTGTCTGTCTGTCAGTCGACAGATAGACACACTTTCGCATTTATAATATTAGTATAGTATGGAAGTATGAGTTTTTTAGTTACGAGCAAACGGGTCACCTGATGGAAAGCAACTACCGTCGACCATGGACACTCGCAACATCAGAAGAGCTGGTGCGTTGCTGGCCTTCTAAGAGGGAATACGCTCTCTTCCTGAAGATTTGCAGGTCGTATAGGTCCGTACGTAAATATGAGTATTATTATATTTTACACTTAGTCTAATATTGTTATACTATTACATTGGATAAAATTATTCTTGGTAATGCCTCAAACCTATAAAAACCAGTTCATTTGCAATGGATTGAAACGATTCATCGCAAATTCGTGGCCACCCTCTAGTAATTTATTTTGAAGTTGATTAAGTCACTTCTTAACTTCATTAAGTCAGTGACCACAAGTTCCAAACTGTTTCAAACTAAAATTTCTATCTTTTTATCTGGAACCTAAGTTTCTCATTGGCTTTTAATGAAATCTCCGGGACAAGTATCTTAAGATTTAAAAGATATTAAAGGTATTAAGAGGCGTTGAAAGTTTCACTTCATACCAACAGTTTTCTTTAGCAAAAAGCGACGGGAATTAACAGGTATTGCTGCTTTTAAGATTTTACTTTTGCTCGGGTAAAATTTATATCTGGGGGCACGGCAGTGCCCCAGCTAAGCTTTTTAGCAAAGGTACGGCCGTACCATACTTTTCTCGAAGCGGTTCGCGGCTATTTTACACCCCCTTTATCTTCGATGTTAACAAAGCTAGGGATTTAAAATTTCGGTCACTAGGAGCAAGTATTAAAACTAGATTAACCTCCAAATAACATGAAATTTAGATAAATAGTTTCGTAGTTATGGATGGTCAAATTTACTACATTTTGTCACTCGCTGACTGACAGATCATCAAAATTCTAAGGTACTTCTAGCAGACTTAGAACCACAGTATAGCAATATTATAGGGATATTGCTATACTGTGCTTAGAACCTTGAAATTTGGTACCCTGATAAGTCTTTATTCACAATGAAAGGAAACATTATGAAACCAGCCAAGTGCGAGTCGGACTGGCGTACATAGGGTTCCGTACCGTAAATTTGTATGGGAGCCCCCTTAAATAGTAAGTTTATTTAATTTTTATTATTAAAGTTAATATACAATTGAGCGTTTTCTGAAATTTTCAACAACCTTAGTGTTACCATTATGGATATACAGCAAAAGAAGGAAAAAAAACGTGTTTGTTGTATGGGCCCCCCTTAATTATTATTATATTGCCAAGCCAGTATAATCAAAAAAAAACAAAAATCAAAATTGTTTTATTTCTGAATAAATTTAAAATAAATAAATAATAATAATAAAATAAAGAAATCTATTGATACATATACTGCATGTTGATTTAAATTACAAAATAAGTTGAAGGCTTGGCTTTAATGTTATCTAAAATATTTTTTACGACAGAAGTATTGAATAGCTATGCAATTCTTTGGCTCCTTTTGCATTTCATGTTTTGGTGGGATATATTTATGCAAATGTAATCTAGGTGATTTTTGAGTAAATTCAATTCAAATTTAACGAATCTTAAACTTCATAATCTGCTATATATATATATATATATATATATATTTATATATATATATATATATATATATATATATATATATATATATATATATATATATATATATATATAAATAAAATAAAATAAATCTCTCTTGTTTCAGCTGAACCAATTTGGCAAATTTTAGTCTTGAAATATTCGTGAAAGTCTATGGAAGGTTCATATTAATTAGGAGGATAATGATGCGAAGTTCACCGGGACATCTAGCTTTTTCTAATAAAATAAACCAAGAAATAAGTAGACGAAATCTCAACTGGTGGCCATGGAAACTAGCTACACCAGAGGAGTTGCATTATATCCTTTAGTTATATTTGGTCATAAGAATACTCGTAGTTTCACGCCAGTTTTTTGAGGCTGTGGTATTAATAAGTTTTACGACATTTTTAGAGAGAATAAAGAATTAAAATGTTGATATCACTTAAAATACACAGGGTGTAACATAACCAAGTGATAATACTTGAGAGTTTAGGGTGTGTACATACACACCCTAAACTCTCAAGTATTATCACTTTTGTTGTTCTTTACGTATAGCAATTTTTTTTACATTTGTATGGGCAAGCACTCCAGCGTCATGAATTTTCCCATTCAAAAGTTAAAAAGGTGCTCTTTCATTGCTGCTACTTTCACAGCAAAATTTATATAGGGGACCCATATACCTACATGAAAAATTATTACCACTTGTTTTGTTACACTCTATAAAGATATAACTTAAGTTTTTTATTCCATTTCTCTTTTTCAAAGTATGTTATGTAAAATAATTCATAATCTTATTGATATAACCGGCCTCGCACGTTTAAAAAGAAGATAATAATGATGATAATGATGCAATAATGAAGACAGGGACAAAATAGCCCACTATTTTTCGTCTTCGTGTTGAGGACTGAAATAATTTACCGAAGCCATTTCCTGGGCTTATCTACGATCGTACGAAAAAAAAAACTTAAATTAAATGAGCTATCGCGATGAAATGCAATCGTGAACATTTTCACTTAGCCTTTTGCGGGCTTCAAGTTAAGAGGCACTTATATTTCTTTTTTTTTATTTTCTTCTTTTAAGTAGTAGCCTGATATTTTAGAAATCCCTAACATCAAAAAGAGTTTGAAAATACCTAAATCGAGTATTTGTCGAAATCTGCAAAATGCAAACATCAAGACTATACAATCTCGGCATTCTTATTTGATTTGAACAATTTTTCAAAATTACGTGGATGCTACGAATAATAAAAACTAAGGAAGAGTAACTCCGTCAAAAAACATGCTCCAAAATACTTGTCAAAAAAGTGTACCTTGGGTTCACTTTTTATACATTTGCAATATTTAGGTGACCTTGAGCGGTATAAAGGCTGACGTCACGGGAGTTACATTTCCTTAGGTTTTATTATTATTCATATTCATATTTATTTGCTCAAAAACATGGTTACATGGGTTGTTACAGTTATTGTTACAGTGCTGCATGTTTTGCTATGACAATAGCGTGCAAAAATTGAAAAAGATACATAGTTTTGATTTTTTCACTGTTTAGAGTCTCTACACATAAGGTCATAATTAATATAATATTATTATTTTAGTCCTGCTACCTTGATTCTATATATACATACATTAAAGATAACATAGCATATTACAGTTCATTATTCTAAGTTTACAATTAATTTAACACATAATATTTTATAAATATATATTTTAAAGATGTCAATAAAATCTTGATATTTAAAATATTATTAAGTCAATTTATTATAAAACTCTTTAACACTATAGAAATTCTGGTTAGCTATCCATTCATATAATTTAATTTTAAACATTCCTGTGCTGAGTGACCTGATACATTTCGGTATTCTATTGTATAACTGGACACACATATTAATACAGCTATTGTTAAATTTGCTTAATCTAGGGTTGTCGCTCACTACTAGTCGGTGGGGGTCCCGTCTACTGCGATCACTTATCTCCCCTGCCGTAGTAAATAATTCTTTATGTTTCCATACGAACATGCATGTCTCAAAGAAGTAAAGAGCTGGTAGTGGCAACAAGCCCAATTCCTTAAATGCCGGCCTACATGATTCATCGGGTTTAAGTCCACAGATTGCTCTAACGCATCTTTTTTGAGCCTTAAACGCTTTGTCATATTGTGTGCTATTGCCCCACATTATTAAACCGTAACGCAGCAGTGACTCTATATTCGTAGCGTAACTCTATTCGTAGCGTGGATGCTACATTTCTCTAACCTTGTATTGAATATATTTAGATGTCTCATTATTTTTTTTTTTATTTCTTAAAATATATTTTAAATATACTTCAGCACTTCAACTTATGAAAAAAGTCCACATTAGGACCAAACTCTTTTCAATAGGGTATCCACTAGATACTCGTATTTGGTGTAAGACAAAAGGTTTTTCGAATACGTTTGTGTCAAAGTAAAGTCGAACAAAGCGATGCTCCTCAATGGCACAATGGCACTTCGCTGACATTTGAAGAAACGATTTTACCCCATGACTCAGTGTAGTGATAGTTTAAAAACGATTTCGGTACTACACAGTGTAAATACAGTAGATCTCTTGACTGGACTTCCCATATCGGGATGCGTTAATATAATAATAATTGTAATTTCAGATAACTTTAGACGATCTATATATAACGCGTAAGACCTGTATAATGTGTCTGATGAATTTTATTCAAGCACATGGCTTAGATACGCTACTGTATGATACTACATGTATTTTGTGGAAATATTAAAAAAAAAGTTAGAAATTTCATTTTGACTACCTAATCATACGCTCCAGTCTAAAACTTCTTTTGGGCGTGGAGGTTTTCAATTACTTAAGTTACTTCAAAATTCAAATATTATGTAATATTTTAAACTTTTATATTTTCAATTTCATACACTATGCTGCTACATGGCTTAGCTACGATACTATGTATTTTGTGGAAGTTTAAAAAAATCATGTCAGAAATTTCATTTTGACTACCTAATCCGCTCTAGTCTAAAACTTTTTTGGGCGTGTTAAGTATTAGGCTTTCAATTACTTTGGTTACTTCAAAATTCAAATATGTAATATTTTACACTTTTTTATTTTGAATTTCATACACTATTCTGCCACATATGTTTATATTCTACATTGTAAAATCCGTTCATATTTTTGCAGATAGGTCCAGTGATTGTGGAACAAAAGGGGTGCGGCCATTTTGACGTAATGATATATCGAGTGACCAAAACCCAACAAAACCAGCGAAACACATATCCATTTATTATTACTATATCTCGCAAGCGATAGATTTTGTAGACTATAAAATTATAATGTTTTTAGTTCTGCAGTTATTCTAGTTCTGACCTAATATAAATATTTATTTAACATAACATTATATTACGAGTATATACGCTTTGCAATGTACTGTCCTTGTCATTATTGAAAAGTCGCCTAAAATGATAACTTCACAAAACTTTACAATGACAATTGGGGTAATTATTTTATAATATTTTTTGTCTCATGGTGCACCATGAAGCATTATAAAAATATTATCAAGCTCATAAAACAAATAACTTGAAAACCTTAGCCCAAAATACCGTATAAAATTTTACATATTAGAAACAAAGCAACGAAGGCTCTGGAACATGAAATAAAAAGACAGTAACAATATTGAAACGGATACCCAAACGTTTGCCTGTGTCAATAATATCCCGTGTTATTTGAATATGAACGGTTTTGTGTTTGTACTGCGACAATCCCTTATTACAATCCAAGCTAAATATAGGATCGTATATATCGGGGTTTTTGTCTCAGAATACAGATTTGGACTCGACTAAATATAGGTTTAGGAAAATCGAACACATACGGCGTTCTATTGTAAGATATTGTATTAATCCCAAAGGATATATATGTTGGATCTATTTTATTTAAAAATCGATTACGGCAACGCCAAAAGGGACGATTTTAGCAGTGTATGTGTGTGTCCTCGTACTTCGTAGCTGCTAAACTATTGCCCCGATTTTAACAAATGACTTCTATGCTTGCAGTTCCATGACGTATAAAAAGTTTGGGAATCCATACTAATATTATTATATTATTTTATATTATACATTATATTATATACTTTATAGTGTGTCTGTCTGTTACCTCTTCACGCCCAAACCACTGAACAGATTTTGCTGTTTGGTAATAAGATACTTTGAGTCCCGAGAAAGGTCATAGGATACTTTTTATCCCGGAAAAATGTACGGTTTCCGCGCGATAAACGAACTTTGGCGCAACGGAGTTGCGGGCGTCATCTAGTCCCTTATCCTTTTTTTTTGAAGTGAAAACTTCTTTAGCGGCGTTGAGCACTTTTGTGGGATGGGTAAAAAGTAAAAACTGTGAAACTCGCGTCAGATTGTGAATTGCGCAGTGAATTCCACCCCCAAGGAGTTAAAATAGGGGATGAAAGTTTGTATATAATAATACTTCTTAACGCGAGTGAAGCCGCGGTCAAAAGCTCGTTAAGTCTCTGTCTCGATTCGTTTATTTATACTTTAAGCAATGTAGCTTAAAGTATAAAATTACGTCGGAAAATGTCAATAATTCACCAATCGTCCAAACTCAATCCGGCATACGGCCCACAACACACCTACAACCTACATTGCGCACAATATAATATTGCAATACCCAGATGCTGCCTGTAATAATAGTTATAAATAGATTTCCAAGGATAGAATTCGATTCTTCTCATATTTTGTTGCCAAATGAAATTATACCTTTATACGATAAGCTTTTATAAATAGAATCTAAAGATTTGAGTGAAAGTTCAAAGTTACTTACTTTGCTTAACCCATCAAGCCCCATAAGGACACCGGTAACTGCGACAACAATAGAATAACAATAGATTTCCAATAATCCGCGATCGAAGGGTAGGTTTTTTACATTTGGATTGAGTATATTTTCTTGATAAAATTATTATATTATGTTTTTAACTCTACTTGTCTTTCGAATACATAATTTCATTCGAATTAGATAAAAAGTTAACAGAGAGCCAGGGTAGACTTTCAAATTAATTACAATAAAAATCATGCATTTTTAAAATGTTTGGTGATTTGATAAGTAACGCAAAATATGTTTTTTATTATAAATTGTAACTAAACAATATAATATTATAGTCAAGGGTTTTGAGGCTATAAATACTATAAGGCTTTGTAAGTATAATCAACTATAAAATAAACAACATCATTCATATTATTATCACATATGATATATAATATAAAATTATTATTAACCTATCAAGCCCCATAAGAGAATAATAGAATAACAGTTATAGATTTCCAAGAATCCGCGATCAAAGGATTAAAATGTTTTAAACCCATATCGGATACATTCCAATTACAAAATGAAAAAGAATTCAGATTTACAAACGAGAAACCTCGTTAAAATTTACAACAAAATAATAATGTACGATGTAATAAATCATAACATTTTTGCTCCCCCACAGAATCTAATAAAACACTCGACGAATTTTAATTCACCGTATTTCCTTTGCAGATGCTAAATAAATTTGGAATGGAACTGTGAAAATGGACGAGAAGAAACCGAATGAGATTTACCACATTTACGAGATAAGGTGATTCGGTCCGAAATGAAACGGAAGTATAACGGAAGTGTGGAGTAACAATGAACGAAGTAACGAACGGTTCCGAAACTAATTTCACGGATTTCGAGTTCGCGAACGCTAGTGACGTGAATGGTACGGTGGTCGGTGATGTGGAGGTGAACAACTGGTGGGCTTTCATAGCTTTGATTCTGGTGGTGTGTACGGCAGCGGGAAACGTGCTGGTGTGCCTCGCGATATACCTAGAGAGGCGGCTGCAGAATGTCACCAACTATTTCCTGATGTCGCTAGCGATCACTGATCTGCTGGTGTCGATACTGGTGATGCCGCTGGGAATTTTGACGCTTCATAGAGGTGAGATCTTTGTTGATTTTATAAATATGAAAAAGTTTACATCTAACTACTTAATAGATTTTCAGTGGGTGTAGGGTAGGACACAGGTGTAGGATTAGGTTTTGCTTCTACATAATATTTAGAAAAAGTCACCCTTTTCGTGTCACTGCATCTTCGGAGGCGTACTACATAGGCGTATGAAAAAAATATATTCATACGTTTTACGCAACATTTAATATTTAAATTTATTGAAGTCTCAGGGGCTTTTTCACCACTCACTGATAAGGTGCCGGATAGGCTATCCACAAATTATCTTACAGACACTTCATACTCTATCTGTCAGATAAGTTGTGGATAGCCTATCCGGCACTTATCAGTAAGTGGTGAAACAGGCCTTTATTATTTTAGTGACCATTGGAATATTCTATGCTATTTTCATGGCACAGAAGTTTCAGTACCTATTTCAACATTACCTAAGGTGGGATTTCACTAAACACACATAAAACTTCGATTTATAAAACTTAGTTCCCATTAAACGCGTTCATGCAGCGACGTAAATCTCGTTCTCTTTCAAATGGATTTCACAAAATTCTATTGATCGCGATTATTAAATCTAAGTTTACGTGACGTCACGCAATTATTTTACATGTTTTCATGACTTTAAAGCCTTTTCACGTTAATTTAACTACAAATTAGTAAGAAACAATACATAAACTAACCAAACACATGTGTCAAAACTGTTATTTTGACATTTCTTTTGTCTATGTTTTTCGTTCCGCCATGACAGGGCTTGAACGGGTTTTATGACGTTAAACTTCGGACTTTGGGCGTTCAGGAGATAAAACTCGGATTTGCTGTGAACGCGTTCAGTTTATGTTGGCGAAATGCAATTCGATGTTATAATCGCGTTTATACATTTTGAACCGGTTCAGTGTACATTGAACGCGTTCCATTTCTTTGATGAAATCGCCCCTAAAGTCGCTACCGTTTTGATTAAAGTAGGTTCTTTGAGTATACTCTATAATTTCGTATTCAAATCCAAAACCGCAATTTCACAAGAAATACGGTAATACAGTCGTCAATCTACAAAATGCAATAGGAATGTTCGGTATCATGCAACCTTTTTGAATAAATTATGTACCTCAGAGTGAAGTAACTTGAAAAGCCGGGCTGAACGGTGAATTGTATATTAAGAAAACATATCTCTATTACGATTCGCTGGATCTGAATACAAAGGAATGTTTATTCAGGTGTAGATAGAAGAGATATAGATCATTAAGTCCTCAAATGGATTGTCATTCGTATTCTACGCGTGTTTTTTAAGCATTGCCCTGTAATTGTCCAGCTTTCAGCTTCCTTTTGATTAAGTTTTGTAATCTTTTTGTAGATTTCCGGAACACAGGCTTTTTTGGTCTGTTTCCTTTAATCTGTAGTAGCCTATTCACGTTTTAAAAAGGATGTGTTATAGAAATTATTTTAGGATGTAAGGAAATGTTAACATTGGACCATAATATTATAACCAAATAAGGTAAAACATAATATAACAAATTACCAAATAAGGAATGCATATAAGGTTTATACGCATTCCTTATTCTGTTACTCAATTCTATGAATTTAACTCTTTTCTGTTTTGGAAGTTATGTAACTTCCGAAACAGATTTAAATATCTCGTAATTACTATAAAGTCCACCGAGGAATCTTCTGGTAATCCGCCATTTTTCTTAAAAGTTATCCCCTATTTATCACAAAGTGGAAAGCTAATTACTAACTTTGAAAGTACTTATATAGTAAGAGAAGAAATCTTAATACCTCGATCGTAGGAATCGCAGATATAATGGTTTTTTAATTGTTGTGCGGCAACCGGGTGCCGTTTGGGGATTGATGGGTTAATTTTATAATTACGGTGGGATGACAAACTATAGAAAAAATATAAGTTAGAGTTGATATGTCAGTCAATTTAGCTGGTATAATGGAAATAAAGTTAGTCTGTCCGTTCCAAAAAGTTATAAAAAATATTTCAAAGTAAAATAACATTTCAAAAAATTTATTTTACTTTTAAATATTTTCGCCGGCAAGCATAGTTCCCACGAGAAAAGTGTAACTTTTCAGGATAAAAAGTGTCAATCAAATGTCATTTGTTCAATTCGGAAAAGCCATTTGAATAAATTTTTTGCGTAAAAAAGGAGCAAACATGTTTCGCCTGTATGATAAGACTAAACGTTCCGTACGTCCGTTCGTTTTTTTTGCCGCAAAAACTAGTCTATGGATTTTTCCATGGTCTACTCTTTTCTGTGTCAAATAATTTTCCAATCGGTCAAATAAGAGATATTAGCGCATTCAAATATTCAAACTTTTCAGCTTATAAAAAAAATTTCCTACGTGTGGCACTCGGAGACTGTCGCGGTAAAGCATACAGCATTTTTTATCAACTTAAGCAATTATAATTCGCATACGTCTAGTCGCACGCACACAAACACCGTGCCGAAGAAGTGTGTTAAGTTTTTTTAAAGCCCTCAAAGTTTTTTAAAGGCTATCCAATACTTTCGAAATGTATAAAAAGATAAGAAAAGGCTATTTTTTTCAACCTTCACTTAGTCTGGTTTAACTGGTTCATCATTCGAACATAATCAGCGATTACATCTTTTTTCATTAACGTGTTACTCGGAAAAGGCGTTCCGTGCGCCGTGACGGGGAACAAATTAAGTTAATTAATAAATTCGTCAGCCCAAATCCGTACCACCGTAAACACGCATGTACAGCAGTACACGCACAGTGGACAAATACATTAGGCTCGGTCTAATAGCTCCCACACCGGTTTCGGTGACGGTGGCCGATTTCATTGAAACCAGGCCAGCTACGCAGGACTAATTTTATAGTGCCCAAGTGTGTGCGCAGTACACAAGGGCACTCTCTATTCCTTTACCCTCATAACCCAGTGGGACGGACGACCGACACGACTGGCGAGAGATCAGGCGCAGGACCGACTTTTTACATGCCCATCAGCCTGCATTGTCGTAACCAAACTTGGAAATAAAATGTTTCCAACACGGGAATCGAACCCACGATCTCCGAATCATGAGCCGCGCTCTGTACCACTAGACCACGGAGGCGTTAATTGTTATGGTCCACTATGATGGGCCAGCGTGTAGACCACACGATCGCGGTCGATAGAGGACGTCGGTCAATTTACGAATTTTATTCAAAATGACGAGTACCTTCTTGGTCTGATAATGAAGTTATATTTTGAAAAATGCCACGGCGGCTAATGCTTCTACGTCCATCTTTATAGACGTTTAGATCACAACAGTACGTGTCTATCGTGTAGATGTGTTGCAACCATTGTATAGCCAGCTCATGGGCCATTTGACGGGCCAGCGATGGTCATCATGTAGATGGATCATCGCTGGCCCTTCGTTTTCACGGAGCCGTGCTCTCGCTATTAAAAGCATTTTTGTAGGTATATTGTATACGTTAGTAAATTTTCATACAAACTTCACAACTTACTTAACAGACTTTTTTTACAAGACAAATATAAAAGGCGACACTGAAAGCTCATTTATTACCAAACCTTTAAAAATTTTTTCAGGCACCTAAATCGATGATAACAAAAAGTCTTTAAGGGCTTCCTTTACTTTTTTTCCTTCAACGCTACATTTCTTTATTGCGCTATAACCTAATTACTTATTTTCTTCAAAACGTAATTTTACCTTTAAAGCAACTTTTTGTAAGAGATTCTAATCCTAAAAGCTTTAGGATTTGGTGAATTAGAAATTACGCAATAACCTTTATTAGATTAAGCCTCTCCCGAGTTACCTGGATCTAAGGGCCTTATCACACTGGCGATTGGCGAGCGATTTGAAAGCGACGCGACTGCGCAGCGCACACGCCGCGATGACGCCGCGATTGCGCGGCGTGCACGCAGCTTGCCTTCCGCGTTTTGGACACTCAGTAGCAAAATGGATTTTGACGAGGAAACACTACTGCTGGCTTTGTTACTTCGAACTCTTCGAAGATTTACAATGTCACATCCCTAGGCGAGTGTACAAAATGGCGTCCACGCCACGCTGCGACGACGCTGCGCTGTCACGGCGTGTGCGCTGTGCAGTCGCGTCGCCTTGAAATCGCTCGCTATTCGCCAGTGTGATAAGGCCCTAAATGAAGTTACGCGATTTCGGAATGTCCTCAAAGTAATTTAAACATTAATTGCAATTTTGATTACGTGGGCCTATTATAAGTTATATTTGTTTCAATACGAAATAAGTAATCTTTAGTTTTACATTATTATGTTTAACCGTCTCATCCGACAGTACACGTAAAAAACGGAAATATAACAGGTTGTGTACGTAAATACGTTAATACCTAAATTATATGAAGTACTAGCTGCCCCGGCAAACGTTGCTTTGCCATAATATAGTATTTCGCCCATATTATTTTATTGAAGTGACTAAATAAGTATGTCGTCATGGCAACGTCGATCGCTATCTCGTCGCACAAACAATGGTCGCCGTTAGTCTCAGGTTGTAATAATTTACTATTATTTATTCAACAAATGCACTTACCAACATATAAAGTACCCAGTAGCCGATTCTCAGACCTACTGAATATGAATATAAAATTTGGTAAAAATCAGTAAAGCCGTTTCGGAGGAGTTCGTGGACTAACATTGTGACACGAGAATTTTATATATAAAAAGATAACCAAATATGTCAATGAGTATAAACGAAGTAATTTATTCATAGGCAGTTGACGGACCTACGTCATTTGGTCGCGTTTTGTCAAATCCAGCCGACAGTCGACAGATCACGAATTACATTACTACTTATCCCGACAAAATAATGTTGATTCAGCCTATGAATCAATTTCTTCGATGGTACATAGCATTACAATGCATACTAATATTATTATGTGAATGTGTCTGTATATTACACCTAAAGCGCTATACGGATTGACTAAATTTACTAGGACTCCTTAGAGCAGGGGTCACCAATTAGTTTCACTCGGGGTCCGTTTTAATAAATAAAATGACCTTCGCGGTCCGCACATTAAAAAAAACCAAATGTAATAAAGGAAATTACAAATTTATTTGTATCAATGAGAAAAGCAATGACTCAAGAAAACAAGGAGAAAAGTGACAACTTTTATTGATATTATGTTCATCAGCATGTCGAGACCGAAATTAATTTTTAACTAAGTTCATTGTGGGGTATGTACTTTGTACCCGGTATGCAAGTGTATGAATGCTGACGCGTGCGAGTATAAATTAAACCAATTTGGAATTATGATAATGGTTATTACTGCAATGTTAACTTTGGTTGTCGCTTACGTTTTTGTGAAGTATTGTCGAAAAAACGTACAAAATTGGTTACGAAGAGAGATGGGATTTGTAACCAACCCGCCCCCTCAGGTGGTAGTAAGGAATATACAACCTCAGCCAGCCGCTACAGGTACCGCTACTACTTATATGTAATTTTGCCTTTTATATTATCTTGACAGTTAAATTTTAAATCTTTTGTCGAAAGATTAACTTTTATTAAACAAATAAAAATTGTAATAATAATATTTCCCCTATCTTAACTTAAAATGTTATGTGACTTGTTTTATAGAGCATTTTATTTTGTGATTTATAATTATTATTATATTAACAAGAATGTAATTTCTGCGTCAGATTTCGTCAAACGTTAAGTAATATAGATTAACAATTAAATATAAAAATAAATAATGTAAACTTAATTGAACATTGAAGAAAATACCTAATTTTTAAAAAGAAATTAAATTTAAAAATATTTAATAATTTTATGGAATTAATTTTGTTTTTCTTTTGTGAAAAAATGTATAATTATTGATGTAATCTTGTATTACTTGTTTAATTTTTGGTAACTAATTTTTATCTGTATTATGCTTATAATTTTGGTACTATTATGTGACAATATATATGTAACAAAATATTTTTTCAAAAGGGGGGGAATATTGTGGGGTCTGTACTTTGTACCCGGTGTGAATGCTGACGCGTGCGAGTTGTAATTGTGTATGTTAGATATGACGTGCGAACGGAGCTTAGAATAATAAATTAACTTTTTAATAAATAGTTGGTCTACCACTCTCAAGCCTTTCACTTGTGCCCTCCTGCTACTGCTCCGTAGTCTATACTCCTAGTGCTCTACCTATATACTATAGTATACCACAGTGACATAACATGCCTCTTCGAACATGCTTGGTCCGCACACAATGGGTCGGCGGTCCGGATGCGGACCACGATCCGCCATTTGGTGACCCCTGCCTTAGAGGGTAGTTTTATCACAGCAAAATTTTCAGTTCTCACATCATAATATTATCAACATCATATGTTCATAATATGATAATATGGGAAGTGAAAGTATATGATTATCTTATTTCCCTATGACGTGATAGTTTTAACTAAAAAATTCTCCTTTAAACCATAATAAACAACGCCATAATAAGAGTTGTAATCTAACATAGATTGATAGGAAGATGGCGGACTTTGTTCAGGTTATGTTCAGCAGATAGGGCTGGACTTTTAAGACTAACATTGACATGACATAATCAAATCATTTAACGTAGGCCTACGAATGAATTTCCCTAATGGTACTTCAAATTACCCTGAAAAATCAAGAAATCAAGGAGTAAAAACGAAATCGTAGCAAAACACCATCTTAAAATTCCTCACTTGTAATTTCAGAAATCGCGAAAAGCGAATTAGTCTGTAGCACCCCAAGACGTTTGGAAGCCGTAGCACGTACACAAATTATAAAAAATCTCTTCTCGATTAAATGAAGGCAATATAAAATTCGCTAAAATGTTTCCCCGAGCACCTTAATAGAAATTCCCTTAACGTTGCATTTAAAAGTCGGCGATTAAATATCAGAGCAGAGAGGATAATTCGATTAACTTTGGATATGGTGAGGCTGGACTGATCGCAGATTTGACGATGTATTTGATGGTCGGGTCAATGGTTAATTTCCTTTATTGGCGTCTCATTATAATAATTAATAGGTAATTATATAAATTGCCCATTATAAAAACATATCATCCTTTTTTTAAAGTAAGTATCTGTAAAATTTCGCTAGCTCGAACCGGTGCCAAGAATTTAAAAAAAATTTGCGAATCACGCTAACTTATATTATTGAACTAGATGATGCCCCGCAACTCCGTTGCGCCAAAATTCGTTTATTGCGCGGGGACCGTACATTTTTTCGGAACAAAAAGTATCCTATGTCCTTGTCGGGGACTCAAAGTATCTCCATGCCAAATTTCAGCAAAATCGGTTCAGCGGTTTGGGCGTGAAGAGGTAACAGATAGACAGACAGACAGACACACTTTTACATATTTTATAATACAGTTATATAAACCTATGGATTAATAATTGGTTTAGTACTAGGTTTTTAAGATTCACGCAAATAATATTATAGTTTTGAGCTCTTACAAATTTTGTCACAGAGCACTATTTTTTTAATCGTTTATTCCATAACAATAATGAAAAGTTGCTTAAACTAGTTCCCCGCCAAACTAAATAATCTCAATGTTTCGGCTACTTTTCCTCACGGTTGTAAAGTAGCCGAAAAGTTGAGAATGAAAATCCTTTGAAAAAAAAAAAAAAGATAAACGTCTTCCGTGCAAAATCTGTAGCATCTCAAGACCATGAGCTAACGCTAGGGCCGGTTTAAATAGTCAGTACTCAAGATGCATCTCGGTCTCAAGACGCGGTTCGGCTCTGTCATTGGTCCAAATTTTGACAGCTAACCAATCACAGAGCCTGAACCGTGTCTTGAAACCGAGATGCATCTTGAGTACTGACTATTTATACCGGCCGGGCCTAGCTTGTCTCAGATTCATATCTTTGTGTCATTCTGCACGTTATTTACTCTCTCAGTAAAGCCTTCTAGAGCAGGAGCCATCGTCGTTTATCATCCCCCTACCGTGTTGTGGCTTAATTTGATTCTTTAATACGCTCCTACACTTTGGGTTATATTTACAATGATTATATTTCGGTCGAAAGCATAATTTTCATTCGTTTTTATGGTTACATTATGATTAATTTTCTTCGCATGAAAAATGAACAACGATTAATTTACCTAATTTTGGTCCTCAGTTTTATTACAAAATTAAGCCGTACTCAGATATTCAATTATGATTAACCTTCAATTTAATGAAGAGTTTGACAGATAATGTATGGGGCTTATGTCAAATTTTTGAATTAATTACATTTAAGTACCTAAAAAATGTTCCACTCTGAGTGCGGCATTAGTCTCCTAATTTGCCATTATTCTCTTGCAATATTGTAAACTAGACGTTCCACGCGGCTTCGCCCGCGTAAATCAGATGTTTCAAAGACAAATTAGTCCACAAAAAATAGCCTATGATCCTTCACGTGGTCTACGTCTTATCTGTGCCAAATGACATAAAAATTGCTCCAGTAGTTCGTGAGATAAGCACTTTCAAATAATTTCCCCCGTTTTTTTCCACATTTTCCTCTATTTCTTCGCTCCTATTAGCCTTAGCATGATAAAATATAGCTTATAGCCTTCCTCGATAAATGGACTATCTAACACTGAACGAATTTTTTTAAATTGGACCAGTAGTTCCTGAGATTAGCGCGTTCAAACAAACAAATAAACAAACTTTTCAGAATTATAATATTAAAAATATAGTAAAAAAATAGATATATTAGGGACGTTCATTTGAATTAAGTTTGTGGCGGTACCCACAATTCGCCTAACAATCCTACATCGTGCTATCGAAGTTTCGGATAACGGCAAGATATATACAACGTCTGAAATGACGTCAGTGGGCTTCGGCCTCACCGAGCATGCTATCTCGCTCGGTAGGAAGATCTTCCTTTTCGGCCGCCACGAACAACGTTAAATTGGTGACCACCGACAAAAACACGCATCCTTCTGGACATCAATCATCATCAACACTCCCCGCCCATCCGCACCACGTCAGCAGACATCAAGCATAACCGGGTCGCCTCGACCATAAGCCGCGTTGGGCGTCCGCGCCGGTCGAATCCGTGTCTGGCTTGAACGGGGCAGCCATAGGCTACAACGACCGGTCCACAAGCAGAGCACGGGAACCTCTCCTGGTCATTGCACGCGTAGCTTTGGCCCACACCTGACAACACAAGCGCATTGAAGAATACCATCGGTCTTCGGGGGGGAGTGATGTGGCGGTACACAATTCGCCTAACAATCCTACATCGCGCTATCGAAGTTTCGGATAACGGCAAGATATATACAACGTCTGAAATGACGTCAGTGGGCTTTGGCCTGACCGAGCATGCTATCTTCCTTTTCGGCCGCCACTAACAACGTTAAAAGTTTTTGAAAGTACTCAGCAGAATTTTTACAAATTAGGTACAGATATTAAGTGGCTTTATCTACAGGCCAAAATTAACTGAATATCTCGATCAATCCTTCTAGATACAAAAGGGGAACAAAAGTTTAGCTCTCACGAGGTAAAACTTTTAAATATTCAACAAGTTTCGTCGAAAAATACCGAACCAGATGCTCGCTTTTCCGATTGATGGATGTAGTGACATCCCGAATGAAAATACTTTTCACTTCCGTTTTGTGGTTTATGGACAGAATTGGACGTATACGTTTTTAGAACCGATTTCCGTCGAATAATAAACAACGGGTGTGGTGTGTTGGCAGAGGTTGCACACAGGATTTTCGTCACGCGGTAAAAAAAGAATTTAATAACTTACCATCTCTCCTTAGTCCTTAATAATAATAGTAAGTTAGCTTCTACTCTTTGGGCGCGAATACATAAAAAAACTTTCAATTCCTTTAAACATAAAATAAGGGGGCAAAAGAGCAAACGGGTCACCTGATGGAAAGCAGCTACCGTCGCTCACGCAACATGAGAAGAGCTGCAGGCAATTTGCAATTAAATATTATAATTTATGTTTGAATCAGATTTTTTTAATGATTATTATTTTAATTATAATAAATTATTATTTTATTGTGAACGGTGGTAGTTAGTAGTAACGTTATTTGGTTGAGTTAGGTCAGTCCCAGACTAACATTGACTTGACATAATCCGACTAAAGTGTAGATCCGTCGTGTGCTTATGAATCATTTTTTTCTAATGATATATCACTGTAGTATAGCCATCAGAGGATTTAGTGTAATTTCAACTTAATTCCTCTGAAAACGGCACAAAATTAGTTTACCAGATCTGTCAGGACATCCAATATGCATTACATTTGAATAAATTCTCATTACCCATATGAAGGTTAATTTCGGGTTTAATTACAAAAAAATATGTTATGTACCAAGTAAAGGATAAATACAAAAAAAATATTATTGTAGGATCTAAGTCTAATTTTATGCTATTCCATGTTTTCGCTAGGGACAGTGGCTCTACCGAATTTACATAACATTAACCGCTACAAAATTCGTAAGATTCTGTAAAGCACTTGAAACAGTTTTAATAATTTAATGTAACAATAACACAGCTTTATTCCTTACTCGATCCAGTCTGTTTACTATCAAATAGAAAATGATGTTCTCATAATTATTTACTAGTAATAATAATAATAATATCTATGGATGCTTCACACCACGTCAGTCTAGCCCCGTGCTAAGTACCTGAAGGACTTGTGTTACGGGTACCAGACGACGGAAATATATTTAATACTTTTATACTATACATAATATATTTAAGATTTTTATTACATGATACAAAAATTTAATACACATCCATGACCCAGGAATTTTTTTGAAAACTTTTTGTTCCGTCGGCGGAATTCGAATCCGCGACCCTCGGCTTGAGCCAACACACCAACCAACACCAACAGCCCACCAACTGAGCCACAGAGGTCGTCAATCAACTAGTAGCACCTCGATCGTGGGAATCGCAGACACAATAGATCTACAATTGTTATGCGGCAGTTGGCTGCCGCTTGGGGATTGATGGGACCAACGCGTTCTTATTTCTTTCTAAATAAGATGATGCCTAAAACTCCGTTTAGTTATTTACACACTGTGCACTTTCATCTTCAATTTTCGTCATCTTCTTTCATTCAACTTTCGTATTGGCGCATTCAATAATTGAATGCGTCAACGAACGCAACGCTAACATTGTCATTTTTGTTCAGTTGCAGTGTCTGTCAGCTTATTGTAACATGTGTGACGAGATTATTTTACTGGGTGGAATATATGTGCGCCTTATTTGGTCATAAGAATTTCCAGAAAAAGAAGAATACAGCAAAAGTTTTGGATACGATCAGAGGTCATGCGTCGCGGGCATGCCTCGCGTGCGCTGTTGACTGCGCTATGACGCATACCCTTAATGAACAAAAAAAGGCACAGTGTGGACATAACTTTTCGCTAGAAATATTGCACGGGAACTGTACATTTTCCGGGATGAAATTTATCCTTTTTCTTTTCCCGGGCCACCAAGTATCAGCACTTTCGTATCTATAATATTAGTATTTAAGTATGGATGGTATATCAATTCTAATTTGGTCAAGACCCCAAAATCCTTAATAGTTATGAAAAACATTCACGGTTCTGTTGACACCTTAAATAGATTATACGAAAACACCGAAGTAACTCAAAGTATTTCTAAAAAATGTTCAACAAAACTTCAGAACCCCAACTTTTTTACATCAAACGCGGCCAAACTTAGCCAAAGGTTAAGACGAACTTAAAAGTTAAAAAATTCTTGAAGTTTGCCTTTGAATGTTTAATATTACTTTCTATGACAGCTGTTGCGGTCTCAACTCATAATTGCCTTCTTATTGCTGCGTGACTTGAAAACTCATGAAAAAATCTCCTAAACATAAAAAGTTCGGGTGTTTATACATAAAAAGTGATTTTTTCGGAACGTTTTTTTTTCAATAAGAATCGTTTTTTTATTTAAAATTTCGTTAACTACGAGTTTAATGCTCTATAGTTTTAATAGCCTCAATATTTTAAAATTTTCTTTCATATTTAAAAAAAGATAATTTGAAGGTACAGATTACAATCTCATTAAATCATTCTTTCTAATTTATAGTTTTCTTTCAAAATGTTGATAAGCTTATTACCCAAAATATTTTAAGAGAATAAGCTGTTTTTCTAGTCAATTATAAGGGTTAGCTGCTTTTGTTATTGATTTACATATTCTATTATATAAAATGAATCGCTAAAATAAAATGTGCGTGTAAGTGTCTATGCTAATAATTTTGTAAATCTGTAAAGTTAGTTTTGTTGGTTGTACGCGCTAATCTCAGCAACTGTTAGTTCAAGTTGAAAAATTATTACGGTGTTAGATAGCTCATTTATTGAGGAAGGTTTTAGGCTATATATATTATCATGCTAAGACTATTAAGACCAAATAAACAGAGATTAATGTGTAAAATACAGGAAAAAATATTTGAAAGCGTTTATCTAACGAACTACCGAAGCATTTTTTGTGTTATTTGTCACAGTTATAGAGAGGGCCACGTGAAAGGACATAGGCATTTTTGTGAATGTACGGTTTCCGTGAAAGTCCTAATTTACGCGGACAAAGCCGCGCGAAACGTCTAGTGTTAAATAAAGAGATTTTTTCTGAAAAAACTTTTAAAGCTTCTCCGCACAGGGGTTTTAACGGCACTGTTTTTATTCTTTTACACATCAAGCATAATGGAAGTAGCCACAAGAGAGGCAAAAAACATGTTTGAATAAAATATTGCATATTTCTTTTAGCCATTAATAATTATTATATTTCAATAGAAAAACGTTACGATTAGTGAAAATTAATAACAAAACAGTAATTACGAAGTCAAGATATTATACTGTACTAGCGACCCGCCCCGGCGACGCACGGGTATAAAATATATAGCCACTGAAAAAATGATTAAAATCGATAGCCTATAAAATCCTTCACGTAGTCTACTTCTTATCTGTGCCAAATAACATAAAAATTGCTCCAGTAGTTCGTGAGATAAGCCCTTTCAAATAATTTCCCAATTTTTTTTTCAAATAAAATTCCGGTCCCCGCGCCATAAATGACTTTTGACGCAATGGAGTCGCGGGCCTCATCTGGTACAGGAGAGGAGACATAATGCGAAGCATGTGGACGACGAAGCTATTAAGGGCACCTGCGTGACGTCACCTGACCTGAAACCTTCGATTCAGTCTGACCGAGTGACAAATGACGTGTCGCCTTTGTCTCCGATTCCAATTCACTCAATAGCGTATTTCACTGTGATTAACTCGATATACTAGCTATATAGACCCTTTATTGTCAGTGTTATAACTGTTATAAGTTAGAACGTTATTCGCTGCTATTCAATACCTAATCTACTAGCTATAGCTGATTTTTTATTATTAACGAGCTTTTGCCCGCGGCTTAGCCCGCGTTAAGAAGTTAATACTTCAGTAATTTCTTGTATAATAATTTATATTATGCAAACTTTCATCACCTATTTTAACCCCTTGGGGTTGGAATTTATCAAAATCCTTTCTTAGCGGATGCCTACGTCATAACATCTGCCTGCATGCAAAAGTTCAGCCCGATCCGTCCAGTGGTTTGGGCTGTGCGTTGATAGATCACCATGTCAGTCAGTCACCTTTGAGTTTTAGAATAAGAATAAGAACGTTTATTTGCAAAAACATGGTCAATGACAATAAGATGGTACAATGTGAAATAGCGCTCATGTTTTGTCGGATACATCTCGACGTGCAAATATTTTGAAAATAAAAGTTAAAATTAATTTTGTTAATTCTTTACACGTAATATTTAGTTGAAGTACAATATTGTTAGTTAAAAATATAGATTAATTAAATGTCATAAAAAGTAAGTACAAATATGCAAAAAATAAATTAAAAATTGTTAAAATGAAATGTTTCTTAAAATTACAATATTATATTTTCATCATTAATAAAATCATCAATGGTATAGTACATTTTGGTTAGTAGTAATTGAAATAATTTATTTTTAAATTTATTAAATGTCATTTTTTTCAAATCATTTGGTAGTTTGTCAAATATACGGATAGCCATACAGTATGCATTTTTAGAAAATAGTGCTAGTTTCTGGTCAGGAATACACAGATTTTCTCGTTTCCTACCTCTATATTTATTACAGTCCTTGTTTTTAGCAAATAAGTATGAATGTTTGTAAACAAATATAGCCGTTTCGTAAATGTAAAGACATGGCAGAGGCAGTGCATTCAACTTTTTAAACAGCGGCTATAGATAGATAGATAGATGGCGTACATTTTTCCAAAAGTACCCTAAGTCCTTTCCCGCGACTTAAAGTATCTCCAATTCCAAAATAATAACTCACTAAATATGGTAAAGAGTCCAAAAGTCCGCAAAACACGTGCAAATCTGTGGTAATTACGCAATCCCAGGAATCACTGGGTGTATTTCGGTAATGGAACGCAATCCGACACTAATGATCACCAAACATTGGGAGCGTTCGGTAAACAGTGTTGTTACCAAATTAAGATACCTACTATTGTCAAAAATGGAATCTTGAAGAATTAGGCGCGGCAAAGTTTTTTTTTGTGACCATTAAGGCTGCTCTTTCGAAAAAAGCGTGCAGATGGAACAACTTTTCATCGGCATTAACAGAGCAATTATATCTGAAAAAAATAATTAGTAATCTACATGATAATATGATACGTAATTTGGTTTTGCCATATTTTTTCTATCGGTATCACATAATAAAGAAATAAAAAACCAAATCACCTCCAAATTGTTGAATGAAACCACTTTACTCCTTCATTATTTATCAAAAGAATATATAAAAATATCTACTGCTTTGCAAGTTAATAATTTGGTTTTTCACTTTTTTGAAATATGTATTATATTAAGCCTTAAAAAGGTTTTTTCTCCTATTTCGCCCTATCATGGACGCGTCGAGCGCGGCGTCGTAACCGCCACCGTACAAGGCGCGCTGTTATGAATGTTATTTTAATGTCATTCACTTCGATATTCGCACTGACAGACAATCGACCTGCTAATTTAGGGAGAGAGGGCCCTTAAGAACTAATATTCCATAAAAAATCATATGACGCCCGCGACGCAAAAACTCGTTTATCGCGCGGGAACCGTATATTTTTCGGGTTGAAAAGTGTCCGGGACTAAAAGTATCTTCATACCAAACAGAAAAAAATATTCAGCGGTTTGAGCGTGAAGAGGTAAAAGACTGACAGATAGACAGAGAGACAGACACACTTTCACATTTCAAGACGTAAGTGGAAGAATATGGTAAGTAACATGAAAAAACTTCCCGTTTTTTCGCTTAAATGGAGGCTTTAAGGCCCGAAAAATTATTTGAAATAGAAAAACTATCATGGATCATATGTGTAGCCAGATATATTAGCTAGGTTATGAAGTAGATAAATTACAAGTTTTATTAAAATAATTAGGGAACAATGAGTTATTGTCCGTATGTTACGAAATGTTACTTGTTCGATTCTTCCACTCACGTCTTCATTTATAATATTATAGTATGAAAGTATTGATTAGTATGGATTAGTGTGGATAGATGACGGACCTACATAATATTATGTTAAGGTCACATTTCAGGTCATCGTTAGTCGTGATTTGTTGTGGAGACATAACCCGCCAAAATTAAGGAGTATACCAACTGCGTATAAATACATTTTTTAGAATATTTTTTACATCTTTTAGAATAATAAAAATGAAGATCTATACGAGGTTATGTACCAATTAAATCAATATACCGGCCAGTCTTTACGACAACTAAAATCGACACCGTAAGGTAGACTCGTTCCGAAATATACACCAGTACATTGACTCATATCAAGACTTTGTTGGGATTTCATTACAATACGTCACAAATGTCTCATTATCGGCACGCCAGTACAATATGTCATCGTGCAGCTGTAATAATAATAATTCCCATGCCGGTTTCGGTGACGGTGGCCGGTTTCATTGAAACCAGGTCAGTTACGCAGGAGTAATATTATAGTGCCCAAGTATATGCGCAGTACACAAGAGCACTCTCTATTCCTTTACTCTCATAACCCAGTAGGACGGAAGACCGATACGACTGGCGAGAGATCAGGCGCAGGACCGACTTTTTACATGCCCATCCGACGCATGGGTCATCTTACTTGTCAGACAATCAGGTGATCTGCCTGCATTATCCTAACCAAACTTGAAAATAACAAGTTTCCAACGCAAGATTCGAACCCACTACCTCCGAGTCAAGAGCCACGCTCTAAACCACGGAGACGTATACAATATGACGTCGTGAGTACTGGCTAGTACACTGGGTTTTATTTCGGAACTCAGGCATAATAACTAGATGTTTTCAGCACAAACCTTGTTTAAATTCAAAGTGCTCAATAACAGCATTGGTATCCCAAATTTGAATATCTAGGTTATGTTTGCATTCATAAGTTTGATAACAAAGTTGTTGATTATTCAAAGAGTTGGTGGCGCACCGCACTTTTACACGTACAACTACATAGTTTCAAGTGCGGTTTTCTCTAAGTAACAGTTGTTTACTGGCTGCTTTTGATCAATAATACTTTATAAGCAGGCTTGGCGTAGAAATGTGAACAGAATGGCAGATTTTAGGAACAAACTAACATAACATTTCCTTTATCAATCTGCCATAGTAGTTACAGTAGAAGTTACCGTAGAAAGAAAATTTAAATTTTTTTATAGTGGTGATCCTTAGCGTGCTGAGGATAGATTTTCATATTCCTAATGTCTTGTAATTAAAAGATTATTTATTTTAATATACCTATTACCGATTAAATAACACTATTCAACACAAAAAAAAATTGACTTGGTACATCTCTTTTCTTATAAAGGTTGACTACTAATAAATCTGGGGGCACGGCAGCGCCCCAGCCAAGCTTTTTAGCAAAGGCACGGCCGTACCATACTTTTCTCGAAGCCTATCTTTCCCACCCCCTTTATCTTCGATGTTAACAAAGCTAGGGATATACAATTTCGATCACTAAGAGCAAATATTCAAACTAGCTTATCCTCCAAATTACATGAAATTTCGATAAATAGTTTAATAGTTACAGATGGTCAAAGTCATTACATTTTGTCACTCACTGACTGACTAGATCATTCTAAGGTCCTTCTAGCAGACTTATAACCTTGAAATTTGGTACCCGGATAGGTCTTTATTCACAATGAAAGGAAAAATCATGAAACCGGCCAAGTGCGAGTCGGACTGGCGTACATAGGGTTCCGTACCGTATATTTGTATGGTAGCCCCCTCAAATAATAACTTAATTTAATTTTTATTATTGAGTATTAAATTTTAAATATAGTTAAGTATTTCCTCAAATTTTCAAAAACCTTACTGTTACCATTATGGATATACAGCAAAAAAGGGAAAAAATCGTGTTTGTTGTATGAGGCCCCCTATTAATAATTTATTTTATTTTAATTGGACTATTAGCTTTTATAACGACACCAGAAATACATAATTTTTGAAAATTGCAACTAGCTAGCTATTGGGGTTCTCCAGATCCAGCCTGGTGACATACGGATCGACGACGGACAGACAGCGAAGACATTAATAATAGGGTCCCATTTTCATCCTTTGGGCAGGGAAACCTTAAAACTGAAAAATAATTTAATACTTTATTAAATAAAAGAAAATATTTTTATGTTTGTAACTTTGCAAGAACAGTATGAGTTTCGACTGCATATTTGTTTAACGTACAAAAAGCTTGAAGCTTAAGTGAATAAAAAATACGGGTTGCACTCCGGGAGTGCCGGCAGAAGTGAAAACTTGATTTTTAACGTTGTGCATTATTTTTTTAACCCATTTCTTATGAAAATCGATTAAAAAAAAACGATCGTTTTCATTTATTCATCGAAACCCTCACAATCGATTAAAAAATATCGACTATCGAAAAAAAAGCTGCTGTCAGACACTTCTCGCGACAGTTGTCTTGCAGCCTGCAGGTGGAAACACGGCCTTAATCAGCGCGTCTGCTAAAGAACTCATTTCCCCAACTGTACATTTCTGTTAAACAACTCATTTCCCCGACTGTACATTTCTGCTAAGCAAATCATTTCGCTGACTGTACATTTCTGCTAAACAACTCATTTCCCTGACTGTACATTGCTGCTAAACAACTCATTTCCCCGACTGTACATTTCTGCTAAACAATTAATTTCTCCGACTGTACATTTCTGCTAAACAACTTATTTCCCCGACTGTACATTTCGTTCGAGTTCGAGTTCGACACAAAACACTACTCTCCAACCGTCTTACGCTTTTTCTATGGTTTTTCGATCAACAGTCAACACGATAATCTGACGCGAGTTTCACAGTTTTACCCATCCCACAAAAGTGCACAACGCCGCTAAAGAAATTTTCACTTCAAAAATAGTATTATCAACGTTAACAATGAAACAATAATTAAATTTGATTTAAATATAGATGTAATATATGGGAGTTCTTAGTTATCACATGAAATAAGATGTGCTCTTTTCCTGCGAGGAACTTCGAGACGCTTACATTAGTGCTGCTATGTATTCAGCGGTAATGCTAAAAACTCGACTCGAACTCGATTCGAACTCGGTTGTCGTGCACAGTCTCAGTCAGTCAGTGGCAATGAGCACTGGAAAAACAAATATATAAAACTGCATATTTGGAGAGTTCACACTTACATAGATGGCAAGCGTAAAGTGTTTTAGAATGTAACGACGCATGTACCCAATAAATCGAATTAGTCGCTGATTATTAATTCTCTAGTGCTCATTGCCAATCCACTATAATAATTATAAAATAAATAAATCTATTGATACATTTACTGATTGTTGATTTAAATTACAAAATAAGTTGAAGGCTTGGCTTGAATGTGATCTCAAAACTTTTTACGACAGAAGTATTGAACAGCTATGCAATATTTAGCTTGGCTCCTTTTACATATTTTTATGTTTTGGTGGGATAAATATATGTAGGCATTTTATTTCGATATCACATCTAGAAACTGAGAAATATGAATTCAAACTTTCTGTAACGTAGACGTAAGTTTGATGTTTATGTAGCTGGTATTTCGAAAATAAGGTTATTTTATAAACAAAACTTACTTTATACGTTAGTTTAATTGATGAAGTTTTATTTGATATGCGTGAATGTTAGCAGTCCTAAGTGACCTAACTTATTTGTTACATTTTTGGCGAACTTAGGTACGCCAAAATCTAGGCATCACGAAAGTCACTTGTACCGGGACATAAGATTGTTAAATTTGGTTCATTGGTTGAGCCCGACTTAATTATGTTGCTGCCGTAACACATAAAATGAGGCTTTATAAATATTTTAGTAAAACACTTGAACAAAGATAGTCCTGCATTACAATTTCTCTAGCAAGTTTCCAAAGCTTAGTTAGGTGAAAATCAAAGTCAAAATCAAATCTTATTCGTAGGTAGGGTATAAGAAAGCCGATCTGAGTGGCAGTCTTCCACAGTGCGTTTTTCGCGTAACTTTCTGCCGCGCACTGTAAAACTCTGGAACGAACTGTCACCAGCAGTTTTTCCGGACCTATATACGACCTGCAAACCTTCAAGAAAAGAGCGTATTCCCTCTTAAAAGGCCGGCAACGCACCTGCAGCTCTTTTGATGTTGCGAGTGTCCATGGGCAACGGTAGTTGCTTACCATCAGGTGACCCGTTTGCTCGTTTGCCCCTTATTAAATAAAAAAAATACATTGTATACGCTTTTGAGGCACGTTTGTTCAGACGCTTATAGACTAATATATACGAAAACTGGGCAGTTCTGGAAATTACATACATGCGCGTACCTCCTTTTTTTGAAGTCGGTTAAAAAGTATAATAATAATTACAAACCGACGCTTTTCCCGGCAGGGTGTAGTTGTACCGGGTGCATGCGATCAATGACGGAGCCGCGACCTTGCTCTGAAAGGATCGCGAGACGCCGGCATTTAGCGTTTGCCGGCTATTTCATGATCCGAATTGGGGAAATAACTCTTGGATGTATGTTAAAATAGATTTATTTTGTACTAGATGATGCCCGCAACTCCATTGCGCCAAAATTCGTTTATCGCGCGAGAACCGTACATTTTTCCAGGGTAAAAACAGCTACCCTATGTCCTTTCTCGGCACTCAAAGTATCTCCATGCCAAATTCCAGCAAAATCGGTTCAGCGGTTCGAGCGTGAAGAGGTATCAGACAGACAGACAGACAGATGGACAGACAGACAGATACACTTTCGCATTTATAATATTAAGTATGGAAGTATGGATTAGATTGTAGGATAGTCGGTAGTTTAATAAAAATATGGCAACGGGACAAACCCTTGTCGGGTTTAATGGTGCTGCCATATTAATATGATGTTTATTATACATCTTATGCTTGATAAATAAAAAAATGATTTATTTGAGCTAGTAGCTTATGTAGCCAACATGGGTTCATAAAATATTATGATGATGGCGAATCCATCTCACCTCGGATACCTAAGTGCTAGTGTATTAAAAAAAACCGGTTTCTCTCCGGGAGTTCAGCGTGGCTAAAATGGTCGCTTTGAAGAATCGTGATATGAATCATAACAATATGATTCATTTTTCTAAAATCGCAAAATGCAACTCTGCTTGCAATTCATTTCTTTATTTTTGTACTGATTTGACATATGTCAGTTTGACAGTTTTGACAATTCATTTGCTGAATTGATTGAGAGGAATTGCTAAATGTGACCATTTTAGCCCCGCTGGTTGAAGATAATAATTATAACGAAACGGCAGTAACAAAATTGGTTCTTCGTTTTCCATGAAGAGTTTTTTTAAGCAGCCTATATTCGTCCACTGCTGGACATAGGCCTCTCTCAATGAACGCCAAGATGACCGATCTCCTGCTACTCGCATCCAACATGGACCCGCCACTAAACCAAAGAATATAATATACACTACGCGAACCCAAACGGTCACCGGCGACCGCGATAACAATAGAAAGGCTGTAGTGTCTCGTTTTTCCACGATCGAAGGATTAATAAATAGTTAGGTGAAGATAATTGCATAGTCATTCATTTAGTTTTTATAAGTAAAGGAACAAATATTATATTCTAAGTATCTAAGACAAGATTCCTCCCATCTATGAAAAATTTGAAAATGAATTCAAGTGTAGTCAAGAATCTAATGGGGTATCTAAATTTTAAACTAGATCAGTCGAGAGGAAAAAAGTTGAGGAAGAGGAAAGCCACTTAAAAGACGCTTATCTCAACCTCAACGATGCACGGACTTTATTATGATACTCCGACATAAGGGCCTGTCCACATGTCCACTTTACGACGTCGTCAACGTGAAACAGTGCGGTAACATTGTTGTGACGTGAAAATGTACGTCAACGTAACGTAAAAACGTACGTCACGATGTACGTAACATTGTACGTCACCATGCCTTGTAAAACTGCTACATTCTTCACTGCTTATCTAGTTATGGACCGCACAATAATACGTATTCTGCTTCTGCTATTGTTAGGAAGACGGAGAGAGAGAGGTGTAAGAAAAAACCGGCCAAGTGCGTGTCGGGCCACGCGCAATATAGGGTTCCGTAGTACCGCAAGTTTTTGATAATTTTTATGGTCAATGAACGTACATTTAAAGCGTGTTTTACACTACTAACAACATCATCTCGGTTACTTTCAAAGGAATTTGAACGAAAAGGTCCTTTATACTTCGCCGAATACATTTTTTTTAGTTAATCGACTATTACTCAATAACTTAAGAAGTCTTCTTAGCCGTGATAGTTTTCCTTTTAAATTCAGCATATTTTCTACTCTCGTGAATTTTTTGACATTTCCAGAACCAACCGTTTAGCTGGTAGAAGGGAGGGACACTGGACTCTAACGATTTTTTCCAATTTAAAACTTAATATTTCACAAACGGATCCTTAAATCGGAAAATGATCTATGAATACTCACAATATTTTTAAAAAACCTATTCAACGACACCCCACACGATGGGGTGGGCGCGAAAAAAAAAAATTCATCCCCGCTTGATGTGTAGGGGAGGTACCATAAAAAAATATATGTTTTTACGATATCATGTACCATTTTGTTGCCATCACTAATATTATGTGTATTCATGCCTTCCTTGTTGACTGCGGAACCCTAAAAAAGACATAAAATGTTGCTACACCGTGATGTGCATTTTCGCGTTACGTTGATGTAAATTTTCACGTCACGTCACCGCACCGTGGCACGTTACGGCACCGGTCTACGTTGACGACGTCGTGACGTGGAGATGTGGACAGGCCGTAAGTTATGTGCATAAAGTTAGAACAAGAGTCGTGTACTTTTTTGTACATGTGAATCCATACTAAGATTATAAGCCAAAGTGTGTCTGTCTATCTGTCTGTTACCTCTTCACGCCCAATTCTGCACCGATTTTGGTGAAAGTTACGGAGATACTTTGAGTTTCATGAAAGGACATAGAATTATTTTTGTCGCGAGCGATTTAAAACGAAATAAGGCACGGAGTTGCAGGTGTCATCTAGTATTGAAACTTTTAGGCCTTAAACGAATAATGCCTCCCATATCGGTTTCGGCGACTGTATGCGGTTTCATTAGAACAAGCAACATAGGAGTGTTTTTATACACAAGTATGTGAGCGGTACATAAGAGGACTCAGTGTTTAGCCTGCATTGTTCTAAAAACAACATTTTCAACGTAGGAATCAAACCTACAGGCCAGAATCACGCTCTAAAAAGCCTATTTAAGGGCGTTCCGTCCGGAGATTCCGTAATTGACCGTATTTAAAACCTTATAAACTCATAATCTGAAAGCTGCAAAGTTATAATAAAAATACAGGAATAATCTTCAGTATATTAACATTCCTTTTGTCGTTTTAAATTTTCTATTTTTGTTTCTTATACTCATGATATCAGCTTCCAAAGTAATACCAATTTGTTAAAATTCAAGCATACATTCAGCATCTCCTTAGGATTTACAAATTACTTTTATTTGAAACTCACGCCAATAGGTCGACAATATCATAAACTACATATTCGCCGTTTTAAAAAATTTTTAGGACCATTTTGAACTAAGTTAAGTAAAAATAATAGGTTTTTGGCGCGATCTCGGCAACGCGGCAAATGTATGGCCAAGGTCGTTTGCTCGGGGGACGGCCTTAAGACTCAGTTAGAAGTGAGTGTCAATTGAAATCTGTCAATTCTTATTATCTACTCATCGCGTTGCGGTCTGAATTGATCCTTACTTATTATATATTTTAAATGTAGACTCACGTATTTGCGTAATACCTACAGTCTTCGCCTATATTTTTATAATCTACAAAAGCTATTTATTTATTGAACACTATAAAAGACCGACCTTCGATATCAGGCATAAAATCGATAGCTCTGTGTATTGTTAGAATATTTCAATACCACAATAGAAGTTTTGTTAAGAACAGCATATTGCCATATCGATAGTAGGTACTACTGGTAATACAAAAGTCTGATAGGCATATTATGCTACATAATAGTTTATTTTTGTAATATCTTGTACGAGTAATACACGCGCACTGAAAGACGAAAGCATTAAAGCTGGGAAAAAATTATTATCGGACGAACGTCCGCGGACGTTTTCATCGGATGCGGCTTGTTTCTATCTGATCAATACAAAATACACTACTTGTGCACATTGTTTGACATAAGACGCGGACGCGACCTTGAGCGTTCGGACGTCCGAACAGAATCTGGCAGGCCGGATGTTTTAGCATCCGCGGACGTTTGCCATTGACATATAGGTTAGGTCTTTGACGTCCGCGGATAAACCGTACAAGCCGCATCCATCAGCCGCGACTTATGGACGCGTCCGATAATTTGTTTCTAGCTTAAAAAAAATACGAATGGCACTCGGGAACTGCCGTGGTAAAGCTATTTGCATAGCAATTTTTTATCAACATACTTAATGACCCGGTGAACTTTGTTTCACTTAACAATAATATGCTGTGTTTCACTTTTTTAATAATTAGGTATGTGAGGTTTTAACAATTGGGACGACCAGTTTTAATATTATGAATATTCTTTTCTTTTTCGATTAAAGAATCATCATCAGCTGATGATGACCGTTTCTCAAAAATGAGAATTATAATGCAAGTTGCAACACTGTTGACACGACGGCATTTTGTTTTAAGGGATCCGACAAAGTAGGGGGGGGAGGTAATAAATGTTCACAATATTCACATCAAATCAATAACTTAGGTCTTACACCTTAGTATTTTCTTAATACATGAGAAAAAAATCAACACTATCGACGCAAAGCCATTTTGTTTTAATCCTTCAAGCCCTATAGGAGCATCGGTGATCGCGACAACAATAGAATAACAATAGATTTCCAAGAATCCGCGATTGAATTATTAAGCAACCGATTCTTGGAGCGGAGGGAAGGGAACTTAGTATTTAACATGAGATAAAAACGCAACACTAACGACGCGAAGCGATGTAGGCATAGTAATCAAACCTAACTCCAAAACTGAATGTGTTTTTTTTCGCGGTTTTCACGAAAAAAATTAAATATATTATTAAGTTTTAGCGGTTATGGTTATCGTTATTATATGGCGTCCATTATGCATTGACTTTAACCAAAGATTTGACATTTTGTTTGCGTTGTAGTTATAGTTAAAGTTATTGTTAAAGTTACAGTTATAGTTATGGTGCAACCCACCTTAAGGGTTATTTTAGTGGCATTATAATATTATTACAGTCTCCGTTATCACACTCTGAGGTAGGCGATTCACGCGGGAGCAATTTAAAAGAAGAAGAAGTATTCTTTTTTCTATAGTCTATCGAAATGTCAATTATAGCTGACTTGTTAGAAAATGCAGGTATTTGATAATAAAATATTTGTGTTAGTTATTGAATTTGGAAAGTGTCTAGTGTTTTTATTTAATTACAAATACGCAATAATTCGGCTAATAAGGATATAATTATTATGTTGTCGATTCAAAACCCTTACTTTATCTAGATCTACGTGTTATACGCCAAAAATACCGAATCTTCGTAACAAACAGGTACGAACATTTTGTATGAGGAAAATTAAACAAATTACTCGCAATTCACTAGTTGCGGGACCTATCTAGTAATCTTAGGCCTGGAGATAGTGACACAAAATTCTTGGTGATTTGTGCCAGTATGGCGGTTTTACAGGGGTATAATTACGTAAAGGCAAAAAGGAAAATGATGGTCATAGCGCTCGCACTGGCAGCCCAAACATGTGGGCGTTAAGGCCTCTATATCCGCCAATGACCTTGATCATTGTCTGTCAGTGCGAATATCGACGTAAATGACATTAAAATAACATTAATAACAGCGCGCCTTGTACGGTGGCGAAAAAAAAATATTCTTACACCTTTGCAGTGGTATGGCGGCCACTGGGCGCTGTCGGAAAAGTATGGCAAGGTGATTTTCGTGAATGGCTACTCGACGATGATAAGCTATGCAAAAATTAGCCTGGTACAAATGGTTCAATTTTTTTATTAAAATTAACGTATTCGCGTCGGTATGGCGGGCTGTAAGCCGCACCCGACAAGTATGGCATTACGCTTTCGCCTACTTATTTTTTTTCGACTATCTGAAAATACAAGCATTTTTGTGGAACAAATCGTTCCGACACTCGTTATTTATCCGACACGTTCGATTAACGCCCACGCGTTTGGGCTGTCAGTGCGAGCGCTATGACCATCATTTTTCTTTTTGCCTTTACGTAATTATACCCCTGTAAAACCGCCATACTGGCACAAATCACCAAGAATTTTATGTCACTATCTCCAGGCCTATATTATAATTATTAGTGAAAAGGGTATTTACCTATTTGGTAATAGATGTACCAGTGTGAGTTTCTTACGCCGGTTCTTCTCCGGGCTGTATGTTCCTGTATGTATGTATGTAATATTTATGTATGTGCTAGTAACCGGTGGTAGGCACCATAGTCTTGACACTCTTGGTAAGAAAAAATTCATTTGATATACTTTCTATTGCAGGGTACTTCCCCCTCCCCGCGGTGTACTGCCTGACTTGGGTGTGCCTGGACGTGCTGCTGTGTACCGCCTCCATCATGCATCTGTGCACCATCAGCGTTGACAGGTAACAATATACCTTTTCATTGCAAGAGTAAGGTTGTAAGCGCTTTCATAGTTGACTAAGGCTGCGTTTCCACCAGAGATGTGTTGCGAGGAATGTGTTTTCGAGAACCAATAGAATCGCTTCATTGACGTGACCTCGCTCAGCGCAGTGATTGCGATTGGATCTTAAGGCTGTGTTTCCATCAGAGCGGAACGGAGCTTTCTTGCGAGGAATGTGTTTTAAAGATTCAATTGCATCGCCGCACTGAGAGATATCAAGGCAAAATCATGTCAATGAAGCGATTCTATTGGTTTTCAAAAACACATTCCTCGTAACACATCTCCGCTCAGCTCTGGTGGAAAGACAGCCTAAAGACAGTCCTCGCAACACATCTCTGGTGGAAACGCAGCCTTATTTCGTAAAGAAACAATTTTTACCAATGAAATCCATATTTGCCCACAGATATTGTAAAAGTGAGTCGTAAATTTGAGTCGTCCACTTATGGCGCAGCGCAGACGATATACTATCCGTGACGCACTTTTTGTCTGTGGATATAGAACCTATGCAATTATGTACGGACTTTTTGCGCGTCGTGTGCGTTACGGCATATAATTGCATAGGTTCTATTTCCCACAGACAAAAAAGTGCGTCACGGATAGTCTGTTGTCTGCGCTGCGCCTATGTGTCTGTTAATCTATTCATTGTTATCTCTGAATATCAAAATTGATTAGTCTACAATTGTTCGCAAATATCTGGTTAAATTATAATACTACTATTTTACAGCAAAACAAATAATATTTGAGAGAAATGGGACAATTCGAATGTTGGTGTTCCACTCACGTCCACTAAACGGTGCGCGATTTATTTTCGGCGAAAAACACGTTGACGTGACATTAAAATGTATGCATTGTATTATATGTATTTTCAGCTTGGTAGTAGGTAGCCCTAGTTACAGACAGCGTTCAGACTTTTGCTCAAATCTGGGGGCACGGTAGTGCCCCAGCCAAGCTTTTTAGCAAAGGCACGGCCGTACCATACTTTTCTCGAAGCGGTTCGCAGCTATTTCACACCACATTTATCTTCGATGGTAACAAAGCTAGTGATTCAGAATTTCTGTCACTAGGAGCAAATATTAAAACTAGTTTAACCCCCAAACTAAATGAAATTTCGATAAATAGTTTAATAGTTACGGATGGTCAAAGTTTCTACATTTTGTCACTCACTGACATATAGATCATCAAAATTCTAAGGTACTTATAGCAGACTTAGAACCTTGAAATTTGGTACTCGGATAGGTCTTTATTTACAATGAAAGGAAAAATTATGAAACCGGCCAAGTGCGAGTCGGACTGGCGTACATAGGGTTTCGTACCGTAAATTTGTATGGGAGCCCCCTTAAATGATAAGTTTGTTTATTTTTTATTATTAATTATTAAAGTTAATATAAAGCTGAGTATTTTCTGAAATTTTCAAAAACCTTACTGTTACCATTACGGATATAGAGCAAAATAGGGGAAAAAATCGTGTTTGTTGTATGAGGCCCCCTATTAATAATTTATTTTATTTGAATTGGACTATTAGCTTTTATAACGATACCAGAAATACATAATTTGTGAAAATTGCAACTACCTAGCTATGGCGGCTCTCGAGATCCAGCCTGGTGACATAAGGATGGACAACGGACAGACAGCGAAGGCTTATTATTTATCGATAATAGGGTCCCGTTTTCATTGTTTGGGCAGGGAAACCGAAAAACTTAAAAATAATATACATAATTATAATATATAGTAGTTTATTAAATAAAAGAAAACATTTTTATGTTTGTAACTTTGCAAGAACAGTATGAGTTTCGACTGCATATTTGTTACAATGAAATGGTATTGATTAAATAATAGTATTAACAACGTTAACAATGAAACAATAATTAAATTCGATTAAAATATAAATGAAATTAGTACTGTGATATACACTCCTTACTCGCTCGATATATACTCGTAATATGGGAGTTTTAAGTTATCACATGAAATAAGGTGTGCTCCATTCCTGCGAGGAACGTTGACGCTTGCATCAGTGCTGCTATGTATTCAACGCTATGCTAAAAATTACCACCTTCAAGTATTAAAGATTAAAAGTCAATTAAAATATATAAATAATTATTTATATACTTTTTCCGAGTATCACTCATGATATTATAAGCTTAAACACCTACGGATTTTGTCGCGGAGCACTTTTGTTAATCCCAACGTTTTGGCTGCTTTACACTGCGGCCGTGGTCACGGGTGGACTGAGGTGACAGGTGTCCAATTTCTTGAAGTTCTTTAACTATCCGAAGACCACCCGTGAACACGGCCGCTGTAAAGCAGCCGAAACGTCGGGATTAATAAAAGTGCTCCGCGACAAAATCCAAGTGTTTAAACTTATGATAACAAAATATATGAATATTAATAATCGACTCAGAACTAACGAAGCCTCAAAAAATAATATAAAGAAGATAGATAATGAGAACCAAGCTAAGTACAGAAAATTTATAACGTGACCTGAAAAAAAGAAATGAAATCCCACCAAAACATGAAATGTAAAAGGAGCCAAGCAAAATATTGCATAGCTGTAATACTTCTGTCGTAAAAAGTTTTTAGATCACAATGAAGCCAAGCCTTCAACTTATTTTGTAATTGAAATCAACATTTAGTAAATGTATTTATAGATTTTTTATTTAATAATTATTATAGTGGCTTGGCAATGAGCATTAGACAAATAATATAATATATTGGGTACCATCGGCCACATGCATCGTTACATATTAAAACACTTTATGCTTGCCGTCTGTGAAGTATGAACTCCTTCAAATATGCAGTTTAATATTAAATTTGTTTCTCTTGTGCTCATTGCCAAGCCACTATAATAATTATTATAAAACAAAGAAATCTATTAATACATTTACTAAATGTTGATTTAAATTACAAAATAAGTTGAAGGCTTGGCTTCAATGTGATCTAAATACTTTTTACGACAGAAGTATTACAGCTATGCAATATTTTGCTTGGCTCCTTTTACATTTCATGTTTTGGTGGGGTAACTATTTATTGAATACAAAACCTTACTGTTTTCCACCAAAACACTAAGTTCCCTCCTTCTTTGCGTGGTATTGGGTAATGCTCCTCAATTAATCCTTCGATCGGAGGTTTTAGGAATTCCCATTGTATTATTTTGTTCTCGCGATCACCGGTGCTCGCGCGGGGCCTGTAGGATTATAATACAGTCAGAAAGTTTAAGAAGCTTACCGGTTACAAATAAAATGTAGGCATCTTAAGGGCCTTATCATACTAGTGATTAGCGCCGGTGTGATAAGGCCCTAAAGATGCTGTCGCGGCGTGTGCGCTGCGTAATCGTGTCGCTTTCAAATCGCTCGTTAATCGCCAGTGTGATAAGGCATTTTTCGAAAAAATAAAAAAAAAACTTTGTTTGCTAATTCCATCAAATAAGTTTGTGAACTACGGGGCCGATTTTAATTTTAAAACATAGATTAAACCACTTGTAAGGATCTAGGCTACTTATTATCGCGGGAACCTGTAAGATTATCGTGGGTTACTGCTTTTGATCGCGCAGAGCCCCACGCAACCAATTTAGTAATACCAATATTATAAATGCGAAAGTGTGTCTATCTGTCTGTCTGTTACCTCCTCCCGCCTAAACCACTAAACCGATTTTTCTGAAATTTGGCATGGAGATACTTTGAGCCCCGGGAGAGGCCATAGGATACTTTTTGTCCCGGAAAAATGTACGGTACCGCGAGATAAACGAGTTTTGTTGCAATGGAGTTGCGGGCGACATCTAGTTGTACAGAAAACTGAACATTTTCCCAGAAATTTCCCAGAATCTGTCTGTATTCCCATTTACATTTTCTATTCATTGGTTTGCTTTGAAATTGTCTGTGCAATTTAACGAGACCCGTATAGCTCGGTCAACAAAGTATTTGTAGAGTGCGTGAGTGGGAACCTAAGCGATTTCTGCTGGAACTTATTCAGGGTGGTTAAGGACTAAACATACTAGACTAAATAGGAGGGGACAAAGGTCTAAATTTAATTTTTGGTTTTTCGTCAATAACTAAAAAACTATGCGTTACAGCAAAAAATATTGTATCATGACATTAAAGCATATTAAATTTTCTATAAATTAACTTTTATACAGTTTTCCAAATTCTCGTCCGTTTTCGAACTACACACTCAGGAAAAGTAAAAATTAAAATATAAATAAAAGGTTTATTATAAATATGTAGGTATTCCTTTCTAATACTGTTTGCAGCGACAAAATATTGTTCTTTGTAAAGCCTCAGATGCTGGGAAGTCGTCTATTGTTCTTGGCGTCAAGAAATTACCTTCATTTTTCCACTTTTTCCACCTTCACTCTTGAGGGGTCAGCTGAGCGTGTAGTTCGAAAACGGATGAGAATTTGGAAAAACTGTATAGAATCTAATTTATAGATAATTTAATAAGCTTTTATTTCATCATAGAATATTTTTTGCTGCAACGCATAGTTTTTTAGTTATTGACGAAAAACCAAAAATTTAGACCTTTGTCCCCCTCCCCCTCCCCTCCCGCCGGCTCGCCTCCTAGACGTCAGGACTTTTAGTATGTTTTGCTCCTAATCACCCTGAATAAGTTCCAGCAGAAATCGCATAGGTTCCCGCTCACGCACTCTATACCCTCTTTTGAGTCATTCGTTAACCGGACTACGAGTAGTATTGTTAAAACCGTATTGTATTTACAAAATTAACTCTGAACACACTGGATTTGAGCTACCATTTGGATAAATATTTTGAATTCAAATTATAATTTGAATGCATAATAAATATTAGTACAAGTATGAATTTTTTTATAACATTAAATACTGGTGTTGCGATATGCGTATTCAAAACAACGTCTGCCGGTGTCAGCTAATAATAATATTATATTCATTACAGAAAATGAATTTTGCGACCATCCAAAATCTGACAGATTGGTGATACAAATGTGAAACTACAGAACGGATTACGATAAGAATAGACTGTGTGAACTGAATGTGAATAGTGGTCGGACCAAAACAGGATTATGATGTTGTTACGAGAATATCAATAGGCATGTGGATTTAGCACGGACTAATCTACTCACAAAGCGTGCATAGAACAAAGTATACAAATACACAATATAAAGTAATTACACAGTAGAATATCTTAGTGTCTAAACACACTAGGCTGAATTACGCCGGCGTAAATTCCGCCGCAAATGTCAACGCATACAAAATACGGGCGGAACGCGACGGAATATTGTGTCGTCTCTCGCGCCGTCCACCCGTATTTTGTATGAGTTTGAAACGCGGCGTAAACGCGGCGGAATTTACGTCGGCGTAATTCAGCCTAGTGTGTTTCAACACTTAGCCAGCGCTTTTGATTTGAAGGATCCAGCAGTAATAATTCTCAACCCTAGAAAATACACGGAGGCCAATATATTTCGGTCAGACTGATTGCAGGCCCTAACCGGACTCGTTTTGCGCATGTCCTTGATTGTGTACGAATCTGATCATTGACATGATGTGCCTTCCCTTATATTGTGGAGACCTGGAAAAATTTGTGACTTTACGTGCATGTTACATCATACATGATTAGTTGTGCCAAGCATACAAAAAATCACCCAAACACTACCCATATGGCAGTCTAGTATGAAGATGGTCAGTGGAAGGTGTAATAAAGGCCGACAACGCACCTACAGCTCTTCTGATGTTGCGAGCGTCCATAGGCAACGGTAGCTGCTTTCCATCAGATGACCCGTTTGCTCGTGTGCCCCCTTATTTTATTTTCTATAAAAAAAAAACAAACATACAAAAATCCAAACATACCATACTATTATGAAGATGGTCAGTGGATGCTGTCCGTTTCGACTAAAGCCCTCTCCACACTCGCGGCGCGAATTGCAGCCGCGGTTCACGGGTGCTACGTGCCGTAAACACGACGCGAACAAATACGGCCCTCTACACTCGCAATCTTCTCATTTACGTTCGTGCATTTGAGTAAAATGGACGTCGAAGTCACTAGCCCTCTCCACACTCGCAGCGTGAATTACGGCCGCGATTCACGGTTGCTACGCGCTGTGAGCATAACGCGAACAAATACGGCCCTCTACACTCGCAATGTTCGCATTTACGTTCGCGCATTTGAGTAAAATGGACGTTGAAGTTATTGTTGCTGCTGCTTTGACATTGTGTGCAACTGCAAATAAAAGCGAGTGTGGATGATGTTCGCGTTCGCGCTTCGCGAGCCCCTTCGCGAGCCCTTTGTCGCGGGCCAAAAAACCGACACCGGACGAGGAAAGCCGCGAAGCATGAACTCAAAGCCGCGAAACCTTTCACACTCGCGGTTCGCGGCCTTCGCGGGCTTTTGCGCTGCGAGTGTGGAGCCCGCTACTGTTGCTGCTGCTCTGATACTTGGTGTGCGACTGCGAATTTATATTCGAGTGTGGATGATGTTCTCATTCGCGCTTCGCGAGCCCTTTGTTGCGGGCCAAAAAACCGACACCAGACGGGGAAAGCCACGAAGCGCAAATGCGAAGCCGCGAAACCCCCGACATTCGCGGTTTGCGGCTTTCGCGGGCTTTCGAGCCACGAGCTTTAAACAATCCTTCCCGAATTTTAGAAGGTCCACGCGCGCGGTGCGACTTGATGCTGGTTTGCTATTTAAAGTTACCTGAAATTACGCTACCCTATGCGTCACCCGATTTTACTGTGACAAAAATGGATAGTGGTTGTTAAAACTATTAATTGTTAACAACAGCTGCAACATTCAACTACGACCGCCATTTTGTTAAAATGTCAAATAAATATTGACCTGAACAATAAAAGGTCACAATATTTGCCACCTGTTGAAAGCGGTATAATAATTTCATTTATTATCAGAATTAACAATCTGGGGGCACGGCAGTGCCCCAGCCAAGCTTTTTAGCAAAGGCACGGCCGTACCATACTTTTCTCGAAGCGGTTCGCGGCTATTTCACACCCTCCTTATCTTCGATGTTAACAAAGCTAGAGATTTAGAATTTCGATGACTAGGAGCAAGTATTAAATCTAGCTTAACCTCCAAATTACTTTACATTCTGATTAATAGTTTACTAGTCACGGATGGTCAAAGTTACTACGTTTTGTCACTGACTGACAGATCATCAAAATTCTAAGGCACTTTTAGCAGAACCTTGAAATTTGGTACCCGGATAGGTCTTTATTCACAATGAAAGGAAAAATTATGAAACCGGCCAAGTTCGAGTCGGACTGGCGTAGATAGGGTTCTGTACTGTAAATTTGTATGGGAGCCCACCTTAAATAAAAGGTTTACTTAATTTTTATTATTTATTATTAAAGTTGAAATACAATTGAGTATTTTCTGAAATTTCCAAAAACCTTACTGTTACCATTATGAAGATAGAGCAAAAAAAGCAAAAAAAATTGTGTTTGTTGTACGAGACCCGCCATTCCTCAATTATTTTATTTTAATAGGACTATTCTATTTTAGCGACATATATAGCGACAACGAAAATACATAATTTGTGAAAAATTTAACTATCTAGCTATTGTGGTCCTCAAGATCCAGCCTGGTGACAGACAGACAGCGAAGTCTTAAGGGGCCGGGTACCCTTGGAATTTCTCATGCAAACGTAATTCCAAAATCATTTTCTCATACGAAAATATTTAACATGTTTTGAGTTATTTTTCAGTTTAAGATAGTAATTACCTAGGTTCGTACCATAAAGTTAATATACCTATCGGAATAGAGAAACAAAGGCCTGAGCAAGCGAGATGTCACTATCAGTAACACTGCGTGGTAGAAAGAGAAGCGTGATTTGAGGTTGCATAGCTTTTTTTTCATCTGTTTGACAGTCTGTCTGCCCCTGGGCCGATCGTTGTCAATTTGGGCTCTCAGAAAAATTGTGATTTTAAGTTAAATAATGAATAATTTTTAGAAATACTGCTCTAGAAACATGGTTAAATGTTTGTGGAATGATTCTGGATCCACACACCGAAAAAACCCGGACAAATATTCATTTCACAGGTGAATTATTCTACATCGACAGGACCTAGTTTTAAGTTTATTTTTGCCAATTCCCTACGAGTTATTGGTATTGATTTATCAAGTTCACTTCTATATATGTTTAATTATATGGAAAACATAACTTGACTAGCCATGGTGCACAATTTAAGGATATTTTGTGTAAACAATTTTCATATATTTTACACTAGGGCTGCATCAAGTTATCGATAAGTTGTATCGATATGAAAATATTTTTTAGTTAAGTATACTAATTATCTAGGAATGTTGAAATGATAACATACTTATCCGTAGTTTATAATTAGTTTAAGTATATTAATTTACTATCATACATAATTTATCGTTTTTAAGGTTCCGCACCCAAAGGGTAAAAAGTCCAGTTATAGTAGTGGGGTCCCGCAGCCCGCTCTACTACTAAAACTTCGTTGCCTGTCCGTCTGTCCATCCGTCCGTCCGTATGTCTGTCTTCAGGTTGTATAACAAGAACCACTATAATAGTAATAGACTTCTGAAATTTCCACAGATGTAATGTCATTCTACATCCAATATGGCTGCTCATCCAAGATAGGGGAATAGTTGAAAGCACTTCTGCAAGATGGGCATCAAATAAAAGGGCTCATTGAGAGTGAATTGAAAATTAATAAGGTCTAGTGAAGTCGTGTCGTGTCGTGTACTGATGTCACGTGACGTAACCTGTCGTGTCGAATCGTGTCGTGACATGTCGTGTCGTATCGTACCGGGTTTTAGAAAATGCCCGGTTGAAACCGGTCACCCTTCATGCGCGAGTCCGACTTACACTTGGCCAATTTTTCAGATTTCCTGTTGACCTGGATACCAGAAATTCATGGCATGGCAATAATTAACCGTCCAAACTGGACTCTGAAGAAAAATTCATGCATAGGTACTTAATTATGCAGCAAGCATTTTGAAGAAAAGTCACATTTTACTTCTAAATTACAATTTTATTATATACCTATGCAGTTTTATTTTATCCCATTTTATTATGTTTACAATCTTACAATTATTATTCCATGATCGATATTTTGTCGAATTACAAGATGTTTTTACATCACTGACACGCACACGTTAACATAATTGTATACACAGATGTAAATCAAATTTTGGTTAAGCTTGACAGCTCGGGATTGTTTCTCTATTCCGATAGGTATATTACCTTTATGGTTCGTACACAAAAATTTACTTCAAAATATTTAAACAATTTTTTTTTTGTTTTAAATTTTTTTTAGTAAATTTTCTAATAAATATTTAAATACTAAAAAATAGAGTAAAACACTAAAAAATATATAAATAAATAGTAAATTTACTACAAAATATTTAATTAAACTCTAAAAAATATTTTTAGTATTTAAATATTTTGTAGTAAATTTACTATTTATTTATATATTTTTTAATGTTTTACTCTATTTTTTAGTGTTTAAATATTTAGTAGTAAATTTACAAAAGAAAATTTAAAACAAAAGAATTTTTTTTGTTTAAATATTTTGAAGTAAATTTTGTCTAGGAACCTAGGTACTTATTATCTTAAACTGAAAAATTACTCAAATATTTTCGTATAAGAAAATGATTTTTGAATAACGTTTGTATGAGAAATTCCAAGGGTACCCGGCCCCTTAAGACTTCGCTGTCTGTCTGTCACCAGGCTGGATCTTGAGAACCGCAATAGCTAGATAGTTACATTTTTCACAAATTATGTATTAAGACTCTCCTCTTAAGACTTTGTTAATATGGTAGAATAGTTTTAACGTGACCGGAAAAGAAAATAACCTTAAAAAAAGAAATGCAATCCCACCAAAACATTAAATGTAAAAGGAGCCAAGCAAAATATTGCATAGCTTTGCAATACTTCTGTCGTAAAAAGTTTTCAGATCTCATTCAAGCCAAGCCTTCAATTTATTTTGTAATTGAAATTAACATTCAGCGAATGTATCAATAGTTTTCTTTATTTTAAAATTATTATAGTGGCTTGGCAATGATCACTAGAGAAATAATCAGAGACTAATTGGATTTATATGGGTACCTGCATCGACCAGATGCGTCGTTACGATAAACCAAAAAAACACTTTACGCTTGCCGTCTGTGTAAGTATGAACTCCTCCAAATATGCAGTTTTATATTTTTATGTGCTCATTGCCGAGCCACTATAATAATTTTAAAATAAAGAAAACTATTGAAACATTAACTGAATGTTGATTTCAATTACAAAATAAATTGAAGGCTTGGCTTGAATGAGATCTGAAAACTTTTTACGACAGAAGTATTGCAAAGCTATGCAATATTTTGCTTGGCTCCTTTTACATTTAATGTTTTGGTGGGATTCTATTTTTAAACCTTTCCTTGGATATGTATATATTTAATGTTTGTAGTAGAGGTCATAACTTCTAATTTTGCACCATTTTTGCACATAATATTTTAATTATTGTGTTAGATCTTTGTAATTAAAAAATATATTGTGTTCACTAATATTTTAATAACATAAAATTATGAATGTCACAATAGTTAATGTAAATAAAAATCTAAAAAACCTAATAAATAATAAATTATGACCTTTACTTTAAGATAATTATATACGAGTACGTAAAAAACAAAAAAAAAGTTTAATTTAATGAAATTTTTTGTAAACTTATTTAAAAGAAGGCCACAAGGGAAATATACAGACAGATGTAGCCAGAGAATTATTGTGTGGGTTCAAATCAAATAACATTATGTATTTAATCTTTTCAAGAGCAAAAAATTTTCTAATAAATCTCAAGTTTTTGAGGCGAAATTTTCTCTTTTTTCTCGTTTATTTTCATATAACTTCACAAACGAAGAATTTGTTAGATGGTTTTATAAAGTACAAGTCTCAAAAATTAAACTAATTTACTTAGTTATTTTATACTGAGTAAACAAACTTTTTAAAGCAATCTGTAATTTATAACTGCGTGAGGTTAAAATAATAAGATAATTTTAAAAGGTAAATGATATCTTCCTGTAAATATTTTTATTGATGATCGTATATTTATTACATTTTTTCGATGTTGAAGCTCTTTGATATTATTACCTATGAACAAAAAATCTAAATTTCAATACAACCGCGAAACGAAAATCCATACTAATATTATAAATACGAAACGGTGTCTGTCTGTTACTTGTTCACGTCTAAACCACTAAACCAATTTAGCTGAAATTTGGTACTTCGAGTACCTCAGTACCGGGAAAGGACATAGGATACTTTTTATCCCGAAAAAATGTACGGTTCCCGCGCGATAAACGAGTTTTGGCGCAACGGAGTTGCGGGCGTCATCTACATAGTTTTATACAGGGTGTAACAAAACTAAGTGATAATACTTTAGGGTGTGTATGTGTTCCTTGTAGAGAGGTTACTGTAAAAGTAGCAGCGCTGAAAGAGCAAACATTTTTTTCACTTTTGTATGGGGAAACTCGTGACGTCGGGGCGCTTGCCCATACAAATCACGGAAAAAATTTGGTCTTTTAGCGCTGCTACTTTCACAGTGAACTCTCTACAAGAAACACATACACACCCTAAAGTATTATCACTTTTGTTACATCTTGTATATTTGCGACTTACTTACCCGCATAACCTATGCGGGACCATGCAGCTCATTCGTTTATTTACAAATTAACTCAACCACTTGCTTGGTCAGACTTTAAAGTTTCAACCTAATGTACGAATCAACTATAGATTCAATTTCTCTTTAATTTATTGGCTAAATTGGCTTTCATTGATTGTAGTTTGTTTTCAATTGTATTTTATTTCGTTTTAGTTAGAATCGTTAGTGTTACTAAGTTTAAAATTATGTTCGTGGTAAACTTTAACTTCTGACAGTTTTTTTCTGTTCTACTTGTTCTTGGCGAATTTTGCATAGTGTAAAAATAGCCAAGAACATGTAATAGTTGTAGAACTATTAGTCATAGTGTAAAATGTGTGCCTGTGAAACACTACAGGCCAGCAACGTTATTCTTCTGATATTGCGAGTGTCCATGGGCGAAAGTAGTTGCTTTCTATCAGGTGACCCGTTTGTTCTTTTGCCCCCTAATTTTATAAAAAAATGTGTTATGTTCAAGGTACCTGTCCCTGCGGTACCCGATGCGATTCGGTCGGAATAAGACGCGGAAGAGGGTGACCATCAAAATAGCCTTCGTCTGGATACTGTCCACAGCGATGAGCCTGCCCCTGAGCCTTATGTACTCGAAGGTAAATATTCTTATTTATCTAATCTAATAATCTATAATTCCATAATTCCATTCTTATGTTATAAATGCGAAAGTGTGTCTGTCTGTCCGTCTGTCCGTCGGTCTGTCTGTCTGTCTGTCTGTGGTTACCTCTTCACGCCTAAGCCACTGAGCCAATTTTGCTGAAAAGTATTAAGATACATTGAGTCCCGGAAAGGACATAGGATACTTTTTATTCTGGAAAAATGTACGGTTCCCGCGAGATTAACAAGTTTTGGTGCAACTAAGTTGCGGTCCTCGTCTAGTATACAACACAATCTTTATTCAAATTATACGATCATTACTACACAACAACACAAAGTGAAACGATTTTAAACCACTTAATAAATATTCTGACGTTTTTGACTGGAGTTTATCTAATCGTCAACGATTTTGATTGGTTAAGGGCCGCGATACACTGGAATGGCAGCGGCGAGGCGAGCACTTTCACTGTCATATGATTTTAGCACTGAAAGTGCTCGCCTCGCCGCTGCTATTCTGGTGTGTCGCGGCCCTAAGTTTGGAATGTCTACCAATAAATCGTAGGGATATAATATCTAATATATATAAATCTCCTGTCACGATGTTTGTCCGCGATGGATTCCTAAACTAGTTAACCGATTTTAATGTTTTTGTTTTTTAAATGTATGCTTTTTCCAACTTGAGAGATAGGATAGCTTAGATCTTTAATTATAGTCGCAATTTTATTTTATTGCAAATTATTTGTCTATAAAGAGCGACCATTGTTTATGCGACGCGGGTCACGGGATAGCGATGGACGTTGCCATGGTGACATACTTATTTAGTCACTAATTCGATAAAATAATACGGGTGATATACCTTAGATAATATGGCTAAGAAACGTTTGCCGGGACAGCTAGTATTTTATAATTTAGGCATAATATAGGAGATCTACGTAAATTATGTATCATGTATGTGAAGCCCAATCGAGACAACTTCCATTGACTTAATATAACCCACCAAAATAAATATAATAAGCATAATGTGCATCGTCATCGTTACATGCCATATTTTTATAAACCCTTGTAATATTTTTAAGGGACCATCGCCCCAAGGCCCCATCGCAAAGGGCCTTCGCAAGTGGATATTTGCCTCAACATTTTTAAATAAATCTTCTTTCCAAACAAGGAAGTCAAAGGGAGTTATTAAAAGAAAATTTAAAAATAAATCCTTCAGTCATTTCAAAGCAGGAATAAAAACAAAATCTTTCTATAAAAATAACTTTAGAAAAAAGTATTTATTTCTGCAGTTTTCTATTTAACTGGCTGAGAAATAAGCGAGAAGGCTGTGTTTCTAAATTGTTATGATCCTTCTTTCGTGGAATAACTGCAACACATTTCTAAAATCTTGACAAAATCTAGTATCCATACTTCCATACTAATATTATAACTGCGAATGTGTGTCTGTCTGTCTGTCTGTTACCTCTTCACGCCCAAACTGTTGAACCGATTTTGCTGAAATTTGGTATGGAGATATTTTGAGTCCCGGGAAAGGACATAGGATACTTTTTGTCCCGGAATAATGTACAGTTTCTGCGCGATAAATGAGTTCTGACGCAACGTAGTTACGGTCATCATCTAGTGGTACATAGTTGGTTTCATATTAATTAAAAATATGTCCAAAATAGATATAGAATATGTCCGAAACAGATAATCGCCAAATTCCTAAAGATAACACAGTAAGAAGGTAATAAAATGAAGTAGGTAAGAGGGTTTAGAAAAGAACTGATGGGCTTATTCAATCAATAAGTTTCAAAGCCTTCTGTCATTCAGCCCACGAGCATCATCAAGTTATTGGATGAACATAACTAGGCGTGTTACTAAATCCAATTTGTGCACGACCTTATACGAAGGGCGTTCTTTGCAAAAATATTGGTCCTCACGTTTTCCCGAGTACTTGGGCGATTGGGCCCAAGGTTCTTGGGCAATTGGGCCCAAGGTTCTTGGGCAATTGGGCCCTAGGTTCTTGAGCCCAGTGGGCCCAATGACTAGATATAATTTTTTAACATTTTTTCAAGTTTTTTATTCAAATCTACAACTCCTTTGCTAGCCCTGCGGACATAAACCCGACAGTCATAATAAATAACTACTTGAGACCAATCGCTAAATGAAAAAATGTTGAAAATTTATATCTAGTCATTGGGCCCACTGGTCCCAAAAGCCTTATGCCCAATCGCCCAAGTACTCGTTTTCCTATGTATTAGAATATAAAAAAGTGCCTTAAAGATTATTACCAAGCAGAAAAACGACGCCAGTCCTCACAAAGCTTGGCTTTTAGTTAGTTTTAACCGATTATTATAATTTTCTAATAAATATTAAATATTTTCTTTATAGGTAAGAAATCCAATAAGCTGTATTTGATGAGATAGGCGACGAACAAAGGTCCCAATTCTCAGTATTCGATCTATTGTCGAACTCATTCAATAGGCCTAATACCAATAAATAATAGAGCCTATTAAATTACGGGTTAGCGGTTCATTACGTTGGTAATTTGATTAGAAGATCAAAGATAATACTAACATGTAACATTCGGATTGAATAATCTCCAACATACCGTCGCACTGGAAGAATTTAAATGATTAATTAATCATGTTCAAACTAAAGTTAATCATCCAAATGATCTTTAAATTAAAGTTGATCACCCAAACATATTCTTGCACATTACGTGAGTTTAACCGCCGCGATCATAAAGTTAATGTTGAAATCAAGACATTTAATGGTTACTTAAATGTTATGAATAATTTGACAGAAAACTTTAGTTACATATTAATTAACTAAATGTAATGTGCGGGAATATTGTTTGTGTGCAATTGTTGATCGCCAATGCAAAGCAAGTTTAAAATGTGTACAAAATAGTGTATTTTTTGTACATATTCTTATGTTGCTTTTTAATTAAAATTAAAATTTTTGTCAGAATACAAATAATTATCGCCAAAAATAAATAGCTAACTTGAGATTCCTTACATCGTACAAAATTATTTTCCTCAAAAAAGCGTAATCATGAAATATATTTTTAAAAACCTTACTTGTTAGTTGTTATTTATTTATATTCCTTGACGAGACCTTCATTGTTACTTATTTATATTCCTTAACGAGGATACGATTTCTTATTTATAAAGCAACTAGTCGTTTACTTGTTGACGTCAATAGCTTATTTTTAACTACTCTATTTCATTTCAAGGTGGTTTGAATTATTTAACAAGGTGTCTTTAAAATAACCCCTTTATGTAAAGTAGGTATAGATACATTTCAATTTATTGATTGCAACGTGTTATCGATTTTTCAAACATTTGATTTTGTAATGATAACAGTTCTTCAGTGCAATAGATTTTAATTTAAACAAAAGATATTTAATGCCGGTTTGTCGATTAAGGGCTGATTTTTCAATCGTCAGATACATTTTATCACTGGAATTTTGGCGTTTTGACAGATTTTATATGAAAAAATGTCAGTATCATAATTCATAATACATATTATTAAACTATTCTTTAGGTAAAAGTTATCCGAGGATTGAAAAATCGGCCCCAGGTTTGCTTTTTGCTATTGCATAGCTTTTATCGCAGGCTTTGAGCGCGGCGATCGAATAAGAAATTCCGTAACGGAAATAAACCTAACACCCCCTTTTCGCCCCCAATCCGACCGGCACAGGCGTGGCGGTGCGGCGTTGAAAGCCGTGCATCGTCTAACGTCGTTTCATTTCGGCAAATTTCGGCACGGTGTTTGTGTGCGTGCGACTAGACGTATGCGTTTAAACTAGCTATTGCTATGCAATATCTTTACCGCGGCAGTCCCCGAGTGCCACAAGTATATTTTATTTTACTAAAGAACCTGAGACGGCGCGGTGGGAAGAAAAAGCATAACGATCAGCGATTTCCAAAATAGAAAGAGTCAGAAAGGAGACGGCATATTAGAGTTGAGAACTAATGGTAAATTTTTATATGTACTGAGTACTCTAAAATATTATAACACGCCTCACGACTCCGTGGTCCAGTGGTTAAGAGAGTAGCTCTTGACTCGGAGGTCGTGGGTTCGATTGCCGCGTTGGAAACATGTTATTTCCAAGTTTGGTTAGGACAATACAGGCTGATCACCTGATTGTCTGACAAGTAAGATGATCCATGCGTCGGATGGGCATGTAAACAGTCGGTCTTGCGCCTGATCTCTCGCCAGTCGTGTCAGTCTTCAGTCCACTGGGTTATGAGAGTAAAAGGAATAGAGAGTGCTCTTGTATATTGCGCACACACTTGGGCACTATAAAATTACTGTGTAACTGACCTGGTTTTCAATAAAGCCGGCCACCGTCACCGAAACCGGTGTGGGAGTTATTAATATAACACCTGCTGTCTTAGTAAATCTTTCCTTCCAATAACATCTTTTATATAAAATTCTCGTGTCACAATGTTAGTCCACGAGCTCCTCCTAAACGGCTTTACTGATTTTTACCAAATTTTATATGCATATTCAGTAGGTCTGAGAATCGGCTACTGGGTACTTTATATATTGATAAGTGCATTTGTTGAATAAATAATAGTAAATTATTACAATCTGAGACTGACGGCGACCATTAAGTTTGTGCGACGGGATAGCGATCGACGTTGCCATGGCGACATACTTAAATAAGTCACTTCAATAAAATAATATGGTCGAAATACTTTATATTATGGCAAAGCAACGTTTTCCGGGACAGCTAGTTATAATATAATATTTTATCGTATCAAACGACTTTCATCTAGTAAATCCATTAAGTTTTCACTTTTAGTTTTTAATAATCTCACTCGAAAGTCGGAAAATTCATCTACCTTTTTTTTACTACCGTGTCCATTTTAAAGGTCCCAAGTATTGTCTGTATCCAGACATACTTTACGACATTGTTAAACTTTATCTTACTAAAATCTGTCGCTAAGAAAACTTAAAAATACTGCTCTGATTCTTGGACTATCAAAGAAATCGATTTATCGTCACGTGCAAGACCTACGTTATTTGGTCGCATTCAAGTTAGTCGTGATCTGTTATGAGTCCAAGCTAGACATAAGCCGACAACATTACATAGGTCCCCATCTGCCTTTTAAAGTGACGCCGCGTTAAAGTAAAAAGCCTTGTTGAATATGTTTATGATAGGCCGGCCTCTCATAGAAAACAAGCAATTGAACAGCAAAAAATGGAAAGGGCGTAACGACAAAATGGTTTTTGTCTACTAGAAAAGCATTAACTGTTTATAATTCACCTACGTATTCACTGACTATGACAAAACTGAGAAGCGTATTAATAATAATATAATTATATGTAAAGTATATAATAGCTGATCCGGTAAACGTTGTTTTGCCACTTGCTGATAATATTGACCAAATAAATTGTCTAACGTCCCAATGCTCAAAACTTATACAAACCTCTTGAGGCCTGTTTTACCACTTCCTGATAAGTTCCGCATAGGCTATCCACAACTTATCTGACAGATATAATATCGAGTATCTGTCCGGTACTTATAGGAAACTAGCGAAGCAGCCCCTTAGCCTTCAATATTTGTTCCAGGACAAGCAGTCAGTGCTGATCGGGGGCTCCTGCCAGATCCCCGACCCGCTGTACAAGGCGATCGGCTCCGTGATCTCCTTCTACATCCCCCTGGGTGTGATGCTGCTGACGTACGCGCTGACGGTCCAGCTGCTGGCGCGGCAGAGGAAGGGCCTCGGTCAGGGATGGGCGGCTGGTTGGCTCGGTGGGGTTCCTATCGGTATTATGGTCTTCCTAGATATCTTTCTGATCTCTTGCATGTCACCGAAATACCATACTATACACACTACTGGTTTCTATGTATTTCTATTTTCATAGAAATACATTTTTCCCATTTTACATTTTTGATTACTTAATGTATTATAGGGTATTTCTACCCTGCGCATCTAGCGAAACTTTCATAGAAATACATAGAAACAGTAGTGTCGCGACGACACGTCGTCTGCCGCTTCATGTCGCCCGCTGCCAACCGGCACCTTAAGGGTGAAGGCAAACGAGCGTAATTTGTGAGTTGTGAGTCGCAGAATTTTGGCTGGCAGAAATCAGAATTTCTGATTTCTGCCAGCCGTATACTGTAGAAAACTAAATACGTGCATTACGTTTTGTATAAAACTAAATGCAGCAGACTGCATTTAGTTTCATACAAAAGTCCTGTTTGATTCACTCGAGCGTATTTTTGTGAGTCGTGATTTGTATGAAAATATATTTACGCGACCGAAATTCTGCGATTCACAACTCATAAATTACCAATAATACGCTCGTTTGGCTTCACCCTTATATACTCAGTCTAGACGTAGTTTTTACAGTATTCTCCAATTGCCATTCCATGTTACCAGTTTAAAAAGATTTCTCACAAATCAGCAGCTTACTTTAAATTTAAACGAACTTTCAGAAGGGACTGGAAATAGCTCTTTCCATAAGTAGATTTTATGAGCATCATAGGGGACGGTATTACTATAAGCAAAATAATGGGCATAGATCCATATGGGTCACAGATGGTTCAACTATGACCTTGTTCAGGACAACCTTTAGACCCGACAATAGAAGCGAAATGTATAAAAGCGATCCGACTTATAGTTATCATACACCGATTCGACGCCAGCCCAACAGTATGGTATTGAATTCTCAGCTTTATGTACTGCGATATAGAAGGTAATTCAACTTTTTACTTTTTACCAAATTTTATATGCATATTCAGTAGGTCTGAGAATCGGCTACTGGGTACTTTATATATTGATAAGTGCATTTGTTGAATAAATAATAGTAAATTAATACAACCTGAGACTGACTGCGACCATTGTTTGTGCGACGGGATAGCGATCGACGTTGCCATGGTGACATACTTATTAGTTATTTAGTCACTTCAATAAAATAATATGGGCGAAATAATTTATATTATGGCAAAGCAACGTTTGCCGGGACAGCTAGTACAGTATATAATATAGAGAGTCCTGACCGCCGCGGTGTACAGACGGATGCAATGCTTCCAATGCAGCGGGTTATTTTAATTTTTACCCTATACATAAGAAAAAAATGTATTTGTTTTTTAATGTAATTTATTTGTTGAATAAATAATAGTAAATTATTACAAGCTGAGACTGACGGCGACCATTAAGTTTGTGCGACGGGATAGCGATCGACGTTGCCATGGCGACATACTTAAATACTACTACTAGAAAAGCTTTAACTGTTTATAATTAACCTTTAGACCCGACAATAGAAGCGAAATGTATAAAAGCGATCCGACTTATAGTTATCATACACCGATTCGACGCCAGCCCAACAGTATGGTATTGAATTCTCAGCTTTATGTACTGCGATATAGAAGGTAATTTAACTTACGAACAACTAGAGCCAACTGGCTGTCCACGTGGTATGAGTCGACTTATGTCCGAACAATACTGTGCCATTGACTTCTCACTCATTATGTACTATCAGAGAAGTTGATTTCTAGGCAGATGGGGGACCTAGCAATGGAAATGGAATGGAAATCCAGCCGACAGATGACAATTAACAAAATTGACATAATCCGACGAAATGACTTTGGTCTGTCTAATGCCTAGGAATCAATTTTATCGATGGTACTGTGTACCTTATAGCCTAGGGTCATGAAGTGGTATTTTATGTGATTTTTTGTTGGTGACGTTCCGGTGACGGTGGCAATAGACTAACGGCCTTACGGATAGTATTAAATTAAGTGACGACATGTCCTTGTCAAGTTCCCCAGTGGTGATAGTGACAAAATATATGGAGGACTTCTAATTCCAATTAGTATTTTAATGCCTATACGCGGCCCTAAGGAATATAGAAACGCCTTTGTAACCTAATGGTTTATTAAACGAGACTGGACTCGGAGGTCGTGGGTTCAATTTCCATATTAAAAATAATATTATGTTATTTTTGAGGTTGAATAGGACAATGCAGGCTGATCGCCCGAATGGCTAAAAAGAAATATAATAAATACGTCAGATGGTCATGTAAAAAGTCGACACTGCACCTGATCTCTCACGTATGTGAAGCTAGGATGACAAATTTTGACGTAAAGGTAGTATTCGCATTTATTACAAATTTTGAAAAGCAGCTTCGTAGTTTTTGCACCAAAATAACACTCAATTAGCACTTAATTAATAATGCAAATTATTTTGCTAACTTTATAATGCTAGCTTTGCATACGTTGGTCTCTCGCCAGACGTGTCGGTCTATCCTACAGGCTTATAGTCTGCAGGGTTACAGTTACAGTCACAGGCCATTTCAGCCTACTAGGTAAATTTAATTTTGATTAATTATTTATATAAGTTTTTATTATTCGTAGTATGTATGTGTTTTAAAGAATATAAAGTAATATTAAATAACAGTCACTAAAACCGGCGTGGAAGACATTATCATTACGAATATCATTTCAAGCTTCAAATATAATTTAAAAAATGTCCTCACTCCTCATTAGTCGCTAAATCTGGCTCATCTCAGCGCTTACCATTACCAGCCATCAGTTAAATTTCTCTCAAACCAATTAAGTGATCGCGTTACATACATTTTTGAATACAAGTTCTGTTTGTGAACTTTGCTTACCTATTGTTATTCGTTATTTTCTATAAGGGCGCTTTTCCTGTCATGTGTGTTAAGGTCATAATATACTAATCATGGCTCACAAAATTAGGCTCCTGTTAATGAAGTAGGAATTTTCTATGAAACTGAATGCAGCAGAATTTCTGCCAGCCGAAATTCTGCATCTCACGACTCACAAAATTACGCTCGTTTGGCTTAGGGTTATGCTTAAAGTCTATTTACTAATTGACATTTATCCATACTTCCATCCATATACTCCCATACAAATATTATAAATGTGTCTGCCTGTCTGTTACCTCTTCACGCCCAAACCTCTCAATCGATTTTGCTGAAATTTGGTATGGAGATACTTTGAGTCCCGGGAAAGGACTTATCCCTGAAAAATGTACGGTTCCCGCGTGATAAATGAATTTCGGCTTACTTTCGAGCTGCGGGCGGCATCTAGTTTAAACATAAAGCTTTTCACAAAACTTCAATTGTTATGAAACAAAATGCAATATTTTAGTATGTTACGAAAATATTTTGAAACGAAAATCCCCACGTTAGCTGTAATATTTTTTGTAAAACTGTGTCGTTAACAAAACCACCAAAGCCGAAAAACAAACCGAGCATTGTGTGCAGGTTGGGAAACTGTGTTTCATAATGTATGCACATTTATATTTTTTGAAACTGGAACATGATAAACGTGAATATTCAGCTTCAGGTTGAAAACTAAGAGAGATTTACTGAAAAAAAATCGTGTTTGGGAATCTATTGCAGTACATAACTATTGCAGAGTTATTGACTTACTTAGGTTATGTGAGGCAGTTGGCAAAAGCCAGCGACACCTAGACTTTCGCCATTTAAAAGAAGAAAAAACTTACTGTAAATTGTAGAGTTGCACACTATAGAGGTCAGAACGACCTTTTGGTTTAGGGTTACTTTAGAAGGTATCAAGTTGTGAAAGTCTACCTAAACTTCATTTATTCACAAAGCTTAGTATAAGTATGGTCACCTGAAGTGTTTCCAAGAATTTATTTTTATTCTAAAGACACAGATAAAATTAGTCATTTAAAAAACAGTAAAATGCGTTCGTCGTACGTCGTTTTTTACGCTTGTAAAAATTTTCTGAAGGTTTTGTATAGTTTTCCAATCCAAAAAGTTTTAGTATAACTTTTCGTTTAGTTTTCGTTTGGAAATTTTCAAGCGATGCTAAAAAAACCCGCTGAAGCTATCGTCTAAAAAGTCTGTCTTTGCTTAGAAATAGAAGAATTTATTGTTTGACCGAAATCTCTATTTTCATATTTTATTTTTATACAAGGCTGATAGATAAAAAAAATAGAATTGCACATACTGTATCAGGGCGAGCGAAGCGAGCCTGTATATCCCACAACCTGACCACTTTTGTGGTTTACTTTAGTCTTTACGGAAAAATTATCACGCCTATTGATTTGTGCTTTTTATTTATACGAAGATGACGTGTTATCATCGGTCAGTCAAGATTTGGTTACTATCTTATATGACGGAGTCAGGGATGGCGGATCCGTATTCTCGTCGTGATCGACAGCAGGAAAATCAGGATTCATTTTGAAAATACCAAACTCCAACACTTGTTTTAACACTGATTTATTATTTGGTGCACAAATTACTTAATTTAATTTAAAATATGCGAACCGACAGTTTCGGAGCAAAGTAGTGTTCACTTCTCGACGGTCACGATAATTCTGCTCAACAAAATGAGAAGTCTCACCACTCCCACTCCGACTCTGTCCACATGGCGCCACCACCACAAGATGTGACGTCACGGTGCTCGCTTAAACTAACTTCCTTCCGGTAAATATTAAAATTAATTTAATTTACATCCGGAACTCAAATCAAATAATAATTAACATCCGGTAAAAATTAATTAAAAATTCCTTCCGGTTCTTAAGAAAATAAATCTAAAGACTAAAGAAAAGAAATAATCTACGACACGGCCAGCCTGACGAGTCACACGTCCTCGTGATTATCTGAAAAGAAACAAAGAACTATCTGGAGTTAATGTAGGACATGAAACCTCGGCCAGCCTGACCGAGTTTAACAATTGTTATGCCATGAGTTCATCAAAGAAAGGTGCCTTTTTTACTAGAAATTTACAACTTTAACTTAGTTTTATTACAACTTAACTCATTCCAATTTGTGTTTAGCATTAATAAGATCACATATTAAGGCCCGACATCTTTATACAATAATACCAACTATCCATAATATCGAGTCCACGACTCTTTAACGATAGTTTCTATAGAAACCAAGGTCTTTCACTATACCGTTTGCTGCCCATCGCCCCCTGAATGACTCACAAGTGAATCACAGTTACGACTACAGACAAACAAGTAAGTATGACCATGTAGCCAGAATATGTGTCTAACTCTGTAATGAAACACTCGCCTCGACATCTCCGGTATCGGGCACATCATTGTCACTTAGATCGGAATCAATAGGAACACTAAATAAAGGCATCTTTCTGAGACGATCATGTGCATACTTCTATTTCCAGTTAAGGATTTTAAGAGATAACGATCATTATCTAACACTTCAACAACTTTAAAAGGCCCTTTATACTTTGGATCTAACTTAGTCTGATTTCTCTCTTCATTTTGAAGTAAGACTAAATCTCCTACCTTAAATTTAATAAGCTTTGCTTTATTTTTATCGAACCTAGCTTTATCATGACTAGCTGATTTTAAAATATTTGCTACCGCATGCTCTCTCACTTCGGCAATGTTAACTTCAGTTTCAGTTTCGTCATACGTTAACAGATTTAGAGGTCTAGCTACGCGACCTATTAGAAGCTCTAGGGCACTCGCTCCTGCGACACGGTGGACAGTACAATTTAAAGCCAACTGTACTTCCTCTAAAGCCTCTTGCCACGATCTATTTGAAGATTCAACGCACGATAACAAGCCTTTCAAAGTACTCATCACCCGCTCTACCTGTCCATTAGCACGACTCGAGCCTGTAGCTATTAAATGTAAAGACATTTTATGGGTTTCGCAAAAATCTTTAAAATCTTTACTGGCAAAACATCGTCCCTGGTCTGCAATGATACGAGTGGGGGCTCCGAATAGAGATATACTAGACTTGAGAGATTTTATTACACTAGCAGTATCAATTCTTATTGTGTGGTAAAGTAGGACGAATTTAGTGAAAGCATCAATTAACACAACGACGTATTCTTTAAGATCGTTTTTACCACTAAGTTTTCCGGTAATATCGACATGAACCGTATGCCATGGTACATTGATTTTTGGAATAGGGTGGAGTTCAGCTTGAATTCGACCCGAGTGCGATTTTGATATTTTGCATGTAATACAGTTGTCAACAAACTTACGTACATACTTGGCCATATGTTCAAACCAATAGTGCTCATATACCTTTTCCAAGGTCTTTTCCCAACCGAGGTGCATGATAGATTCGTGGACGTTATTTATTACGGACCAACGAAATGCGCGCGGGACAATAGGAAGACAACGCGTGCGATTATTTCTTTGTACCTTGCGATATAAAATACCTGAGCGAATCTCGTAAGTTTTTGAAACATCTGTAGGTATACTATGATTTTTAAGGTTGGTGACAATCGACTGTATTTCTTGATCATTTAATTGTTCAGCTAATAACCAATTATCAGACAAAGAAGCAAGATCGACACGTTTTTGCGTCACTTTTTCAAAAATTTTGGTAGAGTCAGGTACCTGTTCTATAGGGTTTCGGGAAAGAAAATCGACATGGGCCATACGGCGACCCTCGCGGTATAAAATTTGGAAGTCGAAGGCCTGAAGGAAAGCCCACCAGCGGTGAACCCGGGGTGTAATATCGATTTTATTTTTGGAAGCTTTTAACGAATTGCAATCAGTGACAACACTAAAATTAATTCCTTGCAAATAATGACGAAAGTGCTTTACAGCATTCACTACAGCCAGAGTCTCCAACTCGTAAGAGTGGTATTTAGATTCGGCCTTTGAAGTGCGTTTACTGAAATATTCTACCACATGAAGCCTGTCGTCAACTTTTTGGAAAAGAATAGCACCGTAACCGTCAGCACTCGCATCAGTATGCAATTCAACGGGGAGATTTTGATTAAAAATTATCAATACAGGCTTCGTTGTTAAAATTGAAATGATTTTCTGTCTAATACATTCGTGCTCCGGTTTCCAATCAAATCGTTTATTAGAAGTTAATAAAAACAATGGAGTCATAATTTTGGAAAAATCTTTAACAAATTTACGAAAATATGAAGCAAGTCCTATAAACTGTCTAAGTTGGTGGACATTAACAGGAGGAGGAAGTTTAGTTAAAGCTTCAATTTTTCTAGGGTTCGGTCTTAGTTCACCAGCTGTTATCTCATAGCCTAAAAATTCTACGCGGCGCTTCATAAAGGAGCATTTAGAAATGTTCAGTGAGAACCCAGATTTTGTGAGAGCTAATAATACCTCACGAAGTCTATCGATGCCTTGGTCTTCAGACACAGAAGGTATTAAAATGTCATCAATATAAAGCACTACATACGAATGGAGTAATTCACCTAAGGCGTTACTAACAGCTCTTTGGAAAACGCTTGGAGCGTTTCGAAGACCAAACGGCATGGCGAGGTATTCGAACTGCCCGTCTGGTGTTATAAAGGCTGTACGTTCAATGCTAGCAGGCTCGATTTTAATTTGGTTGAAGCCACTAGCGCAATCTAGACAGGTGTAGAAGGATGCCCCCGATAGCCTAGCAATTTGATCACCTATAAGGGGAAGCGGAAACCTATCGGGCACTGTGTTTGAATTTAATTCGCGATAGTCTATAACCATACGATCGGTACCGTCTCGTTTCTTCACTAGAAGAATAGGGCTCGCGAATGGGGAGTGGCTTGGACGAATAATATTGGCTTCAAGAAGTTCCTTTAATTTAGAACGTACTACTTCTTTTTCACTCTGGCTAAGTCTATAGGGTCGACGATAAACGGTTTTATTTGGATCTTTAAGTGTGATCTTAAGTTCACTAGATGTAACTCGGGTTTTTGGCAAACCATTAATAAAAGCGTAAGAGAATTCAGATAGCAAAGAAATCAACTTGCTTTTATTTTCAATATCACTATCGATGTCATCAAAATTTGCATAAGTATTGCTTACTTGTTTACAAAAATTAACCGACTTTGGCTTCGTAATAGTAAGAGAAGAACTAGTTAAACGGAGTTGAAAACCTAATTTTAATATTTCGCGGCCAATCATGATGTCATACTTTAAAGAAAAGTCCGGTAAAACATGAAATAAAATTTGCAAAGAGTGACCATTAATAATTACGTCGCATAAAATCTGTTCTCTACATTCTGTAAACGAATTACCTATCCCTTTTATACACACCGGCACGTAGGAACGCGTACCCATTAATTTTTTAGCAACACATTGCTTAACGAGAGAGCATTCGGCACCAGAATCAAAATAAAAATCATACGACTGACCTGACTGTTCTAATTGTCCAACTACACTTGACACTTCACAACTATCCACGCGCTGCTGGACCGTCGGATGAGCTACGCCTGCTCTGCTACTCGACATGGGAAGCTCACTCGGCTTGTTGGTAACGCCACGGCGACATTTCGATGCGATGTGTCCGTTTTCACCGCAGCGGTAGCAGATTACTTGCGTTTCTTTGTTGATTGCCGTCTGTGTCTGTACTGCTGACCCGATATTCGAGGCAGTCTTGCGGATTCCAGAACGACAGTTGACTGCTTTATGACCCAGCTTACCGCAATTATGGCATTTGAATTGGGTACTGGGTTCCATCTTCAAACGTTTTGCATCTGATGTGTTTTCAGGGCCCAGTCGCCGTTTCAAAGTCGAACACGCCTTCACCTCCTGCAATAACTTGTTGCGAGTTTTGATTTCCGTAGTAAACGCCAAACGATAAACACGAGGATCATACTGGGCAATGTGGGCCAAAACATATGACGTCACTATTTCTTCAATGTCCAGATTTTTCCATCTCGTTGTTAATGACGTCATAAGTTGACTAGCGTATGCAGCAAGACATTCGTTTTCTTTTGGCCGGCCGCTGTTTAAATTGATAAGCGTTGCCGCTAACGTCTCTGATAATTCGTACCGAGCTTGAAATAGCTCACGAAAATGTTGCCAAGTCATACCTGCATGTGAAATTTGTGATAGCCATGTTGAAGCGCTGCCCTTCAGGGCTTTACTCAGCGCTATAACCAGGGATGAACCTTGTGGAGGTTGGTCACCAAAACAGATTTCAGCCGTGTTACACCAAGCCTGTACGTCCACATCTGGTTGGTCCGGGTCGATTTCTGGAAGGATAATCACAGGGGTCGTCGGCGATTTGATGGCTTCAATAAGTAGCATCATGTTTTTCTGCTGCACTTCGAAGAGGGCGCGCCACTGGGTATCAGATCCCGCTTCTGATGACGGAGTCAGGGATGGCGGATCCGTATTCTCGTCGTGATCGACAGCAGGAAAATCAGGATTCATTTTGAAAATACCAAACTCCAACACTTGTTTTAACACTGATTTATTATTTGGTGCACAAATTACTTAATTTAATTTAAAATATGCGAACCGACAGTTTCGGAGCAAAGTAGTGTTCACTTCTCGACGGTCACGATAATTCTGCTCAACAAAATGAGAAGTCTCACCACTCCCACTCCGACTCTGTCCACATGGCGCCACCACCACAAGATGTGACGTCACGGTGCTCGCTTAAACTAACTTCCTTCCGGTAAATATTAAAATTAATTTAATTTACATCCGGAACTCAAATCAAATAATAATTAACATCCGGTAAAAATTAATTAAAAATTCCTTCCGGTTCTTAAGAAAATAAATCTAAAGACTAAAGAAAAGAAATAATCTACGACATATATATAAAATTCTCGTGTCACAATGTAAGTCCACGAACTCCTTCGAAACGGTTTTACTGATTTTTACCAAATTTTATATGCATATTCAGTAGGTCTGAGAATCGGCATACTGGGTACTTTATATATTGATAAGTGCATTTGTTGAATTAATAATAGTAAATTATTACAACCTGAGACTGACGACGACCATTGTTTGTGCGACGAGATAGCGATCGACGTTGCCATGGCGACATACTTATTTAGTCACTTCAATAAAATAATATGGGCGAAATACTTTATATTATGGTAAAGCTACGTTTGCCGGGACAGCTATTTAAAATATGAAAAAGCCACCTTGCCTAAAGATGGTAACAAACCACGCAGAAAAACGACGAGACCGCTCACAAAGCTCGGTTTTTAGTTAGTTAATACTACTTACAACATTTTCTTTTGAATTAAAATTGTAAGCTATCATAATATTATAATCAACCTTGCTTACCATACCTTTCTATTACAAGCAGCTATTGTATACAACAAAACACCCGCCAAAACTAATTATTATAAACGTTTATTAAACTACAGGTCAAAATAATTGTTTACTCGCTGCCTTGAGCCGAAGACTGTTATTACGAGCTGCCACTTCACTATAAACTCTATTAAACTGTAATAAAGCACAAATTGCGTTGCTTTTAAAGTATTATGCCGCAAAATTAAATTGATATTTCCTATAAGGCCTTCGGTAAAGCAATCCATTAGAAGCTTCTGTATTTGTCTTGTCACTATCATTGAGTTTTCTATCATCGAGGAATTGAGAAATATATCGTTTTAGATCAATTTTATTGACTAGATGACGCCCGCAACTCCGTTGCGTCAAAATGCGTTTATCGCACGGGAACCGTACATTTTTGGGATAAAAAGTATGTATTTACTTGAATAAAAAGTATGTCCTTTCCTCCGGAAAGATACTTTCGAGTCCCGACTCAAAGTATTTTCATACCAAACAGCAAAATCGGTTCAGTGGTTTGGGCGTGAAAAGGCAACACATGCAGAGACAGGCAGAAAGATAGAGACACTTTCACATTTATTATATTAATTATGGGCTTATTTTTACTAATATTTTAACAAGAACAATATGTTTCAATTTTTGTATCCTTGTGCATAGGTCAGCTAGCTTGTTTCTAGTTACGTCGTTTTTACAAAGATGGATTAATCAACGTACCGTGCCACGTTACGACATCGTTCCACGTTGACGACGTCGTGACGTGGTGATGTGGACAGGCCCTTACATATTAATGTTCACAGAACGCCGGTGCACCTGGAAGCGGTTCCTCAGCCCCCGAGGCGGGACCCCGCAGCACTCCGCCGCCTCCACGGAGACCGAACTACCCATAGACACCAGGGATTTGTGGATACAGGACTCCAGGTAATTATATTTGTATAGTGTACATAAATATCTTCTTGAGTGTCAAGGTGCTCCCTCACCGGGACCATTCGCTTGTAGAGATAAACTACGATAACATGGCGCGCCCCTCCAAAATTCAAAACGATTGAAGTGCGTTGTCAAAACGTTTGAAGTGCGTTGTCTAGTTATGATTAGTTGACCAATAAATAAGTGACATTAAGTGAAACATTACGAGTACTGGACACTGGTTGATTGGTTGAATTACTTACTACATACAAACTCTACTTTCTTAAGGATGTGACTACACACATTGAAACAGTAATTTGGAGGGGCGCGCCATGTTATCGTAGTTTATCTCTAATGTAACGTTACAGAGTCGAGAATAACATCAGTGAGAAAGGAAAGCCGAGCATTACAATGCGCACCTTTTAATGATACAGTGCGTAACATCTTGATTCAACTTGTCTGTCATTAATCATTATGGAATCGACTAGCTATATAATGCTCAAAGTCAAATCTGTAATGTTAATTACACGTGAATGCTCGCAATGAGGGAGCACCTTAACAGAGGAAATATACTGATATTTCCTCCGATTTCTAAAATGCCCACTTTGAGTGTTTCAAATTATTATCTTTCATGGTCTGTTTCATTTTGAAGACAATACCATGAAGGAGTAAGCATAAATTTTGTCAGTTTTCTATCTAAGGGATCTATAGCTTTGTTTACACCGTGCCTTTTTTTGTTCGTCAAGGGCATGCGTGAAATGCCCGCGACGCATGCCCTCTGACCGTATCCAAAAAACTAAAATGACAATGTTTGCGTTGCGTTCGTTGACGCATTCAATTATTCAATGCATCAAAACGAAAGTTGAATGAAAGAAGATGACGAAAATAGAAGGCGAAAGCGCATAGTGTTGACATACGAGTAGCTTATCAGACACAAGTTCAAGCGGTAAGTTTTGCGTACTTTGTGTTGTATTACGTTACATAAACATACTCACACAGAAAGCATTCTGACCGCGTTAGTTAAATGGATTTAAAAGATTTGCTAGACGTTTCACGCAACTGAAATCTGTCAAATCCATATAAATATAGAAAAGCATCGACGCGTCGCGTTGCGGTCTGTATCAACCCTAAGGGCGCATTTTCATTAGTCGTTAACTCGTGCGGTATACAGCATACGGGGAGTCTATGACAACTAATGGTGCATTTTGATTGGTCGTGGCATGCATTTCAGAAATCTCCCGCACCCCGCATGCGGGCCCTATCGACTAGTAAAAATGCGCCATTAGTCTGTTTACACACACGCAACCGCTGCGACGGTCATTCACATTTTGTTTGTGTCACATGACAAATTGTCTAATCACAGGCGATAAAGAACCTATTCAGGTTAATAGTTAATAGGTAATAGTTAATAGTAGTTGTAAATAGTTGTAAATATATTTACTTAAATATTCCCCTCATTACTCCCCCAACAAAACTAGCTTATGACTTATATTATGGACTAGTAGGGCCGACACACACCGGAATGGCAGCGGGGAGGCGAGCACTTTCAGTGTCATATGATTTTAAACTTTATCTTCATTATTGTAATACATATGTATCGCTTGAAAAATCGCCGCCGGCTGCGCGAGCAGCCGCGGGCGGCCGTAGACTTCTCAAGCGATACTATGTATTACAATAATGAAGATAAAGTTTAAAATCATAATATGTCACTGAAATGGCTCGCCTCGCCGCTGCCATTTCAGTGTAGCGCGGCCCTTATAAATTATAATTTCATTATTTATTAAATTATACTTCTGTGTATAAAGGGCAACGAAAATTATGTTTCCCGGACTGCGGCTAAATAGCTAGATCGGGCCCTGCCTATACCAAATAGTGGAGATATATGCGAAATTGGATTCGTGCACGACACCCCCAACCTGGGCTTTGGCGGGTAAACCGACATGAACCAATTAGACATAATCCATTAGATTTCGGCACACGTGTGCTACTCTTAAGGTGGCTTTCCGATCCTCGCCGCGAGCGACCACGACCGACAATTCAAATAAAATTTATATAAAGCCGGGTCCAGATGACTGCAACGTGTAATGTAAGATTACGTGTGATTTTGCGTCAACAGTGTGGACGGCACACGAACTCAAAGCGAATTGTCCAAACGAGCCTTTGTGCTCGCGTGAAAACCGACAGCCGATGGATAAACCCCGAGCGTTACATGCAATGCTCGTAGTGCCGTCCACACGTAGAATTCGTGTTACATTACACGGTGAATTACATAACACGATACACTTGTCTGGACCCGGCTAGACTCATGCTATATTACAGGTAATATTAATTCACCACTACAAAGCAGGGCAGAGTAGAGAAAACTAAGGAGTACCTCGACTTCAAAGAAACGGGAGAATATACGCGAGTTGAGCGCGATTGTCACTTTCAACACGTTTCACAACGCTTAGTAACACATTAGTACTGTGCGCGCTGGCCGATATGACATCCAACGTATTTTCGAGATCTCTTCTGAGTCAGCCTACTCGGTTCTCTTTACTCTGGCAGTGATGGCATGGGTCGCTAGACCAATTTCGGTAGAAAATGAAACTTATTTTTAGATCATAAAGTTGCATTTTAATAGAATTTTTGTCGGTCGCTATCGCTTGCCGCGTGGGTCGGAACGGTACCTTACATACACTTTCTTGTAACACAATAAAAACAATTTGCTAATGGTCTTGACTTCTTCAGGAATTGACTTAATTACGCAAGTAATAAGCGGTTATTTTATTAACATATGCAATTATAATTCGCATTCGTCTAGTCGCTCGAATACAAACACCTTGCCGAAGCCTGACAACGCTGTGCCGGTCGGAATGGGGTGTGTTAGGTTTTTTCGTTACGGAATTTCATTATTCTGTCGCGACGCTTAAAGCTATGCAAAAGCTTAAAAAATTGTATGAACTTTTATATGAAATAGAAGATAATAATAATAATGTTTTGAAAAAAAGTAAGCTATGTTACTGTTCTATTTTTATGTTCCTTATCGACGACGACAGTACTTATTTGCTCCCGGCAATATGAAAACTGACACCTGTCGATAACTATTAGGGAAGCTGTAGCAAAAAACTATGCTGTATTAGAAATTTCACGTAATATCACGTAGTATGATTTTGTGAAAATCATAAAAAGTCATTTTGTATCTTTCGACCATAATAATATGAAGGCTAATATTGAATATTTACCTAATCAAAAATATCACACAAATTTTGCAAAGAACAAACTACATTACTGAAATTCAAACGTCATTTGAATTTGTTCAACTTTTTAATGTGCATCTCGAAACTTCTCAACAAAATTAAAGCAATGAAATGGTGCTTAAATTCCGCATCCCTAATTTTATATTTTAAGTTTCATCAAAATTCGCTTAGTGTATGAACATGTTTCATTAATTATAAATACAATGAAAATGCATGAAAGTACATTATTATTCTGAATACATAATATTATAAACCTGCTTTTTAATTTTAGATGCGCGCTTGAATTTCGTATTCAAATAATTTGTAGTTTATTGTAGATGTAATAATATTATGATATTTGTAGCATACTTTATAGATTGCTTTTTGTTTTATATATTAAAACATTAAAGCTTAAATAAAAAAAACAATCGAATGTGGCTTTTTTTATTTAAAAGCTTTCAAAAATATGTAATACTATACATAATATATAATAAACGTGTGTGTGCTTTTAGAACTTTTATAATATTATGTTTTTGGTTTTTAGATGATGTTTAATACTTATCTACCAAACACTTTGTTAATCTTTAATTCTTCCCGTATAAAAATCAAAACTATTATTTAAAATATATCAGTGTAGACAGAATACAATTTTGTAAATAACAAAGAAGAAGAAATGAGAGGAAGGTTTAGGACAAAAGGACTTTTTAGTCACTATAATATGGGCCTGTATTCACATTGATTAGTACGAGTGCAAGTGATTAGTGCAGGTGACTAGTGATAAGGAGGAAATAAAAGACTTGCACCAATCAGTCCCTGTCCACACTCGCTTACTCCTGATTACTAATCACCTGCACTTATTACTAATCAAAGGGAATACAGGCATTAACATCTAGCTATTAACTAATGAACATGTAATTTCCTTGAAATAAAATAATATTATAATAAAATAAAATAATATTGAAATAAAATATATATTATACAGGGTGTAACAAAAATAAGTGATAATACTTTAGGGTGTGTACGTGTTCCTTGTAGAGTGTTCACTGTGAATAAGTAGCAGCGCTGAAAGACCAAAATTTTTTAAACTTTTGTATGGGGAAACTCGTGACGCTCGAGCCCTTGCCCATACAAATGTGAAAAAAAAATTGTCTTTCAGCGCTGCTACTTTCACAGTGAACTCTCTACAAGGCACACGTATACATGCTAAAGTATTATCACTCATTTTTGTTACACACTGTATATTCTTTGCCGTGTCTAGATGTTTCTATGTCTCGTTTTTACAGCGTGTTCTCGTGTGTATAGGTACAATGTATTATAAAGTCAAATTATTATGCGCCGTAAAGTTTATGGCGCTAATTTTGCCGTTAATAGCCTTTAACGTTTTATAATGGCAGTATACCGTATCTGTCGCAAGATAGTATTCTATTAAGTAAAAAGCAAAACCGAGTAAACTAAAATACTATCGATATTAAAAATAGGAAAAAAAAACTTTTTTTAAGTAGGTACTTAAGTTGTGTTTTTTTCGTTAACGCGGCGGTTAATAAAGAAAAGCTTGTTTTTTTAGGGTTCCGTATATTGATTTTCTTTTAATGGTTTCTTACAATAATTATTATTGTACCATCGAAGAAATTGATTCATAGGCAAATAGCAGACTTGGTTTTTGATTGAGTTGTGTCAATTCAACGTTTAAGGGTCAATTCAAACCGCAACGCAACGCGAATCATTAATTCTGAAGTAGGTACTGAATTAACAGATTTTTTGAGCGTGAGACGTCTTGCAAATCTGACAAATCCATATTTTAGAAATGCTACGTGCCGCGTTGCGGTCTGAAATGACCCTAAATCGAAATTCTCTAAATTCTTAACAAACTTCTCTGATAGTACAATACAGTTACTGACCAATTTGGTAGGTCATACAACGGGGTATACTCTATTGATCCTAATACTTTTTTACAAATGAATTTTTAGTCCATCAAAAATTCCATATCGTATCAGAGAACATAAATTTAATAAAAATTCCTACTGCCAAACGAAAATTGAATTTCCTATTTTCATATAGTGGAAATAGTACTTTTGAACTAAGTTGCTTTTACACTGAGGCCCACTAATTTATTTTCTAATAGATGATGCCCGCAACTCGTTAATCGCGCGGGAACCGTACATTTTTCGGGACAAAAGTATTATATTACAAAAGTATTATATGTCCTTTCTCGGGACTTAAAGTATCTCCGTACCAAATTTCAGTAAAATCGGTCCAGCCGTTTAAGCGTGAAGAGGTAACAGACAAACAGACAGCCAGACACACTTTCGCATTTATGAGTTCGAGTTCGAGTTAATAGTAAGGATCTTTTCGCAATTAAAAATAAAATTTAATATTATTTAAAATGTTCTATACAAATTACTTGAAAAGTTATCTTTACAGTATCATTTATAAACCCTTAAAGCTATGCCTATAACTTTCTATTGTTTCTGATATTTACTTTAGACAACTTTGCTTTAAGTATAAAAGAAGCAGGTGTTCAAAGAGTTACCTTCTCCTTGCTGCAAAGTTTTTTCTTTTTTAATAGCTCAACAAACTTTTTCACAGTAATAAATATACACTTTTCATGCACATTCCACTTTAATAATATAAATCACTAAACTTTGTTGTGAATATCTAATATACTTATATAAATCTCCTGTCACGATGTCCGCGATGGATTCCTAAACTACTTAACTGATTTTAATGTTTCTTTTTTTTAAATGTGTGCTTTTTTCCAACTTGAGAGATAGGATAGCTTAGATCTTTAATTATAGTCGCATTTTTATTTTATTGCAAGTTATTATTTGTCTATAAAGAGCGACCATTGTTTATGCGACGCGGGTCACGGGATAGCGATGGACGTTTCCATGGTGACATACTTATTTAGTCACTAATTCAATAAAATAATACGGGCAATATACTTTATATAATATGGCAAAGAAACGTTTGCCGGGACCGCTAGTTGATTATATTTTTAAATTCCTGGAAAGTACAAAATATATTATACTTCTCCGAAAAAAGAAACATATCATATACTACTTGTTCAACATAGGATTCACACCACGTCCATCTGGCCCCGTGGTAAGTACCTAAAGGACGTGTGTTACGGGACCCAACAACGGAAATATATTAAATACTTTTATTCTACATACAATATACATATTTAAGATTTTTATTATGAAATGTAAAAATTACACATCCATGGCCAAGGAACTTTGAACAACTTTGTTTGTCAGCGGAAATCGAACCCACGACCCCCGGCTTGAGCACCATTCGCCCAACCACAGTCCCACAGATGACAGAGGTAGTAAGAAATATGCGCGTTCACACACACAATCGAGCCGTACAGATTGTCAGCAATGCTTTGCATTGATTTGTATCTAGCAAGGGCTTTCAATTTGCATCGTCCAAAATTAGCATTTGGAAAAGTTTAGGTGTAAATCTTATACGGAGTGTACAGTTCCGACGCAGTGCGTAGGTTTACTATAGGAAACTCTTGAAAATACAAATTTTACTTTATACTTCAAAATCCAATAATAATAAAAAATAGTTACGTGTAGCATCTGGGAACTGCCGCGGTAAAGCATAGACATTTTTAACAACTTATGCAATTAAAATTTGGGAACTTCTAATGGCTCGCACACAATCACCGTGTTGAAGTCTGGCAAAGCCGCTGTGACGGTAGGCGTGGGGTGTCTTAGGTTTTTTCTTTACGGAATATTTTCTTAAAATGAATAATATCGAAATAAAACTATGCAACAGCGTAATAAAATGAAATATTGCATCATAGAAATTGTCAATTAAGTTTTATTTTAATTGAATTGCTATTAATTAAGATGCAAGCGCTGAGTGGCATTCATAATATATACTGTTCACACTCACGTATGCAAAATGTCATCAATTAAATTAGTGAAATTGCCTCGAAGCATACATTAAAGGTCAATGCTGAAGTGTCTGTGGGCGATGTAATCAGGTAATGGCACACACAGACCTCCAAGTATTATTTTTGTCGCTGAAACGCCTGTGGTAACTTAGGGTCAATTCAGTCATTCACACGACGAGGCGAGACGAGGTGCGGTGTGGCATAAATTTGTATGGATTTGACAGATTACAATGGGGATTGTCCATTTTTTTTAAATTTTGCTCATTACAAAAACATTTCGAGGAATAAGGTCAGTGATCGTTTTTCTGTATATAAACGAAAAAATTCCCATTAGTTACTTATATTTTTGAACAAATATGTTTAACCTTAGTTTGACCTTCAATGGCGTTAAATTAGCAATAAATTCGACCAACATTACGTTTCGAACTTTTGGTAAACTTCTCGTATCAGTTTTCACATAATGAAAACTTGCATTTGACGAACCAGCCATTATAAATAAGATTGAAAGGAATTGAAACATACTGCAGAGGTCAATTGGCCGCCGATGATGACGTCAGAGCGAAACTTTAAAAATTTATTGAGTAAAAACTAGCCAATGAATTTTAAAATTATTTAATTGATATTCTTAAAATACCCTATTTTAACGAAAAAAAATATAAAAAGTACATGTGATTTTTTTTGGACAATGCCCATTGCGTGAGACGTGTTGCGAATCTGTCAAATCCATATAAATTTAGAAATGCATCTACGCATCGCGTTGCGGTCAAAATAAACTCTTATGGATCACTAGAAGACGCTCGCAACTCCGTTGCACCGTTCGTCCGAACCGTACATTTTTCCTGGATAAAAAGTATCCTATGTCCTTTCCCAGGTCTCAAATTCTCAAACTCGTGTCAAATTTATATACATGTCAAATTTTAGCCTAATAGGCTCAAAGGTCTGGGCGTGAAGAGGTAACTGACACACTTTCGCACTTATAATATTAGTATGGATGTTGTTGTTCACATTTCGTATTCCCGACATTTCGACTACTTCCCAGCAGCCGTAGTCACAGGTCTGGTAACAGATTGACCTACTTGCTGAAAGAACTCGAACTAATAATATCAGAGTAAGCAGAACTAACGAGTAGGCCGATCGAACAGATCTCGTTTATATATGTTTGACGTAGTAATATTATGGCATATTGGCCGCGCGCCGTACTAATGCGCTAAGCATCGTGAAACATGTTGAAATTAACAGTCACTATTATTCGCCCGTTTTTTGAAGTCGAGGTACCATTTTCAACTTTGTTCTGTCTACTCTGCCAATATAATGTTAATATTTGTCGATCTACGTTCACCTTTTTTCAATTTGGTAATGTAAATGTAATGTCTTTCATGTCTTTCAAAACCATAAAGTCAATATACCTAGCGGAATAGAGCAACAATCTCGAGCTGTCATACGAAACCGAAATTGATTTACATATGTGTGTAAAAGTATGTGTACGTATACACTTACACAAGCATCTTTCTATGAGATTAAATTATCAACGTGCCGATAAGTGCTGACTGGACGTCAAAAAAAGAGTTCTGCTATCATGTATCACACGTCTCTTTTTACCGCGCATTGTTACTGATAGTGACATCTCGCTTGCTCTGGCCTTTGTTTATCTATTCCTCTAGTATAGTTCTTGCAATCTACGAGTGCGCGTCGCCTTTATTTGTAGTTGGAAAAGTGAATAGACTTTTTCGTTAGTGTGCGTATCTGACGGAGCAGTCAGTAGCGAGCGAGCCATGTACGCGTGTATAGATATGGTCACTCACACAACTAAGGGCGACGCGCACTCGTAGATTGCAAGAACTATATATTAAGTTTATGTTCAAAACTGAGTGACAGATACACCACATCCACACACCTGTGACAATGTCATTAGTTCCACAATATCCTTGTAGGTGTGTTTGTCCTTATAATAATATGGTCAATAAACAATGGATCGTCATTCATAGCATATTATGTCTAACAATATTCATAAAATAAAATTTGTAGTTTTAGTTGCATAAAACGTTTTATATGTGTTTAGTTTACATTTACTTTGTGTGTTACCTGTCTGTGTATCCAAAGATTCAAATGTGATAACCAAAATAGAAAATTTGATGATTTTTTTCAGATTTGAAAAACAAGTACAATTTGAATCTTCTATGTACAAATTGTAAACGGGCTATGGATTATTATTTATTGTCGCACTCAGAGACATTAAATCATTATTTAGTAAACTTGAATTTAATGAAGAGTTTGACAGATAATCTATGGAGGGGTGAATGTTAATTAATGATTTTGACATAAGCCCCATAGATTATCTGTCAAACTCTTCATTAAATTCAAGTTTACTAAATAATGATTATATATCATATAAAATGGATTTTCAAATGTGTTAGTCACGCTAAAACTCGAAAACGGCTGAACGGATTGGGCTGATTTTAGTCTTAAAATATTCGTAGAAGTCCAGGGAAGGTTTTAAAGTGACACAAAGTTAACCGGGACAGCTAGTATTTTTATAAAAATGTTTACAACGCGTGCACGACAATCCATATTGGTGTCCTTGTTAAGCGACTTTTTCAATCAGATAAATACAGTAACGTAGATTACGTTGTTTAGTTTGTTTATGTCAAGTCAGTGTAAGGGTCAATTCAACCCTTAGGGTTTATTCAGACGGCAACGCGACGCGTAGATGCTATCTATATCTATATTTGTTATAAAACAAGTCGCTTTTTCTTCCCTCATGTCTCTTTGTTCCCTTTAATCTTTAAAACTACGCGGATTTTGATTATTCTTTTATTGTTAGATAGCCCATTCATCGAGAAAGCCTATAGGCTATATTTTATCACGCTAAGACTAATAGGAGCGAAGAAATAGAGGAAAATGTTGAAAAAAAATGGGGAAAATTATTTGAAAGGGCTAACTTGAACGCGTTAATCTCAGGAACTCAGGTCCGATTTGAAATAGTACATTACGCACCTAGGGCAGGAAAATAAGAAATGTCTCAGATCACATGTAATTGTTGGCCGAGGCGAAGCCGAGGTCAACAAACATGTGATCTGAGGCTTTCTTATTTACTTCCCGTGGTGCGTATACTATTTTTCTCATCGACGGAGGCAGAAAACGGCAACATCAGTAAGCGCAGCGGGAAGAAATTGACCTAGCGCAATTAAAACCTGTCAAATCCATACATGCCGCGTCGCGTTGCGGTCTGAATTGACCCTTAGGCATCTGTCAGCCGGGTTTCAAATAAGCCAAAGTATTATAGATTGTTTACTATGATTGTATACTATGATTGTATACTATGATTGTATACTATGATTGTATGTAATATACACTTGATTCATATTATTGGACCTATGTAATTAAGTTGCGCTATGTCAATCTCAGCCGACTGATCAAGACCATTAAATTGACATTACCCAACCGAATGACATAGGCCTATGAATTAATTTCTTCGAATTACCAGATGAAATAAACTCTGTGCAAATCCCCTCGTGAAGCTCATCATGTCGAAAGGAAACCCAAATCCGTAGCCCGTTTGCACCATGTCCGTTCGTATCTATGTGCATAATATAGCTTATGTGTAACATAGCCTATGTGTACACAGTGAGCCCGCGCCGTCCGCCATGAGTGCACTGCATCATTTCGGTGCTGAGATGTTGCGCCTCTCCCGCGGCTTGGAGGCGTCAGCGTCCAAACCGTCTTACAAAGGGTATATGTTTGCATTGCTTACTGTGTTGTTGGTATTATATATAGGTCTACCAAAATCTGATGGCATTTTTTGACAGCAGATTTTCAAAAAATATCCTTGATCACTGGATAAATTTTTATATTTGCATGTTTAACACAAAGAATCAGCCGCTATAAGAAAAAAAGGATCAAAATGTTTTATTCCAATTACCCAGGTATTGCTAGAGTCAATTTATTTTCTCACTTTTTGCCATCAGATTCTGGTAGACCTATAGTTAATTAGGGTAAGTCCGGATAATTCAAGTTAACGCTAAATTTAACTACAGATACGGTAAGGTACTGCAGTTTGCGGTTGCAGTACAGTATGGCATATGCCCATAGCGCCAGGCAAAAAAAAACACTGACTAATTTTGTGATAAGTTGAATTATCCGGACTTAACCTTTGTTCGAACTTACCCTGTGTCCGAACTTACCCTGATAAACCTTACATACTATAATGGCTAGGATGTCGCTTTTGGTCACAAACTGGGATGTAACATAGCAAAAATTTTGTATTTAAGATTCAAAGTTAGCTAAAAAAGACATCAATTGGGCTTTTTTGTAAGCGACATATTATCTCTAGATATAGTATGTCAATGGTAATGCATTTTGTGTCCGTCCAAATACATTGTGTCTCTGTTTGTTGTAATGATCATGAGTTTTGTTGCAATTCTTCATATAAAAGATAATATTTTATAACATGTCTTTTGATTCCGGTAAAACTTTACTGTTCATATTTCATGAATAATATTTATTCAGTGGTATTTTTTAATAAATTTGATGCCTATTTGGACTATTTTGAACGTTACATCGTGAAATACCAACAATTTGATATCAGAAAGAAACATTATCGCATCATCCAATAGACTGAAATAGTCCAAAATTAGCATAACAGCCACTTGTATATTGAATTACCTCGAAATTCTAAACTACATATAATTCCACGCTCCCGACAATTAATATTGTGAGCACATCTGAACTAATTTATCGTGCCCGCCATGTATTCATAAAGTTTGTACATTTGTGTGCTTTTGGCTTAACCGTCGTTTAGCATGTTGCAATTTAGGTGTAGAAAAGTAATTATCGTCTGACAAAATGACAGTTATAATTAAAAAGAGGTCTTGTTTTTAGATTAAAAAGGTTTACAATTTTGTTGATACCTGGGAATATTGTGCATCGTAATTGATAAGCTTATAAGGTGTCAAAATGTGGTTTTTCAATACTGCAAGCAAATAAAAATACCAACCACCAACTAATATCAGTCTTGTTTACAGGACGAACGTCTCTGAGCGTGGAGGGATGCTCACGCCAGGTTCCATGAGTGTCTCCTCCAGCTCACCATCATCCATGCATCAGGATAAGCGAAGACTGTCAACTGCAGACCCCAGTCCACTCAACAGGCCAAGAAGTGCGTCAGACGACGAAAGTAATGACGGCCTACTAGCTCCCGTCACACTGACGGCCAAGTCCCGAAGCTCGGAGGACGGTCTCCTACTGCCTCCGCCATGTACGTGCCCCTATTTTGGATCAGACTCAACACCACCCAAACGAACCACCGAAGTCATCATAGTACCGGGTGGAGACATAAATGGATGCAACGGGTACACTAGAAACGGTAACATGAAGGACGAACCTTCAACGCCATTCTTTAGGAGATCCAGCCGCGGCGCTTCCTCAATAGTGACATGGGAGGAAGCGAGAAGGTTTAGACGTGGTTCCAGTTTCGGTGCCAGAACTGCATTATCAACACCTTCTAGAACTATCCGTAGACAGAGATCGATCAACAATCGCCAGCAGACTTCTGTGAATCCGAGTCCTCAGAGACAGACTCCAAGGACTCATCACTCGAGAAACTCCAGTGTGATCTCTCGAAATTCGTCACGCCACGGAAGAATTCTTCGACTGGAGCAGAAAGCGACGAAAGTGTTGGGCGTCGTGTTTTTCACGTTCGTCGTGCTCTGGGCACCATTTTTCATTCTCAACATGGTGCCTGCGATCTGCCCGGAATGTGAGCGCAGGATCCCCGGCTGGGTTTTCGACTGCGTGCTGTGGTTGGGCTACGCGAGCTCCATGGTCAACCCTATCTTCTACACCATATTTAACAAGGTATTCAGGCAGGCCTTCAAGAAGGTGCTGCTGTGTCAATACTTCAAGGCGAAGAGATAGCCAGCACCCTGGGAGCGCGTGAGGCCGGCGTCAGACCCTGGCCTCACGGCGCTCTCAGTCAATAGGAACGTTCGATCGCAATTCGTCTAACCCTCTTAATATTCAGTGTTCCTCCTTTGGAAGGTTTTTCTAATTTATTTTTGTATAGCGTTGAGATCCTTCCAATTTAAGCAGCGAATGCTTATCTTTATTTCACTTTAATGTCTATTAAGCGATATCGACGATTTTTCAAATCGCCATCATCAAAGATAGGATCAGCTTAGATGGCAACTTCAGTTTGTTGTTAAGGAATTTGATCAAAGTCACCCAAAAATGTTATCGAATTACTTTGTTGGATAAAGCTTTAAATTTTTAACTCTTGTTATATTTATTTTATAAAAAGTATATAATAAATATAATTGGAATCATCAATTAATATCGTTTATATAAATCTGGAATCCACTTTTTACGAATGTGTATTGCGACTATTTTCGGTCATAATTAAGTTTCCCTCTCATTTCGGACGTTTTCCGTGTGAATTGACATCAAAACGTGAGTGATTGACCTCATTTCGATGTTATATAAAGGTGACTTTTCGACCCCCGCGGCGAACGACTGCGACCAATAAAATTTTTGATAAAATGGCACTTTCTAACCTAAGTTATAGGTTTCACTTGCTCCACGCCACTACAAAATAGCGGCGGCATGACTGGACCAATGTCAGTAGAAAATGAAACCTATAGCTTAGTTTATTATGTGGTATTTTATTTGATTTTTTGTCGATCGCGGTCGCTTGCCGCGAGATTCGGAAAGCCACCTTTACGTTCACTTGCGACTCCGCTCGCCATAATATTGTACAATGCGTCATTAGTGCGTGTTTTCTTAGCTTTAAGTCCCCCAAACATGCAATGCTCTGCAAAATAGCTATATTCAACTGATATTGACGGTTCAGTTTAGATCGACATAATAATATACTACTGCTATTTCCAATCATAATGATTTTGCTGTTGGCAAATTGAGTTTTTGAATATTTTTATTTCTTATTTAACACCTCATTGCATATCTTTATTTTTAATTTCAAAGAAATGTTTTAACCTCAAGTTATATTCAATTTTTAAAACATTACTTTTATACATAATGTTTAAAACATTTTACAAATAATACGCAATACTAGGTAATGTAGATCCCATTATGATGTACTAGTCAAGTGTAAGAGTCGCGATTGATTATGAACTACTAGACTAGTAATTAAGTCGGTAAGTGAACATAAAGTATGTACTTAATACAATTCTTTTTTTGTAGCCGCATTCAGAGACTAATACTATATAATATTTAACTGCAGTTAAATGAAGATTAAGAAGATAAAGGTGCCCAACATCTTTATTTAATTACAGTTAAGTTTAGTCATTATTAAGTTAAGTAATTTATATTTCTCTGAGTGCGGCAGTAAGTCACTTTTTGTCGAAAAGTGGCGCGACGCGGTACTGCACTCTTTATGTTTAAAATAATTCTTCATTTGCTACAGATTAAGCAATTAAACATCGCGTTACATCACGTTATTAATTAACACTCAGCCGACCCCAAGACGTTCAATCGCCCATGACTATTAACAATGTCGGATGTGAAAAACAGCAACTTTACAGGAGAGCGATTCAAAGTCTAAATTGTGAATAACTTTTTACTTATTTCAAGTAGAATCATGAAATTTCAGGGTTGTGCTCTATAAGTTATTTACGTTTACGAGTAGTATATTATTAGGAGTATCCCGTATTTTATGAATAAATATGAGAAAACTCACTTCCGACCTTTTTAACGGAGTACAAGTAATGCTAATTTGTTGGAAGTGCCAGAACTGACGTTGTTGCTTGTACAAAATCAATGATTGCTTGTCGGAAGTGGCACTTACGCCATTGTTAAGTGATAACTTATGTTTAAAAATATATCGTATGTAGAAATTAACAACAAAAATGACAACAATTTAAAGAAAATATATCTTTTTTATGGACTCCTGTCAAATAAAACGTGAAAATAATGTTTAAATGAAAATACAAAACATTTCGACGTAAATAATTCAGAAAATCAATTTTTCGTCCGAAATGTAAATTAACCTAAAACATTGAAATTAAAAATTATTGCCATCATTATTTTGTTGACTTTTTGATATTATGATATCAATAATCTTAAATTAACTTAACAAAATTAATTTTTTTTTGTATCAATCATAAATTCAGATAAGATTGTTTCGTGTTTGAAAAGTTTTTGTATTACCAATTTAAAAATCCGCATAACAATGTTGGAAGTGGTACTTCCGACAGTTTAACCATTTATAGAACCGATTAAGAATATCGTATGTGGTACAACCGACATTTCATGCATTTGAAAAACCGGTTAAGAACATTGGATGTGGCACATCCGACAATTTTAAATGACCTACGATAAAATGTTAATGAAGGTAAGTGTTTATCTTATAATCAAATCTAAAGCAATAAAATATAAGCAATACTGTTCAAAATCTTTAAAAAATATAATAAAGAATAGTAAATACCATTTTCCGCACTAGTATTAGCTTCGATCATAATATTTCCATCAGTATTTTATTCCCTATTACTATATATTTTTTAATTTCGTTGAGTACCTAGTTTGATTAGCCACGCTGATCTTGTAGACATTAAAATGGCGTCAAAAATTAAAAAATATAACTAAGGTTGCAAAAAAAACAAATGAGAGCGCGAGGTCCATTCCCTCCGTTAACATAGTTGGAAGTGGCACATCGAGCGCTCTCACTCACCCCCGCGTCCCGTTAACAACGTAGGTAGTAACTATCTGACATTGTTAGCGGACTATCTTAGTAATATACGACATTTTTAATGTAGCTATTTCAGAAACTATGCATAATATAGATTTTTTCTTTTCAGCTAATGATAGCCTTGGTTATAAGGACATGTTTTATGAAATAATAAAAAATTGATGATTTTGCACATCCGACAATTTTAATAGTCATGGGCTTATTGTATTGTGCAGTATTACGCTTCAATTTTATTGAACAGTTTATTTGACAGTTAGATTGATGGCGCGCGATGTTCAATATTAAGCCTAGACGGTCAATATCACGTATTACGCAATACGTGATATTGACAATAAAATTGTTCATCTAGACGCAATGCTCTTTAATCCTTCGATCGCGGATTCGTAGAAATCTATTGTTATTCTATTGTTGTCGCAATTACCGGTGCCCTTATGGGGCTTGAAGGATTAAAAGTTACTTCTTTTTATCAAAAATTCACACGACTACAGCCAAAAAAGTCTAATAATAATTTTGGCAGCCTCAGAATATGTTTATGTATTTAAGCTTTAACTATTGATCTGATTTATTTACGTATAACTACGTTTTCATAGGACGGATAAAATAATATTATAACAGCTATCATAGTACGGCCTATATCATTGATAGTCACGGTGTATAAAAACATAGTTATACGGTATACCTTTTAACATCATAACACTAAAGGTTAATGCTATCAACAAACATAAATTGACCTTCCTTTAAAAGCAGCGGCGATGCCAGTCAAGTTCAGTTTATCCTGGCTTTACGGCGCCGGCCACGTTTTTCAGTTCACTTACACAGTAATCCCACTGCCACTACAATTTTATTTTAGTTCCATAACATTTTTAACGCTCGATGAAGCCGGTTCACTTCGTTATTGCAGTTACTCAATATCATGAGTGCTTGATTGCATTAATATTTTTGACGAATACATTTTATAGGCTACTCAAATTTTACAAGCGATGCTTAATCCTTGTGGTTAATTTAGGAGCGGGTTAAAATTTAAGCAGACGTGGAAGTTTTTAATGTACAGTCGATAGTGGTACGTCATTGGCTATTTTATTGTAGCTCGAAGAAAGCTAGGTCGTGCTACGATACATCAAATTTTCGTAGCACTGCTACGTATTTTTGTAGAACTGCTACGCGTGTTCGTAGCACTGCTACGTACTTTTGTAGAACTGCTACGCGTGTTCGTAGCACTGCTACGTACTTTTGTAGAACTGCTACGCGTGTTCGTAGCACTGCTACGTACTTTTGTACAGATACTTCATAATTCCGTAGCACTGGAACGTACTTACGTAGCAAGCGTAAATAAAGTGTGGAGCATAATATTATTACGCTTGCTACGTACGTAACAGAACTACACTGTTAGAACTTATGAGCAGTTATACTACTAATGCTTTCGGAAGAATATTATTAAGTATCTTAAAATAACAAATCAAATATTTAAGTGTAACTCAACCCTATAGAACGCATCGCATACATAACACAGTAAAAATATTAAGTTAATGTAGTCCATAGACATTCATTTGCATTTATACAAAATGTTAGCCTCAGTCAGAAGTAAAGTAGAGTAGGCTTAAACTGCATTGTCCTGCACGTTTTTTGTATTCGTTTGGCGATGGCTTGTAGTGTTGATTTGTTGTTACAGTACACGATTTGTTGTATGCATTATACATTGTATGCACCACTATTAATTTTATTCGTTAAGACGTATACTGCAAAAAGCGTGCAGGATTGTGTCGTGTGAACCTGGCCTAAGAATCCGTTGCATATTATTATTAATATTAAATTACGATCACACATATTTTGTCATAAGTTAGACATTAGTGTAGAAAAATGTTTTATAAACACAATTTTAAGACTGTGCAAGTTTCGTTATTTTAATTTGAACTGTAGAAAAATTGAAGTAAAATAAGAGATAGTATTATATGGTAATGAAATTATTATTAATAGTTAAGGGCCTATAAATAACTTATAAGATTAACCAATTAATGTATATTTATATGAGAGCTGGATCTCGCCTTAACTTTCTACTGAATGTTTTTAGCTGTACTTAATGTTCGTTCCTTGTTTTGTACTATAAAATCTTTATGTAATGTAAATACTATGAATAAAACAATTTATGTAATAATTTTGTTTGTATTAGATAATATTTCCTACCGCCCCTATGATTTTACTATCTTCTGACAAGCGCTATGTTTAATTATTTTGTCGATTAAAAAATTATCTATCTAGCTACCGCGAATTCTTTAGATACAGCCTGGAGACAAGCGAAGTCTTTAGTGTCTAAATACACCATGCCGAAGTTCCGCGACGGAAGTTCGGCATGATTACGTCAGCAATGTCGAACGCATACAAATGACGCGACGTAATTTCGGCATAGTGTGTCATCGGTAATTTATAATACGTTGCAGGCGGAATTTTAGACGTGGGAGAGCTATGCTTCGGCACGAATGGGCCGGCTCGACCGGAGAAATACCACGTCCTCACAGAAAACCGGCGTGAAATAGCGCTTGCGCTGTATTTCGCCGAGTGAGTGAGTTTACCGGAGGCCCAATCCCCTATCCTTTTCCCTTCCCTACTCTTCCCTATTTCCTTCCCCAACCTCCCCTATTACCCCTTAAAAGGCCGGCAACGCACCTGCAGCTCTTCTGATGCTGCGGGTGTCCATGGGCGACGGAAGTTGCTTTCCATCAGGTGAACCGTTTGCTCGTTTGCCCCCTTATTGCATAAAAAAAAAAAAAAAATATCATGCGGAAATTCCGCCGCGGAACTTCGACATGATTACGTCAGCAATGTCAAACGCATACAATATAACGCGACGTAATTTCGGCATGGTGTGTCATCGGTAATTTAAAATACATTGCAGGTGGAATCATACCGAACTTCCGCCGCTGAACTTCGGCATGGTGTGTTAAGATACTTAGTAGTAAGGTCCCGTTTTTACCCTGTGGGTACGGAACACTAAAAACAAGTCTACTGTATAATAATGCACTTGATCATTATTTTGATATTGTTTATTTCATTTTCGAATGCATTAATATTAATCGTGATGAAAGTACAATACACTTTTTGTTTGATATGTGAATATCAATACAATTTGAGTGTCGTCAACAAAGATACTTTATGTATTCATAGCATTCAGTTCGCGAATCTTTGTGAATATACAATCGCCGTTAAAAATACTCATATTTTATTGTTCTGTAAATATTGTATATCTACTAAAAAATACAAAAGTATTCATTTTTTTATGTTGAAATAGCATATCAAGCAAACGTTGGTTCTTGAAAATGTATCATTTTTTTCATTTTTTTAAAATTTAAATATGTAAAGGCTTGTCCACATTTGTATCATTTGTGCAGTCAGCTGATCTCCGATCAGGTATCAAGATCAAGTATGCGTATCATAGTGTGGACGCCTATTAGATCATTCTGTCGATCATGCGCGTATTTGATACGACACGTATCAGATACTCGGTTAATAGCGATCGGGACTTTTGATACGCTTCGATGATACGCGACGGAGATCTGATTGGAGATTTGATCGCGCAAATGATCATGATACGCGTATCATGATACGCCCCGATGGCTAGTAACCGCGTATCTGATACGTCTCGGCAGAATGATCTAATAGGCGTCCACACTATGATACGCATACTTGATGCCGTATCAAGTATGCGTGTGTGGACGCCGATGATCGTGACGGAGATCTGACCGCGCAAATGATACAAATGTGGACGAGCCTTTACTTGACAACATTTTTCAAGGTTTGTTTATTTTATTAAGTACACTTAAAATTTACAAGTATTAAATATTTTTTAAATTGTATTTCCAGTCTTTTAATAATCCTATAACTTAAAGCATCAAAACGCAACACTACAAAGTGTCGTTGAAAAATGTATTTGACTTCCACTACCAGTTAGTTCAAAGAGGATATAAATTAGGTAACAGCTCAGTTAACTTAGATACTAAGACATAAATACTGACTTACGTTTTGGCAGTGTAATTATACTGTTAATACTGTACCTGACAGAATGAATCAAAATATATCGTAATCCTGGGGTCAGGTAGGGCTCACCAGCCGACCCTTATAACACCCCAATTATACACTAGATTCGTTCATATTAAGTGGGATGATATACATTACGAGTATATAAGCTTGTATAGTTTCACATTAATAGTGTAACGATTTATATAATTTATAATAAAAAGTATTAAGGGGGATTTAGGTAGGTTTTTTTTTTCAATTTTCAAATTGGTAGCATAGCAATATATTCTAATATATTATATAAATCTCCTGTCACGATGTTTGTCCGCGATGGATTCCTAAACTACTTAACCGATTTTAATGTTTTTTTTAATGTTTGCTTTTCTCCAACTTGAGAGATAGGATAGCTTAGATCTTTAATTATAGTCGCAATTTTATTTTATTGCAAACTAGCTGACCCGATAGACGTTGTCCAGTCTTAAGGATGATTATTTTATTCGAATTGGTTTAATTAAGAAAACAATAGATTAAAATTAGTATCTTCATGCCAAATTTCATCAAAATAGATTAAGCAAAATCATAAAAGTTTATTGTGCTGGAACCGTACATTTTCCGGGACAAAAAGTATCCCTTGTCCTTTCCCGAGACTCAAGGTATCTCCATACCAAATATCATAAAAATAGACTGAATAGTTTAGGCGAAAATCATAAAAGTTTATTGTGCGGGAACCGTACATTTTCCGGGACCAAAAGTATCCCTTGTCCTTTCCCAAGACTCAAAGTATCTCCATACCAAAATTCATCAAAATCGATTTAATAGATTAGGCGAAAATCATAAAATTTTATTGTGCGGGAACCGTACATTTTTCCGGGACAAAATGTATTCCTTGATCTTAGCTACCTCTCCACCAATTTTCAGCCAAATCGGTTCATCCGTTCCTATGTTATAAGTGGCGTAACTAACACAACTTTCTTTTATATATATAGATATAGATTATTTGTCTATAAAGAGCGACCATTGTTTATGCGATGCGGGTCACGCGATAGCGATGGACTTGGATAGCGATGGATGGATGGATGGATTGCCATGGTGATATACTTATTTAGTCACTAATTCAATAAAATAATAAGGGCGATATACTTTATAAATTATACTACACTTTATATAATATGGCAAAGAAACGTTTGCCGGGACAGCTAGTATCTAATATAAAATAGCAATCATCCATACTATTGTTATAAATGCGAAAATGTATCACGTCTTTTTGTCTGTCTTTTCACTATCAAACCGCTGGATCGATTTTGCTGGATATAAAACACTTGGAGTCCCGGGAAAGGACATAAAATACTTCTTATCCCAGAAAAATGTACGATTCTAGTGCGATATATGAATTTTAACGCAATGAAGTTGCAGGCGTCTTCTACTAAGATTATAAATACTTACTAGTTACTACATACAGCGAGGAAATCCCAGTAATTAAAACTGAAAAATTTCCACATACGCATCCAGAGAGAAATATGCCGTTTCGGAAAATAATGTTTTTAAAGAGAATTATTTTTTTGTTGTTAAATTTTGCAATGTTGTTCTAGTGTGTTTCACTGTTATTCAAAATAAAACTTCCATAGTACAAACTGTAGAGCATAAACAACTCGTCCGAGTAAATAAAACTAGCTTTTTCATTTAAATCTTAAGATATGTACTTTTATTACTAACACTAAACTCATTTTATGAAATAATTGCGTACTTATTGAATGGTGGCTGACCCACGTGGCTTACGTAAATATTGCTTGTTTAAATTACTAGTCGACCTGCGACCCTAGCATGGCCACAGTAGAAATGCGAAGATAGAATGCGAGATAAAATTAAGGTACCGTTCCGATCTTTACCGCGGCTAGACGCGACCGAAAAAAATTACTTTCGCATTTCTACTGTTGCCATGCTAGGGTCGCTGACGAATGTCGTCCTGTCATATCTATAAAGTTTAAATTGTCAAAAACTGTGAAGTTGCGTTATCGGTTAAGTAATTTTCTTCTAATTTTCCAGGTAATTATTTAAATTATTCTCTCCGTAGAAACCTTCCTGCAATATTAACAAATACAATAAAAAATAATTAACGAAATCGATTTATCCGTTCTCGAGATTAGCGCTTACGCAAACATGTAGCGATTTATTTTTATATTTGAGATAAAAGCACTTTAATTAATATACTTATTAACTTTTCTTTATTACTCTCTCTATTGAAAAACTTCTACAAAATGATAAGTAAAGCTAGCGAGTACTTCAAATATCTCATTTTTCTGAGCTAATATTACAAGGCCGGTATTTGTACTTTCGCCCAAATGTATTATAATTTATTCTATTCTTACACTCCGCGGCGCGCGAAATAAAATTGTTAAAAAAATATTAAGATTCAAGCTCTATGGATTCAAGATACGAACGATTTTAAGGACTCGGTATATTATGTGGTTAACGTAATTATGTTATGGCACAATATGCGTTTATGTATCCATTAGTCCATACTAATAATGCAAATGCAAAAATGTGTCCGTCCGTTTGTTGCCTCTTGACGTCCACACTAATTATACTTTTCGTCTCCGGAGAGGACTTAGGATACTTTTATCCCGGAAAAATGTGCGGAAAAACGATTTTTGAACACTCCTAAAACACACTTTTCTTCTACGAATAATAAAAAACTACGGTAGAGTAACTCCGTCAAAAAACATGCTCCAAAATACTTGTCAAAAAAGTGAACCTTAGGTTCACTTTTCATACATTTGGTGATCTTGAGCGGTATAAAGGCTGACGTTACATGACAGTTCGAATGGAACCAAATTTAAAACTGTATTAGTATGGGAGTTACGTTTCCTGGTTTTATTACTCGTAGCTTTTCTTGCACTTTTGTCCACTATATTAGGATATTATTATTACTTTACGAAATTACACGTCCGGTTTCGAAATAAATCATCATCTTTTATTTCGAAACCGGTCGTGTGATTTGTTAAAAGTTATATAATATCTTAATATAGTGGAAAAAAGTGCAAGTGTGTTTTATTAGCGTTCAACATGAATTTCCATCAAGAATCGACCGTACAATCAAATACATAATATTATATAAACGATTTTTGGCACAACGGAGTTGCGGATGTCTGTCTGTCTATCTGTTACTTTACAAGCCCAAACCACTAAACCGATTTTACTGTTTGGTAATAAGGTACTTTGTGTGGAGTTGCGGGCGTTATCTAGTAAAAATATACTGAAGCACGGTTCTGCTACAATGCATGGTATATACAGTATACACTAAGGGCTTGTTTCACCGCTTCCTGATAAGGCTATCCACCACTTAATTTGACAGATGGAGTATGGAAAATCTGTCAAATAAGCCTATCGGGCACCTTATCAGGAAGCGGTGAAACAGGCCATAAGCATATTAAAGCCTTCTAGATTAAACGCATATAATTTTTCTATCTACACGAGTTCCTGTCAAGCCCAGACCCCGGCTAATTTGGACAAGACCAGCAGATAAAAAGTGTCAAAAACAAAGAACTCCGAGTGAAATATTTTAGAAGAAACTGGGCGTTTTTGTCAATTTATCGTCGTCGTGAAATCCCGGACGCGGATGTTGAAACATGGAAGTGGCGGCTATATTTTTTCTCTTCAAAATTGTTAAGGTTTTTTCTAATTTGTCACTCCCCGTTATTAATTTCAATCAAAAGTTTAGATATAAAAAGTTTATCAAAAATATTTTGTCCCTTTTTTTTGTTTTTTTCTAATCTGTCACTTCCCGTTATTAATTTCAATCAAAAGTTTAAATATATTATGATATTATCTTATTGATTTCAAAAATATTTTCCCTTCTTTACCACTAACTTGAAGGTGTGTTTGTTAATAAACAGGTAATGTTATGACTTCAAAAGCATTTTTTACAATTTTAAAAATGATTTAAAATATATCCACCAAGTTCTGAAAGCAATTTTCATGATTAGTAGATGGTGGACCTACATAATGGGGATTGTCCATTTTTTTTTTATTTTGCTCATTACAAAAACATTTCGAGGAATAAGGTCAGTGATCGTTTTTCTGTATATAAACGAAAAAAATTCCCATTAGTTACTTATATTTTTGAACAAATATGTTTAACCTTAGTTTGACCTTCAATCGCGTTAAATTAGCAATAAATTCGACCAACATTACGTTTCGAACTTTTGGTAAGCTTCTCGTATCAGCTTTCACATAATGAGAACTTGCATTTGACGAACCAGCCATTTTAATAAGATTGAAAGGAAAAAAAACATACTGCAGAGGTCAATTGGCCGCCCCTGATGACGTCAGAGCGAAACTTTAAAAATTTATTGAGAAAAAACTAGCCAATAAATTTTAAAATTATTCAAGTTATATTCTTAAAATACCCTATTTTAACGAAAAAAAATATAAAAAGTACATGTGATTTTTTTTTGGACAATGCCCATTTGATCGGATTGTGGCAATCTGAGACGATAGATCACGTGACACGTCTAATTTTAATTTGACATAGCTCGACTAAATGACGTTTGGTCTGGTATTTGCCTATGAATCAATTAACATCGGTACAATTAATTACAGATTATTTTTAATTATTTATTAATAACGGGGTAAGCGAGCAAACGGGTCACCTGATGGTAAGCAACTACCGTCGCCCATGGACACTCGCAACATCATAAAATCCGCAGGTGCGTTGCCGGCCTTTAAAGAAGGAATACGCTCTTCTTGATGGTTTACTTGTAGTTTTGAAAATAATATTTGTCTCATCCAGCAAGCTATATACTATCGTAATCCTACCCTCTGACTTCCTCAACAAATCGAGGAGGATTTTACGAGTTGGCGAATTCAATTTTTCGATCAAAACATTGTGACGTCTATAACTTAGTTTATCATCCCTTTTAGTTCAGGCAAATCTTTTTATACTCAAGTGATTTTAGCTATCATCATTTTCAACCAGGCGTCCAGAGTAAAAAAGCTCTGATACTAAATTTCTGTTGCCCTTCCTTACTAATGTTACCAAAGTGAAAGTGTATTCTTGTCAGACTGCTCCCTCCTTCTCTCTTGACTCTTAAACATTATGAATATAGTGAAGACAGGAAAGGACTATAAAAGTAATATAGTTTTACTATCATGTGATTTACTACCATGTGAACTGGACAAAGAAACCTGCATCATGGAAAACTTAGAAAATTTTGGAGGAGACCTATACCCGACAGGGGCCTTAATTTAATTACTTTATCTCTGAAATAAAATAATCCGTATTATGTTTATCAAATATTATTAAAAAAAAATGTAAAGTTAAGGATATTAAAAAGGCTTTACTACTATGTGTGATGTGATTATCTGTTATCTATTTTTTTCAATTTGCCTCAACATCTTAACTTAGCCTTATTACTTTCAAGTTGAGGCCATAATATTCAAATCGTCCTGAGTCAACACGTATTTAAGTGAGTCGATATCCGAAACCGCCAAGAGGCCATAAAGGGTAGCAGTGCGTAATATAATTTGATAACTTGTATGAACTTGCCTTGAGAATATAAATGGCGAATTCCGCTTGATTAAACTGAGGAAGGTCGTGTGACTATTCATAATAATTATGAAATACCTAATAGACGTTGCCTGCAAATCTAATATGTAAAAATAAGTTGGATTTTCCTTCCTGACGCTATAACTCCAGAACGCACGAACCGATTTCCACGGTTTTGCATTCGTTGGAAAAATCTCGGGCTCCGTGAGGTCTATAGAAAAAAATCAGTAAAAAATTCAAGAGAAAAGCAGGAAAACAAGGAAAATCATTTTTCACATACAGCGCACTTTTTATGGCAAAACAACATTTGCCGGGACAGCTAGTTCGTTATAAAGACAAGAAACTGTACATTTTTGTGAGATGAAAAGTATCTTATGGGGCCTTCCGGATCTCAAAGTATCATCGCACCAAATTTCAGCAAAATCGGTTTAGCGGTTTGAGCGTGAAGAGGTGCAGAGGGCGGAAAGAGGTATAGAGGTCCTATTCTATACGACCCTCGCCCTCTAGGGCGGGGGGAGGTTGCCTGCAACTTCGTTGTGAAGAAAGGCTATCGCGCAAGAATTCCACATTTTTTCAGGACAAAATCTATCCTAGTTTATCTTTTCCGGGGAATCTAGGCATCTACATAATGAACATCAAAATCGATTCGGCAGTTTATTTAACTAACAGATATACTGACACACTTTCACCATAATAATTATTGTGTGGCTTCGCATAAAACTACGCTGCCAGTATCGAAACTGAGTTTTAAAACTAAATGTTAGTTCCGAAACCGCAACTTCCTATTTGTAATAGGAACCGCAACTACCCACCAAAAAACAGTTTAAATATTTAAAAATAGCTCATCGTTTTATTTGAAAATCCCGGATAAAAATAGCTTTACACGTGCCGCGGTGAGCGATACTTGTTTGTTCCCGCTCGGTGTTGGGACAACAGAATAGTTTACTAGAAATATGAGATTTGAACATACATTTACCTTTACTAAAAACATGAGGTTTCAATACACCCCAGTTTTAGGCTGTGTTTCCACTGAAGCAGAGCTTCGAGCAGAGATTCGGAGCTAAGATTTCGAGCATGGCTTCCACGCTTCACGGAAACACAGCCTTGAAGACTGCCGAAGAAAGGTGAAGATTTTTGGAAATATAACAAGTTTGGCTATCCGTAACGAATATGCGTTTATATTATTGTTATAAACTTAAAAACAATAAACTAAACCAACAGCAATAAACAAATAAAATCATCACACGATTTAATGTAATAAAAAAATATTTTCGTTTGTTTAATTCGTATATTTGTCACTTCTTCACACAAAAAATTACTGAACGGATTTTGACGAAAAGTAGGTATAACTGTGATTGGGCTTTAAATTAACACATCACTTGTTTTCCCCAAACATTTACAGAATTTTGTATTTATTTGGCTAGCTATTTGAAACTAGCAATTTCCATGTTTCGCAGACAAGTCTTATGATTGTAAACATAACGTCGCTCGAGCAGTTTCCCAGGTAGGAAATGGAATTTTGGTTCGCACCAATCCATACACAACAGAGTGGTTTAATTCGCTTCCACTCGGTAGATTTCGATTCGGGATTTTGCAATATTTATATAGCGTGTAACAACTTACAACTCCGTGGCGAAAGGTTGGGATAAAATTTCTTTTTTCTAGCTGTCAAGTCAAGGAAGGAAGCCTAGCCAACACGTTTTCTTTATCGTTTCTTTATAGAATCGCCGATCAAAATGTATGCAATTGACAAGACATGAATGAATGTCGACTTCATACTATCGAACTGTTATGTCCCAATCCTGTAAGGGTTAAGTATAATTTACACTGAGCCAGTACTGGCTGCCAATAAGACTGGCAGCCAGTACTGGCTTGGTATATGCCGCGTGTGAACAGTTTTTCAACCAGGCCAAACTGTTCACACGCGGCATATGTCAAGCCAATACTGGCTGCCAGTCTATTGGCAGCCAGTACTGACTCTGTGGAAATTATACTTTAATGCTGACAACAGCTAACATTAGCAATATGGGTGTTTACTCTAACACTCTTAATTGCTCCCGAGAGAGTCGCGATGCGCGTTGTGTTCCTGCGCATCGCGACATAAAGAAGACGACCGGCCTATGCAAGCCCCCCATGTGGGGCCTCTGTTCGGCGGACATGAAACCCCAACAGCGTGGGCCTGCTTTGGGTGAGCAGGCAAGCGCGGGCGGAAGCCACGGAAGACATGTGATAGACCCTCGTGTCTCCGTCCTGCGCGGTAGTAGGAACACGGTCGGGTTTTAGTGGGTACAGCTGCGGCCACTTACCATCTCTTCGGCCGTAGCAAGTCCCACTTACCCCGGTGGTCCTTCCCCAATGCTGCCGGGGATGCATAATTGCATTTCCCGACCAAAAAAAAAAAGGTCTTAGTTGCTGGGAGTCCAGTTGGTTGGCTTTCAGATTTCCATCGTAATGGTTCTGCCTATTCCCATTCGTAAAAGTGTTTCTAATTAAAAATATTTTTTTATTTAATCTGAAAATCTAATCTAACAGATCGCTTATATCAATTCCATACATTTTTACTGGCGATTCTATTAGAACGATAAATAAAACGTGTGGGCTAAGAGCTCAGTATACTGCAACAAGATGAGGCAAATTACCGCAATGTAATAATGCGGTTATTAACTTCCCGGAATCAGCCTGATGCCATAATCAATATTCTCGTCGTAGTGGGCGTCGAAACAATTAGATGCTAGCAGTTCTCAGAGTTCCTGTACCTGAGCCTGTAAACTGAGCGGCCACCAAACGCAGCCCACGCCTCTGTATATTGTGGTCCCGTAGTCCATAATTCGTAACTTATATAATTCTTATAGGTACTTTCGATTACCAATTGAAAGAAACCTCTATCATAGCTAAGTTACATTGTTTATGTTCATTAGTAATTATCTCAATAAGAATAAAATTATTTTAGGTTTTAAAATAAACACTATTTTTATATGTATGTCTTATCATGTTCCAATGTAAACTGATCCTTACTATTGCCTATTTCTTTTAAATTGATTGACTTCTTTTAAGTATTTTCTACTTTAAACGCATAATTTTAATAATTAAGAGATAAAATTTAATGCAAACTCAAATTACTTAATAATAAGAAACTTAGGTTACCACACTCATTGGATAAATCAAACACAAAATAATCGTTATACATGTCGGTTTTCTGTAAGACCCTTGTATTAAACCAGTCGATCCTAATTGAAGACGTGGAAGAAGATAAGTAACATTTAAAAAATTGCCTTTTTCTTGCACAAATGGAGGCTTAACCCAACAAGCCCCACAAGGACACCGGTGACCGCGACAAACATTGAATAACAATAGATTTCCAAGAATCAGCGATCGAAGGATTAAGGCTGGTTTTAGTGTCACGCGGACCGTCGGTACGGATCGCTCCGTATAAATGCAATATGCATTACGCTCTAAGGAGCGTTTTAGAGTAATGCGGAGGGATCCGTACGGACCCGTCCGCATTACTCCTTAAGGCTGGTTTTAGTGTCACGCGGATCGTCAGTACGGATCACTCCGTACGGACCAATCGCGCCGATCGTCCGCTTATGTCGCTATCGTCCTGACCATAGATAATACAGTTATATATAATAATATAGAGAGTCCTGACCGCCGCGGTGTACAGACGGGTGCAATGCTTCCAATGCAGCGGGTTATTTTAATTTTTACCCTATACATAAGAAAAAAAAAATTAAACAAAGGAGGAGACTACATGTTCACCCTTTAATAGAGCAGAGAGCCTTCGCGGGGGAATTCGTGACATTATACGGCAGTTTGAGGGCTGACGAAACAAAGTTCTTCAACTACTTTCGTATGTCGACCAGAAGTTTTGACGAACTACTGTCAAAGACAGTACGTTACAATAAGTTACAAAGTTCGTTGCAGCTTGACTGTACCATGACTGTAGTGAGGTGACGCGTGCGGTCCGTGCGATACTAAAACGCTCACTGAAGCAAGATGCGCTCAAGCAGCCTGCGGCGGTCCGCACTGTTAGCTCCGCGGCACGGACGCGCTATGCGGACGGCTGCGGAGCTGTCCGTACGTACGGTCGTCCGTACGGACCCCTCCGTATGACTCTAAAACGCTCCCTGAAGCTTGTATAGATCTGTCTGCGTGGAGCGATCCGTACCGACTGTCCGCGTGACACTAAAACCAGCCTTAATGCAATACGCATTCGCTTTAAGGAGCGTTTTAGAGTAATGCGGAGGGGTCCGTACGGACCCGTCCGCAAACTTCATACAAGTCGATCTACGGAGCGTTCCGTACCGACGGCCCGCGTGACACTAAAACCAGCCTAAGGGCCGGAAAAATGGTTTGAAATTATAAAAAGGTAGATTTTATGTGTAGCTTAATATTTAGCCAGATGATTAATCGGATTGTAAGGAAAAAATGAGTTCCTGTCCTTATGTTACAAAATGTTAGTTATCTAGTTCTTCCACTCACTTCTTTAATTGTGGAGCATTTTTCATTATGTATAAATAAAGCCTGCAATAACATCTCAGTAGTTTTCTGGCGTTACGTAAAAGTTTTCCACTGTCTTCTTTGAGTGCGAGGAAAACAAAAACAAAGTTTTGCCGGAATCGCATGGTTGGCTTGTTACTTCGGGTGGAACAAACAAATTTTGACTTTTATTGATTTATTACCACTTAACCTTTTTTGGGCTTTCTTTATTATTATCTTTATAACTGAAGCAAAGATATAGGCTACGAAAAACTTTATGGTTGACCGGCAAAACAGCAGGAGCTAATAAGTGCATCAACAGAAATCCATACTATAATATTATAAATGCGAAAATGTGTCTGTTTGTCTGTTACCTCTTCACGCCCAAACCACTGAACCGATTTTGCTGAAATTTGGTATGGAAATACTTTGAGTCCCGTTAAAGGACATAGAATACTTTTCATCCCGGAAAAATGTACAGTTCCCGCGCGGTAAACTAATTCTGGCGCTACGAAGTTGCGGGCGTCATCTAGTCTACAAATAAAGTTTTACTGTCTATCGCCGATCTCCGAATACCATTTTCCCTTGTGCAAAGAAACCTAAAAATTGAACCTTCATTTTATTATAAAATAAAGGGGCAAACGAGCAAACGGCTCACCTTATGGAAAGAAACTACCGTCACCCATGGACACTCGCAACATTAAAAGCTGCAGGTGTGTTTTGCAGCTTTCCGTCCTCTTCTATTGTAACTGAATTCTTTTTAAAAACATTTACCTACTGATTGTTATGGACACACTAGATGATGCCCGCAACTTTGTTGCGCCGAAATTCGTTTATCGCGCGGGAACCGTACATTTTCACGGGATGAAAAATATCTCCATACCAAATTTCAGCTAAATCGGTTCAGCGGTTTGGGCGTGAAGATGGTAACAGACAGACAGACAGACAGACAGACAGACACACTTTCACATTTATAATATTTGTATGGAGTATGGATTATAGACCTATAAGGATGTTTCGGCACGTGTATGATATTTGTCACGTAGGCGTCGATGCAAACAGCTGATACACAAAATGACACCAGGGTGACACCAGCGATAATTCATAATTCGACCACAAGTAAATTGACACTGACATATGAAACAGCTGTCTCTTAGGGGACATTTTACAATATGGCGGCGCTAATTCTGATTTGGCCACACGCCAATACTACTTTGTGTGTCTGTATGGTTGCGAAATTGTATTATTTAATTGTTTTTTCTATATTCAATTTTATGTTTAATTCAAACTTTTTTTTAACCCATCAATACCCAAGCAGCACCCGGCTGCTGCATTACAATTGAAAATCTGTTTTGTCTGCGATTCCCACGATTGAGGTATTAATTTGCTGTTTACATATTTTTTGCATTTTAGACAGCAAATCGAAGCACTAAACTTTACATGAGACGCAATTGTATAAAATAATGTTGAAACTAGTACAACAATAATACCAAATTATGTAGGTTTGCAAATCACCTACTCGTATGTGTCAATTTATATACTAAGAAATAAAGACTTAAAAAAACGTGCATTGGATATTAACCCTACAATCTTCTAGGCCGGCTCACGAGCTAACAAGGTATCTGGTATTAAATTAGCCGCTATTGGGGTCAAACGGGCCCGCACCGCACTATTACGTGATCAATATGCGATCTTGATTGATTGATACGCTGAAAATTGTTTACTACCTACACATGCGAGTACGTACGTAGGTGGTAAGTTTACCGATTGGGCCAGAAAGGGGTACCTCTTGAAAAAATCTCTTTTCGCTGCTTAATATGAGAGAGGCTTATATAATCAATTTATTATTGAACTAGATGACGCCCGAAACTCCGTTGCGCAAGAATTCGTTTATCCCGCTGGAACCGTATATTTTTCCGGGATAAAAAGTACCCTGTGTCCTTTCCCGGGACACAAAGTATCTCCATACCAAATTTCAGCAAAATCGGTTCAGCGGTTTGGGCGTGAAGAGGTAACAGATAGACAGATAGAGAGAAGACGCACTCTCGCATTTATAATATTAGTAAGTATGGCTTCTTAACAACTAAATGTTGTATTTTTTTTTAGATAAAATTCATCTGTGGTGCAAAAGAGTACATTTTGTGATAAAATCAATGGGTTAAACTCCGGGAGTGCTAACAGAATTGAAAAAGAAAGCAGGAGCATTATAATAAGAGAGATAGATCTTCCTCTCCAGCTACTCCAGGCACTCTTCTTCAGTCCCTTCGTCTTATTAATTTTCGAACAGGTAGTTCATTGACACGAGTTTAACATTTTTCACACAGCAAATTATTTATATTATATTATAAATATATAAAATTTCCCTGTCACAATGTTAGTTACCGTACTCCTCCGAAACGGCTTGACCGATCTTTATGAAATTTTATATGCATATTCAGTAGGTCTGAGAATCGGCCAACATCTATTTTTCATACCAAAAAGCCCAAAAATTATTTATATGGCAAAACAATGTTTGCCGGGACAGCTAGTTATATTATAAATGTGAAACTGTTTCTGTCTGTCAATTTGTCTGTCTGTGTGTCCGTCTGTCTGTCTGTTAGTGTGTCTGTTACCTCTTCACGCCCAAACCGCTAAACCAATTTTGCTGAAATTTGGTATGGAGATATTTTGAGTCCCGAGAAAAGACATAGGATACTTTTTATCCCGGAAAATGTACGATTCCCATGCGGGATTTGGCGAAACGGAGTTGAGAGCATCATTTAGTTATTACGTTTTTCTTCAATAATAATAAAACTAATATATAATGGTTCTGTCACCCATAGTTCCTTTATATTTTGATGCATATTCGTATTCAAAAGGCATTAAAATGTATGGACGTGTTGAATTTATTCTGCAGTCTATCGACCACACATTGCAATGCATCAACTTGTGTGCCGATCTAATAAGGCTCCGAATGCACGTAGCGATTTTTCTGTCGGGGGTAAAACAATTTTGAAGTGATGGGTGAAAAATATTTAATTTTGGCAACGCATTTGCTCTTTTGATGTTGCGAGCGTCCAGGCGACGTAAGTTGCTTTCCATCGTGCGACTCGTTTGCTCGTTTGCCCCAATTTAAAAAATCGGGTGAGAATTGTACGTGGTTTGATTGAAATTTCGTAAAGAACAGTTCAACTAAGTAATTTGCTTTCAAAAATTCAAAGCTTCAGCGTTTCGGACCTGCTGCTGTTTCGCCTTTTCTTTTCCTACTGATACTTCCAGAGGGTAACCAGTTTCTAGGCTCTAAGATCCAGAATATCTCAATTTAAATCAATTAGTAATTAAATAGGAATTAAATCACATCAATTAAAATAGAACGTTTGGTAAATATTATACGTAATAATGGCCTAATTGAATTATATAATATGTATTAATCCTTCGATCATGAATTCTTGGAAATCTATTGTTATTCTATTATGCCTCGCTCCGGGTGAGCTTATGGGGCTTGGTGAGTTAAAAGGGGTAATAATTTTATTTATTTTCAAACTTTACGAATGAAGATCATATACTTAATATATTTGCGGTCCTTTTAAATACTAAGCTCGTGCATATTATTTGCAAGTAGAAATGCGATTTGTACAGTCTTAAGTTCCTATACCTATATAATTCTTGGTTATTTTACATTTGCATCCCAAAATTTTTTACAGCTATCGTAAGAACATTGTAAGAAGTCTTAGAAAATGCGCCATCTGACGCTAGGTCAGTACAGAGCCTTATGAGAACAAATTTGTACTGAGCTGTTTGCTCCACCTTAATAAAATCCAATTTATATCACCTCAGATATATTGGATATTTCCTCTTTAAACTAAAATTTAGACACGCTAACATTCGATACAGAATCGATAATATGAAATTCAATTCCTATAATATTGTCTATACTGTACTCGGCGAAACATGGCGGCAGCGGTCATTGACTTTCTGTCAAAAACTTGTCATTTTATATATAAACCGCGATTGCCAATGCAGTATCAGATGTTGTCAATCGCGGCTTTGTTTATAAAATGACAAGTTTTTGACAGGGAGTCAATGACCGCTACCGCCATGTTTCGCCGAGCACAGTATAGCAGAGTACACTGTACAGTTACACACGTCTTACTAAAAACAGTTTTAAATACTTGAGCCTGGAAAAACATTGTGTCCAATTTTTTTTATATTTTCAAAGAATCACATTACACACACTAATAATTTCATCAAAATCAGCAATCTAGGCAAATAATATGTTATAATGGCCGGCTTGTTTAATGTAATATGTTACGCATTTTCCTCACGTTTTTCATCCCGTTTTCCGGTGGAAAAATATAATAACTCTCAATCATAATAATATTATGAAGATGGCGTACATTGAAATTATATTTTTTACTTGCTTGCTTTAATGTGTTTTTTAAATTATGAATTTTGTAAATGATTTGTAGTCAGACGACAATAAAGGGAACGTGCGAGAACTATAGGTGGACAAGCACATGTCGAAATTGTAAGATGGCAACGTTTATTATTTGTATGGAGAAACACCTGTACACCTGTACATTTTTAACCTTAAAGAGAACGTGCGCAATCAAGGTGTTACGAAATGATGTCGCCATTCCGAAACTTTGGATTGATAATTCACTAAAAATTGTCTATCTCCCTGTACAGGTGTTCCTGCATCTGTACAGGAACACCGGTACAGATGCAGGAACACCTGTACAGGGAGATAGACAATTTTTAGTGAATCATCAATCCAAAGTTTCGGAATGGCGACATCATTTCGTAACACCTTGATTGCGCACGTTCTCTTTAAGGTTAAAAATGTTTGAGCCTTAAAAATCAAGTTCCATTTGCATGTTACAACTTACAACTTGTTTTTGCGGCTATACAGGCATGTCCATAACATCATTTAAAAGCATATTATTTTGTTTTGAAACCATAAACCAACTAAAAAAGCAAAAGAATATATTATTACATCGAAAACTAGTTCTTACTAAATGCATAGTTAAGAACTATATATTTACACAAAACTTCTTTTTATTTTCTCCCTTTTTACGGTTTTAGAATTTAGATGCTAAACAAGCATACAAAATTTTCGAGCTAGAAAATTTCCCACAAGTTCTCGGAAAACTCGTGCATACAAAATATAAAAGAACTCCGCGGGAGCCCCTTTGAGAATATTCCCATTGATTTAAATAAGCGAGGAACGGAAAATACGATCCGATTTTAGTTCAAGGGTGATCTGTTTTGAGACCGGGGCCATACTCCGAAATTGATTTCGATATATCGAGTCTAATCTGTAGTCTTATCCCCGAAATTGATACGATTTTGATTTACGAGTCCGATTAGTTTCAATTAGAGGCGAAGCATGATCGTGCCGAAGCATAGCTGTCAGGAATGGGAAAAGCCGTTGAGATCGAATTAGTTCCAAGCTGAGCCACAGCATGATTAAGCGCTAGTACCTATATATAGTATTATTTCGGCTTTAAGATCGAGCTGATTCGATTCTGATTCTGTCAGGAGTGAGGCAGTTGATGTCGATTTTGTTTTACTTTGATAGTAATCCGTTCTTCTGAACAAACTAGAATCAATATCAATTTCTCGATCCTAATGACTGATTCGTTATGCTTCAATTGATTTAGACTCATCAACTTTGTGCCTCACGTTGGTCAATAACTATAAGTTTCCGAATCTATCTATCATTGGACGTAGATTTCCTTGACCAACCGGGGACATGACCCCCCAAAATCTAAAGTCAAATTGAAAAATCTCAAATCTTGCCAAGTAATAAAAGGAAATTTTTGCCCATAAATTTTTTGTATAGTGAGTGACCCCCCAAATTTGTTTTTATAGTGAGTGACCCCCCCCCCAAATGTCAGGCTGCGACCGCGCCTGGACCAACCTCCTCTAAAATGATGTTATTTGCTCATGAAAACGTCATATTTTGACAGTTCATTCTTGGCCTCAGATAAGGAAATTTCTTCAGACGTTTTGTTTTTGATGTTGAGGTTCAGTCGAGGGAAGTGAATCTTGAGAAAATAAAATCGGTTAATACTAAGTAGAACCATTAATATTTTCAGAGATAATAATATATTTTGAATGTTCTATTGGGAATTAATACCCTAAGTCTCTGATGGTGCGCAATATAAATCTCGGCAGTAAGAAAAGCTTTTGAGATCGAATTAAGTCGATTCTGGATTGTGTTGGTAGTAAGGGCCATGCTTCAGAGCTGTGAAGTGTGAATCCAATACGTTCTGAACAACTTTTCGTATACACCTCACTTGTCTAGTTTTTTTTTTTTCCTTAATTGCCACTAAATCCAATTTTAAGGTAAATAAATAGAACGTAAGCTTCTGCGTTATAAATTGGAATAAGGTTTCTGTGTTTGATATTAAAATATGGATTCATATCAAAGTCTTTCTAAAATATGTAAATGGACAAAGGACAATTTTAATCTTAATCATCGTATGAATTAAATTTTTGTCGTCAAAACTTTTTTTATTGAGTGGGATAGTTTATACCGATGTAATATTATTTAATAATAATAATAATAACAATAATAATAACGTTTATTTAACAATAAGACATCACATTACACTACAATACATATACACATTACAATACACATTACGATTCATAAAGAAAAAGTAAAAGAAAAATATATAATTACAAAAATAATAGCATTATTATAGCATGAGGAGCGGTACAAGTAGTGCATTGTCATGTCTACTGCCAAAAAGGACACCACTCAGGCGTATCACCGTGTCGTACACCACAGTGCCTGGTATTATGTGGTTCCTAGTAAACCGTCATCTGGAAACAGGAACAGATAAGCACTCAGCAATACATTATAACATACAAAGTATTATTTTGTATATAAAATATATGGAATTCTACAAGTTACAAGATACGTCAATTAATATGAAAATATAATATAAAATAAGTACTATAATATTATGAGTTGTGTGCGTGACTCAAATCTCAATGCTATGGAATGGTTACACGGCGGACCCGTCCACCTGCTGCCCGCGCCCCTCGTAACCCGTGCTCTCACCATAACACAACGGTTGTCCCGTGGGGTAGGAGCGCCGCGCGCGCAGGACTGCGGCCACCGCTATACACCTGACCGTAGCAATGAGCGATATAATTACGTAATACATAAACAGTAATAATAATAATATTATATATGGTAATGACTTATGGCACTACGAGATATACCTACTACTTGTATAATAATATATTATCATCGCAGTGCAGGATTCAGGTAAGTTGTGAGTTTGTTATAATTTTTAAAGGTATTTAAAATATTATGTGTACTTGATATATTATAATGTTATAATTCATACATAAATTACATAAATTATAACTATTAAATTACATAAAATATATCATCGTATATTATTATATATTATAGTCGTTGCGCAAACGTGGCGCCTATAAAGCGTAAAGTTTATTATAGAAACAAATCACACCGTATAAAGTTGTACAATGTAGCAGATCTCAGAAAATTTATGGTGGAGATACTTGTGGAGTCACACCTATACTTTCCGAGCTATATTGCCTGTGATAGAACCTTTATGCTAACTGCTTAAGTATCAGTTTCTTGAAACGTAGAAGTAAGATAAATACGAATGCCGTCCTACAATCTTTCATCGCCTTATGCTCTTACAAACTAGGGGATTTGGAAAAACACGTTCGCTTTAATGCTGTAAAAAGGTTTCCAATTTATCACGTATAGTGACGACAACTTTGGATGATTGCCAGTTTTGAAATGTTATTTCGCGACATATTGTAGTTGGATTTGAAAATAAAATTGAATTCGTTAAAAATCCTAAAATACTTCAATTATTTTATTTGTCAAGATGAAAAAGAAAGACGTGTGATAATAATATTAATGTATGTATGCCTGTCCGTAGGCTTCGTGACATCCAAAAGTAGGAGAAGATTTTTTTATTTTATTTAAAGGCTTAATTAAGGACTGTGAGTATTCTTAGACGTAACACTTATCGATGAAATATTTCGGAGATTTATTTTTCTTAATTTATTACTCGAGATTTTCCAGGTTTTTGTTTTAGAATAACTTAACACTATAAACCGAAACCTTCCAGAATCATAGCTGTTTAGTTACTAAGAGATTTTTATGTCTTTTATGTCCTTTCCGAATATTCAGAATACTCACCACTTAGATCAATTAGTGAAGTGGTTTCGATGTGAAGAAGTAACAGACAGACGCTTACAATATTAGTATGTATTTTTATAAGGGGTACCGTATAAATTAATAAATATCTAACCCCTTTTCGGGGAAAATCATTAGTATACGAAATTTCATTATGTAGACCTTTTTTCGTAAAAACAGCAGATGCGTGTGTTTTCCGAACGCGTAATTTTCGATTGGGTCAAATGATACCCAGCTAAGCTACGTAGGAATTACGTTGAAATTCATTTTTATTCCCGATTCTATTTTATATGGTAAGACAGGGGTTCCCAAAGTGTACGCCGTGAAAAGACAAGACGGGCGAAGTGAGTCGATCCTCAATCCTTAACCGAAACCACAAATATTATAAAATAAAATTATAATATTATTAATTATGTAAAGCAGGTGATTAAATATTTGTTTTTTTTTTATTATTTACTTCATTTATCTGCTTAACCTAAATGTAATAATTAAAGATGTTTACTAAAGTATCTTTTGCTTAAAATCTGCTGGTTAGGGTTCCGTTTTTGGTTTCCGTAGTCAACCATGTTTTGTTGATTACAGAACCCTCTCATGAGCTGATTTATTGTATTGTATTGATACGTTAATAGTTATAATTATAATTTAAGAGTGACATTGTCCTACATTATTATGTAGAACAATCCATATTTTAGGACCATCCAATCAAAATATGAAATCCTTTCTATCTCTGTTAGCTGCCACTTTTGACAATTTTCGCAAAGGAAATTGTTGTCCGGCTTATCAAAATGAAGTTACTCACGAAAAATTAGCTTAATAGCAACAAAAAAATTGATCTAGGGAACCCTTACCATATTAGTTATTATGGTCCCGATAACGAAAACAAAAGATAAAAATCGGCTTATACGTCAGTTGAAGGTACTTATGTGCTATATTATTTTGTTTCTTTTTTTGATGTATCTAATTTTTTACCAAATAAAATTTATTACTTTCTTTTGAAATAACACACTATGCCTCTTTTCTTCGATAAATCTATTTTTTTAAGCTATCAACACCCAATAGGTAATCTATTGTGTCTGCAATTCCCACTATCGAGGTATTAAAACAACGTGGCCTGCATATTTTATTTCATATTAAGTCTATACTTAAGGTTAGTTACGTATCGAATCTCACGCTTGAACAGTCCAGAGCATCTCAATATGTGCCCAGTTGAGTAGACACAATTATTATTGTCCTCAGTGAAATAGTTTGGAAAACCAAATTGACTGGCGAAATAGTTAACGAGGTGCAGGGGGGTGAGATAAGAAAATGGAAAAAATGGCGACCTTAGCTTCCATTACCTTTGTCCACACAGTGCCTTTTTTTGTTCATCAAGGGCATGCGTTATATTATAGCGCAGTCAACAGCGAACGTGAGACATGCCCGTGACGCGCACTAAAATCGTACCGCTCGCTATGACATTTCTTTAAACGCAGGTGGATTTTGACGCATTCAATTATTGAATATGCCAAACGAAAGTTGAACAAAAAGAAGATGAAATTGCATAATGTTTACATAGCTGTTGCAGCACCGACGTGACGCTGCGGTGTATTTTATAAAAGAGCCATTTAAAATTGGAATTTTTGGAGCCATTTAAAATTTGTCAATAGAGATATTACGCAAATTTCGCAGCAACACAACAAGTAAATAATCCGACCAAAATCCGCCGTGCACAGACCACAGTGCACGCGGCATATCAGAATATTGTCAGAACGTTGTCATCATACTTTTTGTGTACTGTCTGTGAGCTGGTATTGCCTGGAGCGTTAAACATTGCAGTATTTTCCCCATTTCAATGTGGCTAATCACAACTTTTTTGACAGATTCTCCATACTTTATTTGTCAAGTTAAGTGATGGGGTCAATTCAGACCACAACGCGACGCGTAGATGCATTTCTAAATTTGTACTGAATTAACTGGTTTCAATTGCTTGAGACGTCTTGCAAATCTGTCAAATCCATACAAATTTAGAAATGCATCTACGTGTCGGCTGCGGTTTTGACCCAAATATCACGTGTTATTTTTATTTTAGGTTCTGTCTTTATCTCAATATAAAATCGGTGCTTTATCTAGTTTAAACCATTTGAGCCGAAGCTTGGCTAAAATGTTTGTGCTTACGTATGCACGTAATTTACATGCAGGTAAGGTAAAGAAAACTAGATCGTGCCCCGACCCATAATACGCGGATCAAAAGTTACATTATCGAGAATTTCACACTCCACGTGTTTTAGTTTTTGGGATTATTTTACATAATTTAACTTCACAGCATTATTCCAATAACTTAATCCATACTACTATTATAATAAATGCGAAAGTTCTGTCTGTATCCTTTTCACACCAAACCACTGAGCCGATTTTCATGAAATCCATAGCTTAAAATTTAGTTTGTTATTATTTTTAGCTACATTCCGCGTAATAAACTTCCACCTTTAAGTAAAATATGAGTGAGTGCACGCATCCTGTACGGTTCCTGCACAATATACTTTTATGATTTTCGCTTATACTATTTAATCTATTTTGATGAAATTTAGCATGGAGATATTAATTTTAATCTATTGTTTACTTAATTATGCCAATTCGAATTACATAATCATCGTTAAGACAGGACAACGTCTGTCGGGTCAGCTAGTATGACAATAAAATTGCTCGTATAGGCGTTCGGATAAAATAGATGACACCCGCTACCCCGTGGCGCCAAAATTCGTTTATCGCGTGGGAACCGTAAAATTTTCCGGTATAAAATGTATCCTTTTTTTTACATGGGGAAAAGGTCCTTTATTTTCCCTACAAATATATTTACACAACTTTTTACCCTAAAATAAAAATTTAAAAAGTTATAAGCAAAAAAGTGTGAATTTTTTTGAAAAGGTTTATTATCACTTTTGAGCTTTGTTTAATACATTTTACAATAAAATTACCTTAAGCCAACCTTGTAGATGATCTTTTGAAAAAAAATCCTTTTTTTTTCAAAAGATCATCTACAAGGTTGTTTTTTCTGCAGATGCAAAGGAAACTGTGAAAGCATGTGTGGCTGCAAAAAAGCCGGCCTAATTTTTCAAGATGGCGGCCGGGGGACAAGAGTGGCGACCCCACAAACTTGAGGTTAAGTTTCTATTGACCCCCCCAACATATTCCAAAAATAAAATTGCGTCCTCTAATAAATGCAAAGCAAATGTAACATTTCAATGGACTAATTATTGACCGTCTAGGGTTGATATTGAACATCGCACGCCTTCAATCCAGATATCAATTCATCCAATAGAAGGATCCACATAAAGCACTGACGATTTGAAGGTAAGGTGAGCCTGTAGGAACATTTTAAAATATCTCCCCTACTATAAATAAAGCACAGTAAGTTTTCAAACACTGCCGACGTAAATATTCGGAGAATATTACGTTACGATAACGTAAATAAGCTCAATTTTCTTTGAATTTTACTTTAATTAAGCTAATTAGTTGACTACCGATAATGCCGATCAAAGAAAACGTCATAGAATAGGAATATAAGTATTTCTACTTCCAGAAAAAAATTAAATTATTATGAATCATGGCGAGTTTTTAAAAAGCCGTATTGTTTATCAAGTATTGTAAAATCTAAATTAAGTGTATAAAGAAACAACACCCGACAGTTGCTTAAAGTTGTTTCCTACTGCCTAAATGTTCCCCTTTATAAAAATACTGACATGTCTTCTGTAAATAAATATATTTCAATTAAGAAATTTAAAAAAAGCTAGGATGATAAAGCTACGAGTAAGAGCTAATGATGAAACTACTGCTAAGAAAAAAACTATATCAAACTCGGTCCTCCCGTTTTAATGTTACGATGCCACGGGCAAACACACATCCACACATATTCACACACACAGACATACATACTTACGTACATACATACAGACATAAAAGAGTATGTATGTATGTTTTTATGTTTGTGTTTGGATATCTCTGGAATCACCATTCCGATCAAAATAATTCTTTTTTTGTTGTACTAGTACAACAAAAAAAGAAAAAAAAAAGAAAACTTGCACTATTCCCTAAGTTAAGCAATACCTAGGTATTGCTCAACTTAGGGAATAGTGCAAGTTCATTAGTAGAGCAAATCGGTTCATTAGTTTTGGAGCTAGGGAGTTTTAATTCTCAATTACGTACAATTTTGAAGGCAGTTTTATCATTTTAATCCTTCAAGCCCCATAAGAGCACCGCGGTGATCGCGACAACAATATAATACAATAGCTTTTCCAAGAATACGCGATCGAGGGATTAAAATACAGTTATTATTAGTACTCCTCATTTTTTGTCGGGGTTAGTCCTAAAGATGATAGCGGGGCGAATTGACTCTGCACTCCTTCGCAGACTCACTGAGCTACATGTCAGGGTAGTAAGATGACCTGCATTTTGTTTATTTGTTAGTATGATATAATTTTATTGTCACAAAATTATTTAAAATGTGGACTTCTTTGTCTGATTTTTTTTTATTTTAATAAAATAATCCTACTAATTGTTCTACCCTGTGACGGTAAACCAATAAGATGTTTAATCAGAGGCACAATCAGATTTAATTCGCTTGTTTAAGCGACGCCGCGGTTTGCGGCGGGCGGTAATCGATTTTTTAATTAATAACATCGTAATCCTATAATTGAAATGTTATTTAATGGAATTATTGGATGTTGCTTCGTAAAATCCATTAAAAGGTGTGCGGTTTGTTGCTTGGTTCGGTTCTCTCGGGGGTGAAAAGTTTATAACTTTTCACCCCCTACCCCCTTGTTATAAATAAAACTATGTATACAGATGTTATACAAAACATTACCCGTTTACTTTTGGATACGAAACCCCAAAAACGGATTATTCAAAATTTTACAGTAGAACTCAATAGAAGATAACTTGTATGATAGAAATACTTACATGCGAAACCGCTGAAAAATGCTAGTCCATACAAAGTCTGTCTGTCTGTCTATGTGTATGTTACCTCCTCATGTGCAAGCCGCTGAAACGATTTTGTTGAAATTTAGTATGGACTTTGAGTCCCGGGAAAGGACATAGAATACTTTTTATCCTGGAAAAATGTAAGGTTTCGGAGTGATAAACGAATTTTGGTGCAACGAAGTTGCAAGCGTTATGTAATCTAGTATTTAATATAGGAATATAGATCATACCAGTCAGGGTGACCCAAATGTTGTAAGTGGTTGTGGCGAACGATTTCCCGTACGTGACGCTAATCTCTCGACCAGCTTAGTAAGACCCGTGACCTTTGACCAACTGTCAACCCTTTTAAGAAACAACCATTTGTGGATTTGTAGGATTTGAAAGCTTTTCGGGTGCATTATACAGATAAAAGATATTTTTTGTCATTGTGTCTGATTCTACTGCATCTTACCTACACGAAGAACCGTTTTTATTTAGATAGAAAAATAATTATTGTAGTCAAAGTAAACATAATATTTTTATCTCATGTATAGGTAACTCTCCGCTCAATGCAAACTCCCTTTTTCGCAAAAATATAAGATTTTTTCGAGTGAACTATTGTTTTTTTTCCATAATATCTTTACATCATGCATTGGATCATAGGAATAAAATATATGTAATTGATTTAGTCAGCTTTTTAAAAATATTATCGTATTTTCAGAAAAATACCGTGTTAATTATCATGTATAACAACCTATTAATATAATTACTAGACCTCAGAATCCGTTGTGGATGATTTATACAGTATCTTCAGAGCCAAGTAACCACTCCTCAAATACTGTAGTGCCTGGGACAAGATTTTTAAATGACCGTATGGTTGCCCAAACACATACGGCGTTCTCGCAACATAGTCGGCCTAGTCCAGAGGAAAGAACTATATACGTCTTGGACCAACTATGTGCGGATTTCCTCACGATATTTTCCTTCACCGTACGAGCGTCCGTATTATGTACTTGAGATCAGAAAATGTCTCATTGGTACACGCCTCCACCCGGGATCGAACCTGCACCCTCTACAAGTGCGAACCAAAGGTCTACCCACTAGGCAACGAACGCTCCGTGGTCCATTGGTTTAGAGTAAAAAGTATAAAAGAAAAAAAAAAGTAAGCTGTGTTTGTAACGTTATAGAAATATCCTCTGAGTGTTGGCGCTATTATATAACGACATTGTGCGAGTGTTGCCAGACGCAATTTCCGCTGTCGTGTGTAAAGACTTCCGCTGCTCTTTTCCTGCGTGTTGTTGGCGCGAAATTTTATTCTCTTTTGTGTCGGCATCATCAGTATCGCCTATCATCAGTATCGCCTATCATAGAATATTGTACTATCAGAGAAGCTGATTCAAAGGTAGGTGGCGGACCTATTTAATTTGGTCGCTTCTTACCCAACAAAACCACGAAAATGCTAATTAAAAAGTCCTTAAATGTTGAAATTATAAATCCATACTTAATATTATAAATGCGAAAGTGTGCCTGTGTGTCTGTCTGTCTGTTACCTCTTCACGCTCAAACCACTGAACCGATTTTGCTGAATTTTGGTATGGAGATACTTTGAGTCCCGGAAAAGGACAAAGGATACTTTTTGTACCGGAAAAATGTACGGTTCCCGCGCGATAAACGAGATTTGGCGCAACGATGTTGCGGGCATCATCAAGTTGATTATAATTTAGTTTTTTATATAATATTTTGGACTGCTTTCCAGCGGTGGTTACGGAGGGACTGAGATGACAGATATTTAACTTCCTAAACTTGTTTAAAACTACCTGAAAAAAAGTTGTGTTCCAATGTACGCAGAAACCACTATCAGTAGCTTAAAGTCGATGAAAGTCGATGAAAATAATTATCAACAGCCGAATATACATATTATGAGAACCTTTTTTTAGGAAGTTGTTTAAAAAGAGTCGAAAGGATTAATTTAAGGCTGGCAGCATACACACGTTATCTGTATTCTATTTTCGAATTATTTTTCTATATTCGATAATCCGAAAGCATAGAATCAGTAAAAATTCATTAACTGACGCCCACGTTCGCTTTTTCCCGAACGGGAAAAATGGGCATTGTCGAAAAAAAATCACATGTACTTTTTATATTTTTTGACGTGACAACGTCTTATAATTCGATATGGGTTGCGCGCACGAAAAAACATGACGCAATATGCGGCGTTACCTCGCTCTGAGGCGTTCCATTTAAGGCTATGACGTTGTCACGTTCAACTATCGTCAGTAAACCGACTTTACAGACAACCGAGTTCGAGTCGAGTTCGAGTCTAGTTAGAGTCGAGTTCGAGTCGAGTTCGAGTTCGACACAAAACAATATTTTTTTCTTTGAAATAGGGATTCTAAGAATGTAAATTAAAATTTTTTTTAATTTATTGGCTAGATTTTTTAAAAATATTTTTTTAAAGTTTTCGGACCTGTGACGTCATCGCCGGCGGCCGACAGCATTGAATACATAAAAATTAAATTCATCAGTTTTCATCAGTTAATTGAAAGATTTTTTCTATAATTATTGCTTAAATGCCTCAACACAGAAATTATTTAGGGATCGTATGGGTTAAATATCCAACATTCTAAATTATATTGTAAAATGAAGCATTTTAAGCAAAAAAGTCACAAGACTTTCATTCACCTGTGCCGAAAAAATGCCATTTTTATATAAGAAACATAAGTTTTAAAACTTTTTGCCATAATTGTCTATTAATATAAGCCATATTCAATATAAAAAATAGAATTTAAACTTCTGAACATCTAACATAAAAATTTTGACATAGGTCGAACATGGACCAAATTTTTGGCAGTCATTTCACATGGTAAAGACCACACGTAATTATAGCTTAAATGTAACTAAAAATATTGTGATTAGTATTTATTTTAGTTACCTAGACAGATCCAATTAGTTTTTGCAATATTTCCAAAGTATTAGCTCTCCTACACCCAAATTTGTTCCTTAGAACATTATCAGTGCAATTTTCCAGTCGTTTGACCGATTTTTTTATTTAATACAACGAAGAATTTCTCTAAAAAACATAAGCAGAAGTTATTTCAAGACATTTTATTTAGACATTGATTGCGCACTACCGAAAACACAAACATATTTCATTGTATGGGAAGCATGGACATGGGGTCTCAGTGCTCACAGACCGCGCCCGAAGTTCAAACCGTAATAACTTTGCAAACTTGCAGTCGGCGTCGAATATTTTTGCTTCAAAATACATTTTTCGACTAAAACTGAAGCTACTGAGCGCAGCATGTGTGAAGCTTAAGGGGAAGTAGGGTAAATGCGATTCTTGCAGGGTATGAGCGGTCTGTGAGACCGCGCGTCCATAGATAAAGGCTAGAAATGTTTTGTAATGGGCACAATTAAAAAAAATCGGCCAAGTGCGAGTCGAACTCGCGCACGAAGGGTTCCGTACCATTATAGAGCAAAAATAGGCCAAAAATTGTGTTTTTTGTATGGGAGCCACCCTTAATTTTTTATTTTAATTAAATATTATTATTAATTATTAAATTTCAATAATGTTTAAGGCCTTCGTGAGAGTTTCAAGTGCCTACCTTTTATCATTATTGATTACGAGCAAAAAAGGCCAAAAAAATCACGTTTGTTGTATGGGAGCCCCCCTTAAATATTAATTTTATTTTTATTTTAGTATTTGTTGTTATAGCGGCACCGGAAATACACAATCTGTGAAAATTTCAGAACTCTAGCTATAGCGGTTCTTGAGATACAGCCTGGAGACAGACAGACGGACAGACATCGAAGTCTCATGAATAGGGTCCCGATTTTACCCTTTGGGTACGGAACCCTAAAAATGGACAATCCCCATTCCACACATTACGTTGCTAGTGCACGGAATTCTGAATCGAAATTTTATTTTCAACCTAATCATCGAAATTTTCAACCTAAAACACTGCGGCTCGTCTTGACATAAAAATTAAAATTACACTGCCACAACATTGTCACATAGAAATTAAACGGCCTAGCACTATAATAAAGTAACAAGATTTAGTCATCATAAAAGCAATTTTGGTGACACTAATTCAGTAAGAACGTGACCCGACGGGCGTGTCCAGCTTAAACCTAACTTACTAATAAATATTTGGTTAGCTTTCTAGGTAATAAAGGACATTTTTCTTACGTACGTGGGCAGTGGGCTAATTATTATCACAGAGTGTTTGTTGAATAATACAGATGAAAAAGTTTAAGGTATTTTATGGGTATTTCATACAAAGAACAAACGATATTTCAATTATATGATTTGACCCTTTCAAATCCGTAATTGATATTGATTTAAGATACAATAATATAATGTATAGCTAAAAATATTTTTAACAATCTTGTCAAAGCTTGTTGATAAAAAAACGACCGATTTTTTCTCATAAACAAAAGAAACCGAGCATTATTGCCACTTATTTGGTAATTTAAAAAACCTATTAACTTATATTGCCTACTTCAGGTTGCCCAAAATAAAACACCGTCAATTCCAATCCATTTAATCACTGTCAATACAAATTCGATCAATACGAAATTAACATTTAAAATATTCCGCGGAATACCCTATGGGCACAATTTACATTTAAGTAATGAATTATTAAAAGGAGTCCTAATGAAATAAAGGAGATAAAGGAAATCTTTTTATTTCGGTGGTCGAAAATCCTTTAAAACTGCTAACAATGGTCTTTAGAACCGAGGACAAAAGCGGACCATACATTTGGGACATGGCCGATGTAGCTTTGACAACTTTCTTTTTCCATTAAATTTTAGTACGGAAATTAAATTCGCCCGTCGCTTCCCGCTGACTCAGAAATACATTTTTATTTGCGATGGGTAAATATTTGTGAGGTCCTGGCGCGTTTTGGTGACGTATTTCAGTGGCGTCATCGATTTTATTTTTAATTATTTTGAGTACATTACTAATATTTTAAAGTGTGTCTATCTGTTTGTCTCTTCACGCTTAAGCCACTAAATTGATTTTGCTGGGTATATTAATCATGATATAAAAAAACCTCAATTTCATCAAGTTTATAGTTAACTGTTAGATCAAAATAATGAAACAATATTGAAAGTTTTAAAGTACCTACTCGAACCCCTGTTATCATAAAAATTTGAGCTCATACATTAATTGTGTAAGAATCCCTAGAAATTACGTTTATGAAATGCCGTTGCATTTTTATTGTTTGCATTTACTTCTCATTTTTCAATTTAAAATATAGAAAAACGTTCTGCTAATGGAATTTTTTGAGTTCTTTTAGTTTATGTAAATGAAACGAAGTTGTTAATTGAATCGCCAGTGTTTTGTTTTTATTGGCGAACGTGACGCCGGTTCATTAGGAGAGTATCAGATTCAACCTTTTCAAACCATCTTTATGTATTTTATTAACCGACTTCCAAAAAGGAGGGTCTGTGTTTTGTTGTATATGACATTGTAGAGACTTTTATTTCTTATTCAAAAAATCGTTGTATCCCAAACTATTCAGATAAGATAATAAAAGAACCTATGCAATTATATGCGGACTTTTTGCGCGTCGTGTGCGTTACTGCATATAATTGCATAGGTTCTATTTCCCCCAGACTAAAAAGTGCGTCACGGATAGTCTGTCGTCTGCGCTGCGCCACACTCTTACTTTCTAATACAAACATATTTACACATAATTATAATATTTTGTCTACCTGGTAAGTAAGAACTCGACAGACAAAGGCAAAAAACTACATAGGTTTTAGTAGTTCAAAAAGTAGTGTAGTAGGTACGTCGTAATCAATGATGTGCCATACGCGTATTGGCTTGTTTTCATTGCCACAACACGTTGATATTGAATAGCATGTCAGCTAGGACACGAATTTCGCTATTTAGTCTTTCTGTAATTGCCACAACGCGTGGTGCGCGTTTTCATTAGAGCCATAACACGAATATCGCGTTGTGGCGGTTTTACTGTGACCACAACGCGTTATGAACTATTTTTAACCGACTTCCAAAAAAAACGAGAAGGTTATATTATGTTCGGCTGTGGATATTTTTTTTTATGTATGTTCAACGATTACTCCGCCGTTTGTGAACCGATTTTCAAAATTTTTATTTCGTTGTATTAGGTTTCACTCCAATTTGGTCCCATTTTCACAAAAGTGGTGACCTGATGATGGGATCCATGAGTAATCGAGGGAACTCCTCAAAATTCAAATGGAAACATATGGTTTTTTTGGTTTCATATAAAGTATTCCAGGCATATGTTACCAAAAAGTAAGATTTTGCACCAGGATATACCATGGTTCGAAGGTGGTGAACAGAACTCCTTACTCCTTATAGATACATGTTCGGGGGTTTCGGCATTGTTTTAAGAACTGAAAGCATATACTACTAAGCTAATTACATTAATCATCATCATCACCACCATTCCACCATACACCTTCACATCATGACCCTATTATAATTCGTAGGTATTTTTCATAGTATTTTTAGATCAAAACGGATCACGGATGTCTTTAAACATTGTTCTGTAGAAAGTTAAACTATTTTGAAAATTATTTTATTATTTCGACCTGATGATAAGGTCCATGAGTGATCGAGGGAACTCCTTAAAATTTATATGGAAACACATTATGGTTATTTCGGTTTTATGAGAAGTATCCTAAGCATATGCTTCCAAAAAGCAAAATTTGGCACTAAGATATGCCTTGGTTCCGAAGGTGCTAAGAGAACTCCGGATTCCTTATAGATACAAGTTTGGGGGTTTCGGCTTTGGTTTAAGAACTCAAAGCATACGCTACTATGCAAGTTACATTCATCATCATCATCATCACCACTACCACCACACCATGAATCATTAAATCATAACCACATAATACATAATAGTATCTTACGGTACAGAAGTCTCACTTCCGAGTTTAGGTATGATAAACGCAAGCGTCCGGTCACCGGACTAGTCTCAATAGGCTGGCACTCGCTCGACTTGTCGCATACGCAGCGCACACATCCGCGAAACAAAAGTAATAGTACCCGGCCCCGCGCCGCCGCCGCGCTCGCTTGACAGCCCTGGCAGATTGAATCGAGACGGCAGAGAGTTATTGTACTATGAACGCTAAGTGCTATGCAAAACTTACTGACGTGGGAGAGCCATGCTTTGGCACGAATGGGCCTGTTCGACCGGAGAAATACCACGTCCTCACAGAAAACCGGCGTGAAATAGCGCTTGCGCTGTGTTTCGCCGAGTGAGTGAGTTTACCGGAGGCCCAATCCCCTACTCTTTCCCCTTCCCTGCCCTCCCCTATTTCCTTCTCTACCCTACCCTATTCCCTTCCCTCCCCTATTACCCCTTGAAAGGCCGGTAACGCACCTGCAGCTCTTCTGATGCTGCGAGTGTCCATGGGCGATGGAAGTTGCTTTCCATCAGGTGACCCGTTTGCTCGTTTTCCCCCTTATTTCATAAAAAAAAGGTTGAATTTAGGTTGTTTTCCAGAATAGTAGGTAAATATCTCGGCGATTCCGCGCCGTTTGTATGGAAGTGAGACAGGCCTGTCATAACTCTTAATTTGTCGAACTATTTCAAAAATTATATTGGTGTTATATTGTTATATCAAAGTAAATGATTCAAACTTGGGACAAAATAAATATTTAGTTATATTAACGTAGTTCTAAGTAGTTTTTAAGCATAATATTATATGAACAATAATTATAGTGAGCTAATGACTTTCCAGGAGTGTTGTGATAGAAAGAAAGTCACTGAACAGAACTTTAGAGCCTTTACAGATAGGCGCATGAACATTAATTTTATCATTGCTTGACTAACGCCAAGCTTATATTATTAATTATACAGTGATACGAGTATATTCTTGGAGTTGCTTATGCAATTCTCTATTCCGAGAGGGCGCTAGGTATATTAACTTTATAGTTCTCATATCATAAATGTGTATCCTGGCTCCAAAGTCACTTAGTAGAACACATTAGTATTTACAGAAAACCTTATAAATTACTAAAAAGAGTGAAATTATTATTTTTAACAAAAAATTAAAACCGAATTCCAGAGTAAAAACAATAATTAGGTATTATTATAATGAACAAAAAAGTATGAAATAATTCTTACTATTAATAATGCCTTATGCAGAATACTCCTAAACCTCTACTATTTCTGTACGCAATCTTTATTATTTTGAAGTCGGTACCAGTCTTTAAAATTAAAAATATTTTGTCTTAGAACTCACCATTCTTAGCTGGTATCGACTTCAAAATAATGAAGATTGCGTTCAGAAATAGTAGAGGTTTAGGAGTATTCTGCATAAGGCATTATTAATAGTAAGAATTATTTCATACTTTTTTGTTCATTATAATAATACCTAATTATTGTTTTTACTCTGGAAGTCGGTTTTAATTTTTTGTTAAAAATAATAATTTTGTATAATTTTAAGTTACAGCATTGTAAACTTTATTTTAAAAGATTAATTTTTTTCTCACTTTTTTGGTAAATAAAGTGGGCCCCTGCGAGTTTCTTACGCCGGTTCTTCTCGCCGGGTTAGTTCCCGAACCGGTGGTAGGCATCATGTCGACTTTCAGATAATATTTGCAAAAATTTATTCTGAATAAAAAATTTTGAGTTTGAGTTTGAGTTTTCCACTTCCACTTTCCACAAAGATCGAAAATGCTCAGTGAGTGGTTAGAGAAATGCAACAAGTAATTAAAATGACCCTAACAGTCTAAACTTCTCTAACTAACAGTCTAAAGCTAGAACTCTACTAAACATTAATTCCTATTGAATGTTCAGTTGCATTGGACTAGTTAGCTTTTATGTAAGTTAAGCTGTTAGAGATAGAGCGTTTTGCAATAATTTGTACAGTCTTTAGGGTTCCGAAGCTACTTTAAAAAACATATGCAAAGTGTAACAAAACTAAGGGCCTGTTTCACCACTTCCTGATAAGTGACGAATAGATTATCCACCAATTAACTTGACAGATCAAGTATGAAGAATCTGTCAAAAAAATTGTGAATAGCCTCGCCATCGGCACTTTATCTGAAAGTGGTGAAACAGGCCCTTAGTGAAAATACATAATTATTATGGGTGAGTATGTATCCCTTATATAGAATTCACTGTTGAAATAGCAGCGCTGAAACAGCAAATTTTTGACGTGACAAGGTCTTATAATTCGACATGGGCTGCACGCACGAAAAAACATGACGCAATATGCGGCGTTACCTCGCTCTGAGGCGTTCCATTTAAGGCTATGACGTTGTCACGTTCAACTATCGTCAGTAAACCGAATTTACAGACAACCGAGTTCGAGTCGAGTTCGTGTCGAGTTCGAGTCGAGTTCGAGTCGAGTTCGAGTCGAGTCGAGTTCGAGTCGAGTTCGTGTCTTTTTTCTGATTTGTGTGGTCAAGCGCTCCCGTTTTATTTTTTCTTTCCATAAAAAAGTTACTCTTTCAGTGCTGCTACTTTCACAGCGAACTCACACAGATCACTTAGCTTTGTGACACCCTGTATAAGCAATTTCACAAACGAAGTAATTAATGTTAAACTATACACATTACACGTATTTCTATGCATACATAAGAAATACGTTTACAGTTTAACACTAAGGACTACTATCACAATCCTATATCCTTTACCGGGACTCAAAGTATCTAAATTACTCAGGAGTGATTTTAAAGTTGTTCAAATGTGTGGTACACATTGAACAAGTTGGTAATTCATATAAATACATAGAAACCAGTAGTGTCGCGATGACACGTCGCCTGCGGTTGCTTCATGTCGCCCGATGCCAGCCGGCACGCTAAAAGCAGCTAATAGCTTGAGAAACTGCGCACGTAGACATCATTTGTCAAACTTGTAATTTATTTATCGGAGAGACCTAGCACACGTACGAATTAATATGTAAGACACTTAGTTTCGATATTGCTAATTAAGTTATAACCACTTGAATGTTGGTGCAGACGAGACACAATTCCGATCACACACACAACATATTATTATTTTCTTGGGTCTCCACACACGTATATGTACGTTCACATTGCAACGTTATGAAGGCGATGCAATTTATTTTTACTGAGCTCTTCAAGATTTAAACTAGAAGCTAAACACAAACCGCCGCACTCAGAGACGTCAATTAAGACTTAATGCTCATTTAACATGAAATGTCCCTCTCAGAGATGACAATTAAAAATCGCTAATTGCAAAGTTTGATAAGCAAGTTTGAGGTTATTCTTGGAATTTTTTCAGTTTTAATTTTTCAAAAGATAAAATTAAGATAAAAATAAAATTTACTTGAAGTGTTAATAATAAATAATAATAATATTATATAATGCCACAGTAAACATAGAACTTCATAACTGTGATAGTACTAAAGCATTTTCTTGCAATACATGCCTAGTTAGTAGTTACTTAGTACAGCTGTTTTTACCTTTTCTTGCTAATAAATTAGAAGTATTTCACATGAAAAGTACCTATAGTCACTTCCATACAAACTAGATATTATACCTACAAAGAAGTATGAACATTGTCACCAAATTGTGTAATTACGGTATTGAAATAAAAGTATGTTTACTATATAGTTACAATATTGTTATGAATAATTCCTAATAGCAAATGGTTTTCTTATATTGAAATGGTAGGTAATAGTAGACATAAGACAGGTTATTCACACAATCCAAATTGTAAAATATAGAAACTTCAAATATTGCAATAAATACTTAAATACCTAGTACCTATTATCAGAGTAGACAGAATTATATTGTGCTATTATAAAAACAATATAAAACACCTTTTATTAACCGACTTCCAAAAAACGAGGAGGTTATATGTTCGGCTGTGGATATTTTTTTTTTTTTTTTTTTTTTTTTTTTTGTATGTTCAACGATTACTCCGCCGTTTGTGAACCGATTTTCGAAATTTTTGTTTTGTTGTATTAGGTTTCACTCCAATTTGGTCCCATTTTCACAAAGGTGGTGACTGTCTCATGGCACAGAATAGATAATAGTACAAGGCATAGGTATGGATATACTAATAATAATAATGATGTACTGTATAACAATTAACAACACCTGTTTGTTTTTAATACACGGCGGTCGGCGTCGGTCGCCGCCCAGCGCCGCCGCGCGAAGACAGAATATCGAATACTTTACTAACTACTTTATAATATACAGATCGAATACTTTACTACTTTATAAAATTTTAATAGACAAATAGAATTAAAATAAAGTTATTTTAAAAAGAGCATTTAAACAAAACAAAGTCATTAAGTGTCTTTTTAATTAGTTATACTTATTAATCGATAGATGGTGCACTAAGTACCTATCGATTTGAATTCTTGATAACAAGAACAGCTGTCAATAATTATGATAATATTAAATATTATGCTACGCTACATCCTATGCAAGTTTGTACAATTTTTTATCATCAGATAAAAAATTGTACAAACTTGCATAGGAAGGATCTATCAAGATCCTTCGATCGTGGAAAAACGAGACACAATAGCCTTTCTATTGTTATCGCAATCGCCGGTGACCGCTGCGGGCTTGAAATATTAAAATTGTTAAATTACTTAGCACAATATGTTCACTTCACTGATAATATTATATTATTTTGTGAGTGTGAGTTGTGACTCTTAACAAATTGTAATAAGATACGTAAAATATACGCGAAGATTTATCTACTAGTGTAACTAAAAAGAGTGAAATTATTATTATTTTTAACAAAAAATTAAAACCGACTTCCAAGGTAAAAACAATTATAACATTAATGTGAACTAAAAAGTATTAAATAATTTTTACTATCTAATAGTGCCTTTTTCCGAATTCGGCTAAACCTCAACTATTTCTGTACTCAATCTTCATAATTTTGAAGTCGGTGCCAGTTCCAAAAATTTTAAATATACTGTCAGAGGACTGAAGATTCAGCTATCTGGTACCGACTTCAAAATAATGAAGATTGAGTACAGAAATAGTTGAGGGTTAGCCGAATTCGGAAAAAGGCACTATTAGATAGTAAAAATTATTTAATACTTTTTAGTTCACATTAATGTTATAATTGTTTTTACCTTGGAAGTCGGTTTTAATTTTTTGTTAAAAATAATAATAATGTTTGTTCTATAACTGTAGTAGGTAGGTACGGTGAAAGGTAGGAAAGAATGAAATTATTTTAGTAGTATATAAGTATTTTATTATTCATTTGATCGCAGCAAAACCAGATACAATAGCCTTTCAATTGTTATCGCGGCCCACTTGGGCCAAGTACGGGAGTTGAAGCGAGCTGCATCAGACAATTTGATTTCTTGTTATTTTTTTCTATATTTATTCTGCCTAGCACTACAAACTTTGTAAATTTTTACTTCTTCTTGTCTTCTTGCATTGTTAACTAAAATAAAAGTATGACGTGATAAGAATTGAAACTGGTACAAAACATTATAAGTAAGTACTTTATAGTTTATTTATATATAGTATATACTGACCAATGAAATCCTGTTGAAATGTATTATGTTAAAATATATATTTTTATGTTAAATTCGCCAACCAAAAACAAAATAAAAATTACTAGATACCTACTACTACTTCTACTTTTTCCTTCTTCTTGCCGCTGTCACAGATTAATAATTTAAAGGCCGCTATGGAGCGGCGTATGAACACGGAACAAACTACGTCATAGTACGAATTATTTATAGGGGACAGAAATTAATCAGTCAATTAATTTTGTCTCTGAGAGGTATCTGTAATGAAAGCATTAAATTTCAATTTGTTAAATGATGTTCAGCGCTTTTTTTTAATGACCGACTCTGACGGCCGCAGTCACGACTCACGCCCAAAAAAAAAAAAATGAAACGAACACGGCTTGACTTTCCAAGACTAGAAAGCCGTGTTCGTTTCATTTTTCAACTACGCATGCGCGGCTTTTTTCGCAGTTTGGCAGCTGACTGTCAAGTACTGTCAACTTCATAATAATTGAGTGTCATGTTCTAAAATATTTCTGTCAGATTTTAGAACATGACACTGACACTAATTTTTAACTTTGCGCATGCGTAATGTGCATTGAAAAACGAAACGAACACGACTACAGTCTGTGAAAAAAGAGTAGACACAGAACAAAATTTTCTAAACGTAATCACGCTCAAAAGGTGGTTTTTTCTCTTTGTATTTCCATAGAGAACCCTTAGATACACTTTAAATATTATTTCCCTTGCACATTTTGAACTCGATTGAATAAGGTTTTCGTATATTTTGTTACAATATGATTTAAAAATTGCGTAGTGTGTGTACGGTACTCTTTTTTGACAAGCTATAAATAAAATCATATAAACAAGAAGAAGAAGAAGATCATGCCCCCCGTGTATTATTTTTATCTATGTCATAGAATTGGCTTCGGCCTTCACTATCATTCATTAAATAGAGAAAACATAGAAATGGCTGTATGGGCAACGCTCCCTTTGCCTGTCCCGACCGGGACAAATTTAAAAAAAATCTCTACCTATGTCATACCCCTTTGACAGCAAAATACACGATTAGCGACTCAATCGAGTTAAATGGTGCTTCTTCTGTATTTAAATTTAATCGCCATTTTGAGGTGTTAATTTATCATTAACTGACTCTGAGAGGGAATTTCATGTTTAATGAGCATTTAGTGTTGCGGTTTGTATGGGCAGCGGATAATTTTAATTTTTTAAATGATGATTTAATGAACGACTCTGAGTGCGGCTGTATGTCTGTCAATTTAACTGCAATTTTCTATTTGGTAAATAAAAATTTACTTTTGAATGACAAATTACAAATGCATCACAACCGGTTTGGTTAGTTGGAGTCATTTTGGAGGAATCTCCGTGACTTAAGGTGTTCCCATACCGGGAGCATTCGCTTGTAATGTAACATTACAGATTCGAGCATTACATTAGTGAGGGAAGAGAGCCGAGCATTACAATGTCAATGCGCATTTTGTAATTATACAATGTGTAATATCTTGATACAACTCGTAGCATCAATGCTACGTGACAGTGTAGTCAACTTGCTATGGAATGCTCAAAGTCGAATTTATTATGTCACACATTATAATATGCCGCATAGTAAACAGACATGTCGCATTTGTCGCCGGTCTACGCGTAACCTAATCAAACTCTATCATCACTCAACTCGATGAAAGTAATTTACATAGAAATCTCCATTTTGATTACACATGTCTTATTCTAGTAGTCCCCAATTATTTCCACTGAGCCTTATTGTAATAAGGTTGAAAACTGTTATATTATAATAACAAAAGTTTTACTCTACATTAGCTATGTTCTATCCATACTAATATTATAAATAAGAAAGTGTGTCTGTCTGTCTGTCAAACACGCGTTCACGCCCAAACTGCTAAACCGATTTTTCTGTTTGGCATGGAGATACCTGGAGTCCCAGGTAAGGAGGAAGGATACTTTTATCCCGGGAAAATGAACTTTTCCCGCGCGATAAAATAATTTTTTCGCAACGCAGGAGGGCGTCATTTAGTTTAATGTAATTTTTGTAATTATAATTTAATGTAAGCGAACAAATATTCTTTCTTTTATTTAACCAGCTATAGAGGGTAATGCTTGCTCATCAAATATAGCCATTTTGAGGTTAGAAAAGTAATTCAGATATTACGTGAGGCCATTCACGAATAATAGAAGAGCTCTGGCTAACGATCAACACAATACAGAATACAGAAAGGACTTAATGATGAGGAAAAATACTTATTCAAGATACTTTTAGGTTATTGTCTAAATAATACAAACACATACAACCAATCAACAAAACATTTATCTTTATAAATAACTAGATGACGCGAGCAACTCCGTTGCGCCAAAACTCGTTTATCGCGCCGGACCCGTACATTTTTCGGGACTAAAAGTATCGTATGTCCTTTCTCGGGACTCAAAGTATCTCCATGCCAAATTTCAGCAAAATTGGTACAGCGGTTTAACCGTGAAGAGGTAACAAACAAACACAATTTCGCATATATAATATTTTATTTTTTATTATAAATAATAATGCTAAGCCGGTTGCGTTGACGAAAGCAGGTTTGATTGTATGTTTTATGAGTAATTTTATAGTGTCAAAGTGTGTGCGAAGTATACGAGAGCCATTTCCTTTTGACCCACACGACTGACACGAGATCAGGCACAGAGCCGACTTTTTACGTGTCCTTCCAGAGCATGGCATTCTGTAAGACAATAAGGTGATCTGCCTGTATTGTTCTAACTAAAATAAATTGTTAAAGTTAAGGTTAAAGTTAAATATGGCGTCCTTTTAGCTTTAACTTTAACCTTAACTTTAACCGGAATATTTGACAGATGTCGTATGAGCATATGGGGTGTTTGGACGCCATATTTAACTTTAACTTTAACCACGCCTATGGTGCAACGCAGCCTTAGTTTAGTTAGAACAATACAGGCAGATCACCTTATTATCTTACAGAATGCCATGCTCTAGAAGGACACGTAAAAAGTCGGCTCTGTGCCTGATCTCGTGTCAGTCGTGTGGGTCAAAGGGAAATGGCTCTCGTATACTTCGCACACACTTTGACACTATAAAATTACTCATAAAACATACAATCAAACCTGCTTTCGTCAACGCAACCGGCTTAGCATTATTATTTATAATAAAAAAATAAAATATTATATATGTGAAAGTGTGTCTGTCTGTTATTTCTTTGCACTGTTGTCAAAGTTAAGGTTAAAGTTACAGTTAAAGTTAAAGTTAGTTCGTGCAATCTACTCTTAGAAAAACATTCTTCCAACGCGGAAATCGAACTTTTGCCAAGTCAAGAGCTACGCTCTTAAGGGGCCGGGTACCCTTGGAATTTCTCATACAAACGTAATACCAAAATCATTTTCTCATACGAAAATATTTAACATGTTTGAATTATTTTTCAGTTTAAGATAATAATTACCTAGGTTCACAAAAATTTACTTCAAAATATACTAAAAAAAAAATTTTAAACAAAAAAAAAATTTTTTTGTTTAAAATTTTTTTTTAGTAAATTTACTACTCAATATTGAAACACTAAAAAATATATAAATAAATAGTAAATTTACTACAAAATATTTAATTTCTAAAAAATATTTTTAGTATTTAAATATTTAGTAGTAAATTTACTATTTATTTATATATTTTTTAGTGTTTTACTCTATTTTTTAGTGTTTCAATATTGAGTACTAAATTTACTAAAAAAATTTTAAGCAAAAAAATTTTTTTTTGTGTTATTTTGAAGTAAATTTTTGTGCAGGAACCTAGGTAATTACTATTCTAAACTGAAAAATAACTCAAACATGTTAAATATTTTCGTATGAGAAAATGATTTTGGTATTACGTTTGTATGAAAAATTCCAAGGGTACCCGGCCTCTTAACCACTAGACTACGCAGGCGCTAATCTATTATACAAAAAGTTATGAGTATAATTATTATTATAGTAGTTAGAACAACGCTAATTTTACATCAAAGCGACGCCGCGGGTAGCAACTATTTATGAAAAATTGAATCCGCCTTACCTCAGATGTTATCAATATTAATAGTCGCCTGCTGATAGCTGCGGAAAGGGGTTAGCCGGCTCCATTAATCAGAATATTTTCTGTTATGACTATTTTGAATGTCAGGTTCAGCGCAGACGGGGGGTATATAATGCGACCCCATGCTATTGATGAATGATTTCGGTTTGCAATTCGGTTATCGCGCGGAAACCGTACATTTTTCCGGGATGAAAAGTATAATATAGTAATGTTATATGTTCCATTATAACGATGTGTTGAGAAATTGAAATTGGTACAAATAATTTAAACTAAAATTAAATACTATCGAATCGACTGGAACCAAACCGAACAGGACAAATCCAAAACGAATATTTTTTTTTTAAATTATTATTTGATTTTCTGTATTATTCACAAAAAATATTAACTTGTTCGACCAAATTTTTTGGTCCGAATTTTATATTTTTTGTACGCACGCGTGAATAATTTACTCACTTAGAGACATATTTTATATTAAAGATTACCTGATTTCATTACAACAAAGATTTTGACAGAAAATGTATGAAGTTGTGGCAGTGCCCACAATTCGCCTAACAATCCTACATCGCGCTATCGAAGTTTCGGAGAACGGCAAGATATTATATTATACAACGTCTGAAATGACGTCAGTGGGCTTCGGCCTGACCGAGCATGCTATCTCGCTCGGTCGGAAGATCTTCCTTTTCGGCCGCCACTAACAACGTGAAAAAGTTTATCTTAAAATCTTAATGAAATTCAAGCAATATTTATTTAATCAACAACATGCGGCAGTCAGCCTTTCAGCCTTTTAAAAGTTGAGAATTTCATCTGAATAAAACTTAGCATTATACATAAAGGTTTCTTTGCACGTTCTTTTCATTACTTGTGTGGTAACGTTGTTAGCATTACGTATTCCTTCGGAAACACGTGTCATTTATTTTGGCGTAGCTGGGAATGTTGTACGCGTGACAAGACGTACGTAAAAAAAAGAGTTTTTAAGAACTTTTTGGAACACGGACGTGACAACTTTATTAATTTGTAAGGTTTTTCGCAACTGTGCGAAAAAAATAGATTAACTCAAAATCGTGAACTTTTCGTAATAATATATTTATTTATTTATTTAATAATTTATTGTCACATAACAAGTTTACAAAGAAAACTGAAAACTAGAGATAAATTTTAGTACAAAGGTACTACTTATTCCAAATTGGAATCTCTTCCAGTAGACCTGTTACAGGAAACATTAAAAAAGAGGTAACAATAATATTAGTGCACATGACAATTTGGTTATATTGTTACAAAAAAAATAATAATCAAAATAATATAGAACTTAATAAACAAAATATTATAACATACATCTAAGAATAAATATTATACTAATTATGAATTAAAATGTAATATTGTAAACGCAATTCTATTTGCCAAAGTAACGACAATATATTATAAAATATACATACTTATATTATATAGTATAAAAACACAAATAAAAATATACATAAAATACAATATTATTATTAGGGCTTGCTGAAATAGGTGACGTGGTCAGGATAGGCGTAAATAGTGCTCGTGCAGTCTTTTTAGGGTTCCGTACCCAAAGGGTAAAAACGGGACCCTATTCATGAGACTTCGATGTCTGTCTGTCCGTCTGTCTGTCTACAGGCTGTATCTCAAGAACCGCTATAGCTAGAGTTCTGAAATTTTCACAGATTGTGTATTACCGGTACCGCTATAACAACAATACTGAAAACAAAATAAAATTAATATTTAAGGGGGGCTCCGATACAACAAACGTGATTTTTTTGGCCTTTTTTGCTCGTAATCAATAATGATAAGAGGTAGGCACTTGAAACTTTCACATGGGCCTCAAATATAATTGTACTTGAATATTTAATAATAATGTTTAAATAAATTAAAAATTAAGGGGGGCTCCCATACAAAAAACACAGTTTTTGGCCTATTTTTGCTCTTTAACGGTATGGAACCCTTCGTGAGCGAGTATATGACTTGGCAAGGAGTTCCAAAGCTTAGCAGCATAAACAGTGAAGGAATATGCAGAGAAGTCAGTACGATGAGGAGGGATATCTAAAAGGGTTCGTCTAAAGGATCTACAGGATAAATTTTGCAAGTTGGGAAAGGAGAAGCGTTTTTATAAATAGGAAGGGGTCGTAGGACTAAATAAAATATTGAAGAGGAAACAAAGTATTCTATAGTTTCTGCGGAAGCGAATAGGGAGCCATCGTAGCTGCTTTCTGTATTCGGACACGTGAACATATTTTCTTAGGTCAAACATAAAAAGTATGGACAGATTTTGCAACCGTTCTAATCTGTTTAAGATCTCTTCGCTTGCATCCAAATAGCAAACGTCCGCATAGTCGATGATAAGTTGAATTAAGGTGTGCGCTAATAAGATTTTGGTAGGAGTAGGAAGAAACTTTTGGAGCAGTTTGAGGGAATGCAAGGTGTGGTAAACTTTGCGACTAACATTGCTAACATTGGCATTCCACGACTGATGTTCGTCAAAAATAACTCCCAAGTTTTTAGCAGTATCGGAGAAAGGCACTGCCGTTTAACATAATGGGAGGAAGAGTGCCTTTGTCAAGTAGAGCATCCGTTTACTGCCTATTAACAGCGCTTTAGTTTTAGAAAGGTTGACGAGTAAACCGAAAGACTGCACCCAATCACAAATACGCTTAAGGTCATCATTTAAGAGCTATGGCGGAAGCTGCATTGGGTATAGTAAAGTGCTGATATATTTGCAAATCATCTGCATAGAGATAATATTTAGACACTAATATTTGAACAATAAAGTTAATAAATAAAGAAAAAAGAAGAGGGGAAAGTACACCACCTTGTGGAACACCTGCACTCTGCATTATTGATCATCACTCGCTGCAACCAGCCCCGAAGATAAGAGTTAAACCAGGACAAGACGGAAGGGGACAAATTTAAAGACCGTAACATACCTAGAAGAATATCAAAATCGATCGAATTGAAAGCATTACTAAAATCTAAAAGGATAAGGGCATATACTAAATCCTTATATACTAAATCCTTTCTATGATTCAAAATGTCACTAAACTAAATTACAATCAAATAAAGTTAGCGGCAAAGCATGCATTATCTACTAATTCTACACTGCTATTATAATGAGAAAAGATTAATTTGTATTTTTGTGTGTTTGTTTTGTAATGATTAAATTAAAAATATGCTGTGCCAATTTCGAAAATTCTTTCACCATTAAAAAGCCACATTCACCTTGGGAAACATAACTATATTTTTTGGTAGAAAAAATTAGGAATCCTCACTAAACTTACCTAACGTAATCAAAAAAAGGTAAAAAAGTGCCCTCAAACGTCTTTCGTCGCATGCGCTGCTTAAACTATTGATGATAGAACAATTAAAGTATGTTGTACAATATAGAACATAATATCAATATCTGCAAAAAACTCTACCACCAACATCTAAACAAATCTTGGAAATACTTCAATATTTCTCATAAGCACTAAGCATGAACTTGCGGAAAACATTCTAGGAACTAGCTTTAGTACCTTTTAGGGGCTGCCATCAATAAAGCATTGACAAGACTGCTATTAATACGTGGTGAAGGTTCACGTACCCTTGGAACCTCTGCGTGCCTGGTACTCAAACTACAGCCTATAAGGTTGACATTGATGAGGTCACTAGGCGAGTAACCCGTCGCCATGTCACTAACTGCGCTAAAATCAGAGGAAATTTGCATGTATGAAATATAATATGTCTTCAATACGTTTTAGGCTGGCCTCACACAGCCGGAATTTCAGAATCGGAAATTCATATTATTAATTCAGAAAGACCGAAATACCATACAATATCAGTACGCTTCACACACATTCTGATTTTTTTAGATTTTGAATTTCATAGATCGATCTGTTAGAATATAAATTTCCGATTATGAAATTCTGAGGCCAGCCTTAAGACCGGTACAGATTGATGGATTTGATCTAAGGCTGGCCTCACACAGCCGGAATTTCATAATCGGAAATTCATATTCTTACAGACCGATCTATGAAACTCATAATCTGAAAAAATCAGAATGTGTGTGAAGCGTGATATATTGTATGGTATTCCGGTCTTTCTGAATTAATAATATGAATTTCCGATTATGGAATTCCGGCTGTGTGAGGCCAGCCTTAGGGTCAATTCAGATAGCAACGTAACGCGTAGATGCATTTCTAAATTTGTACTGAATTTGCAGATTTCGTGAGCGTGAGACTTCTTGAAAATCTGTCAAATCCATACAAATTTAGAAATACATCTACGCGTTGCGGTCTGAATTTACCCTTTAACATTTAACTATGATTAACCTTCCATTTAATGAAGAGTTTGACACATAATGTATGGGGCTTATTTCAAAATTTTGGATTATGTAAGTACTTAATTAAAGTTCCACTCTGAGTGCGGAAATTTGAGTGGTGTGTGCATTGCATTGCATTTTTTTCTATTTAATAAATTAGTGTAAATTAAAACCAATTTCATAATAATGTAACCCTTTGTTTTGCTTTAACCTAAAGCTTTGTCCACATTTGTATCAAGTAGTCGTATCCGTATCAGCTAGGCGTATCGTATTGAGTATGCCTATTTTGACCATAGCGTATCATTTATCTATTTTTATACGAAACGTATCAGATACGCGGTTTATATCGAACGGAGTGTATCATGATACGAAGTGTATCATGATCGCGATCATTTTACGTTCACACTAGCGAACATGACACTTTGGTGCTACGAGACGGAGATCTGATACGCGAAAATGATACAAATGTGGAAAAAGCCTTACTAAAAAGTATTAACATTTATAATATCAATATAATATCATAAAGTAAACATCGATTAAAACTTCTTTACAAATCACTATTCATTCTCTTTTTGTCTTTTTACAAGCAGCGCCAACATTCCCACTCGTCGTTGGATAAAATTTTCACCCTACGCACACTCTTCCTACGCACATAATGTCAAAAGATAAATCGATTATTTCTAGCTTTATTGCCTTTTATATCATCGAAATACAATACTTTAGAAAAGGAACTACGCTAAAATAATTGTTACACTTCTATCAAGATAGCACGTTAAATGCGAAAGTTTACCTGTCTGTTCCATTTATGCTTAATCGCTTAAACCGAATTAGATAAAATTTGGTTTGGTATACTTTATACTTTTGAAAAAAAGTGGTTGAAGTTTATCATCTTGAGTACGACATAAGCAATGTAGGCTGTCATTCTACACGCAGGTAAAGTATTTTGAAAAACGATTTATTTAATACCTATCTTTATGAAACACACACTGAGGCAGTTACATTGTATTTTGTAATTGCTATATTTTTGTGTGCGTAAAAGGAAACGAAATCAAAACGATAGATGTATGAGACTAACGTTTCCATAGTATCTTATATCGATGTCTTATTATCTTTTGCGAATGCGAAAATACTTAAAACATAGTCGGCTTTAGTTCAGGAAGAAAATATTGCCTTAGAATGGCCTTAGATATTTATAAGGCTTTCATCACTATGAAATTTTCTCTTATAGTCAATATTTCTTTCTTTGCTCATGTACGGCTATTCATAAGCAGACTATTTTAATAGTTGAAATGAAAATATTCAATAAATCCTCTTTGATTTATTTTTATAGCTTTCATAATGATTAGGGGAAGATATGAATATCTAGATATCAATAAATAGGATGTATTCTTTTATGTTTTTATTCGTCTAGTTAGTTTTACCTTGGTACGGGTTCTAAATGTTTTTCTCGTATCTATATTAACATATATTACTTTTTTTCACTTAGGATTAGACTTGTTTAGTCATGAGATTTTGGTACATGAGGAAAACTGTAAGTATTTATTCATTACAATTTTGAATTTATTTTTTCCATTTAATGGTGTTGATTGATGACAAACAAATTACAAGTGTTAAATCGCAAGAAAAAAACATCAAACAAAACAATACCTATAGGGACTTTTAACGCCTCAGATGCACTTTGAATTTATTGTAATTTTTTTTTTCTTGAAATTTTTTCTCACAAAAATAAAGTTTGATCGATGTTATTGTTGTAATTTCTATACAAAGTATTAGAAAAGTTAAATACAATTTAAAAGTTGTTACCCTTTGCCCTCTGACGTCAATTTTCATTATACCGTCGATGTTTCATCTTTGTTTTACACTGCTCTAGTTTATATATTAGTACGAGCTTTTGCCCGCGGCTTCACTAGCGTTAAGAAGTATTATTATATACAAATTTTCATCCCCTATTTTAACCCCTTGGGGTTGGAATTTATCAAAATCCTTTCTTAGCGCATGCCTACGTCATAACATCTACCTGCATGCAAAATTTCAGCCCGATCCGTCCAGTGGTTTGGGGTGTGCGTTGATAGATCACCATGTCAGTCAGTCACCTTTGAGTTTTATTTATATATATATAGATAATAATATTATAATTAACAGTGATGATATTGGTAGTGTACAACGGCAGTTTGGTGCCATTCTCATGTGAGACCCAACTGTACATTTTGTTGAAACTTGAATTATAAACTATTATATTATACTTCCAACGGTCTTATAAATTATCACTATAGCAAATTCTATGAATGTCTATCAAATTATATCCATACTAATATTATAAATGCGGAAGTGTGTCTGTCTGTTACCTCTTCACGCTCAAACCGCTGAACCGATAATGCTGAAATTTGGTATGGAGATTCTTTGAGTCCCGGAAAAGGACATAGGATACTTTTATCCCCAAAAAAATGTACGGTTCCCATGCAATAAACAAATTTTGGCGTGACGGAGTTGCGGGCGTCATCTAGTTATTAAAATATTTATGTGTGAAGCAGTAACAGGCATGTACATTTAAGGAAGGATTTAGACTTCTTGCAGACGAACGGAACGTGTCGGCGGCAGTCGACGGCAAGTGTCGGCGGTAGTTGACGGCTGCCGTCGGCTGCTGCCGACACGTGCCGCCGACTGCCGTCGACAGTCGCATCGCACTCTAAGGAAAAGTTGCGTGAAAGATGAACGATATTACCATAGACTTATAATATATACTGTCGATTACTATGACCTTCCTATTATCCTTAACTTATTGAAATTTTATTCGAAGCAATAAATCAAAACTTGTGATAGAAATTTAATTTACAACAAAACAATCTATTGAACTGAGGCTTAATTCGACAGACAATGGGACGACACAAAGCAGCAGTACTTGCTGGATGTCCAACAAAAACGATACTGAGCTGCGATGAGCGCCACAGAATATGGCGATGTATAGAAATGGCTGATAGAGCCCGGTCGCCGGACAGAAATATTTGATAAATAACCATTTTGTTGGTTTTAACATTTCTTTGCTCATGTACGGCTATTTATAAGCAGACTATTTTAATAGTTGAAATGAAAATATTCATTAAATCCTCTTTGATTTATTTTTATAACTATCATTATGATTAGGTGAAGGAAGATATGAATATCTAGATATCAATTAATAGGATGTATTTACTGATATCTTGATTTGTATTTGGCATTTGGCTGTTATAGCATTTGCGTGCAAAAGAGATAGGAAATGTTAGTACTGTATAAACAAAGACATATCAATGCAATGTAGCGACGCGCGATATAGCGCTTAGTCTACAATATGACGTCATAATATGCTACGGCGTAGCATTGAAGCTGAATGCTGCGAGTTACGAAGAATTAATATTTTTTATTTATTTATTATTTAGTGTCAAAAAGGTGTGGGAGTCATTATAATAATAAGTGTTTGAATTTATAAAGAACTATAGTCACTTCTACGTATTTGCGACGTCTGTGGCGGCGCTCGCTCTTCACCCATTACGTCCATTGTTTTGCGGCCGTTTTGTTTGAAATTAATTTAACCGATACAGTATTAAAAACTTTGACTTGAAAAACTCAAATCTAAAGTATCGTATTACAATGCTCAAATCTATATCTATACTTATAAAATTACATGTCCTGACTGACTGACTGATTCATCATCGCTGAGCAAAAACTGTTAAAGTCACAGCCACGAAATTTGGTGAGTAGGGTTTTTTTATAAAGTAGACACCCACTAAGGAAGCAATTTTGAAAATTTTACCCCAAAGGGGGTGAAATAGGGGTTGAAATTCTCAATGAAAGTCCGTCATTTCTTAAGTTAGGAACATGAAACTTTATCTTTGGGTTACTGATTAAAATTGAATGGATACGTGTTTACCCCAAAGGGGGTGAAATAGGGGTTGAAAGTCTCAATGAAAGTCCGTCATTTCTTAAGTTAGGAACATGAAACTTTATCTTTGGGTTACTGATTAAAATTGAATGGATATGTATTTAAGCGTTTTTGGTAATTCTTCTCCCAAGGGGGTGACATTGGGGTTGAAAGTTTCAATGGAAGTCCGTTATTTCTTGAGTTAGAAGCATGAAATTTTATGTTTGGGCTACTGATTAAAAATGATTGGATACGTGTTTAAGCGTTTTTGAAAATTCTACCCCCAAGGGGGTGAAATAGGAGTTGAAAGTTTATATGAAAGTCTATATAGGTATACTATATGTTAACGCGGACGAAGTCGCGGAAAACAGCTAGTCATTATATAAAAGGCTTTGTCCTGAATGACATGAAAATGGAATCACGCTAGGGCCTAAACTACTGATTGTAGATACCTAAAATTTGGAGGGAGTGTCCTTTGTATGACGTAGGCATGCAATAAGAAGGGATTTTTAGAAATTCCTCTCCTAAGGGTGTGGAAAGGGGTTAGTATAGTATAGTATAAAAAAAGTTAGTATGGGACAACTCGACTCCTTAGTCCGATCTGCTCGAAAATTCGCATCGTTATTATTTGATATCTTTTAAGGAAGATGTAATTCATAGTTTGTTGAAATTTATTCTTAAAAGTCGTTAAAAAGCATGAACAGTTTACAGCGCTCTACAGCGTTTACCAGCGGCTTGCGGCGACGCAGGGAGTTAGAGACGCCAATCAATGCTTTTTGCCACAATATTTGCCATGTAAGTTATGGCTGGTTTACACGTATTAAGTAGATAAGTAGTCAACAAAATTTTAACTTATGACTTTATACTTACTAAACTATATTTGAACTTGCTATCCGCTACTAAATTTGTGTTTACATGCAATTGATGACTTAAAATTAAGTTAAAATTTAGTTAACTACTTATCAACTTAATACGTGTAAACCAGCCTTTAGAGCTCTTTTTGAGTAAATACTCTTTTGCTTATGAAATAAAGCCACCATTCACGATAAAGCGATCTCATTCTATTTGTAAATTATCTAGATTGGCTATCGAAATTGCAACTTATGAAGCCTACCTATATTATCGTAACAATTAGATGTTAAATCTAAATATTAACTATGTACTTGTAACAATTTATTGTTATTTTAATATTTGTTTTCTTATATAGTTCTTGCAATCTAAGAGAGCGCGTCGCCTTTATTTGTAGTTGGAAATGTGAATATACATTTTCGTTAGTGTGCGTACCCACGGGAGCAGTCAGTAGCGAATTTAGAAAGTGTAGAATTTAGAAAGATTGTCTTGAATGGAGAGCTTTACATTATGTTTTGTATTGACGTTCGAAATTCAAAATTAATTATTCCTGTACGAATTGGTGTTTTTTTTTTCATTGGATTTAATTTTATGCACGAAAGATTGTGTAAAGTGCCAAAATTTTAAAAATATTTTTTTATAAGAAATGAAGTGCATGTGTGTGAAGTAGGGCATGAGATATATCCATTGGTGCAAGTAATTTTCTTTAAATCGACAGTTTTTAAAATAGTCAAAATTTTCAACACACAATGTATAATGCTGATGTAGCAACCCCCCCCCCCCCCCCTGCTGTAATATTATGGAAACTTAGCTCTCCTTACGATTTTCATTCTGTCATGGATATAATATTATCTCCTTAACCGCAGGTAACTTAAACTATAATTAAAAGTTAGTTATGGATACTTACATCAGGCAACATGGCTCATTTAAGGCTAAAATAAGGAATAAGACTTACCCACTTACTAATTTTTAAAGCGAATACAAGGTATGTTTTTGTCTTTGTTTGATACATCAGAAAAGTTACATAACATATGAATACAGTGGACTAGAATACGCTACGGAAACATTTTTAGCAGCAAGATTTTAAGTTTCATACAAAGGATAATTTACTCAAAATTAATATGTTAATTTAGTAAAGTAATTAATCATTGTACGAGCTATGCAATAGTACAATATATGAGCTAAGACGTGACATGCCTGGGAAAGTTATTATGTTCGATATATAAAGCGACGTTCACATACGATCAGCAGTAATAATGATCCTTATGAAGCTCGTGCTTTGTTCTTTATAATATTATACTGATAATCTTCTAAAAAAAGGAGATAAAAAGGGCAGTGAAAAGTTAGCATTTTCTACGATATCTTTCCCCTAGAAATATTCACAATGGGTAACAATTTTGAGAGTATTCGTGCGTTAGTACATGTGCACTAACTTAAGGTGCCGGTTGGCAGCGGGCGACATGAAGCGGCAGCAGACGACGTGTCGTCGCGACACTACTGGTTTCTATGTATTTCTATGAATATAGGTACAAGTTGGAAGCCGGCTACATGAAGCGGCAGCAGACGACGTGTCGTCGCGACACTACTGGTTTCTATGTATTTCTATGAATATAGGTACAAGTTGGAAGCCGGCTACATGAAGCGGCAGCAGACGACGTGTCGTCGCGACACTACTGGTTTCTATGTATTTCTATGAATATAGGTACAAGTTGGAAGCCGGCTACATGAAGCGGCAGCAGACGACGTGTCGTCGCGACACTACTGGTTTCTATGTATTTCTATGAATATAGGTACAAGTTGGAAGCCGGCTACATGAAGCGGCAGCAGACGACGTGTCGTCGCGACACTACTGGTTTCTATGTATTTCTATGAATATAGGTACAAGTTGGAAGCCGGCTACATGAAGCGGCAGCAGACGACGTGTCGTCGCGACACTACTGGTTTCTATGTATTTCTATGAATATAGGTACAAGTTGGAAGCCGGCTACATGAAGCGGCAGCAGACGACGTGTCGTCGCGACACTACTGGTTTCTATGTATTTCTATGAATATAGGTACAAGTTGGAAGCCGGCTACATGAAGCGGCAGCAGACGACGTGCCGTCGCGACACTACTGGTTTCTATGTATTTCTATGAATATAGGTACAAGTTGGAAGCCGGCTACATGAAGCGGCAGCAGACGACGTGTCGTCGCGACACTACTGGTTTCTATGTATTTATATGAATATAGGTACAAGTTGGAAGCCGGCTACTTGAAGCGGCAGCAGACGACGTGTCGTCGCGACACTACTGGTTTCTATGTATTTCTATGAATATAGGTACAAGTTGGAAGCCGGCTACATGAAGCGGCAGCAGACGACGTGTCGTCGCGACACTACTGGTTTCTATGTATTTCTATGAATAAAGGTACAAGTTGGAAGCCGGCTACATGAAGCGGCAGCAGACGACGTGTCGTCGCGACACTACTGGTTTCTATGTATTTCTATGAATATAGGTACAAGTTGGAAGCCGGCTACATGAAGCGGCAGCAGACGACGTGTCGTCGCGACACTACTGGTTTCTATGTATTTCTATGAATAAAGGTACAAGTTGGAAGCCGGCTACATGAAGCGGCAGCAGACGACGTGTCGTCGCGACACTACTGGTTTCTATGTATTTCTATGAATATAGGTACAAGTTGGAAGCCGGCTACATGAAGCGGCAGCAGACGACGTGTCGTCGCGACACTACTGGTTTCTATGTATTTCTATGAAAGTGTTGCTAGCTTCATATTTTACGATTTCTATTTATGCTCACTCACTAAGCAAAACAATACTAAGCGTTACTATGGCTTTCAACTTCGATAATATGATTGTACTTATATAATCTGCCCTCCACGGCAATGTACGAAATTGTACGTATTTGTAAACTGTAATTTTGTGTAAACAATAATTGCGCAACAGTATTGTGAATGCGTTACGATATAAAGTCAATGTTTGTGTGTTTGTTATGTACGTTGCCAAAACGTTATTCAATATTATCACAATCATCATCAGCCGATCACCGCCATCATCGTTAAAACAGAAGATCATTAATGCTCTATACCTACAATATACAGGTCGTAACAAAACCAAGTGATAATACTTTAGGGTGTGTACGTGTTCCTCCTAGAGAGTTCACTGTAGAAGTAGCCAAATATAACAACAAAGTGTTTGATTCACAACTTCGTTTCGCTGAAGTTTCTTTTTCAGGGGAATCGTTAATTCCGCGACAACAATATTTATAAAATTATATCCTCACTCATCTCTCAAAGTACCTCAATAATATAAAATTTTTCAAACACAGAGAGACAGAGTTAAAGACATTATTTCGTATTTGAAAAATTAATAAGATTTTTTTTCCCCTCAAGTCTACTTTAAAATATCAACTTAACTGAATGTTGTTGTATCGAGCATTACGACGCATCTGGTGTGTAATGATTCAATTTCTTGGCTTCCTGGCTGTAATGACTCCTGCTATTGTACCTTCATGAAATTTGGGTCAAAGTAGCGCCTAAACGACCCATCGGACTCATCCGCTTTCTTAAGAAAAATGAAATGTTTTCTCCTATAACGTTGTAAGATATGAAAGCAAAATATTATAATTAATACAGATAAAACTTTAAGGGAGATATTTTATTACTTAACTTTAATGTTGTGGCGGTACCCACAATTATTAGAACCACATTCCTACATCGCACTATCGAAGTTTCAGAGAATGGCAATATATTATATTTTATATACAACGTCTGAAATGACGTCAGTGGGCTCCGGTCTGACAGAGTATAACACCTCGCTTGGTCGAAATAATATGTTCCTCTGTGGCCACCACACATATCCCCACATTGGTGACCCTCGAACGAACATGCCTCCTTCATCATCATCACATATTTTATACTTCCATTTGGTTTACACAATGGTGAAGGTCGACCTTAGTTCGTATCTTAATCATCATTATAAAGTTCCCCTTTTACTTGTTATGTTACAAACTACGAGTACATAAATCTTGACTTCAGTATTAAAATTTAACAAACAATTATATAAAATGTATGTGTCTGTCTCTCTGTAACCTCTTCACGCTTAACCCACTGAAGCGATTGAGTTTACATACTTTGAGGGACGGGGTAGGTAATGTTACGATAGTTTTTGGTCGTGAAAAACTGTACGGTTCTCTCTTAAGGGTCTTCTCTACGGAGATTCCGTAATTTACCGTCTATTTAAAGCCTTACTAACTCATAATAATTTGAAAGCTACAAATTTATAATAAAAATACAGCAATAATCTTCAGTACATCAGCATTCCTTTTCGCGTTTTAAATTTTCTATTTTCGTTTATGATACTCATAATATCAGCTTCCAAAGTTAAACCAGTTTATTAAAATTCAAGCATAGGTACATTCAGCATCTCCTTAGTATATACAAATTACTTTTATTTGAAACACACGAAAATAGATCGACAATATCATAAACTACATATTCCCCTTTTTTTCAGACAATTTTGAACTAAGATAAGTAAAAAAAATATTCCATCTCGGCAACGCGGCAAATGTATGGTCAAGGTCGTTTATTCGGGGAACGGCCTTAAACGAACTTCGAACCACTGAAACGATCTTGCTGAAAGAAAAAACTTTGAAACCTGTGAAAGTACATAGAATACTTTTTATCCCAAAAAAATCGGTTCTCGCGCGATAAACGAATTGTGGCTTAACAAAATTGCGGGCCTCATAGCTACTACCGATACTCCAATATATCTCTACAGAAACCAGATTTATGTAAATAAATCTAGCCTAGATCCAGATATATTTTTAGGCTGTACCGTCAATTGATCCGGCTGCGGTGATTCGGCTCTTACGGTGGAATAAATATACCCCGGATTTTGGTATTGTGGCCGGTAACTCGAATAACGTACCTATCTATAACGCCTCCGTGGTCCAGTGGCTTAGAGCGCGGCTCTTGAATCGTAGGTTGTGGGTTCGATTCCCGCGTTGGAAACATGTTATTGTAGGCTGATCACCTGATTGTTTGACAATTAAGATGGCAAGGCATGTAAAAAGCCGGTCCTGCGCCTGATCTCTCGCCAGTCGTGTCGGTCTTCCGTCCCACTGGGTTATGAGAGTAAAGGAACAGAGAGTGCTCTTGTGTACTGCGCACACACTTGTGGCACTATAAAATTACTCCTGCGTAACTGGCCTGGATTCAATGAAACCAGCCACTGTCACCGAAACCGGTGAGGGAGTTATTAAAGTATCTATGATCATCAATAGTTAGCTAACATCCTTAAGGCATAATCTTGCGACTGATATAGCATATTGTCGATTCGGCCGACGAGGAGCGTCAAAAACTCGAAATAAAGACTGACGGAACGAGGTTTATAAAACCGAAATTAGAATAGGACCAGTTTGTCTCCTTTTGGAACAACTGCTAGTATATAGGAAGTAAGGTATAACTGTGATAACGAAAGTCTTTAAGACCGAGTAACATACAATTGATAATTGACCAAGTATTTTATACAATTAAATAAAACTTAAAAAATTAGCTCTAGTTAGGGATATTTATAAATTTATAGTGTTAGTATAATTAAGTATAAGACAGAATATCAACATACCTGGTATATCCGATAGTCCAGAATTAGGATATTGACATTTTTAAAAACCTAAATATAATTTAATTCGGTCCCTGCGAGATTTTATGAGCAAAGAAATAAGACCGGATTGTGTTTTGCTCATAAAATCGATAGAATAACCGACCAAAAAAGTATACTAGTTAATAATTATAGACTGAAAATATATAATATATATTTACACATAGGTAATAGATTTAGGACTAGGTAGGATTATCACAGTTATAAGATAGGATATAGACCGAGTACATCATTTTTGGTGTACTCGTTAGGTTAAGGTTTTATTTATACATCGTGTTAGGCATATATTCAAACAGTATCTAGGTTATACTTAGAACTTGACTTATACTACTTTAGGACCAGCTGTACCATATTGATACAGCCGTTAAGATAACATTTAGCCAATTGACCATATTCCCACAGGAAATAATCAAATTGACCATAGCAACAGACCAAGCGTTGTTGCTATTAAAAACTGACAGGCGAAACATTTTCCTTCTAGTAACAGTAATGTAATAAATTGGAACCCCTGTAAAGATTTAAAAGCAACAAGTTTTGACTCATTAGTGTTTTTGTAGTAAATTTATAGGCGATAGATTTTCAACCTTACCACAGGAAGTAAATTAAAACTTGCGTTAAATAAGTAGTAAAAAACTAATAAATAATTTAATATACAATAAATATAATATAAAATTAAAAATACAAAAAATTACACAAATTGGCTAAATTACATCTAAAATACGATATTAATTAAAACATTTATATTTATCATTGAAGTAGTATACTATATAACATATACAGTTTTATATTTACAATTTTAAAACACGACGCGTTCCCCCTTAATAAGCTAAGCTTTAAAACACGCTACTATCCCATAAGAAGTACAGTTAGGATTAAAATTGATATATTATTGCATTTTATATATTTAAAAATTTTTTATTGACATTGACGCTTAATTATTTATTTACCAATTATTGAATACATTGTTTTATTTTTACAGTTATACAATTTTACGTTCCCCATTTAAGTCAATTTAAATTTACACATTTATTTTATTTATTATTGAAAGATGGCAATGGCCCGCACCCCTCTAAGTCATTTTAATAAAACCTATAGCGCGCGCGACAACAGCGAGAGTGAGTTAACTACGAGTCAGCTGCTGGCGAGCGCGCTGACAAAGGTAAAGCGTAGCATCTATCTCCTAAACCAGACTAGAAATATGAAGGGAGAGCTGAAGTCTGGTATGGGAGAGGAGCTACTAGCCGTGGTCGATTTATTGAAAGAAATTATAGCTAGGGACGAGGACGGGGAGGAGGTAGGAACACAAAAAGGAAAGGTACGGACTGGGGACTCTGGGACACAGAGTGACCAGGTCAAGGATAGAGTGGGCATGAAGTGCAATTGCATGAAAGAGGTAAAGGAAGAGTTAAATGAGTTCAGGGAGGAGTATAAGACTGAGCTAGTAGAAATTAGGAATTATTTAGTAGATGCCGGCTGTCTTAACGTGGATAGTATCCACGTTAAGATAGAAGACGAGAACACTAAGGTAATAGATAAGATATGGGACCACGTAGAAAAGCAAGTAGGAACTTTGGCTGATGCGATTGGGGAGGGGAGGGTCGCTGTACAAAATGAACCGGAATCAATGACATCTCTAACTTATGCAAGTGTCACCCGGGGAATAGGGAAAACCCAGATACCATCCAGGGAACCCAAGTACAGGACCCTCCACTCCTTAGTCGTATCAGACAAGGAAGATTTCATGCCCACGACCGAAATAGTGGAAAGAGTAGGACAAATCGTGGAAGCGAAGAGAGAAGGGATACAAGTGGATCGAATTAGGAGGGGAAAAGGTAGAAAAGTGATTATGGGATTTAGGGATAAGAAGGATAGAGATAGAGTCAGGGACAAAATAGAGAAAACGACGGAATTTGAGACACAGATAATGGAAAATAAGGATCCCCAGGTTGTGCTGTACGGGGTGCTAAAAACTTGCACTGATGACGACATCTTAGATGCCATCAGGAGGCAAAATAGGCACCTCGTAAAGGACATCCTGGGAGGGACAGAAGACATAATGAGTGTGAAATATAAGAGGAAAGGGAAGGATGATCACACTCAGCACGTGGTACTCAATGTGTCGCCGGGGCTGTGGGGGCGTTTCACCGAGGCAGGATATCTCTATATAGATATCCAGCGCGTCAGAGTCGCCGACCAGTCCCCCCTAATTCAGTGCTCCCGCTGTTTGGGGTACGGACATGGGCGGCGATTCTGCAGCGCTGCCGAAGAGAAATGCGCCCATTGCTCCGGACCACATCGCCAGTCTGAGTGTGATGATCTGAATGAGGGCAAAAAACCATGCTGCACAAATTGTAAAAAAGAAAACTTGAAGGAGGCAGACCATCACGCGTTCAGCGCGGAATGCCCGGTACGACAGAAGTGGGACGCTATAGCGCGTGCAGCAGTTGCGTATGATCCCCAGGACAAATAAGTCGGTGTTGATATTGCGTAGGGTAGGGAAAATAATATTGTAGGTAGTTAATAATTGATATTAAATGCAACAATGTACTCTTAATGTGTTGTGTGGAAAAAAAAAAAAAAAAAAAAAAAAAAATAAAAAAAAAAAAAAAAAATACAAACCTTAGTACTTACATGATATTATTTTATAAATAAGAAAGCATGTAAGACATAAGCTTGCAACGCACAACACAGCACCTCCTACCATACCATATCTTGTACTATGTAACTGCACGCGCTATAGAATCCTACAAATATTGCACCTACATTATTATTGTAATAATTAATGGCAGCAACCACTTCCGCCGGGAGTTCCGCACTGAACGCATATACAGCATGGGAGTTTTTCGATAGTGAAACTATAAATATATAGGCTTGGAAAAGTAAGAATGTAGAAGAAGGAAAATGTAATGTATTTGTAAAATGGAAAATGTTATTTAGTGGTAAATAAAATAAATGTTAAAATACACATGTCATGAATAGTATAAAAGAAAATTGTAACAGCAATAAAAACATAAAGAAGAAATTAAGTAATATATAAAATTAATGTAAATGTATAAAAATAATTAAAAATAATAATATAAAATTAACAGTAACATAAATAGTAAGAAGAATTAATGTAATAGTATAAAATAATGAATGTAATTGTAATGGTATTGTATGTAGATGAAGTTGTATAGAGTAATGAATGAAAAGGTATAAAGCAATAAATGTAAAGCATGAGATATAGTAGAATTAATGTAAATGTGAAAAAGCGAAATGTAACTGAAATGTAAGTTTTATGTAAACATAGTGATAGAAATATAAAGGAAAAAATTATATGTAATTAATACCTAAAAACTATAACTGTAGTAATGTAAACAAAGCAAACAATTGTCCCTTTTTCATAAAGGGGGAACAAGAGGTCCCATAAAGGGGCCATAAAAAAAAAAAAAAAAAAAAAAAAAAAAAAAAAAAAAAAAAAAAAAAAAAAAAAAAAAAAAAAAAAACATCCTTAAGGCGGGATTATAGGCGACTGACATTTTAGAATTTGAGACAAACTAGCTCAATAGATGGCGCTCGAAAGGTACATATTTACATATCAATCCGTAGTCGATTTTAGTATTTTCAGAAATAATATGATCACGTGGTAAACTCGACATACAGAGTTATGATTAACAGAGAGGCCATGTTCATAACTTATGCATAACTTGATAAACGAAATCTTTAATGAATTTTGTATTGTTAATGGTTACTTTGCGGAAATCCATAGCTAAAAATTTAGTTTGTTATTATTTTTAGCAATATTCCGCGAAATAAACTTCCACCTTTAAGTAAATGAGTGAGTGCACGCATAGGCATGCGTACAGCACCTCCCTCCTCCCACACTGCATATGCGTACACTCGCATGCAATAACTTGCAAACACCACCACCACACAAGGAATAATGTTGGCAAATCCGTGCAAGGCCCCTCGCCACCATGCAGTTTGAAAACCTCGACGCGCGTTTCGCTCCAACACCGGAGCATCCTCAGGATGTGGACTCTACGAACAACGTCCGTCAAGACAAGTTTTGTATCATAATAAAATGATGTATTTATAGATATTTAAATATGATGTTTGTTCTGTACTCACGAACATAAAAAAGTATTTCCTCATAATAATACATATACAAATTACAATGTATAACAAAATAAAGTATTACCCATACATAGTTCATCGCAAATGTTCATGATATTGGCGTATTTTCCATAGAAACATTGGAATTCAAAAGCAACTCTTTTAACGCTGCTACTTTCACAGTGAACTTTATATAAGGGACACATACACCTCCCAAAGTATTAATACCGAAGTAGATTTAAAATTTGGTAATGTAGATTCAAAAGTTCTTAACTAGAATAAAACAGCTCGCTTACTGCTGGGAAATAGGGAGCTTATTTTATGACCTCAATGAGAATCTTGTGCTTAGGTTTATTGCAATAGCTTTAATGATTGATAAGAATTGTAGAGTGTAGCCCCATGATGATCACTTATATCACCTGGAATCAATATACCTAACACCCTCCACAAGTTCAAAAACGATAACTCTACTTGCAGTAAAGGTAACGTTTTTGTTTTCATTATAATATTAATATATTCATTATACTTATGCAGATCATATTAATATTTTCTTTGTCATTTTAAAATTTTAGGAATCTGTACCCAAAAGAGATATCCGGCTGTCTGTCTCCAGGGTGTATATCAAGTAAACTCGGTAGCTAGAGAACTTAAATTTTCAAGAATATTTTATTATTTTTGCTGTCACCAATCACCATAACAACAAAATATAGAAACAAAATATTTAAATGAATAATTAAGAGGTCTGAAATATTCAGAACAAAAATGACATTTTTAGGCCTTTTCTGCTCGACATTAATAATGACAACCGGTAGCGGGTAGGCGTTTGAAATATTTACGAAATGTGTATCTTATTAAATTTAAACTTTAATAATAATCTATACTAATATTAGAATAGTCTGTCTGTTACCTTTTCATGCCGAACCATTTTTTATAAAATTTGGTGAAGAACGGACGAAGGATACTTTTTGGTCCGGAAAAAAATTACGGTTCCTGTAAATTGCATCAAATTTTCGTGAGTAAGGAATTAATAATTGCATAAATGCAATCTCTTTTGTTTTTACTTTTAAATGCCGTCGCGATTTTTATTCATAAAATATATTTTTTTGATAAAATCAAATAAGGTTTTAGGGCATTTCATTTCTATCACATTATTTTTTCTTAAAGAATTTAGAATCCTTAGTTATTTCCTCCCGAGGTGCACTAAAATCATGGTGTAGTACTTTTAAATGCCGTCGCGATTTTTGTTCATATTTTTTTTTTTTATAAAATCAAATAAGGTTTTAGGGCATTTCATTTCGATCACATTATTTTTTCTTAAATAATGTAGAATCCTTAGTTATTTCCTCCCTAGGTGCACCAAAATCATGGTGTAGGTATCTACAAAATATCTAGATCCTTCCGCATCATAATATTATTTTTACGATTTCTTGTGCAGATTTTATTACTCCAGTGCTAAGATGTAATAATTCTTTCTATTGCTATGGATTGGACATATCATATATAATTTTTCAATGTTTTGACATGTATACTTACGTAAAAATCTGTCTCTGTGTTGCGGTAATCTGTACATTGTTTTCTGACTAGCTGTAATGTTTACATTTTTTGACTTTCAAACCTACCAAAACCGTAAAAATGATCGTTTGGTGAATATAAATTATCGAATAGCATCTTATTAGGTAGTCTCTCGCCAAATAATTTAGGTAACAAAGCAATATTGTAGTATTTGTAAACCAAAAATGTTGACTAGGTTCCGGAATAAAACCCAGTCTACTGACCACTGCCCAAGACGTCAAATTACGGCGCTATTTTGTACTGGTATTCCACTAGTATTAGATAAGTATGACGTATTATAATTACATTACAAGAAATACGTATTCGATAATTCACTGGCAAATATTTCGAAACGAATCAACGGTATGGGACCACGGCGATTCTAGACGTAAAGAGCTGCCAGTATACTGGGATATATTTGTGAACATACTCTAGGTTTTCTATGATAGACAATCAGCCTCTGACACACAGATTTGACTGATGTCATTTATTTATTTTCCATCAAGTGCCTGTGGATTTTTTGTACCAAACATTCATGATCAGGCGTTGCACGCTGCACATATCAACAGATTGTTCAAATTTGTAAACAAAGCCATTTATCTTTATAATTGGTATATTTTATCAAAAACGAAGCTGATGGGTGCCTTCGGAATCGTGATTGAAACATTTTGGCGTAAAAATATTTATTCCTGTATTTGTTTTCGCTGAATTCTAGAAGAAATAAAATTTTGAAAGGATTATTTTTAATGCACATTTTTTAGTGGTAAATGGATTTAAATCAAAATTTTAAGCTGACCCTAACCTTGGTAAGGAACGTAACTAACTTACAAAAAATGTTTGAATCACTGACATAGTATGTACTACGTACTAGACTCGACAATGCAACGCAGTGCTCGGTCACATTCAACGTAATCTATATAGCAGCAGTGCACTTAGTCGCCCGTGAGCTCTTCTGCGCGCCAGACGTACAACAATTAAAAACGAAACCAAAAAAAGTCACAAAAATGCCTAGTTGTGGGATAGGATACTGCAAAAATTATTCCAGTAACACTTCCAAATGCAACGAAATAACGTTTCATTGGTATTAGCATTCTTGTTTATATATTTTCAATTAAAATACGAACATTCAATTACTAGGCGAAGACGCGCGCCATTTTGCATTATCATAGAGTAGTAGAGTCAGAGGGGAATGTAGGCAGAATACAGATCTATGATAAGATGAAGATGAATGAATTACTTACTCACGTAGACGAGTTTGTATTTTAGTAATATTTAAAATATTACGTACATTATACATGCGTACATTATAATAATTTTATTATGGTACATATTTGAAAATATTTAAGTAATTTAAATAAGGTAATTAGCTATAGCGGACTATGGATCCATACTTAATTATAAATTTTTATAAAAAAAATAATTTTTATTTTTATTTTATCCACTTACTCAAATAGATTCTGCATTAATTCGAGTGTAGGCACAAAACTGTGTCACTTCTGCGGTACTGATCAATAGCAATCACCGCCCCGCCTCCCACCCCGCTCATGCCTCAAGTGCGACATGTTTTTTGTTTGCAATAGCTGCTCTAGTACGTAGTACTTACTACCTCAGTGGTTTGAATGCTTATAATTACTTGTTATCAAAGTTCTAGTGAAAATAAAAACACGAAATTTCATTAATCCTCGTTGTATGCGGCCTTAATGCAGGCTAAGGATTGTTGGGGTGAAAACTTTTTAGTAGCATTGTAAACTTTTTTGGGATGGGAGAATGTTTGAATCGAGGAGAGTAGAAGAGAAAATATCCCTCTCTCTTACAACCGCGCGCCGTACGAAACGATTCCCTTCTTCTGCTGTTTGATAATACTGAAGGCACTCCCCTTTGTTTTATATGTACACAATTGGTTTATTCCCATAATATTTGACTGTTTGGATCAACAAAATTGTGTATTTTGATTCGATTTTCACCGTCATGTTTTATTAAAATTAATGTAAGTAAGATAAAAGTAAAGTAGACGCTAAACTTTGAAGCGACTTCGAAGATTTAAGCTCTTTTTCATTTAAGTACTAGAGGTGGCCGACTTCGACCAATAGATCTAAAAGTCAATCACAAAATCCATCAGTAACTTATTAATAAAAGACGTGAAAAGTGACCTTCTAGGGCACGGACACGGAATCAGCGGACAGCGGGGCGATGGCGGCGGCGGCGCGTTCCAATAGTTGTATTTATATAGAACTGGCCTCGAAGGCAGCGACGTAGTGAGTAGTGCACGGTGTACTAGACGCTAGGATCAAGTATGCTCTGGATTTGCCAAGCGCGTACACCCGAAAGGGACGGAAAGTAGGGGCTCAGTACGGCTTTTACAGCCGGTTATATAACAAATAACCATGTCAAGTTTATGCAACACTCAACTACGTCTTTGTTTCTCTACATAAATTACTATTAATCACATAAACAAACGAAGTAAATATCGGTCGCAACTGATTTGATTCGCTGATTCGCTGTTGTATTGTTATGTTTTTATGTTTGTATAAATTCTAATTGTTGATGTTGTAGTGTAATGTCCTATTTAGTCAAATAAACTTTTATTTATTTATTTATTTATTTATTTGTGTTTTTCTTGTGACAGTTGTGACCAATAGAAATTCTGACAAAGACAAAAAATGTTGTTTCCGTCGTTTTCATTCCTTGCAGTTTTCGTATGTTGTGATTTCGTTCATATACGGTAATAATAATTGCGTAGCAAATCCAGAGCATACTTCATCCTAGACTAGACGGCTTCCCGCGCCGCAGTCACCGCTCCCGCCCCGCTGCCTGCAAAGTACGAGGCTGAGGCCTTATAACTTCACAGACCTATGAAAAGAAATGAAATCTCATATAATACAACGATAACAAACTTTTGCAATAATCTCCTTCCCATAATCTCCTTAAGTTCGAACAAGAAACATAACCGCCAGAAACAGAAATGTTCAAAGAGAATTCGTGAAAGCCAAATCGAGCTTTAAGGTGTAGCTGTAAGTGTTATAATCTCTTGGTATTTAAGATTCAAAGTTTGGTATTTATCAAATATTTATGACCACAACATAACTAATACCACCTTTGTTGTATCATCCAGAGATCACACGATTTCAATCCTACGATTCAAAATATGTACTCGTAGATTATAAACCTTACCATTATGATAATATGAAACTTAAGGTGGGGAGGATAATGTGATGTCACGTGATTATTTTACATGTTTTAATCATTTTACAGACTTGCACAGACTACTTAGGGATACTACGTATCAGACTGCCATCTGTCTAACATTTGGTACAAGCTATGAGCAAGGAAGTCTATGGAGAAGCCGTTATCAACATATATAAATTTTTACTTATACAAATATCAGGCATTTATGGTACAGAGCGTTAAATATAACTTTGTCTCTTTCATTCTACAGTGTAATTGCATTTGACGAAAGAGACGAACATATTTCAGTTATTGCATATTCTTGGTAAAATTCTGTCAAAAGTTTAGGTACGTGCCAGATCCGCCATCTTTTGCAACGAGTTTCGTGGTAGTTGTGCTGTCAAGAGGCTGTTTATTATTTGGAAAAAATGAGTTTTATCGATTTAAATACGAGAAAATAGGATAATAATTACGTGGAAGTGTGAGAAAACTGTTTATCAAAATGACTAAATGTTGTATTGTGATGTGTGGTGCAAGAACCCTAGGCAATGGCAGCCATTTTATGTAACGAATCTATGGTTTAGGTATGCACGTTTTTTTTGTAGGTATTTCAAGTCCTCTTTTTTCTTTGGTCTGAGGGTACAAGTGTTACGATTTCCGAGCGATACTGACATTAAATTTTTTTTTGCCCTTGCGATGGCGGCCACTGTCAACTGTGATGGTGTGGACTGTGGTGTGACTACTGGTACCTAATGTAGGTTGTCAAAAAAAAAACGAACATAGAACCTCCTCCTTTTTGAATGTCGGTTAAAAAGCACTAGTAGAAATGAGGTTATAATAATTGATATAAACTTTTATAATAATATTTTATAATAATACTAGCGCATTACACTCAAGGTTTAAATGAAAGAAATGTTTTATTTATTATCATTTCATTATCATCTTTCAGGCACTGAATCTATTATCCATTTTAATAAACGATTTTCGTTACATGGAAATTTATGTAACATAGCGTCCTTGCGCTTGCTGTTACAATTACATACACAACACTAATTAAAATACATGATTAATTAATAGCGCGAGCGTCCAGTTCGCAAAATATGTCCAAATACACACAATACACAACAAACAACAATACACACAACGCGTATGAGGATTGAGGTATCTCTCAGTATGAGGAGTAAAGCAGAAAATTACAGTTTGAGAGGAAGAGTTCACACTTCACTCGATCGACACAATATCAGATGCGTTAGCATTGATTGATTGATTGATTGATAAAGTTTGTGAAAAACAGTAATGGCGGCGGCTGGCAGCAGCACAGAGTACAGACACGTCACATTGCGTAGAGGGGTGCGGGTGAGCGGGGGGAGAGGCAACTGTCAGTATCGCCTGGAAATTTTCAATATGGCGTCGCTTAGTACATCATGTTTTTTTTGTATGAAGATTATAGGCCGTGCAGACTTGTCACATTAATTTAACAACAAAATAGCAAGAAACGATACATAAACTAACTAAATGTGTCAAAACTGTCACCTTGACATTTCTTTTGTTTATGTTTTTCGTTCCGCCATGACACTACATTGACAGGGCTTGAACGAGTTTTATGACGTTAAACTTTAGCATTCAGAAGATAAAACTCGGATTTGCTATGAACGCGTTCAGTTTATATTGGTGAATTGCAGTGAACTTTAAACTACAGGAAGAGTAACTCCGTCAAAAAAAGTGCACCAAATGGCTACAAAATGTGACCCGAATACATGCACATTTATGCATGTGTTCGGTACACATTTTTCGTGTATATATACTCGAGTGACGTTCAACCGGGTTGACATGATAATTATTGTCAAACTCATTTTACAATTTGTTTACTTTTGGTTTACTTACTTTTTACGTAGCTTTTTACAAAATTTTCGTTGTTAAAATGCCTAAATGCCCTGTGAAATGGTGTATAAGTCATACAGATACGACTTTTAATACAGGAATAACCTTTCAAGTTTCATCAGTAAGTGATTTTTTTAAAATTATGCTTAGGTAAAGTTCTTGTATTTTTTCCGACCCAAAAACATGCCCAAAAAGATGGTTTATTTAAGTTGGATGCCAGGGTATTTGCGTAAAATTAAGCTTGTCTCTTTGTGTTTGTCTTATTAAGTTTACATGTTATTGTAAAAATGCAATAATCAAAAAATAATATAATTACAAAATTTTTACAAAGTCGCCATGGACAATGTTATGCAAGATGTATCAATTTAAACATAAATCATAACCGGGGGTCTGACTGACATCAGTATGGAGTATCTTATTTTTATAATGCCGTTCGTACTTCGTTTAGTAAGAAACGAACTGAATTGGATGCCGAGCCAGATTACTCGTTTATGTAGCATACACTTTAATAGTCATGATTAGGGAGTGTGTTTTTACACGAATTATCATATTTAGACTGTGAAATCCCAAGTTTTATTTTCCATATTTTAGGGTTTTACAAAGATAAGTCCATATTTTGCAAGAAAATGTCACAATCGTCCATATTTTCACTAAAATACAAAAAAAATACGTTCCCGCCACCATGCGGCTGCGTATTTCGTTCCTCTCGCGTTTTATATTATTATTTATTATATTATTTCAGTATTCTGTTTTCAAAGAAGATTATTGAAGAAATAGAAAATAAAGTTTCAGCTATGCTGAAGGTCATGTTACTGACATGGCTAAACAAAAACTGAAGTAAAAAATATCGTGAATTGTGAGTTGTGACGTGCAGGGACCATTTAGCCAATATTAAGCGAACCCAAGACGATCATTTTTTAAAATGAAATAAGGGGGCAAACGAGCAAACGGGTCACCTGATGGAAAGCAACTTCCGTCGCCCACGGATACTCGCAGCATCAGAAGAGCTGCAGGTGCGTTGCCGGCCTTTTAAGAGGGAAGGGCAGGGAAAGGAAAATGGCAGGGGATTGGGCCTTCAGTAAACTCAATCACTCGGCGAAGCACAGCGCAAGTGCTATTTCACGCCGGTTTTCTGTGAGCCCGTGGTATTTCTCCGGTCGAGCCGGCCCATTCGTGCCGAAGCACGGCTCTCCCACGTGAAATCATGCAGCATGACGTGCGTTACGTGCTGTCATGGTTACAATATTATGATCAGCATGTCATGCAAGTTGTACAGTTAATACTGTCACATAATATGTTTATTCTTAAACCATTTATGCATAGGCAAAGCCAGCATAGCATATTTCTGGCCTCTATCTCTTTGTAAACTGTCACGAGTGACTCTTATCTTACCTATAACACTAAAACAACGATTAATTTTTGGAATTTTACACTCCATATTTTTTCCACATTTCTATTTAATACTCCATATTTTTCCATATTTTCGATTTTTTAGTCCATATTTTATGTACATATTTTGGATTTTTTTGTACATATTTTTCCGGGGCCTAGTCATGATATATTTTGTATGAGTAATGACCGAAAATTAAAGAGATTACGAAAATCTGCATTTGTACCGTAAGTTTTTTATTTCAATTCTGTAATAATCTTTGCTAATATTTTAAATTCGAAAGTGTCTCTGTCTGTCTGTCTGCCTGTCTCGCTTTCACGCCAAAACTACTGAACCGATTGTAATTAAATTTTATACACAGCCTGAGAAAGGACATAGGCTACTTTTTAACCGGAAAAAGGGGTTGTAAGGGGGTGAAAATGCGTAAATTTGTTCAAATTAAGTTAGTTCCAAAAATCATAATAGATGGCGCCGTGCGTCTCCTACATCGCGATATCGCTTGCTCGTGCATCTTTCTATAAGAGGTACCAAGTTGAGTTTCGTTTTTCGATTCTTGCGATTGTTTTGCACGTCTATAAATAATGAATAACTCACTACTCTACTTAGTAGTCAGTACTCAGTATTTTATCTACGCAGTGATGAGTGACGAAACCTTAAACCTACCAATGCTAAATAGTTTATAGGTAAAGCTAAAGTTGTGTAATGGGGGGCTAAATAAGCTTTAGGTATAATATAAAAAAATGAAATATTATGTGCGCACTGCACAGCTGTTTTTAGATATTTTGATTTAAGGGGTACCAGGGTTTTAAAAAGCTTTTAAATTTGACTCCAATTTTGTTGACACCGCGCTCTGAAGTCCACGCGGACGAAGTCGCGGGCAACAGCTAGTTCTGTAATAATTTAGTACATATATTTTTGTAATCTGAAAACGTCTTGTCTAGGTGCTCTGGATAGTTCGTCGTCCGAGTCGTACACGGTTTGTTCAAAATTATTATATTATATTATTATTATCGACGATTTAAGGATCAGAGGAAAATGTTTGATTTTAAAATAATAATTATGATTTATTTTCTTTATTTCCTTTCTTCGTGATAGTAGATATGTTTGGTGTATACTGCATAATGCCATCCGGTTTGTTTCATAACTGTGACATTGATAATAACCGCGCAGGCTGTCGTCCAGCGCGCAATATTATGATACGTTACCTAGGAAACGACCTTGGCGAGAATCTGAATTGTCATATTTGAGTGTTCGAAAAGGAGCCAAATTTAAAACGGTTGAAGTATGGGAGTTACGTTTCCTGTAGTTTGTTATTCGTTGGTGAATTGCAATGGGGCCGGCCGGTCAAAGCTGATTGTAGGTGGCGCTGTCATAGCTAGTCCTTTGTTTACCAATTGTGACATTTCTCCTTTTCTACATTATTGTGAATTTCTGCTGATTATTTCGTTTTTAGCAATAAAAAAATGTACGGTACATGGAAAGTTAACCAACTCAAACAAGAGTTAAGAAGACGTGGTGCTACGGTGCGAGGGAAAAAGGCAGACCTCATCGAAAGGTAAACAACAATAACATGCTTTGTGTTCGATTTTTGGAAAAATGTAATGCTTTTCAGGAACAATTTCGATTTATTTGTAGTCACTAAGCTTAAAACAATCTATAAATACATAAATTAATCAGTATTGTCTATATAGTAAAGAGATTCAACATAAACTTTGTTATAACCTTAAAAAAATACTTTATTGAAACTCTTTTATATTTGTTATTTCAGGTTGCAATTCTACGATAAATATTCAAATTTTGGTCAGGCAGAGACCCTGGAAGAAGAAGACCCTGATGTAATAGTGCCTGCGACTGAAAACTTTCGAGACATTAATGGTGATACCATACTTCCACCAATAAATAAAACCCAAATAAGGCATTATCTATCTTAGTAAGTACCTACCAGTATTAAGGCCTGAGGCTAAATGTTGTATTTTATTTGAAAACATACTTACGTAGGTATTATTTATTTCAAATCACACACATCAAAAATAAGGTTTTTTGTATCATTTGTATAAAATTGGGAAGCCAGAGGTTGTGGGTTTGATTCCCGCAGGACAACAAATAAATTTGTGTAATATTGTTTAAGTTTGGTTAGGTCATTGCGGACTCTATGTTATGCCCAGTTAGTTGATCTCAAATGAGATTAGCCATGGTGGCTGAATCCAGGGGGCGATACCGGTCCGTCCACGTCGTGTCCCTGGGCACCTCCCCCGTGTCATCGTGAGCTTTTTCACGGTGACACGGGAGGGGTGGCGGAACGCCGGTATATGTGTGTTTGTGTGTGTAATTCTGTGTGTGCTTGTGAGATGGATGGGCCTGTGGGCCCCGAAGCCTAAGTTCAGTGCCCGGCGATAGGCTGCATGGCCACTGGGTGTGTAGGTCATTAGGGCACAAAGGTTGACCCAGCCTTAAATGGGAATATATAATGGAAGGTTCGCATGGAAAAAATACTCCCAGGGTGGGTTCCGGCAACGCCGGGGAATCCCACACTCCCGCTTCGGCGGGGGATCGGGCCATGTATACTGGGGGCCCTAAACATGCGGTAGAAGAAAATAACGACTTTGGCTTGAATAAGGAACACGATTCGCATAGTGAACTGGCTGCATTGACGATGTCGCGCGTTGGTCCGGGGCCGATGCCCCTAGCCGCATCGGAAGCGGACTTAACGGCGAATAGGAAGGACGATTCTATGAGGATAGAGTTGTCGGACGGTTCGCGGTTGACCGCGCCGTTACGAAGCAGGAAATCTAAGAAGAGGGAATTGGAGAGTGATGCTGATGGGTCGCGTGATGTGTCACGTGATGTGTCACGCAATGTGTCGCGTGATGTATCACGTGATACATCTCTAGACCGATCCACGATCAGGGGCGGAGTCACCGTAGAGGAGTTGCTGGGTCGCGATTGGTCGTACTCGGAGTCGGATTCTGGTCCATTAAAGCGCCGACTTGAGGACTTTGGAGCTGCAGCAGACAAGATGGCCAAGGCCAAGCGCGGCAGGGTGAGGGGTACGGCTGGTAGACAGTCTTCGTCTCGCCCTGCAGTTAGGGATACGTCCGAGGAGGCTGGAGATTCCGATATAACGGTCTCTCTTAACCGTAGGGTCTACAGTAGGTCAACTGTAGAACCCATAGATGTTGACGCGATTCCCCCTGGTCCCCTGGATTTTGATCCGGATCAGATGGGAATTGAGGACCTAAAGACGGTGGCAGAAGACGGTATCAAGGAGATCCTGGGCTTGACCGGTCGGAGTACGAACCTGAAAGGGGGTTACTCTAATAAGATCCGTCGGGCTGCAGGAGTCGTGAAGATGGTCCTCGAGACCTTGACCTCTCGTTCGGAGGCTGAAGAGACTCGTCGCCTTAAAGCCGACAATAACCGCTTGAAGCGAGAGGTGGCAAATCTCCGGGAGGAGGTCCGGGCATACCGGAGGGATTTTGAGGAGGCCAAGAAGGAGGTAGCCCAGAAGAAGAGTCCGAGCCCAATGTCCAGCGAACAGCTGGGTGTCTTAGAGGCAAGCATCGCCAGGCTGGTCGGAAACCTGGTTGATGGCAGACTGGCATCATTAGAGGACAGACTGTTGCCTCCTGTTGCTGTTCGTCCTCCACTTGCGTCTGACAACACAAGGATTGCGAAGGAGACTCGGGCTGCAATTGCGGCTAAGAAGGCCCTAGTTGAGCGACCGATGTCTCCGATCTTGGCCCTTCCTCGGATGGAGGTACGGGCGGAGAAGGTGGCGCAGCGATCTGCAGGGAAGGACGATTTCCCTCCGCTGTCTGTTCGCCCCAATTTGAGGCCGGCTCCGACCGCTAAGAAGGGCAAAGGGAAAGGGAAGGGGCAGAAGGAGGCACAATGGTCCAACTTCGGTCCCTCCACCTCCAATGTAGAAGAAAGGAGGGTGGCCCCGCAACAGAATTTGCAGGCACCAGCCACAAAGAAGCAGGCTGCAGATGCGTTTGTGGCAAAGTCACCAGCTGCAAATGCTCCGCCTGCTATGTCGCAGAATGCGACTGCAGAACCTGCTGCAGATGCTGTCACCAAGGAGGCGTGGTCGACGGTAGTAGGAAGGAAGAAGCCGAAAAAGAAGGCTGTGCCACAAAAGAAGGATGTACCTCAGGCCAAACTGGCCAAAGGTGCGAAACTGACTCTGCCTTCTTCTTCGGCAGTTGTTGTAAGGTTGCGCCCTGAAGCTTCTCAAGCTGGGGTCACGTATGGTGAGGCTCTCACCAAAGCCCAGCTCAAAATTGGAAGTGTGAAGGAGTTGGGCATCGGGCCTCTAAAAATAAGAAGTTCGGCCACAGGGGCTCGTCTTATTGAGGTGCCGGGACGCTCCAGTGGAGATAAAGCGGATGTCCTAGCTAAAAAGCTATCGGAGGTGCTAGCTGACGTCGCGGATGTTGTCAGACCGGTCAAAACAACTAGTTTTAGGCTGACTGGCCTGGATGACACCGCGACTCAGGAGCGGATTCGGTCGGCAGTTTCGGTCGAAGGTGGTTGTCCTCTGGAGCAGGTCTGGGTCGGGGAAATAAATCACGGTCCACTTGGAAGCGGCTTTGCCCGCATGACATGCCCTGTGGCAGTGGCCAAAAAGCTACTGCGTCAGGGCTACTTGGTTGTCGGTTGGAGTAAGGTCCGATTGCGGCATGAGGGTACTCGCCCCATGCGCTGTTTTAGGTGTCTGGGTCGGGGACATACTGCACCTTTATGCCCCTCAGATAAGGACCGTGGTGACCTATGCTATAGGTGCGGGCAGCCAGGTCATAAAGCAAGGGACTGCACAGTTGCCAAGGCTCACTGCTTAGTGTGTGCGGAGGCTGGTAGGAGCGCTGATCATGTCATGGGGACAAAGGTTTGCAACCCTCCATCAGTGCGTGGTAAGGTTTCTCTGCCCCCTCGCTCGTCGGGGGCGGGTCCTTCGGTGGCGCCAGAGGCTGAGATGTCCGAATAATGCCTGGATATCTTAGCTTCTTACAGACCAATATAAATCACTCCGCCGCGGCTCAAGATCTTCTCTTGCAGACCATGGTGGAGTGTGGCATTGGCTTAGGCATTGTGTCGGAGCCCTATTACGTGCCTCCCCAACCATATTGGGCGGGTGATACTTTGGGTTCCGTGGGGCTGGTTGTTAGATCAGGTGCTGGACCTCCTCTCATACCCAGAATGAAAGGAGATGGATATGTGGTAGCTGTTTGGGGGAATGTCGCAATCATCGGAGTGTACTTCTCCCCGAACCGTAATTTAGCGGCCTTGGAACAATTCCTCGATGTTCTAGGGCCCCTAATTAGGCGACTTGCCCCTCTCCCTGTGATCGTGGCGGGAGATTTCAATGCCAAGTCCTCGGCGTGGGGGTCTCCGGTCACGAATCCAAAAGGAAGGGAGGTGGAAGAATGGGCAGTGGCGGCGGGACTGTCCCTTATAAATAGAGGGTCTGTTCCTACGTGCGTGCGACAGACGGGATTTTCCATAGTGGACTTAACGTTTGCCACTCCTGTCATCGCACGCCGGGTGGAAGGTTGGAGAGTTGAAACGGAGATGGAAACACTCTCGGACCATCGATATATTAGATTTGAGGTGTCTCCAGCCTGCTCATCGAGCTCGGCGTCGTCGCCTGGGGGGCGTAGCAGATTCCCGCGTTGGGCGATTACCAAGTTCGACCGGGAACTAGCGGAGGAGGCGGCCATAGTCGGTCGCTGGAGTCTGCCGTCTTTCGAGGGAATGGGGGTAGACGATATTGCTGATTGTCTCGGTAACACGCTTACGAATGTGTGCCGAGCGGCCATGCCTCGAGTTAGGGGTCGTCCTCCTCCTCATAAGGCGGTGTACTGGTGGTCGACCGAATTGACCGACCTCCGTGCTGCCTGTAACGCGGCACGACGTGCTTATGTTCGTAGCAGACGGCGGCGTCCCCAAGACGTTGAGCGGGATGGCCGACTCTACAGGGTCTACCAAGCTAAAAGGCAGATCCTGCGGTCGGCCATCAGTCGGGCCAAAGAGCGAGCGTGGATGGAGTTGGTTGAGGGGCTGGAAAATGACCCCTGGGGCCGACCATACAAAAGGGCGCGAGATAAACTTCGCGCACAGTCGGCCCCACTGACGGAGACGCTACAACCAGACCTGCTGAGGAACATTGTCCGGGATTTATTCCCTGATCCTCCAGCGGGTTTCGTTCCGCCGCGGATGGCCCGACAGACGCCGGGCTCGATGGATGAGGGTGTTCCGCCACCCGTCACTGATCTCGAAATGGAGCAAGTTATGCTCCGCCTTCGTAGTAGGAAGAGAGCACCTGGTCCGGATGGGGTGCATGGTAAAGTTCTCGCCGTTGCTCTCGTGCATCTTGGAGAAAGCCTTCGGGAATTGTTTAACCGCTGTTTCCAGTGCGGTCAGTTCCCGAAGGCGTGGAAGGAAGGCCGCCTTGTCCTGCTACCGAAGGGCGGGCGAACATTGGACAGTGCTTCGGCGGTGCGGCCGATTGTATTGCTGAATGAGGTGGGCAAGGCGTTTGAACGCATCATTGCCTCCCGCCTTGTACAGCATTTGGAAGGAGGTCCCGGACCTAGACTGTCAGATGAACAGTTCGGGTTTCGGGCCGGTCGGTCGACCGTTGACGCCATAGGGCGCTTAAGGTCAGTGACGTTGGAGGCGGAACGCAGAGGGGAGGTGGTGGTGGCGGTGTCCGTGGACATAGCCAACGCCTTCAACAGCCTCCCTCACAGCGTAATACGCGAGGCACTTGATTACTTTGAGGTGCCTGCGTATCTCGGGAGGCAGTTGAAGGCGTATCTCTCCGACAGGGTGATAGTGTACGAGGATCGGTCGGGGTCCTTAGTAAGGGTGGAGGTTGATTGCGGTGTCCCACAAGGTTCGGTTCTGGGTCCGAACCTCTGGGACCTTGGCTATGACTGGGCCCTGTGGAAGGATTACCTCCTCCCCGGAATGGACTTCGTCTGCTATGCAGATGATAAGTATATCACGTTCCGGGGAAAGACGTATAGGGAGGCTGCGCGGTTGGCTGAAGAGGGGATAAGCCTCGTAGTCAGCCGCATTGAACAACTTGGGCTTCGGGTTCGGATAGAGAAGACCGAAGCCGTGCTCTTCCACGGGCCAGGGAGGAAAGGACCCCCACCGGGTGCACGTCTCCTTGTCGGAGAGTTGGAGGTAAGGGTGAGTCCGACACTCAAATGTCTTGGACTCATCCTGGACGGGAGGTGGACCTTCGGCCCACATTTCCAACAACTGGGACCGAAGGTCGTGAGGGCGGCGTCAGCGCTGGGCCGGCTACTGCCTAACATAGGGGGGCCCAGCGAAGCCTGCAAGCGGCTGTACTCCGGGGTCTGCCGGAGTATAGCCCTGTACGGTGCTCCAATTTGGGCGGATTCCCTCACCGTCCGTAATAAGGCACAGCTGCGAAGGGCGCAGCGGGTCATATCGGTGAGGGTTATCAGAGGGTACCGTACGGTCTCCTGGGTGGCAGCCACTGCTCTGGCTGGAGATCCCCCGTGGGAGCTCGTGGCTATGGTGCTCGCCGAGGTGCACCTCTTTGTTTCACAGAGGAGGTCACTTCTCGGTGAGTCACCGAATTGGGAGGAGCTCTCGCGGGTGCGAAAGCAGGGGCAAGAGTGGTTGCTACGAAGGTGGGGTGAGGATCTGGCGCAGACCCGGTACGGTAAACGTACCGTCGAGTCTCTGCGTCCAGTTCTTGTGGCGTGGATGCGCCGCAAGAGGAAACCCCTCACCTTCCGCCTTACACAGGTGCTCACCGGACACGGGTGCTTCGGTGAGTACCTGTGTAGGGTTGCCAGGAGAGAGCCAACGCCAGTCTGCCATGAATGTGGCGCTGCGGAGGACACAGCCCAGCATACCCTTGAGGTGTGCGATCGTTGGGCCGTGCAGCGCCACGATCTCGTGGCAGTGCTAGGTGGAGACCTGTCACTCCCGAGCATGGTACGCTGCATGCTCGAGAGTGATGAGGCCTGGCAGGCGGCGGTTTCTTTCTGTGAAACCGTCCTTTCACAGAAAGAGGCCGCGGAGCGAGACAGAGAGGACGATCCCACCTCTCTGCCGCTCCGCCGGCGTAGGACGGGAGTGCGGAGGCGTCGCTACGCGAACCTCCAATCTCTCGTCTAACGGGGCTCCGGGTCAGGATGGGAACCTGCCCGGCTTTGTCAGTCCCGGCGCCGAGGGGAACGCTTTAGTTCGCCTAAGCGTTCCCTTACTTTGGTGGAAGTCCGGTCCGAGATAGACCGGCCAGTCGTGGAGGGGGTCCTGTGTTAGACAGATCCGGGATCTCCCTCCGTTATACGGCTGAAGGCGAGCCGCAGGTGGTTTTAGTGAGTAGGAGTCTCACATACCCCCGGGGTACCCAACCCGGGGCACCCATGATGGGTTTCCCCTGCGATATCAAAAAAAAAAAAAAAAAAAATGGTGGCTGAATCCAGTCAAGAGGACTATTATTATAACTTAGATATTATGTTTCTTAGTATTGAGTTAATATTTATTAAGTATATAAATTATTATATTACAGCACTCAAAAAAAATTTGATGCATCCTTGGAACTATACGAGTCAAGGCACCTTATAACTGTCAGATCATGTGTGGCTGGTGACAACACATTTTTAAAAGGATTTTGCCGAAAAACCATGAAGAATCTTCATTATGAAGTAAATATAAAACTGGATGAATTTGGCAACCCACTTGAATCACATTGTGAATGTGCTGCAGGAAGCGGAACCAATGCTACATGTAAACATGTTGCAGTAATTCTTTTAGGAGTTGAACAAATGAAAAGAGAAAAAAATATTTTAATTGATGAGGTATGTACGCAAAAATTGCAACAGTTTCATGTGCCGAAGAAAAGGTATACAGGAACACCTGTAAAAGCCTAGAAATTAGCCTCGAAGAGAAAAAAAATTGTGTTTGAACCATATCCCATTGCAAACCTAGATAAACATAATTATAATCAGAGAGTGAGGAGCTTAATATTAAATTTTAAAAACTCAACAATGCCCCTAAAACAACTTTATAAACCAGCCAACCCATATGCATTACATAATGATCATGACTACAATAAGTTTCATGCCCAAGATAAGTTTTTATTAGATTTAAAACTGTATGGAATTTCTCAAAAAGAAATTAATGAGATTGAGAAAGCAACCATAGGCCAATCTGCTAATTCTGAATGGCATAGTTATAGAAATTATAGGATGACAGCGAGTAATTTCCATACCATATGTCATTTGAAACCAACAACATTGGAAAAATTTGCAAATCAATTATTAAATAAAAAAATGTTCAGTTCCCGAGCTACTACCCATGGATTAGTTCATGAAACTATTGCCATAAATGAATATTGTACGAAATATGATTTGATGGAAGAAAGTTGTGGGTTGTTTATTAGTCATGAAAGGCCATATTTAGCTGCTTCTCCTGATGGCATATTGGGTGAACAAACCATCATAGAAGTTAAGTGCCCTTATGCAAGTCGGTATCAAATGATATCACCTAAAACTGTTCCTTATCTGATAGAAGAAAATGGCATATTATCATTAAAGAGCACTGCCCCTTATTACTATCAAATACAGGGACAGTTGTACTGCTCAAATAAACAGTTCTGTAATTTGATTATTTACACTTTTAGAGATTTAAAATTGATTTATGTAAATAGAGATAATGCTTTTATAAAGAATATGTTATCTAAGTTAGATATATTTTATAATACTTACTTTAAAAAACAACTCTTTGAGAAATACTTATATTTTGACTACCGAAGCATGAAAAATAATTGACATACTTTAGATATTATTGTATTCTCTTGTGGTTCCTGAACGGACCTTGGTTAACCTACCTGAAGGCCTTATGTTATACACTTAGTTAAATAAAACGCACTTATGACTTATTTATTTTGTTTTATTGACTATATTTTCCCTAAAATTACTTAACATCAAACATATATAAAATATTTTAGATGCTAATGGTACATAGGATTTATTTAACTCTGATGTCAATATTTTATAGGTTTTCATCAAACCTATCAGTCTCTCTATGTGCACTCTTTGGCTGGCTAATTTCTGATCCAGTTTTAACTGAACACCAGGGATCTGGGACTTTCCTTTTAAAAATGATGGAATATTAATTCCTATACCTTTTCTAGCAAATAGGTCTTGGACGTTAAAACCTCTATCTGCCATTATGCTATCACCAGATTCACACAGTTGACATAGATTGCTTCTCTCAATAATTTGTCGGTCACTGGCTGATCCTGCATATGCCCCTGAGCAAAAGGTTAATAATCCACCAGGTGAAGCCCCAACAAGAAACTTTAATGTATTTTTGTGCTTATAAGAGCTGAATGTAGACTTTTGAGAGTCAGGTTGGCTAGGCTTTTGAATTGGGATCTCTGTTCCATCAATTATTATTCTTGTTGTAGGATACAGCTCTTTAAAACTTTGCGGCATATAAAAGTTGACCAATTCTCTGCTCGGCCAAAGGTCAAGTAAAGACCAAATATCACTAACAAAATTAATCCATGTTACTATGACATTTGACACCTCAGTCTTGCTTACACCAAACATTCTACTTAGCTCAAAGTCCGGTTTATTTCGCCGCAGCTTTATGAGCAGCATTATAAATTGGTCTTCAACGGATAATCCGACTACTCTGCTCCATCGATATTTAATATCATTTGCCATGGGTATTAGTGTGCTTAGCACAAGTGATAATTTGCTGTAATTCTCTAAACCTGTGTAAAACATAACGGATTCTTCATCAGTTTGCAAGAGTTCTGTTGAAAATAACCTCAAAACATTTGATGTTTGTGTACTGCGGCTAATATTTTCACACAATATACTTTTATCTTCTATACCGTGTTCACTCGCAACTTCTACCTCTTGAGAGATATCCTGGGTAGCAGAAGTCGATGGACTTTCTTGGAATAGGGTTCTTGGCGCAAGTCTGTTACTTGCTCTACGATTTCTTGCTAACAAACGTTCTTCTCTAGCTTTTGCTTGAGTGTTCAGAGGCTTTTGGTTCCATGAAAAAACAGTTGGTATAGCCGCTTTCTTCAAGTACTTGTGTTGATGTTCTAGTCCTGCAAAAATACATTAAAGCTTAAACAACGCAAGGATTAGAGAACTGATAAACTGTAATAATGATGCATTCCAATATTTACCAGTGCTTTTGGAGACTTTCTCGTAGTCATTTTCAACAAAATGTTTGCGACATAACCTATGATAATTTTTAGGTTGAAAGTTCTTTCGCCGTATTGCTTTTATCCAAAGTTTTCGATATGTAGGATCCTTGGGAAAGTGATGGATACCCATTTCCGAGCATTGGGGTACACTACAACCAGTCATTCTAAATATTTTACAGAAAAACGAGTAATTTCTATACAAAAAACAAGTGTTTACAGGACTAGCTACGACAGCGCCACTTTGACAGTTGCCAACCCCATTCGATGTTATAATCGCGTTTATACGTTTAAACCGATTCAGTCTGCATTGAACGCGTTCCATTTTTTGGTGAAATCGCCCCTAAGTATATTCACGGGAAGTAAATAATGTAATGTTACGTTAACGTTTAAAGTTATACCTAGACTGTAGACGGTATGAAAAGGGACCGTATAATATTTTTTCGTAACAAAAAGTATCCTATATAAAGGACATAGGATAATTTTCGGGACGGACGGGACGGACGGGACGGACGGGACGGGACTCAAAGAATCTCCATGTCAAACAGCAAAATCGGTTCAGCGCTTTGGGCGCGAAGAGGTGACAGACAGACAGGCACACTTTAACATTTATAATAATATTAAGTATGGATAGTGTAACAAAACAAAGTGAGATACTTTAAGGTATAAGTTCTCTGTATTTAACTGTTAAAGAAGCAATATTGAAAGTGGTGCGTTTGCCCCAAACAATCACTCCTTGAGCTCTGCTACTTTTACAGTGAGCTCAATATTTAAAAGGACACACACACCCTTAGTATTATTTCGATCATTGTGCGATATTATTTTGGGCAAAATAGAAGGAATCAAATGAAATAAGCCACGCTTAAAAGCATAATATTGTAATCTCGTAAGTCATAACCATAAGACGTCATAAGAATATTAATATCGGGGTACTCGAGACGAAAAGTATCAAATACGTTATAATATTGTCTTTGATGTAAGTTTCGTGAAATATTCGGCTTATTATAATTTGATATACATAATATTATATACAAGCTTAGCGACTGGGTTGTACTGTGTACGTGTCACTTCATAATCTTTACCATTATTAATTTGAAAATGCTTTCTTTGTTGATATTTATGTCTAGAAAATATTATGATTATCTGGCAAATTTCAGCAGTTCTATTGTGTTTAACTTCAAGAATTTTAACACTAATTGCCTTGGGAAAAGTAAAACGAGAACTAAGAATTAAGAAAATAATTAAATCCGGTCAACTGATGGCAGGACGACCGGACCGGACCATTTTGTGCATTCCCATCCGTCAAGTCTACTTGCGATCAGACCATGGATTCGATCGGCCTTCTCTTATAGGCCTTTACGCAAGCTATAGGCTGCGTTTCCATTAGAGCTGAGCGGAGCTGTGTTACGAGGAATCTGTTTTTGAAAACCCATAGAATCGCTTCATTCACATGACTTTGCCATGACATCGCTCAGCGCGGCGATGCTATTGGTTCTCAAAAACACATATCTTGCAAGTCGCAACACAGCTCCGCTCAGCTCTCCTGGAAATGCAGCCGTATACGCTTAAACTGCATCCATGGAGGATCGAATGAAAACGTAAAGTGTGAACTCCATGGGGAACCGAAATGTAATGGCTGCCTTTTCAGATAAGATTCAATAAGATCCGAAAATAAGAAACATTGTATCGCCTTTTCCCTAGGGCGCTCTCAACGGGAGTAAATACACACGCTGAGAGCCCTCAACTTGAGAGTTCATCAAGAGCGATTGTTTTGTACTCAGCTCAGGCGAATTCTTCGAATTAGTTGGTACGAGTATGTGGATTGTTCAGATGTCCTAATACTGTTATCTGTTAAAACGTGGTTTGGCTGTGTGTGCTTTGATGATTACTTCACTTTAATCAGGGCAAGCGAAGCGAGCCCTAGTATATCCCACAAACTGAACATTTTTAACCGACTTCCAAAAAAGGAGGAGGTTATATGTTCGGCTGTGTATATATATATTTTTTATTTTATTTGTGTATGTTCAACGATTACTCCGCCGTTTGTGAACCGATTTTCAAATTTTTTCTTTTGTTGTATAGGGTTTAACTCCAATTTGGTACCATGTTCACAAAAGTGGTGACCTGATGATGGGATCCATGAGTAATCGAGGGAACTCCTCAAAATTTATATGGAAACATAATATAGTTTTAATTTTTTAATTTTAATTTTGGTTTTATATGAAGGATCCTAGGCATATGCTACCAAAAAGTAAGATTTTACACCAAGGCATGCTATGGTTCCGAAGATACTAAGAGAACTCCGGATTCCTTATAGATACAAGTTCGGGACTTTCGGCGATGTTTTAAGAACTGAAAACATATGCTACTAGGCAAATTATATTTTATTTTTTATTTTATTTAATACTTTATTGTGCACAAGAAACAATTACAATATAACAATATACACAGTAAAACGACACAAAAGGTCTGCTTATTTCTAATAGAAATCTCTTCCAGCAGCCCTACGGAGAGAGATAGGATTGAGACAGCAGATAGAACGTGCACTATAATAATTAATAATATGAATACGTACAATGAACAAAATATAAACAGATAAGGCTATAATATATATTTTGATATTACGCAAATTAAACACTGAATTAGACTATAATATAGAAAATAAATAAATCTAATATATATAATAAAATATAATTATATACAATATACATAATACATAAATAAATATAATACTAGTATTTAAGTGGATTGAGATTCGAGGTAATGCTCTTTCAAGCGTCTTTTAAAAACAGCGATGGTGGGACTGTCGCGAATGGTGTGAGGGAGCGAGTTCCACAATCTGACAGCATGAACAGTAAATGAGTAGGAGTAGAAGTTGGAACGATGTGAAGGGATGGAAAGATTTGAACGGACGTTGGACCTACATGGAAGATCGGGAGAACGGGAAAAATTGAACCTGTCAAGGAGATATGCAGGAGCGAGAGGATTGTACAGGATGTTGTAAAGTAAGGAAAGGATGTGGGACTTACGGCGGAGACGAATTGGTAGCCACTTGCGTTTACAGCGGTAGGCCGAGACATGATCAAACTTTCTCAAACCAAACACGAAACGTATACAAAGATTCTGTAAACGCTCGAGTCTAGTTAATTGTTCCTCAGTGGCGTCCAGGTAACAGGTGTCGGCGTAGTCAAGGATGAGAAAGATGAGGGTCTGGACAAGGAATATTTTGGTTTGTATAGGTAGGAAGTTTTGGAGGCGCTTCAACGTGTGTACCGAAAAATGTACTTTCCTGCTCACTTCGAACACTTGCGGGTTCCATATTAGATTGCTGTCTAGAATGATGCCTAAATTTTTGGCCGAATCTGTGTAATTAATAACAGTACCAACGAAAGTTACACTAGGCACATTACATAGCCTTTGAGTCATGTATCTGCTACCTATAATCATAGCTTGCGATTTGCTGGGGTTAACCACCAAACCGAAAGACTTAGCCCAGTTAGCTATACGTTCAAGATCAGAGTTTAGGTTTTCGACTGCTGAGATGATGTCAAGAATGTGTGAATGACGATAGATTTGCAAGTCGTCTGCGTAGAGATGGAAGTGGGATGTGATTATTGAAGTGATATTATTTATAAAAATAGAAAAGAGGAGGGGAGAAGGACGCCACCCTGGGGTACACCCGCATCAAGATCGCACCAGTCCGAGGTAGCCTCGCCGGAACGGACTCGCTGCGAGCGTCCCCGAAGATATGAATCAAACCAATTAATCACTGAAGGTGATAAGTTAAGGGAGCGCAGGATAGAGAGGAGGATGTCAAAGTCAACAGAATTGAACGCGAACTAAAGTCGAGCAATACCAGTATGGAGGCACATTTATTTTCTAATGCAAGGCGTAGATCATCAGTGACCTTTAGCAGTGCAGTTACAGTACTGTGACCAGAACGGAAGCCGGATTGAAAAGGAGAGAGCAAATGGTTGGATGATAAAAAGTGGGACAGCTGCTTGTGGACTAAATGTTCGAGTACTTTGGAGAGGAAAGGTAAAATGGAGATAGGCCTGTAATAGGATAAGGAAGAGGGATTGGTTGTTTTAGGTAAAGGGATGACATCAGCACGTTTCCATGCCGAAGGGAAGGAACTCGTTGCCAAGGAAAAATTAAAGATATGCGTGAGAACTGGCAAGAGTTCGGGAAGGGAGAGGGATATCATACGGGAACTGATATTGTCAATGCCTTGAGCAGTAGATTTAATGGCCGCTATATGCTTAATGATATATTCATCATCATCATCATCATAATTATCAGTACCATCACACGATGCATCGTTATGAGTTACGACCCTATTATTGGTACTTTTCATAGTCTTTTCATAGTCTTCTTTTCATAGTTCGATTTTTTATTATGTTGAGCTGATCAGTTTACATGCGGAAGTTTTATAATACAACGTAAGTCACTGAACCAGAACTCTAGAGCCTTCAGAGATAGGCGTTTGAACATTTCAGCATTGCTTGATGAACTCTAAGCATATAGTACAGGGGTTTAATATTATGCTTGGAGTTCTTTAAGAAATTCTATAGTGGTAGTGAACTCAGATAATAAGTTTTCATATTATGAAAGTTTGGGGGTTTCATCGTTGTTTTAAAGTATGCTACTATACAAATTCTATTCATGAAAATTCAGTAACAATATTATAGTAAATCCATACTAATATTATAAATGCGAAAGTGTGTGGTTTGGGCGCGAAGAGGTTACAGACAGACAGACGTCTGTCTGTAACCTCTTCGCGCCCAAACCGCTGAACCGATTTGGCTGAAATTTGGTATAGATATATTTTGAGTCCCAGGATACTTTCTATCCCGGAAAAATGTACGATTCCCGCGCGATAAACTAATTTTGGCGCAACGGAGTTGCGGGCATCATCTAGTAAGTAATAAATAACGACGTGTTATAGTAGCCATTTCATAACAATTGATTGCGTATTAGATTAACAGGTATGTATATTTATAGTAGGGTATGGCTCATGGCTCTTGAGATATAGCATAAAAGTTTTTTGAAAACTGCCTGAGTATTTTTTTTTTTATAGAAGGCAGGTCGCTATAGCCCTGGCGTCACTGCGACCCATGAGGATCTATTGTGAATTAAACCTGAGTATAGTAGTTGTGATAATTTCATACCTAAATCCTATATAATATCTACAAGTGACAGTTTATAATATGTTTACCGGTAAATAAATAAAAAGAGTGAAATTATTATTTTTAACAAAAAATTAAAACCGACTTCCAAGGTAAAAACAATAAGTAATAATATGAACTAAAAAGAATTCAATAATTTAGTGCCTCTTTCAAAATTTGTCTAAATCTCAACTACTTCTGTACATACTAGCTTCATTACTTTGAAGTCGGTTTTGAAGATTTAGACGAATTTTGAAAAAGGCACTATTAAAGATGCAAAGGCACTATTAGCATGCCTTTTGATTTGTGGTTTAACATAGTAATTTTTGTTTGTATGTAGAAGTGTTATCATCAGTCAGTCAAGGTGTGACGACGTGACACATAGCTCGGCTTTTAGCTTGTTTAATGAAGAGTTTGACAGAAATTATTTTATTTCAAAATCTCAATTTAATTTAAAATACAGATAAGTAATGTTTCTGATTGCAATTATTACATGTTTAAACAAAATTGTTTATGGTTGCAACGAACAGCGCTGAAAATATAACAATCATGTCCTTTTCGATGCAACAGTTTATCGTGATAGGTATTACTTATATTAAAATGAAAAATGTACCTGACTACGCCAAAAAAATATATTATATTCTTTAGTATGCTACCTATAATATAATATTGTAGTATAAATTCAGCACAATATAATATTATACGTACAAACAAAAGTGTTGAAACAACATCAAAATAAACTTATAATACAAATCGACAATCGTCGAGTATGAATACAAAATACTGGTGCAGAATAAATTTTCTCGCGGGGAATAACGAAAGGCTGCAAGCGTCTGGAACTCACATAAGAACGATCAAAAAAGCTTTCATGAAAAGAAAGTGTTCTTTTTAAATATAACGAGCTTTCAAATGTTACTTATATACAAAATACTTTGTAAAGTTTTCGGGACAGACCATCTAGTTCTAAAAGAGAATAACATAATCGTAAAGATTTCATATTATTATTACAACGTGAGTGGTTGAAATGCATTTTAACTTCCGGTGAAAACGAAGGAGTGTTATTATAGGTAGTACGTCGTATCTGTATGTATGTGTATGTGTTTTCCGTGTCATAACAGTCAAACGGGTTGACCGATTGCAATTTAGATTTTTTGTTTGAAAGCGCGACGTCCAGGGTGTTTCTTAGTGATATTTCATCAGACTTCCCACTGTTGCAAAATTTGGGGTTTTTGGTTAACTTGTTTCAGTGGGGGCTTTTTTAAATTTTGAAATTCAGGGTTTTTAATTTTTAACATGAGCTACGCCTATCGGTATTATAGTCCGCGCGGAACTAGTTGGCCGCGCCTTAGGTATGTGAGCGGTGGGACGGAGAGGCGGGGGCGCTTGATTTTGACAGTTCTGGCTAGTATGGACAAAACGCACACGAGATTGCAATAGCAAGATAAATCCGCCGATAAAAAGACAATCTAAGGAAATACTATTTAAAGTGCATAGGTTTTAAAAAAACGGAAAGCCGATATCAATAATTTAGAATATAAAACTGATCAATTGTCTTTAATTTATTCTTTTCAATTATTAAATAATATTATTTTTCACAATATCGCGAGATTTGTCATCACTGTCTAATCTCATGTGCGTTGCAAGCAGCAAGCAACCCGCCCCCTCACCCCCGTCCCTACCTAAGGCGCGGCCAACTAGTTCCGCGCGGACTATAGTCTTAAATTATTATTGACAGTTTTCAAAATTACGAGACCAAGCAACACTTTGTGTGGCTTACCCCCCAGCGACCAAACAAATATTAAAAAATATTGTAATCATTTTATGAGAACTTCATTACTTCGATGGAACTCGTATTTTGCTCGACCAAATTATGTTAAGTCAATACAAAACAAAATCGATTGCCGCCAACCCTCAAACCTTACCTGAATAATTCATATTCATTACGAAAAAATATTTTTTACAGCCAGCACGTGCCATTTATTCGTATTTTATTAATGTTGAGTGCGTCCGTGGTCTAAACTCTAATGGTTTTTTTTATGAAATAAGGGGGCAAACGAGCAAACGGGTCACCTGATGGAAAGCAACTACCGTCGCCCATGGACACTCGCAACATCAGAAGAGCTACAGGTGCTTTGCCGGCCTTTTATGTGGGAATAGGGTAATAGGGGAGGGTAGGGATGGGAAGGGAAGGGCATGGGGTAGGGAATTGGGCCTCCGGTAAACTCACTCACTCGGCGAAACACAGCGCAAGCGCTGTTTCACGCCGGTTTTCTGTGAGAACGAGGTATTTTTCCGGTCGAGCCGGCCCATTCATGCCGAAGCATGAATGGGCCGGCTCGACGTATAAAACCTTAGACCTTTGGTTCGTACTCGAGAGGGTGCATATTCGATTCCGGGTGGAGGCGTGTACCAATGAGACATTTTCTGATCTCAAGAACTTAAGGGCGTTCCCTCCGGAGATTCCGTAATTGACCATATTTAAAGCCCTATAAACTCATAATCTGAAACCTATAAAGTTATAATAAAAATACAGCAATAATCTTTAGTAATATATCAACATTCCTTTCCCCGTTTTAAATTCTCTATTTTAGTTTATTATACTCATGATATCAGCTTCCAAAGTAATACCAATTTATTAAAATTCAAGCATACATTCAGCATCTCCTTAGCATTTACAAATTACTTTTTTTAACTCACGCCAATAGATCGACAATATCGTAAACTACATATTCCCTGAACTAAGATAAGTAATAAATAATAATAATAGGGTTTTGGCGCGATCTCGACAACGCGGCAAATGTATGGCCAAGGACGTTTGCTCGGGGGACGGCCTTAATGCAGATGCTCGTATGGTAAAGGAAAACATCGTTAGAAAACCCGCACATGGTTTGACCCAGACGTATAATTGACCTCCATACTAGGCCGACTATGTTGCAGAAAAGCACAATATAATAAATTATTATGCTTGGGCAAAAATACGGATATTTAAAATCTTGTCCTAGGCACTACACTTGTTATTAATATTGTTGACCTTGTTTACTACACCCTACAATTAGTATGTTTTTGCACGGGCCAGTGGTAAAGTGTCAATTGATACGAGACATCTGTTTTACTTTTATGTTAATTTAAAATATGAATTTGCATGTGGCCGAATGATAAATAAATCCATGTATTTTGGTATATTTCTTTGTATACAAATAAAAGATTTGAAGTGTTAGTAGGTTCCGAATAAAATTCAGTATACTAATTTGTTGTTGTCGTTATGTAATTGATTGTGTTAGTAGGAGATACGGCCATAGAATGACCTTCACCCATCGTATTACGGGATGAAAATGATTTTTTTATAAAATTAAATATGTTAAAAAAATTATTTACAGGAGGTTGTCTGAAAAATTTGGTGCAAAGTGTAATTAATTAATAATTAAAAAATGATTTTTTTTTAAACATTACACTCATTCCCTTACGCAAAAAACTGTATACTAATCGAAAGTATGTAGCTCATAGAATATGCAAACGCTGGGTTGACTTTTTTTTCCGGTGCAATTATCAGGTAGGCAGCTATATACAGGTAAATCGATACTAGTAATTTGCAACGATCCAGTTACGCGATAAACCTTATATCAAAATAAAGATAATTTTATTATGAATATAATGACATAAGGTTGGCTGCAAAAAGTTGGTGCTAAATCCCGGTTGTCGATTTTTGAAAAACGTAATATTCGTGCTGTTGAATACGTATTATACGTATATATATATATATATATATATATATATATATATATATATATATATATATATATATATATATATATATATATATATATAAATCGTCATTATATTTAAGTGTATGAATATTTTTGTAAATAAATAATTTATGACATACTTATCTTGAAAATTTCGTGTTTTTTACATCAGGAGACTTAATCAAATAAAACAAAGCAAAAAATCAAAAGTTTTTCCGAAAAAAAAATTAAATAAATGATACTGCCTACCTGATAATTGCACCGGAAAAAACAGTCAACCCAGCGTTTGCATATTCTATGAGCTACATACATTCGATTAGTATACAGTTTTCTGCGTAAGGGAATGAGTGTAATGTTTAAAAAAAATAATTTTTTAATTATTAATTAATTACACTTTGCACCAAATTTTTCAGACAACCTCCTGTAAATAAATTTTTTCACATATTTAATTTTATAAAAAAATCATTTTCATCCCGTAATACGATGGGTGAAGGTCATTCTATGGCCGGATCTTAGACTATGTAGTGTATTGATAAATAAAGATGGACACGCCTACTGGGTAGGAGTGGGGATGGTTAAAGTGGTCGCACGACGAGAGTGACGATCACTCTTCCGTCAGCAGCCGCCAAGTAGAGTGTTCAGTAATTATACAGTAATCTGTGTTTAATTTCCTCGGCCAGCCATTGTACATACTGTACAGTGTGCACCATATATTATACCGGCACACTTGCCGCAGCTGTTGTTGACGACAGCACAGATTGTACCGTCGGTTTTTGGCGGAAATTCATTTTAATCACAAATAAAACACAATATTATGTGCACTTTTTCCACTATATTCAAAAATTACTACAAATTTATCTTAGACACGACCTGTTTCGAAATAAATCATCATCAGATGTACTTAGTGTGGGTAGTTTTATATAATTATATAATATGATCAAAACGAATATTATGGTGGTCAGCATCATAGAAGCGTCGTAGCTCAAGACATCTTGTATTCCTCACACTGACGAGACAAGTGTGACTTATTAAAATGACATCCCAACAACGTCATATTATACTCGTACGTCAATATTAGTGCACTATAGCACAGTATAGCAATATAATATTGCTATACTGTGACTATAGCCACTTTATTTCGGAACGAATAATTAAGGTGGTCCATCGACACGTCATGACTTCAAAAGCACTGAGCAGTATTATGTTTTGGAACTTAGCCGATATGGATCCGTAGCCTTACTATTACGTGGATCATATTAAAATTTAGGGCAACAACTTCTCACCAATTAGTTACTATTGCAATAAAAACATTAGTACACCTAAATAAATCATTTTCGTGCTAAAATTTACTCCAACATTTTCCTTAAGGAAATAATGTTTACCTTTCTTTAGCCAAATTTTATTGGATAATAATCTACTGAGTGCAATATCCTAATTTTAATAAAGCAAAATATTGCTTCTTTTCCCGCGTAAGCAAAAGCCGATAACTCGATAAGACGATATAATTCGAGTCTATCTTCAGACAATGGAATTTCCTTCGCTAGTCGCTTATTATTTTTTATCTGCAACAACAGAACATCGTCATTATAAGGGTTTTATTTACTTGAAACGCTTTTTGTACTTCTAATAGATAATAAAGTTTGAGATGGTAACTATATTATTATAACTAAATCACGATGAGTAAAACATATACTTACCTATATTTATGTATATTGTATAGTCTTCATCATAAACGTTCAAGTTTTTTTCAGTATCGATTTTAAAATATGCATATTCCCAGTAATTTTATCATTTTAAATGTTATCAAAATCCGTTTAGCAGTTTTGCTTGGAGAAGTCCTAAACACACAAATAAAATATATGGAAATTTTTATAGGAGTCACTAAAATATTCCATACTGAACTACCAATTCTCCTAGCAAACGATAAAAAGAGGCGTTTTTACATCACATATTTTTATATAACACATAATACTTTTGCATTATAGCGGGTTTACATTAATGGATTATTATTTACTATCACTGGACAATTATTTTAAGAGCCTTACCTCACTGGCATGCCATGGCGACGTGGCCAGTGACATTACCATGACAACGTCTGGCGTCCCTACGTTGCCGCAAAGCGGTGTTTTTCTTAAATTATATAAATATTTAAGAAAATACCTTGAAAAAATGTTCGCTACGCGCGAGGATATCACTAAAATCAGCGATTTATTGAGTGAGGGGCATATAAATTATACGTGCAAACAACTGGCAACGTCAACAGTCGCCGCATGCGGAGCGGTCGACTGTGGCTACGCTGGGTACTTGGCAACGTCGCCAGTCGGTCTCCACTCTCCAGTAGCCATAGCACCAGTAGAAATGCGAAAGTTTAGACAAACTGTGGATATAAACTTAAGGTGCCGTCCCGATCTTTACCGCGGCTAATCGCGACCGACAAAAATTCAATTAAAATTCCACTTTATAACAGACTAAAGTATATGTCATAAAGTAGGATATTATTTGAATTTTTAGGACTATAGTCTGTTATAAAGTGGCATTTTAATTGAATTTTTCGGAACGAAAACGGATCGAAACGGCACCTTAAGTTTATCTCCACAGTTTGTCTATACTTGACGCATTATTCTACTGGTGGCCATGCTAGGGCTACAGGTGAGTTGCCCGTCATACATCTCAATAGAACTAGTTGGCGACGTCGCTGATGGCCACGTCGCACATGGCCCTAATACAGCGCTGGTTTACTACTGGAATATTGTAAACAAGCACTGGAATGCAATTCATTCATTCCATTATCCGTTTACAATATTCACCCCGCCCGTTCACAGGATTTGTAATATGTAACACCTCACCTTTACTGTGATATTTCAACTATACCTACACGTGTAGTTAAACAGTTAACTCTACTTCCCACATCGAAAACAGTGAATATAAAGTTCAGGACAATTAAATATGTTGGTCAATACACGTGTAAAGGTTTAAAGGCCGGGTACCCTTGGAATTTCTCATACAAACGTAATACCAAAATCATTTTCTCATACGAAAATATTTAACATTTTTGAGTTATTTTTCAGTTTAAAATAGTAATTACCTAGGTTCCTGCACAAGCAAAGAGGCAACCAAGGCCGGTGTCGCCGCCTGGCCCGAGGAGGGCGCTCCCAGCGGACTGGAGGAGTCCGCTGCGGATGCGCACCGAGGTGGGGCCGCAGAGGAAGAGGCAAGTAGGTATTACGGTGCGCCGCTTGCCCTATCCTCTGCGGCCGAGGTGTGGTCGGTGGCAGAGCCACAGACCTGATCTGCCACATGGACTCTAAGTAGCAGACTCGGGGGGCGTCTGCTACAGCCCTGGTGGGGGCCGAGGAGGAGGGCGCACGTGTTGTGCACCCATCGTGGAGTCATCGGGCCGCTGGCGGGGTCGCAGATGTGTATTTAGTGGGTATACCGTGGTCTCATTAGCTACGGGAGTCCCACATCACCGCTCGGGTCGCCCCCTGCGCCTGGGTGGTATGCGTAATGCATTTCCCCCTCCGGAAAAAAAACGTTCCTGCACAAAAATTTACTTCAAAATATTTAAACGCAAAAAAAAATTATTTTGTTTCAAATTTTTTTTTAGTAAATTTACAACTAAATATTTAAAAACTCAAAAATAGAGTAAAATACTGAAAAATATATAAATAAACTAGCTGTCCCGGCAAACGTTTCTTTGCCATAATATTAAAAATATATCGCCCGTATTATTTTATTGTAGTGACTAAATAAATATGTCACCATGGCAACGTCCATCGCTATCATGGCTGTCGTTTTTCTCGAGTTGTAATAATTTACTATTATTTATTCAACAAATGCACTTATCAATATAATAAGTACCGAGTAGCCGATTCTCATGCCCACTGAATATGCATATAAAATTTGGTAAAAATCGGTAAAGCCGTTTCGTAGGAGTTCGTGGACTAACATTGTGACACGAGAATTTTATATATAAGATAGTAAATTTACTACAAAATATTTAAATACTAAAAAATATTTTTTTGAGTTTAAATATTTTGTAGTAAATTTACTATTTATTTATATATTTTTTAGTATTTTACTCTATTATTTACTGTTTAAATATTTAGTAGTAAATTTACTAATAAAAAAATTTAAACAAATTTTTTTTAAACACAAAGAAATATTTTTTTGTTTAAAATTTTTTTTTAGTAAATTTACTACTCAATATTGAAACACTAAAAAATAGAGTAAAACACTCAAAAATATATAAATAAATAGTACATTTACTACTAAATATTTAAATACTAAAAAATATTTTTTAGAAATTAAATATTTTGTAGTAAATTTACTATTTATATATATATTTTTTAGTGTTTTACTCTATTTTTTAGTGTTTCAATATTTAGTAGTAAATTTCCTAAAATAAATTTAAAAAAAAAAAAATATTTTTGTTTAAATTTTTTGAAGTAAATTTTTGTGTAGGAACCTTTTTTTTTTTTTTTTTTTTTTTTTTTTTCACGCAGAGAAATGCATTACGCATTCGACGCAGGGGATGGGGACTCCCGCTGCGGATATGTGGGGCTCATCGCGGCGAAGATGGTATGTGCCGCGATCCTACCCACTAAAACTCTGCGACGCTCCTCTCGCCAACCAAGACGAAGCCACGGGCACGACACACCTACCGCAACTCCATCAGTGGGCGTCCGACCTTTGTCAGACCACACTCATTCGGGGGCGCTTCTCGCCCCGCAGGCCGACAGAGGCCCCACTTGGGGCTTGCTTGGGCCCGCCTTCTCTGTTGCCACGATGCACGGAGCGTTTGGTGCATCGTGACTCACTCTGGGACTCGAATTTGATGACGGCGTCCCCACGCCGCCACCACGAGTACCCCGGCTACGGTGGATCATTGTGCTGGCGTCGCACACGTCTCCGCCCTAGCCGTCTCGAGGGGTCGACCGCCTCCCTTTCCCTGATGCGTTCGGCCTCCTCCTTAGCAGCCATAACCTCCTGGGCGAAGGTGTCAACTGCCGTCCACGCGGTCTCGCTACTCAGCATTGCACGAATGATAGCTGGTAGCGAGAGATCCCGTCCAACTGCAGCTACGAGGGCCGCACGCTGTCCTGTCCATGAGGGACAGACCATCACAGTATGTTCGGCCGTGTCCCTTTCGTCTCCACAATGATGACACCTAGTGTCATTCTCTCTCCTTACTATCTCACACAGGTACCGACCAAAACAGCCGTGCCCGGTCAGCACCTGTGTCAGACGGAAGGAGAGTGCGCCGTATGTCCGGTTGATCCACTCTTTCAGGAGCGGGCGTATGGCCGTTATTAGGGCAACGCTCACCTGCGGCTCCTGAAGCCGCTCCTCCCACAGGATCAATGTCCTTTCCTTCGCCGCTTCCCTCCACCGACGTACGGCGTCCGGTAGGGGGTTGCCGCCCCCGGCGCGGACCTCTGCGCAGCGCCAGTAAACGTCGGAGAGGGCTCTCGCTTGTAAGTCCCAAGGGACGCTTCCAGCAAGTAGGCAGGCCGCATTCCTTGAGATCGTCCGGTATCCGCGAACCGCTCTTGTGGCCATTACGCGCTGAAGCCTCCCAAGACTTAGCGCATTTTTAGGCGACAAGTTTCCAGCCCATATCGGCGCTCCGTACATGGACATCGAGCGGATAACACCCATGTACAAGCGCCGACAGCCCAGGCTCGGACCCCCGAGATTCGGGAGCAGAGTCGCCAAGGCCCCCGCAGATCTCGTGACCTTTTCGGAGAGCCGACGGAAATGCTCCCCGAAAGTCCAACGCCCGTCCAATACAAGGCCCAGGTACGTCATCGACGGCGATATGGCAATCCTTGTTCCGCCCACGACAATCTCCAAACCCAGTGGTGGCGCATTCCTGGGGCCATAGAACATAACGGCCTCGGTTTTGTTCAATGCAACTGTGAGGCCCAACGCTCTAATTCGGTGAACTGTCTGTGCGATAGCTGCTGTCGCCCGAATCACCGCCTCTCTATGCGTTCGTGCGCGAACAACCACACATGTATCGTCTGCGTAACAAACCAACTCAGCTCCAAGTATGAGTACAACACGGAGAACCCAATCGTATCCGATGTCCCACAGGGTCGGTCCCAGGGCCGATCCCTGTGGGACACCGCAATCGACTTCCAGCTCCTCCCATCCGTCCTGCGTCGGGTACTGAACTGATCTTTCGGAGAGGTAATTTTTTATGGTCCGGCGTAAATAACGCGGCACACCGTGATACTCTAATCCGGCTTCGATGACGCTCCAGGGCATGGAGTTAAATGCGTTGGAGATGTCTAAGGACACTGCCAACACAACTCCACCCCGGGACGTCTCCTCCTGAACCAAGTCACGCAGACGAGCCACCGCGTCAATTGTGGACCGGCCGCTCCTGAACCCGTACTGGGCAGGACTTAGGTTTGGCCCGGTGCACTCCAAATGGCGATTAATTCGTGCCACCATTACCCTCTCCAACATCTTGCCTGCTTCGTCCAAGAGCACGATGGGACGATAGGCCGATGGCTGATCCTCTGGCCGCCCGTCCTTGCGCAGAAGAACCAGCTTGCCTGTTTTCCAGCGTCGCGGTACTCGACCCTGGACCAAACAATTGGTCAAAGCGGTGAGTACCTGTGGCTCCATGTGCTTCATTGCTGCACTCCAGACACGACCCGGCACGCCATCCAGGCCTGGGGCCGTCTTCTTTGAGCCCATTTTGTGCACCACCACGGCCAACTCAGCTGACGTGACAGGTGGTATCTCCTCCTCTACAACTTCAGCCCCGGAGTTCTCCATTCGCGGAGCTACGAGAGGAGAACAGTTAGCTCCACGTGGAAACAAGGTCGACAGGACCCGACCTCGAATCTCCGGCTCTATCGTCTGCGTGATTGGGGCGACTGCAGGACGCAGCTTTTGGCGTACCCACTTGTACGGTCTGCCCCACGGATCCTCCTCAAGTGTCCGTAGCCAATCCTGCCAGGCGTCTGCCTTCGCCTGCAGTATGGCATTGCGAAGGGTGAGGCAGGCCGTACGATACGCAGTGTACAAGTCCTCCTCCTCTTGCTGATCCCTTGTTCGGCGTCTGCGATACCTCTTATAACGGCGACGGGCCGCCGTACACTCTTGCTGTATGCGTAGCAGCTCAGGGCGCCACCAATACATCTGGCGCCGCGGCCTAAAAGTCCCTACACGTGGCATAGAGGCGTCGCAGACGCCTTGCATTGCCTTCCTTAACCACTCCTCACAGTCGTCAACATTCTCGGACGGCAGAGGCACCCAGGATGCAACAATCGCAGCCTCGTCGAGAAGCTCCCGGTCCATCTTCTTCAGAGACCATCTAGGTCCGCCACTGGTCGGCCTGGGACTGTCCGACCCTGAGCTGGAGGCGACGACGTCAAACCTTATATAAAGATGGTCTGAGAGCGTCTCGACCTCCTCCAAAACTCTCCAATCCACAATGCGGCGAGCAATAGCTGGGCTGACAAAAGTCAAATCGACTATTGACTCGCCCTGCCATCGGACACAAGTGCTAACCGCACCTTTGTTAGCCACCACTAGGCCCGTTGTCACTAGCCATTCGGCAACCGCCCTGCCTCTGGCATTCGTCGCCGGGGAACCCCACAGCGTAGACTTCGCGTTGAAGTCCCCGGCAACGACTACTGGGTTGGCAGCTCTGCTCACATAGGTGGTGAGCCGCAGGAGAAAGGACTCATACTCCACGATAGGCCGGTTTGGGGAAAAATAGACCCCCACCACGGTGAGGGGTCCCAAATCGGCGACGACGAATCCGTGCCCCCTAGTCACGCTCCTGATAGAAGGAGGCATGATTCCGGGGCCCAGGACTAACGCCACCGTTGAGTCCTCGTCCCCGATCCAATCGCTCCTGGGCAGGACACGATACGGCTCAGCCATCACTGCAACGTCGATCATCCGTTGCGCCATCTCATGCAACCAGAGATCTTGCGCCCGGGCGCAATGATTAAGGTTGCCCTGCAGAAACTTAAAGGACGCCGTTATGAGGCGTCCATCGGTGCCGCTTCAGCAACGGTAGTCGCCGTGGATGTTGTGGCAACTGCCTTAGGTGCCTTGCCCTTCTCTGGACCGTCCCTCTTTTTCTTAGGCGCCGTTTTCCCGCAGGATTTAGCTCCCACGATGTGGTCCGCCAGCCTACCATGGGCCTCACATAGTGCACAATGAGGCGCGTTTTGGCACCCCGCAGACGTGTGACCCGACTGACCACAACGGAGGCAAAGCTCACTGCGGTCTACCTCGCTCTTGCACATTGCCCGGGTGTGCCCGGCCTCCTGACATCGGTAACATATCATGGGGCGTGTGGCCAGAAGTTCTACACGCACGATGGTCCACCCAACGCAAACTTTTACGTTTGGGGCTGTTACCTTCTTTGCCGCCTCGACCGGGCACTTAACCCAGACTGATCCACGGCCTCTGCGGTCTCGTCTGATCTCTCCAACCTTAATGTCGCCAACTGCGCAACCACCGGGAATTGAAATGGCCCGTGCCACTTCTGCCGGGGTGGCAGAGTCATCCAGACCCTGTAGGCGCAGCTCCGCGCACTTTTGAGGTCGGTGGATACGGACAACGTCCTCCTCCATCACCTCCTTGAGCTTTTCAGCAAGTTTGTCTGCCTTTTCCTTGTTAGCAACCCCTGGAATCTCGAGCACTCGAGCCCCAGTGACTGCCACCTTAAACCTTACAGCCGGGATCTCCAGGCTGACTAGATCGACCCGTTGTTTGGCTTTTTCTAGCACATCTTTGTACGAGATGCCTCTTTTCTCCGCCTCTGACTGCAACGTTAGAACCACGGCTGCAGTTTTCGGAGTGCGGAGACCTCCATTTTTCTTTTTCTTTCTCTTCTTAGGTATCTTCTTTCCTTCCTCTCCCTTTCTTTGTACCTGTCCTTTTTTCCTTTTGACAACCTGCGACCACTCCTCGGTCGCATGTTGTCCCGCCGCAGCTGTGACAGGGACAGCATCGCACCTAGCCGCCGCCGCCTCCACAGCTGCAGCAGATTTCTTTATCCTCTTCTTTTTCTGTTTCGCTGCTGGACCCGGATTGAGTGGGGGTAACAGCGTCGTCACCATCGGCTCCAGCTCCGAAGCCTTCTCTTTGCCCTTCGACGTAGACGCCATTGGGACACTTGTGCTCTCCTTCTCCTTTTTCTTATCTGCAGCGAGGGGGGGTCGCAGGCGCGGCTCCGGCAGCAACCGAGCCTCCAATCCCTCTAACCGCGCGTCCATTCTAGCACTCGCTACGGACACCGCCTCACGCACCGCTCGCTGGACAAGCTCCTCCACATTCAGCTCCTTGTTTACGGGAGTGATTTGTGGCTGAGCTTCGGCCATGCTACGCTTGATGGCCCCCAGTTCCTTTTTCAGGTCTTCGAGCTCCTTGGATAGGCGTTTATTATCGGCTTCCAGTGCTCTTGTCTCCGCCGACGCTGAGTGCTCGAGCAGAATCGCACAGGTTTCCCGTATAGCAAGGGTCGCCTTGTTGAGAGCCGCCACAGACGTTCCCTTGAGGTTCTTTTTCTGGGCTACGCTGCTGATGGCTCTCAGGCTCTCTGTGATGACTGCACCCAGTCTAGCTGAAGTAACTTCCTTGGGCTCTTCCAGCATAGTCACGTCAGAGGAGGATTCCGACACCCGAGAGTGTGACCTCACCGATGGGATCCTCTTTGTCGCCTCCAAAATCTCTCGCTCCACTTCTGTTTGCAGCGCTCTATCTTCCTGGTCAAGTTGACTTTTTCTGGCCTTGGCCTGGCCAACGTAGCGTCCAGTTGTGGGTGGCCGGCCCCTACCACGCTTGGCAGTTGGTTTCCGGGCACCCTCTTCGTCCTTTTCAGGACTGCGTTCACCGGGTCTCTTACGAAGGAACCTTTCTCGTTCCTTCTCCATGTCCGTATCCTTATTTCGAGAGGATGCAGTTTCACTGCCACTCTCCGTGTCATATCCTAGTCCATCCCTACAGAAAAACTTACTAGGGATCGGACTGCCGGGCGTAGGCGTCGCTGTTCGCGATCCTTCGCCTTCGCTCGCTGTCAACATTGCAGCCGTAACAATATGCCTATCAATATCAGTGTTCGTGCCATAGTCGTCGTTATCATCTCTCCTCTCCCCCTCCTTCATAGCAACAGGTGCTCCCCCCGTATACGTGGAGCGATCCCCGGCCGAGGCCGGAGTATGGGATTCCCCCTTTCGGAGACCCACCCGGGGATTATTTTTATCCTTATTGCTCTCCATAATTGATCATTAAGGGGTGATTCTGCCCCACATCCTAATTGCGTGGTCACCCACCCGCCATGCACCCCGTCACCGGACGTCACCAGCTTAGGGTTGGGGGCCCACAGGCCCATCCATCTCACAAACACACACTGATTTGCACACACAAACACACACTATTGTAGAGAAGAGTTAACTTAACAGGAAAGACAGAGAAGAAAGGTGGTGAGAGATAGAATAACGAAAAACAAAATAACAACGAAGTGTAAACTACTAAAAAGAGAGTGAAAGACAGAGAAAGACCGGCGATCAGCCACCCTGAGTACCTCACTCCGTGTAAAGGGCGGAGTGGCGCACCCAGGGGCCCAGGGACACCAACGCGGAGGAACCGGTACCACCCCCTTGTGTAGGAACCTAGGTAATTACTATCTTAAACTGAAAAATAATTCAAACATGTTAAATATTTTCGTATGAGAAAATGATTTTGGTATTACGTTTGTATGAGAAATTCCAAGGGTACCCGGCCCCTTAAGTGTTCTAATTGTATCCGTAACTCGCATAATAATAATATTATGTATTATGAGTAAACTATGTTTATGATACACATTAGAAACTATGTTTATGATAAATACAAATTAGTTTTATCTATCTATACTAGTAATATTAATATTATAAAGCGGAAGAGTCTGTTTGTTTGTTTGAACGCGCTAATCTCAGGAACTACTAATCCGATTTAAAAAAATTCTTTCAGGCTATAGGAAGAAAGGAGGGAGAAAGGCTATAGGCTACATTTAATTATGTTACGACTAATATAAGCTAAGAAAATAGAGAAAAATGTGGAAAAACGGGGGAAATTATTTGAAAGGGCTTATCTCACGAATTACTGGAGATTTTTTTTCTCTTATTTGGCACAGATAAGAAGTTGACCACGTAAAGGATCATATACTATTTTTGTGGACTAATTGGTCTGTGAAATATCTAATTTACGCGGGCGAAGCTGCGCGGAACGTCCATTCATAGAATTTTTTGCAATAATAATTAGTTTAATAAATCGAAAAATTTATACATCAATAATGATAATGAAAAAAGAATGATTTAAAATTTATTTTTTATTTTATTTTCAATTAAATGTAAAAATATTTTTTATGTTCTTACTTATTAGCCAATGACATCTATACATCTAATATATATAAATCTCCTGTCACGATGTTTGTCCGCGATGGATTCCTAAACTACTTAACCGATTTTAATGTTGTTTTTTTTAATGTGTGGTTTTTTCCAACTTGAGAGATAGGATAGCTTCGATTTTATTGCAAATTATTTGTCTTACAACCTGAGACTGACGGCGACTATTGTTTTTGCGACGGGATAGCGATCGACGTTGCCATGGTAACATACATATTATTTAGTCACTTCAATAAAATAATATGGCAAATACATAATATATTACGGCAAAGCAACGTTTGCCGGGACAGCTAGTCTTCTTATATATAAAAATGGATTTTCAAATGTGTTAGTCGCGCTAAAACTCAAAAACGGCTGAACAGATTTGGCTGATTTTAGTCTTAAAATATTCGTAGAAGTCCAGGGAAGGTTTTAAAGTGACACGAAGTTCACCGGGACAGCTAGTCTTATATATAAAAATGGATTTTCAAATGTGTTAGTCGCGCTAAAATTCAAAAACGGCTGAACGGATTGGGCTAATTTTAGTCTTAAAATAGAAGTCCAGGGAAGGTTTTAAAGTGACACGAAGTTCACCGGGACAGCTAGTCTTATATATAAAAATGGATTTTCAAATGTGTTAGTCGCGCTAAAATTCAAAAACGGCTGAACGGATTGGGCTAATTTTAGTCTTAAAATAGAAGTCCAGGGAAGGTTTTAAAGTGACACGAAGTTCACCGGGACAGCTAGTTATTATATAAAAATGGATTTTCAAATGTGTTAGTTGCGCTAAAACTGGAAAACGGCTGAACGGATTGGACTGATTTTAGTCTTCAAATATTCGTAGAAGTCCAGGGAAGGTTTTAAAGTGACACGAAGTTCACCGGGACAGCTAGTATTATCCATAGTCTGAATCTACGTTACTTACATCATTTTGTAACAAATACGTTTAAACAAAGAACAGTTTTTGGAACGAAGTTCCTTATTTCATATAATTCTTCCTTATATATAGCAACTATTTCAATATAAAAAAATGTCGCTAACTATAGTAGCAAAGTACATGGTGAAAAAATTTGAGACTAGAGATAGAAACAGAGACTTATTGAATTAGCTGAAGACTTTAGATAGAAAGACTAATTTCATTAGTCTCTAATTCAGTCTCTAAATAGTTAACTTTGTAACTTTTCTCTTCCAAGTCGCGATGATGTAAATTGAAATGAGAATGCAGTCGCCATCAATTTGACGAGGGAATTACTTCGTTTCTAATGGGCTGAGATTCCAGCACAGCCAGACACCCTAGATAACTCTTTAGCCTCAGAGCCAGTCCACACGGCGTGTTGTGTCAGCGTTGCGTCAACGCAGTTGCGTTGTTTTATATACAAACTAGCTGTCCCGGCAAACGTTTCTTTGCCATATTAAGTATATAAAGTATTTTTTTTAAATTTGGTCGAAGCGCTAACTGTCGGACAGACTAAAATTAAAATCCGAATTCGAATATTATTTAAAATTTGACACTGCGATGGCAGCCGACTGTCGGATCCAATGTAAAACATTCCAAAATCAACAACTACTAATAAATTAAAAATTAATTTAAAAAACATTGTCCAGCGGACAAAATTGTGAATCTAAACCATTCCCAGATCCCCTTGAACACACACAAAAAATTTCATCAAAATTGGTCCAGTCGTTTAGGAGGAGTTCAGTCACATACACACGCACACAAGAAATATATATATATTAAGATAAGGTGATCACACGGCGCGTTGCGTCGTTGCAACGCACACAATATGGACGGACTGCAGCCCCCAAGACGAAACGAAAGTGTTTTCGTTATCAGACCGCAACGCGGTGAGGCGAGGCGCGGCAAATTCGTATGGATTTGACAGATTTCAATTGCGCGAGACGCCTTGCTAATCAGCTATCAAATCCATATAAATTTAGAAAATATGCATCTACGAGTCGAGTTGCGGTCTGAATCAACCCGACTGCTTTGTAATAACGCTGTCATGACGCAGCGCCCGTGTGGCCGGCTATGCGTCAAAATATTTGCGTTGCGACGACACAACGCAACGCAACGCGCCGTGTGGACTGTCGCGAGAGCAAGGGTTTTTGAGACAGCTGTTTGACATGACAATCGACACAAAATACCCTATTGTTATACTATTGGTATATTATAAGGTAGGTGGTAGGTAGAAAAGTGTCAAATAATTAAAATTTATAAGTTTTGAAAACTCAGTCCCCCAGGCATTCCGAATATTGGGTCTACCCCTTGGGGCAAAATGTGAAATATCAAAAACCCTCATTTAATTTAATATATATTAGAGTCGTAGTATACATCGTCATAGCATATTTTATTCAGATCAACCAACCTCATACCCTTACTGTTTACTGTCCTAGCGGTGCCAAGAAAAGATCGATCGTGATCGAAAATCCATACTTACTAATATTATAATTAATGCGAAAGTGTGTATGTCTGTCTGTCTATCTGTTACATAAGGAGATTCTTTTTACCCCGGCAAAATGTAGGGTATTCGTGCGATAAACTAATTTTGGCGCAACGAAGTTGCGAATTATATCTAGTATAGCCCGGTCACATTAACTTGACGTATGGCTAGGATGCAAAATGCATTACAGCGATGCGTTAAGTTGATGTGACCGTGTTATAATATCTTATTACAATTTGTTATGGGACACACTAACAAATATCAGGTAGATCATTTTGTTATTTAACATACCGGCTCCATAATAACGTAATGAATGATCAAACCATGCGTCGAGTTAATTTGACCGCGTTATATGTTTTATAAATAATTATAAGAGGTATCTGGCTTATCTGGGATCTCAATCTACAAGGATTATTCTCAAGGCGAAGCGGAACGGTGAATCTTCGTGATATTATATAGGTATCTGATAGTTTACATTTCAACATAACATTCTATCATCATCATCATTACTTGAAGGAAAAATCAACCAAGTGCAAGTTGGACTCGCTCATGAAATTCATCGCACCATTATAAAGCAAACAATTGGGTTTTTTGTATATTTATTATTTATTTTATTCAAATTTATAGCTGTCCCGGTTCTTGAGATACAGCCTAGAGACAGACGGACTGACAACGACCTGTTACTCTTTGGGCGGAACCCTTAAAAACGGATAGATTCTGACATGGTGATTAATATGTACCTTTTTTGCTACTAGAGGTACATCATACTGCGGGATATTCTTCTCTGTTTATACTGGAGTGAGAGAAGATCATACCACGATCTTCTCTCAATCCGTGGAGAATTTCTTTCTGCAATCAAGTATTGTAAAGTCGAGTGAAATTCTAAAGATTTAAATGGAGCAGCACTTGCTAATGTACCCTTATTCTGTTCTCAATCGAACATATTGTATACAACTTCAATAAGATTTAGATGTGATTGCTATTAAAACTACAAGTTGATGTTCTTCCAAAAAGTCAAAATTACTTACGTCGCTTAGGGCTGGTTTACACGTATTAAGTAGATAAGTATTTAGAGCTTGTCTAACTTGAAATGACGCGCCCCTCCCTCGTATTCACAGTACAAAAATGTTTCATTTATATCAACTTTGAAGTGGTGGGGCGGCCATTTCAAATTAGACGAGCTCTAACTAAATTTTAACTTAATTTTAAGTTATTTATTTCATGTAAACACAAAATTTAGAAGCAAGTGGCAAGTTAAAATGTAGTTAAGTACTAAACAAGGAAATTAGAATTTTGACTATTTTTATCCGACTTCCAAAAAACGAGGAGGTTATAATATTATATTCGGCTGTGGATATTTTTTTTCTGTTAATTTGGCAGGCGGAGCTTGTCACTTGACACATTTCGGGCAGGCACTTCAAATTAAGTTAAAATTTAGTTACTACTTATCTACTTAATACGTGTAAACCAGCCTTTATTGGTCAAAATTCCAAAAATCTATTTGACGCGAACTTTAAATAATACCATAATAATTATGAAGGAGTTACTAAGTATTATACTGACTACTTTTAATTATCATACAATTTTCGTTGCTCTATAATAATCTAAGTGTTATGACAACTGGAGCCATATTTGAGCATTGTAATGTATGAGAGTTTCGTACTTTATTTTTCGATGGTCTTATTTATGAATTTAGCAGTTGAATAGGATCGGGACTAGATCGAAGCTGCATTGATGTGGAGGTTAGTAGAATCAGGGTGGTGGTCAAACACAATACACGTCCAGCGATCCCCCTGCGGCCGCAGTTTCTAATCTCAGCCATCTTAAGACCGGGGTATTTTTAAGCCCCGTAATTCGTGTTCGCTTAGACGTGGGATTAGTTTTGTCGATTTATCGATATCGACATTTAAATATTTTAAATTTATTCTTTCACTAACCGACTTCAAATGTGACCGATGTGTGACGTGTGTGAATAAATATACATTCATTCATATTACCATATTATTATTACTACATGCTTTTGTAAATGACGTTGATGTCACAACACTCATAAGAAATTAATTTTGAATGTAAATTTTTTGTCGCTTTAAGCACATAAGTGGTATTTGCTTCCTGCTTTTTTCCAGGTTATTTATTTGTTATAAAACAGACGATAGCAAAACATTCATTAATATTATTCTTATATAGTAATAATTCACGGCAGGTCTTGCTATAATAAAAATAATCGGCCAAGTGCGAGTTGGACTCGCGCACGAAGGGTTCCGTACGTCACCATAGAACGAAAAAATATGTTTTTTGTATGGGAGCCCCCTTTAATTATTAATTTTATTTAAATTTTATTATTAATTATTAAAGTATGAATAAAACTGAATATTTTGTGAACATTTCAGGTGGCTACCTACTTGTCATCATTGATACCGAGCAAAAAATGTAAAAAAAAATCACGTTTGATGTATGGGAGCCCCCCTTAAAATATATTAAATTTATTTTGTTTTTAGGGTTCCGTACCCAAAGGGTAAAAAACGGGACCCTATTACTGAGACTTCGATGTCTGTCCGTCTGTCCGTCTGTCTGTCTGCCTGTCTGTCCGTCTGTCTCCAGGCTGTAAGTTGAGAACGGTAATAGCTATAGAGTTGAAATTTTCACAGATTATGTATTTCTCTTGCCGCTATAACAACAAATACTAAAAACAAAATGAATTGAATATTTAAGGGGGGCTCCCATACAACAAACATGATTTTTCAAACATTTTTTACTCGGTATCAATAATGACAACAGGTAGGCACTTAAAATTTTCACAAAGGCCTTAATTATGTGTGTACTTTAATAATTAATAATAATATTTTAATAAAATTAATATTAAAGGGGGGCTTCCATACAAAAAATACAAGTTTTGGCCTATTTTTGCTCTATAACGGTACGGACCCCTTTGTGCGCGAGTCCGACTCGCACTTGGCCGATTATTAGTATATGTTGTTATAGTGGCAACAGAAATACATAATCTGTGAAAATTTCAACTCTCTAGCTATTACCGTTCTTGAGTTACAGCCTGGTGACAGACAGACGGACAGACATCGAAGTCTTAGTAATAGGGTCGCGTTTTTACCCTTTAGGTACGGAACCCTAATAGCACAATTGACTGACACTTCATCAAAGCGAAATAAAACTCCGGGAGGTCGTTAAACGTTTATTGAATTATCGATATCGATATGTTTTATCGATAGTCGATAAATTCATTCGATATAACGTCGACAGATACGTGCGGAATGCGATCGAGGGTTAACACCTACGTGACGCGACGCACTGAATGTAAAACAGAATGTTCTACGACGAATGTCGATATGCAGTTGTTACTATACGAAAGCGGATTCGGACTGAGCCTGTGAATGCACGATATCGAATCCGATTAATATCATTCGATGTAGCCACCAACGATGTCAATACTTATAATATAAATAAATAAATAATAAATAAAAATGGTTTTATTTCCGAATAGATTTGTAGCAAATGCTTTCAGAATGTTGATACTACTGGTGCCTACCACCGGTTCGGGAACTATCCCGGCGAGAAGAACCGGCGTAAGAAACTCGCCGGGGTCCCACTTTTTACCAAAAAAGTGAGAAAAAAATTAATCTTTTAAAATAAAATTTACAATTGTAACTTAAAATTATACAATGTCAATATCCATACATAATTGTAAGTCATATAACATGTAGAAGTGGCCTTGCAAGCAGCCATCCTACTCCCAAGATGTGCCATCGCTTATGAAATCATTGACCTTATAATAGGCTTTGGCACACAAACGTTCTTTGACTACTTTTTTAAATTTATTAATCGAAAGATTTTGAACGTTTTTTGGGATTTTATTGTACAGGCGTATACATTGACCTTTAAAAGATTTACTAACTTTACTAAGTCTGATCATCGGCAAATCCAGCTTGTGCTTATTTCTGGTGTTCCTACAGTGAATGTCACTTTTAGTTTTAAATTTACTTATATTTTTTCTAACATATATTACATTATCCAAAATGTATTGAGAAGCAACAGTTAGAATATCAATTTCTTTAAATTTATCTCTCAGAGATTCAAAAGAAGACATTTTATAAATAGAACGTATGGCTCGCTTCTGCAGCACAAATATTGTATTAGTGTCGGCAGCGTTTCCCCATAAAAGGATTCCGTATGACATTCTACTATGAAAATAACTAAAATATACTAATCGTGCCGTGTCTTCATCAGAAATTTCTCTGATTTTTTTTACTGCATATGCCGCAGAACTGAGCCTACCAGCAAGATTAACAATATGAGGACCCCACTGTAATTTACTATCAAGTGTTATACCTAAGAATACAGTGGTGTCTACCAAATTCATCTTCTCATCATTCAATAGTACATTGGTTTGGACTTGCCTAACATTGGGCAAAGTGAACTTTACACATTTAGTTTTACTGGAGTTTAAAAGTAAGTTATTAGCATTAAACCAATGTACTATTTTTGAGAGAGCACTGTTTACCTCGTCGTAATTTGACTGTTGTCGCTTCACTTTAAAAATAAGTGAAGTGTCATCAGCAAAAAGTACTATCTCATTATCATTTTCCTTAACAAGGTAAGGTAAGTCATTTATATAGATGAGAAAAAGAAATGGGCCTAAAATAGATCCCTGTGGGACACCTAATTCTATTTTGGTTCCATTGGACCTGTTACCGTTTACTTCAACCCTTTGAGTCCTGTTTATAAGGTAAGAAGTCAAGAGGCTAAGAGCTGAGTCCTTTATGCCATAGTGGCGCAATTTCCTGATCAATGTAGCATGATCCACACAATCGAAGGCTTTGGAGAGGTCGCAAAAGACACCTAGAGCATCCTGCGACTCCTCCCAAGCTTGAAATATACTACAAAGAAGACCTATACCAGCATCCGTTGTGGATCGACCCTTAGTAAATCCGTATTGATTGTCATGTAATAAATTGTTTGAATTAAAATGTACCAATAATTGTTTTAAAATTATTTTTTCAAAAATTTTACTAAGAGTTGGTAAAATCGATATAGGCCTATAATTTGTTGGATCAGATTTAATTCCCGCTTTAAACAATGGTACAATCTTACTGTGCTTCATTAAGTCAGGAAAAACACCACTCTTTATGCAGTCGTTGAAAATCATTGCAAGATGAGGAGCTATGATGTCAATTACAGATTTAATAATTTTTGTAGACATTCCCCAGAGATCAGTAGTATTTTTGACATTCAGCTGTTTAAATGTATCAATAATGTCTCTGGGGTTAATTTCCCTAAACTTAAAATTGACATCACATTCCTTTATATTATCTCTGAGTAGCTTTTCAGCAGCTTCAGGTGAGGAATTTAGATTTTTGGTAGTTGAGACCGGAATGTCAGCAAAGAATTTTTCAAAGACCGTCGCAACTTCTAAATTATTAGAAATCTTTTTATTATCAAGAAATAGTTCAAAATCTGTGTCACGACAGGTGACGTTTCCAGTCTCACCAGCTATAACCTTCCATGTAGTTTTAATTTTATTTTTAGAGTTTTTAATTTTATTTTTTATATATAGAGCCTTAGCTGCTTTACAAACTTTTCTGAAGGTTTTAGAATAGTTTTTAACATATACTTTAAATGCTTCACTACTGTTGATAGACCTTTCATCATACAATTCATATAATTTTTGCCTGCTTATCTTAATTCCTCTAGTTGCCCATTCAATAAATTTACTTTTTTTAATGCCGTTTCTAACTGTTTTAGAAGTAAATATTGTATTAAATTGAGTTCTTATTACCTTAAATAATTTATTGAAAGCTTCATCAGAGCTATGTGACCTATCCAATAACTCAATATTTGATTTTAATTTACTTCTAAATTGCTCAATACGTTTTGTGGTCACAGGATTATACACAAGATTTTTCTTTGCATTACTATCACATTTGATATTAAAGGAAGCTATTTGTCCACAGTGATCAGAACTTAAATAATTAATTATTTCTTTTTTATCTGGAACAAGATTTGTAAATATATTATCAATGCAAGTAGCAGTAGTCTCACAGAATCTTGTAGGTTCATGAAACAAACTAAAAAGGTTATATGATTTGAATAAAGATGTGAATCTAACAGTAGTGGAGTTTAAATCTAATAAATTAATGTTAAAATCACCACATATAATAACTTTTTTGTTAGATGCACAAATTTTTGTTAAAATTTGTTCCATTGTTTGCTCAAAAGAATCATATAACCCTGATGGAGGCCTATATACGCCCACAATTATAAGATGATTCAGCTCTATGCAGGCCACCTCTATTATTCGTTCAGTAGAGAGACTCGCAATATCTTTACGTTCCTTAAATTTAAAGTCATTTCTAATTAAAATTAAAGAGCCGCCTCTAATGGCATTTTCTCTACTGAACGAACTTGCTATCTGGTGATCATTGAAATTGAAAATGAGTTCGTGTGATCTGAACCAATGTTCAGATACACACATAATGTCAATGTTAAATTCCTTTAAAAATAACTCAATTTCAAGTTCTTTACCTACCATACCTTGTAAATTCTGATGCACCAGATTAATTAAATTACAATTTTTTGGCTTTTTTAAATTGTTGGTAGGAATTTGGACATTTAAACTTAATTCATTACTGCAAGAGACATCCTCCATTGTCTTATTATCTAATTTAAATAAATACTTGGAACATATTCCAATTCGTTCATACTATGACTAGTATTCTGCTCAATAGAAGCAGTAGTCGCTAAAGCCAAACACTTGGCTTTAGCGACTACTAGGTTAGCAGAGGTCTTGAGAAAGTCTTCATATTCCTCTCTGCATTGGTCGAAGCCGTTGACGATGCTCTGTAACTCCATATTTTTCTTAAGGATGTCCTCATAGTCCAAACTTAACTTATTGAGTTCTATCTTTAAATCCTGATTTTTTTGTATTACAGATTCCACTTCCTTTTCGTTATCATCTCTCTCCCTTAACAGTATTTGGCATTGGTCCTTATAATTCTTTAATTCAGTGAGGGCTACTCGAAGTTGCTCCTCTGTGCGACGGGCCACGGCGGAGCGAGTCATCATTTTGCTTTCCATTCTCGAGCACTGAAATGAGTTACATATTATAAAAGTTAAGGCTTAACCGGCTTTATTCTAAGTAGTTGAAGTCACCTTTTACTTTCAATGCAAAAGCCAGCCTCAATATTGCAGTAATTCAATTCATGTACAGTTAATGTTAAAGGGAAAAAGGTTAGCAAAATGATAAGAAAGAATTTAGATTGAGAATAAGCAAAGAACAAAGTATAGAAGACAGTATAGACAGATTGAATACTTATTAGTTATTAAACCTGAATATAACTGTACAAAATTAATGTTTGAAAACTTAACTTTTGAGTATTTTTGAGGATGTCTCTTTGCTTGTCTAATGTGTGTATAGCTTATAAGTTTTGTGTTTGTCTGGGCTTGTTGTTTTTATCTACAACTTCGCTTCCACTACTCGTCAAGCCAAGAGAGAAATAAACTTTGCCAAGTGTGATTTTGGACGTAGCTCACTGGGTTGAGCGGTGTGAAGTGGATTTGTTGTTGTTAATTTTGTAAAGGGTGACTTATAGATTTGAAAAATAAAAGCAATACTCCCCGGGATTTAGTAGTCCTCGAGAATAATCCAGCTCCAATTTGAATTCGTCCAGTCGTTGACAGCTGCACTTGGCTTGAACTTTGGTTTTCAAAAATATACAGTTTTACACAAATACTGCTAAGGGTTGAAGAGTTACAATAATTTCTAACACTTCGATTTTTATTTTTTATCGATTTACAGTGCAAAATATAGTTACAAACTTATTTTATTAATTAAAATAGTCGGGAGGTGACAAAAGTACGTGTAGCTACAAATGTTGCCATCACAATCATATAGGGCATATATAAGGTTATAATTCTATAGTAGGCACGTGCTGTGATTAGCGACATTTTGGGATGGAGATATTTTGAGTCACCAACAGTATTTTAAAAAGATAAAATCGACTTCAAAATTGTACGTAATTAAGAATTAAAACTGCCTATCTCAAAAACTACTAACCAATTTTGATAAAACTTGCAGCGTTCCTTGAACCATACCTAGTACCACAAAAAAGAATCACTAGAATCGGATAGTTTCGGAGATATGCGAACACAAACATATTTGGCACTTTTGTTCAGACGCTGATGTAGATTAATATATACGAAAAGTGGGCAGTTCTGGAAATATTACATACATACGCGTCGAATTGATAATCTCCTTTTTTGAAGTCGGTTAAAAATCGGATCGTTTTTTACCGAATAGGATAGTTTTTTACCATGCACGATTCAAATTAGGATAAGGGACAGTTTACATTGTAAAGAGATTCGATTTGACGATGAGCATTTTGAATGGCTAAGGCTGTGTTTCCACTGAAGCTGAGCGGAGCTTAGCGGTGCCCGAATTGACTAATCGTGCTATTACAGCGGAATGACAGCGAAGCGGAGCGAAGATTTCGAGCAATGGTGATTGCTCAATTCGGCACCGCTAAGCTTCGCTCCGCTTCAGTGGAAATGCAGCCTTAAACATGGAATTAGTCAGATCAACACCGCAGGCGGCAAGTGTCAAATCAATATGTATCGTCTTGTGTATAAAACAAAGTTTATTTTTGACTGTCTCATTAGTAGCAATAGTTTAAAAAACTAAAAAACACACTTAAGCCAATCCGCCTTCTTGGATGTCCGCCATGTTGGATTTAAGTCATGAGACTATTTTTTTTTCGTATTCCTGTCAGCAAACCCTTTTATTTTATACCCATATCATGGGGGTGCATAGCCTGTCCGCCTTCTTGGGGAGGCCGCCATATTGGATTTGTAATGACGTTTCTTAGCTAGTCATGCATTGTCATCAGAACTCAGTAGGCCAGTCATTAAAGCCAAAACCCGAAAGAAATTAGTAACTTGATCAAATTTTAGGGGGTTGTTAAAGAAGGTGAAATAACTTACCGTGTGATTTTGCAGCGTTCTTCCTTACCCTTTCCGTACACCCCGGAAAGGGTTGAAAAGATGTGAAAAAGGTTTTTTGTTAATAACATTGCGTAAAAAATTAGTAACACGCTGCAAATTTGGAATTAGGTTGTTTTTACCGTCTTGTAACGTGTATTAAATTTGCAACGTTAAGCAATACACGAAACATTGTTTATTATTAAAAGGCAATAAAATTTGTTTATAACAGGGGTAAAAAAAAAGTAACACGCTGCAAATTTGGAATTAGGTTATTCTTACCGTTTTCTAACGTGTATTAAATTTGTAGCGTTTTGCAACATGCGGAACATTGTTTATTATTAAAAAACAATTAAATTTTTTATTAACAAGGGTAAAAATTGCAACATACGAAACATTGTTTATTATTAAAAAACAATAAAATTTGTTAATAACAGGGTTTAAAAAAATTAGTAACACGCTGCAAATTTATAATTAAGTTGTTTTTACCGTTTTCTAACGTATATCAAATTTACAGCAATTTAGTAATAAACAATGTTCCGTATGTCGCAAAACGCTGCAAAATTAATACACTTTACAAAACGGTAAGAACAACTTAATTCTAAATTTACACCGAGTTACTAATTTTTTTAAACCCTGTTATTAACAAATTTTATTGTTTTTTAATAATAAACAATGTTTCGTATGTTGCAAAACGCTGCAAATTTAATACAAGTTAGAAAACGGTAAGAAAAACCTAATTCCAAATTTGCAGCGTGTTACTAATTTTTTACCCCTGTTAGTAACAAATTTTATTATTTTTTAATAATAAACAATGTTCCGTATGTTGCAAAACGCTGCAAATTTAATACGCGTTAAAGGAAGTCAGAGTTAAAGAAGCGGAGAAGGTTAAAAATGAAATTCCAGTCCTTAAAAGTGAAATAGCGAGGCTTAATCTGGAGTTGCAAGACCAAGACCAATGGGCTAGATGTAACAATGTAGAAATAAGGGGAATCCCAATGAAAAACAATGAAAATCTCTATCATATTGCCGAGAGTATTGGTAAATTATGTAATTATGAAATAAAAAAGGATGAAATAAATTACATTGCCCGGATACCTACAAGACTTCCCAACAAAGGTAAATAATAATAATAATAAACATTTCTTCAACAACTACATATTCACACCACGCTGCACTTAAACACACATATTACACAGATACAAGGTACAAAAAACAAAACAAATAAAAACAAGCAGTAAAAAAAAAACATCAGTAAAAAAAAAATAAAAGAACATAAGAGACTTTTTAAAATTGATGGACTAGGTACCCTGATGCAAGTGCGATGCGAACACATTGTCGAAAAGGATTCCACTCAGGCTGTGATCACGGTATAGGATACCTGTACCGTGATCCCTGGTATTCTGTGGATCCTATATAGAAGTTGTCAGGCGATTGACAGACAACACGCAGTATTTTATATAAATATTAAATAGGTAAGTAAATAAATATGATTGGAATATAATAATACGCTAAATATTAATAATATAAAATAAATTAAATAAATAATACCGTGAGTTAATGTACAATAAAAGTGGCCCATGTTAAATGAAAAATAAATAAAACTGGCAGCCGATTAAAGATAAATAGTAAGTAATATTATTTTGAGTTTAGACTTCACCGGTACAAGGTACGATAACAAAGCGGGGTGGCAGGCGAGGGTGATAAATCAATAGTTATTTCATTTAACAACAGATATAAAAAAGAAGAATTAGTGGCTCTCGTCTTCACACAGTAAGGCTGTGTTTCCACCGAAGATGAGCTAAGCTGCGTTGCAAGGAATGTGTTTTTAAGAACCAATAGAAATGCTTCATTTGCCTGGCCAAGTTCAGCGCAACTATTCTATTGGTTCTTGGAAAACACATTACTCGCAACGGAGCTTAGCTCATCTCCGGTGGAAACACAGCCTAATAAGTAAATAAGTAAGTTTGTTGCTTCTTGACACAAATACTACAGATAACGGGCCAGTTTAATTTGGCACGGTAGTATAATATTTACCTTAATATTGCTTAAGTAAGGAATTAAGTATTAACTTTAACATACTTTACGAAATTGGAAATTCCACTAGATAACTAAAACAATATTATATCTTAGGGTATATCATCTTTTTTGTTAGACAATCACAGATCAACCTACATCGTTCAAAACAAACATAAAAGTTTTGCTGTTTCCTTAACAGCAGGAATAGCTAACCTTAAATTTTTAAAATTACCTTCGACTCAAAAACAACGGTATATCCACGAAAACAGGATTATAGTAAGACTGTAAAATATAAGCTTGTTTTATCTGTAAATCTATTTTCGTGATGCCCACGCGAACTGCTTCACAAGTCATTTTCTTTGTAGACTTGGCCTTTTACTGTCAAAGGTCCATAGAAACAAAGCTTTATGTTTTATTAGGATTTCAATAAAGATTTATTATATTATTCTTTTAAACAAGACTAAATTAGATTATGAGCAAGAAAATATCATAAGACATGGGCGTATATAAGGAGGGGGTCCTGGGGGTCCGGACCCCCCCCATTACTATCCATCTTACTTGTCCAATCGACAATATATTATGTACCTACCGCACCGATTTTAATCGGCGACGTACATAATATGTGTTTTTTTTATTCACAGTATAATAATTTATTATTATACTGTGGAGCGTGTCCATAGGCAGAGAGGTACCGCGATGCCATAAGGGCGATGCGTTCGATGTTCGACGCAGGGGCGCCGGGAAATGGCTGGCTGGTGGCACCACTGCAAAATTCCTCGTGCCCGTGGCGGTGCATTCAAACTATGCAAGTTTAGATGCACCGCCGCCAACCGCACAGACTCACTGGACTGGCGGCGCAGCTTGATTCCGATTTCCGAAAGAAATTATCCGAAGTTGATTTAACAATAAAACGTAAACATTCATTCCGATATTCAAATTTTAAATATTCGGCCAAGTGCGATTAGATTAATAAAGTACATATAAAACTAGCTGTTTCCGGCGACTTCGTCCGCGTGGACTTCAGTTTATAGCGCGCCATGTCAACAAAATTGGTGTCTAAAGCTTTTGTAAAAAAATCCTGGTAGGTACCCCTTAAATCAAAACACCCAAAAACAGCTGTGCAGTGTGCACATAACTTATTTAATTTTTTTAAACTTTATTTATAAAAGTATATATTTTAGCCCCCCAATTACACAACTTTACCCATAAACTATTTATCATTGATAGGTTTAAGGTTACGTCACTGCATAGATAAAGTACTGAGTTATTTAATAACGCAAAAAAGAAATAACAATCGAAAAAATCCAAAACTCAATGTCTTACATTGAGTTTTGGATTTTGATACCACTTCTTATAGAAAGACGTTTGAGTAAGCGTCACCGCGATGTAGGAGACGGCATGGCGCCATCTATTATGAATTTTTGGAACTCACTTAATTTTAACAAATTTACGCATTTTCACCTCCTTACAACCCATTTTTCCAGTTAAAAAGTAGCCTATGTCCTTTCTAAGGCTTTAGACTATCTGTGTACAATATTTCATTACAATCGGTTCGGTAGTTTTGGCGTGAAAGCGAGACAGACAGACAGACAGAGATACTTACGCATTTATAATATTAAGTATAGATAGATTTAGAGTATAGATTGAGGATTTTCTGAAAATTTCAAGTGCCTTTGAAGCCTCCCTTAAATATTAATTTTATTATTATAGCGGTAACAGAAATACACAATCTGTGAAAATTTTAGATGTCTAGCTATATCCCATATAGCGGTTCTTGAGATACAGCCTGGAGACAGACAGACGGACAGACAACGAAGTCTAGTTAATAGGGTTCCGTTTTTACCCTTTGGGTACGGAACCCTAAAAATACTTTTGATTTCCTAAACACGTTACCTATTTGCTGCTGCGGAACCCTTCATGGGCGAGTCCAACTCGCACTTGGCCGTTTTTTAAGTTAGGGACCCCCCCCTTATCAAAGCTATATATACGCCCGTGTCATAAGAGGATTACGTATGCAACTAGGAGGGTGGGAGGGATGTAACTATGCCTAAGAGGGGAGTGGAGGTGCACCATGGGGTAAAAGGGTTAATTCAGACCGCAACGTGGACCTTACAAATTTGTGCTGATTCGACAAATGTCAACTGCGTGAGACGTTTTGCAAATCTGTCAAGTCCATAAAAATCTAGACATGCATCTACGTGTCGCGTTGCGGTCTGAATTGGTCCTTAGTAGGTAGATCCTATGGGGAGTCCCACATATCCCAGCCGATGTCCCCAATGTACCGGGGATGCGCGAAGCATTTCCCCATGTAAAAAAGGAGGGTAGGAGGGCTAGACTGGGCGAGTAGAGTTAGGGTCATATTTTGACATTGCAACTTCGCAATGCAGTACAATGCATTTTTAAATAATAGGAACAGACTGTCCAAAACCACGGGCGGCAAGTCTGCCAATTGGGGTAATGCAAAGGTCAAAGCAGAGGGCGCTACTGCCTACTACCACATACAGTAAATCATCTTACTTGTCAGACAATCAGGTGATCAGCCTGCATTGTCCTTACCAAACTTGGAGATATCATGTTTCCAACGCGGGAATCGAACCCACGACCTCCGAGTCAAGAGCCGCGCTCTATACCACTAGAGTCTAGACCAAGGATGCGTTCCATGCGTCGGATGGGCATGTAAAAAGTCGGTCCCGCGCCTGATTTCTCGCCGGTCGTGTCGGTCTTCCGTCCCACTGGGTTATGAGAGTAAAGGAATAGAGAGTGCTCTTGTGTACTGCGCACACACTTGGGCACTATAAAATGACTCCTGCGTAGCTGACCTGGTATCAATGAAACCGGCCACCGTCACCGAAACCGGTGTGGGAGCTATTATTATTATTATACAGTAAATAATTCGACTAAAATTCGACATGTTGGACACGTCATATTGACAGAAACGTTGTCAAACGTCGAACGAAACTTTTTGTTTACTCTCTATGCTTTTGCTGCCTCTAGCATAAAAACACTATTATATAATACTAGCTGTCCCGGCAAACGTTTCTTTGCCATATTAAGTATATAAAGTATTTTTTTTTTAATTTGGTCGAAGCGCTAACTGTCGGACAGACTAAAATTAAAATCCGAATTCGAATATTATTTAAAATTTGACACTGCGATGGCAGCCGACTGTCGGATCCAATGTAAAACATTCCAAAATCAACAACTACTAATAAATTAAAAATTAATTAAAAAGACATTGTCCAGCGGACAAAATTGTGAATCTAAACCATTCCCAGATCCCCTTGAACACACACAAAAAATTTCATCAAAATTGGTCCAGTCGTTTAGGAGGAGTTCAGTCACATACACACGCACACAAGAAATATATATATTAAGATGATGCTATGTATTATCGCTAAACTTTATTGACTACATAAGAAGGTATCCTATATCCAACGGCTATCTTCAGTAGTGAATAAAATCTAGCTAATAGTTCATTCAAAAATGCAATACATAGCATCGCCGCATCATGTTACAATGAAACTTTACTTTGTATCTTAAAAAATTACATTTTTGAAGTAAAAACTTCTTTAGCGGCGTTGAGCACTTTTGTGGGATGGGTAAAAACTGTGAAACTCGCGTCAGATTCTCGTGCTGATCGAAAAACCTTGGAAAAACCGTAAGACGGTTGGAGAGTAGTGTTTTGTGTCGAACTCGAGCTCGAACTCGAATTGATTGTAAGGGTTTCGATTAATTAAAAAAACCGATTTTTCAATAATCGATTGTCATAAAAAATGGGTTAAAAAATGCACAACGTTAATAATCAAGTTTTCACTGCTGCCGGCACTCCCGGAGTGCAACCCGTCTTTTTTTATATTTTTATGACATTCATTCACAAAACTATTTTCAATAACAACAATAAATTATTTCGATGATTTATTAGCATCGTCAGTTAAACGAGATCAAAACTTTACACGATCCAAGCTACTTCTTATGCTCTTAAATGGATCCCGTGGGAACCATTTATATTTTAAGGATACAATATGTAACTAAGCCATTCAATTATACTGATGTTACAATAGGAACATCAGTATAATTTGTAATCGGTAAATGTACCGATTTTATATAATAACTAGCTAGTTGGACTAACATTGTGATTTGTGACACGAGAATTTTATGTTTATGGTATACTTTTAAACGATTTAAAAAAGGAGGTTGAACAAATGTGCCAAATTTCAAAAGTGTATTATGTATGTTTTATGTTTGTGTTCGCACATCTCCGGAAATACAAGTCCGATTTCTGTGATTGTATTTTTGTTGTACTAGGTTCAACTTAGTGCTACCTACTGAAAGTTTCACCGAAATCAGTTCAGTAGTTTTTGAGATTCTTCAAAATTGTACATAATTGAATCAAAATTCCCTATTTTGATCCAATTGTGTAGAATTTTGAAGTCTAAACCGACTTCAAAATAATTATTTTTAAAATACTATCTTCTTCTTCTTATTTATAAAATTCTCGTGTCACAATGTTAGTCCATGAACTCCTCCGAAACGGCTTTACTGATTTTTACCAAATTTTATATGCATATTCAGTAGGTCTGAGAATCGGCTACTGGGTACTTGATATATTGATAAGTGCATTTGTTGATTAAATAATAGTAAATTATTACAACCTGAGACTGACGGCGACCATTGTTTGTGCGACGAGATAGCGATCGACGTTGCCATGGCGACATACTTATTTAGTCACTTCAATAAAATAATATGGGCGAAATACTTTATATTATGGCAAAGCAACGTTTGCCGGGACAGCTAGTGATAATATATAAATTATACACTTTATATCACGCTTGATCTTTTGCAATAGAAAAAGAAGAAAAGAAGAAGAAACTTATCAAAGTAATTTCTTGGAACCAATTTTCTCTGAGTGTCTATTAGGTTCTAAAAGCACCATTTTTCAGACTTTCTAATGTCACGCCTGAAAAGATACAGTCGATCTCATTGTTACCCCCATAATATACATCTTATCTTACATTCATCATCATCACCAACAGTTCAGCCACCACATAGAATGATGATAATCCATACTAATATTATAAATGCGACAGTGTGTCTGTCTGTCTGTCTGTTACCTCTTCACGCCCAAACCGCTGAACCGATTTTACTGAAATTTAGTATGGAGATACCTTGAGTCCCGAGAAAGGACATAGCATACTTTCTATCCCGGAAAAATGTATGGATCCCGCGCGAAAAACGAATTTTGGCGCGACGGAGTTGCGGGCGGCATCTAGTAAGTTATATAAAGACTAATTAGTAATTTGTTGTCATCATTTTTCGAGTTCTGTACTCAAAAGGTAAAAAAGCGATTAACATGTCTGTCCATCTCCAGGCTGTATCTCAAGAACCATTATAACTAGACTTCAAAAATTTTCACAGATTGTGTATTTTTATTTCCTTCTATTTTATTATATCATAATAATATTTGGGTGACTTATAGCTAGCTACATAGTACATTACTTTATACTATAATTAATAGTATATGACAGACTACAAAAAGCTTACAAAAAACCAAGTTTAGTAACAGAGGCGGCGTAAGGCGTGGGCGGTGTGGGCAACCGCCTACGGCCTCGCGGTCTGAAGTGCCTCGCGCCCCTTGGACCACGAGGTATTTTTAAGGATTTACGAATTTATCAAAAAATTATTTCTCACAACAAATCCGTCCTCTTGCGTCGTCCACCAGGGGGCCTCGCACAATATTCTATCTCGCCCACATCAAATTTAGGTCTTGCCCCGCCACTGTTTAGTAAATACTTTATACACTAGTTTGTAACTATAAATGTCTGTGGTAACTATGCTATAATATGGGCATTATAAAATGATGCGTAGCGGGTCTGATTTGGATAAAATCTGCATCTACCCCGGGAATCCTACATTTTTCCGGTATAAAAATTATCATAATCTTAATATAATATATAATTCTTCCGTGAGTGTGTATGTCACTGAACTTCTCTCAAACGACTGGACCGATTTTGATGAATTTTTTTGTGTGTGTTCAAGGGGATCTGGGAATGGTTTGGATTCACAATTTTGTCCGCTGGACGATGTTTTTTAATTAATTTTTAATTTATTAGTAGTTGTTGATTTTGGAATGTTTTACATTGGATCCGACAGACGGCGCTACCATCGCACTGTCAAATTTTAAATAATATTCGAATTCGAATTTTAATTTTAGTCTGTCCCGACAGTTAGCGCTGCGATCAAATTAAAAAAAAACTTTATATACTTAATATGACAAAGATACGTTTGCCGGGACAGCTAGTATAATTATAATATTATGTTCTCTCCCGGGACTCAAAGTTCACAATTTCAGCAAAATCGGTTCTGCAGTTTTGGTGTGAAAAGATAAGAGACAGACACACATTTACATTTTGGATATTATGGATATTTCTTACTATCTTATATCTAAAAAAAACTTTTAGGCTGGCCTCGCACAGCCAGAATTTCATAATCGGAAATTCATATTCTTACAGATCGATCTATGAAATTCATAATCTGAAAAAATCTGAATGTATGTGGAGCGTACTGATATTGTATGGTATTTCGGTCTTTCTGAATTAATAATATAAATTTCCGATTATGAAATTCCGGCTGTGTGAGGCCAGCCTTAGAATATCACAGTAAGACAGTATGCGCTGTCGTTTTGTTGTCGCATGTATTGTTCAATCCTGAGAGTCCATTTAGCGCCTGCCCTTGAACTACGTCGATGAATTTTTTAAGATACCGGTAAAACATGCCAACTTTGCCACATACGATAACTTTGCCCTAAGATCCATTCTTAAGCAAATATTACCGTAATATTAAAATACCTCCGTACATCAAATGTACGGAGGTATTTTAATATTACGGTAATATTTGTTTAATTTGGCGGAAAATAGGTTATATGACTGATAACCTTGACAATACCCCGTAGTGCTAACTTTATTCAGTAACTTGTTGGAACTTCTGAAAAACGGTACGTATTTTTGCGGGCAAATTGTGGTGCAGATATGTGAGTAAATTGTGCGTGATGGTGAAACCACAGGTTAGTTTGCTTTTGATATATTATAAAATAATATCTATCGAGTATTATAGTGATAATGTAATTATTCAGGGAATTATATAATAAAACTTATGATGGTGGGCAAACTAACCCAGCAGTGTTCCGATCATCGATTGACAACATTGCCCGGTATCAAAAAATCCTTAGGGTTGTCAAATCGGACATTTTAAATACTTTTCTAAAAATCGATTTTTATTACTGTATGCCTTGCTCAGCCAGCCAAATAATATAATGATGATAATGGGTTTATAAATAAACAGAAGCAATTTAATATTTGTAATATATTCCTGATAATAATGTAAAAGATGATTAAGTAATTTTACTCGTATAGATATGTGGCAGCCCTAGTACTCTTATAGACCAAAATGCTAATTGTATGGAAAAGGAAAAAAATGTAATCAATTTAGTAGGATATTATTCGTGATATCGTTTAAATGTCTATAGTAAACGCCATCTTTTCCAAAATTCTTTCACTGGATTTTGATGCCACCTGCGCAAAGTTCATATTTACGTGAAAAATCAAGGTGGGCAATGTTGGCTACAAGTCCAGGTAACTTTACCCGGCATGAAAATCAATCATAAATAGAATTAAATGAACAGAAGTAATGTCTTTGACATTCTTACACCTGCACATGAAGCCTTGTAGTTGCAGAGGGCAAAAAAAACTTACACTTCCATACATTTTTTTTACAAGAATTAAAATTATTCGAAAAAAGCGGGCAAAGTTGGCATGTTTCGGGTACGTTCTTGTAACAAATTGTGAAAAGTGAACCATAATTTTCTAACTTTAAAACTATTATTTTATCATAAAAAATGTATGTAGGTACCGTAACAACGAAAGACGCAATATTTCGAGGTAAGCGAAACAGCAATATAATTTTTTGTGTGTAGGTACCTACTTACTTATAAATTATAGATTTGATAGAACATATCATTTTAAATTGTGATTGATCTGGTCTGGTAGGTAATTATTATTAGCAGTTTAAACAGCAGACAATCCTGATTCGCGCTATCGTAGTTTCTGAATTCGGCGCGACTCTAAAACGTCCTCTGTCAACGGCAGAAACAAAATTTGTCGGCTTTATCCTGACCATTATTCGGCATGTACTACTTCGCTCAGTCGGAAGATTTTTTGCGATTTTTAATTTACAAGCAAAACTAGTCTTTTAACATAAATGGCAAAACAATGTGCGCCGGGTCGGACTATATTACGAAACTAAAAACATCGCCTATAGAAAATCTATAATATCCATGTAATACAAAAATATATTATCATAAAATAACCTTCAGGATAGTGAATAAAAAATTAATACGGGTTATCTAATGCATGTACGCGTACCATGCTATTCAACAGGGATACAGAACCTTTTACTTTCTATCCATACTAATCTATACTTATAAAATTACATGTCCTGACTGACTGACTGACTGACTGACTGACTGATTCATCATCGCTGAGCAAAAACTGTTAAAGTTACAGCCACGAAATTTGGTGAGTAGGGTTGGTTTATTAAGTAGACACCCACTAAGGAAGGAATTTAGAAAATTTTACCCCGAATGGGGTGAAATGGGGGTTGAAAGTTTGAATGAAAGTCCGTCATTTCTTGAGTAAGAAACATGAAACTTTATTTTTGGGTTACTGATAAAAAATAAATGGATACGTATTTAAGTTAGGAACTTGAAATTTTATCTTTGGGCTACTGATTGAAAATGATTGGATACGTGTTTAAGCGTTATTGGAAATTCCACCCCCAAGGGGGTAAAATTGGGGTTACAAGTTTGAATGAAAGTCCGTTATTTCTTTAGTTAAAAACTTGAAATTTTATGTTTGGGCTACTGATTAAAAATTATCGGATATGTGTTTAAGCGTTTTTGGAAATTCTACCCCAAGGGGGTGAAATAGAGGTTGAAAGTTTAAGTGCAAGTCCGTCATTTCTTAAGTTAGAAACATGAAAGTTTGTTTTTGGACTGCTGATTAAAAATGAATGGATACCTATTTAAGCGTTTTTGGAAATTCTACCTCCAAGGGGTTGAAATTCGGGTTGAAAGTTTGAATAAAAGTCCGTCAATTCTTGAGTAAGATACATAAAACTTTATTTTTATGCTACTGATTAAAAATGAATGGATACGTATTGAAGCGTTTCTGGTAATTCTACCCCCAAGGGGGTGAAATTGGGGTAGAAAGTTTCCAATGAAAGTCCGTCATTTCTTGAGTTAGAAACATGAAAGTTTATTGACGTTTGCGTTTGACGTTTACTTAAATAGGGTCCCGTTTTTACCCTTTGTATAAGGAACCACAAGAAAGGGAAAATTATCCATCTTTGTTTTTATACTATGTTATCGCGGACGAAGTCGCGGGCAACAGCTAGTATTATATAAATAGGAAAAGTGCGTCCGTCTGTTACCTCTTCACGCCCAAACCGCTGAACCGATTTTGCTTTTTTGGTATGGAGATAGATACTAATGAGTCCCGGGAAAGGAGATAGGACACTTTTATCCCAGAAAAAATGTAGGTTTCCCGTGCGATAAACGGATTTTGACGTGACGGAGTTGCGGGCGTCATCTAGTTTATTTATATTTATTTATTGTAATAATGCAGCACTTTTTCTCGGACAGTTCTCTTTAGTTGCATATTTAATTAAGAATTTCCTAGAGTTGCGTCCACTTTTCTATGTTAAATTAATTCTCGCAAAGTTCTTAACTAAGAATTATACAATTGTGATGTAAAGTTATTTTATGGTTATTTTACATCTACAAGATCTTCCCAGTAACTTGATAGATATAAATCCAAAAAAAAAAGTGAAATAAAAAATACTCTTTTTAATATTTTTTCGGGACTGGTCGATTTTTTTAAATTTTATTGGTGTAGATCTTATATTTCCTACCAATCATCATTTAGCGTACAAAATCAACAGGTTTTAGCTTTTTCGGAAATTGTTCCCTCTGTTTTAAGTTTTAACAAATTGCACCTATGCAGCTATGGGACCAACCAAATAACATTAGCATCTCGAGACGACATCCATATCTGACAACTATTTAGAGATTTGTAAGTTGGGTCGAATTTCAGTAATTCAAACTATTATCATGAAACAATAATCTACTTCTTAAAATGAATTAATAAAATTTGTTTTTTACTGTCGACATTTATTACATAGAGTATATTGTTAAAAACAGGAGACAAAGTCCGTACAAAAAGCCTTTCAGCTATTTTAAACAACTTTAGAAATCTCACGTGAAATGTTACAAAAATGTTGAGCGGCCCTGTCGGAACGGTCTCAGGTGCGCTACAAACACAATGAGTAATGCCCCACCACTACAGAGGGTGAAACATCTCAGAAACATATGTTGTAATAGATCTGCTATGTTTTATCTTATAATATTGCCGCTTTACGTTGGTAGATATATCCATGATACTAATATCCATACTATCTTCTTCTCTTCTCTTCTTCTTATATATAAAAATGGATTTTCAAATGTGGTAGTCGCGCTAAAACTCGAAAACGGATGAACCGATTGGGCTGATTTTAGTCTTAAAAAATTCGTAAAAGTCCAGGGAAGGTTTTAAAGTGACACGAAGTTCACCGGACAGCTAGTAATATGATAAATGCGATAGTGTGTCTATCAATTACCACTTCACGCCCAAACCGCTTAACCTATTTTGCTGAAAATTATAACTAAAGCGCGACTTTCTGTTTTTTTTTTAATTATTAAATAAGGGCAAAACGAACAAACGGGTCACCTGATGGTAATCAACTACCGTCGCCCATGGACACTCGCAACATCAGAAGAGCTGCAGGTGCGTTGTACATACTACATACATTGATGTATATAAGCTGCCAAATAAGAGAAAATCGCACTTCAGTTTGTGGTTGTGTGTTTGCGGTTTAAATTTAAGATTCAAAGATTCAAAGATTTTATTTGCAAACTAAGTAATTAATATACAAACATTGTAAGTAAAGACTTCGTACCTTGTGCAGGCGTTTGCTTAAAAATTGTGAACAATTACAACATTATAATATTTAACTGTTACAACAGATCAATTTAAAACCGCCGCAGAATGGAACGGAAGCAACTTTTTACAACGAAACTGTACATAGCACAATCAACTGTATGTCAATAGTATAACACACAAATTAAAAACGAGCCACAAAACCGGAGAATTTTCGAATATTCCGGGAAAGACGCGCGTCTTTTTGGCTCGTAATAACTAGATAATGCCACAGTATAGCAATATATATAATATTGCTATACTGTGATAATGCTCACAACTCCATTGCGATAAAACTCGTTTATCGAGCAGGGACCGTACATTTTTCTGAGGTAAAAAGTACCCTATGTTCTTTTCCAGGACTCAAAGTCTCTCCATGCCAAATTTTAGCAAAATCGGTTTAGCGGTTTGGGAGTGAAGGGGCAATTCAGAGACTTTTGCATTTATAATATTAGTATGGAAGCATGGATGTGTATGTTATACTGTTGATATAACGTTCACTGTGCTATGTACGCAAGCGAAATGTCATTTAGTGATGACTTATGTCTAGGGCCCGGAAAAATATGTATTAAAAAATCCAAAATATGTACTTAAAATATGGACTATAAAACAGAAATATGGAAAAATATGGACTATAAAATTACATTAATTAAAAATTGTTTTAGTGTAGGTAACCCTTAAATATTTATTTTATTTTAATTTTTTATCAGTTATTAAAGTACAAATATAGGTAATTAAGGATTTTGTAATAATATGCTATAGCCATTATTGATATCGAGCGAAAAATATCAAAAAATTACGTTTGTTGTATGGGAGCCACCCCTAATTATTAATTTTATTTTATTTTTAGTATTTGTTGTTATAACTTATAGCGTCAATAGATATACATATTCTATGAAAATTTCAGAAGTCTAGCTATATCCGTTCTTGAGATACAGCCTGGTGACAGACAGACATCGAAGTCTCAGTAATAGGGTCCCGTTTTTACCCTTTGGATACGGAACCCTAATAATTGGCACAGAATTTTGTTTTTCTTTGTGTGTTACGTACTTAAATCCATTATTTTACCCGAAGACCGAAACATACTTCAGTTTTTGTTTAGCCATGTCAGCAACAGGACCTTTTGAATCTGAAACTTTATTTTCTATTTCATTATTAATCCTTCGATCGCGGATTCTTGGAAATGCTATTGTATTCTATTGTTGTCACGATCACCGGTGCTCTTATGGGGCTTGAATTCTGAAGGAATAATCTTCTTTGGAAACAATAAATACGACGATAAAGCGCGAGAGGAACGAAATACGCAGCCGCATGGTGGCGGGGACGTATTTTTTTGTATTTTTGTGAAAATATGGACAATTGTGACATTTTCTTGCAAAATATGGACTTATCTTTGAAAACCCCTAAAATATGGAAAAATATGGAAAATAGAACTTGGTTTTTCACAGTCTAAACATGATAATTCGTGTAAAAAACACATTCTAGGCCGAAAATCACGCAAAACAAAAATATGTATTTACATATAAATCCGGGCCCTACTTATGTCAAACCGCATACATTTTAATAACGATTTTGGTCATCGTTTTTAACGAAAGACACTTTGTCTAAGGGGGATGTTTCATTGCAAAAAGTCGCCAAAATGTAAATACTGTCTTCATCAATATCACATTAGCAATATATCTACGTCTCTGAGGCCACGCCGCGTGATCACGTGAAACGTGACACGTCACGTTCTGTCACGTTTATGGACTGACACAGCTATCAGAGTAGACAGAACTAAGGAGTACTTCGACTTCAAACAAACTGGCGAATATACGCGAGTAGGGCGCGACTATCAGTTTCAACATGTTTCACAATGCTGAAATGCCGGCCGATATGACACTACATCAAACGTATTTTCGAGATCTCTTCTGAGTCGACCTACTCGTTAGTTCTGGTTAGGGCCTGTATTCACTTTGATTAGTGCGAGTGCAGGTGATTAGTGATTAGGGAAAATTAAAGGACTTGTACCAATCAGTCGCTGTCCACACTTACTTTCTTCTGATTACTAATCACCTGCAGTTATCACCAATCAAAGTGAATGTAGGCCTTAACTCTGGCATATTGACGGATGACAGTATTGCCAGAGATACAGAAAAGGATATTTTGCTATTACGATAACATTAATAGGCTGATTTTAACGAGTATGCTACTCATTTAGTTTTAGGCCCTAAAATCACATAATATTATATTCCAAAAAAGTGCAGTGTTCTTTTGGGAGCAGTCTACCCACAATGTCTGGAATGGAAAATGGCTGATAATAAAATGTATGAAGTATTGATAGTAAAAAATAATATGCAAAATAAACACTTGTGACAAATAACAATCAAGCCAATGCATCAGAGAATTGAGTTTTAATTAAATAATTGTCAATATCGTTCCGTTTCTTCATAATATTACACATGATGAAATTTATTATCATACACGTGATGAAATATTAAACACTCAATTTTATTCATATTACAAAGTTGAAAATAACAGTTTTATTTAAGACACACCTTTTTATTAAACAAATTGTTTAACAGAATTGCTGACAACTGTATGAACTTAACTATCAAAGAAATGGGTTCATAAGCGGACAGATAGCGGATTTGCGTAATTTGGTCGCATTATATCAATCCCATTCGAATTATTTTTTTTGACTTCACACAACCAAACCAAATTGCGTAGGTCCACCATCTACCAAATAAATTTCTCCAATAGGTACATCTAGAATATGGTTCATAATCCGAAACCACCAAAGCATTATTACTCTGACGTCTCCTTAAATGACTTAATAGACCCAGCGGGGTAAAATTAATTAATCACAGCAATCGAAGTGGCCCCATATCTTGCCTTTTTACCCCGACCCGCCCCTCACCCGTCGCCCCTGTTGACAAATGACAATCCGCGCCTGCTCGTTAATCATGAATTAAACTTCGGTTCATATTCGGCAGAAAATTAAACGTTGATTAAGATTATAGCTGTCCTAGCCCAGGGAATAACTATCATGTAATATTTTTTAACCGACTTTCAAAATGAAGGAGGTTCTATGTTCGGCTGTTCGGCTGTGGGTATTTTTTTATGTATGGTCAACGATACCTTCGCCGTTTGTGGACCGATTTTCAAAATTTTTGTTTTGTTGTATAGGGTATAATCGTGGATTGGTACCATGTTCATAAAAGTGGTGATCTGATGATGGGATCCAGGAGTAATCGAGGGAACTCCTCAAAATTTAAAGCAAAACATATAGTGATTTTGGCTTAATATGAAGTATTTTGGGCAAATGTTACCAAAAGTCAGATTTTGCACCAAGAGATACCATGGTTCGAAGGTGGTGAACAGAACTCCAACCTCCTTGAAGATACATGTTTGGGGGTTTCGTTGTTGTTTTGAACATAACTTCAAGGACTGAAAGCATATGCTACTAAGCATATTTGATTATAAGTCATTATCATCACTTCCCTCACACCACGCATCATCGTATTTCGATCCTATTTACTTTTCATAGTCTCTTAGGTTGAGACTTGAGACAGATGCCTTTAATCAATACACTGTCATTTGATGAGTGATTTTGTGAAAATTCTTTTGTTATTTTAAAATATTATAAAATTAGTACTTGGCGTTATGGTTGCCAAGGTAGAAATTTGGTAATGGAATCCTTAAGCAATCAAAGGAACTTCTCAAAATTTAAATGGTAACATATTATGCCGATTTTGCTATTGTATGAAGTATTCCAGGCATAATATTATTATGTTACCAAAAGTAAGATTTTACACCAAGATATACCATGGTTTGAAGGTGCTGAACAGAACTCCGAACTCCTTATAGATACCTACAAGTTTGGGGGTTGGGGCGCTGTCTTAAGAACTGAAAGCATAACATGTTACTATGCAAATTACTTATCATCATCTCTACTACATAATTATATTTTTACTTGATAAATTACATGTTAGTTATTATGTTCTTTTTAGTTCATTTAATAATTAGTAATATTGTTACTGTTTTTACTTAGAATTCGGTGTTAATTTTTTGTTAAAAATAATTACTAACATGTAATTTATGAAAGGAAAAATATAATTTTATCATTTAGATTAAGATCAGGACATTATACTTGTAATTATTTTAGTCATCTAATTAAATTGTCTAATTATTTATATGTCCGCCTTCCATATTTTCGCGATCTGGTCACGTGTCTTAACGAGAGTTTAATATATTTTTGCGCTACTAAGTAAATTCCCAATTAAAAAAACCTTAATATATTACCATAAAACAATACATACTCAATACTCATGTTTAAACAACTTCATAATAGCATACAAAAGGCTTTCGTTATATCTTGACAAAGTTACCAGGTTGTGGCCGGCCGGAATTCGCGGCTTAACTAGTTTAGGCGGTATTTTCAGACGCAGTCTTTGAAGCCAGTTTGAGTTTTAGGTTCACCTGAACGAAATCCCATCTCTATTAGGGCGAGTTTCACCTACAATAGCCAATTTGGCGACGTACAGCTGTCGGTTAGCTCGTCGACTCTCAAGCCAAGTAGTTTTTCAATGTTTCATGGTCATGGATCTATATTAAATCCATACTTCTATACTAATATTATAAATACGAAAGTGTGTCTGTCTGTCTGTCTGTTACCTCTTCACGCCCAAACTTTTGAACCGATTATGCTGAAATTTGGCATGGGGATACTTTGAGACACGAGAAAGGACATAGGGTACCTTTTATCCCGGAAAAATGTACGGTTCCTCCGCGGTAATTGAATTTTGGCGCAACGGAGTTGCGGGCGTCATCTAGAATAACATAAAACACAGGGTGTTGCCCACGATTTCATTTGCATCATATCAATGCATAATAACAGCAATGTATAATTTTCTTCCATTTTTGTTACATTTTTCATAGATTTTTCACTTTTATGGTCGCAGCAGTCGTTTTAATTATAGCCTAAAGCTTTTATTGATAAATGTACCAGCCAACACACAAGACAAACCAGTGAGTTCCTGAGACTTTTCAGTCTTAAATATATAAACCTTTTATAAAAATGTATAGTCTGAAAACACACTCAAATAACTATAATAATGACTAAGGGCCGGGACACAAAAACACGGCACGACGTCGTACGGCGCCGTCGCGTCGTAGAAACTCATCTTGAATTTCTACGTGAGTTTCTACGGCACGACGTCGTACGACGCCGTGTCGTGGTTTCTTACGACGCGCGTCGTGGATTTCCACGACACGGCGCCGTGCCGTGTTTTTTGTGTCCCGGCCCTGTTATTATTAACACCCGATTGAAGCAATAGTAATGATGTAGGTATGTAAAGTTACTGGCGCTAACTTCAGTTTTGCGGCGATATCGCTTACCAGAATACGGCGCCTGCTATTTTAACTGTTAACAATTTTAGCTCCCGCGTTGGCGAGTGTTAAAATAGTTTATGTCGATATCAATTATTGAAGCTAAAATAGGCTTTGCAGCGTTAGAATTGTTTTGTGTTGAGTGTAAAAGTAGCATTAAAGCATTCAAATATAATAAGCTGCTGTTAAAAAGTCTTATTAACTAATTAGTATAAGCCTCCTTTTCTACCTTTTTCTGATTATTTCGGTGCGAGTCCCATGAGTCATGAGTTATGACAGTGTTAGCATATCCCTAGGGCTCCCTGAAAGTTTATCTTGGTCAGTTACCGCTGTCGATTTTGACTTAAAAGTTACAGAAGTTGCAGTGGTGGAAATGTGTCGTAGCCCGTAGGCTGTAGCCCGTAGGCAAATGACCGTTTTGAAAACAAATGTTTTTTATTACATGCTTTATATTAAAATCTTAGAATCCTAATTTGGCCCACTTCCCGAATTCCGGTCTTCGGATATTATGTACAGTGCACACCATATATATACTGTATTATCTATGGTGCACACGCTCTGAGATCTGATGACAATATAAATATTATGACTAGCTAAGAAACGTCATGACAAATCCAATATGGCGGCCTCCCCAAGAAGGCGGACAGGCTATTTGAAATACACCCCCATGATATGAGTATCAATTATCAAATGAAAGGGTTTGCTGTCAGGAATACGAAAAAAAATTGTCACGTGACTTAAATCCAATATGGCGGACATCCAAGATGGCGGATTGGCTTAGTGCTTGCTAAAAGCGTGTCTTTTACTTTTTTTAACTATTAATAATTATTAGATTTAAGCCTAGAAAACAATGATATTCTATTTACAGATCTATTATGACCATACTGTTTTCCGGCTTAAATCTCTTCCGAACAATTTTCAAATTCAAAATTGCAAACATTGACAAATTTGACAGATAAGTGAAACAAGAGATACGAAAAACTATTTACATAAAAGAGACAGTTCTATTTTTAAACGTCGAATCGTATCGCTGTCTCTTTCTTCGCCTGAGCTATGACGAAAATTCGATTTTTTTCAGATTGTTCGAAAAAATAATTGAAAATGTAAATTGTCGAGGTATTTATTGCAATCAAGACATGTGGTAAGAGATTCCATGTGTTTAGTTTTCTTTTGAGTCATAATTGGTACATTGTCGAAACACGCACGACGTCATTTTTAATTTATTTAAGTAAGACAAGACGCGGCACGTTCGTGACTGCGCTCGATACAGACTAAATAACAGATGACCCAGTTGGGCCGTATTTGAATCTTCACAACGCGCGCGGTAGTAACATAATATCTGCTTCGAGTTTTTCATAATTGCTAGAAAGGTATGTGTCCTGTCGCGAGTTTACTTTACACAATATCGCTAAAGAAGTTTTCTCTTCAGTCAAGCGTTTCTGAATGATAGCAAAATGAATACACATAGGTACTTCACACATTTTTTCCAGTCACACAAAAGAAATGGCGTTACAGAATTCCGAAAATGGCTTTGAATAAACATGAACATTCATTTAAATTCACATGCCACTTTATAAAGCCCAATTTTATATTAATAAACAAAGCGGAGTCAAAATAATGAATTCATGGAATGTTTTAACTCGGAACATCACAAACAATTGGCAATTGTTTTCCGTTTATTTTTGAACGAGAGATTAGAATCAAGGTCCTAGTATATTTTATGTTATTTAAAATATTACTAGCTTTTGCCAGCGACTTCGTCCGCGTCCACGTCAACATTTTACTTGTAAAGAATATTTTTTTATAATAAAAAGTATCCAATGTTACTTTCCAAAATACCTCCAAAAGTAAGTTTCATGAAATTCGTCAAGTAGTTTTTACGTTAAAGTTAAGCGTAACAAACATCCACGCTTTCAAACATTCGCAACATGACACAAAGGGCCTTATCACACTGGCGATTAGCGAGCGGCTTGAAAGCGACGCGATTGCGCAGCGCGCACGCCGCGACAGCGCAGCGTCGTCGCGGCGTGGCGTGGACGCCATTTTCTACACTCGTCTAGGGAATTCCATAGACGAGTGTACAAAATGACGTCCACGCGACGCCGCGACGACGCTGCTCTGTCGCGGCGTGCACGTCGCGCAATCGCGGCGTGCGCGCTGCACAATCGCGTTGCTTTCAAATCGCTCGCTAATCGCCAGTGTAATAAGGCCCAAAGACACTTGCAGATTTTAAAGGTAACGCTTGACGGCATCGTTCGTACTATATTGGCAATTGACGTGAACGACCGTAAAGGTGGCGCTTCACTGGGCTAGTTGTGTTTGCGTATTAATTGCTGTATTCGCCAAACAATTACCATGTGTAGACGGTATGTTTGACAAAGTATTGGCCTTTTTTGCCTATTTGACAAATACGACCAATAGCAAATACACGTATCCGTACCTTTGTCGGTTTTTGACGCACATCAAAAGAGTCAAATAGGCAAGTAAACAAAGTCAACTAAAAGTTGGATATTTAACGTCCATGTGTAGAAGGCCGTATTTTCCTTTATTTGCTTGTTTGTGTATACGTCAATAATTTTGCCAAATGCAACAAATAGCCAATATCAAATCGCAATAGCCATGTGAAGTGCCACCATCAAAGTTCCGTCTGTTACTCGACTGATTTGGATAAAATTGCCGGTCTCTTGGCGCGTTGGTAGGAATACAGTCGCTGGTGGCAAAGATCGGAAAGTCGCTTGTTTGCGAAAAACACTACGAAATTTTATATTAGGCTGAATTCACATTAATTCGCGAGTAGTGCGGCGTCCGCGCGACATCTATACTAAAACCAGCCGTGCGGCAGCTGCGCGACTCTCTTTAGTATAGAAGTCGCGCGGCTGCCGCACTACTCGCGACTAAGAGCCGGGACACAAAAACACCGCCGTACGTCGTGCCCTGTTTTTGTGTCCCGGCCCTTAATGTGAAGGCAGCTGAACGCGTACAGAGTCGCGGGTAACGTCTAGTGGATTAATAAAGTACGTTGATAACATAGAGCGTAGCATTAATAAAAAGAACTTTACGTTGCCGTATGTTAAATTGAAAAAGTTTATGCGCCGTTTTCGTGGCAACTTTTTTATTGCTGCGATTTCGAGGACCCTTAGTATGTAGCATTGACACGTATTTTTCATTCCTTCGAACGAAAATGAAGCCTTTTTAGTTCCCCGTGGGCGGACTACGAATAGGGTATTAAAGCGAGGAAAGTTTTTTCCCTAGAAAATTTAAATAGTTTACAAAAGTTGCGTCATTTAAATACATTTCTGTAAAGTTTAAAGGATGCAAAGTAAAATATAATACAGATAAGATTAATTCTATCCACACTCTACAGGGTGTTACAAAACTAGGTGCTAATAATTTAGGGTGTGTACGTGTTCCTCATAGAGAGTTAACTGTGAAAGTAGCAGCGCTGAAAGACTAATTTTTTCACTTTTGTATGGGCAAGCGTCCTAGCGTCACGAGTTTCCCCATCAGACAGATCCATCTGCTTTTTATAGGAAATGCTTGTCTGGTATAAAAATAGCTCGCCCACACAAACATTTTGCAGCCCATTTTACCGTTTCAATATAGACTGATACGAATTTTACACATACTTTTTATACCGTGGGCGTTATTCATTAAAAAATATTAAATTTTTCGAGAATATGTGAAACCTTTTTGCAAATTGTGTTAATTTTAACGCACTGAATCCAATATTTTAAATGCAATATGTTCAATTTTAAATGCATTTGAACATATTTTTCTCACCTCCGGGCGGAAAACGTCAACTTTCTTCCCGCTGCGCTTACCGATGTTGCCGTTTTCCGCTTCCGTCGATGAGAAAAATACACACCATGGGCAATAAATAAGAAGCCTTCAAATCACATGTTCGTTGACTGAAACTTTTCTTATTTTCCTGCCCTAGGTACGGTACCTAAATCGTAACGTACTATTCCAATTAGTCGTTTGACCACCAAAATAGTTGTTGATGACTGCATATTGACTGGTTTACGTTATATCAAACCAGTGATCAAATCCAGTGTCGAATTGCAACTGGAATAATGTAAACGTGCACCGAAATGCACTGGAATGCAATTCAGTGCGTTCCGATACATTCCAGTACTCGCTTATATTATTCCAGGGTCAATTTAGCGCTGGATAGGATCACTGGAATAAAACCCTTATCTCCCATAGTGTTTTCCACTACCGTTCGAAAATGTTTCCGAAGATTTTTCACTAGGATACACTGATCCTCACTGCCGCGGAGTTCTTGATGGTTGGATGGATGGTTTTACGCCGAGCTTACGGGGCGATTTCACCAAAGCAACGGAACGCATTCAGTGCACGCTGAACCAGCTCTAAGCGTATACTGTATAAACGCGTTTATAATAATAATAATAACAATAATAAAACATTTATTCAACACAAATTCACACCACAGTCCACACTACACTTAAATACAATATTAAACATAAAACAAGGTACACTACAACAATAAAAGGTAAAAAAAAAAATAAAGAAAAAAATGATAATAATAAAAAGACATAAAAACTTAAAATAAAATATAGCCTTGATAAGCTAGGTCGTACTCGTAGCAGTGTAAGGCGGTGCGATGCGAATATAACGTTGAAAAGGATTCCACTCAGGCTATGATCACGGTAAAGGTATTACCTGTACCGTGATCCCTGGTATTCTGTGGATCCCGAGTCACGGTAAAGGTATTACCGAATTGCACTTATAACACCGAATTGCATTTCACCAACATAAACTAAATGCGTTCACAGAAAATCCGAGTTTTATCTACTGAACGCCCAATGTTTCGCGGTTTTCTTCATAAAACCGGTTCAGGTCCTGTCATGTCCTGTATGAAATCCCACCTTAGACCTTAGTGGGTAAAGGCGCATTCACTTACCATTTCAGGTGCAGCGAGTCCTTAATATCCACGGAACTTGAAGTACCAGAAGTACCCAATCTTACGCAGAAAGCAAACGCATCTCTTAAAGTAAAAAAAAAAATATTACACAGTTACTATAAAGTGGGTCACCAAATAAAACGACGTCAAGAACATTTTTCAAGAATTTTCAAGATCTCTTACTACTATTCTATTCGTGGTAAAGTAAAAATCTGGAAATTGTTTAGCAACAGAGTCTAGGTCTCAACTTCCAATCACGTAATCCCTATTTGTACGTCCCCAATTATCGTCGGATATGGCCTATATTAGCTAAGAATATCTACAGGCTAATCCAGACAATTAGAATCTACTGTCGAAATACGGATCTCTGGCGAAATACTGTTTACTGTCGAAATACTGTTCTTTGTGGAAATACGGGTCGTTGTCAAAATTTGACGAAATTTGGATCGCTGTCGTAATAGTCTTTGCAGTCGAATCAGACAGCAAATAAACTGACGAGGTAATGTTTGAATTCTGCCCACTGAGACCGCCTAAACAGTAAACATATTAGCATGAGCTTCATTAGTTGTAACAAAACATTATTTCATTAGGTTTAAAACTTTCTCTAACCGCTAGACTTTTATGTCTATGCTAGTTGACCCGGCAAATACCATATAAATAATTTTTAGTATCAACATAAAAAGTAGATAAAAACCTATTCTCAGGCCTAAAAAATGTACATACTTACACACAAAATTTCATTAAAATCGGTTGAACCGTTTTGGCTAGCTTGCCACGAGGATTCGGAAAATCACCTTCTGACTAAGCACTCTGTTTCTCGATTGTGAACGTGTTCCGTTGCAAGTTGCATCTATGAGCCATTCAAAGGAACAGGCAGCAATTCAATGTGAATCTTTCTGTAAGTATAGTAAAAAAAATAATTATAAAATAAGCAGGCAAACGAGCAAACGGGTCACCTGATGGAAAGCAACTTCCGTCGCCCATGGACAGTCGCAGCATCAGAAGAGCTGCAGGTGCGTTGCCGGCCTTTATGAGTGAATAGGGTAATAGGTGAGGAGGGAAGGGTAGGTAAGAGAATAGGGTACCTAGGAGATTGGGTCTCCGGTAAACTCACTCACTCGGCGAAACACAGCGCAGGTGCTGTTTCACGCCGGTTTTCTGTGAGCCCGTAGTATTTATCGGTTCGAGCCGGCCCATTCGTGCCGAATCATGGCTCCCCCACCGACAAAAGTTCAGTTTTGATTGCATTTAAAATTTGTCTTAACGTTGCAATGTGGTCTGACCCTGGAGGTATATTTGTATTAATGTGACCTAACCTTGCGGTTCTGTGGCAAATTATGTGAATAACAGAGTCGCTCGATTAATAACAATCGGAATGTGCGTGGGATTCCGGAGGCCGACCAATTATGTGGATTGTAACGTATTATTAAAGCCTACATACAGTGGCGTAACTATAGGGTGGCAGGGCTGGCAAAATACCACGGGCCCCCGACCTAAAAGGACCCCGGCCCAAGAGGACGTGAGTTCAGATTTTTTTATACAATGCTTCATTATTAACGTGACGATTTTTACTGATAGGGCCCATCAATTTGCTACGGGCCCAGATGTTATAGTTACGCCACTGCCTACATAGTGACTCGCCCCGACTTCGTGCGAGTGCCAGACCTAAATCGTTATAGAACTTTTCTACTCTTACTAAATAGGTACTATGCATGTTTAAAATGTTCTCATGACACAGTCTTTAATATCGATAATGTTAGGCATACAAGCCTTTTGAGTATGCCTAAAAATAATGCAGTCTAATTTGAATTGAATGAATGAATTGACCTGCATGTTATTATTAAATAATAACATGCCTTAGTTCACAAATGCACTAACAACATGAATGTCAATTTTACAGGGGAGCGTTTTCAAGTTTCGGAATATTGAGATCTGGATTGCATGAAAGTAGCATATCTTAATTAAACAATTTTGCATGTACTCCAAAGACTAATCCTTTAGCTACATTACATCTCAATATTTTGTTATTATTATAACAATAACATTACTAAAAGAGCCAAATAAACCTATAAACCCCTATATAATACATTTGTGCACAATGTAAAAATACTTTTTACAGGTATAAAGTAAAAAACACAATAAAACTTTCATAATTTACCAGGCCAAAATAAAGTAAAAGGTCCATAATATAATATATATACAAAGGTAAGTTAAAAGGTCTAAAAAGTTTAATAAAACAGAATAATGAAACAACCAGTAATTTGTTATGATCATAATGTTTAATTTTAGGTGAAAAAAAAACAGTTTAAATTACTGAATATTATAAAGTAAGCCCTAACTATAGGGCATTCATCAATGATAATAAAAAACTTTTAAATTAGTCTTTTCTTCCTGAAGAACTATTATAAAATTTCACTAGTACAAACAAACGTTGTTATACTAGTGAAATTGATTTTTAAAAACACTTCAAAGGAAAAAGGCTAGTTAAAGATTACAAACAATTATAAAAAATATCAAATATCTCAAGGACCATAAATTCGTTAATTTAAAAAATAAAACAAAAGGACTAAGCCATAGTGGCCATATCTATAAGACTTATTAGACTAAAATGAAGTCTTTAATTAGACGGTCACAAACAATAACTTTTTGAATAAAGAGGAATTATGTAATCATAAGAAACTTTCAAATAAAAAAAAATCAATTAACATTCAGTCTTTAATTAGACGGTCACAAACAATAACTTTTTGAATAAAGAGGAATTATGTACTTTGCAACTTTCAAATAAAAAAAACAAACATTTAAATTTAAATAAGCCCTAATCCTTGGCCATTCTACGTCAAGAAATTTGACTAAACAAAAGAAATCTTAATCATCAAAAAATATTATAGGCATTAGTAATCATTTAATTAACACCTTCACTGCGGCAAGTAAAATCTTAAACCTACGTCTGGTGCGGCGGCGGGCCGAAGTGTGCCTCCAATGATATTTCCGCCAGTGCGGGGTAGGCCTTTCTCGGCCCACCAGCACAAGGTTAGATTAAATTACTATAACTTTGCGAAAACATAATTAATGTAGGTGTACAGTTTTTGGACTGTTGGAATAACCTTGAACCCAACTACTTTAGATTTAATTCGCCCCGGGATCTGCTAAACAGGAAAAGTGGCAGGCCTATATCGACCTAAGCCGCACTAGAAAGTACTTTTAGTAGAGATGAGAAAACAAAAATAAGGGGAAATCGAAAAAATATATTTTAATTAATATATTTAAATTCCTGTCTTTAAAACAAAAAGCCCGTTTTTGTTTGCACATTCTGCAGTATGTTTTTTTTAAATTTCTTTTTTGATTCGACACTCATGGTTTCTCCCAGTTTTTCATATCACCCTGCATAATTTCGCCGTTTAACGCTCATCTCAAGGACATGATCTTTTGTTTCCTGCTATCGTGCGTTGTTAATTTTATGAAATGAATAATTATTGTATTTTAAAAAGATAAAACCTACTTCAAAATAGTACGTAATTGAGAATCAAAATTACCTATTTTAAACACTACTGAACCGATTTTGATGAACAGTATTCCCGAAGTTAAACAGTACCCAGTACAAAAAAAGAATTACTTTAATCGGACTAGTAGTTCCGAAGATGTGCGAACACAAACATAAAAACATACATAAATAATAAATATGTATGTCACTTTAGAAATTTGTCACATTTGTTCAAATGCTGATAATATAGACTAAAACATATCAAAACTAGACAGTTCTGAAAATAATACATACAATATGTATACAGGTTGAATTCATAACCTTTTATTGAAGTCGGTTAAAAAACACGACGTACGTCAGTTACGAATTACGATTGATTGAACATCACTAACTGGCGAGGCGGGCGCTCGGTGCGGTATCGGGTCGCCAACCGCCTGCTTGTACGGCGGGCCGCAATAGGCCCACTGCCGCACTGAGCTGATTTTTGACACCTCCAGTGCGTGGTAGGCCGATAACGACCTGCCATAATTTTTTTATAGGAAAGACCTATAATTTTGAACACAATCTCAAATATATTTTTGCCTCTGTCATACTTTTACAAACACCTGAGATAATCGTTCCGCACCGAGTGAGAGAACACAGTATTTCTTCGTCCGCACCAGCTGAAATTCCGCGGCAGGCCGATTTCGGCCTGCCCCGCAGTGAAGGTGTTAATAAAAAAACAAATAACAAATCACTCCTTGTAAAATATTAATAGTGAAAGTACTTATCATACCATATCCCTCAATATTTTTTAAATCATATGTGTTAACAACACACAACACACTGCCAAAGCTAGCGATGATAAATGAGCAGATATTATAAATGTATATAATACATTTGTGTTTTGTATTTTTCAGTAATTAGTTAACCTAAAATCAGTTACGTCAATATTTTTTTTGGATTTCTAAAAATAAAGGCAGTTAATACATTTGGTAACCAGAAACTATTTTTATTACAATTGTGTCACTATGATTTTGCTAGAAAGAGACGGAGTTCCGTTATTTCAATGTGCGGAGACGAAAGAGCATGACATTTAATGTGTCTAGCACTTAAAAACTGAAAAATTAAAATTTTGCAGTTAATACATTTGTGAACTAAGGCATCGATTTATAATCGAAAAAGTTTAGAAGCGGACCAATTGGCACAATCCTGAATCACGCTATGGCTGAAGATTTTGTCATAAAGTTGGAGTTCTGAAAAGAGTTGTGATTAAACCTCCCAAAATAACAACCTCTATAGATTTCTTCAGCAGGCCTAGCAGTAGAAATAGGAAAGTATCGACACACTGACAGATTTTATCGACAAAATTTCCATTGTCAAACTGTCACTATGTTTATTCTTCCGTAGAAAGAAATCGTTTCTATGGTGACCATGCTACGCCTGCAGGAAGTTCTCGAGCACATTCTCACAACGTATTTGGCAAAACAACGCGCAACGTTTCCCGTATCTGCTAGTATTTGTATATAAAATTATATTTATCTATGAAAATCGATTTGTGGTTACATCAGCACAATTTGTTAGAAATCTAGTTTTTGTGCAACTTGTGATCAATCGTCTATGTCCTCGATACAGAGCATTGATATACCCTATAAAAAGGGACATCGCTTTTGTATTTTTGTTACGTTTTCTTGTTAAGAGGCCGGGTACCTTTGGAATTTCTCATACATACGTAATAACAAAATCATTTTCTCATACGATAATATTTAACATGTTTGAGTTGTTTTTCAGTTTAAAATAGTAATTACCTAGGTTCCTGCACAAAAATTTACTTCAAAATATTTAAACACAAAAAAATTTTTTTTTTGTTTAAATTTTTTTTTAGTAAATTTACTACTAAATATTTAAAGGCTAAAAAATAGAGTAAAACACTAAAAAATATATAAATAAATAGTAAATTTACTACAAAATATTTAAATACTAAAAAATATTTTTAAAGTTTAAATATTTTGTAGTAAATTTACTATTTATTTATATATATTTTTAGTGTTTAAACATTTAGTAGTAAATTTAGTAAATAAAATTTCTGTAATTTTGATGTCGCTTGTCCATCCACCTTTAAAGCTATACTATGCTTAATCCTTCGATCGCAGATTCTTGGAAATCTATTGTTATTCTATTGTTGTCGCGGTCGCTGGTGTCACTATGCAGATATTTTATTAGTGAGGGGCTTAAAGTAAAATTATATTTATGATGATACATCCAATATGCTAAATCAACATTGCATTGATATAGCATGTGAGTTATTCGAGATGCAATGATTATCTACAATATGGTACATCGATGTTGCAACTGCAAACTTTTTGCGCTGCAAGTTTAATGTGGAAAGTTGTAATTTATATTAAAGCCTCATTCGATCAGTGTTCGATTGCGCTACCCGTTGTATCAGAATGAGTTTTCTCTTGTTTCTGATGTAGGAGGCATTGACTGAGTATTTTGCATGATACTAGTTATACAGGGTGCAATTAAACCTTCCTGCCAAATTTTGATACATTGATCCTTGTTAAATATAAAAATACACGTATTTTTTCTTTCATAGTCACTCAGTACTAAAATGTTAAGAAATAGCTTCCGAAAGTTATCCTAAAAAACACTATGCAATTAATGGACACAATGCGTCGGCCGCGCGTGACGTGCCCCCGCACAATAACAACACAATATGGTAACACATAATAGGACGAATGGTGGCTTTCTTTAGCCGGCCGTGGATGTCATACTCACTGCGGAATTATTAAAATACGTGATTTTAGTGAATCGAGATGAAATATAACAAGCAGAGTTTTTATTAGCACCAGCACCAGAGCCACCATGGTTAATCTTACAAATTCATTAAAAGCAACCTTCCGCATTTGTCATAATATTATGGTCTGGTCTGATCAATTATATGGTAATTTTTTTTTAATATTTATTATTACAATATGTCTCCTGACATTGAGTAATTGTTGTGTTACAGTAGTTGACTTGCGCGTTACTTGACCAGCATCAAGTACGCTCTAGATTACAATGGTAATCTGACATGAATTTTGTCTATTGTGACTAGGACTAATGACTACAAAAAGCTTTGAGGTGTAGTGTAATGTAAGATTTTTCAGTAATGTAAGATTTTACACTAAGTTAGATGACAGAAAAGTTACCTTAAATTGCAAAGAACATTTGGCTTCATACCGTAGCAAGGCAGACAAAAGGCAATTTCAGGTAAAAACTAGGCACAAAAATTTAATTACAGGTGTAAAGTATGCCAACATCAATTAGGAGTTAGGACTAAATAATTATTAATAACTTGACAATCAGCAATAAAAATGTAAATGATTAGGTAAATAAAGATTTGTTAGCATACGTTTTATATTTCAGGTTAATCTTCTATTTACTGTCTTCAAAAATTCTTAATAGATATTTATATATTTCATAAAATACAAATACATTTAATAACATATGTAATTTGGAGGTGAAGTTGTTGTAATACTTAACCTTGGCCTGAAAATCTTAATCCCTAGCTTTGATAAGATCCAATATACATAATGGGAGAGGTAAATGGTCGCTTCTATAAAAGTATGATACGGCCGTGCCCGTTCGAGACTTGGTTGGGCACTGCCGTGACCGCACACTATGGTATTTAAATAGTATTTTACTGGAAAGGTGCTGGCAATCGCTGAAAATAATATTTAAAGTATTTTTGCATCGTTAATCTTTGAATTTTAAGAAAACCCGAAAAAACCCGAAAAACCCTGGTACCCGGGTTTTCATTTTAAAAAACCCGATAACCCGGGTTTTGAAAATTGGGTCCGGGTTTCGATGCCCTAGACGCAACGCACCGTGTGAACTATAGTCCGTTCGCAACTAGTTGGCCGCTCTGCCCATACACTCTTATACCGGCAGAGCGGCCAACTAGTTGCGCACGGACTATAGCTCTAACGTCAGAATATCAACCAGAACTCAAGTAAAATAAATAATTAAAATTCGTAAATCAAAAATGTTAACAATAATAATATTATGTTAAAAAAATGCGTGTGTCACTCGGGACTGCCGCGATTAAACAATTGCATAGCATTTTTTATCAACTTATGCCATTTATGGGGTATGTTAGGTTTTTGCGTTACGGTCGAATTTCTTAATTCGGTCGCCACGCTCAAATCCTGCGACAAAAGCATATGCAATAGCTTAAAAACTTATGCTGCAGCTCTTTAAGCACATAATATCTGCTAAAATGCTCAAAGTATAATGAGTTCCATATAAAAGGATGGAAATTACCAGCGTCAATTAAACATTTTAAATCTCTAAGGGCCTGTTTCACCGCTTCCTGATAAGGCTATCCACCACTTAATTTGACAGATGGAGTATGGAAAATCTGTCAAATAACCCTATCGGGCACCTTATCAGGAAGCGGTGAAACAGGCCATAAGTGAATTTTACCTGCTGGAAAGCGAAAAGTTGAAATTTCGTCCAAACCAATTACACTACAGTGGCGTAACTAAGTAACCGAGGACCCCGGGGCAAAAGTAGGGCCCCAACTGAAGGCGGCGCAACTTGAAAACGATATGAGCTTTTGATTTGATAGAAAGGTAAAGGAAATCAAACGTCCTGGCCAATTTTAAAGGTTTCTTACTATCTGAAAGATAGCTTAAAAATAACTTAAAGCTTGAGGACCGGGGGCGCCGGGCACCCGCCCCAACTTGTCCTTTAGTAGCTACGCCACTGACTACACCACAATTCAGAGAATACGTTTTAAAAATTGGACCATTTCAGTGTAAATTGTAATTCATTTACTGTAAAAGAATTTGAAGTTAATTTCTATGTAAAGAATTTAACTGGAATGTGTTTTACCTTAACATTTAATTTTTTTGTTATATTATGTCCCCGTGGTCTAGATCAGGGATTCCCAAACTTATTTCGTCTACTGCCCACTTTAAAAAGAAATTATGTTTTAGTGATCCCATTTTTTTCTCTGAGTCCCACGCCCTTTAGGGCCGGTTCACACCGGAATGGCAGAGGCGAGGCGAGCAGTTTAAGTGTCATATTATTTTAAACTTTATCTTCATTATTGTAATACAAAGTATCGCTTGAGAAATCGAAGATCGCCTCGCCTCTGCCATTCCGGTGTGAATCGGCCCTTACCTTAGTAGACCTTACCTTACCGTACCTCAGTAGTAGTAGACCTTCAGCGCCCACAGGGGGGGCGTAATCGCCTACTTTAGGAAAAGCTGGTCTAGATCGTGGGTTCGATTTCCGCGTTGGAAAAATGTTGTTTCCAAGGTCACCTGGTAGTCTGACAAGGAAGATGATACATGTGTCGGATGCTAGATTTAAAAAGTGGATCGTGCTCCTAGTCTCTCGCCAACCCTGTTGGTAATAAATCGGTCCCACTGGATCGAGTAAAGTAAGAAAGAGTGCTCTTGTGTTCTGACTTCTGAGCATACACTTCGGCCTCCGTGGTACAGCGGTTCAGAGCTCGGCTCTTGACTCGGAGGTCGTGGGTTCGATTCCCGCGTTGGAAACATGTTATTTCCAAGTTTGGTTAGGACAATGCAGGCTGATCACCTGATTATCTGACAAGTAAGATGATCCATGAGTCGGATGGGCATGTAAAAAGTCGCTCCTGCGCCTGATCTCGCGCCAGTCGTGTCGTCCGTCCCACTGGGTTATGAGAGTAAAGGAATAGAGAGTGCTCTTGTGTACTGCGCACACACTTGGGCACTATAAAATTACTCCTGCGTAGCTGGCCTGGTTTCAATGAAACCGGCCACCGTCACTGAAACCGGTGTCGGAGCTATTATATTATACACTTCGGCACTATGGAATCACTCATATCATGCATAATCATATTGTTTTAAATAAATCTTCATTTCACATAGATTATAATTATGTTATTGTAGCTAAAAAAAATAAACCCAGATTAAGTTTTAACTTTAAACCAGATTTCAGGAAGACCAAGTCAGAAATTAACGTTTTTCATTAAAAGTAAAAAAACGTGGCTCCAAACCGCGTCGCAATTACACAATTTCATTTCATTTATCTTGACCGTGTGCCGTTTTTAAACCTTTTCCTTTTATTTTGCATAATTTTATTCTTCACCGTTTATGAATTTATTAGACAAGGTTGCTTTATATTCTGGGAAGGTTTCAAGATCAGAATCATTAATGCTCGCTATTAGGTAAAAGCAAAAATATTTTCTAAAATGTTACTTTCTTGGGCTATTTATTGGGCGTATTTTGTTAAAATAAAAAGGAGTCAGTGTACTTTGTATTTTGTTGTATACTTAGTTAAAGAGATTGCATTTATGCTATTATTAATTCTTTACTCACGACAATTTGATGCAATAAATAAGCTCCCTATTTCCCAGCAGTAAGCGAGCTGTTTTATTCTAGTTAAGAACTTTTGAATCTACTTTACCGAATTTCAAATCTACTTCGGTATTAATACTTTGGGATGTGTATGTATCCCTTATAATATTAAAGATTTCGTTTATCAAGTTATGCATAAGTTATGAACATGGCCTCTCTGTTAATCATTACTCTGTATGTCGAGTTTACCACGTGATCACATTATTTCTGAAAATACTAAAATCGCCTACGACTTGATATTTTTTTCATATTTCATATTTATTTGCTCAAAAACATGGTTACATGGGTTGTTACAGTTATTGTTACAGTGCTGCATGTTTTGCTATGACAATAGCGTGCAAAATTTGAAAAAGATACATAGTTTTGATTTTTTCACTGTTTAGAGTCTCTACACATAAGGTCATAATTAATATAATATTATTATTTTAGTCCTGCTACCTTGATTCTATATATACATACATTAAAGATTACATAGCATATTACAGTTCATTATTCTAAGTTTACAATTAATTTAACACATAAAATTTTATAAATATATATTTTAAAGATGTCAATATAATCTTGATATTTAAAATATTATTAAGTCAATTTATTATAAAACTCTTTAACACTATAGAAATTCTGGTTAGCTATCCATTCATATAATTTAATTTTAAACATTCCTGTGCTGAGTGACCTGATACATTTCGGTATTCTATTGTATAAGTGGACACACATAATAATACAGCTATTGTTAAATTTGCTTAATCTAGGGTTGTCGCTCACTACTAGTCGGTGGGGGTCCCGTCTACTGCGATCACTTATCTCCCCTGCCGTAGTAAATAATTCTTTATGTTTCCATACGAACATGCATGTCTCAAAGAAGTAAAGAGCTGGTAGTGGCAACAAGCCCAATTCCTTAAATGCCGGCCTACATGATTCATCGGGTTTAAGTCCACAGATTGCTCTAACGCATCTTTTTTGAGCCTTAAACGCTTTGTCATATTGTGTGCTATTGCCCCACATTATTAAACCGTAACGCAGCAGTGACTCTACATAAGCGCGGTAGCATAATATGGCAGTTTTCTTATTAGTAAATTGTTTGATGTGTCTTAATGCGTATACAAATTTATTGATGCTGCATGTCAATTCATTTATTTGTTGTTTCCAGTCGATATTTTCGTCAATTATAAGTCCCAAGAATTTTGTATGACCTACTGCCTTTATTTTCGGTATATTGAGTTTTATTTTATGTCTGTTGTTATGAGATTTATTAAATTGAATATAATTTGATTTATTTAGGTTAATTTTTAGATTATTCATGTCAAGCCATTCAATTAATTTGTCAATAGTATTATTAATGTCAGTTTCATGGTCACTAATTGTATTATCTTTTTTATTAGATGTCACAATAATAGAAATGTCATCAGCGTATAGAATAAACTTATGTTTAGTAATTGTAACTACGTCATTTAAATACAAAAGGAAAAGCAGAGGGCCCAGGACGCTTCCTTGAGGCACACCACACACATTCTTTTTATATTCCGACAAGTAATTTGTTAAAATATTAAATTTATTTATTTTTGTAACCATAACACATTGTTGTCTATTACAAAGGTAAGAAGTTATCCATCGTAGAGTTGGCCCTCTTATACCGATTTTTTCAAGTTTTTGTAAGAGTAAATCATGGGAAACTAAGTCGAATGCTTTAGATATGTCAAAGAATAGCCCTGTAGTTAGGTTGTCATTATTTATATTTGTTAATATAGCTTTTATAAGAGAGAAAATTGCCAGAGTCGTAGATTTGCCCTTCTGGAAACCAAACTGCTCTTTTGAGAGTATAGAATATTTACAGCAGTAGTCAAAAAGTCTTCTAAACATACACTTTTCGTAAATCTTAGATATTATTGGTATCAGCGTAATGGGTCGATAGTTATTAATGTCAGTTTTATTTCCTTTTTTAAAAATTGGCTTAACTATAGATAATTTTAATGCGTCAGGGAAAGTTCCAGTAACAAATGATAAGTTAATTAGGTGTGTCATTATTTTTGATAATTCATTTATGCATAGTTTTATTATTTTAGTATTAATTTCATCGTATCCCTCTGAATTAGAGTTTTTAAGCTTCAAAATTTCTGTAATTACTTCGCTTTCCGTCATGGGTTTCAAAAACATTGTGTTACTGGTTGAGGTGGTGCTGCTTTGTAACTTTGTGTTAATAGTGTTATGAGATAAGTTTACAAAATGATTATTAAATTCAGAAGCTATCTCTCGCGGGTTCGTAATTATTTTATTGCCAGTGTCAATACTTCGTATGGTACCTCTTTTGTACGATGGATTTATCTCATTATTTACAACGGTCCATGTGGCTCTACATTTATTTTTATTTTTATTAATGTACTTTATATTAGCATTTTTTCTTGAGTTTAAGATACATTTTTTTAGAATTTGCGAATATTTTAGGTACTTTATTTTGTTTGCATTGTTTTTAAACTTATAAAAGTTATAACGTAGCTTACTCTTGGTTTTACAACTTGTTTTTAGTCCTTTACTCAACCAATTTTGTTTTTTAGATTTATTTGTATTTATTTTTATACGTATCTTAGGGAAACATAAGTTGTAAAAAACACTAAATAAGTCATGAAAGATATTGAAGGCTGTGTTAGTATCATTCTCCGCGTAAACATCTGACCACGATAATTTATTAAGACAATCTTTAAATTTTCGAATATTTTCTGTACTAAAATCTCTTTTGTATGTATAAAATATTTTATTTTGTTCTTTTGTGTCAATTTTAATAGGAAAACTAATACTTTGAGCTGTTTCATGATCAGAGAGGTATAGCGGGAATACATCAGCTGTTACGTTACAAATGTTACTAATGATATGATCTATGCAAGAGGACCTTCGTGTGGGAACTTTAATATGAATTTGTAAATTGTAGTTAGAGCATAAATCTTGTAGGTCAGTTGAAGTTCTGTTTTTTTGTAAGGTATTTATATTGAAGTCTCCCGCTAATACTATTTTGTGTGATTTGTATTTGAATTTTACAGTCAAATCGTAAAGTAATTCGTTTAGCTTAGTAATAAGTATAGTAGGGTTCGACTGAGGAGTTCTGTACAGACAAATTACAATAATTTTTAAATCTACAAGCTCTACGCCGCAAGCTTCAAATGTGTTTTCTGCGCTATAATCTCTTACTAGAGCTAGGTCTTTGAAGTATGTATTTCTTTTAACAAGAATGCACGTGCCACCTCTATTCTTGTCTCTACAGAACGAAGATGCGAGATCGTAGCCCTTTATTTTTATTAGAGTTTCAGAATCTTTTTTCAGGAACGTTTCAGAAAAGCATAGGACGCCTGGTATATAATTTTTATTTTTGCGCAATTCTAGCAAACTTATTTCTATTAATTCTTGTTTAGATTGTAGGCTTGCAATGTTTTGGTGTAAGATAGAGAAGTTACAAGGAGAGTTGTTAAGCTTAGGCACGAAAAAGTTCGGTTTTTTTTTTCGTAGGGTGAAAATAGTATGTTATTTTATTTTTATCAGTCGTTTTGGGCCTTGGTTCTGAATCATTAACTTTATTAAATTTTTTATTATTCATTTTTTGAAAAAAATATGGTATTGTTCCTACTCTAGGTTTATTATTATTAGGCTTGCTACGCACTATGTACTTTAATACTTCTTTGGGATTTAAAAATTTTTCTGAGTAATCGTTATAATCTAAGGCGTGATTTATGGATTTGCAAATAGAATTTATGTTTAGACTATTACAATCTACAAATTGGCTGTTTTTAAACTTTGAGCAACTCATTTTGATTCTATAATTTAATTCACTTACATCTAGGTATCTACTTTTACACACATTAACTACAAATACCTTATTGCGAAAAGTTTTTAGTACATTTTTTAATATGGATACAACGATATTGATGTCATAATCATTTTCTCCAATACATAATATTAATTTATCGTCAGCATTTGCCTTAATATTATAACAGTTCTTTACCACCTCGCAAGCTGGAGCATAGGGCTTATATTCACCGTGAATTACATAATTTTCATATTTCGTATTTCGTCTTGAATTTTGTAGAGCTGAGGCTAAGCCGGTGCATTGTTGAGTGCTAAAAATATACAGAGACTTTTCCGTACATTCTTGTGTGCTATGGACTCGTGTAGAACGTTTACAATCAATGAGGCTTTTGTCTTGACAGAGCATCTTTTTTGGTGGGTCCGGTTGTGTATGTGCAACATCTATTGGTGTAACACTAGCTCTCTTAATGTGGTTACTTAATGGTAGAGGTCGAATGGGAGATAAGATTCTAGGGGCCAAAGAACGACGTGTTTTGTTTTTTAGGCCAGTCCGTGGGCTGCTAACATCTTGAGCCGAAGATTGACACAGTGTTTTTAATAATTTATTCTCCATGTTGAGTTTATTTATTTGTTTTTGTAGTTGATTATTTTCTAACAGCAAGTTCTCTAACTCGTTCTGTGTGCTTTCGAGTTTAGTAGTGAGTTGAGTGATGGTGTTTCTTAGTTCTGAGGTAGTTGTAGTATCATCTGTGCTCATAACTTCTAGACTTCTCGATAGAGTATTGGGCGTTGAGAATGAGTCCTCGTCCGATAGATATTGATCAGTGAATACATGACATGAGTCCTGTGTATCCGATGCGCATGATATATTAATGTCTATGGGTGTGTTTGGGGTGTCGTCATATTGGTCTATATTGACATTAATTATTTCTTGCACTGGTGTACGTTGGCCTAAATTATGATACTGCTTTCTTGTTGTAATAACTGTATTTAAGGGACTAGAGTTTGTAACGCATGTTTTGCATCTCCATTTCTTTTTTTCTTCTTGGTTCATTAATTTATATACAGTTTGTGGATAGCCGGCACATTCAAACTCAAAAGTATTTTTGCAAATTGAACATATAGCAGTCTTTTTAGAGTCCACTAGTTTTTTACATTTGAAACAAGTTACTTTGAGCGACATCTTATGGCTGTTTTTAGAAGCTATTGTATTCCTCGACGGCTTCATATTGAGTGGTCATAGAGGTTTCGCTCCTCTCCACTAGATGGCGCTGCCACGATCTGATGTGTAGATCCTTTGTTAAGTTTGAATTTAACGAAGTTTTGCATGCAATATTTTTAGAAATTCTTTATTTTCACTGTTATGTTCATGCACTTATTAGAAACTATAAAGTTTTAATCCAAAACAACTCACAACACTCATGAACTCCAGTTTTACACACTTTTAGCAGTAAAAAATGAGTTGAAATGTTTCACTATTAAATAGTCAATATTTTACTTGTCCCTTTATATTTTTCTGAGATAACACTTTATGTAATGAATTGTCACTATATACAACTTTTTACAATATATTAAGCACTGTTCACACTTATTTGTATTTTTTATCGGTAAATTACTGGGAGCCCGATGTTAACCGTATCGCCATCTGGCGGCGTTGATATGTAAATATGTACCTTTCGAGCGCCATCTATTGAGCTAGTTTGTCTCAAATTCTAAAATGTCAGTAGCCTATAATCCCGCCATAAGTGTCTTTTTAATTAGTTATACTTATTAATCGATAGATGGTGCACTAAGTACCTATCGATTTGAATTCTTGATTACAAGAACAGCTGTCAATAATAATGATAATATTAAATATTATGAGTAGCTACGCTACATCCTATGCAAGTTTGTACAATTATTTATCTGATAGATCCTTCGATCGTGGAAAAACGAGACACAATAGCCTTTCTATTGTTATCGCAATCGCCGGTGACTGCTTGGGGCTTGAAGCATTAAAATTGTTAAATTACTTAGCACAATATGTTCACTTCACTGATAATATTATATTATTTTGTGAGTGTGAGTTGTGACTCTTAACAAATTGTAATAAGATACGTAAAATATACGCGAAGATTTACCTACTAGTGTAACTAAAAAGAGTGAAATCTAAATTAAAACCGGCTTCCAATAATAAATATATATATATATATATATATATATATATATATATGTAGACTAGCTGACCAGACAGACGTTGTGCTGTCTTAACGATGATTATTTAATTCGAATTGGTATAATTAAGAAAACAATAGATTATCTTCATGTCAAATTTCATTAAAATAGATTAAATAGTTTAAGCGAAAATCATAAAAGTTTATTGTGCAGGAACCGTACATTTTCCGGGACAAAAAGTATCCCTTGTCCTTTCCCGAGACTCAAAGTATCTCCATACCGAATTTTATAAAAATAGACTGAATAGTTTAGGCGAAAATCATAAAAGTTTATTGTGCGGGAACCGTACATTTTCCGGGACCAAAAGTATCCCTTGTCCTTTCCCGAGACTCAAAGTATCTCCATACCAAAATTCATCAAAATCGATTGAATAGTTAACGCGCAAATAATAAAAGTATATTGTGCAGTAACCGTACCTTTTTTAATTGAACATGAATTTCCACCAAGAAGTGACAGTACACTCAATATCATATCTAATAAAAGCGGCGAGCACAGCTGAACTACTGGTACTGTATAAAGTTTTAAAACTTAAACTAAAGAAATATTCGAAACCGGTCGTGTCTATAACAATTTTGTAATAAATATATTAAAATAAAGTGGAATAAGTGCAAGTAAAGTGTATAATTATTTAATAACTAGCTGTTGCCCGCGACTTCGTCCGCGTGGACTTCAGTTTATAGCGCGCGATGTCAACAAAATTGGTGTCAAAAGCTTTTATATAAAACCCTGGTACCTACTCCTTAAATCAAAACACCCAAAAACAGCTGTGCAGTGTACACATAACTTATTTCATTTTTTTAAATTAAACTTTATTTATGCCAAATTTTAAAGTATATTTAGCCCAATTACACAACTTTTGCCATAAATGCCATAAATATCATTGAAAGGTTTAAGGTTACGTCACTGCATAAATTTACTGAGTTTTTAATAACGTAAAAGAGCACTTAATAACAATAAAAAAAATCGGAATCTTAAAATAAGATGATGCCACCTCTTGTAGAAAGACGCTTGTGTAAGCAATAGCGCGATGTAGGGGACGCACAGCGCCATCTGTTATAAATTTTTGGAACTAACTTAATTTGAACAAACTTACGCATTTTCACCCCCTTACAACCCCTTTGTCCAGTTAAAAAGTAGACTATGTCCTTTCTCAGACTTTAGACTATCTGTACACAAAATTTCAATACAATCGGTTCAGTAGTTTTGGCGTGAAAGCGAGACAGACAGACAGACAGAGATACTTTCGCATTTATAATATTAGTATAGAAGTAAAGATAAGGCCACCCTACAATCACTGACCTCCATTATGTACAAGTACGCTGGACCTATACCCTTTGAAGTGACAGCTGATTTTTGCGCCTATTTGAAGCGGAATCAGCGCCCCAATGCGGGGGACGAGAACTAAATCTGACGTAAGCGTGACGTTTAAAAGTCGCCGTATTGGCGCCGTCTTCTCTTTGGTTTCTACAACCAATAGCGAGTGAATTCGGAAAAAGGCACTATTATAATATACTTAGTAAAAATTATTTAATACTTTTTAGTTCATATTAATGTTATTATTGTTTTTACCTTGGAAGTCGGTTTTAATTTTTTGTTAAAAATAATAATGATTTCACTCTTTTTAGTTACACTAGTAGGTAAATCTTCGCGTATTACAATTTGTTAAGAGTCACAACTCACACTCACAAAATAATATAATATTATCAGTGAAGTGAACATATTGTGCTAAGTAATTTAACAATTTTAATGCTTCAAGCCCCAAGCAGTCACCGGCGATTGCGATAACAATAGAAAGGCTATTGTGTCTCGTTTTTCCACGATCGTTTTTATATATTTATATATATATATATATATATATATATATATATATATATATATATATAAGAGAAAAATATTTGGAGAAGATCGCGCACAAACACTGTGACACGATAATTTTATAAACTAGATTTTTATACATAACATTTTATACATAGGCTATGAGTAAACAATTTTTGACGAAAACCTATTAACCTGAAACCTTAACCTGGGACCGTCGGACTAAGGAACGAGATTGATGGCGTACAACAAAACCGCCATTTGGTGACTTAATGCCTTTCTTTCCTTTGTGTTCTAGTTGATTACGGTAGTCTTTGTCGTGCAAAGTGTAAAAATGATGTAATGATGATTGATATTAAACACTATTTAACGTTGAAAGCTTTTAAAGCGAAGGTCTGTAAGTCAAAAACTCGTTAAAAGTATTGTTTGTTTTGATAATTTTATCTTATTTATAGTTTAATGGATGCAGAAGTTTTAATGATAATATACTTAAAAGTTAAAATTTTAGGACGACATAATGTTATTTAGAAGTTTTAGTATTATTTTCAAAATACATACTATGTATAATATACACCAAAAACCCATATTTTGTCATAGATGCTCAAAATAACTTTGTTTTGAATTAACAAGTTTTGGGAACGGTCAGTAGTTTGACCCCAGCTGAAAAGTTGTGTCCTGTGTTTACCGCTACAAGTTTGCAGTATGTGAGGTCATAACTTTATGCTTCTGAATATTTTATTTAACTAGATGACGCCCGCAACTCCGTTGCGCCAAAATTCGTTTATCGCGCGGGAACCGTACATTTTTCCGGGACAAAAAGTATCCTATGTCCTTTCCCCGGACTCAAAGTATCTCTATACCAAATTTCAGCAAAATTGGTTCAGCAGTTCGAGCGTGAAGAGGTAACAGACAGACAGACGGACAGACAGACAGACAGACAGACAGACAGACAGACAGACAGACAGACGGACAGACGGACAGATGGACAGACAAACAGACACACTTTCGCATTTATAATATTAGTATGGATATAATATTATGATAATTATGGTGACGCCGCGAGTAAAAAACCGTATTGGATATGCTTTAGATTGCTTGTTTTCTATGAACAAGCAATAGCAGAGAAAAAAATGGAAAGGGCGTAGCGACAAAATGGTTTTTGTCGTGTAATTTAAACCATAAATAAGTACATTTCATATAAGCTTAAATTAAAGTGTATGCTTGAACCAATCTATGTTTGCATACGTTGGCAAAATAGGATTCCCTTTATTTACAGAAGGCTTTTTGATTATCTATATTCTATACTATCTATAATTCTATACTAATATTATAAATCCGAAAGTATCGTTGTCTGTCTGTCTGTCTGTCTCGCTTTCACGCCAAAACTACCGAACCGATTGTAATGAAATTTTGTACACAGATAGTCTAAAGCCTGAGAAAGGACATAGGCTACTTTTTGACTGGAAAAAAGGGTTGCATGGGGGTGAAATTGCGTAAATTTGTTCAAATTAAGTTAGTTCCAACAATTCATAATAGATGGCGCCACATCGCGCTGACGCTTGTAGAAACGTCTTTCTATAAGAGGTGGTATCATCTTACATGAGAATTTCGATTGTTATATTTTCTCGTTTTCACGTTTTTAAATAACTCAGTACTTTAACAGATGCAGTGACGTAACCTTAAACCTATCAATGATAAATAGTTTATGGGTAAAGTTGTGTAATTGGGGGGCTAAATATAAGTTACAATTTGGCATAAATAAAGTTTAATTTAAAAAAAATGGTTGCCTGTAAAGTCGGTTTTACGGGCGAAGATTTTACGTGACAACGTGTGGGAGAGAGACGCAAGGCATTCGGCGGGCCTCTCTCTCGTTCGGTGACTCATCGTAACGTTACCGAGCGTTACACTTTTTCATAAGTGACTCCCAGCCGCAACCTAATTTAAGACGTTGTCACGTCAAAAAATGAAATATGTTATGTGCACACTCAATGATATAATTATATAAAAAACTCAAAGCAGATATTATTATGTTACTACCGCACGCTTTGTGAAGACTCAAATACGACCCAATTGGGTCGTCTTTTATTTAGTCTGTCTCTTTTAGATACGATAGTGCAAGGACAGTGTCAAATTATTTATCTGTCTCTTTTATGTAAATGGCATTTCGTATCTTTTGTTTCACTTATCTGTCAAAGTCCAAGTCAGAAGACAAGAAGAAGCCGGAAAATAAACACACCGGCAAAATTAGCGGAACATAACTAAATTTTCAATTTTTTTGAAAATTGTTCACTTTTTTTATAAATTTATTTATTTATTTACTAATTGATTATAAAAAAATAAATTTCATATAAATTTAGGGCATAAAAACGTGAAAAATAGAAAAAAATCGGCAAAAATCAAAAATTAAGAAAATCTTTGAAATTTCAGTAGTAAGTTTTTAAGTTAAATTCTCCATTTTTATTAAAGAAATGCGAAATTAAAAGCGTGTAATGCCTTGTATGGATCTCAAGAGGGCCTTTTTTTTTTTTTTTTTTTTTTTTTTAAGGAGGGGAAATACGTTATGTATCCCCCGCCCCCTCGGGGGAAGGAGCAGGGGTATGTGGGACTCCCTCTACGAGGTTTACCCACTAAAACCCCCCCAGCCCTCCGTCATGCGCCTATAGTGCGGGAGGGACGGGTACCGCAGAGCAATTCAACTCCGCCCCTTCCCGCGCGCAGCCGCAACCGGCACCTTCTTCTAAACGGCTTGAGCCGCTTACCTCACCGAGAGCCCCCCGGGCTATAGGGGGCTGCCTTCTCGGGACCCTTTCTGCGGACGGGGATCCCCCGATCGCCGCCCGCGGGTCTAGGCATCCGTCTCCATGACATCTGAGACGGGCGGAACCCCAGCGCCTTTAGGCTTCGGCTTTCGCCGAGCCTTTTTGGACGGAGCCTTCTCTTCTCCGGGGGCCGGCTTTTTCGCAGCAGACGGACATCCGCTGCCGCCCAGCACGTGCCCCCTTTCGACTCTGCCAGCGGCTTCGCACAGGGCGCAGTTTGGTTCTGCGGCCCCGCACTCCGCCGCCTTGTGTCCCGGTTTCCCGCACCGGAAACAAGTCCGACTACGGTCCACCGGGCACCGGCACTTGGCAGCCACGTGGCCGGTGTCCTGACAGCGGAAACAACGTGTTGGCCTCGCGGCCAACAACGTCACCCTCGCTGACACCCAACCAACACGCAACCGCCCAGAGCTCGAGAGCTTCTTGGCGGCCGCGACTGGGAGGCGGACCCAACACGATCCGTCTCCCCGTGGCCCCTCTCTTATTGGCCCCGCCCGGACATCGCCGGCCAGGCACTCTCCTGCTCGTGCAACCGCTTCCACGACTTCAGCGGTTGTCACGGAGTCGTCAAGGCCGGCGATGCGCATCTCTGCGCATGCGGCTGGCCGCCCAACTTTCACCTCCGCAGGCAGGACACTCTTAAGCCTCGCGGCGAAGGCGTCCGCCTTCTCACTTGCGCCCTCACCAGCTATGGTGAAAAGGCACCCTCCGGTTCGGGCCCGGCGGAAACGGACTTGTGGAATCTCAAGCTCCACAGTGTTCACCGCCCGCCGAGCATCCTCAATGGCCTTGGCGTAGGTCAGACCCGCCTTCACAGCCGACTCTTCTATTGTAAGAGCGACGGCTGCAGTGGCGGGGACCCGAAGCCTGGGCTTTTTCTTCTTCTTCGGGACGGCTGTAGATTGTGTAGCCGCCCCTTTCGTCCTCTTGGCCTTTGGACCCACCGTGGTCCATGGCGTCTCAGTACGGGTGGAGCTGATGGTCGCTCCCCCTTGCGCCGCCTCCTGAGCGGCCATTGAGGGCCGCTTCTTCTTCCTGGCCTTTTTAGGCCCGGGCACCGTGAGTGCAGCATGGGCCTCTAGAGGGGCCGATGCAGCAACTGACGGTTGCGACTTCTTCTTCGCCGGTTTCCCTTTCGCCTTCTGCAGAGGGGGTCCCGGCATTTTTTCCTCGATCGGCCGTATGTCAGACGCCAGCGAGGGTCTCCGTCTCGGCTCAGGCAGGAGACGGTCCTCCAACCCAGCGAGTCTGGCGTTGAGCATATTGCCAAAGGTCTCTACGTTTGCACGGGAGACTTCAGCCAATAGCTCACGCACGTCATCTCCAGTTGGACGGGAGGTCTGTCTGCGCAACTCGTCAAGCTCCTGGCGTAACTTCGCCACTTGCTCTTCGAGCCGCACATTCTGAGCCTCCAGCCTCTTGATCTCCTCCGATGAGGAACGATCTTTTAGTTCTTCGAAGACCATTTTAATGGTCGCCACCGATTCTTTAAGGTACCTTACGTAGGTACCCTTAAGATTGGAGGACTTCGTGGCGACCATTTCAATGGTCTTCAGCGAAGTCTCCACCGTCCTCATGAGGTCAACGCCTGTCCGCTCCATAGCCTCTTCTCGCGAAGGAGAAGAAACGGGGAGTTCGGATTGAGAGCGGGCGGAGCTGATGGACGCTCGAGTTTTCCTCGCCTCTCGCGCTGCCTCAGCGACCTCTTCCTCGGCCTGTAAACGAAGGGCCTCTTCCTTCTCCAAATTAGAGTCGGCCTGTGCCTTCCCCAAACCGGCATATTTGCCGGTCGTCGGCGGGCGGCCACGTCCTCTTTTTGGTTTGGACGCCGCCCCTTTGCTGAGGGGCGGTGTCATGTCATCCTCCGATCGCCTCTTTCGGCGTGTCCTGTCCAGGAATACGGGCCGGCCCCCGGAGTCCAGCGACATGCCAGACATTTCGCTGGAGTCCGAGAGCCAGTCCTCGCTCTCTAGGCCAGAAGTGTCTCGTCCGGGGATTCGAGTCGGGGGCGGCATGATCGCAAGATCTTTGTCGCCCCTCAACTTCTTGTCAGTCCGTGGCTCCGCCGCCGGCGCGGTAATGGGCGCCGGCTTCGGGCTGTCGCGCTTTTTAGCGCCGTCATCACCTCCTAGGGCCGCCAAAATAGCCCTCTGCCTCGCCGCTTTTGCGGCCTCCGACTCACTCAACGCAATTTGTGCCGCCCCCGTATACGCGCGGCAGACATCCCCTTTCGGGGATGTGCGGGATTCTCCGGCCCCTGAGGAACCGGAACCCGCCCGGGGAGTATTTTGCAAGTTGCGCTCTGCCATCTTAATCTCTCCGACACCCCGGGTCGCGGGCCCGTTCTTCACACTGCGGGCGCAGCCAAACACACACAACAAGCACGCACACAAACACTCGCCCATACCGGCGTTCAGCCACCCCTCCCGTGTCGCCGTGAAAAAGCTCACGATGGCACGGGGGAGGTGCCCAGGGACACGGCGTGGACGGACCGGTATCGCCCCCATCTCAAGAGGGCCTGGATACGCCATTCCATGCTTGCATTTTGATTGTCAATAATTACATTTTGGACCGGAGTTTTTACTCGTACCGTTAACCCATTGATGTGCCACACGACTTCAATCGGATCCACATCCGTAGACCGCGCTGGCCTCTCCACCTGGGTTACGCCAGCATCGTTTAGGTAAAAATATCCGATTTTCTTACTCTATGGACGCGCATAAAATTGAAGTTACTACCTAAAACTGTGTAAAAGGCACACCATACAGTTCCAGGATGTCTGTACTATAGCCCTGTACTGTCAAAATACCATCATCAATAATCATCAGCTCCGTGCGGGCTCCAAATCATATGCCACTCCAAACCATTACCAAGCCTGCATCATAGGCCAGTGTTTCCGCTAAGTTTGATGGCCTATAGCGTTCCTTACGATTTATCCACATTCTTTGTCGCCTGTCAACAAAATGTACACAGAATTTGCTCCCATCACTGTACAGCACAAAATTTCTCTCATTGTCTAATTTTGATGTTCACACGCAAATCTTAGCCTGGTTGTTCGGTGTCCTGTCTCAAGTTTTGGTGCCCTTGCTGGCACTTTTGAGATTAATTTAACTTCTTTAAGTCTTCTTCTTACTGTACAATCACTTACACGTACATCTCGGACCTGTTCCGACAGGTTTCGTGCCTGAATAGCAGTTTGAGGTCGATTTCTTAGGGTTTGTTTCCTTACAAAATGGTCATCCTGAACCATTGTCACCCGATATCTGCCTTGTTCTCGTCTCCGAACGTAAGATCCAGTCTCTCTGTGGCGTTGAAAGTTACGATGGACCACGGAAGCCGACACACCTAAGGCCTGACTGACCGAACGATAGGTGTGACCTTTCTCTAACGTGGTTACAGCTCTAGCTGTCGCAGGTGCTGGGAAATCACTAATTTTGTATCTAAGCAATGTGTTTTCCAAAAACCAAACAATTAAATAAGCTGAGCATACCTTGCACCCCGCTAAAACGCCATTATTATTAGGAACACTTACAACGTCAATCATCAAAAAACACTTATTAGGGCATAATTGCTATAGAAACCGGTCAACTTGCCAGTTTTGTTCAATAATTTATTTCTTAAATGAGCCTAGAAACTATAAAAAAGGATTTCACACAGCCCGACCCACTTGAGTTCAAGTTGTGGCACTTTTTATCTATGTTTCGCTAATTTTGCCGGTGTGGTATGAACGTAACAGATCTGTATAAGTAGAATATCATTGTGCAATGTGCAGTGTGCACACTGCACAGCTGTTTTTGGGTATTTTGATTTAAGGGATACCAGGATTTTTTTATAAAAGCTTTTGACACCAATTTTGTTGACATCGCGCGCTATAAACTGAAGTCCACGCGGATGGAGTCGCGGGCAACAGCTAGTGTGTTATAAAAGTTGATCAATCGTGTTATGCTATGGGTAATTCAAAGACAAAGACATGATGAATACTGACAATGAACTTTAATTTCTTAGCTTTAGTCATTGCTGAGAAAAATCGATATCGCTACAGCCAAATTATCAAGGCGTCGCCTTAATACAAGTTTTAGTATGCTTTTTAGTGCCTTCGGTCATACAAACTTCTTACCCAGTTTTGGTAGACTTTCTTAAAATCCGCTTTTATAATATTATTATGAACTATGTCTAGTATTATAAAGATAGACGGACACACTTTAGCATTGTCAACGCGGTTTATGCGTTAAGAAGATAACGGACAGAAGTCCGTTATCTTCTTAACGCATAAACCGCAGACCGCTAAACTATTTTTTTTTCAATTTATTACCGTATGAAAATATAAGGAGTCACGCAAACATCGTTTTAATACCGGAACGGACGATTCACGTCAAACGAATATGCCGACTATTAGAAAGTACTACATGTTGTCATGTAGTACTCTCTAATTATAGTCTAAAATTAAAAAAAACAAATACCTCTATCCACCAACCCTATCTTTAACAATGTATAATTAATGGTTAAAGTTACTGTTGCGAAGTTCTCGCGACTTTAACAGCCGTGTTATTTCAGATAAGCTATTCGAGAAATCACAGCTTTTGTTAGACTTTAAATAGGAATAAGAACAAGACACGTTTATTTCATACTAATCTATGATGCCCGCAACTTCGTAGTACCAAACCTCGTTTATCGCGCGGGGTCCGTACATTTTTCCGAACAAAAAGTATCCTATGTCCTTTCCCGGGACTCAAAGTAACTCCATGCCAAATTTCAGCATAGTCGATTCAGCAGTTTGGGCATGAAGAGATAAGACAGATAGACACACTCGCATTTATAATAATATTAGTATGGACATCACACAACACAATATTGGCAAATGAGCAAAAAAACAAAAAGAAAATACAAACAACATCCATAAACTCGGTTTTTAGCTAGTATATTATTAGATACTAGTTAACTCTAGATAGCTAACCTCCGTCGAATCGACGGACGGCGCAAAGTAATATCGCCATATTTTTTTAATGTCGCGTCCGAATATTTTGTTTCGTCTATTTAACTCATTTGCCGGTGAGGTCGTTACAGTGGCACACTCGTCGTACAGGTAAGTGCCATAGTTTTCGGTATATGCAGACTTTGCCCGTCGTTTCGACGTTAGTTACTAGTAGCTTTACCGTTAATTTTTCTACTGAAATGCATTCATTAATTTTTGACGTAAACTTTGTTTTTTTTTTAGATTTTTACCATGTTTTCGTTAATTTAAGATGCTATGAATAATTTATTAAACCAAGAGCTTAGTAAAATAAATATTTAGAAGCGTTCTTTCTAAACAGCCATCGACTATAGTTCGCAGAGCAGTTGTCGTCGGGCTAAGCTTCTTTGGAGGGAATAGAGAACGAAGAAGAGTATTTTCAAAATTTTTCAAGACAAAAACGGAAAAGAAAAACATGTGGGAAATCAAACCAAAAGTATATTTTGCTATAATTGTAAGGTATATGAGGTAAACAAAAAATAAATTTTTGTATCACATGTGCTAAGGAAAAGTAATTTTATTTTTTATTACGTTTTATATTTCTATGTGCCATATAATGCCAAAAAAACTGATTGTTTTGTTTTGAGTATTATTTTATTTTGTTTAAGAAAAGTTTGATTGAAAATGTTCCGATTTTATTAGAGGTCTAAGAAAAAAATTTTAATTTCAAAAGTAATTTAAAAATGTAAATATGCAAAGTGTTGTTTTATTGCTAAGCTCATCATATATCTGTCAAAAAATCCAGGTCCAGATAGTGGTAATATCTCAATAAAAATACTCATTTTTTAATACCCGTCGTTTCGACGGATGGTTAGCTTAAACAGGGTCTCCCAGAAGGTTAGCTATCTAGGGTTAAAAGAGCTTAATGTGAGAGCTCGCGTCGTTTTTCTGTGTGATAATAATCTTTAAGGCAGTTTTTTTAAATATCTTAATAGTAACCAAACCTTGACTGACTGATGATAACACATCGACATAAAAAATAAAAAATTCTATTTTAAAGCACAAATCAATAGGTGTGATAGTTTTTCCGTAAAGTGTACCAAAATGTTCAGGTTGTGGTATATACTAGGGCTTGCTTTTCTTTTAGTTCTACATTAACAAGGTTTATTAACACAAGTGAGCCCTATTCCTTGTATATAAAGTTTAACCGTGACAATTAATTAATATTTAATTTTGTTTTATAATAATATAATCCTTTGAATAAGTTGTGAAACTATGTGGGCGAAGTCTCCCACACGCACGTAGGTTTTTAAGCTTTATCCGTGCGTAGGCGGCTGTAGTCATACAGAGGCATTTTGGCACGTAGATGTCATTGTCATGAAGGCGTGGATACTGCCGTGGATTCGGCCACATTGAAAGTAATGCTTGGATGAAACTGACAATGAGGGCGAGAGTTTAAAACGTCTGTCTTTCAAATAAGGCTGCGTTGACACCAAGCTGACTGTTAGCCGCTGCGAGTAATCAGGTTTTATGCAGTTTATGGTATTACCATACTATATAGACACCACGTTACTTCATTTTTCTATGAAATGACATTCGGTTGGACTATGGGAGCTCACATACCACGACTGACGTCATTTTGGTGTAAACACAGCCTAGTGTGTGTCATTCCTATTTTAGCCTCGCGCCAAAACAGCATTGTAGTGTTAGTCTAGATAAAAGCAAGGAATTATGAAAGAGGATTAGGATTAGTAATAGGTTACACTCATTGCCATCTAAGTACATATTTTAATTACTAGATGTTTGTTACGCTCGCAAACTCGTTATAGTAGGGGGAGGTCGCGCTCAGTTAAAAAAATATTTCATACCGAGCGAAAATCGTTACAATAATAGTATTCCACTAATACTACAGTAATTTGGTAGTTTTACCTGGAAAGTTTTCCGGGAGTTTTGAAAATTGGTGGTTTTATAGATTTCGACGTGTTTTTTTCGAATTTTCACTTTGCCACCTCGTATCTTTGCCGCTCGCGCCGCCATATTGGAAAAATGGCGCTCAAATACAGTTTTTTGAGAATAACTCCGTTCGAACTCATTTAACGATGAAAAAAGCTAGTAATACATTAAATTAGAGAAAATTTCCTACACTTTATGTAGTAACCGTTTTTTTGTAAAATCAATAGTTTCAGCGTACGCGAGCCGCAAAGTTCACTCCAACACGCGAGACGAGCCAAGCGAAGCGCAAGGGCACTACCCACCTTTCTCGAAGTGTTTCGCCGTTTTTTTGAACCTTCATAGAATTGGTTTCCGTTGTAGCAGATAGTTCATATTTTCAGGATATAATGTCAATAATAGACTTATTAAACATACAAAGTCTCAATTGAATAGGTCTAATACTTTGTATTTTATTGATATCTAAAGTACGCTGAAATTTGGTTATACGCCGTAAAATAGGTTTGGAAGGGGGTACTTTAGATATCAAGTAGAGTTATAGTAGTAGATATCTAAAGTACCCCCTTCCAAACCTATTTTACGGCGTATAACCAAATGTCGGCGTACTTTAGATATAATAGTGTATATAATTGTATATAATTAAATATAATTAAGGGTATATACGTTGTATATATATGTATATAAGTTGTGTATATATAAGTTGTATATGTTGTATATAATTAAAGTGGTTATTTGGGGGTATTCCGAATTTGGTTATATTCCGAACAACCGAAAAATCTACCAAACGAAATAATATTTTTATGTTGGCAACATTTACGTAGGTGCCACGTTGATTTGGCTATCGGTCGCCAGGCGGAATAGAGAAACAAAGGCCTGAGCAAGCGAGATGCCACTATCAGTAACGCCGCGTGGTAAAAAGAGACGTGTGATACATGACAGCAGCACTCTTTTTTTGACGTCCAGTCGGCACGTGCCGCACGTTGTCAATATAATCTCATAGAATTCATGTTCAATCATGCTTGTGTAAGTGTATACGTACACATATTTTTCACACAGATGAAAACCAATTTTGGTTACGTTTGACAGCTCGAGATTGTTGCTCTATTCCGATAGGTATATTAACTTTATGGTTTTGGACGAGTGCAGTGACAGTTGTTGTGCCAACGGACGATTTCGCGCCATTTTTAGAAAATCGGAATAACCCCAACTTGGATTGTGTCTAAAGTAGGTAAGTAAATGAATTTATTATTTGTTTATATGGTAATTTGTCGTTTTTTAAAGACAATTAAATGTGCCAGGACGTTCTATCTCTAATTTTTAGCTTTATTCGGAATAAACCCGACGGGGATATTCCGACATATTGTTTTGTTCGGAATAAACCCATTTTGTTTTCTCATAGTAATTTGTAGAGGTTCTCAACCTTTCAAAATATTATGTAGGTAGTAGCGAAAAGGTACAGAGGCCTGCAACTGGATAAAACCGGTTTACGCTCGCTTAGCTAGTCCTTCGATCGCGGATTCTTGGAAATCTATTATTGTTATCCTATTGTTGTCGCGGTCACCGGTGACCTTATGGGACTTGATAGGCTAGTGGTCAAACGGAAAAGACGCACGCACGTACATGTAAAATATTATTTGTGAATCTAATGACGAAATTCTTCACTTATTAATTATTATAGATAAAATAACATGTACACATACCTACTTGGCAAAAAAAACATTTACTTACCCTTTACATTTTTCGCCTTCTATCCACGGGAGGTAAACCCATCAAGCCCCATTACGACACCGGTGACCGCGACAACAATAGAATAATAATAGATTTCCAAGAATCCACGATCGAAGGATTAATGGATGTAGGTAGGATGGAGGATGTAGGAAGATATGAAGACAATACCATACGGCACTTAACTTACATTGTCTAAAACTGCATTAAGTACTTACCCCATATTTTTTCAGGTCAAACATGCCCCGTACCTACCTACGTCCGTAAGAAAATTAAAGCATATACGCCAGAAGATACGCAAAAAAATACATTGCTTTTCAAAGGTTGTTTTTGCGATACGACGTCGCAACGCAGTATTGTGGCCAGCCTTAGCTTTTAATAAACACAAGTGCGCGGCTAACACGCGTTAAACGCACCCTTAAGTATGACTTTGTTTCGTTTTTATAAGTTTGTAAGTATTTCGTCTTAGTACTTAGAATCCATCTTGATCTATTTTGCTTGATAGAGAAACAAAAATAAAGTTTGGTATAAATTTCATATTGTCTTTAATTTCAAAATTTACAACGCTTTGATGAGTGTTGTATAACCAAAATGTTGAGGACCTCTGTCACTGGATGGGGTAATTCCGAATTTCAAATCTATGAAAAGTCGGTTGAGCGAAATACTTGACACATATTAATATTATGTTAATATTTTTGTTACCGGGGGTTTTCCGAACGAAAAAAAAATATGCACTGTGAATACTAGGTCTTAAAACACACTTTTGAATGAGTTCGAAATAACCCCGACATAGTTCGGAATATCCCCAAGAGAAGAAAAAAAAAGTGTGTTTTTTTAAATAAGTTTAATTCATTAACTAAAATACATATCATGATTCTATAAGTGTACGCTAATAGATAATTTCCTTGACTAGACAGAGGTAAAATCAGTTTTAAAAAAACAATTACAGATCTTTTACAAATAAATAAAAACTAACACACTTATAAAACACTCAAGAAAAATCGTATCGGAATAGCCCCAATAAACCTTATATAATTCTTCTTCACAAGTATTGACTATCGAATTAATTACTTAAAATTCCTATGTGAGATAATTTTATGGTTAATTCAAACGAAAATCGCCGTCAGCTGAATGTTTGCAGGTGGAAATGTCGTCTACGCGACGCCCTAGGATACATTGAGCGCGAAGTAGGGCTATATTGGTCATAACTTATATCGCTGGCTAACGGTTTTTCCACCATCGGTATAGCGACTGACGGTTTTATTTATTATTTACAAAGTAGAAACATTCATCTGTATAAATTTTGTACGGTATAAAATGACTTTATATTCAAAAATTTTTTACATGTTCAGCAACGCGACTGACGTTGAATTTTTTGGTTAAACATGACCTCAATAATCATCCATCAAAGTTTCATTCGGTATAAAATCACTTTTCGCAACTATTTTTTTTACAACTTTGAAATACTCTCAGTTAACATTCCACCACGGGTGCGGCGACTGACGCTGATTATATTGATTGATAAATATTAAGCTACCGCTGGACAAAAATTTGGTCGGTATGAAATGGCTTTGCATACGCTAGCACTACCTCCTCTACTACGAGTATTACGCTGTCTTATAATTTGCGGGAACAATAATTTCCACGAAGAAAACTATTTACTTACGTCCTTTTTGAGCCCTTAAAATATATTTTTACCAAACAATAAAATCTGTTTAGCGGTTGAAGCATGAAAAGGTGACACATACACATTTTTGAATTTATGAAATTTAATGCTTGTTCAGATTAATCACAAAATATCACTATCATTAAAATAAATAAGGAATATAAGAACATTTAACGCCATCTGTCGAACACAAGTACCAAAAACTTCACCCCACTTTACAGGGTTGCTACGAAATGTAAGCTGAGATATCATCAGAATTCGAGAGATGGCGCTAAAACCGAACATTCAAAGCTTTCAATCGTTTTTTACGAAAATTAAATTTTTGACATTACGTTAAGGAAGTACGAGTCATAAAATTAAAATTTTCCCTTACTTAAATATTGTCATAGTGAATAGGTGAATAGTTAACTATGCAACATACAAGGTTTTCTGTATTTTTATGAATCAATGGAAAAGTTAAATGAAAGACAAATATTTATTATTATCATAAAGTATGCGTGGTGTGTAAATATTTTTGTTACTTAACATGGGTTCAAATTTTATTTTAAGGTAAAAAAAATATGATTGAAATGAGTATTTAAGGTCAATCATTATCAGATTATAATTATGATACATTTTACACTTGGTAGCTGGATTAATTGTTACAAAATATAATAATTAGTATATATCAGTTTTTACATCGTAATAATATCTATTATCTAGTAATTAACAGATTACAATGAAAATTTACTAAGCCCGTGATAAAATTAATCGAATAAGTAGTGATTGTGAAGAACGTATTGACGGTGAGTAACGAATTGTTTAAAGTTTAATTTAAAATATTTTGTATAAATAATTATCTAGATTTTATTAATTGAATTGACATAACTTTAACTTTAGCTATTACTTTAGCCACAACACAAGCTTAACTTTACCTTTATCCCATTATATTATATTTTACATAATAATATGCCAAGTTATTAAATAATTAATCATAGAAGAAACACGATCAGTACTAGGTTTTAAAAAAAATTATAATGGTATTTTTTTAGCGGGCTGTAGTTTTTTAAACTTACCATTTCTTTATATTAATATTACAGAAATCTAACAATATTATATTATGTACTTACGTTTTATTTTCCAGTGACAATGCGTGTTGCACTTATTTTGACGGCTATCTTGGGCTGCAGCTTAGCTGTCCCTATAAAGGAACTGACTCTTAGGCAGAGATTGGAGTCTCCTGGTAAGAATTTTCTGATAACTTGATTTCAAATTAAAAAGGAGAAAGGTATATTGCATGACTACGTTTACAAATGAATGAATACGAATTTACGCGCGTGTTAGATTTAAAAAAAAAGTATAAATATAAAAACATACTTAAAGTAAATTTTAATCAAAGTATTAAAGCAGATTTTACGTAGTAATAGTATTATTCATTAATATATTTATACAAAAGGCTTTTGAAAATAAAAGAAAGTTAATATAGATCCATTTAAGCATTTATTAAGCAAGGTTCATAACATTGAAACAACATAAGTAGGTACTTATTAATCCTTCGATCGGAGGTTCTAGGAATTCCCATTGTATTCTTTTGTTCTCGCGATCACCGGTGCTCGCGCGGGGCCTGAAGGATAACCATTTATAGCTCGGCATACATCTACTAATTTATTTAACAGTTACCTAAACGATAAATCTTCAGTCATCAGTGTTGCCGCTTGTCACAAAAAATGAAATCGATAAATCGGTTAATGAGACATGATTTTTGAGAAAGTGTATCCTTAAGACAGCTGTCCACTGTGGGCCTGAAATGGGTATTCCCCTTTGACCCTTCTATATTATCAATATTATTATGTAACAGATATAACATTATATAATAAAACTATCGGCCCGTTTACTCGATCAATTATTGTTAAAGTAACTCGTATTAGAACTGCTAAAAATGAATGTTTCAGTGACAATAATTTTAATATTGACTTATTCAAAAGTAATAATAAGCAAACAATTTATAGTAAACAGAAACTTTCAAACCACAAGTTTTTATTACATTCTCAACTCATCTCATTACGACAATATTATGTAGTTTAACCTAAACTCGAGAATCACTCTTTCGTGTTTGAAGCCGGCTGTACACTCTCGCCGAGACACAGCGAGGCGGCCCGAGTGCGAGAGTGTAAATGGGCGCGCTCGCCTCGTCTCGCCTGTCTCGGACCCTCTCGGTCCGTTGTCGGTATTTTGCGCCCGAGACAAAGGGTCTCGCGAGGAAAACGAGCGCACTACTGTACACTCTCGCGTCTTTCAGTACTAGTCCCGCCGTTGGACAGTGTAGAACAGAAAAATAACAATAATAAACGTCATTATCAGTCATCATCTATGAGAAATAAAATTAAATATGATTATAAATCTTCGGATTACAATGATATCTTTCGATGCATGGTGAATGGTGAATGGTCGTTTTCGTCCATCTTCTCTGAGTTCTTATCTGCGATTGAACTAAGCGAGAATGTACATGATCGCACTCGGGCAAGGGGCTCTCGCACGAGACTCTCGCCCGAAAGCTCTCGGCGAGAGTGTACAGCGGGCATCAATTTTTTTTTCGTCTTTTGTTAAACTTAACCAAACGAATAAGACTAAAATTAGAGCATTACGTATAACAACGTAATATTAGATCATATAGTTCGACAAGGCTCTAAATGAATATGTCTATGACGTCAATGGGCGCTGCTGGTAAAGGAGAACTGTCAAAAATGACGTTTTTGTATGATAGAAGCGTTAGTTCCTTTTCTCGCCACGTTCTTATACAGCCTTGTCAAACTGTACGACAAGATTGCCACAAGTAATACGAAATCTATGGATGTCTAATGTCTATGGTATTCGAAAAAGAAAGAGCGCGGGAACTGAAAAATTTAAGGCGGGCTTTTGAAAATTTTAATTATTTCAAATAATTTTATTGTATTATTTGTAAATATTGGTTATTTTTTCTGTAAATAACTTAAATTTAGGTTGTACGTGTTTTTGTGGAAAGATGGGGAAGAAACGTAAGAAAAAGGATGAGGGTGAGTCTCCGCCTTCCAGTACCAGTAGCGATTCTGATTGTGAGGACTCGCAAGTATTGCAGGATGCAGATCCCTTCGCTCCTTTTAGGGTCGCTGATTACTCTCGGCGATATCCTGAAGATGCGGAGGCCAAATATGAATTTATTGTATTTGTTGAAAGTACGAATGAAGGTTGAATTAGGTAATAGGGATATGATGTCGCTCAGTACTTGTTTTACTTGGTTTGTGAAAGGCGTACAATACTTAAAAAAGATTAATAAATATAAGGTTGGTGTTGTTTTTCAACGTGCGAATTTTGCAAATGCCTTTCTAGATAATAACACATTTTTAAAGGAACAACGCATTAAAGCTACAATACCAGCAGGGGCCACTGAACTTGCGGGAGTTATCGCTTCGGTGCCCACCCATCTGTCTTATCAAAAAATATACAAAGCCATTACTAGTACAAAAAAAGTAATTTCTGTCCGACGCATAATGCGTAAAGTCAAACAAGAAAATAACACCTTTATCTTGCAGCCTACTCAGACCGTAGTTATAACGTTTGCGTCAGCCACGTCACTGCCGGACTATGTTCATATTAAGATGTGGCGCCTGCCCGTCTCAACATACGTCCCTCCAATAAACCAGTGTTTCAAATGTTTACGTTATGATCATCTGGCTAAGTATTGTAAAAACTCACCACGATGCTCCATATGCACAGAGAGGCATTCTTTTAAAGAGTGTAAAGTTCAAATTGAGAAAGCTAAGTGTATTAACTGCAATGGCAATCACATTGCCATCTCTGGACAGTGCCCCATTAGCCAAAAGAAAATTGCAGATAGTAAATCTAAATCATATGCTGGTACATTAAAAATTCATTAAATTTTCCTTCAGTAAATAAAAAATTGAATACTCAAGAAGTAATTCAAGCCATCTTATCAAACTCGGAAGCTATGACTCTACTAACGGAATCTATAGTAAAAGTAATAACTTTAAATAAAACTCAAAATGTCAGTATTAGTTCACAATTTATTAGCTCAGCAATTAAAGAAACTATTCAGGATAAAAATCGTAAACCGTCACATTCAATCATCAAGTCTTAAATATTGTACAGTGGAATGCTCAAAGTCTGTTGAGTAACAGACTTGAGTTTCAAAAAATTTTATACCAAAATAATATACATGTTGCACTTATTTCAGAAACTTGGCTTAAGCCAAGCATTCAATTTAATATTCGTGGTTATTCCACTATTAGGAATGACTGCGGTAATGATCATAATGGCGTAGCAATATTTATTAAAAATGGTATACATTTCTCTAAACTAGATACTTTTTATGATGATTCGTTACAAAATGTAGTGATTGTTATTAAACTGAAACATAAATCCATTTCTTTGGTTAGTTTTTACAGTCCTGGTAATAGTGTTTCTGTTTTTGAAAAGGCGAAGTTAGATCGTTTATTGCAAACTATTCCGAAACCGTTAATAATTGCAGGCGATTTTAACGCACATCATACCTTCTGGGGTTGTAGCCGTATAGATTCTCGGGGCAGAGCTATTATGGATTTTTTGGAGGATAATGACTTAATGCTTTTAAATAATGGCCAACCAACAACAGTAGGCTCTCATATTTGGAAACCAAACGGTTTAGATTTAACAATAGTGTCTTCTTCATTGTTTCTTTCTTGTGAATGGCAAGTTCATCAGGACTCTTTAGGCAGTTATCATCTTCCAACTATCACAAAATTTACTCTCGTAAGAGACGAGCATGAACCTTCTATTTCCTCGAACATACCTTTTCATAGTAACCTGAAATTAGTAAATTGGGATCGGTATGAAAAAGTTGTTAATGAAATGTTAATAAATTTTAAAGTTGACAAATGTGATCTGCTTGCTTCATACAGAAAGTTTTGCGCCATTATTATTATGGTAATTGAAATTTCTGGACCTAGTTTAAATCATAATGCATCTGATAATATTGATAACCGTCCTAGAAAGCTTGGTGGAATGATATATGCTCATTGGTAGTAGATGATTGCAAGAATGCCTACATTCATTTCAAAGCTAATCCTAACAGTCAAAATTATATCAAGTTTAAACGGGCTCAAGCCATCAAAAAACGCACTTTAAGAGATGAACGTCGTAAAAGTTGGTTTGAATTTTGCACATTAATAAATCGCTTAACACCAATAAGTCGCATTTGGGCTAAAATGAGAAAATTCAAAAATCACTCTTCAAGTGCTAATCCATTTTCTGACCTTAATTGGGTTCAGACATTTTTATACAAATACACACCTGATACTGTTTCACAACAGACAAGTATAGATAATGCTCTTGGTGTAAATAGCGATAACTTGTACATGATTAGTTGTTTTACTTTGCAAGAGTTAAAATCTGCTTTGGCCTCTAGAAAAGATTCTACATGTGGCCTGGATTGGCTTTCCTACAGAATGTTTAAAGTTTTAAATTCTCAGACTCTATCTATTTTCTTAAGTTTTTTAAATAGCCTATGGTCGTCTTCCATTATCCCAGAGGATTGGAAAACTGATTGTATAGTACCAATATTAAAGCCTGGCAAAGACTCGAATTCTGCTGATTCTTATCGTCCCATTACGCTTAGTTCATGTGTTGGTAAAATTTTTGAACAACTAATAAAACAGAGATTAATTTTTCACATGCGAGTAGAAAGTAATAACCTTTTACCGTATAATCAGTTCGGCTTTCGTTGTGGGCATTCTGCTTCTGAAAGTCTACGTCATTTTTGTATGGATATTCATGATTCTCGTTTCGAAAATAAAATGTTAGTTGCAGTTTTTCTTGATATTGTAGGGGCTTTTAACAATGTAGATCTGAAAAAATTATCTTCAATTCTTTTATCACTAAAGGTACCTGGAAAAGTTGTAAATTGGATTTTTAATTATTTTATCTATAGGAAGGTGTTTGTTAAGGTTAACAATCAGCTATTTGGTCCAAGGTATTCTTGTAGGGGTGTATCACAGTGTACTGAGCTGCTTTTTATTTTATTTATACATGAGCTAAATTCGATTCTGGGTTGTGAAGTTTCTAATCTGCAGTTTGCAGATGATTTAGTTGTTTATTTTTCTGATACTTGTATATTACGTGTACAGTCAGTCCTCAATGCTGCTCTCCAGAAATTAAAGGACTATTTTGAAAGTCTTGAGCTGGAGGTGAGCATTGACAAAAGTAAAGTTGTTGTCTTCGCAAAAAATGCTATTAGAAATAGGAATGTAAGTATTTTGTTCAATAATAATGTATTGTCTGTAGATAGTTCTGTAAAATTTTTAGGCGTTATTTTTTCGAACAATTCTAGATGGAGCAAGTATGCTGAAATTCTTGAAAGTCGTGCTTTGAATGCTTGCAATGTTTTGAAATCTTTGACCGGTACATACTGGGGTGCTGATCCAAGGATTTTATTAACACTGTATAAGTCATTAGTAAGTAGTCATTTTGAATATGCATTCTTTTGTTTTGCAGGAGTAGGAACTATTGTGGATAAATTGGAAAAGATACAAAACAAATGTTTGCGTATCATAATGGGTGCGATGCGAACTACTCCTATAGTGTCAATGCAGGTGGAATGTAACATACCTCCATTGGCACTTAGGTTTAAATACTTACAATCAAAATTTTTTGTAAGGTTGCTCTCCATAAGTAATCATCCTCTTCTTGTTAAATTGCGGGGCAGGACTGTTAACAATCATTCATATTTATTGCAAGGTTTCTCTGAAACAGAACAATTTTTTAATGAACACAACATTCATTCTAGCAAATTATGGCCTTGTTACTCTGGGTCATATGAGTCTAAGTTTATTTAGATTAAAATTGTAGTTAAAAACTTTCAAAGTATAAGGAAGATATTTATAGGGAACTTGATAGGTGGCAGGGATATCGACAGATATATACAGATGGGTCTAAGAACAACGAAGCAGTCTCTATGGCTGTCTATGATAGTCATGTCAAAAGTGGATTTGGTCATAGGCTGAATCCACTCACAAGCATATACTCCGCTGAATCCATAGCTGTGTATGCAGCTATGGAGCACATTCAAACACAGTCTCATCAAAAGTGGATTATAATAACTGACAGTTTAAGTTTATTGATGGCACTACAAAATCCACAATTAAATTTGAAAACCAGCTATATAATATATAAAATAAGGGAGTTGTATTACCTCCTGTCACAAACAAAACAAATAGTCCTCTTCTGGACACCAGCTCACATTGGTGTACATGGTAATGAGCAAGCAGACTATTTAGCTAAATTTATTACTAATTCAGTCCACAATCGATTGAGTCATAGCTTTTTAAATCTCTCAATTCCTTCATCAGACGCTCTATCTCTTTTCAAACTCACATTAGAGGAAGAATTTTACAACTTATGGCAGCAGGTCGTCCAGACAAAAGGAAAATGGCTAGCTGTAATAAAGAAAAAGATCTCTCCCCCCTGGTTTACTCGGGGTGGTGACTATCTCAAAAGAAAGTATTACACTACAATCTGTCGTTTGCGTCTAGGTCATTGTAGATTTGGTGCTCACCTTTTTAGGATTGGTGTTTTTGATTCTGCAACTTGTAGATATTGCAATAGTGCTGATGAAACCCTCGATCATATATTTTTACACTGTCCGCAGTTTTTTTTTCAAAGGATGGTCCTTGTAGACCAACTTTTAAGTATTTTTAAGACTGCTGAGGATATCCCGCGCTCCCTTCAGCAGATACTTAGCAATCAAGAATGCTTTTCGCCAGTCTATGGGTTTATTGTTTCTACAGTTAATGAAATCTAATTATTGCTGTTTGTAAATATGTAAATAATACTAATATGTTTCTTTTGGTTGAGCTGTTTCAGCTAATTTCAGGATTTGACCAATGATCGTTATTTTGATATTGATTTTGACAATGAAAGATACCAAAAATGACTTTACATCAAGGATTCGACATTGAAAAGAAAAAATACAAGATTAATTGACAAGAAATATACTTGAACAAAAGATATGGCTTTGGCCTTATAAATAAAATAAAAAATAATTATGAGGAAAATAAAAGAAGACAAGGCTTCGGCCTGTTAAATAAAAAGGATTTAAGACAATAGTACTACAAAAGACATGGCTGTATGGGCTTTGTTCCCTTTGCCTGTCCTGAATGGGACGAATCAAACCAAAAAAAAATGTCTATGGTATTCTATATTTACGCAAGTTTTTCTAACTACCCTCAGTACATGTAATTTCGTTTTGTTGGAAAATAAATGATTTGTATTTGTACTTATCAAGCAGATTATACATGTTATTTGAGAAGTGTATTATATTTTGTGCCAAGTTTAATATTATCCGTAATCCCATGCACACAGTACGGTTACAGTTAGTGAATAAGACATGACGTACACTTGTACAGTACTTGTGAATTCTCTCTTGTTATTGAAATAATGAGTGTCATATTTTGTGAAAGCAAAAAAAATCTGAGTTAACACAGTATGTAAGTACATTTACATTATACAAACACTTTGTAAATGGTCTATGGCTATATTCTTAGAAATGTTGTAAGTAAGTCTTGTAAGTGTTACAAAAAAATAATCTCAAGTATATTTTCAATTGACGAGATTGTAAGCAGTTTATTAACTCTAACGACAGATATATTAAAATAGCCAAACTATGATTTATATCGCATATTCCACACTACAAAGTACACAAGTTAAAAATATACTCGAGCTTCCGTTATTGACATCCTTGTCCATTATAAAAAGAATAGTTTCATAAACATGTTCAGAGTATTATTTCGTGGAATCAGTGTGGTAATTACAGCAGCTTTAGTCCTCTTAGTCTTTAAAACAACATTTTTTTATATTTTTAAGCGGAATTGAACAAAGATTTTCAGATAAGATTTAAAAGTTTTCTAGTCTCCGTTTCCTATTTTCTAGCCACGTTCAATTACCTTTTTTTCTAGCCACGTTAAATAGAGCCCTTCAGGGCCTTACCTGCCTTATCAACCAATTGAAATTTTCACCAGTTTTCAAATCCACACCTCAATATTTTGTACTATACTTTAACCGTCTTGTTTCTTCCGTTAAAAGGGTAGTGTCATCCTTCGATTTAAATTAGATATTGTTAGGTTCCAAATTATTTTATAACCAGTTGAAATCCACCTTGCTTTTGCAGTTTTAGTAGTCATCTGGAAACCACTAATGGAGTGGTCTTCGTGGTAAAGCTCGTCTTCCAGCTTGGTCAAATGACTTAAGGTTGACACCAGATTTCTGGGCCGTTGTCAATATTATTGACGATAAAAATCCAGTAGTGCGACGTCATTGTTCTAAGGCTTTGAGAGACGTCATATGTGGTCTTTTAGTAATTAAGAATGAATCCATGATCTGAAACATAAAAAAAATGTTAATAAAATAAACATTATCTAGGTTTCACTGGCTCTATCCCACTTCTGATGTTATATTTTAAAGAAAATTATAAATATAAAAACATACTTAAAGTAAATTTTAATCAAAGTATCAAAGCAGATTTTACATTGTAATAGTATTATTCATTAATATATTTACACAAAGGGCTGTTTAAAATAAAATAAAGTCATATAGATGCATTTAAGCATTAATTATCATAACATTGAAACAACATAAGTACTTCTTATTAACCATTTATAGCTCGGTATACATCCACTAATTCACTTAAACAGTTAAATCACTATATTTTATCAGATTATGACTTTACACATAAACATTATGGCAATAGAAAGTAATACTTATCGATAACACGTCAAACAGAGATGTGTAAACCGTGTAAACAAAATGTTCAATGACCCATCCTCATTCCAGATGTGAGCACCCGTAACTCAGCTGTGACGGACCTCATTAACGAGGTACTGGAGCTGGTCCGGGAGTTCCTGATCAATGGTACTGGCGACATCCCCCCGCTCGACCCCCTACACGTGGAGCGGATCAACCTGGACGGCAGTATCATTGGCTTCCCAGAGTAAGTAGATTAGCCGCGTACTGACCAAGCGAGCAGCCTCGCTGCCTCGCCCGAGCGTGCCGCGACCCGGGCCAAAAATTTTCGGTTTTTGTCTATGCTCAAAGGCGCCTCGGTACGTTTGCCGCGCACTAACACGTACTGACCGACCGAGCAATGCGCGCGAGGCTGCCGCGGCGAGGCGGCTCGCTTGGTCAGTACGCGGCTATTGCCATCATTAGGTTCCCGGAGTAGGTAGATCCATTGCTAGGGCAATGGTCCCTTACCAGGTCGAGCAGCTCGTTGATCTATAGATCAATGTGATCCGAGAGATCCTTATTGCTGGTAATGGTAACATCCCCCCGCTCGACCCCCTACACGTGGAGCGGATCAACCTGGACGGCAACATCTAGAGCTGTAAAAGTAACGAAAAAAAGTAAAGTAAAAAATATAGGGTACGGAACCCTTCGTGCGCGAGTCCGCACTTGGCCGATTTTTTTGTATATTTGATAGGTTAAAGCGCTTAATCCATTTCACTAAATTTAGATATCTAAATGATTTAGTGACTAAATTTAGTCAAGTGGAATAACATTTAGAAAGTCACTAAATATTATTCCACTTGACTAAATTTAGTCAATAAATCATTTAGATATCTAAATTTAGTGAAATGGAATAAGCGCTTAATACTTAATAGTTACTTAATTTAAGAATAACATTATCCTACAAGAAGAACAATCCATATTTTAGGACCATCAAAATGAAATTATGGCAAACTACGAAAAATGCGAGTAACGAAACGCATTCGTGAGTAACGTTTCGTTACTCGGTAGTAGATGCTGTACCCGTTACTTAGTACCGAATACATACGGTTTGCTACAGCTCTAGCAACATCATTAGCTTCCCTGAGTTAGACTGCCTTTTGAATATACTTAATATTATATCAATAATTAATTATTGTATGGTTTGAAGCGTCCATATAATTATTACTCGTATATGCTTAATAAGGACACTTCACACCATTCAGTCTGGCACCGTGCTAAGTTCTCGGAGATCCTGTCTTGTGATTATTAGATATGGCAATTGGCAGGTAAGCGTATATAGTAGTAAATACAAATAGGCGCAGCGCAGACGACAGACTATCCGTGACGAACTTTTTAGTCTGTGGGAAATGAAACCTATGCAATTATATGCAGTAACGCACACGACGCGCAAAAAGTCCGCATAAACTTGCATAGGTTCTATTTCCACAGACAAAAAGTGCGCCACGGATAGTCTGTCGTCTGCGCTACGCCATAAGCTTACCCGCCATATCTAATAATCATAATATCGTAGTTGTCATGGAATATTGTATGTCGCGCCGTTTTCGATAATTTCAATAGGCGATTATGACTTTGAGCTATTTGGTCATACAAAGCGTTATTTCAAGTGAATACTAGATTCTAGCTGATCTTCTTTCACGTTACAGAGCCTACATCCTCCTCGAAGACTTATCAGTGAACGGCCTGAGCTCGTTCGTGGTGGACGAGATGACGACAAGCTCTTTCCTGCTGCGTTACACCGTCAACTTCAATATAAGGATACCATCCGTCGATGTGGAGACACGTTAGTATACTGTTCACTAATCTATACTAATATTATCAACCTATCAAGCCCTATAAGAGCACCGGTGATCGCGACAACAATAGAATAACAATAGATTTCCAAGAATCCGCGATCGAAGGATTAATGAAAAAGTGTGTCTCTCTGTCTGTCTGTTACCTCTTCACGCCCAAACCACTGAACCGATTTTGCTAAAATTTGGTATAGTCACTATAGAGATACTTTGAGTCCCGAGAAAGGACATAGAATATAAATTTATATTTATTTTGATACCGGAAATATGTACGGTTCCCTCATGACTAAAAAGTTAAGAACCACTGATCTAGCAATATAGATTGAATTAAAATTCAGCCCGCGGTCATATTAGAGTTATTATGTACTACGTACGTACTTATATGTCACTGCCCTCGGTTGAGCATAGTACAGCTTTAAGAACTAAGAAGTTTTAAGAAATTGGTAAACAGATAAGGCAGCAGCAGGTCAAAGAATCCTATGTGCTTTGTAATTGCTACAACCAAAATATGTTTTTAGGGTTCCGTACCCAAAGGGTAAAAGCGGGACCCTATTACAGAGACTTCGACGTCTGTCTGTTTGTCTCCAGACTGTAGCTCAAAAACTATATAGCTAAACATCTGAAATCTTCACAGATTGTGTACTTCTGTGGCAGATTTTTATACGAATGTTATAATTACGTTAATCGAAACATTTTATTTTCTTTATTGCAGAACACTATGACATGTTTTTGAAAGTCTTTGGCGGAGAAGTCTTTGGCAAAGGAGACATGAAGTTAGTATCATTATTATACAATATGTTGTGGACACAACGATAACAAGGTCGGCGAACATATTTTAGAAAGTTAATAGTAGCGTATTTCTAAGACATTGATATGTACGGTCCTTTTTGACTATTAGGTTTATTAGTTGAAATAGATAGATAGATAGATAAACACTTTATTGCTCACATATAAATGGGTATACAGAAAGACTTAAAATACTTAAAAACTAAAACATTAATGTGGGCAAGGGCGGCCTTATCGCTATAAGCGATCTCTTTCAGGCAACCCTGCAAGGCAGGAGAGTTCACAAATAAATAGATAGCAGGGTAATTAATAATTATATAAGTCAAAAATAGACTACTTAAAATATTATGTACACTTATGTTATTGTTTAGGCTTATGCTACGAGTTAAGATGTATAAAATATAATATTACTTATTGGTTATTATATACATAAAACAATTTAACCATAAATAAAATAAAGTATATATAATATACTATAAATTTTAATATAAGTACTACTAATTATACTCGTATAAAAAATAATATTAATATTTAGCGTATGACTTTATTCCGAAGATGGCCATGTAGTTTTGATTTAAATATGGCATGTGACCTTGAGCCACGAATGTCACGTGCAAGATCATTCCACAAGTGCGTAGCTCTTACAGCAAAGGAGTCTGCAATGTATCCGGACTTAGCAATTGGCACCACAAGTTTATCATCGTACGCTGAATAGGTAATTATTATTGTGTTCCTTAAAAAATTGTATTGAGATGTTTCGTTCTAAAAAGTAATTTAAAGTTTCAGAATAATGAATAAGGATATTTAGGAACAGATGTTTGACAATATCTAAGAAACCAGCATGGGAAAAGAATTTTAGAAAGCCAGCAGATGATTGGTTTATTGTCTACAATATTCATATTTTGACTAGCTGTCCCGGTGAACTTCGTGTCAACCAAATTTTAAAACCTTCCCTGGACTTCTACGAATATTTCAAGACTAAAATCAGCCTAATTCGTTCAGCTGTTTTCGAGTTTTAGCGCGACCAACACATTTGAAAATCCATTTTTATATATAAGACTAGCTGTCCCGGTGAACTTCGTGTCACTTTGAAACCTTCCCTGGACTTCTACGAATATTTTAAGACTAAAATCAGCCGTTTTCGAGTTTTAGCGCGACTAACACATTTGAAAATCCATTTTTAGGGTTCCGTAGTCAACAAGGAACCCTTATAGTTTCGATCTATCCGTCCGTCTGTCCGTCTGTCCGTCTGTCTGTCTGTCTGTCCGGGGGTTTTACTCAGATACTATAGGACCTACAAAGCTGTAATTTAGCATGAATACATATATTAATGATGACAACAAAATGGTATGTCCCCCCCCCCCTCCCCTTCTACCAGCTAAACTATATGCTCAATTTAAAAGGAAAACTATCACGGCTAAGAAGATTTCATAAGTTATTAAGTAATAGTCGATTAACTAAAAAAAATGTATTCGGCGAAGTATAAAGGAACTTTTCGTTCAAATTCCTTTGAAAGTAACTGAGATGATGTTGTTAGTAGTGTAAAACACACTTTAAATGTACGTTCGTTGACCATAAAAATTATCAAATACTTGCGGTACTACGTAACCCTATATAGCGCGTGGCCCGACACGCACTTGGCCGGTTTTTATATATAAGATTGTTTTTCAGAGTATGTGATTTCTAAAATATGTTCGCCGCTCTTGTCATCGTTGTGTCCACAACAGTATACTTAAATTAAATCTAGACATCTATGGACTATGTGGTTGCTATGGTCTAAATTGCGAAGGGAGTCACATTTAAAAAGATAACAAAGAAATCTAGATAAATTCATTCATAAATATATTTCATAAATCATTCGTCTAAGAAAGAAATCTTATGACTAGTAATGGTCAAATCCATTTTTAATAAATGCTGTTTTCATCATAACGATAACATAGCTGTAAATATGTAATCCATATTCTATACTAATCTGTCTGTCTGTCTGTTACCTCTTCACGCCAAAACCGCCGAACCGATTTGTCTGTGGCTCGAAGATACTTTGAGTCCCGGGAAAGGACATAGGATAGTTTTTATCCCGGAAAAATGTACGGCTCCCGCGTGATAAATGAATTTAGCGAATTGTATTATAATTTTTGATTTGTATATTTCAGGCTGAGTATAGTGAACCCCAGAGTGAAGGGTACCGTGGTGGTAGGCGTTCGTATCGCCTGGGGCGGCGCCTACATCACCATTCATAGCTGCAATGTTGGCATCGGCTTGGACAGCTTCGAGGTAATCTTTAAGCATAATATGAACCATCTAAAACTTAACTTGATTTGTTACAGAATGATAATATGTATAATATTGATTGGACAGACTTGTTAAGGGGCCGGGTGCCCACGAAATTCTCATACATACGTAATTCCAAAATAATTTTCTCATACGAAATATTTTTATTTTAATTTTTTTTCAGCCTGTCATCACCGGTATGTTCGGTAACCAGATGAGCAGTGATTTCGTGTCTGAGTTCTTGAAGAACTTGATCCCAGAAATTCTAGACTACTTCGAGGTAAGTTTCCATATATTTTTTAATTTTATGGGACGTTTGCATTCAGCCTATGCCGCTGCTCCTCGCGCTTCCGGCAATATTATTGCCTTGAATACTTCAGCTGTGACCATGAATTCCCAAAATATTAAAATTTTCTCGATAGAAAGAATTTTTATGATTTTTTCTTTAATCGTGAAAAATTTTCATTAATCGTGTTTTCTCTAGTAAAGATCCTCGCAAATATAATGTGATATCTATAATATTTAAACAATGAAATTCGTAGCTTATTATCAAGTGTACCACTTTCTACGCCCTCTCAACCTACCTTCTTATTATATTTCTATATTAATATATTGCTGTCCCAGCAAATATTGTTTTGACATTAATATGTCAAAACAATATTTGCCGGGAGTATTTCGCCCTGGATATTATTTTATTGAAGTGACTAAATAAATATGTCACCATGGCAACGGCCATCGCTATCCCGTCACATAAACAATGGTCGCCGTCAATGTCGAGTTGTAATAATTTACCATTATTTATTCAACAAATGCACTTATCAATATTATAAAAAGTACCCAGTAGCTGATTCTCAGACCTACTGAATCTCTTATACAGGGTGTCCCAGAACTCAACGTCAAGCCGAAACGGGGCGACAGGATTGATTGTAACCATCATGAGAAAAATCACAAAAAAAATCTATCCTATGCAGTTTGAAAATTATGGGCATTTAAGAAAAACCTAAAAATTTGGTCAAACTGTAACCATTTTTCGGTTATTGTGGTTAATTTTTATTACTTTTGTTCATTTAAACTTTGGAATCGTAAACCTAAATAACATTTCTAGAATCACAGTCAAAAATAATGACACAATTGCCCCAAGTTTCCTAGAATTAAGACTATTTGTTAAACTATGAATTTAAAATTTTCAAAATTTGTCGACTTTGAAAGGCCCTCCTTTAAAAAAAATGTACTAGAATGCCTTGGCAAGTGCCATAAAAAGTTGGCGCATTTAATCAGGATTGTAAAATGGTACAATACCTGTTAGTTTCGTACTAAAAAAATGAGTAAAAAATTAAAAACCTCAAGTAACCCGATTTTTGCTAACCCATTTTAGTCAGTTAAAACGTTTTTTATTCGCACAAGCTGTTGGTAGGTTCTTAATTTTACGGCAAAATGATGAAAGAGATGGATAGTGGACATGTTTTCTATGAGTGAGCGAGACAGATAGTGACGCTCCGTAGATCTTAGATAAGTAGATAAGTAGATAGATAAGATTAGATAAGTAGATCTTTTATAAGAAGATGTAGGGTGTGTATTGAGGCTGATGGTAAACAATTTGAACATTTGTTGTAATAAAAAATGTTATTTCCCTATCTGACTTTTATTCCAATAAACCTAAACTAAACTAGGGCAAGATTTTTCATTATTTTATTGATTTTACTTTTGTTGACTTTCGTAAAAGTGGCGGGACTGTCTTGCTCACTCATGGCAAACATGTCCACTACCCATCTCTCTCATCATTTTGCCGTAAAATTAAGAACCTACCAACAGCTTGTGCGAATAAAGAACATTTTAACTGACTAAAATGGGTTAGCAAAAATCGGGTTACTTGAGGTTTTTAATTTTTTACACATTTTTTTAGTACGAAACTAACAGGTATTGTACCATTTTACAATCCTGATTAAATGCGCCAACTTTTTATGGCACTTGCCAAGGCACTCTAGTACATTTTTTTTAAAGAAACTTTCAAAGTCGACAAATTTTGAAAATTTTAAATTCATAGTTTAACAAATAGTCTTAATTCTAGGAAACTTGGGGCAATTGTGTCATTATCTTTGACTGTGATTCTAGAAATGTTATTTAGGTTTACGATTCCAAAGTTTAAATGAACAAAAGTAATAAAAATTAACCACAATAACCGAAAAATGGTTACAGTTTCACCAAATTTTTAGGTTTTTCTTAAATGCCCATAATTTTCAAACTGCATAGGATAGATTTTTTTTGTGATTTTTCTCATGATGGTTACAATCAATCCTGTCGCCCCGTTTCGGCTTGACGTTGAGTTCTGGGACACCCTGTATATAAAAATGGATTTTCAAATGTGTTAGTCGCGCTTAAACTCGAAAACCGCTGAACGGATTGGGCTGATTTTAGTCTTAAAATATTCGTAGAAGTCCAGAGAAGGTTTTAATGTGACACGAAGTTCACCGGGACAGATAATATAAAATTTGGTAAAAATCAGTAAAACCGTTTCAGATGAGTACGTTAAATAACATTATGACACGAGAATTTTATGTATAAGATTTGTATATAACATCTACCTCTATATCCTCCAGGATGATATCAGCAACGCAATCAGCACGGCGGTGGTGACGATCGGCAACGCCATCCTCGACGACCTCAACCTCATCGACATCATCGGCGATCTGCTACCGTAAATCACTATGTTGTTCATTAAATAATAAAGTTATTTTTCTGCATGTTGAATTCTTATCCATACTAATCTAATCTATATAAATATTATATATAGTAATATACAATTTTTTTTTGCGATTCCCCCTAAAACTGTATCAGGGCTTATTGTTTGCTCTATTTTTACAATTTTTGGTTATGTCTTGGTTATGTGTGCTTATATTTATGTACTAACATTATTTTATATCTTATCTATTACCTTATCTATTGTCTTATCTATTACATTGTACAATATTGTCTGTCTGTTACCTCTTCACGCTCAAACCGCAGAACTATTTTTGCTGAAAATTAGCGTGGAGATATTTTTAATCCCCAGTAAGGACATAGGATAGATTTTATCTCGGAAAAAGGTACGGTTCCCGCGCGATAAACGTATTTTGGCAAAACGGAGTTGCGGGCGTTATCTAGTCTGAAATAAATAACAACCACTTACGTGATACGTCTCAATCTTACGATGGCTTTTAAATAAAGAAAAAAAGCACTACTAGGTGAAGTGAAAGAAAATGAAAGATTTTATCTCATTCCAATAAAATCTTCAGTTTTATAAAGCAAAATAAAGATTTTTTAGCTTTCAACTTTTAAATAGCCACAAAAAAGATGCAGAAAAGTCAATATTTTTTCCTAGCAATTAAAAAAACCGGTAAAGTTTATTTTTTATTTTTTATTAAGGCCATAAAATAATAATCCATCACTAACGTTCATTTCATAAAATACGATTAGATAGATTAAATAAAAAATGTTGATAGAAACTAAAACTCCTTTAGTTCGCCAGCAAGGTTAACTTTTTGAGCCCAGTATTTTTTTTTAATAAGTAATAATTAATTATTGATTTTGTAGCAGCGTCTGAAATCTGAATCGTAGAACTCATGTAGCACTTCGTAGCAGTGCTACGCCATATCCATATTAAATTTGGTTTTCAATTTATTATAGTTAGGTACCTACATAATAATATTATTGTCATTACAACACGGTCAAATTAACTTGACGCATCGAAATGTCAAATTAACATGGGAGCTCCGTAATGACGTCATCAAACCGTGCGTTTAGTTAATTTGACCGTGTTGTATATTTTTATTTTTTATAAACGCCTCCGTGGTCCAGTGGCTTAGAAGTTAGAACGCGGCCTCTTGACTCGGAGGTCGTGGTTCCATTCCCGCGTTGGAAACAAGTTATTTCCAAGTTTATTTGGACAATACAGGCTGATCACGTCCTGATTGTCTGAGAAGTAAGATGATCCATGCATCGGATGGTCATGTAAAAAGTCGGTCCTGCGCCTGATCTCTCGCCAGTTGTGTCGGTCGTCCGTCCCACTGGGTTATAAGAGTAAGGGAATAGAGGATGTGGCGGTACCCACAATTCGCCTAACAATCCTACATCGCGCTATCGAAGTTTCGGAGAACGGCAAGATATATACAACGTCTGAAATGACGTCAGTGGGCTTCGGCCTGACCGAGCATGCTATCTCGCTCGGTCGGAAGATCTTCCTTTTCGGCCGCCACGAACAAAGTTAAAAGAGTGTTCTCGTGTATTACGCACACACTTGTGCATTATAAATTTATTTCTGCGTAAGCTTGAATTTCAATGAAACCGGCCACCGTTACCGAAACCAGTGTGGGTAAATTATTATTATTATTTTTAAGCCCATTAACAACAACAAGATATATTTAATTATTACATAACTTTAAAATTACCTCTGTATAATATTATTATATTCAACAAAGTCATCACGAAATTAAAGTTGACCTTGAGCAGTTATTCGCAATTGAAATATATTTGATAGTAAGGCAGTTTTGGTTTGGGAAATAAAAGGATGATGTACAAACTTAACAGTATATTATCACGTAATCAAGTAGCAGATCAGGGTTCACTTTACATCACTCGGTTGATCACCTCCCAGACGATCTTCTCGAGCAGGTTGTTGATGTCGTTCTGAAACATAAAATAGGTATAACAAACGAAGTATGTGCTGCGCAGTGCGCACTCGCTTGGGCAGAATAGAGTCTATCCTACGTAGCTTGAGAATCATAAAATTAACTATCGTTGAAACGGGTTTACGCAACGAATAACAAAACTACGGTTTAGGTCTTATTAAAGAGGTACCTATATAAGTATATAATATATTATATAAAGTCGATTTTACAGCTACTGTAAAGGTAAACTCTTTCTTTTGAAGTCTTTTCAACTATTCTTAGTATAGTCCTATTATTGGCACCTAAAATTTTCGTTTTAAGTACGAGGGGTGGTATAAATAGTTAGTACTTAAGATGCGACCCGATCTCAAGACGCGGTTCGACTCTGTGATTGGTCCGACAGCCAACCAATCACAGGGCCTGAACCGTGTCTTGAGACCGAGGTGCATCTTGAGTACTGACTATTTATAACAGCCTTAGGTGCCATTAATGGATGTTTCACGTCAGTTTTGGCTCCTTGTAACGCATTCTTATTGCTATGCTACTGACTAGTTTGTAATAATGTGGTAATGAGCTGATTAGTAATCAGAGCCTGTAGTCAAGATGTTTTCTTAATCGCTTCTTTATAAAATCGCCGATCCAAATGTAAGAAATTGACATTAGACGAGTCAAACGTCAACGTCATATTAGCGAACACATAAGTCAATCCCATACATTACTAGAAAAGCGATAAAGAAAAGGTCTTGGCTAAAGGGCCAGTTGCGCTTCTCACCCGGTATTTGGTGAGGAAGGCGGGGATGGTGTCGTTGACGATGTGGTTGACCAGGCGGGACAGGTCCAGGCCTAGGACGCTCAGGTTCACGTCGCACTGAAACACACATTGTTTGGTTTAGAACGAGGGAGAAAAGCCACGGCTGTTCAAAATGGAAAGCTTGGCGTCCAAGCTCCTGGCCACTGTTTTTTGGGATTGTGAAGGTATTTTGTTTATTGATTATCTTAAGAAAAAAACTAAATGAATGGAGACTACTATGCCGCATTGTTGACGAAGTTACGTCAAGCGGTTGTTGAGAAACGGAGAGGCAAACTGACAAATGGTGTCCTGTTTTTGCAAGGCGTGCGTCACAGACACAGGATTCGAGGAAATCAACCACGGTCCATCCTACAGTCCTGACCTTGTTCCTAGTGATTATTTTCATTTTTCCAATTTTAAAACAAGACCAACGAGGACGGAGCTTTTCCAATGACAAAAAAATTAAGACTTGAAAAAATGAAGAACAAAACTTCAACAAAAGTTTTGTTCTTGTTATCATCAAACGTTCTTGATGATGACGTTTGATGATAACACTATAATTATTAAAATCTGTACATTTTAATAATTATAGTGATTGAGCGTGGATTAAGCTGATAATAATGTTTTGATATTGTCACTAACAGCTGTGTATAAACTAATTAAGGAAAAATTGTTACTAAGATATGACTTATCGGCTAACTGTAGGTAAGTACTGACATCATTTGTAACATTTTGACGACCTCTGTGGCTCAATGTGATAATAGGTTGAGTGTGTGGCAGATCAGTTTTTAAATATATGTATAGAGTATAGTATAAAAGTATTAAATATTTCCGTTGTCTGGTACCTGCAACAGTCCTTTAGCACGGGGCCAGACTGACGTGATGCGAAGCGTCCATAATAATAATATTATAATATAATATCTATGGAGTATGGACGCTTCACTCCACGTCAGTCTGGCCCCGTGGTAAGTACCTGAAGGACTTGTGTTACGGGTACCAGACAACGGAAATATATTATTTAATACTTTGATACTATACAATATATAATATTTAAGATTTTTATTATATCATACATATATTTAATACACATCCAGACCTGGAAACAATGAAAACTTTTTGTTCCGTCGGCGGGATTCGAACCCGCGACCCCCGGCTTGAGCTGCTACACACTCAATCAATTGAGCCACCGAGGTCGTCGTTGAATTGAAGTTGACATTGATGATTACCTCGAGGTGGCCAACGCTGAAGTTGAGGTCGAGGCTGCGGATGCTGATACCGGAGATGATGCCGACGTTCACGCGGACCTCGCCGGCCAGCCGGATCTGGCGCACGGAGCCGCTGGAATTTCAGTTGACGATATAGAATATCTTCTTGATATTTACTTGATTGTTACAGTTGTAGTAGAACGACAAAAATCAAAATATTTATTTCCAATAGGTCAACAAAGTTAACACTTTTAGAACGTCGAGTCTACATGAGGTCTACCACCGGTCCAACTTCTTAATATTTACTTGATAGTTACAGTTGTAGTAGTACGCTGTACGACAAATTACTTATAGCACAGGTTTCCCAGAACATTCTTTTTATTACTATCAAGCTAATTGTTCGTGAATAGCGTCATTTTGATAAGACGAACAACAATTTCATCTGCGAAAATTCTAGAAAGTGGTATCTAACAAAGATAGAAAGGATTTAATATTTTGATTTGATGGTACTAAATTATGGATTGTTCTATTGTAGGACAACATTATTACTCTCAAATTATATAATTATTAACCTATCAACAATAATTATTATACAAAAAATCAGCTGGTTAGGGTTCCGTTTGACGGTTCCGTAGTGAACGAGGCCTTGCTGTTTTGTAATATTGTTGTTTATGCTTCATAGAAACCTCTCACTTCAAAAGCGATAAGGGTAATTTAAAATTTGTGATTATTCTTTACGCAAATCTACTTATCAAAAGTGATTTTAATTCATGTTGGTTCTTTATTAGATAAGATGTAACATAATAAGATAAATAATTAATTATTATGATAAAGATCACATTAATACTGATTGGTGCGTAAAGAAAATCCCTTGTGAATGACTCGCTTATCAACAGCTGTATTATTGTTGCAAAAAGATTTTTGTTTCTTACATAGATCTCGCTTCGCTTCGACGCAGAGCGCCAACAACAGACCAGTAATAATAATGAATAATGATAGGTCTACCAGAATCTGATGGCAAAAAGTGAGAAAGTAAATTGACTCTAGCAATACCGGGGTAATTTGAATAAAATATTTTGCTCCTTTTTTTTCTTATAGCTTCTGTGTGTGATATATGCAAATATATAAATATCCAATGATCAAGGATTTTTTTTTAAATCTGCTGTCAAAATTTGCCATCAAATTCTGGTAGACTTATAAAATATTATCAGTGGATTCTTCCTTAAATAGTTTAAGGTTTAATTTATAACCACATCTGTGAATAGGACTATATCGCAGCATTGCACAAACCTCATTGGTTTTAAATGCTGTTAAAATTAAGTGTAAAAATTATAATATGTCTTATTTGGTAAATAGATAAATAAATAAATAAAAAGTTACACTTACGTTCCTCTGAAGTTGGCGTCAGCGGCGCTGGTGCCAAATAGCACGACGTGGATAGCGGAGTTACCTAAAAATTGATTACCATAATGTTGTACAAGGGTAGTCACCTAGATTCTAGTAGTACGGTGAATATTAGCTCTGAAGTTATACTCTTTCTTAAAGTTTCATTACCGTTTTTAACTTTTTTCTTTGAAATAGTAATAAATAAAATAGTGTGTAATAAGACCAGGATAGTTGGTGCTATTTAGTGAAAACCTACTGCTAAGTACTGATGTACGGTTTTGCTCGACAGTTTTACTCCAAATCGAGTATTATTTACTGTGTGGACCGCAAAACTGACAGCTCGAAGGCTCGCATCGAGCCACTCGAAGGCTCTCAATCGAGCCAGCTGCCAGCTTGACGGAATTAAATGTATCGATTTAGAGTAAAACTATCGAGCTATGCTGAATGTGTGGACGAAAGCCCGAGCCGCAGGTTTTGCTTGACGTTATTGCTCGATCGAGCAAAACCGTATGTGAGTACTTAGCATTAGTTTAGCAGTTGACGGTGAGAGGCTGATATTGACGATTTTGACAATATTGACGATATTGACGACTAGGTGACGCCCGCAACTCCATTGCACCCATAAAGTTAATATACCTAGCGGAATAGAGAAACAAAGGCCTGAGCAAGCGAGATGCCACTATCAGTAACACCGCGTGGTAAAAAGAGACGTGTGATACATGACAGCAGCACTCTTTTTTTGACGTCCAGTCGGCACGTGCCGCACGTTGTCAATATAATCTCATAGAATTCATGTTCAATCATGCTTGTGTAAGTGTATACGTACACATATTTTTCACACAGATGAAAACCAATTTTGGTTACGTTTGACAGCTCGAGATTGTTGCTCTATTCCGATAGGTATATTAACTTTATGGATATTGACGATTTTGACAATATTGACGATATTGACGACTAGGTGACGCCCGCAACTCCATTGCACCTAAATTCGTTTACCGAACCGCGCTTTTTTTTCGGGATAAAAAGTATCCTATGTCCTTTCCCGAAACTCAAAGTGTCTTCATACCTTTATGCAAAATCGGTTCAGCGGTGTGGTCGTTAGAGGTAACAGACAGACAGACAGACACACTTTGGATTTATAATGACAACATTGATGATAACTCACCAACAGCCAGTCTGACTTCAGGCAGGGAGACGTCGAAACGCATGCGGCTGAGCAGCACGTTGTAGTCCATCCGGTTGACGGCGATGTGACTGAGGCCGACAAACTCCAGGCGGTCCACGAATGCGGAGACTTCGGCGAGCCTGCAACGTGAAACATTTTTTGGACACCTCACACCACGTCAGTCTGGCCCCGTGGTAAGTACCTGAAGTGAAGGACTTGTGTTACGGGTACCAGACAACGGACAATACATATATATTTTTATTATATCATACACAAATATAATACACATCCATGACCCAGGAACATTGAAAACATTTTGTTCCGTCGGTGGGATTCGAACCCGCGACCCCCGGCTTGAGCCGCCACTCCCTCAACCATTGAGCCACAGAGGTCGTCATTCTGATGACCTTGAAGCTAGAGACATCCCTATAAGCTATTGTGAAACCGTAAATAACGCCCACAACTTCGTTGCGCCACAAATCGTTTGTCGCGGTAAAATCCTTTCCCGGGACTCGAAGTATCTCCATGTTTTCAGCAAAATCGGTTAAGCGGTTTGGGCGTGAAGAGGTGACAGACAGACACCCTTTTGTATTTATATTATTAGTATGGATTCTGTGACTTCTGATGACATCTCAGTAGCGCTTCAATCCTGAGATCGCATATTAGAATTCGAAGGGGCAATAAACACAATCACAAGTCCTACGAGAAATTTAGCAGTCCTTACTTACGTGCAGGTACGTATTTTTTTTCACCCTCCTTTTTTGTGTGACGTCTTCAATCAAGCATCTTGAGAGGCACTATTCATTCATTCAATACTATGGCTTTGCATCCTCCTATCAGTAGATAGGACCTTCATTCGAGTTTTTTCCAGCTATACTTACATTGGGATGAAGACAACGTTGACTTGAGCCCTGTCCACCAGCACGGGGTCGAGGCCAGCGTCGCGGATGGCCTGGGAGACATCGTGAATGGCTGCCACAATGGCGCCCGTCACCAGGCGAGCCTCACGGGACTCCGCGGCGTCGGCCGAGTCGACTACATGGACTGGAAGAGGGTAGGAGGTCAAAGAAATTTAAAATTAGAAGCATGTCTGGAAAAATAGTAGAATGTTAAAGAAATTTTAAATAAGAAGCATCTTCAAGAAAACTTTAAAGTTTACGAACTTTGTGCAAGATCAGAAATCGTAATTCTCCCAACGTACTTTAAGAGTAGAAACACAAACTACATTGCTAACGATAGTTTTTTCACTTTGACATAGGAGTATTGCATTAAGTTCAACAGTTATATTCAATCTTTACTTATAAATTAAAGTTATGCATAATTTGTACCTTGAAAATGTATCGTAAAATAAGAATTTAAATTTATATTCACATCCGAATTCTATGAACACGTTCACATAAAAATTCTACTCTTTTATCATATCCATCTAATAACTAATACTATACAAAATATAAAAGTTAGTAGTTCAATTACTATTGCATAATATGCTATCCTAGGCAGATGAGGGACCAATCACAAATCACAATTAAACATTGAATTGACATGAACCGACCAAATGACTCTGGGCCTGTCCACATGTCCACGTCATGACGTCGTCAACGTGGAACGGTGCGGTAACGTGGCACGGTACGTTGTCGTAACGTGAAAATTTACGTCAACGTAACGTTAACATGCATGTTACGGTGTAGCAACATTGTACGTCGACATGCCTAGTAAAACTACTACATTCTTCACTACTTATCTATTTAGATATGGACCGCACAATACGTATTCTGCTTCTGATATTGTTAAAAAGACGGAGAGAAATATTTAAGAAAAAAACAGACTTAAATGTTCCTATACGATGACGTGCATTTTCACGTTACGTTGACGTAAATTTTCACGTCACGTCAACGTACCGTGCCACGTTACCGCACCGTTCCACGTTGACGACTTCGTGACGTGGAGATGTGGACAGGCCGTCTGTCTGTCAACTTCCTATGAATCAATTTCCTCGATGATACATACCTTCTTCATATTGGGGGAGGGCAGCGGCGCCCGCGACGAGAACTAGGAACACTAATGCGAAGGATTTCATTTTGCCTGTAATTGTATAAACATTTATTATTATCTCCACCACTAATTTTATTAATCGAACAAATTTTAAAATCTTTCAAGAGGCATTCAACTTTTTAACAGAGAAAAGCATTATAGGAGCGCTTTAATTACATTTACAACAATTATTACAAAACACTCGTAGTAAGACACACAGTCACACAAAATCATCTTAAAAATGTGTATGTTAAAATTGTAGAAAAATTGTTTTTTCACGAAAATTTAAGAGGACTTTTTTCAAAATACAATAATTAAATTAAAATCGCTTACCTTAATTTAATCGCAGACTGTGCAAATATAATAATCCCAACCTATTTATATGAATTAAAATTGTGATTAACATCTGTTAATTGCCAATAATCTTGTAACAATTGATAAAATAGTGTTATGATTTTTCCATATCTTTTATTTACTTCGATTCTGGTCACTTTAGGTACACGAAAACTATGCTACAAGAAGTCTAAATGTGGTTTTTGTTCCCCTACTTTTTTCTGTAAAAAATCGGCCAAGTACGAGTTGTACTCGCGCACGAAGGGATCCGTACCACTACAGAGCAAAAATAGGCTAAAAATGTATTTTTTGTATGGGATCCCCCCTTACTTATTTATTTTATTAAAATTTTATTATTAATTATTAAAGTACAAATATAGTTAGGTATTTTGTGAACATTTCAATGGCCTATGTGTTGCCGGTTTTAATTAAGAGCAAAAAATAGCAAAAAATCACGTTTGTTGTATCATGGGAGCCCACCTTAAATATTTAATTTATTTTGTTTTTAGTATTTTTTGTTATAGCGGCAACAGATATACACAATCTGTGAAAATTTCAAAAGTCTAGCTATAGCGGTTCTTGAGTTACAGCCTGATGACAGACAGACGGACAGACATCGAAGTCTTAGTAGTAGGGTCCCGTTTTTCCCGAACTGCTGCAAGTACGTTGCCTTAAATATAAAAAAGATATGATAATATTATTGTCTCCGGCTTGAGTATCGTCGCCAAATATTATGAACCCGACCAAAAAGAGGGGTGTTATAAGTTTGACGTGTCTGTTTGTATGTCTGTCTGCCTGTAACATAGTTTAAAAGCTGACATAATCAAGAGTGTTCTTAGCAATAGTTTATCATGAAAAGAGAGATGCAGCCTAGAGACAGACAAACAGCTAAGTCATTGCAATAGGGTCCCGTTTTTACCATTTGTATAAAGAACCATAAATGGGGAAACTATCCATATTTGTTATTATACTATGTTAACGCGGATAAAGTCGTGGGCAACAGCTAGTTACTATGATAAGTGTTGACAAATAGCTCCACTAATTCCCAACCAAGGTCATTTTCTGGCGCGAACAATATTATTGGCAATATTAGAACTTTGTTATGTTATGACGGGCGATAAGGTACGCAGTTAACAGTAGACTGCCAATCTAGTTACGTTAGTAACATACAATATCATTGGTTAACACTGACGGGAGGCCGATTGATCCGGATTCCTGTCTGACTGATGACAGGCCGTCCTTTTTTCAAGAGTTATACTAAACTTCAACTGAAATGTGTAAGTGGTGAGGTAATAAATAAAATAAAATAAAAATAGCCTTTATTCTACCACCATACATTTAGAATAGTCCTCCGGGCCGGCTAGTCACCGGAACTTCGGTGGAGAATGTAGACTACCCAGCAGCAAAGTATGAACAAAGTTTAACTGTCACGAGCCTCAATGTAAGGACCCTTATGTCAGATGCACGAATAACAGAACTCGAGTATGTTCGTATTCCAATAATTATACTGAAATAAAAGCAAGTGAGACTTCTCACAACCACCATATATTTTCAAGTGACACAATACAAATTTTCCGTTTGATAGCTACATCAACTTATTTCTTAAACTATAATGAGCCAGGAATGTAAAACTACTTTTAAATAATATTTACACCTTAAGAGAGTACGCTATGGAAAAAATAAAATGGAATCATGTGCTAGGCATCTGCGAAACTAGAAGAAATAATGAAGAAATATTAGAAAACAGTGGTGAGGTAAATGTGAGGTTAATATAACTGTACAAACGCCCAATTTTTTTTCTGAAGTAAGAACTTTAACGGCGTTGTGCACTTTCACCTCGGCATGGGCAGAACAACGAGCGGTGCTCTGCGCTATTATCGGATTTGACCTAAGCCTCCCGGCCATAGTGACGGCTATAGTTCGGTCGAGTGAAGGATTTGACGCAATAGCCAACTTCTGCGAGGCCGTCATCTCGCAGAAAGAGGCTGCCGAACGGGAGAGAGAAGCGGACGTGGCCGCGGATCCCGTTCGAAGACGGCGCGGAGGGCGCAGGCGCGCCATACATGAGCGCCAGCTCCCGCCGTAATCAGGGCTCGGGCAGCGGATTGGGGAATCCGCTGCCCATTGCACGAGCCCTACCCGGTAGAAGAGCGCCCGGTGCCTCGGGCTGCTCTCCCGAAGGCTCAACAGCTTTACAGCTGCTGCGATGGAGTCTGCCAGACAGATGCCGCTAACTGGGCTGCCGCAGATATCGCCCCCGTCGGCGGGTCCGGTGGCCCAGCAGCGTAGCGGAGGAAGGAGGCACCGGTGGGTTTTAGTGGGTAGCCCCGGGTGCTCCTCCTTACCGCAGCACCTGGGGAGTCCCACATACCCCGGCGACCATTCCCCCGGGTCGCTGGGGATGCGTAAAGCATTTCCCATCGATAAAAAAAAAAAAAAAAAAAAAAGGAGTCAGGACTCGTGACCTTATCGGATGTGTCGTGTCGGATTTGTAACTAGAGAAAAAGACCACCGGCAAGGTGTAGGCAGAGTAGACAGAACTAAGGAGTACTACCTAATCTTCAAAAATGGGCAAATATTTAATATACACGAGTTGCGCGCTAATGCCATTTTCAACATGTTTCACAATGCTGAGTCGCAGTAAGGCGCGCGCCGGCCGATATGACAATATACTCTCAGAACAGGAAAATAAGTACTACCTGGTACTACTTAAAATGTATACACGAGATGCACTGACCACCATTATACAAGTACGCTGGAATTATCATATCCAACTGTTTTTTGTGCCTATTTGAAGCGGAATCAGCGCCCCAATGCGGTGAAAACAGACGTAACTTGCAAATGACCGCTTAGTCGCTATTGGTTAAAGAAACTAGTATTAGTTCCATGTACTCCCACTACTGCTATCAGCGCCAATATGGCGACTTTCAAACGTCATGTTTACGTCAGTGTTGGTTCTCTTCCCCGCATTGGGGGCGCTGATTCCGCTTCAAATAGGCACAAAAAATAGCTGTCATTTCAAAGGGTATCATCCAGGGTACTTGTATAATGGAGTTCAGTGACGAGATCCCTTCTGAGTCAGCCTACTCGTTAGTTTTGTTTACTCTGGTGTATTTAAATGAAAATAACAATTAGTGTTTAGTTTCAAGGTGTATTCATGTTAAGTAGCCCGTTGTTTTTTTTTTTTTGAGATTGGTAATACAGTCAAGTCCACCCCATTGTTAGTAACACTACTCACATTGGTAAGTACTAAGTAGGGTATATAGATTTTTGAGGTAACAAAAACAAGTGATATATACAAGCGTTTATATTTATAATGAAACACAAAGTTTGCAAACATTCAATAATGCGTACTATCTATTAGTAACTTACATCGTCTATTAGAATTTTAAAATATAACTAGAAACAAAACAACAGCGATATAGGCCCGTGCTTGCTACGTTAGGCCAACGTGTACGTACAGCGAAGCGAAACGCCCCCAAACCAGTAGGCCTACCACGAAACCGTTTTGAGACTCAATCGGACGAGAATGTCGAGTCCTGCTTTAACGACGTCATTTCACGTTTGTTAGAGCAGGACGCAGCATTCTCGTACGATTGTTTGAGTCTCAAAACAGTTTTGTGGTACGGCCCCAGGGATCGGCAACCTTTTGAATTGAAAGAACTTTAAATTTAAGTTGACCAAGTTTCAAAACCTTATTAAAACCTTTGTTATTCTGCTGATAATAATGACTATATTTGGGAAGGACATAAGAATCCTGAAAAAACAGCATAATGGCAAAAACTGCACAATACTTTCTGTCTGTCAAAAAAGGATTTAATTGGAGAGACAGCTAAATGGTGCAATATTTGCTGTCAAATGCCAGGTATACTTAATACCTGTCGCAACATACACATAATAGCCCTGAGTATTGACATAGGGTGATCTTACCGAATTTGTGCACACACTTAGAAACATCATAATGTAATAAGTTTCCAGGTTTCATCGGCCTCCCTGTATATGGGGCCTTGGTTTTAATTATATTGCTGACATAAAGCTGCTGCAAGCCACAGGTTGCCAACCCCTGCCCTAATCTGATTCTAATCAAAATTTGTATGATGTATGGATGTACAAAATTGCCTAAGTCATATCAATATTCGTTTAAATGATAGTATTTACATAAATTCTATACATTCACTGCCAAGTTCTTTATTGAGTAAGTAATTACAAACATTCTCTGGGAGCGTCCGTATGACTTAACACTTCTCCCGTGTATTTCTTGTTATACTTTATAGCGTATCTAAAAAGTAAGGTCAAATGGTTAATCAAACCTTTCTTCAAGACTCTCTAGACTTATTTCTCAAGGCTGCCTATAATTTTACGATTAACAGAAAAAAACTTACAATAGTAATAATTGAGTATTATTTAATGGCAAATATTATTTTAGACAATTGTATACATCCACACAACGATTATGACATCACATTCAATATTTATATACAAAGTAAAATTTTACAATCATTGCACTTTGCGAATTGTGATTTTGAACAAGTTTACTCGGCGATTATTATCAAAACATGTAACGCACCTGCAAAACTTAATGATAAAGAATATAATATACTGCCTGACTGGTGAGGCATGTTCAATACTCGAGGACGTGATAGTTGGCTATTATATTAGATGACAAAAATATAGCCTACTACTCATAGTATGCCTACTTGCCTAGCCGCATAATTTACTTTGTGTCCATGATTCATTCATAGAAAAAAAAAAATAAGTACCTAATTTTATTAGATAATTATAATGAGAATCGAGTACAGAGCACTCTTCTTAAGTATTGAACATGTCTCACAAGTCATGTTGTAGATATCACTATTACTATTAATTATTTTAATGTTGCAAAAGTCAACTAACGAAAAGTCCTTCTCGCGCAAATCAAGTCGAGCTTATTGTCTTTTCAGCATTTACGTTATATTCATATTAAAAACACAATATAAATGTACACAGTAGAACAGCTAGAGTGGCAGAATAAGCGCACACACATAATATAAGCGTCATTTCAGAACAGAGGCGGCGCAAGGCGTGGGCGATGTGGGCGACCGCTCACGGCCTCGCGGTCCAAGGGGCCTCGCGCCTCTTGGAATTTTTCGCGTTTTGAGACTTAAATTTTATTTTTAAAAAATTATTGTCTAAAAATAGGTAATGGATTACCTATTTTTAGACAATCATTGGGCCTAGGGGGCCTCGCAAAATGTATCTCGCCCACATAAAATTTTGGTCTTGCCCCGCCACTGTTTCAGAACAACCAAAGTATGCAGGGTAACGTCGCTTAAAACTTGCATTTGTGTGCGTAATTTCATTTGAAAAGCTGAAATTCTCTTCTGTATATATTTATATCTTGCCAAAAGTACATAACATAACCTAAAACACGTGAAATAATACAACAATAAATTATGATAAAACAATCAGATATTTACAAATCTTTGCTATGATTGTAAAAACTCTTTATCGTGATCGATTTGCTTTGGCACTACGCAGGTCGCTTCTTTTATAATAAAAAAATAACGTGCAATTATATAGAACCCTACATCTACGGATACCGCTAGTTGATATATAAAAGTGAACAAGAGGCACTCTATAGGTATATATACGCGGGTTACAAGCGTAGTCAGGAAATATTGAAGTAAAACATAAACTTATCTAGGGCCTTATTATATTAGCGGCTGGCGAGCGACTTAAAAGCAGGACGGGCATGCAGCGAATGAGTCGCTAACGTGCAGCCAATACGCTGCAGATGCGTCGCGGTATGAGATTGCAGCGTTCTTTGTAAACTCGCTGCAACTCGCGATGAAAACTTTGCGTGTCCGCAACGTCGCAACGTCCGCAACGTCGCAACGTCCGCAACGTCGCAGTCGCGGCGATTAACGCTGCGTGCACGCTCCACCTTGAGGTCGCTCGTCAGCCGCTAGTATGACAACGGCCTTACACGCCACGACCGAACTGTGTCCTGATGACTGTAGGAATCGCACACCAGAACACAGCTCATGGCTTACGCTGTGCATTGACAGTACGCCCATGCACTGACATTTCAACTGTCATTGTTGCGGTCGTGCTAATTTCACAATGGATGATTACGTTCGTAATAATTGCTAGTCGCAGCAATAATAATAATCTATCATAAAATTTCAGCGCAAGCGCAACGACGATGACAGTTGAAATATCAAAAATGGATGGACGTACCGTTATGACACTCTTACAACGACAATACATTTAATTACAATTAAATATAACAAAAGCGTTTAATCGCATCACTGTACTCACAGGCACTCGTCGTCAGAAGTCAAACTTCACTATCAGGTACAGTGCCTCACAGAAGTGCTAACAAGTACAGCGACCGGCTCACCTCGACTAGCGGACTGCGCCGAGGTGCGCCCAAACAATATGGCCGCAGAACCTACCTCTAACATCTATTTACAAATGATTTTAGCTAAAGAAAACGCGAATTACATTACAATTACAATATTGTACTAATGTATTTTGAACCACAAATTATGAATTACCAATATTCGAAAGCTGAACTTTTGATTCTACCCTCTAATACCTAATACTAAATCTAATAACTATACATTCCAGATGTCCGCCGAAAGGATTATAGTCTAATTTACTTCCTAATATAATACTGAAATAATTTGAAACTGTCTCGTAGCCCAATGTTCCGTCGCCCGTCGTACAACTTTCTAATATTGGTCCACTACAGAGTTATGGAGTGATCTAGCTTACACCTACTTACTCTAAGGCTACAACATACACATCTATGCGTGATATGTTTTGCAGTAGAGGCGCCACACGACTTATACTCCCCCGGTACGATCTGCGATAGGCGCAAGAGTTTAATTTCATGAAGATTTTGACATAACTTTAATTTCATGAAGATTTTGATATAAGCTCTATCTCTATCAAACTCTTCATTAAATTAAAGTTAGGTAATTACATGTTACTGTGTACGGCTGTAAGTGTTTCAAAACCTGCTTGAAGCAGAGTGCTTCGCAGGCCGCAGCAGGGCGTTCAAAATGTTTAACTTAACAAAGTTCGAAAACTAGACAAAAAATTTGACATAAGGCACCACAAGCGATATCTTTTGTCAAATTCTATTTTGAATTTCGATCTTCGCTGTCAGAAAGTTAAATTCTTTTTCGAGCTCACCGCAGTAAAGTACAAAGGGAGCAGCTCTCTATCCCACGCATATTCCACCCAACTCTATTTCACTTCCTTCACATTCACCGAACATTGCCTTACCTACTTCGAGAGATATGTAGAGGCTTACAGCTACGACAGAATTAGTACTACATAGTTCTATAATCTCTTAACAAGTGATATGTAGATAGAGGCATCACTCTTATAACATCAAGTAAAGTACAATAAAAAAACGGAGGGTGCGTAACAAATTATATTATTGTACATAAGTTACAGCAATATAACATCGAACTTTTCTTAGAACTAAAGCGTTACTTTAACTTTACATATAAAAATAATACATTTGCCAGAACATATCAGACCACACATTCGCTGTATTATACCGATCTAATGGACATATTCGATCGAACTAAGCAAAATAATGGCGTAGATCTCTTATATTTAAATCAAAAGCGATATTTAAGCGTAAGGAGGTCATTGACGTCCCGAAATCTTATACAATAACATAGATAAGCCAACGAACGTAAACATTATAGAGTTACCCATATATATTCTTATAACATCTCAATTATATTTAAACATAATTATTTCTAAACCAGCGATTAGAGTAACACTAACAGACAGTTTTACATACGAAGGCCGCAAAGAAATGCCGACATTGGTACAGTTCTTTGGAGGTTCTGGTTTACCTGAAAAAATATTATTACAAAATGTTAATTATTTGATATCCTATTTTTAAACAAACCATATTCTTACAATACAAGAATGTGAAGTCATATAGACTGATTCTGATTTACCTAGTAGTACTTTCTCAGTTAACAAGAATATAACGACACCTCTCAAGCTAAAATCTATCAAGCCGTCAGAGGTTCCGACGGCTTGATGGATTCAAGAGTATTATAATAAAGTTATAATAATAAATATGTGTGCTGTGACTAAGAGCTCACATATTATATTATACTCTCGAAGCATATTTATAAACCCTCCTTCTATCGTAGTCCGGAAAAAATACATATTAAATTTATATACTACTATATATACTAGAAAAAGGGCTTCAAATTTTAGGTTTCTGCAGTCTTTAATAAAGATAAAAGAGATTCCAATCACAATAATTAGTAGTAGTATCTTTGTACTAACATGTATTTCTAGTTTAAATATTTCACTGTAAACAGTTTTTGTGTAAACAAATCTATACTAATATTATAAATGCGAAAGCATCTCTGTCTGTCTGTCTGTCTATCTCGCTTTCACGCCAAAACTACTGAACCGATTGTAATGAAATTTTGTACACAGATAGTCTAAAGTCTGAGAAAGGACATAGGCTACTTTTAAACTGGACAAAGGGGTTGTAAGGGGGTGAAAATGCGTAAATTTGTTCAAATGAAGTTAGTTCCAAAAATTCATAATAGATGGCGCTGTGCGTCTCCTACATCGCGCTATTGCTTACAGAAACGTCTTTCTATAAGAAGTGGTATCATCTTATATATAGATTTAGATTTTTTCGATTGTTATTATGTACTCTTCTAAGTTATTAAAAAACTCAGTACTTTATCTATGCAGTGACGTAACCTTATACCTATTAATGATAAATAGTTTATGGCAAAAGTGGTGTAATTGGGGGGCTAAATATAAGTAAGCTTTAAAATTTGGCATGAATAAAGCTTAATTTAAAAAATGAAATAAGTTATGTGCACACTGCACAGCTGTTTTTGGGTGTTTTGATTTAAGGGTTACCAGGATTTTTTTTATAAAAGCTTTTGACACCAATTTTGTTGACATCGCGCGCTATAAACTGAAGTCCGCGCGGACGAAGTCGCGGGCAACAGCTAGTTATTAAATAAATAAATAAAATAAAAACTTACTAGTGGCAGCCATAGTGCATAATAGTGCCATAGTGTAGATAAATTATGAAATAAATAAAAAAATAAAAACTTACTAGTGGCAGCCATAGTGCATAATATTTATTTATTTATGCTTTTTGCACAATGTTGGTACATAGGCGGACTTAATGCCAGGTGGCATTCTTTACCAGATAATAATCTATAATAGTGCCATAGTGTAGATAAATTATGAAATAAATAAATAAAATAAAAACTTACTAGTGGCAGCCATGAGTTGAGGTAAGTATTTCTGCCAGAAGGCACACTGTTTGACGCGAAACCCGTGGCCCACGGAACTGGAGTTGACGGCGAGCGTGAGGTACTCGCGGCCGAACGCGGTGTGCACCGGCCAGTGCACCTTCGTCATCTCCCCGTTCGCGTTCATCGACGGATTCCTGGAATGACATGGAAACAGGAATGATGGAGAGAAATTTTCTGTAGGAAGAGGTGAGCAAACGCCCTCACTAAGAGCTGAAGAACGCGAGAAGGCAGCTTCGTTTATGAGAAAGATAAAAGCAACAACGATTATTATTCATTAACTGGTTGACAATGCTTACTTTATTGAAGCAAAAAGCTTGTCTTTACTTGGTTAGGGAATGCTCACTGAATCGAAACACAGCCTCAATCGAGGTCAAGTAAACAAACATGCATTAACATTATTAGTTACAGTAAACATACCCAGATCTAGCGAAGTTGGCCCAATAACGCATCAATCGTTTGCTGAACTCGATTTCTTCAGGCGAATAATTCTTTCCCGGATTGAGGGGCTCCCCGAACACATAATTGATTTCATCGGCATGCATCACCCCCGTCCACGACGGCCAGGGATTATTTTTGCTGCGATGCTTGTAGTAGTACGTGTACACGTTGTTACCGGTTTCGGCGTACCGATGGGAGAACTCGTTCACGCCGCACGTGAAATGGTAATCCCCCACCATTTTGTCCAAGGCGTTGCGATTCTTCACGGGATCTTCGGGGTTCAACCAATCGGTGTACTCGTAAACGATAGCTTGTCTCGCAATATCGTTAACGTACGGGTTCAATTCTCTCACCGCCTGGAGGTACTGCTCTCGCGTGATTCCAACGTTCTCCTCTTTTGGGAACAGCTCGGTGAGATAATAGAGGATAAAGTAGTAGCCCTCCTCCGTATTAGAACCCATGAGGATGTTAGTCTTCTTAAAGTTTTGATGAGCCAACGATCGCCTCGGCATCTCGTCCAAGAAGGATCCATCGATGATCGGAACGAATGGAAACTCGCAAATGCCTAAAGTACCCCACTCATTATTTACTAGCTCGTCGGCGCTCTTTTTCCTCAAACATTCGATCATAGGGCCCATATCGGTTCTAGAACTCGGACAGTGTACGGCCTCCGCCAAACGCATCCCACGTAAAATACTTTCTTCCCTCGTGATTATGGCCCAAGGTACGGTAGCGGCACCGGATTGCATAATGGCTTGCGAAAACAAATTACGTGAGAGTGGAGACAGCAGATGCAGGGATACCGACACTGCACCGGCCGACTCGCCGAATAAGGTTATGTTATGAGGGTTGCCACCGAAGTAAGCGATGTTATCTTTCACCCACTGCAGAGCCATCAGCTGATCGAACATTCCGGCGTTTCCGGGAACGTCGGGAGTATCAAAAAATAGGAACCCAAGTGAGGCGACTCTGTACTGCATGGACACGTACACGATATTCTCCTCGGACACGAGTATCTTCGGATCGTACACGTCCAACGTGGCAGTGCCGGAGTAGAACCCGCCGCCGAAAACCCATAACATGACGGCTGCGTTGGTCGGACGGGGTTTGGGCGTGACGATGTTTATATACAGACAGTCCTCCTGCATGTCGGTGTTCGGGTTCCACATCATCGCGCCGGGGAAGTCCCCGAACACGGTATCTATAATCTGGACGCACGAGTGCGGCAGCGACGTCGCATTCAAAATCTCATCGCCCCAGCTCTCGACCGGTCTGGGGTGTCTAAATCTTAAATCTCCTAACGGTTTCTGGGCGTACGGGATCCCGAACCACGCGTCGACTTGCTTCCCCGTCGCCGCGGTGAGGGTGATTCCTTTCACTCTGCCCTTGCGCGTGCGGACTACGAGGGGATCGTCGGCCTCGGGGCCCATTTGCGGCTGATCGGCCGCGAGCTCCTCATGGTTGGCGAGCTTCTCGTCGGCTCTCCTGGAGGAGGTCTCCTCCTCGAAGCGCGCCCTCTTGGACGAGGTCTCGGGCTCGAGGCGCGGCAGGATGGTGTCGAGCTCGGGGTTGTATCGGACGGCTTCCCCGTGTCCGTGGTAGGGCGCGGCGTGGTCGGGCGCGTGGTGCCGCGCGCGGTGCTCGTGGGGCGAGGCCAGCGCGCGCGCCAGCAGCGCGGCCAGTGCCGGGAGCAGCACCCGCATGCCGCCGGCCGCCCGCAGCGCTCCCACACTCAACACCTGGAATATTACAATAGCTTCATGTTAATCGATATTTAATTTTATTGTAACGTTCGCAAATTTTAGTAGGACTTATAAAGAATTGCGATAGAGATATTGTAGCGCTAAACCTCGTAAAGATTATACAGCCATGTTCATGTCACTAACAAGCCAGTTTAAAATATCTTGTAAATTTTTTGTAAACAATAATAATTATTCCGACCTTCACAACTTTGTATCTGCTATCTAGTCAATTGAAATACCTATCGTCTTTTTTACGGAAGAAATATTTTGCGATACACACAACATGAGTTTAATTAAATAATATTTTCTCAAGGATAATTTAGTGATTATGTGTAGATTTCACTGTACAAAATATAGATTGTAAATTGTATTGTTTTATCGGATGACATTCACCTTTTATTTATCGCACCACACCCGAATTTTAGCGGAGGACGAAGACGTCATAAAATCAGTTTCCTATATTGATTGTGTTTTTGACATTGGCCTAGAGAGTATTCGCGAATAATACACATGTTGCCAAAAAAGGACTCGCACACACGACTTATGTATCGCACGGGAACCGTTCATTTATTGCGATATAATCTACCTATTATAATATACAATGCCCTTTTCCGTGTCTGAAAGTGTCTCCATACCAAGTTTCATCCAAATCGGTTGAACTTTTAAGCGTGAACTGTTACCAGACACACGAAGATAACATATCGTATTTATAATAATAAGTAAAAATAAATCACTTTCTTTGATGGTAGGTAACACCCGAGCAATTGATTTATATAGACAGTATGGCGGAAATTAGTTGGGCCAATAATTATGTTGGGGGCTAAAATGGTCGCATTTTGCAATTTCTCTAAAATCAATTCAGAAACGCAATCGCCTAAGCCAGCGACCACATAGAACAGTCAAACTGACCAAACTGACGAATGTTAAATTTGTACGAATGATACACATGAATTGCAAGCAGAGTGACCATTTTGTGATTTTTTAAAAATGAATCATATTATGATTCATAATATTATGATTCTCCAAGGCGACCATATTTTAACCCCGCAGTTGGTAATCGTGATATTCTGTCGGTTGGGTTTTTTACAATTTTTTACAATTGTTTTTTACAAAAACAGAAATTAACAAGGAAGATACTTCAAAAACTGATAACAAAGTAATTAAGAAACTGATTTAATCTTATCTTTATTTTAGCAATTAATAGTACAACATATTTCGACGGGTGCAAAGTAAAAAGAGTCATCTACAAAACAGCAACTTTTCAGGAGAGCGCATAATAGGAAAAAATGCTCCCATTTTGTCAATTTCCAATCAAATTTATTGAAATTTCTATCATTGCTTCATTATTTATTAATGAATCCACGTGTGTACTTAATTTCTTCTAATAATGTTTAATTTACGAGATATTGTAGTTGTCTTCATCTACATTGCGCTTAAAAATATGACAACTGAGTTAACTACCACTTGGTCGTTTCTACGTGGGGAAAAAAATTAAATGAATTAAAGTAGTTTTACCGATTACGAGTACGATTATCAGTAAATACGTAAAGTGTAACACTTTATATTATTAAAATACGCAGTTAATGACCGTTTTACATCTTAAACACAGCAAATTCAGAACATAATTGCGTAGATATCTTTTTCTACGTTGTCGATTTGGTGCAAGGTGCACGATTTAAAAGTTAAAATATTAGTTTATTCGTTAGAGCGTGAAGGTAGGACAAACAAACAAATAAATAAACAAGCACACTTTCTCATTTATAATATTAGTATGTATTTACTTAGGAATCATTCATTTAATTTCGTAAAAATCGTAATTTCTCACAAGAAAAATGAAATTCTGTGTCAATACTTTATCAGTACAGAGACTATGTTGTTAATTATTATAATTTAGGCAGAGGCTTATTAAGTCTTTATACTTGGCACTTGTAATCATGATGTGTTCATTATAACATCATAAGCATCGCCGGACGTTTTATACCACCGGAGGAATGTATGTACGATTCTTTAGAACAAAAAAATTAGTTTTTATTTCAACGATTTCTCAATTGCTTTTCACGATCACAGATATCCTAAAACCGGTCAAAGATAAGTTAATAGGAAAACTTAAACTACAGTTAAACTTGCTAATGCCGGAATATTATGTTTTGCAGGTTGCAATTTCCCATTTCTGGACTGATGTCATTGTTTGCCTAAATATTGTCGCAATTCACGTCTCGTATCAATACACGTACTCTTTTTTTCTCAATCGCCTTTTCTTTAGATTAATACTGAACTGACGTCTTTTTCTAGCGAAGCGCTTCACGAGAAAGGCGTAGAACATTTACATGATGCCTCCATTGCCGAAGAAATATCAAAGGCGTTGTCTTAGAAGATTTACAGTTTGAAAGGGACAATATACTCGATTGCCTGTATGAGTTAATAAACTGAAGCAAGTCATAGATGGATGAAGTAATGAATTGTATTCTGAGGGTGTCCCCGTATTCGTTAATTTGCTGAGAATCTCTATTATCGACATCCAAATTATTTTCAGAATCATTTTTTATTTCAGACTGAGAGTGAACTTGTGTGACTGACCTAGAGTATTCAGATCATGGGGATATATCTTTAAGTTAACGAAGTTAACTTAAGTATACGCATTTTGTCTTCATCGCTGACACATCAAGGTCTGCTATAAGATGTTATAGAACTTCATCGGGGCAGCACAATATTTTGCTCGATAAATCTTTCGTTTATGTTCTGGAAACTTTCAACTTCTTTAAAAAGTCGTTTTGGACTTTCTAAACATTAAACAACGGTTAAAAATAACAGTAGGAAAGTAGAAGTCAATTAATATAGCTAACAATAAGAATTAACATAGATAGGTACTCATAAACATCACAAACAATTCTAATTTACAAAAGTAAATTGAGACATCTAAATCACAATCGCAACGTAGAAAAAGCTATATGGCAGATAGCCGCTTATGCCGCATAACATGACCACCGCGCGTCCCGTGTATAGACGACCAGCGGTAGTTATCCGCATCTACATCGTGCAATTTCACAAAACAGGAGTAGATGTCTTCTTTTACGTTACAAAAGTACCAAAAATAAGGTGATATTCGAATTTTTGTTTTTGCTATATTGTAGAACATGATATTTTAAGCTAGTTTTTACAAAAAAACAAAAAACTCAAAAGTGCAGATGACTTTTTTTACTTTGCACCCGTCGATTTTATCTTTGTAGTATTAATGTACTTTCTCTTTTATCAAAATACCTACCTAACCTACCTACCTAATACCTAGTACCAGCTTCAGGTTCAGCTGTGTAGGAGTTAAAATACACAAATCCTGTCAAGCAGACATACAGTCGGACAGATAGATATTAGTAGGGTATATGTGTGTATTTCTACTTAATATTATATTTAGAACTTTGGTGATCTTGACTGTGTAAAACGCTTTCAGGCAGAAACATTACTCTCAGAACTACAACTGATTTTAACAGACCTTTTGAATACAGATAAAAGGTTTCATCTTCAGCGCTAAAATTTTCTCCGCGACAATCGATTTCCAGCAACATTCAAATTCATTCTTCACGAACAAAAGTTTTCATTATGATCAGACAATATACTATTGTTTTCTAGAAAATACTTTAAAAATAGTAAAAGATTTTTCCGGCAAACTAAATTTCATACGCCCAATGCTTTTACCGATAATCAAATATTGGCTCCGTCGGTCTGTTTGTATTTACAGTATTCCGATATCAGAGTAGATGTTGATATAAACAACACAATTTTCATATCCGTTTTCATATACGTACTACTCAGTTTTGGTGCTACGTCTTGTTGGGTTAGTGTTAGGGCCAACCCACACGTACCACAAGCACACGACATCGCAACGACAAAATGTCGTCGAGCAGTGGTTACGTGTGAATGGTGTCGCTGCAGTTTTTTGTAGTTGCGTTATGGTACCTACAAAATGCCGACGTGGTTGCGTTGTCACCAGTGGTTGCGATGTGGTTGCGATGTGGTCGGTATCACACAAGTGGTCGACAACGACTGCAAAATGTGGTACGTGTGAATGGTCCAGTTCATTTACAATACGAAATATACGCCCGACCACGTGGTGTGGTTGTGGTTGTCGTGTGGTTGTGGTACGTGTGGGTTGGCCCTTATACTCCTTTTCTTGCGTAAAAGCAAGATATTTTTTATCTGAGAATAAAAGGCATTGGGTATGAAAGAAAATAATAATTTCTACAGGCCACATATTTTTTTCAACTCGCTAGCTATAGCGGTTCTTACGATACAACTGGGTGCTCTTGACAGATGAGCGGACAGACAAACAGATGGCGAAGCCTTTGTGACAGGGTCCCGTTTTTACCCTTTGTAACGAAACCCTGAAAAATCATGAGCCTCTAAAACAGTGAGATTAAGTAGATGTGTCATTTTTAGTCGTATTGATTATTCATAATTCATATTATATAAAATATGATTGACCTACGTAATTTGGTAGGGCTGTGTGGCAAATGATAAACCCAACAGCCAATGGACTTCAGTCGTTGGGTTTGTCGTTGACAGACAAAATGAATTAGGCTGCCTTACCTGTGGATCAGTTTCATAGCACCAAAGTTATCATCACAACAAAACATAATATGTGATGCTTAGCTAAGCATATAACAAGAAAATCCACATACAAATCAGATAGGATTTGAACTCATTTGGGCCGGCACTAAACCTCCCCGTACGGGCGAGGTATAAGACGAAATTAAATTATGCAAATCTCACAAAAACCCTCTCCCCGAGACGTGGAATTGCCAACCGCAAAAAAGATAGGCGTAAATTTTAAATGGGCGAGACTCCATTTTTGTGAGAATTATACTGTAAGTTAAGGACATGAAAATTGAAGAATTGTTTGATCTTCTTCAAAAAGCTAAATTATACGTTTGAATTTTACGCATTCGGGCTGACCTACTTATGCTTAGTTACTCTGGATTTTAACAGGAGTTTATCTATTCAACAGCTTTGTTCGTTGATTAATCTTTTGACTTTATCTTCGCCTGTTTCTATAAGGGCATAACTCCTTCGTTCCAATTTAGTAAATGAAGTGCATGCTAAGTTCTGTAGCAACATTGGTCTCGGAGAGTCATTGAGCATTCTCACTCGAACCGACACTCCCTTATCGCTATTTGCAATCTAGGACAATTCGAACATAAATTATGAAAAAAATAATTGAAAATGTCCCTCAACTACAATAGACCCTTCCGTCTTATCTAGACAATATAACAATGATATAAACGAAAGAGGGAGATAAACCAAGCGAACCGTTGAGGAAAACGGCACAAAATAAGCAAAATAAGATATTTTATGTTATGAGTTATGACAAACGACTCGAAAAACATCTAAATTATATTTGGAGAGCGATCCAATTTGTTGCAATGTAAATGTATTCTTAAAAGGGCTTCAAAATAAGAATATAATTATTACGGACTGGGACGGAAATTAATAAAAGACGGTTTTTTTTTGTTATATTTTTGTGATGCGGCCTTACCACGTCGGCTCATGATGAGCTAATGTATTTACGAACGTGTAAAAGGGCATACATTCGTCTGTTATTGATGATTGAGATCAATGATAATTGATTTCATCCCAATCTTGGATAAGCATCGCAGCCCAAAGAGAGTCATAAGATAAAAAACAGTAATAGCAAATTATGTCCATCGATAAATGATCATACTTTACACTGGCATTGAAGCGATGCGAAATCAATGCTTAAAGAGCATGTCTTTAAACTACAATCCATCTTACTGGTTTTATCTATTCATTTTGCTTCAAAAATCTTTCCTATTATTTAGATTTGAATCAAGCACTTGGCAAGACTGAATAATTATTCTTTGACCTTTGCATTGTGGTCACATTTTGACAGTTGACACTTGAATTGTAAATCCAAGATGGCGGTGGGCGGCGATATCGCGCCATCGCGTGCCCGAAGGTCAGCACAGATAGCCGTTTGTAATTCGAAACGCTCGTTAAGTGGCAACACTGCGACTCTATCGGGTTCGCGTCCTTGGATCGTAGTACCAATGCCGAGATATTCTTAATTGTATTTCATTTTGCGGTTGGACTACTGACATATTTACTGAACTGAAACTTATCTAGAGAATTTAAAATAAAAGATTATGATATTTTAGGTTGGAGGCGGCACCGGCATACACAGTATAATTAAAAGATTTGTTCGACAGTTGACAACATTTCTGTCAATAATTTAATAAGTATGGCTTGTGCTTTGGTCGAATTGTCTACTGCATATGCTAGTAACGCCCTCTGTTACGAATTTCGTGTAATATTCCCTATTCTAGACAGCAGCGGGCAGCTATAGGTAGTGAAGCTACGTGTTAAAAAGCAAGGGCTCCAAATGTTGACAACATACAGTTGCTTTTGGCAACGAAGCTAAAAATCGTTTTATGGGACTAGACATAAGTCATCGCAAGTGCCTTCTTAACCATGCACATTTAAGAGCCAATACTTAGCAACACGTTGTGTCAACTCTCATATTTCGGATTTTTATTTGGCTCTAGAAATTTTCGAATGTTAGGTTGTCTATATACCCAGTTAAAGTACAGGTTAGCAGAAAACTTATCTTTATACAGATTTTTAGTTTTATTATGAGTAAAAAATTGTGAAAGCGCTGAATAGTATTTATTAACTTTTATCGCTGTATAACACGTGAATTTATAAAAAACTGGGAGAAAGGGGACTTCACGCTTGATAGAGGCTCGTTCCTCACAGTTAATTAGTTCGTATAAAAGTCCCTATTAGAAAAAATCCGCATCAAAAAGCACGGCTAGAACTTTTTATAAACTAGCTGGAAATATTTTGCCATAATATGTCAGATATAAAAAAAGTAATATCGGCTTTTTAGACTCATATAAAACACAAAATTTCACACATATCAGTCCAGCCGTTTTGAAAGAGTTTGGCAACGTCAACCGTGATACTTGAATTTATGCATCAGAAGTGTTGCAAGCAACAATCAAAATTGTTTATTTCAATCTGTTTATGCTTAAGCCGCCGAAACGATTTTGATTGTATTTAGCAGAGTAGACAGAAATAAGTGCTCCCTCACACGGGCCACCGGCCACAACCACAAGACGCCGCTACCGGCATATTTCCTGTAGCATACATTTTATATGAACTCGCCGCACACGGTTGACGCCCCACACGTTACAATCGCCCAATCGTCTTGTTTCTTGTGAGTTGTGGCGGCGTTTGTGGCTGTCGCATGTGGCCCGTGTGCGGCGACACTATGAAGTACCTCGACTTCAAACAAACGGACGAATATACGCGAGTTGGGCACGACTGGAACTTTCAACATGTTCACAATGCTTAGTATGGTGCTCTTACATTGCCGTTAGAAAATTTATCGCGCTTGGACCGCAAATTATTCTTGATAAAAATTTTTAGATGTTTCTAAATACAGAGTAAACAGAACTAACAAGTAGGTCGACTCGGAAGAGATCTCGAAAATACGTTTGATAGCAGTAGCTATGCCATATCGGCCGGTGCGCGCCGTACTAAACCGCTAAACTTTACGCATTAGTACGGCGCGCACCGGTTGATAATAAATTATTATTATATTATCAAACTCTTATGTCAATTCCATACATTTTTGATTGGTGATTCTATAAAGAAAACGTATTGGCTAAAGGGCCAGGCGTCCGTAACTCCGGGAGTACTTTGTACTAAATTACTGGCTGCTGAAAGGGCGATCAGACCCTACGATAAATTTTAAAAAAGGTTCGGGACCAATGATGTGTATAAAAGTCGATATTTTTGAGGTTTCGATAAAAGTCACTTATCGATAATATTAATTGTTGATACTTGATAACCTGCGAATAATAAAAACTATTCGTAGTTGATAACACCTCATCAGACAACAAAAACGCATTTGGCTGTAAGGGTATGTTCATAGTGGAGTGACAAGGCGAAGCAATGCATTTTTAAATGCAATGCAAACAACTAATGACGCATTTTTATTGGTCGTGGCATTGCGTTTCAGAAATCTCCCTCATCCTGCATGCGGACCCTATCGACCAGTGAAAATGCGCCATTATGGCGGCAAGTCTGTCAATTTCATATATTTTCTTGCTTGCTTATTTAAATAATCGGCCAAGTGCGAGTCGAACTCGCGCACTAAGGCTTCCGTACCGTTATAGAGCAAAATTAGGCCAAAAATTGTGCTTTTTGTATGGGAGCTCCGCTTAATTTTTTATTTTATTTTAATATTATAATTAAATATTAAAGTACACATAAAACTAAGGACCTTGAGAAAAATTCAAGTACCTACCTGTTGTCATTATTGATATAGAGCCAAAAAGGCCAAAAAATCACGTTTTTTGTATGGGAGCCCCCCCTTTAAATATTAATTTTATTTTGTTTTTAGTATTTGTTGTTATAGCAGCAACAGATATACACAATCTGTGAAAATTTCAACTCTCTAGCTATTACCGTTCTTGAGTTACAGCCTGGAGACAGACAGACGGACAGACAATGAAGTCTCAGTAATAGGGACCCGTTTTTACCCTTTGGGTACGGAACCCTAAAAAGTATCGCACCGCGTCGATTCGTAACTGCGCTATGAAATAACTAATAAGTAATAACTATCACGAGCTTAAGGGAAAAAAATTAATCCGAACATAATCCGCTATTTTTAATTCATTTTATGCAGTTCCATAAGTGGCATAATATAACTTGATCAAAACAAACTTTGCTTACTAATTTAATAAAGTAATTTACTCTAATACGCTGAACTCATCAACGAAGTTTCGTCTCGCTGGAAACTAACGACGTTTGTTGCACATCACTACGCTACCGTCGATGTTATAACAGAGATTAACATTAATACTCAAACATTGTTTTTTTTTTATGATGATGTATCTACCATATTGCTATCCACTGCTGAATGTATGATGGGGACACCAAAAAATATTTTTCAGGGCGAGCGAAGCAAGCCCTCGTATATCAACCTGAGCACTTTTGTGGTACACTTTACGGAAAAACTATCACAATTCATGCGTATTGATTTGTGCTTTAACATTGTAATTTTTATTTATATGTAGTTGTGTTATCATCAGCCCTCACAATGCTCGGCTTTTAGTATACGTAAGTAGGTATATTCAGTAAAAATAACAGGTTCAACAGTATAAAGTTTAAAGTTTCAGAAAAAAGTGGCTTTGTCATACGGACGGATAGAAAGACAGACATGATGGATCTATAAGTGTTCCGTTTTTGCCAACCATCCCGATCTTGGGTCACCTCTTTCTCTACTCAGTACTGCCACATTTTTCAAAACGTCAGTCCATCGAGCATCGTTTCAGAGCGTCTAATAATTTCAATTAATTAACATCTGTGTAACCTAAATTCGCAATAAATAAATGATTATGATTATGATTGTGAGACGTCTCTGCAAATCTGTCAAATCCATATAAATTAAGAAATGCATCTACGCGTCGCGTAAATTAACCCTAAGTTGTTTCTAAGTGTTAGTACTCACATACGTTTTAGCTCGATCGAGCAATCACGTAGAGTAAAAACTACGGCTCGGGCTTTCGTCCACACATTCAGCATTGCTCGATAGTTTTACTCCAGTTCGAAGGAAATTAGGAAGAGTTGTGTCAAAAAATTTGTCAAGCCGGCTCGATTCGAGCCTTAAAACTGGATGCTCTAGTGGTTTTTGCTCGATTTCGAGTAAAACTATCGAGCAAACCGTATGTGAGTACTTAGCATAACACTTATCTGCTCCATCGACCGTCTGATGCCTGCATTTCTCTGACGAAACAGAAACTCAAATAAAGCCTGTTATAAATTACTGGATGAAGCCTGCAACTCCGTTGCGTCAAAATTTCTGTATCAAATGTGAACCGTACATTTTTTCGGAACAAAAAGTATCCTATGTCCTTTCCCGGGACTCAAAGTATCTCCATACCAAATTTCAACAAAATCGGTTCAGCCGTTTGGGCGTGCAGAGGTAACAGACATGCAGACACACACACTTTCGCATTTATAATATTAAGTATGGATATGGATGTTTTGTAAGCAAAATTATAGGAAGCTACTCTGTACAAAAATTGATTTCTTAATCAGAGCGACGTGTTTTCGAATACTTATTTCAAAAAGACTAATAACTGATAAGTAATAACAGTTCTAGGTAGATTTAATATTACGGTAAGCGAAAAATTGAGGACGCAATTCCAGAGGATTATGTGTAGACGTAAATGTAAAATTCGGCACAGATACAGTTGACTAAAGAAAGATTTTTTAATATTGCTTACAAGTAAAATTACAACTGTTGTGCAGTTTGGCGATTTATATTGTATTTTTAAACATTTTTATGAATAAAGATATCAAAAAAAAACATTTGATATTTCTACTTTTCCATATATAAAAAAGTATTCCGTGTTACCGGTTATTTTCGACCAAATAAAAGGGAATTAATATAAATCACATCAATTTCTGAGTTATGACTCCTAAACCTATGTTGCTTGTCAACAATAAATCAAACGATGATAACCGATAGGCCAAAATTACATACATGATGTAATTGCTTGTCATATTTTATCTTTATGGTGTCATATAATATCTGATCTATCTGGCGACAACGAGTAATTTCACGTAACTCTAGAACAATAGTTATATTTATCTATACATCCTAAATGATCTCACAGTCAAATCATATTTTATCTAAATTATTAAGTTAATATAATTAATGTTATTTTATCCTGGCATATAATACAAATCCTGAAAAACTTCATACTTATTATACACACAGTGTTTTAATCAAATACCTATGTAAATGCTCTTATCCATTGAATATTAATCTGTATATTAGTATAAATAAATTATGTAAATAAGCGCATACTTATTCAAAAATACATATTCAGCTGTACAATATCATAAGCATGTAAAATTGCCAATGCTGATAAGGTAAAATAAAAGTAACGAATATTTTATCAGCGTCTATGTATGATACATCGATGGCGGCGTCGGCACGAGCGCTCGTGCTCTCACATACAAACCACTTCATTATATTTTTGCCTCTTTACTGTGATTTGGTTGACTCACAGTTACGAGTATAAGCGCTTGTTGGCTGAAATGTCTTGAAAGTATGTCTCCTCCTAAATTTGGATTGTTCTATTTGTAGAACAATGTTACTGTTAAATTATATAACTATCAATCTATCAATATACAAAAAATCTGCTGATTAGGGTTCCATAGCTAACGAGGACTTATTGATTGCTGAACCCTAAAACGGAAGCCTAGCCAGCTGATGTTTGACCATCAAATCGAAATATTTAATCCTTTCTATCTCTGTAAGCCACCACTTTCGAGAATATTCGCAGAGGAAATTGTTGTTTGTCTTATCAAAAATAAGCTACTTACAAAAAATTTGCCTTATAGTATACAAGTCAAAAAAATGTGCAAGGGTAGGCTGTATTGACAGTGTATACTGTTTATTGTATAGTACTAAACATATTCTACAATTCTTTAGAGCAGCTACAATTGTCGTAGCGCTGCTACGAATCCGTAGCTTCACAATTTGCGCGCAGAAAGATTTACAATAATAACTAATTAATTATACAAAAGACCTTTTATTTTTTAGGATTCTGTAGTCTGTACCCAAAGGTTAAAAAATGGGACCCTATTACTTGGATGTCTGTCCGTCTGTCTGTCCATCTTTCTGTCTCCAGGCTGTATATCAAGAACGGTGATAGCTAGAGAGCTTAAATTTTCACAGATTAATTATTTCTGTTGCTGCTAAAACAACAAATACTAAAAACAACATGAATAAAATATTTAAAGGGGGCTCCCATACTACAAACTTGATTTTTATTTGGCATTTTTTGCTCCATATCAATAATGGCTACACGTAGGCACTTTAAATATCCCATACAAAAATATTTTTTTTTGCCTGTTTTGCTATGAAATGGTACGGATAACGGAACCCTTGATGCGCGAGTCCAACTCACATTTAGCCAATTTTTCTTACTAGTCATTGTAAGCTACAATAGCTTAATCGAAGATAACAAAAGTAGTATTATCACTTTGTAATGTAACATTCTGTATACCTGTTTATTATGAGAATATTATTTATGGAAATCAGCAGTATGGAATTATAGTTATATTATATAGCACACTTGCTGGGGTGGCGCGCTTTGCTACACTCACCATCTAAATATATACTCAAAGGTGACTGACTGACTGACATGGTGATCTATCAACGCACAGCCCAAACCAGGAGACGGGTCGGGCTGAAATTTGGCATGCAGGTAGATTATGACGTAGACATCCGCTAAGAATGGATTTTGATAAATTTCACCCCTAAGGGGATAAAATAGGGGATGAAATATCGTATATATATAATAATACTTCTTAACGCGAGCGAAGCCGCGGGCAAAAGCTAGTATATCAATAAGATAAACGCCTCCGTAGTGCAGTGGTTCAGAGCTCGGCTATTGACTATACGAGTATATTCCCGCGTTGGAAACATTTATGTTATTTCCAAGTTTGGTTAGGACAATGCAGGCTGATCACCTGATTGTCTGACAAGTAAGATGATCCATGCGTCGGATGGGCATGTAAAAAGTCGGTCCTGCGCCTGATCTCTTGCAAGTCGTATCGGTCGTCCGTCCCACTGGGTTGTGAGAGTAAAAGGAATAGAGAGTGCTCTTGTGTACTGCGCACACACTTGGGCACTATAAAATTACTCCTGCGTAACTGGCCTTGATTGCAATGAAATCGGCCTCCGTTACGAACCAGTGTGGGAGTTATTATTATTATCAATAAGATAATGTGTATCATACCTGGGACTATCTGCGGGCCGCCATGATGAGTCGCGTCGCATGTGCTGCGTGCGCTTCACCACTTCACATCCTCTGCTGGACCAGCTGCAATAAACATCATCATCATCATCATCATCATTTTCACCATCATCAAATATTGTCATCAATAGAGAGCTAGAGCAATTCTATAAAAAACCTATTGTCTATGATAATTTATAAACTATCTTTTGTTTTATACTCAACTAGCTGACCCGACAGACGTTGTCCTGTCTTAGCCATGATTATTTAATTCTAATTGGTATATGAATTCATGCCAAATTTCATCAAAATAGATTAATAAATAGTTTAAGCGAAAATCATAAAAGTTTATTGTGCGGGAACCGTACATTTTCCGGGACCAAAAGTATCCCTTGTCCTTTCCCGATACTCAAAGTATCTCCATACCAAAATTCATCAAAATCGATTGAATAGCTTACGCGCAAATCATAAAAGTATATTGTGCAGTAACCGTACATTTTTCCGGGACAAAATGTATTCTATGTCCTATTCCTAGTTCGAAGCTACCTCTCCACCAATTTTCAGCCAAATCGGTTTATCCGTTCTTGAGTTATAAGTGGCGTAACTAACACAACTTTCTTTTATATATATAGATTTGCGGCCCACTGGAAGTTTGTCAATGGCCTACGGGAATCGATAATTTTGAACAAAGTTTTTTCTATCCCTAAATAATTTTGGTTGCGGCCCGTAACACCAATACTAAAACTTGTTTGTGGCCCGTACAAAAAAGGTTGAGTACCGCTGCTCTAAAACCTTTTAAATACCGAACTAGGCTATGAAAATACACAAAATCAACTTATAAGGCTCGAGTTTCGAATGAATAGTTCATAAATATTCCCAACTAAGGCGCGACCTCAAACTTTGCCTATAAAACTGGCAAACTTTTTTAATAACCGCGTCTAAACAGGCGTTTATAGGCGATTCATATTGATGGAAGTGATATATCACTTGTCCTATGTTATGGGAATTGATTTGTGATTTGTTTACGTTAATAAAAGTTTTATAGGCTTTAACAACGCTAGGAGCAAACACAGTATAAGGGTGCGAGCGGAACTTAGCGGTGGCCGAATTGACCAATCGTGTTATTCGAGCGAAATGACAGCAAAGCGGAGTAAAGATTACGAGCATGGTGATTGGTGAATTCGGCACCGCTAAGCTCCGCTCCGCTTCAGTGGAACGCGGCCTAGTACAGTAGAGAAACTTGGCCGCATCTTTGAAATCAAACATTTTTAACATAGTGATAAGTTTTACGCTTGTGCCACCGCATTATTCTACAACGATAGCTAGTAGTTTAGGCTCAGCATTGAATGATTACTTTTTATTCCGAAAAGCCTGAAAATGCTTTGAAGAGTGTACCACTGAATTAGAGTATTTAAAGGCAAAAGATGCTCCCTCACCGGGAGTATTCTCTTGTAATGTAACGTTACAGAGTCAAGCATTACAATGCGCACCTTGTAATTATACAGTGTGTAATATCTTGATACAACTTGTACCATCGACTAGCTATGGATTATGGAATGCTCAAATGTCGAACGTTACACGCGAAAGCTCATCAGTCAGGGAGGTAGTATTGTAATGTAATGCTTAAAGTCGAATCTTTAATGTTTCAATACACGTGTAATGTAATGCTCAAAAACGAATCTGTAATGCTACATTACAAGTTAATGCTAGCGGTAAGCACCTTTATGGAAAAACTAATCATTTACTTAATGCTTTTTTTAGTAATCATTTTCTATCGAATGTTCTAATAGTATTATGGGCAATGTTCCATGCCGATTTCAAAGTAAACCCTGCCTATTTTTACTATCTACTGGATAAAGCAATCTACATCTTTATCTGAACATTTAATAGGCCCTGAATATAAAATTCACATTTATTTTATCGTGCTAAAAGTAGTGTCTGACCGAAAATTACTTTCAAACCGAAACCGAACCGAACTTTTGTCATAAACCGAAACCGAAACCAACACCAAACGTAAGGCCGGCCATAGATGGCGCTCTACAGTTTCAATACTAAATTCACATCCGCAATACACGGACCGCTCGAGCAGTTCTTGAGCGGTCGAAGCAGTCGTTCAACGCGACTGCTCTAGAGCAGTCGATCACGACTGCAACTTGCGGTCCGTCTATGGCCAGTGTAATAAAAATACTTTAAATTATTATGATTATTTACTGTTTTATGTAGACTTAGTAAAATTAAAATTTAATTATCTATTATGTTTAACCACAGCGGTGAACCAAGCTGGAACCTAGCCGGCGATCAATTAGCCACGAAATTCACCGAACCACACACTAAAATTCAGAAATTCCGATTTAGTGCGGTCGACTTTGTCGGCTGTCGTGAGGCCGAAACCGAAACTAATTTGAACGCCAGATTTTGCGCTGAAACCGTCCGAAACCGAAACCGATAATTTAGTCGGACTCTACTCACTAGCTGAAAGCCCTTATCGCTTACAACAACAAATTCCATATAGTATATTATATATTACATGTAAACTCGCAATCAGAACACTTAAACTGATTGCCCCTCTAGATTGAAATATATTTTTGTTTACAAGCTCCGCGATCGATGACAACAATAATATGGTTTTTGCTAACATCCTGAAAAAAATATTCTCGGTTTGGTCATTTTCTTGCAAATGGAACATTTTTAAAAAAATAAAAATATGTCCATGGGGCCCAGGACACACTGAAACAAGCCTAAGCATCGATTCACTTACATCTTGAAGAGGTTTAAGTGAATAGATGCTTAAAGTGTTGAAGCCTTTCATTAAAATAGCTAAGTGCTGCACACCTAAAGAAAAAAAAGACTAGCAGGAACAAGCATATTATATTTTTGTGATATAAAGAGAGGACTCTTACGCACCGGTGATCTACACACCCTTTGCTTACGAAATTTCGATCAGGTCACCTGACGCGAGTTCAATATTTTATATCTGACGTGAGTTAAACATTTAAAACCCGTCTCAAAAGGGCACATTTATAATATTCGGTCTATACTATATAACAAATATGTCTATGGGGAAAAGACTCTCCATAGAGTGGTATAGTGCAGATATGTGAATAATTGATGAGTTTCATTGTGGGTGTGACCCACTTTGGTGATGGTATACAGATGTTTCTGTGTCTCATCCCTGGAGATCCACAACGGCCTCCAAGCGATCTTTGTGAATTGTCGAGTGAGCTCCACAAAAACTTGTGTAATAAAGTTATATCTAAAACTAGATAGTATATCGTGCTGGGACTGTACATTCTTCCTGGATAACAAGTACCCTATGTTCTTTTCCGGGACTCAAGTTATGGGCTTGCCAAAAAGAAAAATTGGTTCAGCGGTTTGAGCATGAAAAGGTAACAAACAAACAGAATTTCACATAATATTGGTAGGATGTTAGGTAAGGTTACTAATTAATATAACAAAAGATAAAAAATATTAAATAGTTCAATAAAGTTATTATGAACATGAACGTAGAATTATTATTATTTTTAACAAAAAATTAAAACCGACTTCCAAGGTAAAAACAATAATAACATTAATATGAACTAAAAAGTATTAAATAATTTTTACTATCTAATAGTGCCTTTTTCCGAATTCGGCTAAACCTCAACTATTTCTGTACTCAATCTTCATTATTTTGAAGTCGGTACCAGATAGCTGAATCTTCAGTCCTCTGACAGAATATTTAATATTTTTGGAACTGGCACCGACTTCAAAATTATGAAGATTGAGTACAGAAATAGTTGAGGTTTAGCCGAATTCGGAAAAAGGCACTATTAGATAGTAAAAATTATTTAATACTTTTTAGTTCATATTAATGTTATTATTGTTTTTACCTTGGAAGTCGGTTTTAATTTTTTGTTAAAAATAATAATAATTTCACTCTTTTTAGTTACACTAGTAGATAAATCTTCGCGTATATTTTACGTGTCTTATTACAATTTGTTAAGAGTCACAACTCACACTCACAAAATAATATAATATTATCAGTGAAGTGAACATATTGTGCTAAGTAATTTAACAATTTTAATACTTCAAGCCCGAAGCGGTCACCGGCGATTGCGATAACAATAGAAAGGCTATTGTGTCTCGTTTTTCCACGATCGAAGGATCTATCAGATAAAAAATTGTACAAACTTGCATAGGATGTAGCGTAGCATAATATTTAATATTATCATAATTATTGACAGCTGTTCTTGTTATCAAGAATTCAAATCGATAGGTAAGTACTTAGTGCACCATCTATCGATTAATAAGTATAGCTAATTAAAAAGACACTTAATGACTTTGTTTTGTTTAAATGCTCTTTTTAAAATAACTTTATTTTAATTCTATTTGTCTATTAAAATTTTATAAAGTAGTAAAGTATTCGATCTGTATATAAAGTAGTTAGTAAAGTATTCGATATTCTGTCTTCTACCGCGCGACGCCGACCGCCGTGTATTAAAAACAAACAGGTGTTGTTAATTGTTATACAGTACATAATTATTATTATTAGTATATCCATACCTATGCCTTGTACTATTATCTATTCTGTGAGACATTGGTGGCCTTAACACGACGTGGTAATGATGATGATGACGATGATGATGATGATTATGATGATGAATATGAATTGCATAGTAGTTTATGCTTTCTGTTCTTAAAACAACGCCGAAACTTCCAAACGTGTATCTATAAGGAATCAGGAGTTCTCTCAGCATCATCGAAACCATGGTATACCTTGACCCAATATTTGACTTTTTGGTAGCGTATTCTTAGTACATAATTATTATTATTAGTATATCCATACCTATGCCTTGTACTATTATCTATTCTGTGCCATGAGACATTGGTGGCCTTAACACGACGTGGTAATGATGATGATGACGATGATGATGATGATGATGATTATGATGATGAATATGAATTGCATAGTAGTTTATGCTTTCTGTTCTTAAAACAACGCCGAAACTTCCAAACGTGTATCTATAAGGAATCAGGAGTTCTCTCAGCATCATCGAAACCATGGTATACCTTGACCCAATATTTGACTTTTTGGTAGCGTATTCTTAGTACACTTCACATAAAACCAAAATCACCATATGTTTCCATATAAATTTCGAGGAGTTCCCTCGATTACTCATGGATCCCATCATCAGGTCACCACCTTTGTGAAAATGGGACCAAATTGGAGTGAAACCTAATACAACAAAACAAAAATTTCGAAAATCGGTTCACAAACGGCGGAGTAATCGTTGAACATACAAAAATAAAAAAAAAATAAAAAAAATATCCACAGCCGAACATATAACCTCCTCGTTTTTTGGAAGTCGGTTAAAAAAAGGCGGACGGAGTCTTGTCATATACAAAACTGTGTCTTCACTTTTCTTCTGAGTCGGCCACGCACACGTTCTCACGCCTGTCAAATGGTATGGACTAGCGCAAGAATGTGTGCGTGCGGACCGTGTACATACAGCAAGCTGGCCGACTCTGAGCGACACAGTTTTGTGTATGGTGGGACGTTTATGAAAGGATTTTACAGAGGAACCTACGAATAACAAAAACTAAGGAAAAGTAACTGTGTCAAAAAAATTGTTCCGATTCTTCAAAATGTGACCCGAATACATGCATACTTTATGCAAAAAGAGGCCCGAATACATGCAAGAATTTTGTGTAATTAATAATTATAGAAGTGACAATAATTTATTATTGTCAACGGCTTTATTTTGTCAATTTGAATGTATAGTTTCGTAGCTACTGCCACATTATTTTAATGTGCGAAAAGAACCTTGAGGACCAAATTGAAAATATGGGAGTTACGTTTCCTTAGTTTTTATTATTCGTACAGAGGAACTAAAGCCGCTGAAGAGCTGAAATTATTTTATCGTGCAGCTAAGCTAAGCGCTTTTGTGCACAAGCGCAGTTGCACAACAATTATTAATACAGACAGACAAATAGACAAACAAAAATTTCGGATAAAAACAAACATTGTCAAAAATATAGAAGAAAGATAAAGACTTCAAATTATTTAAAAGTCTATTTCTTGAAAAACTTTAAAGACCAGTTTAATTCAGCTTATCATTTAATCTTGTGTTATGTTCTGCGATGTTTATAAAATATGATATCTCGATTTTAATAAAATTTGAATAATTCATAACACATCTATTGTTAAATTAAATCCGCAGTGAAATTCACTGTAGCTGCATAAAAATCATTTTGCAATGAAAATGTATTCAAGATGATAAGAAATACAATATTGTTGTAACGTCGGTTCTCTGCATTATTGCATCTCAAGGACTTTGACCTCTAACGTTAACAACTGTAGTTATTGTCAAGGAAAAATACTACCAGAATCTGATGGTAAATTTTGACAGCAAATTTTCAAAAACTATCCTTGATCATTGGATAAAATATATTTGCATTGAGATGTATATATTTGCATGTTTCGCTCACAGAATCAGCCGCTATTAGAAAAACAAAGGATCTAAATGTTTTATTTCATTTAACCTAGTATTGGTAGAGTCAATTTACTTTCTCACTTTTTGCCATCAGATTCTGGTAGACCTATATACTTTTGCACATCACCATTATCCTGTATTCTTCTCTATTAAAATAATATGTTAAAAGGTTGCCAGGAAGAAATTACTTTTAATTTAAGGCCGCCTTTGTGTACATGTATGATTTATTTAATGTTTGTTAATATAAATTTTATTGTTATTTTTGTGCACTATAAAGTATATTTGTTTGAATTTTATATGTATAAATCTGTCTTGTCACGCTGTTAGTTAAAAAGCTCCGAAACGAGTAACGACTGAACTGATTTTGTTGAAGTTGAAAGTTGGAGACTCTGAGAAACGATCAGTATATCTAGTATCTACGTCTTTTCATACCCAAAATAACGTTCGCGAAAGTAACATCTACAACATGTAACAAAACAAAGTGATAATACTTTAGGGAGTGTATGAATCCCTGTATTAAGTTCAATGTTAAAGTAGCAGCGCTGAAAGATCAACTTTTTTTACTTTTGTATGGAAAAATTCCTGATGCACGGGCGCTTGGACATACAAATCACAAAAAACTTTGCTCTTTCAGCGCTGCACTACAATTACAGTAAATTAATAGAGTTTTTAAAAAATTACACCCTATAGTATTATCATTTAGTATTGTTACACCCTGTTTACACACGATTCAGAATTTGCGCAACTAAAGTGCTTAGAACTTGTGATGCCAATTCGAAATTTGTACTTATTAATTATTTACGCTGCCACTTATAGATCTATATTATCTTATATATAAAATTCTCGTGTCACAATGTTAGTCCACGAACTCCTCCGAAACGGCTTTACTGATTTTTACCAAATTTTATATGCATATTCAGTAGGTCTGAGAATCGGCTACTCGGTACTTATTATATTGATAAGTGCATTTGTTGAATAAATAATAGTAAATTATTGCAACTCGAGAAAAACGACGACCATGATAGCGATGGACGTTGCCATGGTGACATGCTTTATTTAGTCACTTCAATAAAATAATACGGGCGATATACTTTAATAATATGGCAAAGAAACGTTTGCCGGGACAGCTAGTATATTAGATATTCTTCACGACTTCTGCAAAAAAGTGGTGCACCAAAATTTAAATATGGTCCTGTATTATTTACTTGCCTTTTCCCGCACGTTCCTATCTAATTTTCCGAGACTCTCGCATAGTCGCAGGATTAATTTGAGGCTCTCAAACATATTACGTTACGTCAAAACAACTAAAACGCTGGATCGGCTAGTATTTTTATTTACTAGAAATTATAAAAACAAGCGTGTGCCACCCCTATCGTGTTATTTGTTCAAAATATTTGGTATTTATGTGGAGCACGAGTCGGGTGGAGAGGGGGGCTCTCGAGAGCTGAACTTTCTGTTTACTCTCCGCACAACTTACTCCACAACAAACATTCCCAGCGTGAAAATTCACGGAGAATTTTTCGATATTCTGGAACGTTCGAGCACAGTACAATATAATTTACAGTACTCTATCAATATAGTTACAGAAATTGACCCGTATGAACCTACTGCTCCTGATTCTTCTGATTAGTTTCGTTACGAGTCCCAAGACAGATTTTGCTTGTCTCTTGGGCTCCTGGAGATCATAGGGTTTTTCGTGATTGGTAACCTCTGTATATCCTAGTTTATCAAGTTGCAGGAGTAGAAATGTGTAGCGGGCCAATGTCCAAAAAAAATAGCTAAATATTGTGTCTGCATTCCCAACGATCAACAATCATGGTCAACTTATAATTATATACGTGTGTAATCGCCGTATTCAGTACATTATAGTAAATATTCATCATTTGTAAGATCATATAAAACTTGTAAGTGCGTAACCTCATAAGGTCACGATCCTATCATAGAGGAGGAGGAGACCAAGTTTGTTTTCAAAGCCACTGCGTTACCCTACTGTATTTATATATGCTGTGGCTGCACTTGTTTAGTAATTGACCGGAATCCTCTATTGTGCTTATGGGAATTGAAGCTCTTTATAGTGGCTAGTGGCCGGTTCGAACGAAACCTGAAATGTATGGAAAAATGAATGATTACTCCATTGTGGGGTTACAGCTTGAGTTTAATGGTTTTGCCTATCGTGTAAAATGATTTTAGAAGCCATCAGCTGGTCCGGAAAATATTGTTTTGCATTTACGCTATTATCGTTATTAATTCAGAGGTTGATCTTGATAACAAAGAGTTTTTGGAGTTTGCTCCTTAAGAATCGATTTTATATATAAGGCACTAATTGTATTGTATAATTTTTATATATAAATACTAATTGTACATTGGCTTATACAGTTTACTGTATAAGCCAATCAAGTAGTTAGTAGAGTAGCATAGGCAGCTATTCTATTATATTTATAAATAAAACTCATAAAACTGTACTGTAATATTATAATACTGAATAATAGAAATCAACAAAAGCTTGTGGATTAAATCTGTTTTATTGTTTAATTTACCTTATTAGCCTATTTATTTAGCTATGTACAATAATTTTTAATGTAATAAACCATTTATTTGAGCTCATTTCTTTTTTATTTAATTTTTTTTTAATTTTTGGTATGTTTAGAGTGAAAGGTTTTGCACTTAAAAATTTTAACTTCAGTTTCAAATAAAAAAAGTAACGGATGTTAATTTTTTTTCTTCTAAGTCCGACCTCTTGTTACGTAGTATACAGTTTACATCCTCTTTGGCTTGTAACTCGGCAACTATTTGTCCTGACTCCTGGATATGAGTTTCTTCGGCTTGATCTTCCTGGATTTTTCTCCTCTATTCGATTCTGGCCTTAGAACTGAGAAAAAAGTATTTTGAAATAACTATGGCAGAAAGGGGTGTAGATATTATTACCGGATCATATGATATTAATCTTTTTTCAGTTGAATAAACTCTTTTTGCGTATGGTTAGATACTCGTACTTAAGGAGTAAACTCCAGTCGTGCGCCGGAGCTGACACACATTTTTTTATCTTTTTCTTTTGGGATTTTTGTACAAAAAGACGATGTCAATCCCATTGTACCTTATGCTAAACAAAGAGTTATAATGAAATTTGTAATATGTATTTGTCAATCCTGAATCATAAAAAATGAAATAAAAAAAAACACAAATAAATGGAGTGGACCACCCACAACAATTTAGGCGTACGGAAAATAGATATTGCCAACTCTCAAACCTATACAAAAATCCAACCAAATAGGATATAATATTACTGCAATGTTTTGACGCTAGCGGCAGCACCCGGACAGACAATAAAAAGTTTTGTTCGACGTTTGACAACGTTTCTGTTGACGACCTCTGTGGCTCAGTTGGTAGGCTGTTGGTAGCTAAAGCCGGGGGTCGCCAGTTCGTATCCCGCCGACGGAACAAAAAAGTTTTCAAAGTTCCTGGGTCATGGATGTGTATTTAGTGTGTATCTATATAATAAAAATCTTAAATTTATGTATGGTATAAAAGTAATAAATATATTACATATTTCCGTTGTCTGGTACCCGTAACACCTTCAGGGGGCACGGAACTAGACTGGCGTGGTGTGAAGCGTCCATAGATATTAATATTATTATAAAATTAAGGCGGGGGGTTGCGGGTTCGAATCCCGCCGACGGAACAAAATAGCTTTCAATGTTCCTGGGTCATGGCTGATGTATATTAAACATGTGTATCTATCTATTATATATAAATCTCCTGTCACGATGTTTGTCCGCGATGGATTCCTAAACTACTTAACCGATTTTAATGTTTCTTTTTTTAAATGTATGCTTTTTTCCAACTTGAGGGATAGGATAGCTTAGATCTTTAATTATAGTAGCAATTTTATTTTATTGCTAATTATTTGTCTATAAAGAGCGACCATTGTTTATTGCGACGCGGGTCACGGGATAGCGATGGACGTTGCCATGGTGACATAAGTACCTATTTACTATTTAGTCACTAAATACTAATTCAATAAAATAATACTGGCGATAATCTTTATATAATATGGCAAAGAAACGTTTGCCGGGACAGCTAGTAATATAATAAAAATCTTAAATTTATGTATGGTATTAAATATATTTTCGTTGTCTGGTACCTGTAACACAAGTCCTTCAGAATCAGGTATGTAGCACGGGGCCAGACTGACGTGGTGTGAAGCGTCCATATATATTATAATCTTATATATAAAATTCTCGTGTCACAATGTTAGTCCGCGAACTCCTCCGAAACGGATTTACTGATTTTTACCAAATTTTATATGCATATTCAGTAGGTCTGAGAATCGGCTACTGGGTACTTTATATATTGATAAGTGCATTTTGTTGAATAAATAATAGTAAATTATTACAACCCGAGACTGACGGCGACCATTTTTTGTGCGACGGGATAGCGATCGACGTTGCCATGGCGATTGGCGACATACTTATTTAGACACTTCAATAAAATAATATGGGCGAAATACTTTATAGGTATTATGGCAAAGCAACGTTTGCCGGGACAGCTAGTTATATATAAAATTCTCGTGTCACAATGTTAGTCCACGAACTCCTCCGAAACGGCTTTACTGATTTTTACCAAATTTTATATGCATATTCAGTAGGTCTGAGAATCGGCTACTCGGTACTTATTATATTGATAAGTGCATTTGTTGAATAAATAATAGTAAATTATTACAACTCGAGAAAAACGACGACCATGATAGCGATGGACGTTGCCATGGTGACATACTTTATTTAGTCACTAATTCAATAAAATAATACGGGCGATATCAATGATATTATATAAAAAAAACTCAAAGCAGATATGTTACTACCGCGCGCGTTGTGAAGCCATTAAATACGGGCCAATTGACCCGTCTTTTGTATAGTCTGTCTCTTTTATGTAAATGTCATTTCGTATCTTTTGTTTCACTTATCTGTCAAATTTGACAATTGAATTTGAAAATTTTTCGGAAGCAATTTAAGCCGGAAAATAGTATGAACGTAACAGATTATTTAGTTGAATATCATTGGGCGATATACTTTATATAATATGGCAAAGAAACGTTTGCCGGGACAGCTAGTAATTATTAATATTCTGATATGACGTGTACAACATGTCGAATTTTGGTCGGATTGTTTACTGTATGAGCTAGTAGCGCCCTCTATATACCCTTGCGTAAAATTTCTTATTGGACCAGTCATTTTGGATTTTGGAATAATATGCCAACAAACACAGCGACATGAGAAAAGATTTAGAAAGAAAGAAACTTTATTTGGTAAAACAATAGATGAACATTAAATTAATCAAGAACATTTTAGTATGTTAGGGCTGGGACACAAAAACACTATACGACGTGTCGTACCACGACGCGGCATAGTTTCACGATGCGACGTCGTGTCGTGGGAATCTACGAAGAGCATCGTAAAAAACTACGACGCGACATCGTGACGTGCCTCGATATACGACACGACGTCGCGTCGTAGAAACTCACGATCCGTCTTCTTTGAATTTTGAATAATAACTGTCGTGAGTTTCTACGACGCGACGTCGTGACGTGTACCGTGGCACGTTATGATGTCGTGTCGTAGTTTTTACGATGCTCGTCGTAGATTCCCACGACACGAAGTCGAATCGTGTTTTTGTGTCCCGGCCCGAAGTCTTACCAAATTGGCACCTATTCAGCATAATATGCTGGTTTTCAGTAAATGCCATTACCTCCTACAATTTTGATATGGTCGTTGGTCAACTCTATCAAAACCATATTGACTTATTGACGATCAGTTGAGGTCGGATTGTTACTGAAGGGCGTATGTTTTATGCAGTGCCCTTACAGATGCATAATGTAGTAACTCGCCCTGCATAAGGTTAGCTACGTCACACCAGTATGACCGAAGCTTCGGCCAACATAATGAGTTAGAACTTTTTCTTCTTAAAAAAATTAAAGGCCATTAAGTTTATTATTAATGTGAATTCACATTAATAATAAACAATAAGAGTACAATATCAGGAGGTAAAGAGAAAAGGATACTATGTACTTCCTCTCCTACACCTACACACATAAAGACAATATTATACGTATTATTAAATGTATTATGTAAGCGGGACACACAAAAAGACAATATTAATAATATACGTAATTACGTATTGAATTTAAAGACTTACCGCCCGTGGTGCTTTTTCCAATTTTGAATGGCACATTTAGGCTGCGTTTCCACTGAAGCTGAGCGGAGCTTAGCGGTGCCGAATTGACCAATCACCATGCTCGAAATCTTCGCTCCGCTTCGCTGTCATTCCGCTGGAATAGCACGATTTGTCAATTCGGGCACCCCTAAGCTCCGCTCTGCTTCAGTGGAAACACACCCTTATGCGTCGCAACGCCTCGCGACGTTGCAGTTGAATAACTGACCCCTGATGTACTCAGCGACGTTTAACTTTAATTTAAGGGCGTTCCGTCCGGAGATTCCGTAATTGACCGTATTTAAAACCTTATAAACTCGTAATCTGAAAGCTACAAAGTTATAATAAAAGTACAGCAATAATCTTCAGTATATCAACATTCCTTTTGTCGTTTTAAATTTTCTATTTTTGTTTCTTATACTCATGATATCAGCTTCCAAAGTAATACCAATTTGTTAAAATTCAAGCATACATTCAGCATCTCCTTAGGATTTACAAATTACTTTTATTTGAAACTCACGCCAATAGATCGACAATATCATAAACTACATATTCGCCGTTTTAAATTTTTTTTAGGACAATTTTGAACTAAGTTAAGTAAAAATAATAGGGTTTTGGCGCGATCTCGGCAACGCGGCAAATGTATGGCCAAGGTCGTTTGCTCGGGGGACGGCCTTAATGAAGAGTTTCAAATGTTCAAAAGTTTGCTAAAGACTCCATAATATATTTTCTGACAATCTCTTCACTATATTAATATTATTAAATTAATCAATTATTTATGTCTCTGACCGCCGTACTCAGAGACATTTAGTAAATTCAATTTAATGGAGAGTTTGACAGATAATGTATGGGGGTTTTATGTCAAAATTTTGAATTTATTTAAATAATTAATGTTCCACTCTGAGTGCGGCAGTGAGTGCAGCCGTTAGTGGTCATACTTAATCAAACACGTACCGCGCCTAACTTATCCGGTAACCGCAGGTGACAATAGAGTGACCATTAATTGAACAGTAACAATCTGTGACAGTAATGAGTTTCGTATTGATTTTGTTCGAGCGCTCGATTCTTTTCGATTTTGCCCGGTGCGCCCGGGTGCACGATTGTTTAAAGTCCATTCGTCGACGGTAAACGATGTATGGCTTAATTAAACAACGGTTCGGATGCGAAAACTAAATGAAACAGCAGATTTTTTTTAACGGGCTTTGGCCCACCACACATTTCCACCACTGTATCTCCTGTGTCGGCAGGATCGACAGCGGTATCCAACCACGAAAATCCTTTGATATGATCTCAGGGAGACCGAGGGACATGCTAAAACTGTCTTGGGACCCGCAACGAAATTAATCAGAAGAAAATAGGAGGAGTAGGAAGATTCCAATTTCCCTCCCAGTAAAAGCGGGAGATGCTGATGAAACAGCAGATGCTGGCATTTTCGCCACGCGGTAGAGAGGTGATATATTACTTCCAATTTTACGCCGGGCAGTGTACTCTCCCTTGTAGGGAGAGTACACTGCCCGGTACACAATAACAATCCCCAAAACATTCGACTGCAGAAAGTTTTTAAAAATAAAAATGTGGTCTACTCCCTTTTCGAAATTTTCGATCATGAACATTTTTACCCATCGTACAAAAAATGCAAAGAATTTTCACTTCAAATCGACCGAAGATAATAGATACGTTCGTTTATAACAAGAGTCTCGTTTCTCGAAGTTGAACGTACTTCTTTGCGAAGTAACAAGATGCTAATGTAACTTCATGTTGATATCGAATGTTCCAGAGCGTGATGCAAGTTATGCATTCTTTGCTTTGATGTTTGTATTAGCGTTGAAGTCTTTTTAAATAATAATGTAAAATATTTAAATAATAATGTAAAATATTTATGTTTTTATTATTATTTGCTTGTAACACTTTCTCAAGTAAACTATTCAACCGATCAATATATGTAGACAACCACTTACAAAGGATTTTCAAAAATAGCAACCCTAAGGAAAAGTGCTTAAAATTTATTTCCCGGAGTCCTAATTCACGCGGATGAAGCCGCAAGAAAAAGCTAGTTCTAGATAAGTTTATTACCAAATGTTTCTGAGTCATGGATGTGTATTAAATATGACGTGTATAATATAATAAAATCTTAAATATATGTATAGTATAAAAGTATTAAATATTTCCGTTGTCTGGTACCCGTAACACAAGTCCTTCAGGTACTTACCACGGGGCCAGACTGACGTGGTGTGAAGCGTCCATAGATATTATTATTATTATTTACATTAGTGTGTCCACACATTAGTGTGTCTCATGGCATCGTAGCTTCAAAAGCTAAAATGCCACGATAAGAAACACATTAAACTAACACCCCTTGGTTTTCCTTAGGGGTTAACCCAAATGTATTGTAAAAACTTCTTTCCAACGAATATGTTATTAAAATTTTAAAGTTTCTAGACCATCCACGCGAAAAAACTTTAACGTTTTTCATAAAATATTTCCATTAACATGTAGCTAGTAAACCCTGGGGTCGTCTCCACATTTAATCCCGACTACAATGGCCGACCTCATGAAGGAAGGAAAAACAAAAGCCACATACCGCATTACCTACTTCCGCACAATGGTACCTCATGGGCATATGTTTAATATGCTGAGTAGCTAGATTTTTTAATTTTGAGGCGAAATTTGTGTGAGAGACAAACATAATAATATTCTAAAGGTGGTAAGTTTGTTTGTAACACGACGTGAAAACTACAGTTTACTCATGGGAGTAAAGTAGCAAGATACTTTTTATTTAAAAATATATGAAGAAAATTATAGTCGACAAAAATCACGGATTTTTCAAAATTACTCCCCCAAGGGGTGAAAATGGGGAATCTACGTATGATTCCCAAGAGTTTTTCCCTATTTGTATAAACAAACTCAATAGTTTTAATAACCATTGCTAGCCTAAATCGAACTTGGCCGGTTTAATAAGTTAAGATAACTAGTAGCTCTTAACAGCCCGAACAGAAAGTAATTACAGCTAACCAGCTAAACTACTCCACAGAAAAAGAGCGAGAAATTGTCTAACGCCGTTCCAGCTTCGATTAACGAGAGAAATTGGTGTCTCTTCGAAATCCGCCTTCGACTTGTATCAATAAAAATATGCCCTTAGCCACAGTATAAAAATAAGGTGTAAAAAAACAACTACAGATATTTTGAGTATATTATCTACTGCAAGACGTTTTTAAGCACAAAACTAATTGCATAAAATGAGTAAAAAACAATTTGACAATTGACGTGTTTTTTGCATAAATGCTTTAGGAGTTAGGACCGAGAAAATCATTTTTAATAAAAATGTAAACTGTTATGTATATCTACTAGCTAGATGATGAAGTAGGTAGGTTACATGGTTTGTTCAAATTATAAGAGAAAAAATGAGTAATTGTCCTTATATTATAAAATGTTACTTTAAATACCACTTTATCCACATAAGTCTTTATTTATTGTGATACTCAAAAAATTATCTTTACATGAGGGAGTTTGCGTTGTGTTACCTAGAAATCAAGATACGAACAAAGTCACAAGCAAATTCTAGTATTTTATGGCACAATTACCGTAAAAAGCTCCATTCACCAAATTGAGCTTCTCGTTACTATTTCAAAGCGAAATTAATAAAAAGCTGAGCTTTCAAAACCGACCTATTTGCTGGAATTAAAGGCACATGCAGTTAAACCTTTGTCAAAACCACAAGGCCAAAAACGACCTACTTCTTTCCGCTATTTCCTTAAAAACAGCTTTTTATTCAAAAAGTTTTTACTATATTCTAGAATTCGGTAATTTGCTATTTAAAAAGCTGCTCAAAACAAGGATATATTAAATATTAATGAATTAAATCGGCTTCAAAGATAAAAGGCGAATTAGAAAATTCGACATTGAAAAGTTATAATTATACTAGATAATGTCCGCAACTCCGTTTCGCCAAAACTTGTTTATCGCACGGGAACCATGCATTTTTCCGGGACTCAAAGTATCTCCATGCCAAATTTCAGCAAAATCGGTTCAGCGTGAAGATGTAACAGACAGACAGACATATTTTCGCATTATTAATATTAGTATGGATGTATGTATTGTTCTATAATCTAGATCATTATATAATGTAGATCAACATTAAAGCTGCCGTATAGCTTTGTATACACAGTCAAAATTTCCCTTTGGTGCTCTCAAAGAACTATGCTTATTGTGGGACACAATATTCTAATTGGATGGTTGTTGCGGCTGTTTCTTTTGCTTTTGCTGCTTTTAGCCGCTTGTTTTGGGCACCGGAGTCAAGGTTAAGTTAGTTATACTTCTTCGTTTCTGGGTAATTAAAAGAAAACAAACAAAAAAAAAGACGGGTTGCACTCCGGGAGTACTGGCAAAAGTGAAAACTTGATTATTAACGTCGTGCATTTTTAACCCATTTTTTATGAAAATCGATTTTTAAAAAATGATTTTTTTTTTATTAATCTAAACCCTTACAATCGAATAAATTTTTTGACCCTTTATTTATGAAAATCGATTTTTAAACATAGCTTTTTTTAATTAATCGAAGCCCTTACAATCGATTAAATTTTTAACCCATTTTTTATAAAAATAGAAAAAATCTATTTTTTTAATTAATCGAAAACCTTACAATCGATTAAAAAATATCGACAGTCGAAAAAAAAAACACCCACCCACACAGGGGGCGTTTTGAAGGCGGAATTCCTACTCTGTGACTGACCGCTCGAACACAGAATAAGAAGGCAGAACGCTTGAACGCGTGACCGCTCTCTGTCTGATAGGTCCTTAATACCTAGATGCAGTAAGTACTTCCTTCCCAGTGCAAAGCGACAGAAAACGATTCCTTGAAATCTATATCCGACTTAACTGAAGCGAAAGTGCAATTAGACGCAAATCTAACGAAGTTCATTAGAGCGAGTATAGCGTAAACGATCCTGTGCACGGTGCATAGAGATTGCACAGGGCGTAGAGTGTAGACTGCACAGAGAAATGGCACATAGCGTGCACACGTCATCGACGAGTTATAGCGATTGTGCATTTTAGCCTCCATAGGGATGGGAAGTATCGATACTCTATAACAATTTTATACAACAATGGGTTTTTTTATAATTATATCCATACTTAATATTATAAAATTGCGAAAATGTATCTGTATGTCTGTTACATCTTCAACCGCTGAACCGATTTTGCTGAAATTTGGCACGGAGATACCTTGAGTCCCGGGCATAGGATACTTTTTATCCCGGAAAAATGTACGGATCCTGGAGTTTTAGCCCCTGGAAAGGATATACAAGAAATAACAGAACTTAATATGAAATTGTTTTAAAAACAGATCAAGGACCACCGTCATTTCAGCGTATGTCGAACCCAACTCATCATCACTAACAAAACTTGACATAATAATAATATTCCAATTGCATGTTGCACACGATATTATATCAGAACATTGAACAAAACATTTTGTGCTGCCTCTAGCGTGATTAACATTGAGCAATATATCCTATTAACGCAAGTCCGCTATCTATAACTCTGAAATTAGCAGCGCTGAAAGAGACACTTTTTTCACCTTTGTGTGGAAAAATACTTGACGGGGGCGCTCGCCTACACAAATCACTAAAAATTTTGCTCGTTTAGCGCTGCAACTTTCACAGTGAACCACTTATATATGTCGCAGCCAACTAGTTAAGATAGCCGTTCAATCAAACAGCTAGCCCTTTGACTGAAACGCTAAAACGCTAAAGCCTAAAAACTGAAAAATAATATAATAATAAAGTATTTATTATTATATTATTTTTCAGTTTTTAGGTTTCCCTGCCTAAAGGATGAAAACGGGACCCTATTATTAATAAGTCTGCTCTGTCTGTCCGTCGACCATCCGTATGTCACCAGGCTGGATCTCGAGAACCGCAATAGCTAGATAGTTGCAATTTTCACAAATTATGCATTTCTGGTGTCGTTATAAAAGCTCAAAGTCCAATTAAAATAAAATAAATTATTAATGCGGGGCCTCATACAACAAACACGATTTTTTCCCTTTTTTGCTCTATATCCATAAAGGTAACAGTAAGGTTTTTGAAAATTTCAGAAAATACTGAATTGTATTTTGAATTTAATAATTAATAATAAAAATTAAATAAACTTATTATTTATGGGGGGCTCCCATACAAATGTACGCCAGTCCGACTCGCACTTGGCCGGTTTCATAATTTTTCCTTTCATTGTGAATAAAGACCTATCCGGGTACCAAATTTCAAGGTTCTAAGTCTGCTAGAAGTACCTTAGAATTTTGATGATCTATATGTCAGTGAGTGACAAAATATAGTAACTTTGACCATCCGTAACTACTAAACTATGTATCGAAATTTCATGTTATTTGGAGGTTAAGCTAGTTTTAATACTTGCTCCTAGTGACCGAAATTCTAAATCCCTAGCTATGTTAACATCGAAGATAAAGGGGGTGTGAAATAGCCGCGAACCGCTTCGAGAAAAGTATGGTACGGCCGTGCCTTTGCTAAAAAGCTTGGCTGGGGCACTGCCGTGCTCCCAGATATCATCGATATGACCCAACCCTATGGCATATGACCCATTTCCAGTTCTGTGAATCTCACTCAACTAATTGTGCCGCCCCGGACTTTTCCTACACGGATTCCGGCTTAATTGAGTTACTCCGTTTTCGTTAATTCTTTAAAGGCTCACTGCGAGCATTCACGTGTAATGTAACATTCGACTTTGAACATTCCATAGCTATACACACTGTATCATTACAAGGTGCGCTTTGTAATACTCAGTTTAGTATCATTACAAAATGCGGATTGTAATGGTCGGTTTTGTATCGATACACGGTGCTCATTGTAATGCTCGGCTCTCCTTCCTCACTGATGTAATGCTCGACTCTGTAACGTTACATTACAAGCGTTAATGCTCCCGGTGAGGGAGCACCTTTACATCATTGGTTATTGTACTTGAGTCATGTTAGTTAAATAATTAGTGGTATCTTCTCCTATTTTAATAAGTAAATTAGGAACATTATTTACTACGTATGTAAAGACGTTAAGGCAGAAAAAGATTTTCATACTCGAGAAAAAAATATTTTTTTATAAAATGGGACGAGCGAAAAGTTGTACTGCAAAAATTTTCTTTAACCCGTTTGAATCCCTATTTTTCCCGGTCACGGCAATTTTGATTTTTTCTTAAATTTGATAGGGTACATCACAGGGCTGGCATAGGCTATTTTTATCGCACGATTCTTGCGGTATTTCAAATTTTACTATGTCGAGTCTAGTGTATTACGAATTCGAATGGATGGATAACCTTTAATTAATTTAATTGCAAAAATACTCGTTTCCTGTGATTTTATAAGCACACTAGATGATGCCTGCAACTCCATTGCGGCAAAATTTTCGCGAACTTTTCCCAGGACTCAAAGTATCTCTATACCGAACAGCAAAATCGATTCAGCGGTTTGGGCGTGAAAGATGAGAGACAGAAAGTTACATTTCGCATTTATAATATTAGTATGGACCATAAAGTTAATATACCTAGCGGAATAGAGAAACAAAGGCCTGAGTAAGCGAGATGCCACTATCAGTAACACCGCGTGGTAAAAAGAGACGTGTGATACATGACAGCAGCACTCTTTTTTTGACGTCCAGTCGGCACGTGCCGCACGTTGTCAATATAATCTCATAGAATTCATGTTCAATCATGCTTGTGTAAGTGTATACGTACACATATTTTTCACACAGATGAAAACCAATTTTGGTTACGTTTGACAGCTCGAGATTGTTGCTCTATTCCGATAGGTATATTAACTTTATGGTATGGACGATGTCGCATGAACACACGTTTTTAGATGACGGATTGACATTGACGCATCTACACGCCCTAATGAGTGCATTTGTCCTCGTTTACACGAAGGTAAAGGGCCGCCTGCATTGATTTTACACCTGCAGGTGTCATCTCCCACGTGAAGCTTTGATTACCGACCCTGACCATGTGGTCGCCAGGTGCAAGGTCAACGTAGTTGTCCTTTAAGGTGCATAAGGTGTCTATTATGTTGTCATGATTAAAGAACGCCTTAAAGTAGGTACTTTTTTGAATTGTAACTGATTATTAGTTGTAACCTGTGTAATAAGTGTTGTCGAGTGTCTCACAGCAAATATCAAAAAATGAACATAAAATATATTGGTAATATGGCGATAAAAAATGTAAAAATGGGCTCGAAAGCTTTTAGATCCATTCATAAGTTTTCGAGCCTATTACTTTGCCCATATTCGCTGCATACAAAATTATCGCTGCATCGTAAAAGCATTGCGATAAAATTCCAAAAATGTGTCACCCAATAAATATGGGTGCGCGCCCAGGTGCCGCAACAATTCGGGTCATGTCGGGTATTTTCGGCGATTTTTCAGCCGTCAGAGTCCAAGCAGGATTTATGTGACGAGAGCCTGGCACTGCTCCAATCACCCGTCACTAGATGCAAATTCGATAATCACACACAAACACATATTATTCACAACTGCAACATACATAATAAAACAGTACTACAGATATTACTATGCATTTGTACGACACTACTGCAATGTGCAGGCTTCGGGGAGACTAATTAAAAGAAAGTTGTCTTCGTGAAAGATGTTTAATAGCTTTGTCCACATTGTGCCTTTTTTTTGTTCAACAAGGGTATGCGTTATAGCGCAGTTAACAGCGAAGGTGTGGCAAGCCCGTGACGCGCGTCAAAATCCACCCGCGTTGAAAGAAAAGTGTCATAGCGCGCGCTACGATTTCAACGCGTGTTACGGGCATGCCTCACGTTTGCTGTTGACAGCGCTATAAGGCATGCCCTTGATGAATAGAAAAAGGTACAATGTGGACAAAAGCTATTGACTAACTTAATAATTACTTAACCTACCTTATATAGGAGGGAGGTGAGACATGCACTACGCTACTGTTTATTGTCCGCGATAATTCGATTTATCAAATCATCCTACGACATATTATGCATTAATTAGCTTGCTTTTAGGAGGAGAGTCACCCATACATGAGATGAATGAAAAGTTTGAATTTAAGTACGACAAATTTTACGATTAATTAATAGAATATCTGTTGTTGATTTTGGTAAACCATAGGGTGCCCATTACGATAAAATAAAAGTTTTTTTTCCTATTACTAATTATTCTCAACGTAGACAGACTAACAAACTACACCTGGGAAGATTAAAACCGCTGTCCAGTGTTATTAATGAATGAAAGTTTCACGCAAATAGCTGACCTATATTCCTTCAGGTTATTGTTAGTCCAGGTATATTAATACAATTAGTACTCGAATAGAAAAGCCTAAGATTTCAAACACAGTTTTTTTTTCTTTACTTATATTCACAACGTATTGCAACAATTTTGTGCGTATTTTTTTTAGTTTCACTTCAATTATTTTATACACTTTTTGACCAGGCTCATTTTAAAAAGTATTAAAAAAGTGCGTCCCAATTCAAAGGATAAAAAATACATTTATTCGTGGTATAGTTAATGAAAAGAGTGAATTTCCAATTATTCCAGTCTAAAAACTATTCGATACCGTTTAAAACTTTTAAAACAACTCCGCATAGCTGGCTATTAAAAAAAACATTTTGAAATACCGAAATCAAATTTGGAACATAGCATAAAGCAACACATGCAAAAATTATTCGAACAACTGCATTGCAATTCCTCGTTCGCCGTAATTTGGCCGGCGCCCAAGTTGCTGCTGCATCGATGTGAAATCGGATCTTGAGTGCTAACGTGAGCTGTGAGTTCGCTTGACATACTAACGCCACTTGCGCGGTATTGCTAATCGTTTCATGAAGTCAAAGATATCAAAACTCACGACGTATAAATTATATTGTACTAGCTGTCCCGGCAAACGTTTCTTTGCCATATTTTATATAGTATATCGCCCGTATTATTTTATTGAATTAGTGACTAAATAATATAAGTATGTCACCATGGCAACGTCCATCGCTATCCCGTGACCCGCGTCGCATAAACAATGGCCGCTCTTTATCTATACTTCTATACTAATATTATAATTCTGTAGAGCTTGTTTGTTTGAACGCGCTAATCTCAGGAACTACTGGTCCGATTTAAAAAATTATTTTACTGTTGGATAGCCCATTTATCGAGAAAGGTTATAGTCTATATTGTATCACGCAATTCACGCAACATATCACGCATTAGAAGCAAAGAAATAGAGGAAAATGTGGGAAAAACGGGGGGAAATTATTTGAAAGGGCTTTTTGAACGCGCTAATCTCAGGAACTAATAGTCCGATTTGAAAAATTCTTTCAGTGTTAGATACTCCATTAATCGAGGAAGTCTATAGCCTATATTTTATCACGTTAAGACTAATAAAAGCGAAGAAATAGAGGAAAATGTGGAGAAAACGGGGGAAATGATATGAAAGGGCTTATTTAAACGCGCTAATCTCAGGAACTACTGGTCCGATTTGAAAAATTATTTCAGTGTTAGATAGTCCATTTATCTAGGATGGCTATAGGCTATATTTTATTACGCTAAAACTAATAGAAACGAAGAAATAGAGGAAAATGTGGAGAAAACGGGGGAAATTATATGAAAGGACTTATTTAAACGCGCTAATCTCAGGAACTACTGGTCCGATTTGAAAAATTCTTCTACTGTTGGATAGCCCATTTATCGAGAAAGGCTATAAGTTATATTGTATCACGCTAAGACTAATAGGAACAAAGAAATAGAGGGAAATGTGGAAAAAACGGGGGGAAATTATTTGAAATGGCTTTTTTGAACGCGCTAATCTCAGGAACTACTGGTCCGATTTGAAAAATTATTTCAGTGTTAGATACTACATTAATCGAGAAAGTCTATAGTTTATATTTTATCACGCTAAGACTAATAAGAGCGAAGAAATAGAGGAAAATGTGGAGAAAACGGGGGAAATTATATGAAAGGGCTTATTTAAACGCGCTAATCTCAGGAACTACTTCCGATTTGAAAAATTATTTCATTGTTAGATAGCCCATTTATCTAGGATGGCTATAGGTTATATTTTATTACGCTAAGACTAATAAGAGCGAAGAAATAGCTAAAAATGTGGAAAAAACGGGGGAAATTATATGAAATAGCTTATTATCTTAAGAAATACTATCTGGAGCAATTTTTATGTTATTTGCACACGGGCTCCAAATCGCCATCTTTAGGGGCGCCAAAATCCTTTTTTTGCACACAGGCGCCAATAGCCCCTTAAGGGGGCCCTGGTTATTTGGCAAACATGAAGAATACACCACGTGAAGGGACAAAAGCAATTTTTTGCGGAAAAATGTACGGTTGCGTGAAATTCCTAAATTACGCAAGCGAAGCCACGCGGAGCATATATATAATTATAATAAAATCGTAGGAAAGACAATTATTCTGTACATTGAATATTTTTGTACAATAAATAATGTGGATGTGATCTACTATGCTAGTAGACAAATAATTTGCAATAAAATAAAATTGTGACTATAATTAAAGATCTAAGCTATCCTATCTCTCAAGTTGGAAAAAAGCACACATTTAAAAAAAAGAAACATTAAAATCGGTTAAGTAGTTTACGAATCCATCGCGGACAAACATCGTGACAGGAGATTTATATATAATAGATAGATATGTAAAACATGTAATCACACTCCAGGCCCTTTAGAAAAGACTTTTCTTTATCGCTTTTTCATGGAAACGCCGACCAAAATGTATAAAATTGACATAAGCATTCGATAACATAAAGCCATTATTCGCTCATGTTATGTCAATTCCATACATTTTAATCGGCGATACTATTAAGAAGCCATAAAAAAACGTCTTGTCTAAAGGGCCTGGAATGAAGTAATAAAAAAATAAATACTATTTATAAATATATTAAATATATTGTATAATATTGAGTTAACAAACGAAACTTGGCACTGGACGGTTCTGTCAAACTATTATTTGAAAGGCTGTTTCTTAAGTATGGTTAAACCCTAAACCTAACCTCAAGTTAAGTACACGTTTATAAACCTAACAATTACAATAATTTTTAAGGCTATCTTTAGGTAAATAGGAGTATGAGAGTGGTTTATTAATATAGGTCTTAGACCGGAGAGCGCAGAATATTATGCTAATATGCTGTTGCAATTGCTAGCCCCTTCGACCCCGCGCCGACAGCATCCGCGATACATTGACATCTTTATGATCTGTCTTGTTCCTACCAGACAGGAAACAATGGTTGGCATAAATTGTCTGTATATTTTGTTATGAAAGTGAAATGAAAGACGATAGTGTATTTACGATAGTTTGAGTTATTCTGCAAGAAAAAACTTCCAGTCTGATTTTAATTCAATTTATCATAATTTAAGGTATGAATAAACGCTTATTTTGCCCCTTTACAAAAATAAAGCGATTGAAAGCTAGTAACTTTTGTTCTATTGTTTCCTATTACCTATATGATTTTAGTTTGACAAAAACCTACAAAGACTGTTAAAAATACGTACAATGTCTTCAAGATATTTGTTGTTTTGCTTAATATATTTATAACTATAATAATTTAACAATCGTAAGATCATTCAATTCCTTAAAGTACCAAATAAAAAAGAATAGAATGTAGACAGAAATACGATAACTTAAAAGACGCCATTACTCTTAAACGTCCTCACAACTTTTGTATGTTCGATTTCAATAAGCTACGTGTGAGTAATTGTCCAGGAAGTGTCGCAGACTAGGAATGTTATAGATACGGCAAAAGTTTTAAGCGATAGTCTCGATTCTAGAACATAATCGATGTCGTTACAACCAGTTACAATCGAGATTTTTGTCAAAAAGATTTTAATACACAATTTGTGAGATATAACACCACATTCTTCTAAGTGATTCCCAATATTTTTATTTAAAGTAGTGAAAGTAATAATAAAAATCACATTCAACTCGAACTCATATTTTTTTTATCGAAATCCAATTTCTTAATTTTATCAAAAACAGAATTTTGTGCTCTACTCGATTGGTGTCAGTTTCATAACTTTTGCCTGAAGAAATTAAGTAGCAGCACTGAGACAGCAAACGTTTTTTGTGATTTGCATGCGCAAGCGCGCCAGCGTCATGACTTTGCCCAAACATAAGTAAAAAAAACTTGAGAGGTGTCAAGGGACACCCAAATAGAATATATTAAAAAACGCCATCTATTGACGCCCAGGAATACTAACAAAGCATCGCTGTTTATTCTCAAAAAACGCCATCTAGCTGACGCACAGGAATACTATCAACGCCATCTGCTGAGCCAGGTACTAATAAAAAAGTGTCGAGGTCAAATTCGTTCTGTATAGCCTGTCTAGTTCGCGGAACGCGCGATAAGGAACTTCGTTCCAAAAACGTGCAGGATTGTGCCATGTGAACTGACGCTAAAGTATTATTACTATGCAATGTTTTGTTACACCTTGTACAAAGTTCGGCGTGTCTACGCATACAGTGTGTGTACGGTCGCGGGGCGCTGCTCTCAGTCGGCCGGAATCCAATTTGTCGTTTCCGAGTGTCACAGCACGAGCGCTGTAACAGTTCCCCTTCCTCCACTACTCGTATCATCATCAGATCCACAACCATAGTAACCACTACTTTATAACTTCAATATTCTGCATTTAAATTTTATTTAGTTTGTTTAAGTATAAGCTGTGAGACACGACAGTCTAACTGCCGCACTCAAGAGACATTTAATTATTACTAGCGACCCGCCCCGGCGTCGCACGGGTATAAAATATATAGCCACTGAAAAAATTATGCCTATAGCCTTCCTCAATGAATGGGCTATCTAACACTGAAAGAATTTTTCAAATCGGACTAGTAGTTCCTGAGATTAGCGCGTTCTAGTTAGCCCTTTCAAATAATTTTCCCCATTTTTTTTCCACAATTTCCTCTATTTCTTCGCTACTATTATTCTTAGCGTGATATAATATAGCCTATAACCTTCCTCGATAAATGGGCTATCTAACACTGAAAGAATCATCAAAATCCGTCAATCATAATCTTTAAAACTACGCAACAGCGTAGTTTTAAAGATTAAAGGGAACAAAGGGACATGAGGGAAAAAAGCGACTTTGTTTTATAATAAGTATAGATAAGTATAGACCTTCAATTAAATGAAGAGTTTGACAGATAGTGTATTGGGGCATATTATGTCAAAATTTTAATCATAGTTAATACAGAGTAGATACTTGTTTTTATCGTCAAGTCGCGTTCATCTTGTTTCCGTGTAAATAATTGATCCTTCGTTACCGCACTGATTAGTACAAAATATCAACTCGCTAGATAATTAATTAATCAAATCTTGCCAAATCGGATTGGCCAGCATCCGTACTAATAAGATTGTTATCGTGAATGAATGTTTGTTACACTCATGTGAAAACTACTCAACAGACCAAAAGTTTCGTACATTTTTAGAGGATATATTTTTTTAATTTTTCCAAAAAAACTTGACAAACAATTTTAATTACTGTAAATAACTGGACCGGTTGTTATGTGATATGGCACATATCTAGAGACGCGGTAGCGTGTTAAGTCAAGTTTATATAATATATTAATATATACTTATTGTAAGCCATAGTGGCCATAGACAATTTTTTGCCGGAAAATATGCGGTGCCCGCGCAATCCATTATTACGTGCACGGAACCTCATTAATAAATAAATAATGTATATTATTATAATCCTCCTTAAAACAACTGGACCACGGTCCCGTGTCCGTGGTCCAGTTGTTTTAAGGAGGATTAATTTAAATTAATTTTATTTTATTAATTTAAAGCGTCGCTCTTGACTCGGAGGTCGTGGGTTCGATTCCCGCGTTGGAAACATGTTATTTCCAAGTTTGGTTAGGACAATGCAGGCAGAACACCTGACAAGTAAGATGATCTATGCGTCGGATGGGCATGTAAAAAGTCGGTCCTGCGACTGATCTCTCTCCAGTCGTGTCGGTCTTCCGTCTCACTGGGTTTATGAGAGTAAAGGAATAGAGAGTGCTCTTGTATACTAGCAGACACTTGGGCGCTTTTAAATTACTCCTGCGCAACTGGCCTGGTTTCAATAAAACCGGCCACCGTCACCGAAACCGGTGTGGGAGATATTATTATTATACTAGCTGTCCCGGCAAACGTTGCTTTGCCATAATAATATAAAGTATTTCGAGCATATTATTATTATTTTATTGAAGTGACTAAATAGGTATGTTACCATGATAACATCCCGTCCCGTCCCGTCGCACAAACAATGGTCGCCGTCAGTCTCGACTCTCGAGTTGCAATAATTTGCTATTATTTATTCAACAAATGCACTTATCAATAATATACCAAGTACCCAGTAGCCGATTCTCAGACCCACTGAATATGCATATAAAATTTGGTTAAAATCAGTAAAGCCTTTTCGGCGGAGTACGCGGCCTAACATTGTGACACGAGAATTTTATATATAAGATATTTTAATCGTACAAAGAAAAATACAACATATTGTAAAATATCTCCACCACGTACACACAACATCCAATATGTGTATGTAAGTGGCTCATTTGTCATGCAGTTGACACCAATCGCCCTCCTCCCCCCCGCGCCCCGCACCCCTCTAGCGCCCCCTAACGAGCTAGCCCACTATCGTATAAATAGAAAACTTACCACTTTAGAGCCTTGTTATTTTTCAGTGGCTCTATTTTTATATCTAACTTCTAAAATGGTGTAATGGGCGAATTAGCTATGCAAAATTTAACAATTTTAACATTCACCCCTTTCTAATCCATACGACAAACAGTGTCTCTGCCTGTCGGTCTGTCCGTCCGTCCGTCCGACCTCTTTATGCCAAAACTACTAGGCAGGTTATGGGATACATTTTTTTATAACGGAAAAATATACGGTTCCAACGTGATTATAGCTATGCTAACATTATGCAATTTCATCTTAAATTTTCGTCATCTTCTTTTTATTCAACTTTCGTTTGGTATATTCAATAATTGAATGCATCAAAATCCACCCGCGTTGAAAGAAAAGTGTCATAGCGAGCGCTACGATTTCAACGCGCGTCACGGGCATGCTCGTTCGCAGTTGACTGCGCTAACGCATGCCCTTGATGAACAAAAAAAGGTACAGTGTGGACAAAGCTATAGAATAATTTTGGTGCAACGTGATTTCGGGCGCCATCTAGCTAAATATAATATAGTTAATAAGAAGTTAAGTTTTATTGGTTGTACTGCTTTCAAGCAAAATTTACACAATCGATCATCAGGAAGCTTAAAACTTTTGACTCCCCAATAAAAAATACTTTTTTTATAAAAAATAGACCTTTTAATCACTATATAAGAATAGATTTTTCAAAATTACACCCCTAAAGGGAAAGGCAGGTCTTAACGTTTGCTTCCTTTCTATGACTTTCGTGATTCGTCCGAAGTCACGAGAGCGAAGCCGCAGGATAAAGCTATAAGCTATTTAAGCGATAATCTTAATATATATATATATTTCTTGTGTGCGTGTGTATGTGACTGAACTCCTCCTAAACGACTGGACCAATTTTGATGAAATTTTTTGTGTGTGTTCAAGGGGATCTGGGAATGGTTTAGATTCACAATTTTGTCCGCTGGACAATGTTTTTTAAATTAATTTTTAATTTATTAGTAGTTGTTGATTTTGGAATGTTTTACATTGGATCCGACAGTCGGCTGCCATCGCAGTGTCAAATTTTAAATAATATTCGAATTCGGATTTTAATTTTAGTCTGTCCGACAGTTAGCGCTTCGACCAAATTTAAAAAAAAAATACTTTATATACTTAATATGGCAAAGAAACGTTTGCCGGGACAGCTAGTCTAATATATAAAATTCTCGTGTCACAATGTTAGTCCACGAACTCCTCTGAAACGGCTAGTAAATAATACAACCTGAGACTGACGGCGACCATTGACGAGATAGTGATCGACGTTGCCATGGCGACATACTTATTTAATATTTAGTCACTTCAATAAAATAATATGGGCGAAATACTTTATATTATGGCAAAATCACGTTTGCCGGGACAACTAGTAACAATAAAAAATAATGTGTTCCTAAATCTATAAAAAAGTATCTACATTTAAGTAAAGAACGAAAACAGCCAAAAACAGCCATCATCTCAAAAACATTTAAATCAATAATATTGAACAATAATAATTAATTAGTTTAATTATACCATTGCAATCAGACTTTAACAACTATACTGTACTCGGCAAAACATGGCGATAGCTATAAGTTATAACAGTCGGTCGGTATATAGAAAATGACAAGTTTTTGACAGAGTCAATGACCGCTACCGCCATGTTTCGCCGTATACAGTATAGTTAAAATAAAAATAATCGGCCAAGTGCGAGTCGGACTCGCGCACGAAGGGTTCCGTACCACTACAGAGCAAAATAGGCTAAAAATTGTATTTTTTGTCGGCATGTATTTAAATCAATATCTGTATATTCCCTTTTTTCGATCAAAATATTTGAAAATTTCACCAAAAATACTGACTTGCACACTAATAATTATGCACACTAAATAATGCAAATTAAGTATACTATTTTAAGGTATTTGCAAAACTGTTTTACTGAACGAATAACTATTATTAAAATAGTATATCTAACAATTCTCAACCCATGTGAGCACCAAAAAATTGGTGTAGGTTTCTAAACCTTAGCCCGTATTGCTATTAATTATCTAAGAATCATCAATAAATTATTAACCCATACAATTACTAAACAGTAGTGAATTTTGATATTGTTTCTCAATTTTTATCAAGAAACCTTGAATTATATAGTTTTGGAATAATAAAATCTTTCACCATATTTGAGACAAAACTACCAAAAATCTTTGTCGCTAAAGAGCGAGCGCAAAGGAGACAGCGCGGCGTTAGAGGTGCAGGCCCCGTTTTTGCAAACAGGCACATGTTTTCAGTAAAACAGAGAAACAAAAAGAAAATAAAGTTAAAAATATTTTAGTTGCACGATTTGTCAATTTGTAAACTTTTTTTGATAATAGAAATTCATTTTATTGTGGTTATCGTTTTTAGAAATTCCGTTGTAAGATTGTCCAATTTAGAGTGCAAGTTAGCATTTTTGATAAACAATTTGAATTTTCGTTTTACAAATCATGATGTACGAAACATATTTTTGGTGTGAATTCGGTTATAAAGGTCGACTCGTTTTGTATGATGTTTAAGTTTTTTTTGTAGGACATGTTCAGTTAATCAATTGTTTTTTTTTGATCAGCATTAGATTTTCTGGTTTGCATTCAGTTAATTAGTGGAGTTACCTAGTGTGCTGAAAAATTATTCTGATGTGCATTTAAATATATCCCTTTTTTGTATGGATCCTTAATTATTTAATTTATTTACATTTTATTATTATTTATTAAAGTACAAATATAAATAAGTATTTTGTGATCATTTCAATTGCTTATGTGTTGCCGTTATTGAATAAAAGCAAAAAATAGCAAAAAAATCACGTTTGTTGTATGGGAGCCCCCCTTAAATATTTAATTTATTTTGGATTTAGTATTTGTTGTTATAGCGGCAACAGATATACACAATCTGTGAAAATTTCAGAAGTCTAGCCATAGCGGTTCTTGAGTTACAGCCTGGTGACAGACGGACAGACATCGAAGTCCCGTTATAATAGGATAATAGGGTCCCGTTTTTACCCTTTGGGTACGGAACCCTAATTAGAGCCACGACTCGCACTTGGCCGATCATTGTGAGCTGATTACCCCCAACCTAATCATAATTTAATCTCAACTCGATCAGCTCTTACGTGATTACAACACTCCGGTTAGTCGTTCTAAATTACATAGGTAGGGTCATGTAAACGTTACACAATAATTAAAAAATAAAATGCGGGTTGCACTCGGTGAATGCCGCGGAAAAGCTTCTTCGTAACAAAAGCTAGTCTACACGCGTACGTCTAGACGTCGCACGAGCCGAAGTCTGCCGAACTGAAGCGAAGCGCGACGTTAGACGCTGCGTTAAAATTTCTATCAGGTCACGTGACATGATGATTTTTTTTTTATTTTATGTAAATAATTCCATTATTTATATAACAATGAGAACACAGAACCACATAAAAATGATTCTACAAAATATTTCCAACTTCTACAATAGGAAATAAAACCCTTGATACTACTAAAACAACAAATCCGGGCACTCCTATGATAGTAAGAGTCGGAAGGCACTGAAGATCGACAATTATTAATAAGCGGTGTATACCGTACTATTTCCCTAGGGTTGACTCCTTACACTTAAATATGAAGACGCTTAGAAAAAAACTTTTATTTTTATTTTAGAAAAGTTTTTTAGTCGTGTATTTATATTTAAGGGATCCTCGTCAACGCCAATTTGTTATTCCGTGACTCCCAGTTTACTAGTATAGTTTTAATATAATAACGAAATGTAAAAAATATGAGATATAAAGCATAATATTTAAAAGTCGTTTAACCATAAACATTTTTATAAAACGTAATACTTTGGCTGTAATTAATTTACAAACTCACCTCCGAAAAAAATCTAATTCATCGAAATATAAGTATTAACTAGGATAATTATACATTTTATTTGAATAAATTGTTAGTAAATCTATATTAAAATATCTTTAACCGAACAATTTTGTTTCTTAATATTTATTTCCAAAGATATTTTAAAAAAACATGAAAAATAGAGAAGATCCGCCCCTAGTAACTACAGTTTTATGCTAAGCTAAAATGAATCTTATTGCGATGCGTATACGCTTGGTCTTTGGTTGTGTGCAAGGTTATCGTTTTGGATTGAGATTGATCCCTGCCTTAAGCAGAGAATAATTATTTTAATTTGGGTAAATGGAAAGCAAACATATTATGAAACCCGATAGCAAAATAAAATTGGCACACAAACGTTGTGCATTGCGGTGTTTTGCATAAATATTTAATTGATATTGATTTCAGATATTATATTAATTGTTAGTGAATCGTGTTATATTATTGGCAATGGCCACTACGATTGTTAATTAAAACAAAAAAGAAGTTTTTTTGGAAAATCGATACTATATGTAATGATCTTAAAACATAATAATATACAATATAATATGATACAATTTTTTATCCCAAACTAAGATTCATTGTCTTTCAATAACAGTGGCGAGTATATAAAAATATTTATAAATATCAGTGGCCAGACGTAAATTATTATATAATTTTGATTTTTACGTACCAATATCATTTTTTAAATCGTCCCAAATATCAAAGATTTCTTTATGTGAAGTCGATTTCAGTTACGGTTTTTCTAAGTGCTTGGTGATTGTTTAATCAAAACAGAACATTGTTTTTGGGATATAGGTAGTATGTTTAGTGTTTACTCTACTATGCCCCACACAAATGATTTTAATCGATCCCGGCTTTTTTGTCCATAATTAAAGGCATTTAGCTTTGTTTTTTAAATCCCGTCTTTTATTTTTTACAGCAAGAAATTTCGTGGAATATTGTGAGTTTGTTTACAAACAACCCCACAATTTTCTTAACTAGCTATTGTGCTAACGTTTTAGAATTTAAATTTGAATTCATAGTTAAAATCTAATAGCATTAAAAATAAATTAGTAATTTAAAAAAGTATGAACTATGAACTGCCTAATACTATCAGCCAATAGTTTGAGAAACCTCAGTTTCACATCTTTCACTGAAAAGTTCTATTGCTAAAAGAGATATTGGCCATTGTGCTAATGATATAATACTTGTAATTATATATTAGTATTATATATAAAGTAATTGTAATTAGTATTTAAAACCAAGAAATAAAAAAAATTAAAAAAACAATCAATATTGGTCTAACCGTTTAGACGCTACAAATTGCAATGCTACGGACTGACATACAGAGACAGATAATATGTCAATCTTATAAGTTATAACACCTTTGTTTTGATCGCGCGTTGATAAAGGTGAATGTCAAAATATCCACAGCCGAACATATTATAACCTTCCTCGTTTTTTAGAAATTCGTTAAAAATGACTTAATATACCATCCTCATCACCTCGATGAGTGGCAGACGACAGTCTTCCACCGTGCGTTTTTCGCGTAACTTTCTGCCGCGCACTGTAAAACTTTGGAACGAACTGTCACCAGTAGTATTTCGGGACCTATTCGACCTAGAAACCTTCAAGAAGAGAGCGTATTCCCTGTTAAAAGGCTGGCAATGCACCTGCAGCTCTTCTGCCCTCTTATTTTATATTAAAAAAACTTATTAATTCGTATGTGTCAGCCCTAGTGGTACGGTAGGCTCGTATGTACCGCAGTGCGGCGGGCTGCGTCATGCGCCGCTCGCGGACAACTCCTGCCTCTCGCCTGCGGGACGTTACACCTGCATGCCTCGAGCCCAAATTATTGTAAACTAGCGGGCCCGACAGACGTTGTCCCGTCAAATTGCCAAGAGCGTAAAGTTGGAAATAATTATATACGGTGGTAAAGTATTCCTAAATTTTCTTTTAATTTTTAAAATACACATTTTTAAATTACAGATTCAATTATTGTAATTCACCTTATAGTTTTTTTTTTCTACATTTTCATACGCTATTAACCCCTATCCCCCGATTAAATAAGTATACTAATAGTTATTGCCCAAAGAATTTTTACCGGGTCAGCTAGGAATATTTTAGGAAATAACTCTGTTACATCAAATGTCGTGTATCGCACGGGAACCGTACATTTTTCAGCTATAAAATCTATCCTATGTCATTTCCCGGGACTCGAAGTATCTGCATACTTTTCATCAAAATCGATTCAGCGGTTTAAGCGTGAAGTGGTAATAGACAGAAACACTTTCAAATTTAGTATTAGTATGGATGTTTATCCCAAATTACCATCTCCTAAGAGCCGTATTACACTCACTGCAAGTTTAACTAGGGTCGCGGGCTAAATGTTTACCGGCCTTAGCACCCTGAGTAATTATTAAATCATGGCTAAGCTTTAGCATAGGTTTACTGCCAAGAGACGAATATTACTTAACTGTAATTAAAATAAGATTTTGACATAAGCCCCATAGATTATCTGTCAAACTCTTCGTTAAATTCAGGTTTAATCATCATTAAAAGTCTTCTTTGGCAAAGTTAACTTTGCCAACGTTTGTGTTACTGACTATTAAAATAATGATAACATGAACATCATTCTGGCAGGCTCCTTCCTTACTCGACCCAGTCAGTTTTTTTATAAAACTACAAAATAGTACTATTGTTTTATGGTTCACGTTGAGTTTGCAATGTCATTCATCAGTCATCCGTGCAAATGACATATTTAGAAAATTAATCGATCTACGCAAATTACTTTAACGTAATTTTTTCTCAGACCCCCCCCCATTGAATCTAATAATCTATTTAATGAGAATCTAATGTGGTAGACATTAGATTCGGTGAGATTTTGACCATCTCCCCCTCAACACCTTGCCTAATTTATGAATGCCCCTTACGTTCGCGCGGGCTCTAAGCGATCAAGTCGTCTACTGGCACTCAACGTGTGCACTCTTAAGACATCGACCTCTTGCTACGGACAATATTGGCACGGGAACTACCTCGAGTGGGTATCTGTTACATTATAATATTAAAACAACTTGTTTGTGTATTATTAATTGTATTTTAAAAAGATAAACTCGATTTCAAAATTGTACGTAATTGAGAATTAAAATTACGTTATCTCAAATACTACAGGACCGATTTTGATGAAACTTGCAGTATTCCCTAAGTTGAACAATACCAAGTACAACAAAAAAGAATTACTCAAATCGGACCTGTAGTTCTGGACTAACACAACCATAGAAACATACTTACATACATACACTTTTGAAATTTGGCACATTTGTTCAGACGCTGATCAAGACTAAAATATACAAAAACTGGGCAGTTCTAGAAATATTGCATAAATACGCCTCGAATTGATAATCTCCTTTTTTTGAAGTCGGTTAAAATAGGGATTATAAACAAGGAGTCAGTGCTAGGTTGCGTAGCACGAAGTTACCCCGATGTAGATTAGATAGTTTCACAATTTTATGTTTATTTGGTTACTTTTCTAGGCTGATGCACTATATAATTATTTTATTTTATTTTATTTTATCATGTTTGGGTGGCTTACAGCTAACTATAATAAATTTACCATAAATTATAGAATACGAAAAGCCAATTACAAGCCTCCACATGTAGCTCGTTAATGAAAGATTACTTACGGTGACATAATATTATATAATATTATGTCACCGTAAGTAATTTTAAATACGAAATAATTAATTTAAAATCACCGGAAAACTGTTTGTTTACAATCCATCACTTCGTCATATTACAATTTCGCGGTCCAGTGGTTCAGAGCTCGGCTCTTGACTCGGAGGTCGTGGGTTCGATTCCCGCGTTGGAAACATGTTATTTCCAAGTTTGGTTAGGATAATGCAGGCTGATCACCTGATTGTCTGACAAGTAAGATGATCCATGCGTCGGATGGGCATGTAAAAAGTCGGTCCTGCGCCTGATCTCTCGCCAGTCGTGACGGTCTGCCGTCCCACTGGGTTATGAGAGTAAAGGAACAGAGAGTGCTCTTGTGTACTGCGCACACACTTGGGCACTATAAAATTACTCCTGCGTAGCTGGCCTGGTTTCAATGAAACCGGCCACCGTCACCGAAACCGGTGTGGGAGCTATTATTATATTATATAATCTCGCGGTGTTTAAACAATTTAAACAATTTAACAACATCAAAAAACAAAACAATTTAAACAATTGCAATCTTACGGTGACATAATATTATAGATACTGTTACTTTCTATTTGAAAAATTTTAACAGGCAACACAACACTGCTGGCGAAATGTCACTTAATTTGATAATTAGTTCATACATTTTGTTATGGACCCCGCATACTATCAGAATTCTGACGTGTCAAAATGTATGAGCGGGGCGAGGCGAATTTTTCTAATCAGAAATTCGGATAACGTTCGGCCGGGCTTAGTCAAGTTCACTTACAATTATTATTGTTCATTTAAAATTAATTCGTATTGCATCGACGCGTCACGTTGCAACGTTGCTTTGTAAAGTGTTTTAGATGACATTCGGTACGGTATATAGAGCAAGTATGGAGTGCCTACCGTAGATTCAGGGAAAGGACCTGGTATAATAGTTTTCATAACGGCAATATTTTGATATCCTGCAATAAAATAATTATGTCTGAAGTAACGAAACTGAAGAAGGGTAACATCCACAAAAAACGAGTTTAATAAAGATTTAGTACAAAAAGACAACTGAACACCGATTAAAATCGAACTTATGAAAGCAAAATGGCGCAAGATTTTTACCTTTGGCCTTATAATTGGTCGAACTTGACCTTACGGTTCGTGCGGCGCCGCCATACATCACCTAACCTAAACACACACAGATGCAGCACAGGAAGACCGTTATAATATATTACTCGCGATAGTCTATTTTTTTATGCAATAAGGGGGCAAACGAGCAAACGGGTCACCTGATGGAAACCAACTTCCGTCGCCCATGGACACTCGCAGCATCAGAAGAGCTGCAGATGCGTTGCCGGCCTTTAAAAGAGTAATAGGGGAGGGTAGGGAAGGAAATAGGGAAGGGTAGGGAAGGGAAAAGGGTAGGGGATTGGGCCTCCGGTAAACTCACTCACTCGGCGAAACACAGCGCAAGCGCTGTTTCACGCCGGTTTTCTGTGAGGGCGCGGTATTTCTCCGTTCGAGCCAGCCCATTCGTGCCGAAGCATGGCTCTCCCACGTCAAAAGGGCCTTCCTTGCGGAGAATCCGTAATTTACCGTATTTAGAGCCTTATACATAGCCTTATACAAGTCATAATTTGAAAGCTACAGAGTTATAATAAAAATACAGCAATAATCTTTAGTATCTCAACATTCCTTTCCACGTTTTAAATTTTCTATTTTCGTTTATTATACTCATGATATCAGCTTCCAAAGTAAAGCCAATATATTTAAATTCAAGCATACTGTTACGGATACGGACAGTTGTTTACCTCTGCGCGTACTTTCTAGAAAAGTCCAACCGTTGTTTATGTGAATTGCGTGTTTACGTAAACAATCCAGAATGGAACGTTCCAGAAAGCGTCGCAGGCCATATAAAAGGTAAACAAGCCGGCGTTCAATTCAGTTTTATCTGAGCGATCTTCGAGGCGACTTCGAAGCGAGAACAAGTGATCAATTTAGTGAGTGATTGTGATAGTGAACCTACGACCTAGGACAGTGATAGTGCTTAGTGCTTGGACTTAGTGCTTAGTGTTTGAACTTAGTGATTTGTGTGAGCTAGTGTCAGTGAATAAAGTCTTCAAGAGAGTCACCAGGTCTTTCTCTCCGAATCTTCGAACCCTAGCACGTAACAATACATTCAGCATCTCTGTAGTATTTACAAATCACTTTTATTTGAAACACACGCCAATATATCGACAATATCATAAACTACATACTCCCCGTTTTAAATTTTTTTAGGTCAATTTTGAACTAAGATAAGTAAAAAAAATAGGGTTTTGGTGCGATCTCGCCAACGCGGCAAATGTATGGCCAAGGTCGTTTGCTCGAGGGACGGCCTTAAGGTTAGGAAGACAGTAGATAGAAATTTATAAAGGTGCACCGGGTCACCGGGAGCATTCGCGTGGTATGTAACATTATAGATTCGACTTTGAGCATTCAATAGCAAGTTGACTTCACTGTCACGTAGCATTGATGTTACAAGTTGTATCAAGATATTACACATTGTATAATTTTTTTAAATAACCGTGCATCACAATGCGCACCTTGTAAACACAATTACAAGGTGCGCATTGTAATGCACAGTTCTCCTCCCTCATTGATGTAATGCTCGACTCTGTTACGTTACATTACAAGCGAATGCTCCCGGCACCTTAACGTGTTTTTGTAATCAAAAGAGGTGTTTACTTATTCGTAGGGACTCAGGACAATAGTCTATTAAGGTTGGGAAGACAGTAGATACAAATATTATAACACCTTTTTGAATTAAAAACTTATTGAGTGTTTTTTTTTTTTTTTTTGAAAATTTTAACGTCGTCCTTAAGTCAGGACACATGCCCTGATCGAAAATACGTAAGACGTAGGAAGAGTAAAGGTAGGATAGCTCCCTCTTTCTTGGACCAAGCTACGAAAATTTTTCTCTGCGATTTTTTTTGACTTGTTTGTTTGTTTGAACGCGCTAATCTCAGGAACCAATGGTCCGATTTGAAAAATTATTTTACTGTTGGATAGCTTATTTATCGAGGAAGGCTATAGGCTATATTTTATCACGCTATGACTAATAGGAGCGAATAAATTGAAGAAAATGTGGGAAAAACGGGGGGAATTATTTAAAAGGGCTTATTTGAATGTGCTACACTCAGGAACTAATAGTCCGATTTGAAAAATACTTTCAGTGTTAGATAGACCATTGATCGAGGAAGGCTATAGGATATATTTTATTACACTAAGACTAATAAGAGCGAAGAAATAGAGGAAAATGTGAAAAAAACGGGGGAAATTATATGAAATTGCATAATATCTTAAGAACTACTGGAGCAATTTTTATGTTACTTGGCAAACATGAAGAATAGACTACGTGAAGGGACATAGGCTATTTTTTGCGGAAAAATGTACGGTTGCGTGAAAATCCTAAATTACGCAAGCGAAGCCTCGCGGAACAGCTATATACTATATAATAAAATCGTAGGAAAGTCAATTCTGTACATTGAATATTTTTGTACAATAAATAGTACTTGGGATGTGATTTATTATGCTAACGCGGACGAAGTTGCGGGCAACAGCTAGTTAATTATATCCCGTGTCCATAAAAACGACCTGGGATATGACATCTTAATCGGTTCACCAGTTTAAATGCAAACATATTACAAACAGACACACTTAACAATAATAATTAATTGTTAAATGCCCAAGCAATAATTAAATTAATCGTACTTGCTAAAAAAACCATTGCTAATATCATCGTGGGCAGCAATAGTCTGCGATAGTAAATAATTATTATCGTCCGCGCTGTTTTGCACCGCGGCGCTAACTGTTAATGAATTGCTACGAGTATCTTTCACTGGATGCAAAATAATACTCGACGCGAGCGGTGCGATGGCCGATGCGAACCGATAATTCACGATGCCACGTTTTTATCAAATAGCAAAACAATAGCACGTAGCATGCTGTGACATCAAAATTAGCATGATTAAGAAATTAACTGAAAATATCATTAATTCCCATTACTACAGCTTTCACGTTTAATTTTACAATATAAGTAAGGATTATAAACAACACTAGTCTTCCCACTATTACGTATGTAGGTAGCAGACACAAGTAAATACCATTCCGACATTCAATAAAAGTGAATTGGCCATTCGGATGTGGGCCACAAGACCTCTATGCCTCTCCAGCGAAATAGAAGAGATAATTATAGGCTTCATTAGGTTGAGCCCATTAAGTGGATTAGGTTGAGCATCGCGATGAAAATATGTTGATTCATGACATATTACATTTTTGTGTTCTGTGTTTAAAATTAATCCTCGCGGATTCTTGGAAATGCTATTGTATTCTATTATTGTCGCGAACACCGGTGCTCTTATGGGGCTTAATGGATTAAGACTTATTTAGCGGCTTTTTGCACCTTCCAAGTATTATAAATTAAATGCGAAAGTGTGCCAGATTTTTCTGAAAATTGTTATGGAAATAATCTCTGGTACATAGATGTCCCTTGATGACTATCCATACTTCCATACTAATATTATAAACGGGAAAGTGTGTCTGTCTGTTTGTCTGTTACCTCTTCGCGCCCAATCCACTGAATTAATTTTGCTGAAATTTATGGAGATACTTTGAGTCCCGGGAAAGGCCATAGGATACTTTTTATACCAAAAAATGTACGGTTCCCGTAATTTTGACGCAATGGAGTTGCAGGCGTCATCTGGTGGTTTATAAATGTTGAACTCACGGTAATATTATATTATGTGATCTAAAATTCGTGAGACGGAGCGGACGGACGGAGCAGTAATTCAGAAGTAATGTCAAAAACTATAAAATACTAGATGAGAACTCCGTTGCGCCAAATTTTGTTTTTCGCGTGGGAACTGTACATTTTTCAAGGATAAAAAGTGTCACTATGTTCTTTACTGGAACTTAAGGTGACGCCGCGTTAAAGTAAAAAACCGTATTGGATATGTTTTAGATTACTTGTTTTCTATGAGAGACCGGCCCGGCCGGCAGTTTAAATTTAAAAACCATAAATGCATATTTTTATATAAGCTATGGGCAAATTAAAGTGTATGCTTGAACCAATCTATGTACCTACATACAAATTTTGGAAGCTTAAATCACTCTCCTCTGTTGGCAAAATAGGAATCCCTTTTTTTACAGAGGTCTTTTTGATTGATTATTCTGTGTTATAAAAGTTGACCAATCCTGTTATGCTATGGGTAATTCAAAGACAAAGACATGATGAATACTGACAATGAACTTTAATTTCTTAGCTTTGAAAAATCGATAGGTACCGCTACAGCCAAATTATCAAGGCGTCGCCTTAAAGTGTCACCTTTCAACAAAATCGGTACGGCGCGGTGCCGCGGTGGTTTGGCCGTGAAGAGATAACAGACAGAAAGACTCTCGCTTTTATAATATTAGTATGGTTTGTTTGCTACCAGAATTATTATAAAATTATTAATATCACTGGCTTAGACTCTACGAGGAATTATTTATTCTTGCTCAATCTGGCTTCAGCGTAGGTGGATTGTATACATCGTATGGAAATATATATGTAAAGTATCTTTATTCAATAAGTCTGTATACACTCAATCACGGAGACCTTTAAAATGAATATTCAAGAGTAAACTAAACGCCGCCCACGCATTACTCGCGCGTATTTTCGTACCCACCCACACAAACGGGACCACGTGGCGACCCCTCGTGACCTTTCAGACCATCACGTGGTCACGTGGTTTTTGAGTACTTAGACATAATCATCATTATTGAAGACGTGAATGTATGAACACGATAGCTAACAGTAAAAAAACCGTTTTTTGCACAAATGCAAAAAACGGCAATTTTTTATGCCTCTCCAACTTTAGGGCCCAAAAAATTATTTGAAATGATAAGCTGTACATTTTATATGTAGCCCGATATATAAGCAGGGGATGAAGTAGATAAGTTACAAGGTTTGTTCAAATTTTATGTAAAAAAATGAGTAAATGTCAGTGTGTTACAAAATTTTAGTTATCGTGTTCATCCTGCACTTACATCTTCCATTATCATCATCAGCCTACTCCTGAACGTAGGCCTCCCCATCCATTAGGATGATCTAATATTAGTGACAATGCAATACCGGCATAGCAAATGTTGTCAATCGCCCGTTGCAAGATACAAAAACACGCCTCTAACCCACTAACTACTTTAATCATACATTGCATTATTGGTCTAAGAAGAACTGTGCCCAACAATTTCAAGATTATAAACACAGTTTTTATTGTAATTTATATTCACTACCGCTTTTGATTTGTTGACGTAAAATATTAACCGATCAACAACATTGTTAAATAGATAAATTATACTCAGGGCCCCCTAGGGCTACTGGCGCCTGTGTGCAAAAAAAAAAGATTTTGACACCCCTTTTGGCAAATTTTTTGGGTCCTTGGTTTTAGTGTCCCTAAAGATGGCGATTTAGCGCCCCTAGAGGGTGGCGTTCGTGTGCATTGCACACATTACATATGTGGTAGCGGGGACCCTGATTATACTCCTGTTGAAAAACCTCAAAACATGAGCATTAGGAGACTCATGACAAAAACGAAATTCAATCCAGTATGGATACAATAAATGTGATATGTCTGTCTGTTACCTCTTTACTGCCAACCCGCTAAACCGATTTTGCTGAAATTTCAGGAAGAAGATACTTTGAGACCCGGGAAAGGACATAGGATACTTTTTTATCCTGGAAATATATTTTGAAATATATTTTGTCCATGCGATAAACGAATATTGGCGCAACGAAATTGCGGGTTTCAGGAAGAATAAAATAAAGATGCAGACAACATCAATTTGAGTAAATTTCTCGAAAAACAATAATAAAACAACACATAAAAGCAAACAACAGGGATCATAAAAAAGATGTAAAGTGCGAGTTATGGCGGATGACAAACATAAACCAAATGTATTATTTAATATTCAATCATACATCTCAATAATTATTAGAATAATGTAAAATAAATAAAAAATATGCAGTGATTTATGAATGTTTTTGAAGACAAAACTTTTTTAACGAGCGTCATGTACTTTTTTGGGATGGGTAAAAATTAAAACTGAACGAAAATTCGTACTCGTAAGACGGAGGAGAAAATTTGCGGATATCAAGTGAAAAGACTTTGAAGAACTTGTAGCTCTTATCTACACGATTCTATTAAGCCGATCGTATACAAAATTCTCGCTTAAACTACAAGATTTATGTAATCGTTATACAATCCCATATCCTTCTAGAAGTTGAACAATTATTCCAATGGCCGTAACATATGGACTAGTTTCGTTAACGACCAAAACAATTTACACCCCGTACTCAGTCCATACTCATTACTCAGGCAAGTACTAATAAACCGCTCTTACCGCTAAGAATATGCTCAAGATCATGATTGAGATGCTGTTTTAATAGAACTTGCTACCTATAGTTCTTATCTGCGTATCAGCTTAGTGCAAAATGTATTCCTAAACGAAACTCGGCACTCAGCCTGTGCTGTCAAACTGCACTTCAGATGTCTCTGGTGTGGTTTAGCATTGATATATAAGTGCTACGAAAGTCGATATCAAATTAATAATTAAAGACTTTCTTACCACGCTTACAACCTTCTTGACATTTGATAATAATTACAGTTTAAGTTTAAGCTTTATCTAAATGAAGAGATAGACTTAAAACTTATGGAGTTTATGTAAAAATTTAAAATATTAATGAAATTAAGTTTAAGCAATCATTAAAAGTCCGAGTGCAGCCCTAAGAACATATCAATCAAGATCGTTATTGAGTAGAAAGTTGAGAGCGATATATTAATAATTAAGTAATTAATAATTATTAAAAGACTGCGTGCAGCCGAAATATATCGTCCAAGATTATTACTGAGGAGATTGAGAGCAGTTTATGAATTCGGGCCTAGGTCCATCGCACTCCTCCAATCCGGGGTCACGTTCTAAGTTTTCGTGTCAAATTGACGGGGAGTGAAAAGTTATTGAATATTAAATGTCACTCGTTGTTAAATGGCTTACATCAATTTCAGCTCGGCGGGTAGCAATTATATTATCAATTTACATAACAACGCCGCTTTCATAAATAGGGGTGAAGTGATTAAAAATGTCTTTGAAAAGGCGCGAAACGTTCTCCTTCTTCTTTTATGAGCTGGTCGTTTTATTATTTGCCAGCTGTCAACGCAATATAAAGTGTGTTTAATAAGCTTAGGTAAACTTTATGTAGCTCTAAATAAAACGGCGGAAGCTGAGCAGCAATATTTGAAACTTAAAGCCTTCTACCCGTTTTAGAAATCGCAAAATTGCACTATACAAAAATTATAACGAAGTTGCTTCCATAATATTAGCTTCTTCCTCCTACTTCATATTTTAAAATTTTTTACATAGAATTTTTGTAAAATAGTAGATAAGTACTTATTACATTTTGTTTGTTTAGAAAAGTATCTTGTGAAATTTTGAAAACTTCCTGATTGAGTCTTTAGTAAACAAACAACTTTACATTTGCAAATAACCTTTAGGGACATATTGAACTTTAGTCCCATGAATAGAAAAATCCACAAGTCGACATAAAGAAGCGCATATAAAATTCTCTATGTACTTCGTCGATGCACTGATGTATAAGGCCACCGTGCCAATGACAAGAATGCAAGTCAAGGCCGAGGATAATGGTGGGAAAACACACGCGAATCACTTTGATATTGACAGTTGACAGCAACGATATCAACCCCGAGTTCTATATTCAAATTCAAATGTAGTAGAACACAAGTGGTTTCTAAGTTTTTTTTTATTGCAGTTTATTTTTTTTTTCACATAGAAAAAAATGACTTTAGTCTTTTTGAAAGCGCTAATTAGATGAACGCCTGTCAAAAAAAGCTCTTAAACTGTACATTATTCTACATTTTGAGTTCATCTGAATATATGCGTTTTATACAATATTTTATATCGCCACAATATAATTTATAAATAGTAGGTATTCTCCATATAAGACGGCCCGAATAAACGATACGAGTTCCTCAAAATTTCAGATAACTTTAAAGAGCAAAACGAGTAGGTATCACGCGGCATTTATTGTCTGTCTTCACTAGTTTGGTTTCAAGAAAGGTTTGTTGAATGTGTTGCAGTATTTTTTATCTAAACGGACATTGACTCATCTTACATTATCACAACTGCAACTCCTGTAAGGATTGAGAGCGGGATTCAACTACGGAAACCCTTTGATAAGATCCGACCCGCAACGAAATTAATCAGAAGAAATAAAAGGGAGAAAGAAATCATTCCAAGTAGACGTGTTAATTAAATAATTACAAAAAAAAATCCCAGTTTCAATGATGCTAACACTCTCGATCATATCAGCAACATTTAAGCAAACACACATCAAACCTATATCAGCCTTCATTTTGCGCTACTGTATGTAAGTACTTTTATTGTGGTATCACCCTGTACAACGATACATTATGTACAGGGTGTACACGCAACTGTTTGTGTGGACAGCCTCCGGGCTTTCGTCTCGACGTTTTCATGTTTTTTTTCGTTTCGGCTTTTTATTGTAGATGAAAAATATACACTGTTGTTACATGTTTACCGTCAAAGAAATTGATTGATAGGCCCACGTAATTTAGTCGAATTATATCAAGGTGAGCTCATACACCACGACTAATATTGACTTGTTATAACCCGGTCGGGTTATAACAAGTCAATATTAGTCGTGATTAGACGACAGCTCGAATTGATATTTGATGGTTTGCGGGCGGTCTACTTTATTCGGAGGGAAAAATGACATATTGACTGTATCATATTATGGTAGTGAAGACGTGGCGCCGCGTTGTGTTGCGTCGCTTAAGTGCAGTCTCGCCTAATAGGTAAAAACTCCATCGAAGCGTTGACCCAAAAGCAAACGACGGACCTACGTTATTTGACCAAATAACGTTTGCTTTTGGATTGATAATAAATATTTGGTCAAATAACGTAGGTCCGTCGTTTGCTTTTGGATCAACGCTTCGATGGAGTTTTTACCTATTAGGCGAGACTGCACTTAAGCGACGCAACACAACGCGGCGCCACGTCTTCACTACCATAATATGATACAGTCAATATGTAATTTTTCCCTCCGAATAAAGTAGCCCCCAAACCATCAAATATCAAACCGTCAAACACGTCAAACACGTAGTTTGTTTGACAAACAGCAGCGCAGACGATCAAACGTTCATCAAACACGTTTGTCAAACAATTAGCTAGAATCGGTTTGAGATCATGAGATTTTGTTTGACAAACACAGCGGAACACGTTCAAACACGTTTGTCAAACGCTACGTAATCCAAATTTTCTTCAAACACGTCAAACACGTAGTTTTTTCAAAAAAACTACGTGTTTGACGTGTTTGATGTTTGATCGTTTGCGGGCTACTTAAAGAACTACCGTTATTTGACGTCTTAACGTCTTTACTACCAATAGAACTGACGTTTGAACGACAAATTGACGTTTGTAAAACATCAATTCTATAGGTTCTATGGAATGTGAAGTGTTGCGTCGTTGCGTGCAAGCGGCAAGATATTTGCGGTCCTCCTAAATACTCCTGTACTTTGCAAATCTCTAAGCTCAAGCAACTTCTATTTAAAACGCCTTCATGGTTCAGTAGTGTAAGGTCTCGGAGATCGTGGATTCAAAATCAAAGAAAGAGAGTTGAATTTAAGTTAAGGACAGTGCAGACCTGACTGTATAAAAGATATATCAGACGGGGAAAATGCTTAGGCCTGGTATCTGGCTGAATGTGTCGGTAATCTGTCAGAGTAAAGGAAAAAATCGTTTACAACGCACACACTTGGGCCCTATAAAAATACTCCTGCTGTTGTGTGTTGACCTGTGTTATAAGCGTAACCGGTGTTATAGCCAAAACCATGAGACGAGGTAAAATTAAAGAATAAAATAAAAAGTGACAAGTGAGCGTTTTCATCTTGCGAATTTGATGACTGAATAAAGGCTGTAGCCTTAATTTACTAGAAAAAGCCAGCAGTAAGCAAGCTGATGATAGTGTACTTTTTAAACTCTCGATCATGGCAGCTTGCAAACAAAGAAAACTAGATCAAAATTGGTCTAGACATTTATACAGGATAACTAGATAAACGGACAATTCAAATTTATAACACTCCTCTGTTTTCATCGGAGTTTAAAAAAAGGATTGCTTGAAAAAAGGGCTCTCCCATGTATTATGTACCTTCGTACCCTTCTATATTCGGACCTGCACCTTTTTGTGGGCACTTGGTGCACAAATATGGGACAATGGGAATTAAAAGCCGATATGCGGGTAAAGATCCTTCTAAAATAATAAGTATTGTTTTTTTTTTCGTTAGAGATTTGCAATCTATACTAATGATAAAATGTTGGTCTGTTTGCGATTTGATGAAATTTAGTATGGTGATACTTTAAATCCCGGGAATGATATACCTATGATAGTTTTAAAGTTGTTGTGCTGGAAATATACTCGTATATACTCTTGAAGAACAGCTTTGTGAAAAGCTTGGTTTTCATAATAAGAAATAAAACTTAAATAGAATGTGAAAAAAGTTTTATGAAAGGTCAAAATAAAAGATTGATGATTATCCGGGTAAGTGAAAAAGTCGTATAGCATAGAACCTTTAATAACGAATCATTCAAAATCTTATTATTTGAATACTAAATCATGAAATGACCGATAGCTCGGACAATTCATGAAAACATAGACCGTAAATCTTAACCGTGACTCTTATCAGATATTTCCTAGGCAATATTCGTTTTGAACCTAAACTACCGAGCTCTTTGTATGAGTGGCTTTTTTATATACGACGCAATATCATAGCTTATTGTAGCATTATCAATTCCCAGATTTATTACTATAAAAATTTACGAAAATTGTGTTGACTTGGTATTTAAATAATAGTCTTTCTTGTGTTAGATAATCTCGCCGCTAAGACTCAGAAGGCTATTGAAATTCACGGAACACAACATACCGTACCGTATTCGTACCAACAGCAATACCAACGGAAATATTCCCATCGAGTCAGATATATTAGAACCTATAAACGCTGAATATAAAGCGTAATGACACAAAAGAATTTATATGAGACTGCGAAATGAAAGCGGCTTAGTATTCTCGCTGGGCTGGACCCATTCTTTACCGTCGTGCTGTTTATTACCCGGGACAAGTTTACGAGGCCCGGAACAGAACGTTCTAGACTTTAACTATTTGGCTATCGAGTATAATTTGCGCAGTACCCCGCTGGCGTCCCCGGCGTACCGCTACGCATGTACTGACAGGCGAAAAATCGCGTAAATTTTGTTTATCGCCTTACCTGGGTATAGACGTCTCGTTCCCACGGCTTGAAGGTCGGCTGGGGTGCTCCGCGACGTGCGGCCGGCGCGGAGGTTACGGACTGACTGGGCCCGGGAGCCTCGCCTCCCCCCGCTTCCCCGCGCCTCCCCCCGTCCGCGCCGCACGTCCGCGCCGCCCGCGCGGGTAAACAACGTGCAGTAGGCCCGATCTCCTCCCGTACGTACACACCCCCGGCGACGCGATCCCCCGCCGCCCGTCCGTTGCGCGTTTTCCTCTCCCGAATTTCCCATTTCCACACGCAATCGGCAGTGTATACGTAGGTGACGCACGACGATCACGGGGGCTCGTTTCTCGATAGTCTACCGTTATAGATTTTGGATTTGAGTAGTATTAGCGATCGCCGGTTGTGACGTTTCGTAAATATGACCTTGTTCCTGGCCTGTTCAAACACGATAAGGATGTTTTCGTCGGCCGAAAGAGCCGGGCCTTTATAAAAACAATAAAGCTTTTGTGGAAAAATCATTAGGTGCGAGTCGGTTCGTTGATACTGGTTCCGTAGCACCTGGCTACGGCGTAGCATTCTCGTAGCACACTCGTAGCGTACGAGTAATTAAACATAATTTAATTATAATTAATAAGATTTGGTTTCTTATAATATTTTATATTATGCCCCCTTAATCCACACTTCCATACTAATATTATAAATGCGAAAGTGTGTCTGTCTGTCTGACGACTTATATATTATACTTCTTCAATAGCAAACCGCTGAACCGATTTTGCTGAAATTTGGTATGGAGCACTTTGAGTCCCGAGAAAGGACATAGGATAATTTTATTTCGAAAAAATGTACGGTTCCCGCGCGATAAATACATTTTGACAAAAAGAAGTTGGGGGCACCAGCAGTACTAATTGAAAGAAAGAAATAATGTCTTCAGAGGAACCCTAAAATCTGCTTAGGTATTACGACTTATTTTGCTAACGTTACAACTTATTTTCTAAGCCTTTTTCAATATTACGCAATATTATGTTTGTACAATATCATCATCAATGCTTCAGCCAATCTTATATGATCGTTAATATATGAAGTTCCCTAGTACAACTTTAAGGGCCTGTTTTACCACTTCCTGATAAGTACCGGATAGGCTATCTACCACTTAACTTGATAGCTGATAGAGAATGGAGAATCTGTCAATAGATAGGCCACACAATAATTGTTGTCTTAGCTACTTTTAAGCTAAGGTATAGCTTTTATCGCGAGCTTCGAGCGCGGCGACCGAATCACGAAATTGCGTAACGAAAATAAACCTAACACCCCCTTTCTCTGACCAGCACTGCGGTGCAACATTTCCGAGCATCGTCTTACGTCGTTTCAGTTCGGCAGATTTTGACATTGTATGTGTGTGCGTGCGACTAGACGTATGCGAATTATAATTGCATACATAGATTGCATAATATCTTCTTATATATAAAATTCTCTCGTCACAATGTTAGTTACCGTACTCCTCCAAAACGGCTTTACTTACTGATTTTTACCAAAAGACAATGCTATCAAATGTATGAAAAAAAACCCAGAGCGAACAGATACAGGATGTATCTCAGAATTTCAGTGATATTAAATGAAACATTTCTATTTATATTTCATTGTAAGATTTGATGGCTAAAGGGGAGATATTCCTATTAACTTTTTGTAAGGAGTGATGTTTATTATTTTTTTATTTATGTTATTTTGCGGCGTTTTGCAGCTGAATTGTAGTTAGAATGATAATAATAATAGCTATGAACACTTCACACCACGTCAGTCTGGCCCCGTGCTAAGTAGGTACCTGAAGGACTTGTGTTACGGGTACCAAACAACGGAAATATACAGTGTGTAACAAAAATAAGTGATAATACTTTAGGGTGTGTACGTGTTCCTCGTAGAGAGTTCACTGTGAAAGTAGCAGCTCTGAAAGACGATTTTTTTTTTCACTTTTGTATGGGCAAGGGCCCGAGCGTCACTAGTTTCCCCGTACAAAAGTGAAAAAAAATTTGGTCTTTCAGCGCTGCTACTTTCATAGTGAACTCTCTACAAGGAACACGTACACAACCTAAAGTATTTTCACTTGTTTTTGTTACACACTGTATATTTCCGTTGTCTGGTACCCATAACACAAGTCCTTCAAGTACCTACTTAACACGGGGCCAGACTGACGTGGTTTGAAGCGTTCATAGATATTATTATTATCATTCTAACTACAATTCAGCTGCAAAACACCGCAAAATAACATAAATAAAAAAATATTAAACATCACTCCTTACGAAAAGTTAATAGCAATATCTCCCCTTTAGCCATCAAATCTTAAGTTGAAATATATATAGAATAATTTCATTTAATATCACTGAAATTCTGAGCCACATCCTGTATCTGTTCACTCTGGGTTTTTTTTAGCTTTGTCCTTTTATATGCATATTCAGTAGGCCTGAGAATCGGCTACTGGGTACTTTTTATCCGACTTCCAAAAAACGAGGAGGTTATATGTTCGGCTGTGGATATTTTTTTATTTTTGTATGTTCAACGATTACTCCGCCGTCTGTGAACCAATTTTTGAAATTTTTGTTTTGTTGTATTTGGTTTCACTCCAATTTGGTACCATATTCACAAAAGTGGTGACCTGATGATGGGATCCAGGAGTAATCGAGGGAACTCCTCGAAATTTATATGGAAACATATGGTGATTTTGGTTTTATGTGAAATGTACTAAGAATATGCTACCAAAAAGTCAAATATCGGGTCAAGATATACCATGGTTTCGAAGATGCTGAGAGAACTCCTGACTCCTTATAGATACACGTTTGGGAGTTTCGGCGTTGTTTTAAGAACAGAAAGCATATGCTACTATGCAATTCATATTCATCATCATAATCATCATCATCATCATCATCATCGTCATCATCATTACCACGTCGTATTAAGGTCACCAATGTCTCATGGCACAGAATAGATAATAGTACAAGGCATAGGTATGGATATACTAATAATAATAAAATAATAATTATGTACTGTATAACATACACCTGTTTGTTTAATACACGGCGGTCAGCGCCGCGGAGGCGACGGCATCGCCGCGCCGCCGCGCGGCTCGTGGCGGCAGACGATAGATCGAATATACTTTACTACTTTATATACAGATCGAATACTTTACTAAATACTTTATAAAATTTTAATAGACAAATAGAATTAAAATAAAGTTATTTTAAAAATAGCATTTAAACAAAACAAAGTCATTAAGTGTCTTTTTAATTAGTTATACTTATTAATCGATAGAAGTATCGATTTGAATTATTGAATACTTGATTACAAGAACAGCTGTCAATAATTATGATAATATTATATGAGTAGCTACGCTACATCCTATGCAAGTTTATACAATTTTTTATCTGATGGATCCTTCGATCGTGGAAAAACGAGACACAATAGCCTTTCTATTGTTATCGCAATTGCCGGTGACCGCTTGGGGCTTGAAGCGTTAAAATTGTTAAATTACTTAGCACAATATGTTCACTTCACTGATAATATATTATTTTGTGAGTGTGAATTGTGACTCTTTACAAATTATATTAAGATACGTAAAATATACGCGAAGGTTTACCTACTAGTGTAACTAAAAAGAGTGAAATTATTATTATTTTTAACAAAAAATTAAAACCGACTTCCAAGGTAACAACAATAATAACATTAATATGAACTAAAAAGTATTAAATAATTTTTACAATCTAATAGTTCCTTTTTCCGAATTCGGCTTAACCTCAACTATTTCTGTACTCAATCTTCATAATTTTGAAGTCGGTGCCAGTTCCAAAAGTTTCAAATATTCTGTCACAGGACTGAATATTATTCAGCTATCTTGTACCGACTTCAAAATAATGAAGATTGAGTACAGAAATAGTTGAGGTTTTGTATTTCGTTGGTTACTCTTCTATACTGTATTGTATTTCGATGTATATAGGCCTTGTACACAATAGCAATAGTGGAGATCCCGTATCTAAACGACAGTCGTAAATCCACGCGATTGTATCTTCGACCGTGGCCTAATCGTTGCCTGTACACGAGAGGGTTGAGGTTCGATTCTTAGATATTCTATAGTTTATAGATAGTTTAATAATAAAAATTGCGTTCAGTTATACCTAGTAATTTTGTTCTTTTAATAATAAAGCCTAAAGATCTTGTGACCACAGATATGGCACCTAGGTTACATTGTTTAGGTGGCTAGGATGTGTGTGATGTGTGTGTGTGTGTTTGGGTATGAGTCCTGTGTTAGACAGATCTAGGACATCCCTCCGTATATGGCTGAAGGCAAACCGCAGGTGGTTTTAGTGGGTAAGAGTCCCACATACCTCCTTGCTGGGGTGGGCCTTGGGTGCTTCAGCTTAATTGAGGCACATCCCCAACCCGGGGCACCCATGAAGCGTTTCCCCTGCGCAAAAAAAAAGGTGGCTAGGAGGTCATGTCACTAATAATAATGAAGGTTCTTGATATTCCATTCGCCATCAGGTGCCGCTATGTAGCCTTAGAGTCAATCGTGTGAAACCGCACTGTCAAATTTCGTTTATAGTACGGGAACCGTACATTTTTCCGGGATAAAAAGTATCCTATGTCCTTTCCCGGGACACAAAATATCCATGCCATTCAGTGAAATCGGTTCAGCGCGAGCGGTTCGAACAGACACACTTTCACATTTATAATATTAGTATGGATTCTACATGTGATTCCGCAAATGTTTTATTTTAGGAAGAATGAAACCGACTTCCAAGGTAAAAACAATAGTAGTATGAACTAAAAAGTATAACGGTGCGTCCACATTTGTATCATTTGCGCGATCATATCTCCGTCGCGATCATCGCGCCGTATTAAGTATGAGTATCATAGTGCGGACGCCTATTAGATCATTCTGCCGATCATGCGTGTATTTGATACGGCATGTATTAGATACGCGGTCAATAGCGATCGGGGCGTATCATGATACGCGTATCATTTTGACACGCTTCGATGATACGGGACGGAGATCTGATCGGGGATCTGATCACGCAAATGATACAAATGTGGACGCACCCTTAAATAACTCTTACTCTTTAATAGTGCCTTTTTCAGAATTCATCTAAATCTCAACTATTTCTGTACATACTACAGTCTTCATTATTTTGAAATCGGTACCAGCTAATTTATTCGTGAGTTCAGTAATGTCAGAACTTAGAATATCTGAAACTTTTGGGACTGCAGGTACCGACTTCAAAGTAATGAAGACTGTAGTATGTACAGAAATAGTTAAGATATAGATGAATTCTGAAAAAGGCACTATTAAAGAGTAAGAGTTATTTAATACTTTTTAGTTCATATTACTATTGTTTTTACCTTGGAAGTCGGTTTTAATTTTTTGTTAAAAATAATAATTTCACTCTTTTTAGTTATCTACAAAATAAGGCTTTATGCGTAAATAACCAATACGAATGTTAACTATTCACATTATCTATATCATTATATAAAAGGCTTTGTCCTGAATGACATGAAAATGGAATCACGCTAAGGCCTAAACCACTGATTATAGATACTTAAAATTTGGAGGGAGTGTTCTTTGTATGACGTAGGCGTGCGATAAGAAGGGGTTTTTAGAAATTCCTCTCCTAAGGGTGTGAAAAGGGGGGATGAAGTTAGTATAGGACAACTCGATTCCATAGTCCGAACTGCTCGAAAATTCGCATCATTATTATTTGATGTATTTTATGGAAGATGTAATTCATAGTTTGTTGAAATTTATTCTTAAAAGTCGTTAAAAAGCATGAACAGTTTACAGCGCTCTACAGCGTTTACCAGCGGCTTGCGGCGACGCAGGGAGTTAGAGACGCCAATCAATGCTTTTTGCCACAATAGACATAATCTGTGTACTCTATTTTTGCCATGTAAGTTATGGCTGGTTTACACGTATTAAGTAGATAAGTAGTCAACAAAATTTTAACTTATGACTTTATACTTACTAAACTATATTTGAACTTGCTACCTGCTACTAAATTTGTGTTTACATGCAATTGGTAACTTAAAATTAAGTTAAAATTTAGTTAACTATAGTTCTACCAGAATCTGATGACAATTTTTGACAGCAAATTTTCAAAAAATATCCTAAATCATTGGATAAATTTTTATATTTGCATGCTTAATCCACAGATTAGCTGCTAAAAGAAAAGGATCAAAATGTTTTATTTCAATTACCCCGGTATTGCTAGAGACTAGAGTCAATTTATTTTCTCACTTTTTGCCATCAGATTCTGGTACACCTATCCTTAATACGTGTAAACCAGCCATTAGAGCTCTTTTTGAGTAAATACTGTTTTGCTTATGAAATAAAGCCACCATTCACGATAAAGCGATCTCATTCTATTTGTAAATTATCTAGATTTGTGATGATGATGATGATCAATCAAATTGATGTGTTGGCTTATGCTTTCAGTTGTTTAAACAACGCCTAAATCCCCGAACCTGTACCTATAAGCAATCAAAAGTTCTGTTCGGTACCTTCGGATCCAGGGTATAACCTGGTGCGAAGTCTTACTTTTTGGTAGCATTTACCTTGAATGCCTCAGAAAAAATCGAAATCACTATATGTTTCCATACAAATTTCAAGGAGCCTCGATTACTCATGGATCCCATCATCAGATCACCACTTTTATGAACATGGTACCAAATTCGAATCAAACCCTATACAACACAAAAAGAATTTTGAAAATCGGATCACAAACGGCTGAGTAATTGTTGAACATACATAAAAAAATATGTACTATCGAGGAAATTGATTTCTATGCATTTGAGAGACCAACGTCATTAGGTCGATCATGTCAATTCAATGTTAATTGTGATCTGTCGGCTGGGTTTGACGTAACGCGACCAAACTACGTAGGTCCCTCCGTCTGCATAGGGATCAACTTCTCTGATAGTACATACAGCCGAACGTATTACCTCCTCCTTTTTGGAAGTCGGTCAAAAATATAACAAAGCTTAACACATAGTCACGTCATTATAATATACAATGTGTCCCGACACCGGTGTCCGATCCTTTAATGTCATAATCTATGGCATATTTTATCGACAAATTGGCTCTAATTTTTTTTCTCACGGTTTAAAAATGGCAGCCATTTTAATTTTTCTCGGGCCTTGCACACTAATCTCACCAGCACTTTTCATGTAAATATCCTATGAAAATAAAAAAGGTCTCATTTGATAGATGAATTTGTGGACTACGCTTACATAGTCAATATGTTATAAACTTCGTGAAATTAAACATAGAAAAACTCAAGTTTAAGAAAAAAAAAAGTGTTTTTTTTATTAAAACGCGTTGGGCGTTAAACTGGCGCCCATACTAGTGGCTCGAATCCCGCGGCTCGGACATTAATTTTACGTACATAATTACGTAAAATCGTGTAGGTAAATACCTAACCCGCTTCTGTGGCAGAAGCACGGACCTCCTACGTGATTACGATGACGAGAACACGACAGGACGCGCTCCGGCATCGTCAACAAGATGGCGACGGCACGCCAACCGAGACCGGCGACGAAGACACTACCGGCGAGTTCGGACGCGCTGAGCAACCGGCGGAAGGCACGAGGCAACCGCAAGCACCAGCATACCAGCTCACCGAGCAATTTCTGTCTACGCTGGTAGATAGCATCACACGCGCTCAAGCTGAAGCGAACAGAACCCTCATCAGCTCACTGATGACATCCGCCGGAGACTTCAGGGCTTCCACCCCGGTGGCTTCGACGTCCTCAGCATGCGCGCCCGGCGGCAACTTTACGAAGTGCACCGCCAGATTCGACGGGTCATCCCATGACGGCGAAGTATTGGAGGCATTCCTCGACGCCGTCGAGATATATAAGGACTGCGCAGCCGTCAGCGACGAACATGCTCTCCGTGGATTACCAATGCTCCTGGAAGGTGACGCAGCGATATGGTGGAGAGGCGTCAAGTCGTCGGTGGCGACGTGGCACGACGCGCTCGCCCGACTCCGTGCAATCTACGGCGTCGCTCAACCGGCATACAAAATATTTAGACAGATTTTCGCGTCCGAACAACAAGATAACGAACGCGCCGAAGTTATGTTGTGTAAAGTGCGCGCTTTATTCGCTAAGTTGCCCTATAAAATAGACGAAGTTATGCAAGTAGATATGTGTTACGGTTTGTTATGTAATAGGCTTAAGAAAAGAGTGCCCCGCGAGTCTGTAAATAGTCTAGATGAGTTACTATGTAACACGAGGATCGCGGAGGATAACATGAAGGAATATCAAGTAAGTCCCGATATTATTAAAACACGTAAGTCGCAAACTATACCTATTTCTACTGGCCAGCGCCCCGCGCGATCCAATTCGCCTTCCACGAGTACTTTCGCTCCGCGTAATAAAAACAGGCCGCGTTGCAGTTATTGTAGAGCTTTCGGTCATATTAGTGACGAGTGTCGTAATCGCGAGAAAACTTTCCAAATAGGTAGCAAGGGCAACGACCCCAGTTATAGTTCACCTAAAGTTGTCCGATGTTATGGTTGCGGTAAGATTGGTGTCGTGAGGGCGAAATGTGATGTTTGTAACCCGGGAACGTCGACTTCGATGCCGACGAAAAAAGAAGGGGCGGGGCTCAATAGCGCGACATTTAATACCGACTCGAATAGTGATGTTACGTCGAGTTGCGACTTTTGTTATTATACTGACAAGGGTAGTGACACACATGTGCACCTAGGTAGTACAGTCGCGTGCGAAAATTCATCGCACCCTATGGTGAATATTCATGTTATGGGTCGTAACGGTGTGGCAATAGTCGATACGGGTGCTACACATTGCATCGCGAGTCCTATGTTGCACCAAATTTTAGTCGACGCGGGAGTACAATTTAAAGAATCCCGCCGCGTTGTACGTTTGGCTGACGGGTCTCAGATGCCGCGGGACTTGTTGTCAGCCGAGGTCACAGTCACGATCGAAGGTCGTGAAGTAACGAGTGAGTTCCTGGTGCTGCCTGGACATGAGACTAGAACACTTTTGGGTGTCGAGTTCTTGTCCCGGGCCGGTATGGTACTGGATGTTGCTCGAGGTAAGTGGACGTTTGCGGATGATCCCGAACGTTTGTATGACTTTGTGTATACCTACTCCCTTACATCAGCTGACACGGAGCTGTTGCGCGCCAACACCGCGCAGCTCTCGTTGCGCGAAGATGAAGGAACCGAGTTGTCAGAGGAGGAAAGGCGCACTCTGAACGAATTCATCAGTGACAGAGCGGCCCAATTTGCGCGCCACGGTCCTGCCACGGAGTTCGCCACCCACCGCATAAAGGTGAGTCCAGACCAGGAACCCATTGCTAACCCGCCGTATAGGATGTCCCAGAAACGGAAGGAGGCGTTGCAGGGAGAACTGGACAAGTTACTACGTGACGACGTTATCGAGGAATGCGAGTCCCCTTGGGCCTCGAACGTTGTCCTCGTGGCCAAGAAGGATGGAAGCTTGAGAAGCTCAACGCGGTAACCGAGCCGGACCGTTACCCACTCCCGCGCATCGAGGACATCCTGCACGCAGCTAAATCCAGCAAATATATGACAACCCTCGACCTCAGGTCAGGGTACCATCAGGTCAGCCTTTGTCCTGAGGATCAGGACAAGTCAGCGTTCACAACGCCGCTCGGAACCTTCAGATTCAAACGGATGCCGATGGGCCTATGGAATTCCGGGGCCACTTTTCAAAGGTTGATGGACCGGTTCCGTTCAAACCTAAAGGGAGTGGAACTGCTGTCTTACTTGGACGACTTGGTTCTCCTGTCACCAGGTCCCTTCGAGAGGCACCTGGAGGACCTGAGGTCTTCGACCGGCTGGCCTTATTTAAGCTACGGGTCAATAGAGACAAAAGTCATTTCGCGCGTGAGTCGGTCAAGTTCCTGGGCCATGTTATCGTACCAGGCGGCATCCAGGTGGATCCGGACAAAACCGCAGCTGTAGATAACATGCTGGTGCCCACAAATGTGAAACTGTGGGCACCAGCCCTTACCTTAAGTGGTAACCTTCTCTGCAGGAAACCTTAAGTGTTTCCTGCAGACGTCAAGCTGGTTCCGACGTTTTATACCGAATTATGCAGAGATTGCACGGCCACTCACTAACCTCCTGAAGAAGACGAGCGTTTGGCGATGGGACGCTGAGCAGCAGGAGGCATTAAAATTATTTATTTATTTATTTAAGGCATTAAATCGCTCCTCGTATCCGCTCCCATATTGCGTCAGGCAGATGAGGCAAAGCCGTTCGTCCTCTGCACTGACAGTAGTGGATATTGCCTCGGGGCCGTTCTCATGCAGGGGGAGGGCTCAGATGAGAGGCCGATCGAGTACGCAAGCCGACTTCTCACCAGCGCCGAGAGGAATTACTCGACGACTGAGCGGGAGGCTCTAGCTGTCGTGTGGGCCTTGTGTAAGTTCCGCGGTTATGTGGAAACCGCGAAGGTTATTGTTAGAACGGATCACCAGCCCTTGCGTTGGCTGATGAGTCAGAGGTCACCTAGTGGGCGACTGGCCAGGTGGGCCCTAACCCTGCAAGAGTTCGACCTCAGTATTGAATACACACCCGGACGTTCAAATGTGGTCGCGGACATGCTGTCGCGGCCTGTTTGTTCGCAGGACCCGGTGTGCGACGTATGTCTCACCGTTGTTGATTTGCCGAAACGGAGCAGTGGTGCTTTCCGTAACAATCAGCTAATGGACCCAGAGGTTCGCAAGATTATTGAGGACTTGGAGTCCGACGAACCCTCTAGGGGGAGACCGTGGTCCGACCGCGGATATACACTTTCCGACGGAATCCTTTATAGGTACAGTTTGGAGTCCGACGACGGAGAAGACGCATGTTTGGTTGTGCCCGAGCACGAACGCAGGCAAGTGATGGCTAACCTCCATGATGCACCTACAGCAGGTCACTTCGGAGTGGAACGCACCTTAAGCCGCGTTCGGTCTCGCTACTATTGGCCTGGCATGCGCACGTTCGTGACGAATTATATTAAGGAATGTGTCCCCTGCCAGAGGTATAAGGCCGACAACCGGAAACCAGCGGGGCTGCTGCAAACCCCTGCCGTGTCAAGGAGGTTCGAGGTTGTCTCGGTGGACCTATTCGGCCCATTGGTTGAGACCCAAAAGAAAAACAGATGGATCCTGATCGTGGAGGACGTCTGCTCGCGCTGGGTGGAATTGTTTCCACTCGAGAATGCCACCAGCGTCGAGTGCGCGCAGACGTTGGCTAACGAGGTTTTCCTCAGGTACGGTGTACCACGCCGCCTCATCAGCGACAACGGCGTGCAGTTTGTGAGCGAGGTTATGCAGCAGGTTTGTCATGTTCTAGGGATCGACCAGTCGCTCACGCCATTCTACCATCCGGAGGCCAACCCGATCGAGCGAAAGAACAGGGACCTCAAGGCGCAACTGGCTATTCTTGTGGGCCAGGATCATAGCGCCTGGGATATACACCTCGCTGCGGTAAGGTTTGCAATGAATTCCGCCGTTACCAGTAGTACAGGGTACTCGCCAGTGCAACTAACCTTTGGGAGAGAGCTGCGAGCTCCTTCTGATTCCGCCACGGACATGAGGGCTATCTTGGAGGTAGACAACTTCGTCCCAGGTATCACGCCCTACTTAAAGAAGATGGCCGCGACTTTAGACGACGCCAGGGACACTCACGAGAGAGCTCAGGCCGTCCAGAAGAATAACGCCGATAAGAAGCGCAGGACGCCTCCAGACTATCAGGTAGGTGATCTTGTCCTTCTGAAGACTCAGGGGCCAAACGATGCGGAGCGCGGACAGTCCGCAAAGTTCATTCCACGCCGTGACGGCCCATACAAAATCGGTAGCATTGCTAGCCCAACTACTTATATGTTGGAGAACATACAGACTGGGGGGAACGTAGGCAAATATCACGTTTCGCATCTCACGCCCTTCTCCGGTCAGGTAGAACCTCCCGTCAGGGAGAAACGCAAACGTGGAAGGCCGCGTAGGTACTTAGACGACTAGCCCAACTGCGAGGCGCTTAGTTAGGCTAGAGGGGGAAGATATAACGCGGGGTTTTAAAAAAAATCGGGTACATCCCTAATGCATCACTGTTTGTCATCCCTATAACACCTCCCCTCCCGCGCCTCGGTCGCAACGGACCGCTCGGACGCCGACGCCTGGCCAGTGCGAATTAGACAAGCAAGCGGCGCGCAGCGATTTTCGCGTCTCCTCCGTTCACGCGATCCCCCGCGCCTCTTTTCGTTCATACCAGCGAGGTTATGTTCCCGCTGGCTTCTTGTTCGTTTCTGTGTGTGTTTATATATTGTTGTATCCGTAAAATTGTAATGCTCGTGTTTAAAAATAAACGATTTACGAACAAAAGCGTTAAACTGGTTCTTTTTTATTTTTAAAAGATAGAGAAAGTTTTCATCTTCTAAAATTCTTTTACTTCAATGCTCTAAGTTAGATAGCTTAGAAATTATAAGGATTTTCTTATGATGAGGTGGTCAGATTAGTATGAAGCCAGAGAAAAATATTTTTTTTTCAAAAGTTGGAGAACTAATAGTATAAACTAGTTCATACTGATCTGACCACCTCATCATAAGAAAATCGTTATAACTTCTAAACTATCTGACTTAGAGCATTGAAGTAAAATAATTTTAGAAGATGAAAACTTCCTCTATCTTTTAAAAATAAAAAAGAACTAGTTTAATATGCTAGATTTTTCACAAAAAGCCATTAATAAAAAATACACAATTTTTTTTTCTTAGACTTGGGTTTTTCTAAACACACCGGCAAAATTAGAGGAAAATAACAAAATTTAATTTTTTTTTGAAAATTATTCGCTGTTTTTTATATATTTATCTATTTATTAAATAATTGACGATTAAAAAATAAAACTTATATAAATTTAGGGCATAAAAACGTGTAAAATAGAAAAAATCTGCAAAAATCAAAAATTAAGAAAAATCTTTGAAATTTCAGTAGTAAGTTTTTAAGTTAAATTCTTCATTTTTACTTAAGAAATGCCATGTTTAAAGCGTGTAATGCCTTCTATGGATCTCAAGAGGGTCTGGATACGCCATTCCATGCTTGCATTTTGATTGTCGATAATTTCCTGTGGGATATTCTTCTACTCCTCCAGTAGCACCAACTCGAGCTTCTGAACACATTTTGGAGCTGGAGTTTTAACTCGTACCGTTCACCCATTAATGTGCCACACGTCCTCAATCGGATCCACATCCGTAGACCGTGCTGACCTCTCCACCTGGGCTACGCCAGCATCATTTAGGTAATAATACCCGATTTTTTTACTCTATGGACGCGCATAAAATTGAAGTTACTGCCTAAAACTGTGTAAAAGGCACAACATACAGTTCTAGGATGTTTGTTCTATAGCCTTGTACTGTCAAAGTACCATCATTAACAATCACCAGCTCCGTGCGAGCTCCAAATCATATGCCACCCCAAACCATTACGAAGCCTGCATGATAGGCCACTGTGTCCGTTAAGTTTGATGGTCTATAGCGTTCCTTACGATTTATCCACATTCTTTATCGCCTGTCAACAAAATTTACACAGAGTTTGCTCCCATCACTGTACAGCACACGATTTCACTCACTTGTTAAATTTTGATGTTCACGCGCAAATCTTAGCCTGGCTCTTTGCGGTCCTGTCTCAAGTTTTGGTGTCCTTGCTGGCACTTTTGAGTTTAATTTAACTTCTTTGATTCTTCTTCTTACTGTACAATCACTTACACGTCCATCTCGGCCCTGTTCCGACAGGTTTCGTCTCTGCAAAGCAGTTTTAGGTCGATTTCTTAAGGCTTGTACCCTTACAAAACGGTCATCCTGAACCATTGCCACCCGAAATCTGCCTTGTTCTCGTCTCCAAACGTAAGATCCAGTCTCTCTGTAGCGTTGAAAGTTACGATGGACCACGAAAGTCGACACACCTAAGGCCTGACTGACCGAACGGTAGGTGTGACCTTTCTCTATCGTGGTTAAAGCTCTAGCAGTCGTAGATGCTGGAAAATCACTAATTTTGTATCTAAGCAATGTGTTCTTCCAAAAACCAAACAATCAAATGAGCTGGCATACCTTGCACCCCGCTAAAAACGCCATTCTTATCAGAAACACAACGTCAATCATCGAAAAACACTTAGTAGGGCATAATTGCAATAAAAATCTGTTAGCTTCCCAGTTGTGTTCAATATTTTATTTCTTAAATGAGCTTAGAAACTATAAAAAAGGATTTCACCCAGCCCGACCCACTTGAATTCAAGTTGTGGCCCTTTTTACCTATGTTCCGCTAATTTTGCCGGTGTGTGTATGTTTAATTCCACGAAATTTATAACATATTGGCTGTGTAAGCGTAGTCCACAAATTTAGCTATCAAATGAGACCTTTTTTATCTTCATAGGATATTTACAAGAGCAGTTCTGGTCAGATTAGTGTGAAAGCTCGAGAAAAACTAAAATGGCTGCCATTTTACAACCTTGAGAGAGAAAAAAAAATGAGGGCCAATTTGTCGATAAAATATGCTATAGATCAGTGTTTCCCAAACTTGTCGGGACCGCGACCCATCTACAAGAAAGTTAAAAGTTCGCGGCTCACCTTGTGTCATGAAGACAAAAAAATAATACAAACGAACATAATATAACCTCCTCCTTTTTGGAAGTCGGTTAAAAAGCAGCGGTATGTTGTTGTCGTAGCATTTACCCGTTAATTCTTATCGTAATTCACCATCATGTCATCATCGTCAGTCTTACTTACTTACAATTACGTTTGCGTTCGAATGCCCCGCCCCCGTCCCGCACGCACCCGACGACGAACTAACGAGTAAAATAACAATCGAACGAGTACGACAATCGTTCTATACTTAGTTTCAGGGCCCACCCAAAATCTACCCGCGACCCACCAATGGGTCGCGACCCACACTTTGGGAAATACTGCTATAGATCATAACATTAAAGGATCGGACACCGGTGTCGGGACACATTGTATATCTATATACATACTAGCTGTCCCGGCTAACGTTGCTTTGCCATAATATTATATTTGCCATATTATTTTATTTAAGTGACTAAATAAGTATGTCACCATGGCAACGTCGATCGCTATCCCTTCGCACAAACAATGGTCGCCGTCAGTCTCAGGTTGTAATAATTTACTATTATTTATTCAACAAATGCACTTATCAATATATAAAGTACCGAGTAGCCGATTCTCAGACCTACTGAATATGCATATAAAATTAGGTGAAAATCAGTAAAGCCGTTTCGGAGGAGTTCGTGGACTAACATTATGACACGAGAATTTAATATATAAGAAGATTATAAAACAAAGTCGCTTTTTTCCCTCGTGTCCATTTGTTCTTTTTAATCTTTAAAAATACGCAACGGATTTTGATGATTCTTTCAGTGTTAGATAGCCCTTTGTCGAGGAAGGCTATATAGGCTATATTTTATCACACTAAGACTAATAGGAGCGAAGAAATAGAGGAAAATGTGGAAAAATGGGGAAAATTATTTGAAAGGGTTAACTTGAACGTGCTAATCTCAGGAACTACTGGTCCGATTTGAAAAATTCTTTCAGTGTTAGATAGCCCATTTATTGATATGTGTATACTATAGGCTATATTTTTTCACGCTAAGACGCCGATAGCCGTTTTTTCTACATAGGAGAATGTGGAAAAAACGGCTATTTGAAAGGGCTTATCTCGCGAACTAAATGTTTATGTTATTTGGGACAGATAAGAAGTAGACCATGTGAAGTATCACAGGCTATCGATTTTAATCATTTTTTCAGTGGCTATATATTTTATACCCGTGCGCCGTCGGGGCGGGTCGCTAGTTTATAATATTATGTTGTCTACATAGTAAATACCACATGTATGTGCATTGTTCAATGTGCATGCTACATGAGTCTTGCTGTTCACATCCCGTTGCTCCTCAAAGCGGTGATTGGCTTTGTAACTCGATGCGCTGGTATTCGGCATACAATGTTAGGCTCCTTTTAGACCGGCGACTGCGAAAATCATCCGAATTCACTTGTAGAGATAAACTACGATAACATGGCGCGCGCGCCCCTCCAAAATTCAAAACGTTTGAAGTGTGTTGTCAAAACGTTTGAAGTGCGTTGTCTTGCGCGGTCGGGTAGTTATGATTAGTTGACCAAGAAATGTTGGTAATAAGTGACATTAAGTGAAATATTACGAGTACTGGTTGATTGGTTGAATACTTACTACATACAAACTCTTTCATAAGGATGTGACTACACACATTGAAACAGTATTTTGGAGGGGCGCGCCATGTTATTTTAGTTTATAGCTAAAAGCCGAACTTTGTGAGAAAGTAAATCATCACTTTGAAAATGTTGATCCACGGTTTGAATATTTTATGCATCTTTAATTATCCTGTTTATTTTGTGGTGTTATTTTAAAATTGTTTTTAAAATTATTATTGTAAAACATTTGCATGTAGCAGAATGTTTACCAGATATGTTGATGTTCTTCGAGCTATTTTAAGATCCTGTGTATAATAATAATAATAATATTCTTTATTTGCATAAATATGGTACAATATGGTGTTTACTATTCTAGCAGTGTTTCACATATTTTGTCAATTTTCTCGACGTGCAAATGTTAATGTAGGATACAGTTTAAAAAATCTTAAAATACATTACTTATAGTTACTTATCTTAATTCTATAGCTCATTTGAATTAATAACATTATTTCAGTCAAATATCAATAAGTAAGTAATAACATGCCATTCTTAAATATACTTAATAATTTTAAGTCATAATAATTATTAATTATTAAATACACACTAATTTCAATCTTACAATATTAATAAGTAAAATAAATAAAATAAAAAAGTCATAATACTGAATACCAATAAATTATAAATTAGATCATGTCATATCTTATAATAATTCACATAAAACAAATACATTATTATCTAATGTCCAAATATTAATCATGTCTTACCTCATCTCATATTAAATATGTCATAAATCATAATAATTAATACTAATAAATTATAAATTAAATCATGTTAAAAGTATATTATATATAAAGTGTATTCTATGTCAGATAAAATTATTATTATTTTTAACAAAAAATTAAAACCGACTTCCAAGGTAAAAACAATAATAACATTAATATGAACTAAAAAGTATTAAATAATTTTTACTATCTAATAGTGCCTTTTTCCGAATTCGGCTAAACCTCAACTATTTCTGTACTCAATCTTCATTATTTTGAAGTCGGTACCAGATAGCTGAATCTTCAGTCCTCTGACAGAATATTTAAAATTTTTGGAACTGGCACATATTAGTGATCGAAGACTGGCACCGACTTCAAAACTATGAAGATTGAGTACAGAAATAGTTGAGGTTTAGCCGAATTCGGAAAAAGGCACTATTAGATAGTAAAAATTATTTAATACTTTTTAGTTCATATTAATGTTATTATTGTTTTTACCTTGGAAGTCGGTTTTAATTTTTTGTTAAAAATAATAATAATTTCACTCCTTTTAGTTACACTAGTAGATAAATCTTCGCGTATATTTTACGTATCTTATTACAATTTGTTAAGAGTCACAACTCACACTCACAAAATAATATAATATTATCAGTGAAGTGAACATATTGTGCTAAGTACCTAATTTAACAATTTTAATACTTCAAGCCCGAAGCGGTCACCGGCGATTGCGATAACAACAGAAAGGCTATTGTGTCTCGTTTTTCCACGATCGAAGGATCTATCAGATAAAAAATTGTACAAACTTGCATAGGATATAGCGTAGCATAATATTTAATATTATCATAATTATTGACAGCTGTTCTTGTTATCAAGAATTCAAATCGATAGGTACTTAGTGCACCATCTATCGATTAATAAGTACCTATAACTAATTAAAAAGACACTTAATGACTTTGTTTTGTTTAAATGCTCTTTTTAAAATAACTTTATTTTAATTCTATTTGTCTATTAAAATTTTATAAAGTAGTAAAGTATTCGATCTGTATATAAAGTAGTTAGTAAAGTATTCGATATTCTGTCTTCTGCCGCCACGCGACGGCAGTCGGCGACGGCGGTCGGCGACGCCGACCGCCGTGTATTAAAAACAAACAGGTGTTGTTAATTGTTATACAGTACATAATTATTATTATTAGTATATCCATACCTATGCCTTGTACTTTTATCTATTCTGTGCCATGAGACATTGGTGGCCTTAACACGACGTGGTAATGATGATGATGACGATGATGATGATGATGATTATGATGATGAATATGAATTGCATAGTAGTTTATGCTTTCTGTTCTTAAAACAACGCCGAAACTCCCAAACGTGTATCTATAAGGAATCAGGAGTTCTCTCAGCATCATCGAAACCATGGTATACCTTGACCCAATATTTGACTTTTTGGTAGCGTATTCTTAGTACACTTCACATAAAACCAAAATCACCATATGTTTCCATATAAATTTCGAGGAGTTCCCTCGATTACTCATGGATCCCATCATCAGGTCACCACCTTTGTGAAAATGGGACCAAATTGGAGTGAAACCTAATACAACAAAACAAAAATTTCGAAAATCGGTTCACAAACGGCGGAGTAATCGTTGAACATACAAAAAAAAAAAATAAAAAATAAAAAAAAATCCACAGCCGAACATATAACCTCCTCGTTTTTTGGAAGTCGGTTAATCAAATAATAAGTCACATAAAACAAATACAAATACAATAATATCCAATGTCCAAATAGTAATCATGTCAAAGCAATATAAAATTTATCCCTGAATAATTGTAAAGGTCATAATATCAATAATTATTATAAAAAATCGTTTATACAGTGTAACAAACATTTTATAATTAAGTACTACACGAGTTCACGATTATGATAATATTTAATTACAATATGTTCTCCGCAACTCTATTTGCATAGTAATTTATTTTAAATCTCCTAGAACCGTCCATTTTTCTTCACAAAATCTACACATACAATTTTTACACAGTCAGATTTAGAGGCATAATGCAATACATTCAAATACAGCCCATATTTGCTTTGAAAAATACAACTATTGTCTACGCCTATATCCGCGTGCTCTATTACAAAAATGAATTCCATATTTGAATACGAACGAACTGTTCGAAATTCAAACAAAATATTGTAACAATATGATGCCATTTCCTAAAACTTTTTTTTACACAATTGAATTGCACTGGCGTTTTTTATGTCAATACTAGCTTTCCCGGCAAATGTTGTTTTGCCATAATAATAATAATATAAAGTATTTCGTCCATATTACTCGTATTTTATTGAAGTGACTAAATAAGTACATGGCACCATGGTACCATGGCACAAACAATTTACTATTATTTATTCAATAAATGCACAATCAATATCAAAGGACCCAGTAGCCGATTCTCAGACCTACTGAATATGCATATATAAAATTTGGTCTAAAAATCGGTTGTCACTTGTCTGTAAAGTCGGTTTACTACGTCCTTAGTCGGTACGGATAGTTGAACGTGATAACGTCATAGGCTTGAATGGAACGCCTCAGAGAGAGGTAACGCCGCATATTGCGTCATGTTTTTTCGTGCGCGCAGCCGGCCACATCCAATTGTTATATTATAAGACGTTGTCACGTCAAAAATCAGTAAAGCCGTTTCGGAGGAGTACGGTAACTAACATTGTGACACGAGAATTTTATATATAAGATTTTATATTACAAAGGCTTTAAATCTAGTGCTATATAATATTATGCTAACTGAATCAAAATCTTTTATTTCAAAACATAACAGGGAAGGTAATGCATAATCGATTCATAGCAAAACAATGTCGGCGGGTCAACTAGTAGAATCATAATCACGTTTTAATTTGCGCAGCTATCGAACGCACTGCGGCAGCCTGCGGCCATTACAACAGTGTGCAATAGAAACACTCCACGGCTTACAACTAGTTATAACAATACGTTCTTGAGAGCCATCTAAAAGACATAATTGGCGCTTTAGGGATCCGTAGAGGTGAAAATGGATATTTTTGCGTAGTGATTAAAATATGCTTTACGCATCCCGGTGAATTGGGGACATCGGTCGGGGTATGTGGGATCTCATAGTTGACCACACACTAAAACCCTATGGACCGTAAGGTTGCACCTATGAAGTGAGCACCATAGATCCAGTCCCCGCTTAAGGCAGAGTTGTGGGTAAGATATAGAACCTACCGCAACCCTACCAGAAAAATATAATTCTATCTTACTAGAATTTTGCGGCACTTGGACGACTATCATTTAAAAGTAAATTTCTTTGTATGCAACAGCTGTCTATCAAGTTACACAAGTTATTTACAAAATAAAATTAGTAATTGTTGTACAATCAGGAAATTTAGAAAAAAATATGAAATTTAATCATTATGAAAGCCATAATAAATTTAACCCCTTTTACGAAACCCTTGTGACGCAAGTCCAGTTCTCTTTTTATTTAACGGAATTATAAGGAGTAAAAACTACTAAAATTATGCATAGTTATTAGTTATTACTTATTAATAATTAGTAAACGGAACTGTTTCTAAAATAATTTCTTGACTTTTCCTCACTAACCATATTTTTAATTGCTATTATCCTTTGGATACGGAACCTTAATTATTTTTAACAAAAAATTAAAACCGACTTCCAAGGTAAAAACAATAATAACATTAATATGAACTAAAAAGTATTAAATAATTTTTACTATCTAATAGTGCCTTTTTCCGAATTCGGCTAAACCTCAACTATTTCTGTACTCAATCTTCATTATTTTGAAGTCGGTACCAGATAGCTGAATCTTCAGTCCTCTGACAGAATATTTGAAACTTTTGGAACTGGCACCGACTTCAAAATTATGAAGATTGAGTACAGAAATAGTTGAGGTTTAGCCGAATTCGGAAAAAGGCACTATTAGATAGTAAAAATTATTTAATACTTTTTAGTTCATATTAATGTTATTATTGTTTTTACCTTGGAAGTCGGTTTTAATTTTTTGTTAAAAATAATAATAATTTCACTCTTTTTAGTTACACTAGTACGTAAACCTTCGCGTATATTTTACGTAATTTATTACAATTTGTTAAGTGTTGAGATTTGTAATTTTTTCATTTTCTAAGAAAATTTAGTTCCGCAATTCAACAACAGATGTCGTTGTTAAGCTTCTACATCGCGGTATCGCTTACTCGATAGCATTTGATATAACTAATTCGCTACAATAATTATTTTCTTCTCGCTCACACTCACTGGTTGTCATAATTGATATTACGCCAGAGGGATTAACGTCCCAGAACCATAAGACCAGTTTTAGGCGTAAGACGTAGACGTCTATTCTTTACATTAAGAGTCACAACTCACACTCACAAAATAATATATTATCAGTGAAGTGAACAGTAGTTAGTAAAGTATTCGATCTGTATAATATAAAGTAGTAAAATATTCGATCTCTCGTTTGCCGCCACGCGCCGCCCGCGCGACACCGTCGCCTCTGTAGCGCCGACCGCCGTGTATTAAACAAACAGGTGTTGTTATGTAACAATACATAATTATTATTACGAGTTAGTATATCCATACCTATGCCTTGCAGTACTACTATCTATTCTGTGCCATGAGACATTGGTGACCTTAACACGACGTGGTAATGATGATGATGACGATGATGATGATTATGATTATGATGATGAATATTAATTGCATAGTAGCATATGCTTTCTGTTCTTAAAACAACGCCGAAACTCCCAAACGTGTATCTATAAGGAGTCAGGAGTTCTCTCAGCATCTTCGAAACCATGGTATACCTTGACCCAATATTTGACTTTTTGGTAGCATATTCTTAGTACACTTCACATAAAACCAAAATCATCATATGTTTCCATATAAATTTCGAGGAGTTCCCTCGATTACTCTTGGATCCCATCATCAGGTCACCACTTTGTGAACATGGTACCAAATTGGAGTAAAACCAAATACAACAAAGCAAAAATTTCGAAAATCGGTTCACAAACGGCGGAGTAATCGTTGAACATACAAAAATAAAAAAAAAAAAATAAAAAAAAAAAAAAAAAAAAAAAAATATCCACAGCCGAACATATAACCTCCTCGTTTTTTGGAAGTCGGTTAAAAAATCACTGATACTTGTATCAATTGAGTAATATCCCAAGCACCCTAAACGAACTCCAACAAAAATAGACATTATCATTATCTTAACTCCGACATTATCTCATACTTATAACTTTTCTTTGGCAGGTACTGCGTAATTTAAAGATTATACCACTAATTACATCTTCTTAATCGATTTAAACTCTACCACTATATATCTAAGGTTTCAATTCGTTTGAGCAGGAACGCGGTTTAAGATGGCACCTATTCAAGCCTGCGACCTCCTCTGAAATTTAATTAGAATTCTCGGGGTATTTCCTCATAAAGATTTGGAGATTAAAGACTTTTTGGCGGTATTTTAAATGTGATTTTTATGGAATAGGGATGGGAATTTCACTTGAGGAAATTAATATGCGTCGCCATCATCACTATAGTGCTATACCTACGAATAATAAAAACTAAAGAAACGTAACTCGTGTATACTTGAATCGTTTTGAATTTGGTTCTCAATGTTTTCGCACACTAAAATAATAATATGGCAACAGCTACGAAACACTACATTCAAATTGACAAAATAAAGCCGTTGACAATGATAGTCACTTCTATAATCGCACAAAATTCTTGCATGTATTCGGGTCTCTTTTTTTGCAAAGTAGTAAGGGTCACATTTTGTAGAATCGGAACAAATTTTTTGACACAGTTACTCTTCCTTACTTTTTATTATTCGTAGTGCTATACTCTAAAAATGAAGAGGATATAATATATTTTTTATAAATTTTATTTTTATTTTATTTATTTTATTTTCTTTGGGTGGCTTACAGCTAACAATCTTATAATATGCTTGAGAGATAGAAAAGAAAAGTCAATAACAAGCCTCCACAGATAACAATTAATTTGGAATATTGGGTGTTTAAGATAAAACTTATTAACAAATAACAAGGTACGACTATTTTAAATAATGATACCTTAATTATACGCAAATTTGCTTAATTATTGTTCAATTGACCACAATTATTATAATATGTCCTTATCTATATAATGCACAGTATAAACAATAGTTATAGCACAGGGAGAAATAGAAATAAATACATAATAACATAAATCCTAATCAAAATATATTTTCAAAATGTCTACTACAATATGTTGTTTAAAAGTTCTTTCGGGTCCTAAAGTTTGTTCAGGAACTAATCCGTTAAGAACCGGCATAAAAAAACTCGTACTGGGATGCCTCTTAGTGTTTCCACAAAAAAATGGAAATTTGTTCTTTTGAAAGAAAAAATATCTTAATTTTTTGTAACATCTTTGTAAGATGTTACAAAAATCAACGCTTACAAATGTATTCTGTATTCACCAACATGTTACAAAACAAATCACAAAAATGCTCTATTTAGCACTTTTAGTCTGCAATCTGCACGCGTTTAGGCTGTTAAAAATCCGCGAACGACTTTTTGCGCGCCATGCAGACATTTTGTGCGCTGCAGACTCGATCACACAAAAAGTGTGCCGTCTGCAATCTCCCTTACTGTGAACTCTATAATATTTTAAGTGACACATACGCACCCTTAAATATTATCACTTTGTTTTGTCACAACCTGCATATTCAAGTACCAACAACTACTATAACAATAATAATATAATAGGTCTCAACATATATACTCCTCTTTTAGTCCCATAAACATAATATTGTTTGCAATCAGTAATAAAATAATTGACCTTTAATAAGCTTTAGCATGCAAACTTTCTTTGACATTGAAATTAATTAATGTAAAGATTTTTTTTTGTATGTTCAACAATTACTCCGCCGTTTGTGAACCGATTTTCAAAATTTTTGTTTTGTTGTATTTGGTTTCACTTCAATTTGGTACCATGTTCATAAAAGTGGTGACCTGATGATGGGATCCAGGAGTAATCGAGGGAACTCCTCGAAATTTATATGGAAACATATGGTGATTTTGGTTTTATGTGAAGTGTACTAAGAATATGCTACCAAAAAGTCAAATATTGGGTCAAGGTATGGTTTCGAAGATGTTGAGAGAACTCCTGACTCCTTATAGATACACGTTTGGGAGTTTCGGCGTTGTTTTAAGAACAAAAAGCATATGCTACTATGCAATTCATATTCATAATCATCATCATCGTCATAATCATTACCACGTCGTGTTAAGGTCACCAATGTCTCATGGCACAGAATAGATAATAGTACAAGGCATAGGTATGGATATACTAATAATAATAATTATGTACTGTATAACAACACCTGTTTGTTTAATACACGGCAGTCGGCGCCGCAGAGGCGACGGCATCGCCGCGCCGCGTGGGTATTATCTCTTTGCTAACACGCTTTAACTTCTTTTATTACAACCTGTTTTAGATATAAGTTTTTTTTAGATAATATGTTACTAATATTTAGGGCCTGTTTCACACACGTTTCACCACTTCCTGATAAGTTCACAACTTTTTTGACAGATTCTCCATACTATCTACCAAGTTATGTTACTGACTAATGAAAGGAAACCAAGAAGTCAGTCGTATAACCGCGAACACAGCAGGAACGCTAAAATTTTCATTGCAAATAAAACTAATGTTTTCATCCATTTGCTTAATGGGCCATTAAACGCTAAATAAGTTTAAATATAAAAATTTAAGAGTATAATAATGACTTTCTTATGCTCAAAAAAGTGTTATTTCTGAATAAATTAGAAACAAATATTTTCAAATACGTGTTGCGCTACCACCGGTTCGGGAACTAACCCGGCGAGAAAAACCGGCGTAAGCCAGCAGTTACTGAAATTTTCGACAGGAGTTTGTCTATTCGATAAAGTTTTTGGCTATCGTCAAAACGATAACCAATCAACAACGCTTTTTATTGAATAGATCTACATTCCTGTCAAACTATGTTCCTTATAGCTATGAAGCCCTAAAAACAACTAGTTGCTCTCCGGCACTCCCACAACTCTCCAACGCTACTGATAGAAGCAAAAGTCAGTACAAATTAGAAGGAGAGATATTCTAGAATTCTTTTCGCGCCGAGTCAACGATCTACTCTACCTTTGTCTTACGATTTTTCGGTCACGTTTTTTAACGCAAGCTTAACCCATTTACCCATCCCAAAAAAAGTGCACATTAAAGCCGTTAAATTGAGATTTTGGGTGGTACAAAAACTATCCAACGTCACACTGAAAAAGAAAATGCACAACAACACAGTTACTTTTGTGACGTTTTTAACCCCAAAAAGTTGCCCAAACAAAATATTATCCAACCTTAGGTACGCTGAAAAAGTGTAGAACGATCGTGAAACTTGCCTAATTATGGGCATAAAATCCACACCGGAGAAACTTTCATTTGAAATAAATCTTGTGAAATGGAATTCTTAAGAATGAACGTTTTTAAAGATATTCGTCCTACATTCGCGAAAGACGTAGAACCAGGTCATTCTGTCCATAAAGAGGTAAGTGCAAATTTGCTTTGCCCCGCCCTATTGGTTACTGTATCTGATCATTTTTCATATTCAAATATAGAACTGGTTTTTTTCAGGCTGTGGCCAAAAGCTAGTAACTCAAATGTTACTGATGTTATTTCTGGTAATAACTTCAAATGCTAGACATATAAATTATTACAACATAACATATTTTGTGTACTATCAGAGAAGTTGATTCCTCTGCAGATTGGGGCCCTACGTAGTTTGGTTGCGTTACGTCAAACCCAGCCGACAGATCACGATTAACATTGAATTGACATATTCGACCAAATAACGTTTTATTAACGACGCGACGTAGGTCTGTCAACTGCATAGGGTCTACACTCTACACAGACGGACCGCATTTCAACTGCAATCCAACCGCAAATTGCAGTTCAAGTGCAGTTTGAATGCAGTTGACACGACTGCAATAGAACTGCAAACCAAACGCGCAGTCGGATTGCAGTTCAGTTGCAGTTGGCGTGCAGTCGTATGAACTGTTTGGTTTGCAGTTCTATTGCAGTCGTATTGCAGTTGTGTCAACTGCATTCAAACTGCACTTGAACTGCAATTTGCGGTTGGATTGCAGTTGAAATGCGGTCCGTCTGTGTAGACCCATAGCAATCAATTTCCTCGGGTAGGTATACATTTTTTTTAAATTTAACAAAAGGTCTGTTCGTCTTTGTCTGGCTTATTGCAAACGTCATATAACGAGTATGTTGATATAAATAAAAGTTATAAGTTTTGTTAGTGTCTCTAAAACCTTTATTTTATTTTATTTTGATTTAGTTCATTTTAGTATTGAAATATTTGTAGAAGTCCAGGTTTTTATTAGGAGGAAAATGATACGAAGTCCACCGTGTCATCTGGTCTAGTAGATAAATAAATAGATAAAGTTTGCGTAAATAGTAGCTATAGGCGACGTAGCCCGCAGCTACGGCGTAGCAACGTACCATCGAGGAAATTGATTCCTAGACAGTTGACGGACCTACGTCATTTGGTCGGCTTATGTCAATTCAATGTAGCTGTAACGGTCGGCTGGGTTTGAACTTTGAACTTTGACGTAAGCGTAACGCTACCAAAGTACTTAGGTCCGCCATCTGCCTAGAAATCAACTTCCCTGATAGTACATAACAAACTGAACTCTATCAATTGTTTAAATAATTATAAACAAATCACAGTACCGCTATATCATGTAACATTTTAATGCTACCAAATTAAATGTCACGTATTATAGCAAAAAAAATGCAACGACACCTTAATTTGGTAGAGTTTTAACAAATGAATCAATACCTAAAACCATTAAGGTGTGTCTATGTACTTGATACGAACTACCCGGTACTGCAGCACTGCAGGCGACCGCAGTGATAATGTTTCTGCAATGCCACGTCAAAATATTTTTACCCACGTAATAGCCGCTATTATAAAATTTATTACCAAGCGCGCGATGTTTATAAGAATTTATAAAGCATGTTACCGTGATACTGAAATTTTAGGGTTCTGTATTATGTTAGTACCTAATAAGTTTTCAGGGCTGGATCTATCATAGCACTTTTTCGGTTAATCCCAGGCCCTGCGTGAATTCAAGAGGCCTAATGTAAGTCAAGACCAAGTCCAAGTCAAAAATGTGAAAGAATCCATATTCCATAATTTATTAAATTTAAAAGATCATGTGGCTTGCAGCCCTGCGAATAATACCCAAAACTATTCACGTGGGCTTAAAATTTAGTCAACGTTTAGGTGTTAGTACGTCGAACTGGTCCTAACCAGTAATAGCCCAGGGCCTCCTTAACTTGCGGTCCGGTCCTGGGTATAGACCAGCTTTTTTCAAAGTGGTCCAGCCTCCAGGTACCTTAGGGGTCCACGGAAGACGGGGTCTACGTTTATCGTAACAAAAAATGGGGGTCCACGATCGTAAGCGGGGGTCCATACTGCATGCAGTTTCATTCGGTTCCTATAGCGTAGAACTAAAAAGTAGGCTTGACTTTTAGTAGATGCTCAATTGATTTGAATAACTCATATTATATTTTTAGACCGGAGCATTAGATACAATAAATTATTATGTAAATTAAGTTTTATAATTAATAATTATGTTATATTTCAAAATGTACATAAGCACTTAAGTTTAACTACCTTCCAAATTATACATAGGAATTTCGATAATGCAAATAAAACTGATTATGATCATATTTTTACATGACATACCAGTTTTATATTCATAATAATATATATTTTACTCGTAGTCGTGTAGTTTATCAATCTGCTAGTGTAGTTGTGAAATTAACTATGATATTACAACTTCTTATTGTTGCAGTTTTAGTCCTTGTGGTCGTGTACATGAAAGGTGTGAAAAATGAACAATACTGGAGAAAACGAGGTGTCGTATTTCACCAAAGGAACAAGGTTGTTGGTGTCGCCTGGGATTACATCACGCAAGATCGGGCGTTCTTCGAGCATTTCCATGACATATACAAGAAATACCCTAACGAACCAGCTGTCGGAATCGGCTCCGTCCTGAAGCCAGCAATACTGCTCAGAGACGTCACCAACATCCAGCACATAACGTCCACAGAATTCAACGCTTTCAACCATAAAGGATTCGAGATCATAGAAGAGGACACGCTAGCTAACAACATATTTCTCGTCAACGGCAGAAAATGGAAACTACTGAGGCAAAGCATGTCCCCCCTGTTCACGTCGAGCAAACTCAAATTGATGTACCACACTATTGATAAAAGCGCTCGAGACATCGTTCCGTATATCAGAAGTAATCCAAAACTAATGAAAGGAAACGCATTTGAGACGGTTTCGACGTTCTGCAGCGCTGCCATGACGGCAGCGGTGTTCGGAATCTCAGCAAACTCCATCTTCGAATCACCATTCCTAAAAATGGTACAAGATGTATCCAAACCGTCGTTTTGGCTGGGATTGAAGTTCGTCTTGAGCATAAATGTGCCGATACTTGTGAGGATCTTCAAAATAAAGTTTTTCAGTCAAGCCGAAAAATTCTTCGTTGGAGCCATCAAGAATCTCCTAAGATCGAGAGAAAATGAGCCCATAAGAAGACACGACTTCGCTGATCTATGTGTGTCTATACAGGAGAATGGGATGTTAAAAGATGAGGAAACGGGATTGGAAGTCGAACCTACCGATGAGTTGCTGGCCGCTCAAGCTTTCTTCTTCTTTACCGCTGGAGTGGAACCGACCGCCGCTGCAATTTACAACACTTTGCTTCTCTTGGGCCAACACCCGGAGGCACTCAAACGTTTACACGACGAAATTGACGAGGCCTTTGATAAAAATGAAGGCAACATGAGTTTGGACGTCGTTGCCCAATTGGAATATCTAGATATGGTGCTCAATGAGTCTATGAGGCTTTACCCACCCGTCGGGTTTGTTTTACGAGAGTGCGTTAGTGACTCGGTGTTGCCCGTTGGGAATATAAATATTGAGAAAGGAACGACTTTATTTATACCGATATTTCCAGTACACCGCGACGCAAAATACTACCCGGACCCCGAAGTTTTCGATCCGGAAAGATTTTCTCGGGATAACAGAGCTAAACTAAATGAGAAGGCTTTCCTACCGTTCGGTAAAGGTAACAGAATATGTATAGGCGCTCGGTACGCGACAGCGCAAGCTAAAGCTGGATTGGTCCAACTATTGCGGAATTTAACCATCAAGACTAAACTCTTTGGAAATGAGATCAAATACAAGAAAGACCAAATTCAAGTTCGACTTACGAACGTTGATGTTGAGTTTATCGAACGAAAAGTAAAATGTTACTAAATTATACAAAGATTTCAAAACTCTTAAACCTTGTTTATTTATCCCAGCGTTGTTTTATAAATTTTTAATAAACATTTATGATGTAAGATCTATACATCTGTACATAATTATATAATAAAACTGTAAAAATGAAAATTCTGTACATTAAAAATATTCAAAAAATAATAAGCGGGGGTATTACTACATCGCTATAGAAGCCAAAAATGTGGTTAGTTTTCTGTGGTCAGTCTGTCTGCCTGTCTGTCTGTATGTATGTTTGTTCCACTATCACACGAAAACTAAGGGTTACTTTGCCCGAATACTCGAAATGATTGCGATAAGTTCCACCGCGTGAGTGCGCCGCGTACATATTTTGTAAGCTGTATCTCCTTTGGTATTCCAAATGTCTTTAGGCAGTGCTAAACTCTTACCCAATGCCGGAAACATGACGGTAGAGGTCATTGGCTCCCTGTCAAAAACTTGTCATTTTCTATACAAACCGCGATTGACAATCATTGTCACGACTGTGAAGTGTCAGATGTTGTCAATCGCGGCTTTGGATTGAAAATGACAAGTTTTTGACAGGGAGTCAATGACCGCTACCGCCATGTTTCGCAGAGTACAGTATAGCACTACCAGCGCCCCGGGCAAGATTTCTTCGGCGCCCTCTTGTTCTCGCGCCTGCGGCACCACTTTGTATTTGCTTCCGACGCCCCCTTTTACCGGCGCCCTGGTCTGTCGCTCAGCGTCGCCTCACCCTAACGCCGCTACTGCTCGGACCATATTCAGACAGGCCGCCATTTCATTTCGTATAAAAATTGTGTTTAATATTGTTGTGGCTGATCATGTAAAATGTCATCATATATTTAGCACTGACCTCTATAATACACTAGTGCACATTTTCATACAAGTAGTGTGCGTTTATTTTCTTGAATATTTCTATTTGTCGATCATTTCGAAGCACATTATTATACAGAAAAGAAAGTCATTTAGATCATGATATCGTTAAACTATAGTTCAAGTAATGAGAATCCGTAAACATACGTAAAAAGCTATGCAATTTTTGTACACAAATTATTAATTGATGTGACATTTTTAGCACTAATGCCTTATATAGCACGAATAAGGGATTATTAAACTTATAAATTATCTTTTTAGCTTACAAAAATACCGATTGAAAAGCCCAAAAAACGTTGCTCAAAACTTACGTATTTAATGTTAAATCCAAGTGTTTGAGGCATTCTTTGGCCATTCTTATGGTTTATTATTTAGCGGAACCTCAAAACTCAACAATATCTAACATAAAATGTTCGCTAAAAACCTTTATTAACACTTTTATTACATGAAATATGCAGACCGACTCCTTTGTTATGTCCGAGTAAGTCGGACATAACATTACACGATTTTGACGCTTATAAACCGATATAAAGGCTCTCTCCAGTGTATATTAACTCAATGGCTGCCATTTTGTGAAATATCATTTACTGATTTTTACCAAATTTTATATGCATATTCAGTATGTCTGAGAATCGGCTACTGGGTACTTTATATTACATTGATAAGTGGATATTTTGTTGAATAAATAATAGTAAATTATTACAAGCTGAGACTGACGGCGACCACGATGGGATAGCGATTGACGTTGCCATGGCGACATACCTACTTATTTAGTCAGTTCAATAAAATAATAATATGCTCGAAATACCTACTTTATATTATTATGGCAAAGCAACGTTTGCCGGGAGGCCGGGACAGCTAGTATAATAGGTGTAAAAAACTTGTAAAAAAAACTCAAAGCAGATATAATGTTACTACCGCGCGCGTTATGAAGCTTCAAATACGATCCGATTGGATCGTCTTTTATTTAGTCTGTCTCTTTTAAAGGGCCCATTCACGGCAGTCCGCCGGGCAGGACTGCAAATGGACATAGTTCACTGATTGGTTTACCCAACCGGTAACACCGAGTGTGAACCAATCAGTGAGCTATTTGCAGTCCTGCACGGCGGACTGCCGTCCGGTGAATGGGCCCTTTTATGTAAATGTCGGTTCATATCTTTTGTTTTTAAAATTGTTCGGAAGAGATTTAAGCCGGAAAATAGTATGAACGTAACAGATCTGTTTATGTAGAATATACAGTGGATTCCCTACAGTTTTGGTAAACATTCTTTAGCAACACTAAACGCGACTCTACTGATCCCGGCTATTTAGTAATTACTGAACAGATAAATTGGTGGCACTGTAAGTGTAAAGTAATTTTAGTGTCATATTTTATGTTACGCGTAATACATACTCGTATTCTTCTGTACATATTAGGGTAAAACCTTAAGTTTTGAGATCTTTTAATTTTTTTTTTTAATTTATTCTTGACTATGGATACAGGTCCTTCAGTCGAATACATTATAACAGTATAATGAACTTACATTAGAATACGATTACATTAAATAACAAAAAATGGTTGCCTGTAAAGTCGGTTTTACGGGCGAAGATTTTACGTGACAACGTGTGGGAGAGAGACGCAAGGCATTCGGCGGGCCTCTCTCTCGTTCGGTGACTCATCGTAACGTTACCGAGCGTTACACTTTTTCATAAGTGACTCCCAGCCGCAACCTAATTTAAGACGTTGTCACGTCAAAAGAAAACCTACAAACCAGGGCTTCAAATAACGTTACTTTTTTCATAACGTTACTGCTTCATAGATAACGTTATGAAAATTTACCCGATATTAAAAATAACGTTAAAAATTGATATTAATAACGGTTAATGTTATAACGTTATATAGGATTTATAACGGTAAATATATGTTCTTTGATAACGTTATAGTCCGTCCCATTTTTAGTCCAAAACAATAACTATTATTTTTATTATTTCTTTATGTATTAAACTCCTAAAAGTAGGTAAGCACAAATCTCGCAAAAAAGAGCAAGCAAAGTGGGCTGCGAGTGAGATTTAGTGCACCGTGCACGATTGCATACCTGATACCAGTAAATAACGTTATATTTACCGTTATTATTATAACGATATTTGTTCGTTTATACTTAACGAAAAAATATCGTTATGATAATAACGGTAAATATAACGTTATTTTACTAGATATCGTTATAAAAAATAACGTTATCTGGCTACCATTATGAAAATAACGGTACGTAACGGTATTATTCTGTTATTCGATAACGTTATGAAGCCCTGCTACAAACTTTAAGAAAGATACAAGTTACAACCAATCAACATTTTACATTTCATAAAGACATAAGTTACCTAATTTAACATAAAAGCTTAAAAAAACAAAACCATTGACACCATATTGACACATGACATCTCTAAAAAAAGAAAAACAAAACACAAACATAACCTAAAAAACCTAAATTTTTTGTACAGTATTTACAATATATTTGAAAATAGAGTCAAAGTAAACAGAATTTGCTAATAGGTCATGACTGTAGCGGGGGACACTTAAAGAGTTCTCTTGAGCAATTTCCTTAATATTATTATCAAATATGGATCTTTGTATGGCAAAGACTGGACACTTAAAAAGCACATGATCTATGTCTGCATTTTCTTCTGAACAATGAGAACAGGTACTATTGTCTATTACATTTATTCTCCTAAGATGTGATGGGACCAGGCAATGACCAAACGATTAATTGTTGTGATTAATTTTCTGTTTACATAAACTATCTTGTTGTACCATGGTATCGTCGGTAAGTCTTTTTGAATTTCCGCGTACCATTTTCCTTTAGTTTCTATTATCTTCGCCCAATAGTCTTTCCATAAACTTTTAATTGAACTTTTAATTTGTGGGTATATATCAGTAAATGGTACCTTAACACTTTCTGAAAGGCATGCGCGTGCGGTCTTTATAGGCACAAAGGCATTGCTTGCCATTCACAGATAACAGATATTTTAATTTAACTTTCGTACTTTTTAAATGACTCATGACGTTAATTTTTTAATAATACATAATAGTAAAAAAATAAATATACACATTTAAAACGCTTCAATTTATAAAATAGCAACATGTAATCAGGTACACGCGCGAACGGGTTCACGAGAGGTCAAGATAGGCTCAGTGTTGAGGTGCCTGCCTTGCGCGTATGTGTGAGTGTGTCCGTGCACAGCCGAAAACGCACACAACCATGAATATCGAATGCGATTGTGTACTGCAAGCTCTGCGGCAGACACCAGCAGTGTTGCCAACTATGGGGATATCCCACTTTTAATAGGGAAAAATTAAATATATAGTGCGTATTTTAGGGAGTAAAAATATCATATTATATTCATGGGCGTGAAATTTTTTAAGCAAAAATGTATATTTATTTGGTTTTTATTACTGTTTTTATATAAATAATGACATCATGAGTGACGTTTTTGCCGCAAACACAATAATTGCGGTCGACTGAAGTAGTATTTTCAGCGTTTTGATCTCTCAGTGGAAAGTACCCCAAGTAATAAATAATATGTTTAAATAATAGTTGGGGAGTTCTGGTTGAAATTCAATGTGTTTTCAAGTTAATTTAAGGGGGAAACTTTTGAACAGTTGGCATCACTGGCGGCGCCGCGGCCGGCGCGGGCGCGCGCCTTTCTGACGGCGATCGGAACTACTCGTGAATTATAGTCGTGAGCTCGTGAGCAATCGGATATAATCCGAGTAAAATGAATAGACGCAATTAATCTAACTAATTACGTACATTATGCATTTTTGTTTTGTGAGGTTTATAATATTTGTTTACATTTTACATAGCTGAAATTTTTAGTGTTTTGGGAGGCCATTTGCTTTTTTCATGTGATCGAGAACTGTTACTATATTATATTATTATTTTTGGTTTTATAGTTTTCTAAGAATATTTTAGATTTTAATATTCGAAAGTTTGTATAATATTTAACAGTTTAACATTAATAATTGCGTACATTCATAAAGTATCACTCACTTGGATAAGATAATTTGTGGTGGCCGAAATTTTGCATTTATTTACATCGTATTATGGATCGGATCTCAAGTAACCGGAACCTTGATTATGTGAAAAGACAAAAGTTAAGCTGATTAGGTGAGTACTTAAAATATACTAGATACAAAAATGAAAAAGTTGTAAAAGAAAAAGTTTTTGTTTTGTTTTGTTTCACGCCAAAACTAATGAACCGATTGTAATAAAATTTTGAACACAGTTAGTCTAGAGCCTGAGAGAGCCATAGGCTACATTTTGATGAGGCAAAGATATATTATCTAATTTCCATGGAAATATCGATGAAAATAAATTCACATTGTATTTCTAATACGTAACAATAGATGGCGTTTTTTTATATATTTTAGCTTAGCGCACAATATTATGTTGTATGGTAATTGGTATACATCGATGAAATAAACTCTCATTGTAGTTCCAACGCGTGACAACAGATGGTGTTTTTTATTTCTTCATAAGAGTACGTAATTATACTAATTAGTTTAGAAAATAGTTTTCAATGTATATCCACACTATTATTATTATATTAATATAGTAGTATATATTAATTAATAATAATTAATTAAGTAAGTATATATTAATTTATGCGAAAATATCTCTTTTTGTCCGTTTGTCTGTCTGTTTTGCTTTCACACCAAAACTACTGAACCGATATCGCTGCATTACCAGTGTCAAAATCTTGTGCACGCCCCTGCTGAAAGGACATTGTGTTCCCTACAGGTCACCTGGTCTACAATTTCATTGCCTAATATGCCACTGTGGGAGGGAACCAAAACTAGTTCTATTTTCTTTTCCACCAATTTTGTTAACATAAATCTAATTCTAAATATAATATAATTTTGTTTAAAAGACATACTTTGGTTACTTAAACTATATAACACACTTTTAGAATCAGTAATTATTAAAATATTTAAGTACATTATTTACATCAGTAAAAACATATTTTAAAGCTGCTAATATAGCCCAGGCCTCTGCTGTAAAAATACTGCAACTTTGTGGCATTTTAAAACATTAACTTACATTGTGGGTCATAGTATGCAGCTTTGACTTCCTCACTTTTGGAACCATCTGTATATATTGTGTAAAAATCCCTTTTATCCTGTAGAAATTGTGAAAAGTCAAATTTATTTGTAACAGAATCTAAATGACACTTAATATAAATAATATTACAAATTGTAGTCTCATATGGATATTGATAAATTGGCCATTTGTTACTAGTGTACATATTTTTAGAATAATTTTTTGTTAATAACATAATTCTTGGTATTTCAGGTAAAGAAGCAGAAATGAGATCATTAGATGTGATAGTTGGTAAAGCTGACTGTACAATTTCTATAGGATGCAACAATTTATTCACTAGAAAATTGTTATTACAGGATAACTCTTTAAGACAAAATCTCTCAGCCAATTGTAAACGGCGCAGAGTCAATGGAGGTATACAATTTTCTATTTTCATAGACACAATAGGGGTGCTACGCATGGCACCATACCACTTATTATTCTTAAACCTATATTCTGTACAACATCTAATTTCCTTAGTAATGTTATATTTGCATTCATGTAAGCTAATGAACTGTAATCAAAATGACTTCTGACTATGCTTTTGTACAACATATTAAGAGTTTTTGGGTCTGAACCCCAAAATGTTCCTGCCAAACTTCTCATTACATTTATGCTTCTCATAGCATTCTGACATACATAGTTAATGTGTTTATCAAATTTAAGTTTTATTGTCCACAATTACTCCTAAGAATTTATGGTGATTCACAATGGGAATTCTGTTGTTGTTATAAATTATATTTACAGAATGTGCAGGTACATCTTTACTAAATATTAGCACTGAACTTTTCTCTGAACTTATTTCTAATTTTAAAATATTCTTATAATAATTTTGTAATTGAGCTAAAGCTCTATTTATAAGATCGATAGCCATATTTAAGTTTTTATTTACACTGTACAAAAGCAAGTCATCAGCAAATTGCAATATTTTTACTCCAAGAATATTTACAAATTTAAGGATTTGAGATGTATAAAAATTATAAAATGATGGCGATGTCGTAGCCCCTTGCATTGTTCCTTTATTGGCCGTCTTAGGCCCATGCAATTTGTTATTGAATTTTACATAAACTTTTCTGTTACTTAAAAATGTATGAATCCATTTTAAAGTTTTCACCGGAAATCCCAGTTCCTGTAAAACTTTAATTAATACTTCAATGTTAACACTATCAAAGGCAGCTTTTAAATCTAAAAATACACAAACAACACTGCAGTGACTAAGTTTTGCCTTTTTTAAATCTTGTATAAATGATACAAAGCTTCCAGAACACCTTTTTCCTTTCCTAAATCCAAACTGAATATCCGGTAAAATGTTTTGTGATTCAGAAAAATAATCTTATCTCATTTTTAACATGTTTTCAAAAAGCTTACCTAAACATGATGATAGGGATTTCCCTAGGGCCCATTTGGGCCTGTAGGAAGATGGGTTACTAGCTGGTTTATTTGGTTTTAAAATAGGAATGACACATTGAGTTTTCCATGACTCCGGTATGACTAAACCATCCCATAACCTATTATAAATCTTCAAAAGAATTTCTATTGCATTAGGGTGTAGTTTTTTAATTAAAATATATGGTATACTATCCAAGCCTGGCGTTGAGTCTTTCTACTTTTTAAAGATATGTACAACTCGCTCAGTGTAAATGGCTTATTGAGAAACGAATTACTTTCATCTTCAACGGCTTGATCATAAATAGTTTTTAAATTGCTTTCATTTACCTGAGACTGATCTGAAATTTTATTTAAAAAGGATGGTACCCAATCATCATTTAAAAACCTATCATGGGAAGTACCTATTGTCTTGAATCTTTTAATATATCCCCATATTCTAGAGACTGGTGTCATTCTATTAAAACTACTACACAAATCTTGCCACGATTTAACCCTTTCATCCTTTAATATCCTTTTCTTTTGAGCATCAATTTTTTTTTATGTAATAATATGTAATGATATGTAATCAATGCCGGGCAAAGCTCTATAATTTTTTTAAGCTTCCTTGGACTTTCGAACTGCATCTTCACATTTTTGGTTCCACCAAGGAGCTGGTTTTCTCAATGTCTTCGAAACTGGCTTTGGATTTTGTTTTGGTACTGTTATTGATCTTAAATTACATAAAATACTGACAAAACTATTGTATAACTGAAGTGGTTCTAAATTATTGTTATCTACATTTAATTCTGACAAAGATGTCTCTGATAACTTAAAATATTTATTCCAATCTGTTTTACTATAAATATATTTTTCTTCCACAGGACGAACTTCATATATTGAGGGCTGTACATTAATAGTTACCTGACTTGGATAGTGGTAGCTGTCCATTGGATCACTGTGGACAAGCCATTCGCAAAGAGAAGCTAAAGAAGGACTAACAAGAGCTAAATCAATTGCAGATGGATTTCTATTTGGTGCCTGAACTGTTGTGACACTGCCATCGTTCAATATGCACATGTCAAATTCATCTATGATGTTAAACAAACTGTTACCTCTGTTATTGTTCGAGTGGCATCCGAATAAAATGTGGTGTGCGTTAAAGTCTCCCATGATGAGACATGGTTTAGGAGTTTCAAGTAATACGTTTTTTAATTTATTTGTATCAAACCTGTTATTAGGTGGGCAGTACACACATAAAATGTGTTGTTCCTATTGTAGTTTCTAATGATATATAAATATTTTGAATACTTTCATAAAAGTTGTATTTACAATTTTATATTTGAGTTTTTGTTTAATGAGTATACCTACACCATTATGTGAATTTAATGAATCCTTACGTATGAAATTGTAAGGTGTAAAATCTGGAATTATACTTGAACTCTTAAGCCATGTTTCATTTAACAGACATTTGTCTATATTATGATCAAAAAGAAATGTTTTTAATAAGACTCTTTTATTCTGCTTTGTATATTAAATTGTGCTATATTTAAATATGTATCATAATATGTATGTGATTAAATAAGATAATAATATATCTTTAATTCTTTTATTTGTGACTGGAGTATTGTTATTATCGAGGATTACAAGAGACTTAACTAAGGCATTCATTATAATGTCATTATTCAAAATTTGTTTTGGTGTTACCAACAGTATTTACATTGATAGGTTTAGAAATAGCTGGTAAAGATTTAGGGTCAGTGAGCAACGGAACACTACTCACCACAGTGGCATAGCTACGGTTAAAATTCTGATATTTAGACTTCTTTTTCTGCATTTTCTTCTGTTTCACTGGACAGTCTCGTGAGATGGCCAAGTGATTTCCGCTACAGTTGAGGCATACAATTTCTTCTACATCACATTCTTTGTATGAGTGCCGTCCAGCGCATGAGGAGCACATTTGCTCTCCTCGGCAAACTTTGGCAGAGTGGTTGAACTTGAGGCATTTGAAGCATTGCAATAATGGTGGTATGTATAAATGTACTGGATACCTGAACATTTGTATGTAGGCGTATTGAGGTAAAATTGTACCAGCGAAGGTAACTGCTATTGTACCCAATGGAGTAGGTTTCCCTTCAACTTTCTTAAAAAATCTTTTGATTGAAATTACTTCTGTGTCGCATGCAATGTTTTTGTATATAGCTTCATTGGACAGATCCTTAGGCACATATTTTATAACACCAGTGATCTCCGACTGGTGGGCCAGTACAAAGGCTTTCAGTTTATTTCTTATTAGAAAATGGTCCATTTTCAGGAAGTTATTCACTGGTGCGGGCTTTTTAAAAGTGACACCAACTTTATAAGCGTTCACTCTATGTACACCTACAATTCCCTTAACATTTTCCGTGAATAATTTTGTTAAAGCAATAGGGTTTTTGTATCCCAATTTTTCATTGTTTATCGATTCAACATAAACGACACAATCGCTACTATAATTCTCTGGGAATTGTCTCTTATAATTTGTTTTTGTGAACATTCTATAATCCACAGCACTATCGTCCAATTTTCTTTTCTCAAAAGTATCTGCGGGGGTCGGACCCCCGTCGCTATCTACACTCATCTTATTTATATATTATTTATCACTATTGAAAAAGTAGTATTTACAACTATATTACGGTAATATTACTGGACAATATTTTTTTATAAAGCAGAGAAAATTTTGAACACCCGCTCTTTTCGATTTCCCACCAAAAGTCTGAGATCTTTTAAGATCTTTGGGTAAAATTTGTACATCCATGGGTAAAACAAGGCTTCATAACGTTATCGAATAACAGAATAATATCGTTACATACCGTTATTTTCATAATGGTAGCCAGATAACGTTATTTTTTATAACGATATCTAGTAAAATAACGTTATATTTACCGTTATTATCATAACGATATTTTTTCGTTAAGTATAAACCATAAAGTTAATATACCTATCGGAATAGAGCAACAATCTCGAGCTGTCAAACGTAACCAAAATTGGTTTTCATCTGTGTGAAAAATATGTGTACGTATACACTTACACAAGCATGATTGAACATGAATTCTATGAGATTATATTGACAACGTGCGGCACGTGCCGACTGGACGTCAAAAAAAGAGTGCTGCTGTCATGTATCACACGTCTCTTTTTACCACGCGGTGTTACTGATAGTGGCATCTCGCTTGCTCAGGCCTTTGTTTCTCTATTCCGCTAGGTATATTAACTTTATGGTATAAACGAACAAATATCGTTATAATAATAACGGTAAATATAACGTTATTTTCTGGTATCAGGTATGCAATCGTGCACGGTGCACTAAATCTCACTCGCAGCCCACTTTTTTGCGAGATTTGTGCTTACCTACTTTTAGGAGTTTAATACATAAAGAAATAATAAAAAATAATAGTTATTGTTTTAGACTAAAAATGGGACGGACTATAACGTTATCAAAGAACATATATTTACCGTTATAAATCCTATATAACGTTATAACATTAACCGTTATTAATATCAATTTTTAACGTTATTTTTAATATCGGGTAAATTTTCATAACATTATCTATGCCCTTGAAGCAGTAACGTTATGAAAAAATAACGTTATTTGAAGCCCTGGGGTAAAACGACTAAACGTGCAGACTAGTAATTGGACAGTACTAGTCATTGGACAAAGCAATAGCCGGTTAAAACCATTGCATTGGTTAAAACTGTGATAGAAGTAGAATGCGAAGTAATGTACTAACGTCAGCTGACTTTGACATATTTGACTTTTGTGATGTTGACATTTTGACATCAGTAATTACTAATTTCTATCTTTTCGTCACGAAAAATATTTTGTTGTGAAACGCAGTGTTAATATTTATTGTCCAATAAGTTATTGATTATACTAAAGAAACCGAACCAAAATGACTTCAATACCTTTGATGTATGCTCAAGAAGACTGTGAACTGGGAGGAAAAGATGATATCGAGGTAATGATTTGTTTTATTATTAAAAAACTCGTTACCAGTCTTATGGTAATGTTTGCCACCTGTATTGTCCTTGATATTTTACTATTTCTTATCACGAATCCTATCTTTCGATTTGTATTCTTCTTATTTGTCTTTTACAATCACGTTTCGTTTATTATGTATAAAGAATTACTTTCACTGTTTGCCTTAGTAAACATAGTTATCACATTTTTATGTTACCTTGCTATTTCACAGAAAATCGATTAAGATGTTATCTTTATAGTGGATTGATAAAATTTATAAAAAAAACATCCATAAACTTATAAACTACTAGAGAATGTTTCTTGTTTATAACGAATAGAAACAACTATCACTAACAAAATTAATGCTTATAAAACTAGCAGCAGGGTAATTGAAGGACTAAATTTGCACTAATGATATTATTTTATTTTTAGAGACAAATTATAGCGCCTTACATGCCTTCTAAAATCCCTAATTGGGATTTCATGCTTACAATTTAAAAAAAAAACAAAAAGAACTTAAAATAGAAATCCACTATACTCATGATGGTAAATATATTTTTCAGGATGACTTTGCATACAGAAACAATGTGATGAATGCGGATAAGGAGATTCGGCTGGCATTTGTACGCAAGGTGTACGGCCTCCTGAGCGTACAGTTACTAGCCACATTCACTATAGCTGCTGTGTTTTTGTTGGTCAGACCTATTCAGGCATTCATTCATGAGAAGTAAGTTTATATATAACCCAGGGGTTCCCAATCTTTTTCAGACTGCGGCATACTTATAAGTCAATGTTTTGTCACGGCGCGGCACCCTACTTTACCAAGCTATTACAAAAAGGTACATAAATAAACACCTTTAATGATTATGGTTAGATTAAGCGGGTTAATAATATTATATAAACAAATATTTAATCATCTGCCTGCTTTGTATAGTTCATATTATAATTTAATTTTTAAATAATATTACTGGTTATGGATAATGATAGAGGATCGAATCACAGGCCACGGCGCCCCTCTTGCCTTTCCACGGCGCACAGTTTGGGAACCCCTGCTATAACCTGTGTATTTAAATAGAATGTAACCATTTCTATGGACTATAAGAAAAAGAAGATAGAAAATTTTATTGATTATGGAACTGAGTTGTTGCAGAGTATGTCTGTTCTTGTGTAGATAAAACATGTTTCTAGATTGTGACACATGTCGGGGATTTTTATATTACTTCTAATGGCTTTACAATAACAACTATGTAAGAGGTAAATGAGTCACCTAATATGCATAATAACAGTAAAATCCGTAGAGAGGATTTTGGGTACAGTAGTCAACCAAGTTTTGTTGATTACAGAACCCTAAAACGGAACCCTAACCAGCAGATTTTTTGTATATTGGTAGGTTAATAGTTATATTATAATTTAAGAGTAACCTTGTCCTACAAATAAAACAATCCATATTTAAGGATCATCAAGTCAAAGTATGAAATCCTTTCTATCTCTGTTAGCTACCACATTCGAGATTTTTCGAAAATAAAATGTTCGTCTTATCAAAATGTAGCTACTCACAAAAAATTAGCTTGTAAGTAATCAGTAAATGATGGAATAAAATATTATTATTATTATTAAAAAAAATTCTAGGGCTCCCGTACTATAGATTAAGGGGGTGACTATACCCAAAATTTTCGATTCTATAATTAATTTTTATACTTGAAAATAAGCACCAAATTGTTTTATTTTCTAAAATTAGATACTACATTACATTTCCAAGAATTCAATCTGGGAAAAAAACACCATATCTTAAAATTTTCTCGTTGGAAAAAAATCACAAAGATGCATCTAATTTTCACGAATTTTCCATTTATTGCCATAACCGTGCATTGAATTAAGTTAATATTTTAACACATTGTATAAAATTATATCATTAAGAAACCGACCTAGCAGATTTTTAAAATGTTGTATATTTATCGAGTTATTGAGAAAAAACTAATTAATTGTCGATGAATCCGCGTCGTCCTTTTCACATGGCATATGAAAGACGGGCGTGAGTGTGAAGAGAGATGGACGATGTTTGATTTTTTGGGTAAGGCTGCGTTTCCACTGAAGCAGAGCGGAGCTTAGCGGTGCCCGACCAATCGTGCTATTCCAGCGGAATGACAGCAAAGCGGAGCGAAGATTTCGAGCATGGTGATTGGTCAATTCGGGCACCGGTAAGCTCCGCTCCGCTTCGGTGGAAACACGGCCTTAGTCGCCCTCTTAATCAAAGACTCACTTTCTTTGGTACATAGGAATATCCCTGAAATTCCTATGTACCAAAGACTTGATTGACTCAAATGACTTTTGTTTATAAATTTTCAGTGACTGGATGATGATGATCTCGTTTATTCTGAGCATGGTGACGCTGTTTGCTCTGATTGCCAAGAGGAAAGATCACCCAGCGAACCTGTATCTGTTGGCCGCATTTGTAAGTATTCATATTCTGATCACATCTTCAAGATAATATTATTCTCTGAGGAAAACTGTACACAGAGTTCAAAGGGCCGCGCCACACCGGAATGGCAGCGGGGAGGCGAGCATATTCAGTGTCACATGATTTTAAACTTTATCTTCATTATTGTAATACATAGTATCGCTTGAGAAATCGCGGCCGTGGACTTCTCAAGCGATACTTTGTATTACAACAATGAAGATAAAGTTTAAAATCATATGATACTGAAAGTGCTCGCCGCGCCGCGCGCCGCTGCCATTCCGGTTTGGCGCGGCCCATAATGATTTCATTGTAAGTTCATCTGAGAACTTAGTTTCATAGTAGAAAAATAACAAGTAACTAGATGACGCCCGAAACTAGTTTATCGCGTGGTAACCGTACATTTTTCCGGGACAAAAAGTATATCATGTTCTTTCCCTGGACTCTATCTCCATGCCAAATCTCAGCAGAATCGGTTTATTATTTATTTTTAACTTAATTTTATTTAAATTTAATTTAATTTAAATTAATAAGTTAAATATATTGTTTATTAAACTAAAGTTGGAAAAAAGCACACAATAATAATAAAAAAAACATTAAAATCGGTTAAGTAGTTTAGGAATCCATCGCGGACAAACATCGTGACAGGAGATTTATATATAATAGATAAGTCCATATATGGATCCTCATACTCATGGGCGTAGCCAGCCTTTCGCTCAGGATAGGGGCAGAGTCAACCTACCCCAGTTCTATTTATGAATAGTAAAATGTATTGTTATGAATTACGCGTTTTAATAAAATGTAATACTTATTCAGTTATTCTACGCTAATACCGTCTCGCTTGCTTTGAAAAGACCAGTCATTTGTGTAAATCTACTGTGTATATTTTTATTGTGCTGATGCTACAATTTTATATTAAACTTTTATACATGATAACAGCACTAATTTGTGGATTCAGTCTTATATTATTTGCTACCAAAGAGATCTTGTTCAGTTTGTGTCACATCTGACAGTAACAAAACAAAATTATAATACTTTAGGGTGTGTATGTGTCTCTTATGTAGAGTTCACTGTGCTGTGTGCAAGTAGCAGCGCTAAAAAAGACAGTTTTTTGCTATTTGTATGGCAAATAACAAAAAATTTGCCATACAAATAACAAAAAAATTTTCATACAGTAAAAATAGTTACCACCCACCCATACATACCCTAAAGTATTATCGCTTAGTTTTGTAACACCCTATATTTTTAAACTGAGTAAGTAATATTTTGCCATGTCACTTACAGACGGGAGTGCAGGCCTACACCATCGGTGTGGTGGTGTCCTACTTCGACACGGCGGTGGTGCTGCAGGCTCTGGGCATCACCTTCTCCGTGGTGCTCACGCTCACTCTCTACACGCTCAACACCAAACGCGATTTCTCCTTCATCGGATATGGGTGAGTAAAAATTAAAAAAAAATACGTGCGGCATTCCAGGATTGTCGCAGTAAATCTATTGCAATAGCTAGTATGCGCGTAGATACGGCTAGTCGCACGCACACAAGCACCGTGCCGAAGTCTGCCGGACTGAAATTACGTTTGACGGTGTGTTAGGTTTATTTTCGTTACGGAATTTCTTGATTCGGTCGCCGCGCTCAAACCGGCGATAAAGGCTATGCAATAGCTTAATAATATGAAGCCGATGTGATGATATTATTTTAAGTCGCGCAAAACTTTAAAGTCGCTTGAATTACGGCAGCCGACGTCAGTTGACGGCTGCCGTCGACATGTGCCGTTTGTCTGTAAAAAGCCTTATATTGAATTAACATTACCCGACAAAATAACGTAGGTCCACCATCTGCAGTGGCGGGGCAAGACCTAAAGATGTGGGCGAGATATATTTTGCAAGGCCCCCTAAAATATATGTATTTTGCGAGGCCCCCTAAAATATATGTATTTTGCGAGGCCCCCTAAAATATATGTATTTTGCGAGGCCCCCTAAAATATATGTATTTTGCGAGGCCCCCTAAAATATATGTATTTTGCGAGGCCCCCTAAAATATATGTATTTTGCGAGGCCCGCTGATGGACGACGCAAAAAGATGGATTTTTGTTAGAGAAAGAATTTTTTGATACTTACTCAAACTTTTATTTGTAAAACTTTTTCATGAATATTAATTGAGTATCAAAACTTGTAAAACGTGTATTACACCACACGATATAAAGTGCCCTACATGCAGGGTGGGCGTGTACCCTAGTTAGTACGCAGTTACGGATTAACCCTTAATCAAATTAAGCAATTCCCTAGGGCATCACGTCTGAGGGGGCACCAGAAGAAGGACAAAAGACATCTGTCCTTAGGGCATCACGTCTCACTCTCAAGTCTCACGTCCCCAAAAACCACACCAAAAAAGCTTCTAGAAAAAAGCTAATGTTTTTAGTTGGTAAAAGTTTAAAGACCGATTCTAGTTGACATACGGATGGGGGAGGGGGGGGTACAGGCTTGGATTGCTTAGGGCATCAAGTAATCTTAATCCGTCACTGTTAGTACGGCGCTTATTACACTACTCTGCGAATCGGGCCCTAACTCAGTTTATACACGAATGTCGAAAGAATTGGACGTATTATCGTATTTATTACATCATGCCGAGCCATTTCGATGGCGAGCTCGTTGACGAGAGGTACAGGGTCATACCGTGGAGATCGTTGTTCTTCGTCTAGCTTAAAATCCGAGGGAGGAGGCGTTATGATCGCCGTCTCACGTGACATCCATTCTACACGTATGCAGTCCTGGGAGACCGACTGTGAAGAAGTATGGGTTTTAATTAATTCTTGCAATAATCGTAGCTGTAAATAGATCGCTATTTGTACAGTGTACCTTCCGCCACCAGTATCAATCAACCTGTTGTCAAATTTTTTAAACAACGCCAGCAACGTTCTTAACCATGTAGACGATTTAATTATTATAGGAGATTTCAACCTAAATTTTATATATTGGACAAAAGATCATTGTAATGACTACATGATGCCCAATAATTTGAACAATTCTGCTCTAGGATACGAGTTAATAGATTTCTTATACTCTAACAATATTCATCAATATAATAACATCAAAAATTGTGATAACAGAATACTGGACTTAATCTTAAGTACTTTATGTATCTCAAACGTGTCTGAACAGTGTAATGAGTTAAGTAAACTGGATCCAAAACATCCTAGTTTATCTTTCACACTGCAAAATGCCGTCGTCACTATCGAAACGTCAAACCCAACACTCTAGTTCGCATTAGACCAGTATTTTAGTGTAGTACTGAGTATTTTAGTAGCTAAAATTCTCGCTTCTGCCCCAAAATCGTTCACACTGCGTTCGAGTACAGTTCACAAGTGAGTGGTGTTTTGTAAGATGAACAGCTTATAGCGCAATAAAGTAAATAAACTGATTAAGTTAATCTTAACGGCGATTTTAGTTTAGCCTGGCGCTAGTCGCGCGGCAACTGAGCTCCCTAATCGCCCTAAATGTTATTACATTACCCGATCGGCAGAGCGCTTAGGTAGCTAGGCCGATCGGGACGACCCGATCGGCCTAAATCGGGAAACTTACTCCCTAAATCTTATTACACCACTCTTAGTTAGGGTAAGGTCCCTTGAAATTGGGTAGTCTAATAGGCCCTTAAATCCTTTAAAAAACCTCGTGGTCCAAGGGGCGCGAGGCCCATTAGACCACGAGGCCGTAGGCGGTCGCCCACACCGCCCATGCCTTACGCCGCCTCTGACCATCTGCCTATGAATCTACTTCAATATTAAAATAAATATACAAAATTAAACACGTTATACTATAGTCCGCGCGGAACTAGTTGGCCGCGCCTTAGGTAGGGATGGGGGTGAGGGGGCGGGTTGCTTGCTGCTCGCAACGCACATGAGATTAGACAGTGACGACCAATCTCGCGATATCGTGAACAATAATATTGTTTAATTATTTAAAATAATAAACAAAAGATCAGTTTTATATTCTAAATTATTGACATCGGCTTTCCGTTTTTTAAAAACGTATGTACTTTGAATATTATTTCCTCAGATTGTCTTTTAATCGGCGGACTCATCTTGCTATTGCAATCTCTTATGCTTTTTGTCTTAACTAGCCAGAACTGTCAAAATCAAGCGCCCCCGCCCTCCCACAGCTCACATACCCAAGGCGCGGCCAACTAGTTCCGCGCGGACTATAATACGCAAAAACATTGCAGGTTGGTGGCTGGTCTCATGGTGCTCATCATTGGCGGCTTCGTCCAACTGTTCCTGCAGAGCTCCGCCTTCGAGATCGCCCTGTCGTTCACCGGCGCTATATTCTTCAGCCTGTTTCTGGTGTTCGACACCCAGCAGATGATGAACACACTCTCCCCCGAGGAGTACATCCTGGCTACCATCAACCTGTACATGGATATCCTCAACCTGTTCCTATACATCCTACGTATATTGAACGAGTTGAATCGTAATTAAATAGTATTCTTGAGTTTCCACCAGAGATGTGTTTTTGAGAACCAATAGAATCGCTTCATTGACGTGAGCTTGCCGTGACCTCGCTCAGCGCAGCGATTCTATTGGATCTTAAAAACACATTCCTCGCAACACATCTCTGGTGGAAGCGCAACCTCAAGCGTTTGTACACAGACGCTGAGGCCCGTATCAATAGTCTGCTCTTAAGACATAAGAGCAAAGAGAATATAAACTACCTAACAAGTCAGACTACAAGACAAAAATAGGATTCGATTTGGTTTAAGATCAACTGTGATTGGCTAAATTTTAAGCGAGATCGACTGTGATTGGCTAATTTTAAAGCAAGAACGACGGTTATTGGCTGTTAATTACGGACGAATTAAAGTTTAATCCTTCAAGACCCATAAGAGCACCGGTGATCGCGACAACAATAGAATAACAAAAGAATTCCAAGAATCCGCTTTTTTCTTAGTCCGACCTCTTTTATATTCACTTTGCTCTTAAGTATCAAGACTTGGACTATTATACGGGGTATTATTACGGGACAGTGCTAACTTGTCCGACGCTGAGAATCGCAAGGTCTGTCTTACGCGACAAATATGAAAATAGTTTTATCTTGCTCTTTTGCGACTCACGGCGTCTATGTGTAAACTGTAAAGGCATCATCAGAAGATTTGGCTTGTAACATTACAGATTCGTATTATAGTTACTACATTCTTACTAGTAAGAAGGTCAGGAATTTCAATGAAAGAAGGTAACTTTTGCATCAATAAAGACATCTATTATGATCGATTCTTCTGAGTACAGTAATTTTCATGCGAATGTTTCTGAGCGAACGCCAGAAATTATTTCCATTTAGCATTTTTGTGACTGTAATATTATTAAATTGTGATCCTTAACTGACTTGGACAATGGACATACAAATTGCAATGTAGTATTCTTCTATGAATGTCTTATGTCTTAATGTTTGCACCAACGCACAATATTATGAAAATCATTCCATATTAAATTCTAGATTGACATCGAATCTGCGTGGTGTGAATAGCATAATATACATATAAATAATTAAAAATACATTAATGAAAAACTCTTCTTACGATAGATATATTTTGTTCACGAATTTATTGATGTCTTGAAATTAACAATATCTGCTTTATGTTGGAAACAAAATTTTTTATTTCTGTCTTCGAGCTGTGAAAATAGATTTATTTATATTGTTATTGAAGTATTACATTTTTAAAATATACAGGATGTAACAAAACATGTGATAATACTTTGGGATGTGTACATATTGTGTCCCTTTATATATGTAATATGAAATAGTTACTCTTTCAGCGCTGCCACTTTTACAGTCAACTTTATACAGGTGACTCATACACACGCTAAAGTATTATCACTTTGTTTTGTTATAGCCTGTATTATAATATGACTCATAGAGTATTAAATGGTATAGTTATAATTACTGTAAGTAAACACACTGTGTAAATTCCAATGTTTATTTAAAATTAAACGTTTTGATCAATTTATCAGTTTTTAATTTGTAAAAACACTGGCAGACACACAAGATTACTTTTGGCCGTTTAAAATTTATTATTAAAAATAAAATCGGCCAAGTACGAGTTGTACTCGCGCACGAAGGGTTCCGTACCACTACAGAGCAAAAATAGACTAAAAATTGTGTTTTTTGTATGGCAGCCCCCCTTAATTATTTAATTTGTTTAATTTTAATTATTTATTATTAAAGAACAAATACAATTAAGTATTCTGTGAACATTTCAATTACCTATGTGTTGCCGTTATTGATTAAGAGCAAAAAATAGCAAAAAAAATCATATTTGTTGTATGGGAGCCCCCCTTAAATATTTAAATTATTTTGTTTTTAGTATTTGTTGTTATAGCGGCAACCAATATACACAATCTGTGAAAATTTTAGAAGTCTAGCTATAGCCGTTCTTGAGTCACAGCCTGGTGACAGACAGACGGACAGACATCGAAGTCTTAGTAATAGGGTCCCGTTTTTCCCTTTGGGTACGGAACCCTAAAAACAACCATTTATTTCTCAAAATAAACAATTTTTATGTTTTGAATAGTTTTTTTGTAATATATTTTCATCAATTAATGGGAGTCACTTTTTAAAAACGAGGAGGAATGAGGATAGACAATAAAACACATTGAAAAGCTAATAAACAGTATAATGATAAAATGTTTAATTACAGAGACATGAATATTTTACAAATGGAAGAACATATTATATAATAATAAAGTTTTCGAAATTTCTTCTGTTTAATCTAATTGGTATTGATTAATTAGTTTATAATATTGTTGAAAACACGAACAATAATAATTTACAGATATTTTAATTTTAAAACTTTTTCTTATACAATTTTAGAGTTGTTTGACTTCTACGACGTAAAGAAAGAATTACTCCTTGCAACTCTATCTGATATGAATTGCATCGAAATCGGTATATTCTTTTAGGAGCTTATTAAAAAACAAACATACAATTAAAATCATTCATTAAAACAGCCAATATCTTCACAACTATCAGAGAAATTGTTTCACAGGCAGTTGGTGGACTAAAAGGGGTGACACACGTACGAACTTGTGTCACCCCGGATCGGATAATGTGAAAACGCCCTTACGTCTTGTGGTCGAACTACACACACCGGCAAAATTAGCGGAACATAAGTAAAAAGGGCCACAACTTGAATTCAAGTGGGTCGGGCTGTGTGAAATCCTTTTTTGTAGTTTCTAAGCTCATTTAAGAAATAAAATATTGAACAAAACTGGCAAGTTGACAGATTTTTATTGCAATTATGCCCTACTAAGTGTTTTTCGATGATTGACGTTGTAAGTGTTTCTGATAAGAATGGCGTTTTTAGCGGGGTGCAAGGTATGCCAGCTCATTTGATTGGTTTTTGGAAGAACACATTGCTTAGATACAAAATTAGTGGATTTTCCAGCATCTACGACAGCTAGAGCTGTAACCACGATAGAGAAAGGTCACACCTACCGTTCGGTCAGTCAGGCCTTAGGTGTGTCGGCTTTCGTGGTCCATCGTAAATTTCAACGCTACAGAGAGACTGGATCTTACGTTCGGAGACGAGAACAAGGCAGATATCGGGTGGCAAAGGTTCAGGATAACCGTTTTGTAAGGGTACAAGCCTTAAGAAATCGACCTTAAACTGCTTTGCAGAGATGAAACCTATAGGAACAGGTCCGAGATGTACCTGTAAGTGATTGTACAGTAAGAAGAAGACTCAAAGAAGTTAAATTAAACTCAAAGGTGCCAGCAAGGGCACCAAAACTTAAGACAGGGCACCAAAGAGCCAGGCTAAGATTTGCGCGTGAACATCAAAATTTGACAAGTGAGTGAAATCGTGTGCTGTACAGTGATGGGAGCAAATTCTGTGTAAATTTTATTGATAGGCGATAACGAATGTGGATAAATCGTAAGGAACGCTATAGACCATCAAACTTAACGGAAACAGTGGTATATCATGCAGGCTTCGTAATGGTTTGGGGTTGCATATGATTTGGAGCCCGCACAGAGCTGATGATTGTTAATGATGGTACTTTGACACAGGGCAATAGCACAGACATCCTAGAACTGCATGTTGTGCCTTTTACACAGTTTTAGGTAGTAACTTCAATTTTTTGCGCGTCCATAGAGTAAAAAAATCGGGCATTATGACCTAAATGATGCTAGCGTAGCCCAGGTGGAGAGGTCAGCACGGTCTACGGATGTGGATCCGATTGAGAACGTGTGGCACATCAATGGGTGAACGGTACGAATTAAAACTCCAGCTCCAAAATGTGTTCAGGAGCTCGAGTTGGCGCTACTGGAGGAGTAGAAGAATATCCCACAGGAAATGATTGACAATCAAAATGCAAGCATGTAATGGCGTATCCAGACTCTCTTCAGATCCATAGAAGGCATTACACGCTGTTAACATGGCATTTCTTAAGTAAAAATGAAGAATTTGACTTAAAAACTTACTACTGAAATTTCAAAGATTTTTCTTAATTTTAGATTTTTGCAGATTTTTTTAATTTTACACGTTTTTATGCCCTAAATTTATATAACTTTTATTTTTTAATCATCAATTATTAAATTAATAAATAAATATATAAAAAACAGCGATTAATTTTCAAAAAAAATAAAATTTTATTATGTTCCGCTAATTTTGCCGGTGTGTATATTTCAACCTGATTTCAACAGTAAACGGATCACGATTAACATTGACTCAAACATAACCCGACCAAATAACGTAGGTCCGCCAACTGCTTATGAACCAATTTAACTAAGGCCCTGTCCGCACTGCAAATTTTCACCGCGCGATATTTAGGGCCTGTTTAACCACTTCCCGATAAATGCCGGATAGGCTTATCTTATCACAACTTATCTAACAAATACTCCATACTCTATCTGTCAGATAAGTTGTAGATAGCTAATCCGGCACTTATCTGGAAGTGGTGAAACAGGCACATATTTTCGCGAATTTTTTCATCAGCGGTGCGGATAAAAGTTTCAATTTGTTACAGAATTGCGAGAAAAAATCCGCGCGTTAAAAATTCGCACTACGGACAGGGCCTTAGAGAACAAAAAACTAAATGCTACAATTAAGTAATCAAAACTTAACATTAAGAACATACTATACACATTACACATGAAATCACAGGATAAATCATCCTGATGGCACACATCCTGACTTATATTATGGTATAATCAGAAGCGCTACCACCAATAAAGTTAAAGCGTTTTCTGGCATCTGGCATCTAGAACTGCCCCGGGGTATGCCTGAATGGATACAAAAATAGCCGAAGTTTCAATTTTATCAGCGACATAGAAACGCCGCAAACCGGTCATATTGCGGTTCGTGGATCACCGGTTTTGTTATTTCCGTATCAATTCGGCCTGCTCTGCCCCGAGGCAGTTCCTTCCACTCGACACCACCAAAACGGCACCACCGGTGGTGTTATATGGAATCTCTAGAATCTAGACCATATGACACCACCCTAGTGATGTCAAGATGACCATTTGAGTGACAGATAAATATAAACTTTACTGCTTGAACTTAATTTTCATATCAACAACTAAGCAACTATATTGTATAGTATATGGACTAGAGATTTCATAAGACACCACCGGTGATATCGTTTTGGTGGTGTCAAGAAGAATGATCGACGAAAACGCTATTAGACTTTTATTCAAGTCTTTGCAACTATCTTCTATTGAACATCAAGTTTTATTATTAAAATATCAAAAAGATCAATTCTTCGTTCAATTAATCAATATCCAAAACATAAGGACGTCTAAAAAATGATTTAAGCTAATATTATTTCAGTCTGAAAAAATATAGCGCATATATAAAAAATCGGTTCTGCGCACAGACATAGATTCTAAGAGTCTGTTTTACTACTTCCTGATAAGTTCCGGATAGGCTATCCACCTCTTAAAATGACAGATAGAATATGGAGAATCTGTCAAATAAGTTGTGGATAGCCTATCCGGCACTTTATCAGGAAGTGGTAAAACAGGCCGTAAGTAATATTACTTTAGGGTGTGTATGTGTTCCTTATATCTCACAGACTTCACTGTGAGAGTAGCAGCGCTAAAAGCGCAATTTTTTTCGTGATTTGTATGGGCAAACGCCCAAGCGTCCAAAAAGTTGCTTTTTCAGTGCTACTACTTTCACTGTGAACTCTACATACACATACACACCCTAAAGTATTATTGCCTTGTTTTGATGCAGCTCTATACAGAACTATTGAATAACTGTTATCTAATGACTTATTCTAATATTAATCTCAAGCGAGCGACGTTTCTTTGATTTCTTTTCTTCTTGTTTAACCGGAGTATCGTGCTGTCTGAAAAAAAAAATTGGCTCTCAAAACTTTGTAAGTCTAGTTTTACTGCGGTAAAGATTTTTGGTCCCATTTGTTATTAGCACTGGCATTAAATCCATCCATTACAATATTATAAATGTGAAAGTGTGTCTGTCTGTCTGTTACCTCTTCACGGCCAAACCTCCGTTTTTGCTATTTGGTAGTGAGAAACTTTGTGTCCCGAGAAAAGACGTACGAGGGCTGCTATTTATGTATCCGGAATTTAAAAAAGAAACAAACATATATCATTTAATATGGTTTTATTGCTTTTCAAAATATTCGCCGCGATGATCGACACACTTTTGCATACGCTGGAACCAATTTTCATAGCGCTTTTTCCATTCTGATTGAGGTATCTCCAAAACGTGCATTTTGAACGCATCACAGCCTCTTCGCGGCTCGAAAAACGTTGACCACGTAATTTGTTCTTCGCGTATGGAAATAAAAAGAAATCGTTAAGTGCCAAATCAGGGCTGTACGGCGGATGACCAGTCAATTCGATCTTTTGACCCTCCAAAAACTGAGTTGTTTCAGCTGAGGTGTGACAGCTAGCATTGTCGTGATGTAATATGATTCTGCGTTGTCGGTTATCCTTTCTTATTTCTTCAAAGACTTCTGGTAAACAAATGGTCGTATACCATTCAGAATTAACTGTTTTACGATTCTCTAATGGCACTGTAGCCACATGTCCATTAATTCCAAAAAAACAGGCGACCATTTGCTTCAAAGTACTTTTTGCACGAGTAACTTTTGTTGGTTTCGGCTCATCTTGGAACACCCACACCGTTGGCTGTTGTTTAGTTTCGGGGTCATATGCATAGATCCAAGATTCATCACCTGTGTAGATATTTATAAACGGCTTTTGACGTACCACGGTTGTATTTTTTAATCATTTTTTTGCACCAATCGACACGAGCCCGTTTTTGATCGATTGTCAAGTTGTGCGGAATCCAACGCGAACATAATATTTTTTTTACAGTCAAATGTTCGTGTAATATCTTATGTATGCTCGTCATACTTATGCCTAAGGACGCCTCTATCTCGCGATATGTAACATGACGATCACGCATTATTAGTTCCCGCACAGCATCTATATTTTGTGGGACAACAGCTGTTTTTGGGCGACCTTCTTTATTTTCATCCGTGAGCATAGACCGCCTACGATTAAACTCACTGTACCAGTGATAAACAGTGGTTTTTGATGGTGCTTCATCTCCAAAAGTTGCGGTGAGTTGAATAAAGCACTGTTGTTGATTTAGCCCACGCCGAAAATCGTAGTAAATCATTGCACGAAAATGTTAAATCCATGGCAAATGAAGACACGCAATTTTCAAAATGACGCCACAATGGAAAAATAATTGACAGTGACATGAAACAAAATGCATTCTTCAACCAAAGAGTTCTATTTTCAAATGTTGTAATTACTTTTTAAATATTGTTCTTGTAAGTGGCCAGTTCCGGATACATAAATAGCAGCCCTCGTAGCGTAGGATAGTTTTTATCTCGAAAACGGTTCTCGCGCGATAAACGAATGTTGACGCAACAGAGTTGCGGGCGTTTCCAACTTTCCAAGTGTAATATTATTTTGATCAGTACTCTTTACATCACATCAGTATAGCCCGCGCATAACTTTCCTTCGATCGGGGATTCTCGGAAATGCTATTGTATTCTATTGTTGTCGCGATCACCGGTTCTCGTACGGGGCTTGATGGGTTAAGTCACTCGGCGAAAGGACGAGGCAATTGGTACATGTATTATTGTGCAATTTCCACCAGTACCGTGTCTGATGGGAAAGGGGTGAAATGGGTTCATTCCTATTCCCATTAATAAACCTTAGAAGTCAGTTCAAAGCATTGCACATTAGTCAGAACCGAACGCACCGTACGCGTCGAACGCACCGCATATATCACAAAATGCGGCGCGTACGTTGTGGTCGACTGTGCGAGGTTTCACATCATAATATCATACAACGAATTCTGCGTGCTGATAAATGTGCGATCACCTTAACAGTGTACTGTTAAAAGCTCGACGTCACAAAATACTAAACGAAAAGCTAAAATAAAATATAAAAACGTTTTAAGACCTTTCACCTTACCTTATTTGTACTTGCGACTCCATGGTGCTGTTTGGTATTGTCAACTCTGTAGTATTTGGGGAAATAGGTGCTTCCTTAGTACTTTTGCGTTTTCGTGGATATGTAACATATTTTCTTGATTCCGATGAATCAGAATCGCTCGATTCCGAAGCCTCTGTAGTAATTTTCGGCTTTGGTGAGTATTTAGTATATTTCTTCTGTTTTGTTGTCTCTGTATTAGTTTTTGTTGCCTCTGTAGTTCTTGGTTTCAATGCCTCTGTAGTTGGTTTCATTGTTCCTGTACTTGGTTTCCGTGCATCCTTACTACTTTCTGGTTTCTTCAGTATGTTTGGTTTTTTCAAGTATGTTTGTGGTGTTTTTGATTCACGACAGGTGAGCCTGTGCTGCGATAGATCGCGGAATGTGGTGAAACTTTTAAAGCACAGGTAACATTTACACTTGTTGTGGCAGGTCTCGTGAACCATCAGGTCTGTAGATGTAGCAAACGCTGAGAAAAGAAAAAAATATATATTTAAGAAAATAAATATTTGTAGGCTAGATGCCGGGTCATGGAACTCATGGATGATGAGTTTTGTATCATTTCTCTCCTATATAATATACACCTTCTATGGACTTCCATGAACATTTTTTTAGGGTTCCGTACCCAAAGAGTAAAAACGGGACCCTATTACTAAGACTTCGTTGTCTGTCCGTCTGTCTGTCTCCAGGCTGTATCTCAAGAACCGCTATAGCCAGATTTCTGAAATTTTCACAGATTGTGTATATCTGTTGCCGCTATAACAACAAATACTAAAAACAAAATAAAATTAATATTTAAGGGGGGCTCGCATACAACAAACGTGATTTTTTCGGCCTATTTCGCTCTATATCAATAATGGAAAGAGGTAGGCACTTGAATTTTTCACACATTCTTTTGTTGTATGTGTACTTTAATATTTAATAATAATATTTAAATAAAATAAAAATTTAAGGGGGGCTCCTATACACAAAACACAATTATTAGCCTATTTTTGCTCTGTATCGGTACGGAACCCTTCGCGCGCGAGTCCGACTCGCACTTGGCCGATTTATTTTACTGTTGTATGAGAAAATTCCTGACGCTCGGGAGTTTGCCCATACAAATCACAAAAAGGGGATACACACCCTAAAGTCACTTAGTTTTGTTACCCTGTATAACTATACCCTATAAAACTCACCTCGTCTACATGTTTCGCAAACATATGTGTATTTAACTTTTTTTGGTGAAACGGTATTATCTGATTTTCTTTTTACACCCTTGTAGGAATGTTGTGTGATCACGTGTGCCTGAAAGAAAGTGAAACAAACTTTTAAAGTCCATAAATAACTTTTAATCCATACATTAAAAGAATAATTTAAAAACGAGGGAAACACAGGACCACTTTAAAATATAAATTTCTCCTAGTGGCTTAATTTTTGAGTGCTGGCTGTAGATGTAAAAGGATTTGTATTTTTCACATTTGATAGCATAAAGCCTTAGGTCCGGGACACAAAAACACGGTACGACGTCGTACGACGCCGTGCGACGTCGTGTCGTGGGAATCTACGACGTGCCTACGACGCGACTCACGTAGAAATTCAAAGATGAGTTTCTACGACGCGACGTCGACGATGTCGTGTCGTGGTTTTTTACGACTCGCGTCGTAGATTCCCGTTTTTGTGTCCCGGCCCTTATACAATACTTTATAGTTTATACACTTTATATACAATACTTTTCAACTAATAGACAAGTTAAAACATTACTTAGCCGTAGCTTAGCCGCTAGGTTTTTTTTACTACGGCTTACATTTTAGATTCATAGATATTATCAGCAATATAAATAACGCCTCCGTAGTCCAGTCACCAGTGGCTTAGAGCGTGGCTTCGATTCCCGCGTTGGAAACGTGTTAATTCCAATTTTGGTTAGGACAATGCAGGCTGATCACCTGATTGTCTGACAAGTAAGATGATCCACGCGTCGGATGGGCATGTAAAAAGTCAGTCCTGCGCCTGATCTCTCGCCAGTCGTGTCGGTCTACCGTCCCACTGGGTTATGAGAGTAAAGGAATAGAGTGCTTTTGTGTACTGCGCACACACTTGGGCACAATAAAATTACTCCTGCGTAACTGGCTCGATTTCAATGAAACCGGTCACCGTCACCGAAACCGGTATAGGAGTTATCATTACTATCAGCAAAAATAAAATACATATAACTTACTTTTAATCCACTAACACTATTGAATGTTTTTGTACACAGCATACAATCTAAAGATTCTACGGACTCCATTTCTTCATCGCTTTGTGGCTCTTCCTTGATGGCAGTATCCTTGAAAACAAACAAAGTTCTTATAAAACAAACGGTTTTAATAGAATAAAAGGTAAGTACATATATAGTCTATCAGATGTTGCTTACTTAAAAATTCTTAAGTTGTTACAAAATAGGTCGTTTTGATGACAATGAGCTACTTACACTACTTACTTGATAAAAAATCTGCTGTTCCATAAAAAATACAAACACCAATATTTTATAAAATAATCATTTAATATTGAATTTATTAAAATATATCGACGGTGAAAAGGCAAAAGTTACCAAGCGCCATATTGCTAGTTTTACACCAGAGCCGTATAAAGATTCATTTTTTCTGATGTAGAAAATTGGCTATCGTTGGATTTTTTCAAAAAGAGATATTTGAAAAAATTGAACGGATTTTTAAAGAATTTTAATGCCTTTATAAATTGGTGTTATTTAAAAAATATATTTCTGTATAATATTTTGTAAAGTGGCGCTTGGTTACAGTTTACCTAAATTTAGAAGCAGGTAAAAGTTACCAACCGAGAAAAATGTTTTATCTTTCAAGCTGTAGTTTTGTTATTCGTAGTTCAAGCTAGTAAAGATGTCTATTTCTTCAATGGGTTCGAAGTAAAAAGGGACAAGTAGAGAATTATTTTTTTAATTGAACAAGCAAAGATCTTTCATAATATTCCATTATTATAACAAGCAATGTTTACTATAACAAAATTAATTATGTTAGTGTAAGCAATTATTTACCTGCCATCAAATTGATTTGACCTAAAACTCAAGTTTTTAGATTCAGTGAGTTTTGTTCAGTTGCATGCTGCAATCGAAAATAACTAAAGTTAAACTGTTGAAGAAAAACTTATCAAGTATACTATATTGAAATAAGCTTTTAAAAATAAAAAGACAGTGTTTATTATTTTTATAAATTCGTTTATTATAAACCTTAACTTACGAAACGAACTACTTAAAACTCAAACTACGGAATCAGTCAAATATTTGGTATTACAGAGTTTGGTATCGTGAATAATAAAATAGAGTAAGCTGGAAATTATTATTGTTTAGTTATTACTCTTTACCTTAGTAATAACTAATAACTAAACATTTTCATAGTCTGAATCAACATCATCAACATCGGATGCTGGCAAAGCGATTTTTTTGTTTGTAGAGTGGGGAATATCGGTGAATTCATTATGGAATTGGGCGGGAATCACATTATCATTGCAAAGTTTTTGTAGGTCATCATATTTTGTCGTAGCAATTGGGATACGTGAACGATAACAAGACATAATAGGTCCTTTAGTTTTAGATTGAACCTCAACGGTATGCGACTTGGCAGATTTATTCGTGGAATATTTAATTTTCACAAAATAGCTTTTTTTTAATGTAGCTATTCTAATTTCACTCATTTTGTCCTATAGGTTCCCCTTAAAATACTCATCGGCTACAGAATCCCATTTGTAAAAATCTTCATAGGTCAATCCTTCAACCTCATATGGGGAAGGATCATTTCGTGCTGTGCTAAAAACGGTATACCATTGTGAAGGGGCGTATATTATTGTATTTTTCAAATAATTTTCAATTACGGCATGCACACTGTCAACGGGCATATGAGTGTGTCCCGTAAGTAGGTAGTTCACTTGTATAGTTTCCAAATTCTCACATTCTTGTAGAATTGAATGTAACATAGCCAAGACCTGGGCAACGGTCGCAATAAAGGAGTAAGTTTTTGATATTTCCCCTTCTATCCACAGATTGTATGTATCTATGTAAAATGCTAGCGATTTCATTCGCACCTCTATTTCCATTACTCTCGTCCCAGTAGTAGCAAAATACATTGCGGGTTCCATTTTCATATAAGCATAAATTGTAAATTTCCAATTTTCTGGAGTAATATAAAAGCATCGATTCGCCATGAGGAGTATTTAGAACCTTTTCTAGGTGAAAACTTACGCAAAGAGTGCTAGGGTCAGTTTTATGTATGTTTTTATGGGGTGAGAAACGATTATAGATCTCATATTTTTCTTCTTCGTGATCTTTTTTTTTCTTTTGCTATGGCTACATCTGCTGCATCTGATCGTTCGAATTTTAAACATTTTAGACATTTGTCCTTTTTCGGTATATGAAAGCCAATGTTAAAATCATCTGAAAATATGTTTCTAAATACTCTTTCACTCAAACACTTCACACCATTTTCTAGACATTGTTTTTGATATACTTTGTAGATGGAAGCAACATTTTTATAATCCTGTGTCAAATAAACTTTTGTTGAATCGCTTCGGCAGTAACGGGACGGTACTGCTGGTAAGGATTTGATGAGATTTCTAACTGATTCTATTGTTGCTGGCTGAGTTTTATTTGGAGGGGCATGTTTTCCGCGTAGATCTTCCTTAGCACCACCCCAGTTTTTTACTATTTTATAAATGGATTTGGAGGATACATTCAGTGTCGCAGCAAGAAATTGTAAGCACACTGGCCTCTTTCCCTCTCCTACGTTTATGTGATACTTAAAGCTTACCGAACGTGTTTCTGTGTCCGATCTTTTACGTTTTACATCTTCCTTTTGCGTCATACTTGCTAGCCAGTCCTTTCGACGCTCTGCATTTTGGTTCCAAAAATGATTGAACACACTCATCCTCCTTTCTTCACTAACAGTTTCGCAATTATTGCCGCACTTTTTCCCAATGCATGGGTTTGGTTGAACTGCTTTTGCTTGTATTATCTTACCATCTGTTCGTACATATTCTTGGCCAGTTCTTATCCTTTGAGACCTTTCCTTTTTTGTGTTCGTTCTCTTTTTTTTAAATCCTTCTTTTCCTGTAGCTTCTTCTGGAATATCGGTAAAATTTTCATTCAGTCTTTTTCTACCAACTTTATTTTTCATCTTTTTGGAGGCTTTTTTATTCTTATCTACGACTTCTTCATCTTCGGTATCGGTAAACACAACAATTTCGTCTGAATCTGCTCCATCACAGTCCATGAAAGTTGAAAAATCTTCATCTGATAAGTAATCGATATACTTCTTATCAATATTACATTTTCGTTTACGACCTCTTTTAACAGTTTGTGATCGAGTCGATTGAGAATATTCTGCAATGTTTGAGTTTGTAGAGTCAGCGTTTGCTTGCTGCAAGCGCTGATTTGCAATACTATCAGGTGTAGTCAAATTGTCATTGGTGGTAGTGTCAGAATTAATATCCAAGTTTATTCCAGGTGATTTCGGAAGACGGAACTCACATGTGTTCGCGGTAAGGGTTATTGGTTCAATAAAATTTCCTTCAATATTTTTACCGTAGCTGTTAATATTCGTATTTCTCGACAGTTGTTCATTGTGCGTCAGATCTTCATTATGATTACCAATTTCGGTCAGAATATTATCGTTTCCTCCAAGAGAGCGTTGATCTTCTCCCTGATTCTGTACATTCCTTCAAACGCCTTCGATATGTTCTGCCTACACGAACTAAAGTAGTCTTAGCACAATCTTTGTTTCTTTCCCTACTTGATTATGCCGATGCTTGTTTTATTAATTTAACTGAGGATCAACTGAATAAGCTCGAGCGTCTACAAAATCTCTCAATAAGGTTTATTTTTGGTTTACGAAAATTTGACCATATCACCGAATACCGCACCAAGCTTAAGTGGCTCCCAATCCGATATCGTCGTGATTTCCGCGTACTCTCCCTACTCTACAACATTTTATTTGACTCCCGGTATCCTTCTTATTTAAAAAACAACTTTTTCTTTCACAATTACGATAGAAAAGAGCTCCGTTCCTACTCAAAACTTCTCCTTTACGTTCCCGCCCATAAAACTAAATATTTCAATTCCTCATTTACTGTTAAGTCTATTTTACTCTGGAATTCCTTACCAAATCATATTAGGCAAGCTGAAACGTTAAATCGCTTAATAATCGCGTAGTAATAGTAAGTATGTATTATTATTTATTAAAATGTATATAATATATATATATATATATAAACATATTTATAAATGAGACATGTACACAAGGGCGGCCTTATTACTTGAAAGCAATTTCTTTCAGGCAACCCTTTAACAAATTTTATGAGATTATGAATTTAGGAAAATGGTGATGTGCAAAAGTATACATATTATATACTTATATACATACATATACATATATATATACATTTTAATAAACAATAATACATACTTACTATTACTACGCGATTATTAAGCTATTTAACGTTTCAGCTTGCCTAATATGATTTGGTAAGGAATTCCAGAGTAAAATAGACTTAACAGTAAATGAGGAATTGAAATATTTAGTTTTATGGGCGGGAACGTAAAGGAGAAGTTTTGAGTAGGAACGGAGCTCTTTTCTATCGTAATTGTGAAAGAAAAAGTTGTTTTTTAAATAAGAAGGATACCGGGAGTCAAATAAAATGTTGTAGAGTAGGGAGAGTACGCGGAAATCACGACGATATCGGATTGGGAGCCACTTAAGCTTGGTGCGGTATTCGGTGATATGGTCAAATTTTCGTAAACCAAAATATATATATATATATATATATATATATATATATATATATATATATATATATATATATATATATATATATATATATATATGTATGTATATAAGTATATATTTTCCTAAATTCATAATCTCATAAAATTTGTTAAAGGGTTGCCTGGAAGAAATTGCTTTCAAGTAATAAGGCCGCCCTTGTGTACATGTCTCATTTATAAATATGTTTGTTAATGTAAATTTTACTGCTATGTTTGTGCACAATAAAGTATATTTGATTGATAATATCACTAGAAGTAGCGGATTGTCCGGCAACGACTTCAGGAGAAAACGATTCTTTTTCATTTAAAAATTGTTCAGTGCCATAATTTGGATAGCCTACTTCCGACTCATTAACGGATGCATGTTCCTCTGAAACAGGCGTTTGCACTGTTGACATTTCTTCCAAAATCTCATCTCCCTGAAAATATATATTTTTTAAAATCTATAACTTATCCTAAATATATCACGAGTACATATAAACGCGAAAGTTTGTGAGGCTGTATGTATGGATGTATGTATGTTTGTTGCTCTTTCAGGTAAAAACTACTGAATGTATAATATACACATACACATTATAGGCTATATGGTCGCTTTTGTGTACTATCCCTTTTTTTAATTTTGAATGCAGTCCCGTTTTTAAATCATCTAACATAGCTGCATTCATAACTCAATACGTGATTTCTTGTTCGTTAGTACATGAATCCTTAACAGCGTCCATATAATATTATCATCACGCTACGGGTTACGGGAGCGGAGTAGTAAACGATTTATAAAGTACAGTACTCCCAAAGTGATAATGCGCATAGAAGTTATCGTAATTATTCGGCAACGGTCGTATATCCCGAGCGACGGTAGACGATATTGCATTTTCTAATTGCATTGCGTTTAAGATACATGCATTAGTCAAAGTTCGTCGTGATATTTCTGTAGCTTTTGTAACACGGTCATTATTCACGGTCATTCATGCGCATTATTAATTTTGGAGTACTGTACTAGCACTAGCTGTTGCCCGCGACACCGTCCGCGTGGACTTCAGCTTATAGCGTGGTTCCCGTTTCCATCATAGGCTAAATTGCTGCAAAATTTCCACGACAGAGTTGCTTCCGTGGTACGCATACCTCAAACTTTAATGTTTACAGACAGACAGACACGTCAAGCTTATAACACCCCTCTTTTTGAGTAGGGGGTAAAAACTGATGACACATTTTAAACCTTCATAGTTCATAGAACTTCGTAATCTTCTCGAAAGTGAAAGAACATGAAAGGATCCTAACCACCTCTTATAGAAACGAATTCGTACTACCGCTAGTGCGACCGAGGTGACATTCAGCGCCATCTATTATAAATTGTTGGAACTAACTTAATTCTAACAAAATTACGCATCACCCCCTTAGAAAACTTTTTTCCAGTTTAAACGTAGCCTATGTCCTTTCTTAGGCTCTAGACTTTTCGTGTCAGGATCTAGACTTTCCGTGTACAAAATTTCATTACAATCGGTTCGGTAGTTTTGGCGTGAAAGCGAGACAGACAGATAAATAATCATAACATTCATAAGAACTATAACGGCAATTTATTAGTTTTACACCCATCCAGTGCACATTACATGTTTCATCCAAATCCGTTCAGTAGTTTTCGTGTGAAAGAATAACAAAAGAATAACAAACATGATCAAACATCCACACATCCCACATGTACCTATATACAATATACAATATACATACATCCATACAATAAATCAAAATAGGACTTTACCAACTTTGGTTCAGAAAAAGACAGTATCTTGCGGACTTTCTCGGATTGTTTTTTACATCGGCCCTTTGTTTCTGGAATTTTCTCGTGCTAAAATATAGAACATAACACGTTACCACGTACTTACGCATTTTGAAATAAGTATCCAAATAAGTAAATAAAATATAATATTAAGTCTAACTTACCGATGCCGAATAGTTACTTTCCACACCCGAAATAAATTTGCTTGAAAATAATAATTTCAATACATACCTACCAAGTGTCGTATCACACAAAACAGTACGCGAGAGCGCGCACGCTTGTCACCTTAGCGAAAGTGTAACTACGACTGATCGATAAAACCTTTATGATCTACCATATTAGGCATGAATAATTAGTTCAGTAATAAGTTTCCAAGTAACACAATTTATAAATAAAATGCCAGGTAAAAAGTTACCAAGCGCCACTTATTATCTTAGTTTCGGCGAGTAACGCCTCTAGTACACCAACGCTGCGAAACGAGAAACAGCAGCGAACCGTGCTGTCTCATTCGCCACACGGCAATGCGTTATGTGGCATAAAATACTTAACGACCGAAAAATTATCTTAGGATTTGTAAGAGTCCGAAATATTAAATACCATATATGTAATATGTATTTTAGGTTAAACATCCCAAGTACCTAATTGACACAAACAGTGAAAAGGCAGACATTTCTTACTAGTTACTGTACGTATATCGTAGTATGATTTAAAATCGTGTAAAGGCTAAAATTACCAAGTGAAAAAAGAAATATGTAGAATGTAGATATATTACCAAATACCTACTTTATGGTCTCAAAATGCTGTCGCTTGGTCGCCGAAAACAAGAAAAATACCCGTTGCTACGGAGTTCCTAAGCGACATCAAAAGTGCTCGTAGAGACATGGCTTAGACTAATCGATAGAGAAAAATTCGCTCATTCCGAATATATAAAAAATCATTTTGACGTTGAAGTTTTGCCTTTCCACCATCGAGTATCGACATTAAAAAATGCGGAAGTGTGTCTGTCTGTCTGTTACCTCTTTACGCTTAAACCTGAACCGATTTTTAAGAAAATTAGATATGGAGATACTTTAGAATCCCGGGAAAGGACATAGGATACTTGTCATGCCGAAAAAATACATGGTTACCTCTTTTGGCTCCACAATTCCATCCATTTCATCATTTACAGATTCTAAGTATTCTATCTGCATATTGTTTAAGCTGCATACTTCTGCAAAACAAAACAGTGAATAAAATGAAAGGTTTTTTTTTTCATTTCAATTCAAATAAGTTATGTATGTAAAAAAAATAATGATAATATCCACATCCGAATATAAACCTCCTCCTTTTTGGAAGTCGGTTAAAAACAAACACTTGTTATAATATTTGTTTCACTTTTAGAAGTGTGCTCAATATTGTACAGAGTACTTACAGCAGATAAAACTTTTTAGCTCCATTTAATTAAGTACTGTTTTTTTTTTTGTTTTTTAAATTTACTGATATATGCAATTTTACTGAATCCCTATACTAGAGTAAGATCCCATAGCGATCAGACCCAAGTCACAACTTATTTTCTCATGGATGAAACCTTCTGTGCTCAGTAGTGTCTCATGTACATATGTACTTAGAATAACTGTATGTTTGTGAAGCTCTCCGTGTGGCACTGGCACCTGGCCAGGCACTAGGTGAAAAAGTTAAAATAAGAGCTATACAACTTAAATTCTCATGGCTCATATTTATACAGGGTGCAATGCTAGTGCAATGAAACCTACCGGCCAAATTTCGATAAATTGATCCTTGCTAAAAATAAAAATAAGTATACGCATTTTTTCTTTTATAGCCACTTAGCACCAAAATGTTAAAGGTACAATTACGTGCATCGCGATCGATCGCGGTCGCGAACGACCTACGACTGTCGTCGGACGCTCGCGACCGAAGAAGTTTAAAAATAATACAGTTTTGGCGCGATCTCGGCAACGCGGCAAATGTATGGCCAAGGTCGTTTGCTCGGGGGACGGCCTTAATAGCTATACTGCGGACCTTAAGGCCGGGACACAAAAAAACGCCATGACGTCGTACGACGTCGTACGGCGCCGTGTCGTGGAAATTTAGTCAACAGTTGCGCCATCTAGTGAGCAAAAAGGTAAGATAGAGTACACAGTGACCATTGTGCAAGGATTTTGATTGGGATTGTAAAATAATTTTCAAAATAGACTCCTAAAATACCTAAGCCATAAAAAAAATTTGGTCGGTGGGTTTAATTGCACTAGTTCATAATCATAGTCTAAAATATATATACCTTCAGATATATTTTGTACGATATGATTATGAACTAGTATCACGAAGACACTTTTCATTGACTAAAACTTTTGTCACACGCTTTAAAGCTCCACAAAAATAAATGAACTTTAGTTATTTTTACATGTCTGACATGTCATAATATGTAAAGACATATTATAAATAATAAATAAATAATTTATATTTTCCTTTTTACACAAACACGCCCATACCGATTTTAATTAAGTATGCTAAAATTTGGTAAATTGATATATTATAGTATAATATATATTATAGATCTAAATTTTATCCGTTAAAGTATAATAATTATAATTTAAGCACCGGGAAAGGACATAGGATACAATAATTTATCCCGGAAAAATGTACAGCTTCTTTGCATTAAACAAATTTTAATTTCTATGCATTTCGGATAAAATTAAAGTCTATTTGTACAATAAGTAGACTTTAATTCAAAATGCATTTTGGATAATTAATATAGATTAGGAGCTATTTTGTTTTATAAGGCATTATTTTTATTTTATTCTAAAAAAGATACCAGTTAGAGGAATATATTATACTATGATTAATTAACAGCAAGTAAATGTTTATTTTTAATCATCGTTTAACTATCAACAAAATCATTAGAATTTTCATCATTCATCCAATCACAATACTGTCCGTTTGAGTCATCATCCCGTCATCATTAGTTATGTTTTCATCAAAAACAGATTGATGGTGTTAGTGAAGCTCATGCTAAGATGTTCTAACTGTATTCTTCTTCACCGACATTTTATAGGAATACTTCAATTGACAGATTCTGTGATAATATATTGTTGGATCCGTTACATCTTGCACTTTCTCAATTAATTCCCCCATTTTCTCTTCTTTGTTTAACTTAGTTAAGAATAGGCTTTTATTGCATGCATGCAACGATAGTCGTTTTAGTTTATGCCTTTTTGTCTTTTGGTCACAATATATACATGTCTGGGTTTTGGCAGTTGTCATATCACGTTCAAATGAATTACTGTGAGTAAAGGAATTACTATCATATTCAAAAGTCGTACTATGTTCCTCAGTAATATATGACACTGGATCAACTGATTCTAAGACATCAATAAATTCTATACTTGGATATACTTCAGATATTACAATAGCTTCAGGTCTAGTACTAGCTGGACTTGAGTTTGAGACTATATCTGACTCTAGAGCTGTAAAATTATTTTGTTGACTTGAGGTAGATTTTGCACTTGGATCATCATCAATACTAAGGTTACTTGGTTGCCGTGGTGTCAATGTTAATGATGTATTTTCAGAATCACTCAAAACATATATTTTTTTAGCACTTATTGGATATTCTGGAGTGACAGACAAATATTTCTTTGGTAAAGCAGTAAAATTTTTATAGCACTCTCGGTGGTAACCATTGCAATACAAATCCTCCGGTAATTTTAAGTCTTTGTATTTTAGGTTATGGATTACTCGCTGCTTTAAAACTTCTTTACATTTTATTATTGTATTCTCAGTATATAATATTAATTTACCATGAGATTGTTTGCAAATTGTACACTTCAATTTTTCTTCTTCCATGGTTTTCACTACCACAAACAACTTAGTATTAGTAACAAATTACAGTATATGAACAACAAAAAGATTTGCTCTTACAGACCCAAACTCTCCTGTGTAATAGACTAAGATCCCAGAGCGATCAGACACAACTTTTTTTCTCATGGATGAAACCTTTGGGTCTCAGTCGTGTCTTATGTACTTAGAACACCTGTAATTTGTTGAAGCTCTCTGTGTGATACCTAGCCAGGTAAAAGGTGAGAAAGGTCCATGAAAAGTGGCTGACACTTCATGATACTAGTTCATAATCATGTCCTACAAAATATATTTAAAATATTAGCCATGAGAATTTAAGTTAAATAGCTCTCATTTTTAGTTACCTTTCTCACCAGATACCTGGTCAGGTGTCACATGATGAGAGCTTAACAAAAAAACAGGTATTCTAAGGACATGAGACACTACTGAGCACCTAAGGTTACATCCATGAGAAAATAAGTTGTGTCTGATCGCTCTGCACTGGGATCTTAGACCAAAAGTGCAGACATTTTAATAGGTTAAATTTGACGTCTGTCAGTTATCACCATAGTGAGTATTTTTTAAACATTTGAGTTGTGTACTCTGACACGCATGCGCATATATTGTGCTATAATGCACCCGGTTGAATAATTGTTGTGTTTACGGGATGTTTGGTAATTTCTATCTGACTGATGAAACCTACGAAAAATAAAAACTAAGGAAACGTAACTCCCATACTATTACCGTTTAAAATTTGGTTCCTTTCGAATTGCCATGTAACGTCAGCTTTTATACCGCTCAAGGCCACCTAAATATTGCAAATGTATTGAAATGTGTACCTAAGGTACAATTTTTTTATTTTGGAGCATGTTTTTTGACGGAGTTACTCTTCCTTAGTTTTTATTATTCGTAGGATGAAACATAACTTTTTAGTAGTGTACCTTAAATAACATAATATGTGAAAGTCAGACATGTAAAAATAAGTAAAGATACTACTGAGCACCAAAGGTTTCATCCATGAGACAATAAGTTGTCTGATCGCTCTGCAATCTTGAACGATACAAACAACTACGTATTTAAATTTAATTATAAAACTTACCATTAATTTTGGGTTCATTTGGCTCACAGTCTTGTGAACTAGATTCAACTTTAATTTCCACTTTTGAAATATTATGTTCATCAGAATCTTGTTTTGCAAAGCATTCGTCTTCAGATAGCACCTCTTCTTTTATATCCGTATGTGGAATATAATGTGTATCTATGTTATTACTAATTTGAATTGGTTTTGGCCATACATTTTCAGACTCTTTTTGGACATTTCCAAATTTTTGCCGAAGCAATTCATCAGTTTTTCTAACGGTAACAGCAAAACTGTGAGCACTTTGTAATAATGTGCAGCACATGTCACATATCACCTTTGGAAGTTCATCAGCTTCTGATATCTACAATAAAAGGTTAAAGTTAGCGTGAATCAATATTGGAAAACCATTTCATGAGAACAGACAATAGCATGTTTCTTGAAACTTACTTCAATATGAGCAATGTTGGACAATTTTTCCGCTATAGTAGATCTCATTTGCTCCTGCTGCCCCACACAATCAAACAAATTGTAATAAGTAGAATCTGAATTAATTTCTTGTAAGCAAGCGCGACATTCTACAATATTTTCTTCCTTTACCGGCTCCAAATTTGAATCAGTCATTTTAATCTTTATTGGTCTGGTGGATCTGACGATGTGAAATATAATGTTTTATTCATTTAGATAAAATACAATTTAAAAAATGTGAAAAATTACAAAATAAATAATAATATTGACAATCGTACACTGCGAACGCGAATTGCGAATTGCGATTCATGAATTTGACTGATGACTGCGTGATATACCTACTTTATCTATGTGAATGATGATAGGAAAACCATAGATATTGTCACAAGAACAAGATTTACAAACAAAATACCTACGGACGCTTATTGCGATTTGCGATAGAACTTGTAATTTTTTTGTATTATCCCTAATACGCATTTATAATCGACGCTAATCATATTATAATACTAGCTAATCATCAAATTATAAAGTGAATCAATGACGTTTGTCGTATTCCTTAATCATTGAAAAGAATAATGACCACTATTATAGTTTATGTTAGCTGCTGAAAAAGTTTTTCCATCTTTAGCAGCTTTTTTCTGCGAACTGCAGTCTGCAATACTCTTCCACTTGCCTTGGACGAAATATTATACGAACAGCCTCTATAGCACAGTTCACAACGAAAAAACGACTCAAATGATTTAACACGGATTCTGCAGGGCAACTGGCAAGAGACTAGAGCACAGATTAATATATGTAGCAAGCTCATATACTAGTAATCTGTGAGCAAGCTGGACTAGAGAAGTTCACAGAATCACAGATTGAAGTATATAATATTATAGTAGAGAAGTTTGCTGTTTGTGGCATTGTTTGTGGTTTGGCCACAGACAGTGCTGCCAGATGGTCTCGGCGACGTACCCCTGAACTTATTTGATTCCCCCCAGAAATCCCCTATTTTGCCACTATCTTGGTCGAAAACCCCCTAAATCTAGGGGGAAATCCCCTGATCTAGCAACACTGGCTGTAGACTATAGAGTGTAGATGACCAGAGACAAGCTTCTACTTGTAAATAAAAAAAATTGTGACTGCTGTCAAAAGTCGTGCGCATTGTTTTTAAAAATATAACCTCAAAATTTACAAAAAATAAGAAAATCCATACGAGTATTTAAAAAAAACAGCTTAATTTAATACTATAAACATGGAAGAAAGTACTCCAACAGTTAGTTTGATATCATGTATGCATTTTGTCCGCCGTGGTGTGGCGAAGCCTGTTCCAGAAAAGGTGTTGTTATGTTTTGACCTTTATTTAATTTAGTAGCCAGTAGGTTTAATTTAATTTAGTAGGTTTAAAAAGGTATGTAGGTATTTTTATTTTTTAAAAGCGGTTTCTTATTCTTTTAATTATTATTGTAATGATTTTAGATTGAGTTAACTGAAAAGGAACTGGAGAAGATCATCAAACAAACCGCGGACGACCTAAGGTATATAAAACATTTCCTACTGATTTCATTACTTTCAGAATTTCCATTTTAAATTTTTGTTCTTATATTATACTTTTACTGAGCTGAATGAAAATTGCATCAATTCTCAATCAATTCACTTTTACTCACATAAGAAATCTCAAATCTAGATGAATATAAAATTGCATCCTACTATCCTACTCCTATAACCATGGACGTATAAAAAAAGGCGGACGGAGTCCCACCATACACAAAACTGTGTCGTTCAGAGTCGGCCAGCTGGCTGTATGTACACGGTCTGCACGCACACATTCTTGCGCTAGTCCATACCATTTGACAGGCGTCAGAACGTGTGCGTGGCCGACTCAGAAGAAAAGTGAAGACACAGTTTTGTATATGACAAGACTCCGTCCGCCTTTTTTTCTACTTTCATGCCTGTAACTAATATAATAAAGGCTAAAACTACTCGATAGATTTTAATGAAACTTCACAATAATATAGCTTATACATCAGAATAACACATAGGCTACAATTTTAACCAACTTTCAAAATGAAGCAGGTGTTATGTTCGTTTTTTATGTTCAACGATTACTCCGCCGTTTGTGAACCGATTTTCAAAATTTTCTTTTAGTGTATAGGTTATCATCCCAATTTGGTACCATATTCATAAAAGGGAATCCCTGATGAAGGGAACCATCAGTAATCGAGGGAACTCCTCAAAATTTATATGGAAACATGTGGTGACTTTGGTTTCGTGAGCAGTATTCTAAGCATATAATATGCTACCAACATGCAAGATGTTGCACCAAGGTATACCATGGCTCGAAAGGTGTTGAGAGAACTCCTGACTCTTTATAGATACAAGTTTGGGAGTTTCGACGTTGTTTTAAGAACGGAAAGCATATTATGCTTTGCTACTATGCAAATCACATTCATCATTATCATCATTACCATAAACCATTATAGAACCATGTATCGTCCCGTTTTGACCCTAGTATTGGTACTTTTCATAGTCATTTATTATATATCACTAATTAAACCGCATGTAACACCGTTAGTACTTAATAAGACACAGCTAGTACTTAATAAGTATGATATTTTAGACTTACAGAGCAAGGTGATGATGACAGTGATGAGGAAGAACAAAATGCTGCCCCGAGGGAGCCCCCCGCTGACCCCAATGATGAGTTTAACTTTGCTAACTATGATCAAGAAGATTCAAGTAAGTATCCATTTTTTAATTTGAAAATTGTAAGCCTATTTCAAAAATATAAATTGAAATAAATGTAGTAATAATCGGCCAATTGCGAGTCAAACTCGTGCACTAAGGGTTCCGTACCATTATAGAGCAAAATTAGGCCAAAAATTGTGTTTTCTGTATGGGAGTCCCCCTTTATTATTATATTATTATTGTTGCCATTATTGATATAGAGCCAAAAAGGCCAAAAAAATCACATTTGTTGTATGGGAGCCCCTCTTAAATATAAATTTTATTTTACTTTTAGTATTTGTTGTTATAGCGGCAACAGATATATACACAATCTGTGAAAATTTCAACTCTCTAGCTATTATCGTTCTTGAGTTACAGCCTGGAGACAGACAGACAGACGGACAGACATCGAAGTCTCAGTAATAGGGTCCCGTTTTTACCCTTTGGGTACGGAACCCTAGAAATTGGTTTGCAGCAACTTTATGTAGACTTTTATTGATAATAAAGTTAAATTCAAAATCTTTATTGTCATAAATAATTTAAAAAAGTGACAGCTCCCAAGCTAGGCGCAGCCTGTGCCATGGCGGAATAAGAATACAAATATAATATTTATTCCCCCATAGCATACATAATCTATTTAGGAATAGTAAAATAAATGTATTATATACATTTCTACAGATACTTTGTGTTATAACAAATCAATACTTCTTGTACTTATACTTTATGGTGTATGTATAATTTCAGCTAACCCAATTGGAATTGGCACAATAGCTACATTGCCTAATTTAGGAGACCTCGGTGATAATATACAAATCAGAGTAAGTTGCTTTTACTTTTCTCTTTTCCCACTTACCCATGGCTACTTAATCACATAAGAATATAGTGCAATTGTATTTCCACATTTGTTTAAAGTTATGATAAGCATGTCTGTTTATTTAAAAAAAAAACTTAAGAGGTGTCAAGGGACACCCGGATGGAACAAAGTTATTTCTTATTACAAAAAACTTGTATACACTAACCAAAAAGAAAGAAAGAGAGAGAAACACGCGCTACCGCACGGCTTATAACTATTTTTCTCTAGTTGTAATATACCGACCTACCGACACTTTTGTGTCGTGTCGTTACAACTTTTCCGTCCAGCCCCCTTTCGCAACGCGCGATAAGGAACTTCGTTCCAAAAAAAACAGTAAATAACCCTTTCATATTCAAAAATGTTTAAATCATTAGATACAAACACTTTGTTTCTAAACACAATATTATGTAGAGCTTGTCTAATTTAAAATGACGCGCCCCGCCACTTCACTAGTTGATACAAATGACACAATTTTGTACTGAGAATACGATGGAGGGGCGCGTCATTTTAAGTTAGACAAGCTCTACTAAGATATCTCAATCCTAAAAACCATTATGTGTGTTAAAATTGTTTAATTTAATAAATTATAGACCGAGGGTCCTGACAGTGATGAAGAAGATGACATAATCAAGCCCGATGACAATTTACTATTAGTCGGCCATGTGGAAAGTGATGCCAGTGTTTTGGAAGTTTACAGTAAGTTTTTTTTTTCTTCTGAGTATAATCTGTAATCAATTCACGTACAGTAAGTATATAAAGATTATAATATGCCAGTTTACCTATCAAATGAAAAGAGTACCATAAAACAGATCATCAATGATCCATACATCATTGAGCAAAGATGGACAGTTCCAAACTTCCAATGAAGTTGTTGTAACTTCATTGGAACTGTCCATCTTTTTTAGGGTTCCGTACCCAAAGGGTAAAAACGGGACCCTATTACTAAGACTGTTATCTGTCCGTCTGTATGTCTCCAGGCTGTAACTCAAGAACGGTAATAGCTAGAGAGTTGAAATTTTCACAGATTGTGTATATCTGTTGCCGCTATAACAGCAATTTATACTAAAAATAAAATAATTATTTAAGGGGGGCTCCCATACAACAAACGTTTTTTTGGCCTTTTTTGCTCTATATATTTTACAGTTTACACAGTCCTTGGTTTTATGTGTAATTTAATATTTAATAATAATATTAATATAAAATAAAAAAAATTAAGAGGGGCTCCCATACATAAACACAAATTTTGGCCTAATTTTGCTCTATAATGGTACGGAACCCTTCGTGCGCGAGTCCGACTCGCACTTGGTCGATTATTTTGTTGTGTAAGATAATCTAAATTAGGCGTTTTTTGCCTATAACATCAAATCTGTGTGATCCAAAGATTATACATAGAGTTTCAAGTGTTACTTTGACATATCGACGCTGGAATCGTAATAGTAAAAGCCGTATCTAATTATTTAAACATTTTTGAATATACCCTAGCATGAGTAGTAGTTCCCTGGAACTACTACTGCAGGCAAAATGTATTAACTGCCATGTGTAACCGTGGCGTGAATACATTTTGCCTTTCCAGCGTCGATATTAATTTTAAATCACAAGTAGCCCAGCTATTTCAACTTTAACTTATATTTAATATTATAATCACTGTTTAATGATGGTATTAATTTGTTTTTTAGTTTTCAACAAGGACGAGGGGTCATTTTACGTCCACCACGACATTATTCTGCCGTGGTTCCCCCTGTGTATCGAGTGGTTGAGCCATGACCCGTCTGATCCACAACCTGGTAAGTACACTTTATAATTTAGGATAGCATGTTAAAATATAAATACCGACCGTTTGGGCGCACTAATTACAAGGCGACAACGGGTGCGGTATGAGGTAGGGGGCGGCGGGGTGAGGTAAACGATCGGCCGGACGCGCCTCAAATGCGTAATGCATCCACATTTTTTAGTAGTTTAGCGGATAAATCCGGGGCTTGATATTTTTGTTTTATGTTCCTAAGGGGTAGTAACAAAAATTGCTAGTATTTTTTTATTTTTGACAACTAGATATTACGTACATATGTTGATTTATTGTGCTGGTGAAAAAATAATCCTGTATAAACTTACTATAGTCCGCGCGGAACTAGTTGGCCGCGCCTTAGGTAGGGACGGGGGGAGGGGGGTTGCTTGCTGCTCGCAACGCACATGAGATTAGACAGTGACGACCAATCTCAAGATATCGTGAACAATAATATTGTTTAATTATTGAAAAGAATAAATTAAAGACAATTGATCAGTTTTATATTCTAAATTATTGACATCGGCTTTCCGTTTATTAAAAACGTATGCACTTTAAATATTATTTCCTTAGATTGTATTTTTATCGGCGGACTTATCTTGCTATTGCAATCTCTTGTGCGTTTTGTCTAAACTAGCCAGAACTGTCAAAATCAAGCGCCCCCGCCTCTCCGTCCCACCGCTCACATACCTTAGGCGCGGCCAACTAGTTCCGCGCGGACTATACATTATCCCAAAGACTGACGTGGTGTGAAGCGTCCATAGATATTATTATTATTATTATGTATTATTTTAAATGATAAATTAATAATAATTATTATATGCATGGTTGCATGAAGCCATCTCCCGCGCCTAGTCATTGCTCGGCAATCAGTATACTGTTAACTAAACATCTCCACTCTGACGCTGGCAACTCCTAAACGGGGAGGCATACGCCAAAAGAAGAATCTGTACATATTATAAAACAAAGTCGCTTTTTTCCCTGATGGCCCTTAGTTCCCTTTAATCTTTAAAACTACGCAACGGATTTTGATGATTCTTTCAGTGTTAGATAGCCCATTTATTGAGAAAGCCTATAGGCTATATTAATTTATCACGCTGAGACTAATAGGAGAATGTGGAAAAACGGGGGAAATTATTAGAAAGGGCTTATCTCGCGAACTATAAAGTAGACCACGTGAAGGATCGGCTATCAATTTTAATCATTTTTTCAGTGGCTATATATTTTATACCCGTGCGACGCCGGGGCGGGTCGCTACAAAGCTTTGCAAGGTTTTGGTCTCTGTCAATATTTGTCCTACAAAATGTGACCCGAATACATGCCTACTTTATGCATGTATTCGGTACACAATTTTGTGTAAATATAGAAGTGACAAATGACAATGTCAACGGCTTTATTTCGTAAATTTAGGGTGTTAGTGTTTCGTTGCTATTTCCATATTTTAGTGTGCGAAAAGGAACCAAATTCAAAACGGTTGAAGTGTGGGAGTTACGTTTCCTTAGTTTTTATTATTTGTAGCCCGTAAAGTACCAATTAAGTGAAAATAAATCTTGATCAATTAATTTACTTTCCGTTTAAAGGTAACCTTTGTGCACTTGGCGGTATGGACCCTGTGATACAAGTGTGGGATTTAGACATTGAGAATTGCCTGGAACCAGCCTTCAAGTTGGGCAAGAAGCCGAGTAAGAAGAAGAAAATAAAACGAGTGGGCCATAAGGACGCGGTACTGGACTTGTCTTGGAATAGGAATTTCTCGTTAGTATTATTAAGAAATGTTAGCAACAACTTTGCATATAAGAAGGCTTCTTGTGCTCCTTCATAAGGAACTGTATATTTTCCAGCAGTATAAAGTAGTATAACATTATCATGGTTCACTAATTTTAAAGTCACATCAAAATAAGTACCTGTAAACTTTGTTGTCACGTTCTTATCAGGGAACAAAGCTGTAATATCAATATTACGCTTTCAGTCACATTCTCGCCAGTGGATCGGCCGACAACACAGTTTTATTGTGGGATCTGGATCAAGGCACGCCGCACACTAAGCTAGACTACTTCGAGGATAAAGTAAGTCGAAACTTATTGAAGCACATACATTTTTGGCATTGCACAATATGCATTTTAATAATTTGCTCTTATATGGACTTCAGGTCCAATTTCACGACGTTGCATTTTAAAAAACAACTTTTTTTATTATAAAAAAGTTTTACCTTTCAAATAGGTAGCAATTACTGTAATTTTGGACTCCGACTGGCACAAAAGCTAAGGCTAAAATACTACATGCTTCTCTTTTGTGGGTTTTGCCTTTGATGTATTTTGAAATAGCTGCTGCGATTTAGCTGTTAATGTAACTACTCTATTTTAATCCTTTCGTGAACTGTCCTTTATTATTCTTTTCAGCTACATTGCAGATCAATGAACTTTCGTACCCCTTCTCACGGTTTGAACTTTGCATTTCCAGGTGCAATCCGTATCCTTCCACCCGCTGGAGGCACAAACGCTCGGCGCGGGCGCGTGCGACGGTCGCGCGCGAGTCGCGGACTGCCGCAGCCCCGACGCGCACAGCGCTTGGGCCCTCGCACCAGAGATCGAGCGGTTCACGTGGGATGCACGGAATCCTTTCTGTTTTGCGGTACGTAGCTACTTGTACTTGTACTAGCTGTCCCGGAAAACGTTGTTTTGTCGTATAAAGTATTTCGCCCATATTATTTTATCGAAGTAACTAAGTATGGTACCATCACCATGGCAACATCCGTCGCTATCACGTCGTACAAACAATGGTCGCCGTCAGTCTCAAATTGTAATAATTTACTATTATTTATTCAACAAATACACTTATAATTTAAAAAATATATGTCCGATTCTGAACCCTAGCCGATATGCTCGCTAAGATTCACGAAAATCGGTCGAGCCGTGACGCACGCGCAATATTTTTCGTCGCGTATCTACTGTATACTGATCATAGAGGAATTTAATACAATATGATACTGATTTTACCGCTGTGACAAAATCGTTATAAATCTTAACATTTATAAAAGCCAATGAAATATGTACCTATTATATTTGAATAAGGTATTTAAATACAAATAGTAGATAAAAACTATACAAACAGCAAATAAACCAATTTCATACAAAGAAACACAAACTACACATAAATAAACACAAGTTACTATGTTTAAATTGTAAAAGTTTCCTGCAATATTATAATCCAATATAGAACTACTATAAAATATAGGTTGTTTTACAGAAATTTGATATTACTAAGTATATAAAGGTTTGCTATTCATACCAATAGTAATTTAAAAAAATATATTTTGTTTTCTAAAAGGCGAAAACCTTGATTTCTTAAGAAAAGGTACGCGTTATACGATAAAAAGAGAGCGCACTTGTAGGTAAATTTATCCGTAGGCAATTTAGCATTGCGCGTCGGAATTTCAACTTTATAGTATCGTAGCTTGCGTCGTTATTTCTTTAAACGGGTTTCGGGAGTGAGGAATCTGTTGTTAAACTAATATGTATTCTGTGACAGAGGTAAAAATGAAGAAATAAATATTACATCAATTAATCCATATCAATATTAATTACTATTTACTAGCTGTTTTGACGAAAATACTTGACGAATGAATACTTGATTAATTCATGAAACTTTGTACCGATACTCTTGGAGGTATCAGATAAAGTAACATAGGACTTTTTATTTAAAAAATATTTCTTACGAAAAGGAATGACGTGGACGCGAACGAAGTCGCAGGTAACCGCTAGTAATTAATATTATTTTAAATAATGTTTCAGATAAGCAACAACGTGGGTAAGGTGGCATACGTAGACTGCAGGCAGGACGAACCGCTGTGGACTATTGACGCGCACGACAACGAAGTCACAGGTATTATATTAACCTATCAAGCCCCATAAGATCACCGGTGATCGCGACAACAATAGAATAATAATAGATTTCCAAGAATCCGCGATCGAAGGATTAATTGTTAATTATTAACAACTCCAAAAGGTCGTATTTAGATAGCATTCAAATCTCTCCTATCTCCTGTACCCCCTTACTAATATTTGCCTTTTTCTAACTCTTTCAAAAATCATATGAGCGGAGCGTTTAACTAAGCATAGAATCTTTATTATTAAGATATTAAAATATGAATAAACAACTCGAAAGTTTACCATCAATACTAATAACAGTATTGAAATTTGATAACGCTTTCAAGTATCTGTTTAAAACATTTACCAATGTAAATTTTAACTTATTTTTTCTTAATTTCAGGTTTAATATTAAACGACAAAGTTCCCGGCATGATGGTGACGATAGGTGCTGACGAAAAAATCAAAACATGGGATATCACAAGGTAACACTGTTTTTGTTCATTCATTCGATTATTATCTCATTAAGTCGTACGGCAAAGATGATTGTGTGTCTATGATGTGATGTCCTTTTACAGTTATTAGCACATTGATACGCATACTTGATACGGCGCGATAATCGCGACAGAGATCTGATCGGAGATCTGATCGCGCAAATGATACAAATGTGGACGCACCGTTATGCAGTCTCATCTATATACTGTACTCGGCGAAACATGGCGGCAGCGGTCATTAAGTCCCTGTCAAAACTTGTCATTTTCTATACAAAGCCACGATTGGCAACATCTGACACTTCATTGTCAATCGTGGTTTATATAGAAAATGCCAAGCTTTTGACAAGGGCTCAATGACCGCTACCGCCATGTTGATTGATTGAATGACTGACATGCATCCAACATGTTTCAGGCCAACACCGCAACAGGTAGGCGAGCGCTCGCTGCGTGTGGGTCGCGCGCTGTGCGGCGCGGCGTGCCCCGAGGCGCCGCAGTTCGTGGCGGTGGGCGGCGACAACAAGCAGCACTATATCGAGGTGGTCGACCTCTCCGCCAGCGACGAAGGTAATACTATAGAACGTGTTACACGCCCAGTGGCCACACCGCAGCAGGTAGGCGAGCGCTCGCTGCGTGTGGGTCGCGCGCTGTGCGGCGCGGCGTGCCCCGAGGCGCCGCAGTTCGTGGCGGTGGGCGGCGACAACAAGCAGCACTATATCGAGGTGGTCGACCTCTCCGCCAGCGACGAAGGTAATACTATAGAACGTGTTACACGCCCAGTGGCCACACCGCAGCAGGTAGGCGAGCGCTCGCTGCGTGTGGGTCGCGCGCTGTGCGGCGCGGCGTGCCCCGAGGCGCCGCAGTTCGTGGCGGTGGGCGGCGACAACAAGCAGCACTATATCGAGGTGGTCGACCTCTCCGCCAGCGACGAAGGTAATACTATAGAACGTGTTACACGCCCAGTGGCCACACCGCAGCAGGTAGGCGAGCGCTCGCTGCGTGTGGGTCGCGCGCTGTGCGGCGCGGCGTGCCCCGAGGCGCCGCAGTTCGTGGCGGTGGGCGGCGACAACAAGCAGCACTATATCGAGGTGGTCGACCTCTCCGCCAGCGACGAAGGTAATACTATAGAACGTGTTACACGCCCAGTGGCCACACCGCAGCAGGTAGGCGAGCGCTCGCTGCGTGTGGGTCGCGCGCTGTGCGGCGCGGCGTGCCCCGAGGCGCCGCAGTTCGTGGCGGTGGGCGGCGACAACACGCAGCACTATATAGAGGTTGTCGACCTCTCCGCCAGCGACGAAGGTAATACTATAGAACGTGTTACACGGCCAGTGCCCACACCGCAGCAGGTAGGCGAGCGCTCGCTGCGTGTGGGTCGCGCGCTGTGCGGCGCGGCGTGCCCCGAGGCGCCGCAGTTCGTGGCGGTGGGCGGCGACAACACGCAGCACTATATCGAGGTGGTCGACCTCTCCGCCAGCGACGAAGGTAATACTATAGAACGTGTTACACGCCCAGTGGCCACACCGCAGCAGGTAGGCGAGCGCTCGCTGCGTGTGGGTCGCGCGCTGTGCGGCGCGGCGTGCCCCGAGGCGCCGCAGTTCGTGGCGGTGGGCGGCGACAACACGCAGCACTATATAGAGGTTGTCGACCTCTCCGCCAGCGACGAAGGTAATACTATAGAACGTGTTACACGGCCAGTGCCCACACCGCAGCAGGTAGGCGAGCGCTCGCTGCGTGTGGGTCGCGCGCTGTGCGGCGCGGCGTGCCCCGAGGCGCCGCAGTTCGTGGCGGTGGGCGGCGACAACAAGCAGCACTATATCGAGGTGGTCGACCTCTCCGCCAGCGACGAAGGTAATACTATAGAACGTGTTACACGCCCAGTGGCCACACCGCAGCAGGTAGGCGAGCGCTCGCTGCGTGTGGGTCGCGCGCTGTGCGGCGCGGCGTGCCCCGAGGCGCCGCAGTTCGTGGCGGTGGGCGGCGACAACACGCAGCACTATATAGAGGTTGTCGACCTCTCCGCCAGCGACGAAGGTAATACTATAGAACGTGTTACACGCCCAGTGGCCACACCGCAGCAGGTAGGCGAGCGCTCGCTGCGTGTGGGTCGCGCGCTGTGCGGCGCGGCGTGCCCCGAGGCGCCGCAGTTCGTGGCGGTGGGCGGCGACAACAAGCAGCACTATATCGAGGTGGTCGACCTCTCCGCCAGCGACGAAGGTAATACTATAGAACGTGTTACACGGCCAGTGCCCACACCGCAGCAGGTAGGCGAGCGCTCGCTGCGTGTGGGTCGCGCGCTGTGCGGCGCGGCGTGCCCCGAGGCGCCGCAGTTCGTGGCGGTGGGCGGCGACAACAAGCAGCACTATATCGAGGTGGTCGACCTCTCCGCCAGCGACGAAGGTAATACTATAGAACGTGTTACACGCCCAGTGGCCACACCGCAGCAGGTAGGCGAGCGCTCGCTGCGTGTGGGTCGCGCGCTGTGCGGCGCGGCGTGCCCCGAGGCGCCGCAGTTCGTGGCGGTGGGCGGCGACAACAAGCAGCACTATATCGAGGTGGTCGACCTCTCCGCCAGCGACGAAGGTAATACTATAGAACGTGTTACACGCCCAGTGGCCACACCGCAGCAGGTAGGCGAGCGCTCGCTGCGTGTGGGTCGCGCGCTGTGCGGCGCGGCGTGCCCCGAGGCGCCGCAGTTCGTGGCGGTGGGCGGCGACAACACGCAGCACTATATAGAGGTTGTCGACCTCTCCGCCAGCGACGAAGGTAATACTATAGAACGTGTTACACGGCCAGTGCCCACACCGCAGCAGGTAGGCGAGCGCTCGCTGCGTGTGGGTCGCGCGCTGTGCGGCGCGGCGTGCCCCGAGGCGCCGCAGTTCGTGGCGGTGGGCGGCGACAACACGCAGCACTATATAGAGGTTGTCGACCTCTCCGCCAGCGACGAAGGTAATACTATAGAACGTGTTACACGCCCAGTGGCCACACCGCAGCAGGTAGGCGAGCGCTCGCTGCGTGTGGGTCGCGCGCTGTGCGGCGCGGCGTGCCCCGAGGCGCCGCAGTTCGTGGCGGTGGGCGGCGACAACAAGCAGCACTATATCGAGGTGGTCGACCTCTCCGCCAGCGACGAAGGTAATACTATAGAACGTGTTACACGCCCAGTGGCCACACCGCAGCAGGTAGGCGAGCGCTCGCTGCGTGTGGGTCGCGCGCTGTGCGGCGCGGCGTGCCCCGAGGCGCCGCAGTTCGTGGCGGTGGGCGGCGACAACAAGCAGCACTATATCGAGGTGGTCGACCTCTCCGCCAGCGACGAAGGTAATACTATAGAACGTGTTACACGGCCAGTGGCCACACCGCAGCAGGTAGGCGAGCGCTCGCTGCGTGTGGGTCGCGCGCTGTGCGGCGCGGCGTGCCCCGAGGCGCCGCAGTTCGTGGCGGTGGGCGGCGACAACACGCAGCACTATATAGAGGTTGTCGACCTCTCCGCCAGCGACGAAGGTAATACTATAGAACGTGTTACACGCCCAGTGGCCACACCGCAGCAGGTAGGCGAGCGCTCGCTGCGTGTGGGTCGCGCGCTGTGCGGCGCGGCGTGCCCCGAGGCGCCGCAGTTCGTGGCGGTGGGCGGCGACAACAAGCAGCACTATATCGAGGTGGTCGACCTCTCCGCCAGCGACGAAGGTAATACTATAGAACGTGTTACACGGCCAGTGCCCACACCGCAGCAGGTAGGCGAGCGCTCGCTGCGTGTGGGTCGCGCGCTGTGCGGCGCGGCGTGCCCCGAGGCGCCGCAGCACTATATAGAGGTTGTCGACCTCTCCGCCAGCGACGAAGGTAATACTATAGAACGTGTTACACGCCCAGTGCCCACACCGCAACTAGTGGAGGCAGTGAAGGTTTTCACCTCCGATTTCGTTGAACCTCCATCGATTTTCATGAAAATTGGTAAGTAGGTGGAGGATACCCTAAGAAACAAAAGTGACATAGTGCCAACTTGCGCTTTGGCCCTGGGGGTGGATGCCAACCCTTCTCGGGGGGTGAATTTTTTAAAATAAAAATAACTGCAGGAATTAAAAGACTGAAGAGAATTTTAAGCAAATTTTGTTATCTAAAGTTTTTTGAATAAACCAATACTTTCGGAGTTATTAAAGATCAAAGATCATGTTTTTGCGTGAGAAAAATACTTGTCTTAAAGTGGTTTTTCATAATTACTTAACTAAGAAACTATAGGTTTTTACGAAAAATATGTAATTAACAAAATTAAAACCAATAAAAAAACGAACTATTATCTATTCTAAAATGCCTTCCTATATTCATCAAAGTGAGGTATAGGTAATTGTATATATATTTTCTTTCGGCGAATACCTAAGTCTAAGCATTCAAACTTAAATAACGGTATACCGATGCATTTTATGACATGTACTTCCTTAAAACTTTTTAAAGTGCTTAAAAATACCTTTCTAATAAGCATTATAAAAAGTTAAAAGCATCAAAAGTAAATAAACTGAATAAATTGGGTTCAAAAACATAAACCTGCTAAGTTTTTGAACCCAATTTTTATCGTGATTCCTCAATATAGGGGTACTTTTGGGGGTTTATTATTTCAGTCTTATCCAAAAATTATATCATAAATACTAAACAAACTGTTTTAAATACAATGTAAATATGCGATTTAAGTTCAGAATTACAAAGAGCGTATGTAACTTTAAAATTAGAGGGCTTAAGGCGGGATTATAGGCGACTGACATTTTAGAATTTGAAACAAACTAGCTCAATAGATGGCGCTCGAAAGGTACATATTTACTTATCAAGCCGTAGTCGATTTTAGTATTTTCAGAAATAATGTGATCACGTGGTAAACTCGACATACAGAGTAATGATTAACAGAGAGGCCATGTTCATAACTTATGCATAACTTGATAAACGAAATCTTTAATGAATTTTGTATTATAATAAAATGACGTATTTATAGATATTTAAATATGATGTTTGTTCTGTACTCACGAACATAAAAAGTATTTCCTCATAATAATACATTTATACAAATTACAATGTATAACAAAATAAAGTATTACCCATACAATATACATAGTTCATCGCAAATGTTCATGATATTGGCGTATTTTCCATAGAAACATTGGAATTCAAAAGCAACTCTTTTAACGCTGCTACTTTCACAGTGAACTTTATATAAGGGACACATACACATCCCAAAGTATTAATACCGAAGTAGATTTAAAATTCGGTAAAGTAGATTCAAAAGTTCTTAACTAGAATAAAACAGCCCGCTTACTGCTGGGAAATAGGGAGCTTATTTTATGACCTGAATGAGAATCTTGTGCTTGGGTTTATTGCAATAGCTTTAATAAATAAGATGTAGAGTGTAGCCCCATGATGATCACTTATATCACCTGGAATCAATATACCTAACACCCTCCACAAGTTCAAAAATGATAACTCTACTTGCAGTAAAGGTAACGTTTTTGTTTTCATTATAATAATAATACATTCATTATACTTATGAAGATCATATTCATATTTTCATTGTTATTTTAAATTTTTAGGAATCTGTTCCCAAAAGAGATATCCGTCTGTCTGTCTCCAGGGTGTATATCAAGTAAACTCGGTAGCTAGAGAACTTAAATTTTCAAGAATATTTTATTATTTTTGCTGTCACCAATCACCATAACAACAAAATATAGAAACAAAATATTTAAATGAATAATTAAGAGGTCTGAAATATTCAAAACAAAAATGCAATTTTTATGCCTTTTCGGCCCGACATTAATAATGACAACCGGTAGCGGGTAAGTGTTTGAAATATTTACGAAATGTGTATCTTATTAAATTTAAACTTTAATAATAATCTATACTAATATTAGAATAGCCTGTCTGTTACCTTTTCATGCCGAACCATTTTTTATGAAATTTGGTGAAGAACGGACGAAGGATACTTTTTGGTCCGGAAAAAAAATACGGTACTGTACATTGCATCAAATTGTCGTGAGTAAAGTATAAATAATTGCATAAATGCAATCTCTTTAGTTTCTACTTTTAAATGCCGTCGCGATTTTTATTCATAAAACATATATTTTTTGATAAAATCAAATAAGGTTTTAGGGCATTTTATTTCGATCACATTATTTTTTCTTAAAGAATTTAGAATCCTTAGTTATTTCCTCCCAAGGTGCACCAAAATCGTGGTGTAGTACTTTTAAATGCCGTCGCGATTTTTGTTCATAAAATATATTTTTTTGATAAAATCAAATAAGGTTTTAGGGCATTTCATTTCGATCACATTATTTTTTCTTAAATAATGTAGAATCCTTAGTTATATCCCAAGGTGCACCAAAATCATGGTGTAGGTATCTACAAAATATCTAGATCTATCCGCATGATAATATTATTTTTACGATTTCTTGTGCAGATTTTATTACTCCAGTGCTAAGATGTAATAATTCTTTCTATTGCTATGGATTGGACATATCATATATCATTTTACAATGTTTTGACATGTATACGTAAAAATCTGTCTCTGTGTTGCTGTAATCTGTACATTGTTTTCTAACTAGCTGTAATGTTTGCATTTTTTGACTTTTAAACCTACCAAAACCGTAAAAATGATCGTTTGGTGAATATAAATTATCGAATAGCATCTTATTAGGTAGTCTCTCGCCGAATAATTTAGGTTACAAAGCAATATTGTAGTATTTGTAAACCAAAAATGTTGACTAGGTTCCGGAATAAAACCCAGTCTACTGACCACTGCCCAAGACGTCAAATTACGGCGCTATTTTGTACTGGTATTCCACTAGTATTAGATAAGTATGACGTATTATAATAACATTACAAGAAATACGTATTCGACAATTCACTGGCAAATATTTCGAAACGAATCAACGGTATGGGACCACGGCGATTCTAGACGTAAAGAGCTGCCATTATACTGGGATATATTTGTGAACATACTCTAGGTTTTCTATGATAGACAATCAGCCTCTGACACACAGATTTGACTGATGTCATTTATTTATTTTCCATCAAGTGCCTGTGGATTTTTTGTACCAAATATTCATGATCAGGCGTTGCTCTCACATATCAACAGATTGTTCAAATTTGTAAACAAAGCGATTTATCTTTATAATTGGTATATTTTATCAAAAACGAAGCTGATGGGTGCCTCCGGAATCATGATTGAAACATTTTGGCGTAAAAATATTTATTCCTGTATTTGTTTTCGCTGAATTCTAGAAGAAATAAAATTTTGAAAGGATTATTTTTAATGTACATTTTTTTAGTGGTAAATGGATTTAAATCAAAATTTTAAGCTGACCCTAACCTTGGTAAGGAACGTAACTAACTTACAAAAAATGTTTGAATGCTTATAATTACTTGTGGTCAAAGTTCTAGTGAAAATAAAAACACGAAATTTCACTAATCCTCGTTATATGCGGCCTTAATGTACTTAATCCCAAATTTTCATCCAAATCGATGGAGGTTCAACGAAATCGGAGGTTGCACCTGATTTTTGCCTTCATTTACTGTACTAAGCAGGTAGGTGGCGCTCGCTGCGTGTGGGTTTAACCGACTACGGCGAAAAAGGGGTTTTGGATTTTGAACGCATTATGTCTGTGTAGTGGTTAAACTACTGGGTCTGATCTTAACAAATGATTTAATGTTGCGGCTGGTAAGAACATTAATAAAGTAATCAGTTTTTTAAACTTATCAGTTGCTTCAGTCGTTTTTTCTGGCCTCATCATAATATATTGTATTATAGTCTAGCTACAAAAAACTTGTTTTGTTGCATCTTGTTTGAGCTGTAAAGATTGCAATACTGCAAGCATTTTACAGTTTTTACTATAATTATTTTTAGTTTCTATGAAAGACAATATTTATCATATTTTGACTAAAATTTTTTTAATTTTCAGTGAACAACCGCTTCGGATCGTATTTAACGAGTGAACCAACAAATGAAGCTATGGAGACTTAAGAGTTTTACATTACTGAAATGTATGTATCATATTATTATGTATTAAATATTACCTTTACTTATTAAACTGTTGACTGAAAATATAGTTTTTAAATCGTTAAAACTTTTTGAATAAATTTTAATATTACTTAAAGAAAATACGGAAAAGGTTTTAAAAGACTGTACACTTTGGCAACATAAATATATTTCTTTATTCAATTTTAATAAGACGCTATAACTTTTTTAGATCACAAGTCTTTTAAGGTCTTCAACTCATGTTTACAGTCTGGCACGCGGGTCACTGAAAACCAAGTTGTTCGTGTTAATACAAATATTTAGCTTGGTTGTGTATTTGATGTATGAATCCCTCCACCAAACGACCTTAACTTTTAATAATTATTAGCTTTATGACTTATTTAGAACTAGGTGACGCCCGCAACTCCGTTGCGCCAAAATTAGTTTATCGCGCGGGAACCGTACATTTTTCCGGGATAAAAACTATCCTATGTCCTTTCCCGAGACTCAAGGTATCTCCATGCCAAATTTCAGCAAAATCGGTTCAGCGGTTTAAGCGTGAAGAGGTAACAGACAGACAGACAGACACACTTTCGCATTTATAATATTAGTATGGATGTATATCTTATAAAATATGCCAAAGTATGTCTTTCCTTTTCTTGTTTACGCTAAACCGATACTGATGTTTGGTTGAAGTCCCTGGAAAGGACATAAGATTTATTTGCGCTGGATAAGGCGCGCCGCAGACGTCACACTTTTTGTGTGATCGAGTCAGTAAGCCGTTGACTCGATCACACAAAAAGTGTGACGTCTGCGGCGGACAGGACATTGTGGCGCAACTGTCGCTGACATCATAGATAATGTCAGGCAAAGGATTTTAATTAAAAAAATATTATTCTATACACGAAATTTATTTGCAACAGTATTCAATATATTAAAAACATTCAAAATAAATACAAACTATACAGGCAATAATCTATAATTGCAATCCTAAGCTCTTAATACTGGTTTACAATTATGTAAAAGCCGTTCAAAATTTCATAAATCGATCACAAAATGTGAACACTCAGAAGGCAGTATTAGAATCTACAAAAATTGTTTCAAGGACCCTATACAATACACTATATAATTTTATTTTACAAAATACATTTATATAATCTCTCTATTAACAAGTCTATTGCTCGGTTTCTGAGACTTTTGACAAGAATTTATTTATTCATTAGTTCTTTTGGTTGGCTAATGTCAAAACGTAAATCAATCAAATACTCTGTTGAGTACATAAACTCCAGTCAATCTCAGAAAACATGCTAAATGAGTTGTGTGATCAATAATTGTGACATCAAGGAAAGTGTAGTAAGTCACGTTTTAGTGTGTTTAGCTGCCTCAGAGTAAATGCGTAGACAACCACAAAATGACAACATTAAATACACGGAGTTAATTGCTTTGTCAATATAAAATTTTCCCTAAATATATGGAAAATTATTTACATAGCTAACAGCTAACTAATTTCAAATTTGTAATATTTACCAAAACAAGAATAATTGGCTTTTTATATACTTACTCCCTTGCTATTAAAAATATTTCCACAGTGTATAAATATTCAAGCTCTACCTGTCTTGCTCTAGCATATTGGAAAAGTCCTATAATAAACAAAGACAGCGCACTTTATTCATTGTATAGATATTTTTAATTAGTAAGGAGGTAAAAAAATCTAGTATAAAATACATCCGTATACTCTCTAAACAGCTATAGTAATATTGATATTAAAAAATATATGAGGTATTGCTATTTTATTGCAAGTGTGCTAAACTTACCGGTAGCGACTTTGTAATCTGAGTTAAGAGACTATTGGTTACAGGAAATTGGTGAAAAATTGACCAGCCACCAGTAAAATATATGCCACTATATGACTACATGAAACTTGGACAATAATAATCTCAAATATGTATTGTAATAATAATTACAATAAAACAATAAACAAATATTGCAAACACTTTGCAATAACAAATAAAAATAAACAATTTTATTATCATTATATTAAATATTCTTTTTTCAAAACATTTTATCTAAGTTTCATGTAGCCGACAGCGCTCGTAAAGGTAAGCCCGCACTAGGCGACACTACGCTGCAATACATTTTCATAAAATTGACGTTTGGAGTCGCGTACCGATTTCATAAGAAAAATATTTGGCTATGATGTATATCGTTACACTGCAGCTTAGTGTCGGTATTCGGTCTCAGTGTCTAAACACAGTAGGCTGAATTACGCCGACGTAAATTCCGCCGCGTTTACGCCGCGTTTCAAACGCATACAAAATACGGGCGGAACGCGACAGACGACACACTATGCCGAAACTACGTCGCGAGCCGAATTTCCGTGGAGCCGAGCCGAGCTTGAAGTTCGGCAGCGATTCGGCGGTAATATTTTATATAGCAACACACTATACGCGACGGAATTATCAAAACCGAACATAGCAAATCCAACCTTCACTCCAAAGCGTTAACGCACAAATTACATTTGAGAATTTTAAATACTCACTTACGCGCGCGTTCCGCAACGGAAATTATGCCGTGAAATTTCGGCTCTTCGCGTAATAATTTATAGTGTCGCATCAGACGTAAACGGCTGAACGTAAATTCGGCCACGTAAATTACGCCGGCGTAATTCAGCCTAGTGTGTTCAGACCCTCACTCTCACCTTAAATGTAATCGGTATGAAGTAAGCCGCACTAAGCGGCAGCGACACTACGCGACACAAAACGTCATTACTATGGAGCGTAGTGTCGCGTCACTCAGCTGCAACCTGCAGCGTATAGGTACCGTTTCAATCTTTGCCGCGGCTATCCGCGACCGACAAAAAATCAAATAGAATGCCACTTTATGACGGCTAAAGGTTTCATTTTACTCTACGCCACTAGCTTTTACGTCACTACACAAATGTCAGTAGAAAATGATACCTACTGTCTATGTCATAAAGTGGTATTTTATTTGAATATTTGTTGGTCGCGGCTAGCCGCTTTAAAGATCGGATAGTCACTTTATTGTCGCTTAGCGCGGTCTCACCTTAAGGATGTACTATCAGAAAAGTTAATCCCTAGGCAGATAGCGGGTCTAAGTAATTTGGTCGCGTTAAGGGCCAACCCACACGTACCACAACCACACCACGTCGCAACGACAAAATGCCGTCAAGCAGTGGTTACGTGTGAATGGTGTCGCTGCAGCTTTTTGTAGTTGCGTTGTGGTACCGACAAAATGTCGACGTGGTTGCGTTGTCGCCAGTAATGGCGATGTGATTACGTCGTGTGCAGACATAGTTCGACTTCAGCTTTTATAACGGAAACACGTGTTGACTAAACTCATGAAATTCGTGTGAGAGCGTGGGTGGCGTGCGCGCACTGTCGTTGCGGTTGCGATGTGGTCGGCCACTAGTTCGCTGGTGGTTGCGATGTGGTCGGTATCACACACGCGGTCGACAACGACTGCAAAATGTGGTGTGAACAGTCTTATTCATTTACAATACGAAATATACGCCCGACCACGTGGTGTGGTTGTGGTACGTGTGGGTTGGCCCTAAGTCAAACCCATCCGACTGATCACAGCTATGAATTGACACAAGCCGACACTGACCTCCATTATACAAGTACGCTGGACATAAGATACTCAGCTGTTTTTTGTGCCTATTGAAGCGGAATCAGCGCCCCCAATGCGGGGGAAGCGAACTAAATCTGACGTAACTTGCAAATGGCCGCTCAATCGCTATTGGTTGTAGAAACCAAAGAGAATATCACTACGGTGGTAGAAACTACTATTAGTTCCAAGTACTCCCACTACTGCTATCAGCGCCAATACGGCGACTTTTAAACGTCATGTTGACGTCAGATTTAGTTCTCTTCCCCCGCATTGGGGCGCTGATTCCGCTTCAAATAGGCACAAAAAACAGCTGTCATTTCAGAGGGTATCATAGGTTCAGCGTACTTGTATAATTGAGGTCAGTGTAAGCCAACCACATAACGTAGGTCCGCCTAGGAATTTGGTTGATGGTACAAGATATTTACTGTATCTTAGTGACGGCGTCGTGTATGGCGGCGGCGACGTATTTGACGTTGTCGCGGTTCAGCCCGCAGATGTTGATGCGGCCGGACTTCAGGAGGTATATGTGGTAGTTGGACACCAGGTACTCGGACTGCTGCTGCGTCAGCCCCGTGTAGGAGAACAGGCCGATCTGTTTAACGATGTGGTCCCAGTTGCCGGGGGTGCCCAGGCTGAAAAAAAATCGATTGTATGTAAAGTCAGTTTTTTTTGTTACAATAATTAGGGTCGTCTATGGGCCATACCAGTCGCTCATATCCTTTATTTGTCTCTTTAACATAATTTTGTCACGTACCAAGATTATATTATCTGTAAGTCCATCAGACCATCACGCATTGACCTTTTAAATTATACATTATTATTTATTATACATATAGAAATCTACCTAACTAAAAGTAAACTAACAATAAAACTACTGTAAAGTCGGTTTACGGACGGTAGTTTGACGTGATAACCGAACTGAGCTGATCGCTCGAGCCGATCATACCCCTCTCCCGTTTGTGCCGCGCTCTCTCTTGCGGAACGCGACAATGAGCTGGACAATGATATATTTTTCGTGCATGCAGCCGAAGCATGCTGCATGCTTCGGCTGCATGCACGAAATATATGTCATGCAGCCCATAGTATCGAGTTATTAGACGTTGTCACGTCAAAAACCTTATGTAGGTATTACATTGTTGCTGTCTGCTTTGTATTGATTGAAGTGTTAGGCCGTGTTTCCACTGACGCGCAGCGGAGCGGAGAGGAGCTTAGCGGTGCCGAATTGATCAATCACCATGCTAGAAATCTCCGCTCCGCTTCACTGCCATTCCGCCGCGCTGGAATAGCACGATTGGTCAATTCGGGCACCGCTAAGCTCCTTTTCGCCCCGCTTCGCGTCAGTGGAAACACGGCCTAAAGCAGATGTAGGTTTAAAATAATTAACTCACTTGATCAGCTCCTGTCTCAACGCCTGTCTCATTTCGATGACTCGGGATGACATCATTTTGATGTGATCTCTCCTGTAATATAAAAGTTATTTTAATGAGTTATTGTATATTAAAAAAATCAACTATAAATTATAAAAAAAAAAAAAACTAGGTAATAATGTACGTCTTCGTAAAGTGCACGTAAAGTCAGAAGAGGTTCGGTGTATCATGTTTCAACATTATCATCGGGTGATATTCGATAGATCACTAACACCGCTTCTGGTTTTGACCATAGCGAAGGTAATAATATTTTAATAAACACAGTTTGATGATGAAAAGGCCCTAGGGTAGCTATGACAGTCCAACTAGACTTCTTAAATACTTCGCCATCGCTGATGCTGACTGTTCTTCATAGGATCTATTTTTAAAGAATAACTAGACTTTTCTTTTGAAACCGTTTTGAGACTCAAACAATCGAACGACAATGTCGTGTCCTACTCTAACGCACGTGAAATGACGTTGTTAGAGCAGAGTGCTTAGTCAATATTATCCTTAGTCTATGGTTAAGTGGAATTCGCTAGTTTCGATAATGAAGATTTAGATGTCAAAAATGTATGGGATTTGATGTAACGCATCGATAAGACGTGTCATGGCGCTTACGATGCGTTATGTCAAATCCCATACATTTTTGACATCTAACTTCGTTATCGAAACTAGCGAATTCAACTTGACTAAGAACCCAGCCCCCCTAGACAAGCGGCAAGCGATTATCGTAAACGCTAACGCCACAAAATGTATGGGATTTGACATTAGTATTCGCTAGCGAAGCGATGACTTATGTCAAATCGCATACATTTTGTTAGCGTTTACGACAATCGCTTGCCACTTGTCTACTATAGGGCTGGACGCGGCATACTCGTTCGATTGTTTAATGTTTGAGTCTCAAAACGGTTTCGTAGTAGGCCTTCAGTGCCTGTAGACAAGTGGCAAAGCGCTAACGCTAACGCTAGCGCTACACAATGTATGCGATTTGACATAAATCATCGCTTCGCTAACGAATACTAATGTCAAATCCATACATTTTGTAGCGTTAGCGATTTGCCACTTGTCTACGGGGGCAGGTGTACTAACCACTCATCAAACAGCTTGTCATCGCTCAACACGGTGGCGACGACGCGCGCGCCGTGCGCCGGCGGGTTGGAGTACATCCCGCGGACTATCCACGTCAGTTGGGACTTGAGCGGCGCGACCCGAGCTGCGCTGTTCACCACGATTGACAAGTTGCCCACACGCTCGTCTGTGGAGAACATTCAAAGTTATGTTTGGGACCTGGATCAATTTTATGAATGTTATAATAAGGTGCAAAGTATATAGGTGCTTCGTGCCTCGTTCCAGCGCTGTATTGCTACTGGAATAATGTAAACGGGCACTGAAATGGATTGAAATGCAATTCGGTACATTCCAGTAGTTTCCAGTACTTACCAGTACCTGTTTACATTATTGTAGCAGCAATCGTGAGCTATATTACATACACATAATATACGACCTCTGTGGCTCAGTGGTAAGCGGGTTGGACGCTCAAGCCGGGGTCGCGGGTTCGAATCCCGCCGACGGAACAAAAAGTTTTCAATGTTCCCGGGTCTGGATGTGTATTAAATATGTGTACGATATAATAAAAATCTTAAATATGTATAGTATAAAAGTATTAAATATATTTCCGTTGTCTGGTACCTGTAACACAAGTCCTTTAGGTACTTAGCAAGGGGCCAGACTGACGTAGTGTGAAGCGTCCATAGATATTATTAAAATATTAAATATTAGAATAATTGGAATAATAAAATATACCGCTATTAGACTTATAAGATTTCCCATTAAATATCTAACGAAAGTAACGAAAGTAACGAAAGTATAACATCTGCTAGATTTTTTCTATTTGATAAATAATTGTGCTGGATGGAACTGGGCACGAAGCTGTATTAATGTTTAGAAAGTAGAATCGAGGTACTGATTTACAATGCGACAGTCAAGTTGCGAGATTTTTACATGTGTCGAAAGTCTTTTTAACCCTTTAACCGCCATGGTCGGAATAATCCGACAAATATTTTCGTGCCCATTAAAGTGGTACTTGGTCGTAAATCCGACCTTGGCGAAATGGGCACGAAAAAATTTGTCGGATTATTCCGACCTTGGCGGTTAAAAGGCGTCCTAGACGAGGGTAAAAAGTTGCTTAGCTTGAGTACTAACTGTACAGTCCAAAGTTCTTGGCGTATGACTGTGCGCAGACAAGCTCGAACCCGCGCTGCACGAAGTAGCGCACCGCCCACGCGTCGTGGTCGAGGTCGCCCGACGCGAACCCCTGGTACGCGCTGTCGAAGAACGGGAACAGCTTGCGTTGCTGTTCACAAACGCACAATGTTAGTACTATCAGAGAAGTTGATTCACGCATCTAATCACTGATCTCCATTATACAACCCAAGCAGCATCACAAACGGTATAACAGCTGTATTAAAGGTCGTTTATACTCTTAATGCTTATTTCCAGGCTGCATAAAGGCTGTATAAGCGCTTATACAGCCCTTATACCCCTGAAATGGGCACAAATTATACAGCGTTTTACGTTATGTTGGCTGTACAGTAGCTGTATAAGCAAAAACAGGCTGTATAATAGCTGTTTTTCGGCTGTATTATGGTGTACGAAGAAACCAATACACTCCAATTGTTCCATTGTAACTCACTTCTTCAGCTTGACGCTGTAAAAAGTCTGTTGAACAGAGTAACAAAAGAATTAAAACGAAACAGAAGATATATTTTAATGATGGCGTTTATAATAACTGTTGATTGAAGTAACATAATATTATAAACGCTGTGTTTAAGGAGATTCAATGGGGGCAGGATACAGTGCATTATCATGCAAAAATAAATTTATTGTGGTTATATATATGTTTTGTGATAAAAAATAAACGCGCCAGCAAAATAATCAAGGAAGAGATATTAAATAAGGTTACTAAATATGGTTTTTATAGGTTAGAAATTAAAAAGTTTGAATTAATGGACGTAGAGCCTCGTTGGTGCATAGAAGTTTGTTGGACAAACTAAAAATATTAATAAATATAATAACATTAGTCTAATTTTTATGTACTCATGTTCGTAATCTTCGATTTGTAATTGATAGAATGGCGACAATTTGCTAAGCAGCCTAAATTCTATTTTGATGGTCTTATAGCATTAATAGCTGTACTATGTAGGTAATGGATATAGTATTCAGCTTTAAGCGGTTGATGGGCTGTATAAAGGAATAAATTTACTATTATTACTGTTTATTACTGTCAAAGAGAGAAATTATACAGCTTTAGTCCGTAAAAGGGTGTACAATTACACCATAAAAAGAAGCTGTAGAAGAGAGTTTGGCTACTCCATAATACAGCAATAAGATTTGAGGACCACCATAATACAGCTCTAAGCTGTATTAAGTAAGTGACGGTATGCATAATACAGCTATTGTACAGCTTTAATACTAAAATTCGGATCAAAGCGTTACAGGAAACTTAAAGCTGTATATGACAGTTTCGATACACTGATTTAGAACTTTAAGCGTACTTTGACTTCTTAATACAGACTTAATACAGCTAGAGCTGAATAATCACTCCTAAACCGACATTATATCTTATACAGCTCTAAAACACCGTTAAGTGCTATATTGGCTGCTTTGTAGATGTTCATTACGCTTGATTGCTGCTTGGGAAGTACGCTGGACTGATGATACCCAGATATATTTTGGGCCTATTTGAAGCGGAATCAGCTCCCCCCAATATTCGGGAAGAGAACTAAATCTGACGTAACTTGCAAATGACCGCTCAATCTCTATTGGTTCTAGAAACTACAGATACTACCATGGAGGTATACCTCCATGGTAGAAACTAGTATTATTTTTTATTTTTTTTATTTTATTGAAAAAGCACAATACACAGTACAATCATAACAATACAAAGCTGTTGTTTACATTATTATCTAATCTGGATTGCAACGTAAAACTATGTGCATACAACTAATCTAAATTTATTAACAAGTTAGCTCCTCTAATATAATTATAACATGATAATATTGTGTTGTTGTTATATAAAATTATTGTTGTTACACTTCAAAGTTGTTAGAAATAAACAAGTTATGGAGGATGTCTTTCAGACTTTTTGAAAATGAATTAAAGTTTTTATTAAAAATGTCCAATTCTGAGTAATCTCTAGCGAAATCATTGTATTGCCTGGCCATGCGTGTCAGCGGGTTAAAGTAGGAGATGTTATTCTTATATACTTGTAGAGTAAAAACATTAGTACGTTTAGCCCTGCGAGCACTATATTTGGTATTTAAGTGAATGTTTGAGAGCAGATCCGGTGATTCAATAATATTGTGAATAATTTTGTAAAAGTGTACTAAATCAAAATAAATGCGTCGGCTTTCAAGGGTCTGTGTTTTGAATTCTAAAAGTCTGTCGTGGTATTTTGATTTTGAGCGGCCCGGGCTATAGCGGTAACTAACTAGTTTGAGAAATTTTCTTTGAACACGCTCAATATTATATATATGTGTCTGGTAATTTGGTGACCATACAGGGCTCCCGTACTCTAAGATTGTTCTCACTAGGGCTGAATATAAATATAGAGCACTTCTAGGCTGTCTAAAATCTTTAGTTGTTCTAAGAACAAATCCCTGTATTTGATTTGCCTTGTTTATTAAGTAGCTGTAATGAGTTCGAAATGAGAGTTTTTCATCAAAGAAGATGCCTAGGTCTTTTATTGATTGCACGCGGTTGAGTGTATGACCATTGATATTATAGTTCCATATAACTCTGTAATGTTTTTGGGTGAAAGTTATTACTGAACACTTGCTAGTGTTCAAATGCATGCGATTAGCTTGAATATTGGGGGAGCTGATTCCGCTTCAAATAGGCACAAAAAATAGCTGTCATTTCGAAGGGTATCATTAGTCCAGCGTACTTGTATAATGGAGATCAGTGCATCTAGTCCACCGACGTTGCAAACTGCGAAACAGCGGCGAACCGATTTACTGTCGCATCCGTCACACGACAATGCGTTATATTGCATCTCGCTCTATTGCTGTTTCGCATTGGTTTCGCAGAGTTTTCGCAGTTCGCAGCGTCGGTGGCAGATGGGGGGCCTACGCTGTTTGGTCGCGTTACGTCAAACCCAGCCACAATCATTATTGAATTGACATGATCCGACCAAATGACGTTGGTCTGTCAACTATCACGTATTATATGCCATACAGCCTGCCCTGGATTTATAAAAAGGCCGTATAGGCCGCAACCCAGCGGCGGCAGCTTTCTAGGGGGCGGCAGCGTCCTTGGAGGGCAGCATATTTCGTACACTGTCTATGGCAACAATCCATCACAACATCAAACTGATGGGACGTTTAGGCCCGTATTTTTGGTCAGTACTCAAGATGAATCTCGGTCTCAAGACATAGTTCAGGCTCTGTGATTAGTTGGCTGTCAAAATTTGGACCAACAGAGCCGAACCGCGTCTTGAGACCGGGTCGCATCTTAAGTACTGACCAAAAATACGAGCCTTAGATTCAGCCACTGTCGCTGCTCCTCGCGCTGCAATATTCCCTTAATACTTCTGCGGCAGTAACGAGGCGAGTGAGCGTGTACACTCAGCCCTCTACGTGCCGCGTGGCAGCGCGACTGACTATTTAGTATTTACATTTTCGCAATTTTTCTGCCCGATAGGGCTGAATCTAAACGATCCTGAATTCTGCAGTCCTTTCCCACCCTCACACCATAAAATACGTAGGTACCTCCATAACATCGGCGATCTTCATCCACTGTTCCTTCGTAGGATCAATGCCTGTAGGATTATGCGCGCACGCATGTAAGAGGATCACGGCATTTTCTGGCGCGTTGCTCAGATCCTCAATCATGCCGTCAAAGTCGATAGCTCGCGTGTTGGGGTCCCAGTAACGGTAGACCTTGGGTGTCGTGAAGCCTGAGTTCATGAACACTAAATGGTGGTTCTCTGTGGACAAAATGGCGGATTGTTAATTTGTTTTTTAACCCATCAATCTTTAAGCGGCACCCGGCTGTCGCATAACAATTGAAAGTCTGTTGTTCTGCGATTCTCACGATCAAGGTATTACTTTGGTTTAAGCTATTGCATAGCTTTTATCGCGGGCTTTGAGCGCGGCGACCGAATCAAGAAATTCCGTAACGAAAAACACCTAACATTCGTCTAACGTCGTTTCAGTTCGGCAGACTTCGGCTCAGTGTGGATCGGGGTTTGCCAGTCTCTGCGGCGTTGCCAGACTTCAGCACGATCTTTGTGCGCGTGCGACTAGACGTTTGCGAATTATAATTGCATAAGTTGATAAAAAATGCTATGCAATAGCTGTACCGCGGCAGACCCCGAGTATTTTTTTTTATTGAAGGCAAAACTCATTTTAGGTAATTTTGTAAAAAGATTATAAAGAAACCACATTAAAGACTGAATCAGAAGCCAGTGCGGCTTTTGATCCTCTTAAACACTATTCAATCATTCAAAATATCAGCTAATTATATGGTAATTTAGGGTAATTTTGTCAAATTGTCTAACTCTAATGCAATATTTTATTAAATTTTACATTATTATTGACAAAATATGATTTTATTTGTACTTATATTAGGACAGGATAAAGAGTGTAGGAAATAGTTAAATATAATCTCATCGTTGTTTTCAAAAGAACGGTAATCCAGTTAATCATTCAGATAAGAATATCACGGCTAAAACTGGTTGGTGTGCAAATAATTACGTAATCATTATTTGATAACAAAGATAAGGTAAATGCATCGTGCGTGCAAAATATTTGATACTATGCCAACAAACTTTTATACTTAAAAAACATTCCGTAATTTTCCTATAGTCTATTTTTGAGATCGAAAATTTTGTTATCGTCTATTTATATGTTTCGACGTCTGCAAAATGATTACGACACGTACAACGAAGTTTATCAATTTACTTGAACTTGCTCTTCGCGCGTTATTGATAATAATCATTATTGACGCTAGTGACTCCATAATAAAACAATATCTATCATGGAATACGATAAAAAAGTCCATCTATGGTCTTTAGAAAACTTATTTACTAAATACAGACGTCGCTACAGTTATTACAAAATATAGACTAACATAGTTAATATATTATACGAAAAGTTTTCGTTCTGCAGTTCTGGAAATATTACATAAGTACATACGGATCGAATTGAGAACCTCCTTTTTGAAGTCGGTTAGTAAAAATAAGTAATTACGTCCTATAAAGGAGTATGTACTGTTATTTAATAGCTTATCTCAGGTCCGCGATCGTTCATTACTCTACAAAACAAGTGGATCACGCAATCATCATTGTAAGATAATAATGTCGTCATAATAATTTTATTAGACGACTTCACCACTCCGTCAATTATCATATCTCTTAAAATGAATTACGCAATATTGTCTGCGGCGCCCCTTTTTGGTAAACCCCCCCTCTCCCCTTGTAATGTGTTGTTGTATAAAGATTATGGTCCAGCCTATGTCCCATTAGTAGACTTATCGTCGAAATCTATCTAGTACTTAATACAGCTATTATTACTAAATAGTAAATACTAATGCACTGCTAAGCAGCTAGCTTGCTAATGGGTTTGTTTAACGCTTATTATAGTCCACCTATTTACGATCGCTAGCACTTAAGTCATACATCATAATGATAAGCAGAGGACCTCTGTGGCTCAGTAGTTGAACGCGGTCGGTAGCTCAATCGGGGGTTGTGGATTCGAATCCCGCCGGTAGGGCAAAGGCAAAAGATTTTTGCCCCGATCATGGATGTGTAATGTGTATTCAATATATTATATGTGTAATAAATAATCTTTAATATTATGATTTTATACTATAAAAATATTTAATACTAAATGTCGCCCACAACTACATTACGCCAATATTTAACGCGTGGGAACCGTACATTTATACGGTATAAATAAAAGTATCCCATGTTCCTTTCGCGGGACTCAAAAATCAAACTAGTATCTCCATACCCAATTTTCATAAAATTGTTTCACTGGTTTAAGCGTGAAGGAGGTGAGGTAATATACAGAGAGACAGCTGTCTGTCTCTCTGTATGTAACCTCACATAACATTAGTATGGATATTTCCGTTACCTGGCACCCTAAACACATTCTACTAGGTGACGTGGTGTAAACTGTAAGGGCCGTGACACACCGGAATGGCAGCGGCGAGGCGAGCACTTTCAGAGTCATATGATTTTAAACTTTATCTTCATTATTGTAATACATAGTATCGCTTGAGAAATCGCGGCCGCCAGCGTCCACGAGAGGCCACGAGCGGCCACGGACGGCCGTAGACTTCTCAAGCGATACTATGTATTACAATAATGAAGATAAAGTTTAAAATCATATGACACTGAATGTGTAGCTTGTATTCCGTTGTAGCGCGGCCCTTAAGCGTCCAAAGACAAACACTCACCCCATGTCGGACTGGAGTAATAGAAGGTGGTGTATTTGAGGTGTTTGTTGAGGAGTTCCGCACCGACACGTAGACCACCAGTACCGGAGAGAGTTTGTACACCGAAAGCCTGTAAGCAAATGATATTTTAAATATGAATACTTTATTTAGCAGCGTTGTGTAACTTTTTGGAATGAATTTTACTTGAAAAATCTAAAATCTCGTGATTTTGGAAATTATATTTTTAAAGTGAAAACTTGTTTAGGGGCTTTATATACTTAAATCCTTTCTATGCAGGCAGCTATACTAAAGTCTAAACAGATACCTAGTAAATATTTTGGATGGTTTTAATCGCAGCACACGTAGCATAGCGCGTTTATAGGTCAAAAATTAGTAATAACTAATATAATATGTATATTTCGCAGGGAAAAGAGGATATCAGGGATTTCACGATATCCCTAGGGATGATATCCCTATCCCTTGTTTCACTCCCACTAGTGCCCGTGTCACGTGTGGGAACTAGAGCGAGCAAGAGAAATGAGTGGCTCGATTTTTATTCGGCAGTATTCGCGTTTTTCGACATTTCACTAGATTTAGTATAGTGAAATGACATATCACTAGATTTAGTTTAGTGAAATGACATATCACTAGATATTTTTAGTAAGAAGACGTAACAAACAAGAATATTCGGCATCTTCCGGGAGTTCGTGATATCCCTAGGGATATCGTGAAATCCCTGATATCCTCTTTTCCCTGCGACATATACATAATTACTAATTTGTCGTACAATTTTTTGGTTCGAAAAACAATAAGTGCATAATATCCCTCGATCGTGGAAAAACGATACACAATAGATTTTTATTTTTATCGCGGCGGTCGCCGGAGACGGGTGACCTTGGGGCTTGAAGCATTAATCCTTCGATCGGAGGTTCTAGGAATTCCCATGGTATTCTTTTGTTCTCGCGATCACCGGTGCTCGCGCGGGGCCTGAAGCATTAAGGCAATTATATTCAATGCTCATCATGTCAATTATACATTCCACTGAAAATTGACGACGCTGCAGACAATAACTAGCATTAAATGTGATATGTCACAATGAAACTGTACATGACCCGTTATATTGCTTCAATTGAGGATATTACGTGTAACGGACGGCGATTCGCTACCTAGTGCTTTAGTAACTATAGTAGGATAGTGGGTTAATTTTTAAAACGTTTACATAATACTTAAAATAATTGCAGGCCTTACATAATGCTATTTAACTTAATGTTTTAGCATTAAGGTCATTTCTTAACCAGATCATTCAGAGCTCTAACACAGCTTAATTTTTTTTTTACCCCTCACCTGATTTAAAGCAACTACCATCGCCCATGCATTATCCCAAAAACTGTAAGTGTCCTTTTACTTAAATTATTTTCATACCCAACAAAATCGGTTCATTGGTTTAAGCGTGAAATGTTAACAGACGTACAAACTTTCGTGTTATTAATATTAGTATACATTTTTTGGGATCACAATTTGAAAGGATGCTAATATTAATGAAATGACTAGACACCGGATGCATATTTAGAAAAATAATTTTAATGTCATATTATTATAATTAATAATGTTACTGTACCTATTATCGCCTATCAAAAAATAATTTACTAATTGTATGCAGATTTTGCATTTGCATATTGTCATTTAATTTTGCATATTCTGCTAATTTTCATGCATATTTCAAGCATTTTTCATGCATATTTGCATGCATATAACAAGCTTTTTATGTTGCATATAATCCGGTCTCTAGAAATGACTAACAGCTAACTACTTATTTTACTTTGGTACACTTACACGGCCTTGAGCGATGACGGGGTTGTCTTGACCAAGTAACATGGACACAGAAGCACTGCTGAACTGCTCCAAGCCTGAAAAAGTCAAATATGTTTTTACTAGTAGTTGCCCGCGACTTCGCCCGCTTAACATAGTATAATAGCAAAGATGGATAGTTTTCCCCTTTTTGTGGTTCCTTATACAAAGGGTAAAAACGGGACCCTATTTAAGCATAATGTAAAATGCAAACGTCAATAAACTTTCATGTTTCTAACTCAAGAAAGGACGGACTTTCATTCAAACTTTCAACCCCCTTCGGGGTAAAATTTTCAAAATTCCTTCCTTAGTGGGTGTCTCCATAATAAAACCACCCTACTCACCAAATTTCGTGGCTGTAACTTTAACAGTTTTTGCTCAGGGACGATGAATCAGTCAGTCAGGACATGTAATTTTATAAGTATAGATAGATAAAAAGGTACTTTCAGTGTAAATAAATAAGGCTATGATATAAAAGTTTTAGACAGTATATTTTTAAAATAATAAAAGTATGATGAAATGTTTTATTGTGCCTGACAATTTAAATGGCAAAAAGAATTATCTTAATGAAACTATCATTCCTAAACTCTGAAGAATATTTAAATTGGATATTTACATCATAATAGCTAGAGTAACTTGGTTTATTAACATTATTATGTTTTCTACAGCCAGATTGATAAGTAGACTTATGTAATACAAACTACCGATGTGATAATCTATTGTAGATTGCTTCAACACTTAGATAATACATAGTAAACAAGCTTATACATATTTTTCCTTGACAACTATATTTTCTAAACTTAAGGTAGCAAATAGTTGCCTTTTTTTGCAAATTCTAAAGGCTTTATTTAACTTTTTTTTATAAAAATGAACCCTTTTTTTCGGAGGCATCAAAATAAAATTGAATGACCACCATAAAATGCTCATTTGCACCAAAAATTAATTAACACCAAAAAAATATTAAGTCTAAAATTATAATACTACTAGCTTTTTTAGCACCTTGATCTTGTGGATTCTTGGAAATCTTTTGTTCTCGTGGTTGCGGGAACGAAAGCGTTAGTCACGGCTACACTCAATTGAAATCGAACACCAAATGTAGTAAATGATCACCAAATCCTTGCAAGCAAATTTTGCATAAATAGGGTAGCAAGATATTAATCTTTGGTTATCATTTTACATTAAAATGCAGGTCTGTAATCTGTATTATGGTGATTGTTTACTATTTTTGTCTGTTTAATGTTACTATATCTGGTGGTCAGTTAATTATAAGCCAAATAAAATATCTATAATATTATGTAAACTTATTCAATGAATATGTAGTACTTAAATAATAAAAAAAACCAACAGTATAGGTATTATTATAGTATAATAGGTAGTATAATAGGTAGTTATTCTGATAACTTAACATGATTATTTTTATATTTTAAATTGCGAAATGCGATTGATTTATTTAAGTGTAACTAAAGACCAAAATAATCACCAAAAACTTACCTAATACTGGTAGGTACTCATGTAATAAAGTTTCATCTTCAGCCATTTTCTTTTCCACTTTTCTGACCACGGGCAGTACCCATGGTTTTCCTTTTTCATCCCTGTATGCTGAATAAATATAAAGAAACTTATGAATACCTTGGATAACCCACTGTATTTTCTAAGAGCTAGTTAATTCTAAACAAATATTTATTGACCAAAAAAATTTAACATAATATAATGCGGTAACGGATCCCCACACAAAGTTATCGTTATATCCCCCCAAATAGTTTAAATAAATGATTATTTAGAAACCAAAGTGTAATATTATTAAGTCTATATTATGAAGTAAGTTCCAAAAGTTATATTTTAGGGTATATTTTTCAAATGAGACTGATATTGTAAATTTCATGTAATTTTACAAACCTCCAACACTTAAATTAACTTTGTCTTTGAACGTATCTTCTGCAAATAGTTTCATAAGTTGGAAAACCTCAATAGGTGGACCCTGCTCAACAACATCAAACCGACTCATTTTTTCTGTTTGTTACTCCAAGTTCCAACAACTTAAAAACAACTTATATATGTGATGGCTAGGTTGCGTTTGCCAATTTATTAAGCCGTTCAACTGATAAACACTGTTAAATAATCCTATCAAGTTTTAAATCGGCAATTGACCTTTGGGAATTTGCAATGTCGATTATGTCAAAACGAAAGTTTTGACTTTTGACAATTCAATGACACTGACACTATTTTTTTTTCTTATTATGGCACTTCGGCTATATAACCATGGCCAGTGTCGAGTAAGTATAATTATTATGGTGGGAAAACAATATTTTATAATACAACTAGCTGTCCCGGCAAACGTTGCTTTGCCATAATATAAAGCATTTCGCCCATATTATTTTATTGAAGTGACTAAATATGTATGTCGCCATGGCATCGTCGATCGCTATCCCGTCGCACAAACTTAATGGTCGCCGTCAGTCTCAGCTTGTAATAATTTACTATTATTTATTCAACAAATGCACTTATCAATAAGTATATAAAGTACCCAAAGAATATGCATATAAAATTTGGTAAAAATCAATAAAGCCGTTTCGGAGGAGTTCGTGGACTCAGGACTAAGATTGTGACACGAGAATCTTATATATATATAAGATTTTATTATTTTCAGCGTCGTTTTTCTCATTGAATTAAGAAACTCGTTTAAGGGAGATCGCAGACAGCACACTTTATGGTCTGCTGGGCAGTACGCACATACACAGGCCGCGCCCGCGCCATGCAGATAGTATGTACGCCGCAGACTCGATCACAGACTTCTAAGGGATGGACTCGATCTCGATCACAAAAAAGTGTGCAGTCTGCGATCTCCCTAACTGAAACTTTCGATGGAGTTTTGGAGGGAACACAAAAGAGCACGTTTTTGGGTATTGTATCACTTTCTCACACTTCTGCATGATAACGATGCGATCTAATGGTTAATATCCTACCAATATTACAGGAAAGTAATACAAAAACACAACATCATTTTTCACATTCCCAACAAAACTCAATTTTTTATACATATTTGTTAATTTATAAGCCAGGCGCCAGCACATCGATTTTGTGTGCAAGATAAAAACTTCGTTCCAATAAGTTCCAACCATAAATCCAACATCCATCCATACGAATAGTTTAAAACTTAGAGCTCACATGGTAGAAGTTGCATTTCGGTTTATGGGCACCAAGATGGGCACCATTCTGGCCATTCTAAGATATAAATATTCCCAACTCAAAACGACGCGACCGGCGACGACTTCTTCCCCGAGCTAACATTTTACATTATAATTTACGGTACTCGGTAAACAAAGTTTAATGAATGAAAGTAACAGTTTATATAATTCATCAACAACAGTCAACAACAATGCTTTATTTCTATCACAGAAATTCTGTTTAATATTTAGTGCATACTGGATTTCGTACATGCGATGTTCTTGGATCATCGGGTCGCATTATTATAAACACGCTTTTGTATTCTCGGTTATCTCCATCATTTTTTATATAATTTCTGACTCCTGCGATACCCAAGCCAATGCCTACTAAAGCAAGCATAGAAGAAGCCATTATTTCTGGGATGTGCCACCAAGCTTTCCTAAAAAGTCCGATGAACGACTTTTGGAAGCGCACTTGATGACCAATTTCACTCGGCATAGGCATTATTATTCCCGTTTTACTATATTCTAAATTGTAATTTGCTTTTTTTGTTTGCTTTTATTCTCGTTTGAAGTTATATCAAAGAGGATGTAAACTGTATACTACGTAACAAGAGGTCGGACTTAGAAGAAAAAAAATAAATATTCGTTATTTTTTTAATTTGAAACTAAACGAAAAAATTTTAAGTGCAAAACCTTTCACTCTAAACATACCAAAAATTAAAAAAAAAAAAAAGAAATGAGGTCAAATAAATGTTTCATTTCAATAAAAATTATTGTACATGGCTAAATAAATAGGCTAATAAGGTAAATTAAACAATAAAACAGATTTAATCCACAAGTTTTTGTTGATTTCTATTATTAAATATTATAATATTATTACAGTACAGTTTTATGTATTTTATTTATAAATATGATAGAATAGCTGTCTATGCTACTCTACTAACTACTTGATTGGCTTAAGCCATTATTCCACTTATCCTAGCGGCTAGCTAGGTTCCTAGGTAGGATCCTAGCTTCTAAATGTTGTTCCACGTCTTGACTAAATCGGAAACGATTTAGGATCTAGAAACCTAGCTAGGATAAGTGGAATAAGCGCTTTATACAGTAAACTGTATATAGGGAGGGGATTAAAGCTGCGCGTCCACCAGGTTGGAATCGGGACGTACGGTGCGGACGGTAGTACCACGTGTCGTCATATACTTGTCAGGCGCAGAATGACGTTCCAGTACTTCTAGTGCAGTTCATAGTAGTCAGTACCATACATACAAAGCAACAAATCCGTCCACTGCGTACCTGCGCTCCGATTCCGATCCAGTGGACCGCGCCTTTATACATACACACTTTGTTTTGTTACACCCTGTATACGACAGCTGAAATCTATCGCGCGGGTTCAGGCCAGCTGCATACCACCTCACTTGATCAGAGGATTTTTCCTTGGTAGCCGTACCACTCATAATCCCATACCTTCCTTCTCCTAAAATCTCCTTGCTTTGAATCTCTTTGCTGCTTTCGTTCCCAAGCGGTCGCATGCGACCGCGAGAACAAAAGATTTCCTAGAATCCGCGATCGAGTTAACAGCTATTGCTTGCAGACTAAAATGTTGCAAACTAGCTGTATAGGGACCTAAAAATCTGAAATTAATGAAACATTTTTCATTTACTACAATATTTCCATACAGTTTACATAAATAATAGTAAGTATAGTAATTAATAACCTTATGTATAGTTACAATCAATGATATAATAAATAATAACTCAAAGCAGATATGTTACTACCGCGCGAATTGTGAAGCTTCAAATACAGGTCAATTGTCCGCTCCTTTATTTAGTCTGCATCGAACCATCGAACGCACTTCACGAACGTACCGCGTCTTGTCAAGTACCAAAATAAATTGAAAATGCCGTCGTGTGTATTTAGAAATTGTACGAACTATGGCTCCAAAGTAAACAAAACACATGGAATCTCTTACCACTTATAAGAATGCAATAAATACCTCGATTGATTACATTTTCAATTATTTTTTCGAACAATCTGAAAAAATCGAATTTCCGCCATGGTTCAGGCAAAGAAAGTGACAGCGATATGGTTTTGACGCAAGAACGATAAGGATGGTTGCGCTGCTGCAGCCATAGAGTAGTTAGTGCAGACTCGCCACATGACTGTTAGATGGTGACTTAAATGCCTACAATTGCAGTTTATTTGTATTCTATTTTTATACGCTATGCGATGTCTTATGCAACTGTACTGTACTGTAAAATGAATGAGGAGTACATTTTGCTACCAATGATGAAGCAAAACAATTGAAGTATCGCATTTTAAAATCATTTTTGAATTCCAATGTTTTTGACTCGCTCTTAGGGGGGTATTACATTATCATTTATATTGGATCATTTACAGGATCATATTATATAGGATCCAATAAAAATTATCATTTGATCATATCTGCATATTACATTATCATATAACATTAATCCTATTTTACGTCATATGTTGTTTCAATAGCTAATGGGGAGCGCTAACGCTGACAGGTATTGACATCAGTGTTACTAGATCTCAGAGAATTCGATTTGTCAAAAGACATCGTCATTTTTAATATGGCTTGTTTTTTGTTATTTCAGCAAAATTATTCAAGTATATAATTAGAAAAAGAATTACATTACATTATTTGAAACATACTAACGAACAAGAAATTAAAAACTCTTTTTTTATATTAAATAACTGGCAACACCAATTTCTATGACCGTATTGGATCCAATCTCTCAGCAAATGTTAAAAATCTATTATCAAGGAAGAAATGAATCATTTATCTATATTACATGATCCAATATAAATGACCCAATGATCTAGGATCCAATATAAATGATAATCTAATACCCCCCTTAGAACATTCAAAATAACAGACCCCTATTTTTAATCATAGAGCTCATCTCATACTAATATTATAAATGCGAAAGTGTGTCTGTCTGTCTGTCTGTCTGTTACCTCTCCACACCCAAACCGCTAAACCGATTTTGCTGAAATTTGGCATGGAGATACCTTGAGTCCCGGGAAAGGACACATGATAGTTTTTATCCTGGAAAAATGTACGGTTCCCGCGCGATAAACAAATTTTGGTGCAACGGAGTTGCGGGCTTCATCTAGTAATTGATAAATACACAAATATTCGTCTCCATTTGGCACATAAAAATAATCCGGAAATACAAAAAATTTCAAAGAGACAGAAAAGAAATAAATTAAATCTTTTTGAAGGTACATAAAATATGTATTTTATGTAGTAAAAAATGATTAAAATCGATAGCCTCGATCCTTCACGTGGTCTACTTCTTACCTGAACCTGAGCCAAATAACATAAAAATTGCTCCAGCAGTTCGCGAGATAAGCCCTTTCAAATAATTTCCCTCATTTTTTCACATTCTCCTATTAGTCTTAGCATGATAAAATATTGCCTATAGCCTTCCTCAATAAAGGGGCTATAATATCTAACACTGAGAGAATTTTTCAAATCGGACCAGTAGGTAGTTAGCGCGTTCAAGTTAGCCCTTTCAAATAATTTTCGACGTTTTTTCCTCATTTTCCTCTATTTCTTCGCTCCTATTAGTCCTAGCGTAATAAAATATAGCCTATAGCCTTCCTCGATAAATAGGCTTTCTAATACTGAAAGAATCATTAAAATCCGTTGCGTAGTTTTAAAGACTAAAGGGAGCAAAGGGATATGAGGGAAAAAAGCGACCTTATTTTATAATAATATGTATAGATATAGATATTTATTATTACTTAAATATTTTGGTGTTAAAATTTTCAATTAGGTAATGTAAAAGTAACTCTTACATATGTTCTTTCATTTCTTACCTTATTTTAAAGCTGGCAACGCACCTGCAGCTCTTCTGATGTTGCGAGTGTCCATGGGCGATGGTAGTTGCTTACCATCAGGTGACCCGTTTGCTCGTTTGCCCTCTTATTTAATTAAAAAAAAATCTACTAATTAATATAATATACATATTTAGCCCGGGCATACGACCGATCCTAAAGTAATTACTCTAAAAAAATATTATGTAAATACAAAGAAACAAAAATTTACACGTTATAATATACCCCAAGTACTAATATTTTTAAAAATATTCAATGTGTACTTTTGTTTTCCTACGACTTTATTATAATATGTATAGAATATAGCACAAAGTTTAATAAAAAATAATCTAACAAACAATTAGTTTTATTCAATGTCTCTTCTGTTCAACAATAACAATATTCTCTTATTCTTTGTCGCGCATGCGCGCCGATGCGCCTGTCAAGTGCAATTCAAAACCATCTCAAAACATATAGTTATTCTATTCTATACCATTCATTACGTATTATCTGTCGCATTCATTGTTGTAACTATGGTAACCTTTAGATATGACAGAGGTAAGTACGTATTTGAATTTGAAAATTGTTTGGAAGCAATTTAAGCTGGAAGATAGTATGAACGTAACAGATCTGTATTTAGTAGAATATCATTGGTTACAATAAAACAATATACACATGATACACATTTCATCATTTTCCAAATTAACTGCATACTGATATACATTATAATAATTTCTATGAAATAATAATCTATCTTTTTATATTAATATAGTTTAAGTTGTAAATTTTTGTACAATTATGCAAATAATACTACGACATACTTTGTATTAGAACATGGTATGATACCGTTATGTTTTGCTTCAATTTATCAATTTACGGTTACATTTACATTTTACAATGGCTTACCTTTCGTTTTTCAATAATTAATCCACATAATTTACAATTTTTGTATGAGTTGCTACAAATAATTTTCACAAAATGAAAATCGAACTTTGAGTTTTAAACTCCTTCTTCGTCTTTTTTCTCATGTAGTTTAAATTCTTTATGGTCTTTTTTATCAGCCAATCACAGTCGATCTTGCAAAGATCAAGCACAGATTATGTTATTGGGTCCAGTTGCTACGTTTAAATTTGGAACCCAATTTTTTTTTGTTCGGAAAGTTTCGTCCACCTGGTTATATTTACAAATCAGATCTTACCAATTTTTTAAATTTCTTTTCAACGCTGGTCTGTGTGAGACGACATTAGTCTGATTAACAAGTGCCATTTTCCTCGAAACCTGATCTCATTCACCAAAAATTATGATTTTGGACTCATTCGATTCGGAATACCATCTAGAACATTCTATCAAAATTCCAAGAGGGGCTGAAAAAAATGCAATAGTTATAAATAGACATCGGATTATATGCACGATCAAAGTGCCGAAATATGCATGCAAGTATGCACGAAAAAATGGCCGAAATATGCACAATCAAAAGTCACTTAATATTTCTCGATCGCGGATTCTTGGAAATCTATTGTTATTCTATTGTTATCGCGGTCGAATTCGATCGCTTGGGGCTTGACGGGTTAAAATTTATTACTTTTTTTAGTTTTCCGGTGGTGCCGTTAATAAAAGCGCCAATTTTTACAATTTCATCAAATCCAGGATTTTTAATTTATCATACAGCACCAATGAGAATTTTCCGATTGTAATCTTAATTCGTAATACTCTGGATGGAAGTTTATTAAATCGTTAACTACTTTATTCAATTTTTTTGCTAATGTTGCCAAGTATAATGAAAAATTTGTTTCTAGAAAGATAATGTACCTATTGGATGTGTTACATTATTTAAATGGGGATGGAGCCACATATATGAAGTGATTTGATCTATCGTACCTCTATTTTATGGTACAAGGCATCTACAAGGGCATAAAGCTACCGAAATATGCACTATCAACGAAAAATTGCCAAAATATGCACTATCGCCTAAAAAGTGCCATTATATGCATTTGCATATGCAAGTATGCAAATGCATATGCAAATGCATATGCAAATGCATATGCAAATGCATTTGCATATGCAAGTATGCAAATGCATATAATCCGATGTCTAGTTATAAACAATTAAGTAAACATAAAAAGAAGGGTTTGGTTTTATTTTAATATTTCGAAAACTATTTAAGATAATCAAAATTTGAAAATAGATCTAAGGATCTATTTTCAAATTTTGATGAAATTTTCATGTAAATAAAGCAATTAGGGTTTTTTCATCAATAAAAATGATTATTGAAATTTTATTAGTTATAAATATAAAAATATATATTGTTATCTAACTTCTAACAACAACAAAACAAAATAATAACAATAATTGGATATAAAAGTACCATAATTGCTTTATTTACATGAATAATTTTGGAATGCTTTTGAATGTTAATAAAAAAGTGAAAAATCAAAATTATTGAATTTTTGCACGGATATCTCTTCTAAGCCCTTTTAAGATTAGCTCAAAAAAATAATAACAATTTCTAGATTTCTTGTTTAGAAATAATCAGCGTTTTTATGTTAACATTAAAATGGTGACAATTAACAAATTAAGAAAAGCATAATAATTAAACAAATTGTGATAATTTATTTTTGTTAACGGATTATTGTTTATTGATATGTCTACTTAGTACCCAATTTTTTTATTCCTTATTATTAATATTTAATCACTTAAAATATTTTTTTAGTTTACGTAGCAGATTGCGGCAAATCACGCAAAACCTGAACCACGCGGTTTCACCGTTACATTCGCCGCTCAATTAAAGCTATAAGTATAATTGGCAAGGTTCCAGGATCTAGGAATTTTTTAGGAAATTTCCTGCTCTTTAAGGATCTATTTTCAAATTTTGATTATCTCAAATAGTTTTTGAAACATTAAAAAAAAACCAAACCCTTATTTTTATGTTTACTTATTAGGGATTGTCCATTTTTTTTTAATTTTGCTCATTACAAAAACATTTCGAGGAATAAGGTCAGTGATCGTTTTTCTGTATATACACGAAAAAAATACCCATTAGTTACTTATATGTTTGAACAAATATGTTTAACCTTAGCGTGGCGTACCTTCAATGGCGTTAAATTAGCAATAAATTCGACCAACATTACGTTTCGAACTTTTGGTAAGCCTTTCGTATCAGCTTTCACATAATGAGAACTTGTATTTGACGAACCAGCCATTATAAATAAGATTCAAAGGAAAAAAAACATTCTACAGAGGTCAATTGGCCGCCGATGATGACGTCAGAGTGAAACTTTAAAAATTTATTGAGTAAAAACTATAGCCAATGAATTTCAAAATTATTGAATTTATATTCTTAAAATACCCTATTTTAACGAAAAAAAAATATAAAAAGTACATGTAATTTTTTTTGGACAATGCCCATTGTTTATAAGTAACTTTTGCATTTTTTTCAGCCCGTCTTGGAATTTTGATAGAATGTTCTAGATGGTATTCCAAACCGAATGAGACCAAAATCCTAATTTTCGTTGAATGCGATCAGGTTTCGAGGAAAATGGTACTTGTTTACTAGTGTACATGGCAAGCCTCCTGTATCAGGCAGAAAGCCTGCCAGCCAATGATATTTTTTTTTTATATAATATTATCATTGCTGCCAGCGATAGCTGCCGCCTGCCAGGCGCCAGCCACTTGAGCTTTTGAATCCTGATTCCATTCCAGGTTGATAAAAAGGGTCAGTACCAATGACCAAAGAAACACTCAATGCTCAGGCTGTACTCCAGGCACCGCATGAGGCAGACAATCTGAGGATTATGGATACCTATACTTTTGTTGCCAGTGACAAATGAAACATTAAAAAATATATACTTTAACTGTCAAATGTCAATGTCAAAAAATCTAACCTGTCATTGTCAAAAATAATTTTGCACAAAAGGCTCGTTTCTTGTACAAAAGTTATTTCTAAAATAACTAATAAAAGAGGACAGTCATAAAAATGTCTTCTTTCCCTGTGGCGAGGCGCTCACTCAAACAATTAATACAACAAGGTTGGAACGAGATTCCAGAAGTCTTAGCCGCAACCGGGCTGGCTCTTGTTGGTATCGGATTAGGTATTGCTGGATGTGTGAACTATACAAAAAGCGACGGAGACAACAGGAGGTACAAGCAAGTTTTTACCATCATGAGGCCCGATGACCCTAGAGTGAAGTACATACGCAAAGATTAGTTGAAATTAGTGTTCAAAACAGCATAGTTGTGGTTATGTAATAAAGGTATATTATATTCAAGTGTCTGGTTTTTGTCTCCCTATATAAAGACGAACCTAATAAGATTATATTATATTAGCTGTCCCGGCAAACGTTTCTTTGCCATATTATATAAAGTATATCGCCCGTATTGTTATATTGAATTGGTGACTAAATAAGTATGTCACCATGGCAACGTCCATTGCTATCCCGTGACCCGCGACGCATAAACAATGGTCGCTCTTTATAGACAAATAATTTGCAATAAAATAAAATTGCGACTATAATTAAAGATCTAAAGATCTAAGCTATCCTATCTCTCAAGTTGGAAAAAAGCACACATTTAAAATAAAAAAACATTAAAATCGGTTAAGTAGTTTAGGAATCCATCGCAGACCAACATCGTGACAGGAGATTTATATATAATACTAGCTGTCCCGGCAAACGTTTCTTTGCCATATTATAAAAAGTGTATCGCCCGTATTATTTTATTGAATTAGAGGATAAATAAGTATGTCACCATGGCAACGTCCATCGCTATCCCGTGACCCGCATCGCATAAACAATGGTCGCTCTTTATTCTTTATAGACAAATAATTGGCAATAAAATAAAATTACGACTTTAATTAAAGATCTAAGCTATCCTATCTCTCAAGTTGGAGAAAAGCACACATTTAAAAAACAACAACATTAAAATTGGTTAAGTAGTTTAGGAATCCATCACGGACAAACATCGTGACAGGAGATTTATATATATTAGACTAGCTGTCCCGGCAAACATTGCTTTGCAATAATATATTATGTATTTGCCATATTATTTTGTTGAAGTGACTAAATATAATATGTATGTTACCATGGCAATGTCGATCGCTATTCCGTCGCACAAACATTAATGGTCACCGTCAGTCTCAGGTTGTAAATAATTTGCAATAAAATAAAATTGCGACTATAATTAAAGATCTAAGCTATCCTATCTCTCAAGTTGGAAAAAAGCACACATTTAAAAAATAAAAACACTAAAATCGGTTAAGTAGTTTAGGAATCCATCGTGGACAAACATCGTGACAGGAGTATTTCTATGGTGGCACTTAACATGGCTATTTGTATTTGCATATATTTTGATGTATTCGCCAAACAACATAATATTGGCCTTATTTACCAAATATGACCAATACCGAATACACATATAGCTGTACCTTTGTCGGTTTTGACATACATCAAAAGAGTCAAATAAGCAAGTAAACAAAATCAAGTAAAAGTTTGACGTCCATTTGTGGAAGGCTATATTTACCTTTATTTGCTTGTTTGTGTATACATCAATAATTAGGCCAAATGCAACTAATAGCCAATAGCAAATACCAATACCCATGTGAAGTGCCACCATTAAGCCCGTCACAGACCTAGCTATAATATATTTTTAGGTAGAGAAACCTTAATTAATTAAAAAAATCAACACCAATTCTATAAATCTATAACACTTTAAATAAAAGTTAAATAACAAAACTAATCGCTTAATTGCTAATAAACTAATGATTTACAAAATTTAAACAGAACAAAATAACAAAATTCAAAATTTAACGGACAAAGTAACTCAAGCAATGGCACGTCTATCTCGCACGAATTCTCAAGGGGAAAAGAGGACGAGTCACGTGGCGAGGCAGTTTTTATACACTCTGAGGGGTAGGGGGGTGGCTTGGTGAATCAGCTTCTGGTGTTGCCGCTAACAATATATTAATATGTTTGTAGCTAGGCATATTAATATATATTTTCTATACTAATTGTATATGCATTATATAATTATTTATTTGTTTATGGCACATTCACCTAATTTCTTATAAATATGTTTCCTCCACCTGTGGTTGCCTGGAAGAAATTACTAATTAGTAATAAGGCCGCCATTGTGTTATACTTGTGTTTTATGTTTTTCTTGTTTTTTAATTGTAAATATGTGTGCACAATAAAGAATATTTATCTTATCTTATCTTAATTTTCGCGTGACCACACACTCAGCTATAATATATTATATTTCTGTGACATGTGGATTTAGTATAGAATAATATGCCTTGCTATAAATATATATTATAGCTAAGTCTGTGACGGGCTTTATATTATTCTCAAAGACCTCTAAACCTATTTCTTATGTCAATGATTAATCTAAAGAGAAAATAAGAATATTTTGGGTAAACTCAGTATTTATTTTTAAGGCTTCATTTATGGAATCACAACCAAATACTACATAATATTATAAGAAATGGATTTATTACGAGACTACATGATTTTGGGGTGTCTGAAAGTAAAAAATATTTCCTAGTAATAATTTCTTGGTTTGGCAAATGTGTATGTCCTTATTTTATTAGTTACAATTGCTTATCCACTTGGGCACATGACACACGTGGGTACTACTCATTCGAATGACACTCTTATACAGGGCAAATAAAATTGCTCAACTCCAGTCAATTCTCGCGAACTACATATTCAAGCAATTTGCGGCAACTAGCAGCAATATTGCGAAATACAATATTGAGTGAGGTGACCATCGAATATTTGAGCAATATGACGTGCGATATGAAATAAATTGCTCTATAATGCTCCACTAATTGCTCCATTCGTGTCGCCGAGCAATTATTACCGTAATAATTATTGCCCGTGTAAGCGCGTCTTAAAGTAAGTATTTTGAGTAAATCACAGGTAAGTAAATTATATTTTAAATTAGCAGCTTCTTGATTCGGTGGTGTTGTTTTTAAAAACATTTTCATTCAGAATGTGATGATAATGAAGGGTCTTACTTAATAATGTATAATTGTATCTTATTGTTCACTATTTACTCCGTGATTATTTCTTCTTTTTTGATGTAGAAGCTTTAGCTTTGGCTGGCTTTTCTGTTTCCTTCTTCTTTTTCTGCAAAAAAAGATTTTCTGATGAAAAAAATGAAAAAAATAATAGTCTTAGGTTAGGAAAGGTTAGGTATTATAAACTTAGATGGAAATTTGGAAAAAATCATGCCATTTTACATGGTCTAGTTTTAAATCTGTGCCAAATTCAATCAAAGACATCATTAGTTTTTAACCGACTTCCAAAAAACGAGGAGGTTATATGTTCGGCTGTGGATTTTTTTTTTTTTAAGTATGAGTTTACATAATAGTTTCATAATAATATTATGAATAGAATTAAAGTGGTTTTATTCATAAATAAAATCGGCCATGTGCGAGTCGGACTCGCGCACGAAGGGTTCCGTACCGTTATAGAGCAAAAATAGGCCAAAAATTGCGTTTTTTGTATGGGAGACCCCTTCAATTATTATTTTATTTAAATATTATTCTTAATTATTTTTTATTTTTTTTGTTTATTTATTACAAAAACTTACATCTAATACAATTTAAGGTTAGATATGCCTAAAAACTCTTGTCGAGTTTGTCCAGGCATAACGTTCTCAACAACAATGCTTATAAATTATAGTTAATCTAATAAGTAATAACAATCATAGGTAAAATATCAAATAATATACTCGTAAGTTGTCAATATTCAAGCATCGAGCGGCCAGATGGGACTTCATAACTGATAAGAAAAAACCATTCATATTCGCTGCGCCGCTTGGTGCGTATACCTAATTACCTATCACATTTTATGGGTAAACAAGTTACAATAGTTAATATACAGGATGTTTTGTTTTTACACTTAATTATATTAACTTTCAAGTTCACTAAAATAATGTGTTTTCAATACATTTTTAATATTTTTGTTAGTAATCTTATTTTTAGTTTCTTCTGGTAAATTGTTAATTAGGTTAGGAATTATATAATTAGAGGTTCTTTTGCCATATTCGTTGTTAAATTTAGGTATACATAGTTTTTTATTTGCTATACTTCGTGTATACTTATGGTGATTTTTAAATGATTGAATATCACTACGAAAATATTGTTCAGTAAGCAATGCATAATCAACTTTATTATGTATGGGCAGGACACCACAATATTTAAACAGACCTTGAGGGTTGTCCGAGTATAGATTTTTAATTTTAGGGGATACAATCAATTTTAAAAGCCTGTACTGAATGTGATATATATGGTCTAGGTATGTTTTATAGGTGCGTCCGTAACTACTTAAACCATAAGCTATTACACTTTCTACTAATGTTTTATAAGTAACTAATAATATATTACGCGGTACAGAATATTGTATTATATAAAATTTAGACAATATAATTCTTAATTTATCACAAACTTTGTTTATATGGTTCTCCCAATTAAATTTGTGGTCAATACTGAGGCCTAAATAGGTGTGTTCCGTGACTTGATTTATTTTAATGCAGTATTTACAGAGTAAGTTGGGTGTATGAAGACACTCATGACAATATGCTGTAATCTCAATATTTTCTTCCTTTTTATGTTTAGACCTTACGTGAATTAGTTTTGTTTTATTAGGATTTAGTACTAGGCCTGAATCGTGAGACTATTTACAGATTGCTGAGAAATCCTTTTGAATTTTATTTTTCGCTACAACAAGACATGTATCGTCAGCAAACTGAAATAGCTTGCAGTGTTTCACGACATTTCTTAGGTCATTTACGTAAGCTAGGTAGTGTTTAGGTCCTATTACTAATCCCTGAGCGGTTCCATCCTCAACTGGAATAATATCACTAAATATATTGTCAATTAGTACTTGATAGCTTCTATCATCAAGGTAGTTTTTACACCACTCTAAGATTTTACCTCTTAATCCACTACTCTCTAATCTCTTAATTAGCAATTCGTGACGCAAAGTATCGAAGGCTTTACTGTAATCTATAAAAATTAATATTACATGCTGTCTTTTGTTTAAACAGAAGTTAATTTCATCGGTGAAGCGAGATAGTAACAATGTTGTACTTTTATTTGGTTGAAACCCGAACTGCTCAGTGTATAAGATGTCATTTTTAGTATAGAATTGTTGTATTTTATCGCAAATAAACTTTTCCACTATCTTGTCTAATACGGGTAAGATGGTAATCGGCCTATATTGAGCGTAATCTTGGGTACTTCCACCTTTGTGTATAGGACGGATAATCCCCGTTTTTAGTGCGCTCGGGTAACGTCCGGTGTTAATACTCGTATTAATGAATCTTTTAATCGAGTCCACTATTCGATCTGATAACCTTATAATATCCGCGGCACGTATATTATCAACCCCTGGCGATTTATAGGGATTCATTTTCTTAATTATATTGTGTACATCCCTATTAGTTGCTTTTGGAAAATACATTGGTCTATCAACTTTCGTTGTATAATCCTCTTCATCAAGAAGCTTTTGTGTACAGTTCGGTATTAAGGCTTTAACATTTGATTGAAATTGGTAAGCAAAATTGTTAACTAAAATTTTTGTATCTTTTACACTGTTAAATGCTTTTAATATAAATTTATCAATAGAATTAATAGTTTTTCCTGTGATATTATTAATAATTTGCCATAACTTTCTCCCGTTGTTTTTATATTTAATTATTTCAGATTTTAGAAAGCAATTTTTAGTTTTATTAATTATTTTATTAGTTTTATTTCTTATTTTATTATATTCTAATCTTAATTGTTTATTTCCCATATCTTTTATCCAATTCGAATATAATTGATACCTTTTTTTAATTAGTATTTTAATATTTTTATTCATCCACTTATTATTGTTTCTATTTGAGTTTGAAACTTTCTGTATGTACTTAGATTGAGCATAGGCGCTATTAAAATTTTTACTGATAAAATCATATATTTCGTTAGGACACTCCATGCTTTTTGTGTAATCCCAATTGACGTTATTTAAGCAATCAAATAATTTTTTGTTATCTATGCGAGTCATATATGATGGATCACCCTGTATGAGTCCGCCGCTTATTATTGTCGCTACAGTTATTCTATGGTCGGCCAGTACGCTGCAGAGCGCGGCCGTGTAAACATCTTTCATGCGAGATCTTACAAAGATAATTCTCACAAAGATTAAAGTACACATATAATTAAGGCTTTTGTGAAAATTTCTAGTGCCTACTTGTTGTCATCGTTGATACCGAGCAAAAAATGTTTGAAAAATTAAGTTTGTTGTATGGGAGCCCCCCTTAAATATTTAATTTATTTTGTTTTTAGTATTTGTTGTTATAGCGGCAACAGAAATACATAATCTGTGAAAATTTCAACTCTCTAGCTATTACCGTTCTTGAGTTACAGCCTGGAGACAGACGGACAGACAGACAGACAGACAGACAGACGGACAGACATCGACGTCTCAGTAACAGGGTCCCGTTTTTACCTTTTGGGTACGGAACCCTAAAAAAGAAAAAAAGACAATACACTTTATGTGATGAGTGATGACAATCTTTTTATCATTTGTTTTTTTTTCATATTTCAGAAAAAGACAACATGGATTATTTAGTCCTACTCTCCTCTACATTATTGACAAAATAGCAAAAGTTTTATTAACCTTAATAAGAACATCTTTTTCTGGATCCATGTCATCATTATCATCCTCTTCCTCCTCATAATCTTCTGTCCCATCTTGGGACCCTTGGGTCTCTTGGGAATCTTGGGTCCGGCCCTTTTTGATAGCCTGTGGCAGGTATGGAAGTGGAGCTGCTCTTTTATTATATGTTCGAGTCATCGCTGCCTTAACCTTGGAATAAAAACATTTATTAAACTCATACATGAAACATCAAACAGTGTAGTAAGGCTGCCTTCACACTAGCGTTTGTCCAGCGTAGGCGTTCCAAGAACGTATGCGCAGCGCAGACACTGCGACAACGCGGCGCGTGCGTCGCGTTGTCGCTTTATCTGCAGAATTAATTAAAAGCTGCGGTAACGCGGCGCAGAAGTTACACAATTTCTTCAGGAACAATCAGTACGCGGCGCTAGCTCAGCGTACTGATTGTTCCAGTAGAGAAGCGGCGACAACGCGCCGCGTTGTAGCAGCATCTGCGCTGCGCATACGTTTATCGAACGCCTACGCTGGACAAACGCTAGTGTGAAGGCAGCCTAAAGCCTCTTGATATTGAGATTATCCAATGCTATGGATGCTGTTATATGTATAACACTAATTTATGACTTCCAAAATATATGCCCAGTGTGAGTGACTCTTTAAGCTTCGGCCAAACCTGCGCGTCAGTACCCTACCCGCGGGACGGGACTCGGGAGTGACTGAAACGCGAAACTGGTGTGCACACCTACGCGACTGTGCACACGGTAACCGTAGATTATATTATTCTCGCTCTGCCGACGCGAACGTCCCGCATTGCAGACGTTCACGCTTCGCAGTCGCTTTGGTCGCGTAGGTTTGGCCGGAGCCTTAAAATTGAATATTACAACTGATGTTGTCTTTTCTGATATAAGCAAAGATATAAAGCTTTTTCATCATGCAGCTGTCTAATATATTATGTCTTTCTAACTTTTTTAGCATTTCTTTCAATTACTTTTCAATCCTCATGAAAAATTTTTTTTTGAATACCTTAGAATCAATGAGTAGCATCGGATTCCGTTGTCCAGGCCAAAGTGAGAGCTCGGTCAGCGAGTCCAAATCCTCTCGAACAAGGCGGTACGACTCCAGCACATTCAGGGCCTGGTCAATGCCGTCATTCCGGTCTTTTATCAGGGGGTTGACCACTGCATCGCGAAGATGCGTCGAATAGTCCAGGTATATTGAAGATTTGGAGCCGGTTGTACTGAAATAAATACATTAAAGTTGGTAATTTTGTAAGTTTGTAGTGGTTAGTAGGTACGTAATAGGTTAGTTAGGTTAGTTTAAGGTTGGTTTCGAAATCAGGCAATATTCAACTCAACTCAATCCCCGAAAAAATGTACGGGTCTCGCGCGATGTACGAATTTTGGCCCCGTTGCGGGCGTCATCTAGTTACAAATAAATCTAATATACACATATTCCTAATCTTGAGTTGTTCAAAATGAGCTCAATTTGGAAAAAATGGGAAATAAAAATTTTTATGGCAAGAGAAGTGGCTAGTGTTGCACCATTTTTAAATCCTGATAAAATGCGCCAACTTTTGAAATAACTTGCCAAGGGTAGTGTAGTACATTTTTTTTTCAAAATGAAGTGTCAAAGTTAACTAACAATATTTTTGTGAGCCATGACTCACTGAAACTTAACTTATTTTATTAAATTAACAATATTTTTTGCATTAATTCGTAGTTGCGATTAATAGCATCGTTAATGAAGATCTCAAAATTAAAAAAAATTACAGCGAAAATGTGGCATTGGTGATCACAGGACTTGAAAATGCGACCAAGGGTGTCGAATTTCGACTTTTTTTACAAAATTGTCTATTATCGCTAAACTGAGTGATATGGAATTTTTATTTTATTTTTCCTGGAACTGGTATAACTTGGCCATTCATCCGGTCCCAGATTATCGTTGAGTTTTGGGACATCCTGTATATAAATCTCCTGTCACGATGTTTGTCCGCGATGGATTCCTAAACTACTTATCCGATTTTAATGTTTGTTTTTTTAAATGTGTGCTTTTTTCCAACTTGAGAGATAGGATAGCTTAGATCTTTAATTATAGTTGCAATTTTATTTTATTGCAAACTATCTATACTAATATTATACAGAGGTAAACTTTGTTTGTTTGTTTAATTGTAATGAATAGGCTCAAAAACTACAGAACCGATTTAAAAATATCTTTCACCATTCGAAAGCTACATTATTTACGAGTAACAAAGGCTACTTTTTATTGTAGAAAATATAGGGTTCCGTATGATATTTGGGTTTTTCTGACACAAGGTGAAAAAAATCAACCAGAAAAGTTACTTATTTTGCGTATGCTGCCTAAACTATACAAGATAGAACCATAAAATGTTCTAAGTAAATTAGATCTTATAAATATCTATAAAAATGTCTGCAACACAATATACCTGTCTATGTCAAATGTGGCACAGCACCCATTATTTTATTTGAAAATCTTGATTTTTTTGGACTACATTTAAACGCATTTATTTTACTCATGCTGATAATCCTTATTAAAATTAATTATTTCATCACTAAGTACAGTTTGTGTAAATAATATTTGGTGTTTGAATGATTAAAATTGGACGTTTGGTTTAGAAGTTATGGTGAAATTAAAAATTGCGATTTACGCCCGTTTCGAAGTGAGCGCTACCAAGGCGGGGGTGCGCAGTAACTAAGATTATTACCGGCCCTGCAGCTGGTGAATTAGTTCATAATATACCAAGAATACCAATGATCCCTACTGATTTTCCTATACCCTGCAAAGGGCTCCAATTTCCTGTGAGACGTAGCTTTTGCGGCGGTACCGACCAATGCGGGCCACGGGTACTATTAAATGAATATAAAACTGCTGAATCAATCAATTTTAATCGTTTTGTTCAGTGGCTATATATTTTATACCCGTGCGAAGCCGGTGCGGGTCGCTAGTATTTTAATAAATTACGCAAGCACGTATACACTATACATGCACGCAAGTATGCATGCAGGCACTCACACATACACACGTAACCATACCTGAGCCTGGTGTGCGCGTGTATCTCCTGAGCGAGGCGTTTGAGCTTATTGGCTCGCGAGTTGCGCCCCAGCCAGCCCGGGAACTGTATTTGGCCGCACACGCGCCCGCTGCAGTGATGGCCAGGGATCACGGACGAGTACATGGCCTGTTTGTAAAAAAAATGTGGGTTTTTGGGCGCTGGTTGTGCTAAAACCGGCACTGCTTGTAAGTTTCCTTCTAGTGTTTCATCACTTCCTGATAAGTGCCGAATAGGCTATTCGCCACTTAACTTGACAGATGAAGTATGGAGAATCTGTCAAAATAGCTGTGAATAGCATATTCGACACTTTATCAGAAAGTGGTGAAACAGGCCCTTAGTGTAATGACTTCATACCAATACTATAAACGCGGAATTGTTTGTCTGTCTGTTCTTTCTGAGTAAAGAATTAAAGAAGGGATTTGTCTGTCTTAACTCTGTTAACTCTTCACTATTTAACCGATGAAACGATTAAATCAAATTAGTACTCGTACAGATACTTAAAATCGCGGGAAAGGTCACAGGATATTTTGTGACGGAAATGTTCGCTTACTAGTATTTATCACAGCGTGAAGAAATTTCAAAATATGCACTATGCAGGCAACGTCTTAGGCATCCATTAGACGGTAGGTTTTGCTGTCAGTTTTATCACAGTCATGACTGTGACTGATGGGTAACCTACCGTGTAAGAGCGTGACTGACGGTGATTGACGAAAATCTGGATACATTCGTCAGTCCATCAGTCAAACATAATTCATGATTGATGGAATTGACTGACGAGGAACCTACCGTGTAATGGATGCCTTATAGTATAAGGCTTCAATAAGTCATCGGGATGTATTGTTATACAACATTTTACTTGGTTAATTCATTAATCATTTCAGTTTGTGGGATATGCGTGCAGGCCGTAAATATCTTCCGACCGAACGAGGTGGTATGCTCGGTCAGGCTGAAGCTCACGTGATTGATTTCAGCTGCCGTATACATATACAGTATATACCGACGTTCTTAGGAAACTTCTATAGCGCGATGCAGGAATGTAGCGGTAGTTATGGGTACCGCCAGACGATCTTTAATCCATTATTTCATACCTGAACGGGCAGAAGGCTCCACGCCTGGGCGCTGCGTATTCTGGCGTCGACGATGTCTCCCAGGCTAATGCTGTCCGCCGCTCTACTGATGCGGTCCAGCACTTCATTCCTAGTCACAAACAGTTTGAATTAAAATAGATTGTAAAGCATTAGATAATTACATTTAAGGTGAGTAGGAAACCCTCAGGGCTATCACGTAAAAATAGCGATCAAACAATCCACTAGCAATAATCGCGCGAGCGAATTGGGTATAAAAATTAAAAACAATAATGTCATGTATAGCGATCGATTGCAATCGTATTGTTTTGGCTGATACGTGATACGAAATTGCGATTTTGGAGCAATTATCGCGCAATAGTTGCTATCGCATTGCTCTCGCAAGATATGTGATACCTCTGCCGCACATGGTTGGTACCAGACATATTGAGCTATTCATTTCTCTCTGAACCCGTATACCCCGCTACGGGTCTGCACAATGTGGACGATCGCTGGTAGAGTTTCGGTAACATTGTCGGTCTAGTCCAGAGGAAAGAACTTGTTTCCTTCACCGTTTTTTTTTTTTTGCTGAAGGCAGGTCAAGTAGCCCTGATGTCACTGCGACCCTTGAGGATCTATTGTGACTCCTTCGCATCAGAGTACCGTCCCCAACCCAATGCTTCTCATAAATTGAACGATGTGGTTGGGGTTGGTGCCACGAATTTCCTCGGTGGATGAGTATTCGTAGCAAACTAGCAACCAACGTACGAGCGTCCGTATTGTGTACTTGAGATCACAAAATGTCTCATTGGTACACGTGCCTCCACCCGAGATTAGGCCACGGACGCTCTTTTACCGGGATATACTACTATTATTAATTCGACTTTTTCGTGACGCGACTTTAAAATCGTGTCTAAACACGCCATGCCCAAATTCCGCGGCGGAAGTTCGGCATGATTCCGCCTGCAAAGGCTGCAATGTACTTTAAATTACCGATGACACACCATACCGAAATTCCGTCGCGTTATATAATAATATATTGTATGCATTTGACATTACTGACGTAATCATGTCGAACTTCCGCCGCGGAATTTCGGCATGGAGTGTTTAGACACTTACTCTCCACGCGGCTAAAAAAGATTTCACTTTACAACTCACTTGCGACAGTCCGGCGCCACACTGAGGTAGTTCTCCTGCACGAACAGCGGCATGATGCTGTAGTCGGTGAAGAACAGGTCACTCTTGTCGTTCAGACTCATCGTCTTGTGTTCCTCAGCGGAGAAAACTTTGCGTATCGCCTCCCATGGACCCTGCACAGAAATTATTTATTATTTTATTTCAGTTTGTGGCGGTACCCAATATTCGCCTAACATTCCTGCATCGCGCTATCGAAGTTTTCTGAGCGCGTCGGTATATATACGTCGTAATGAATAACAAATGTATTGCTATCATGTTTTCGCTAGAGACGACGTCCGCAACTCCGTTGCGCCAAATGCGTTTATCTCGCGGGAACCGTACATTTTTTCGGGTTAAAATGCATCCTATGTCCTTTCTCAGCACTCAAAAGTACATACTACTTCCATTCAGCAAAATATTATGTACTGTACGAACGTACAGAATCCGCTTTTTTCAGTCGGCGCGCCGCGCGCATAGGGCGCCGGATTTAAAAAAGGGGCACTGAAGGCAAACATAAAGGGGCGTCGACTTTATACTTCTAAGTCTATTTTCGAATGTATTTGAATTCCAGTTAGGGGGCCCGAAGAAATCTAGCCCAGGACGGATGTGCTAAAGCCGGTACTGACCATCACTTACCATCTTAACATCCTTAGTGAGTCTGGTCGAGTGTGTATTCTGCGCGTCGATGCCCGCATGATTTGTAGGTTTATAAAATGACAATGTGGCGGAGGATAAAAACTTGAGAGGTGTCAAGGGACACCCGGGTGGAACAAAGTTAAAAAAATGAAGAGTACCGCCACCAGCTAAAAAAATTCAAATTTCTCGCCATAGAGGAATGGTAGAATTTTAAATTTCCCGCCAGTTGACGTCATCGCCACATCAACGCTCTCTGTGCATACTTCGCAGGTACTAAAATAAGTGTCAGTCAAAAAGTGTCGTTACAACTTTTTCCCTCTAGCCCCCTTTCGCAACGCGCGATAAGGAACTTCATTCAAAAAACTTTTCACCGCTACTCACCATCTTAACATCCTTAGTGGGTCTACTCGAGTGTGTACCCTGGGCGTCGGCCGCCCACATGCTCAGCAGATGCAGCACCTGGCGTACGTCCTGGCCCGCAGCCGCTATGATCGAGCTCATAACATCAGCCGGCACCTTCACACCCTCTTTGAAGCAGATTGACATCATTGCCGCCTAGGTAGAAACATTTACAGTGTGATTAAATTATTAATATTATAAAATGAACACCCGAGGACGATTTCGTCGAAACCAGTCGAGTATAACATTAAAATTGTAACAAAATATATTAATAAAGTGGAATAAGTGCATAAAAAGTGTCTATATTTTATTACTGAAATATTATAAAAGCCTCACTATAGTTTGTTCGTTCTAAGATGATATGGGTGACAGTTCTCATATTCCTTGCTACGGATTTTTTTTACAAGAAAACAAAAAAAAAACAGAATGTAATAAATAATGTTCCATCTACAAAAATAAATGTTTCCTGTAATTGTAAATGAATAAAAATGAAAAGTTGCTAAATGCTAACTTATTGATATAAAATTATAAATATTAACTCTGAAATAGGAGTATAAAATTATTGTTACGAAAATATTTGAAAAATGTCAGATGCATGAGACGGGACTTATGTCAATAGAGATTGACACAGTTGAATCGAAATCAAATCGATAAAAAAGGGCGGGGCATCTTAAATCGCCGGCGTCACTCTGAAACATCAGTACGAAATCGATAATTTCGATTGCAATTCCTTTACGAGGTGATTCGATATTTTTAAATTATTCGATTAATTTTTTTAGGTTACTTCCCTACTATTGTCAATTATAATGTGTCACGCATATCATCATAAAACGCACAAACTATAGGAGTCATTTTATGATCTCTCGATCTGCTGTTTACCAAAAAATAATTTATAGTATCGCATATTTATCAGCGCGTACGCGCCGTATTTTAGAATTCATTGTATATTTGAAACCTCGCACATTTGCCCGCACCGTACGCGCCGCATTTCGCGTAGAGATCAACTACGATAACATGGCGCGCCCCTCCAAAATTCAAAACGTTTGAAGTGCGTTGTCTTGCGCGGTAGGCTAGTTATGATTAGTTGACCAACAAATCTTGGTAATAAGTGACATTTACTGAAATATTACGTGTACTGTGATTGGTTGAATACTTACTACATACAAACCCTTTTCATAAGGATGTGACTACACACATTGAAACAGTCATTTGGAGGGGCGCGCCATGTTATCGTAGTTGATCTCTACAATGCTGGGCGTACGGTGCTGACAGAATATATGCTTTCAGCACGCAAATATACCTTTATCTGATCAGCCCGCGGTCTGCTAAACCTCAGGTCGTAGCAGTAGTTGACAAGCGTCCTCATCTTCTCGCTGTTCCTGTCGTTGCACATGCAGATTATCGGTACTGAGGAACTCTTGATAAGAGATATCAGCTCTTGGAGACCACCTGAGGAATAAATAATATTTAATGTACTACTTACTCTGTAACTTCTTGATGGGAATTCGTGTTTCACAGTTAATAAGCACTTACTTAAGGTGTAGTCTACATCTAAGGCTGGCGAAAACATTGCTTCATAAAAATTTTGGTTTCTTTTTTTTTGGGGGACAAAACCTTCAAGTAAATCCATTCTATAGTTCTTGCAATCTACGAGTGCGCGTCGCCCTTAGTTGTGTGAGTGACCATATCTATACACGCGTACATGGCTCGCTCGCTACTGACTGCTCCGTCGGGTACGCACACTAACGAAAATGTCTATTCACATTTCCAACTACAAATAAAGGCTACGCGCACTCGTAGATTGCAAGAACTATAATATTATAAATGGGAAAGTGTGTCTGTCTGTTACTTTTAATCTTCACGCCCAAACTGCTGAAACCCATTTAGCTGAAATTTGGTATGGAGATACTTCGAGTCCCGGGGAGGAGATAGGATAATTTTTATCCCAGAAAAATGTACGCGCATTAGCGAATTTTGGCATAACGGAGTTGCGAGCGTTATATTCTAGTCTTGAAATATATTGGCTTTGTAGATTATCACTCACCCCTGTCCTCATTGCCCGCCATACCGTCAACTTCGTCCATCACTAGCACATGCTTTTTTGATACAGCTCCTTTGCCAGTTGCACCTGAAAAAAGAACCTGCCATAAGACGCAAAGAAATTTAAATACACCTAATTACTCTCACACATATATCGCTATCTCGCTTCCACTCTCGATAGCCATATACGTGCGCGAGTGAAAGAGCGTCCATTTCTTCTTCCTTTGCTGAACTAAAGAGTCTAATGTCCGCTGTACACTCTCGCCGAGAGCTCTCGGGCGAGAGTCTCGTGCGAGAGCCCCTTGCCCGAGTGCGACCATGTACATTCTCGCTTAGTTCAATCGCAGTAAAGAACTCAGACAAGATGGAGGAAAACGACCATTCACCATTCACCATGCATCGAAAGATATCATTGTAATCCAAAGATTTATAATCGTATTTAATTTTATTTCTCACAGATAATGACTCATAATGTCGTTTAATATTGTTATTTTTCTGTTCTACACTGTCCAACGGCGGGACTAGTACTGAAAGACGCGAGAGTGTACAGTAATGCGCTCGTTTTCCTCGCGAGACCCTTTGTCTCGGGCGCAAAATACCGACAACGGACCGAGAGGGTCCGAGACAGGCGAGACGAGGCGAGCGCACCCATTTACACTCTCGCACTCGGGCCGCCTCGCTATGTCTCGGCGAGAGTGTACAGCCGGCTTTAAGACTTTCGTCTATAGTTCAGAAATACATAATATTATAATCTATATTATGATATTATTCCTAGGAATTCATATACCCAGGCAAAATCTCTATGCTATTGAGTTGGACCAATGGACAATAATTACTTGCCATCAGGACTTTCTCATTTGCTAGAACTTTACCTTTAGCATATCCCGACAGAGAGGTAGTAGTGAGCAGGTGCCCAATTTGTTCCCTTATCAACGTCTTGCTTCTTGTGTCCGAAGCGTTGAACTCGACCGTATCAAAACCCAACTCTTTGCACACTAGCGACACCGTTGTGGTTTTACCTGGAATGCAAAAATCGTTTTATGGTTAATCAAATGCGCGTTATTCATGTAACGCACTTTTGCTTTAATATTAACTCAAACTTGATATAAAAGCAAAAGTATGTATGTTACCTCATTTGCTCCTACACATAACGCCTCCGTGGTCTAGTGGTAAAGAGCGCGGCTCTTGACTCGGAGGTCGTGGGTTCGATTCCCGCGTTGGAAACATGTTATTTCCAAGTTTGGTTAGGACAATGCAGGCTGATCACCTGATTGTCTGATAAGTAAGATGATCCATGCGTCGGATGGGCATGTAAAAAGTCGGTCCTGCGCCTGATCTCTCGCCAGTCGTGTCGGTCTGCCGTCCCACTGGGTTATGAGAGTAAAGGAATAGAGAGTGCTCTTGTGTACTGCGCACACACTTGGGCACTATAAAATTACTCCTGCGTAGCTGGCCTGGTTTCAATGAAACCGGCCACCGTCACCGAAACCGGTGTGGGAGCTATTATTATCCTACACATAACTGCGAATTCGCATCGCAATGTCATTTTATTATGAATTTTGTCGCAGATATGTGCGATGCGATGCGAATTCGCAGTTATGTGTGAGAGCACTTATGCGTGATGAGCTGATGACTGATGACTGTTGACAGTGATGAGGTAACAGACATACTTTTGCTTTTATATCAAGTTTGAATTAATATTAATATGATAGTTTTGATGCGGAGAACAGCTGGTCAAAATATTATGCAATTTACTTTGACTTTCTCGCAGACGGATACATTTTACTACCAGATTGGAACTCAATAATATTATACTTTACTGACAATAATAGTCCAAATTCCAATGATTTTTTTTTAGATTCAGGTAAATTATCAAAATGTAAACCTTAGGCCAGCCATAGATGGACCGCATCTTGCAGTCAAGTCTCGAGACCGACTGCAAGGTGCGGTTGCCGCACGGCGATCTGCGGTTTCCATACTAAATTCATATCTATTCATATTATCACATATTTTTGTGAAAAAGTCTGAGTTCCTTTTGGAACGAAGTTCACTATCGCGCGTTGCGAAAGTTGTAACGACATATTTTTATTACTTCCTGCGCTGTAGGGGCAGAGGGCGTTTATAGTCTCGCGCGTCAACAAGATGGCGTTTTTGAGAATAAACAGCGACGTCTACCGGACGTTAAAATAAATTTTATTACAATTCCACAAAAGTGTCGTTGTTAATATTCCTGGGCGTCAACTAGATGGCGGTTTTTTTTATAACTTCGTTTCATCCCATAAAGTTAATATACCTAGCGGAATAGAGAAACAAAGGCCTGAGCAAGCGAGATGCCACTATCAGTAACACCGCGTGGTAAAAAGAGACGTGTGATACATGACAGCAGCACTCTTTTTTTTGACGTCCAGTCGGCACGTGCCGCACGTTGTCAATATAATCTCATAGAATTCATGTTCAATCATGCTTGTGTAAGTGTATACGTACACATATTTTTCACACAGATGAAAACCAATTTTGGTTACGTTTGACAGCTCGAGATTGTTGCTCTATTCCGATAGGTATATTAACTTTATGTTTCATCCGGATTCCGGGTGTCCAAAACCTTAGGCCAGCCATAGATGGACCGCATCTTGCAGTCAAGTCTCGAGACCGACTGCAAGGTGCGGTTGCCGCACGGCGATCTGCGGTTTCCATACTAAATTCATATCTATTCATATTATCACATATTTTTGTGAAAAAGTCTGAGTTCCTTTTGGAACGAAGTTCACTATCTCGCGTTGCGAAAGTTGTAACGACATATTTTTATTACTTCCTGCGCTGTAGGGGCAGAGGGCGTTTATAGTCTCGCGCGTCAACAAGATGGCGTTTTTGAGAATAAACAGCGACGTCTACCGGACGTTAAAATAAATTTTATTACAATTCCACAAAAGTGTCGTTGTTAATATTCCTGGGCGTCAACTAGATGGCGGTTTTTTTTATAACTTCGTTTCATCCCATAAAGTTAATATACCTAGCGGAATAGAGAAACAAAGGCCTGAGCAAGCGAGATGCCACTATCAGTAACACCGCGTGGTAAAAAGAGACGTGTGATACATGACAGCAGCACTCTTTTTTTTGACGTCCAGTCGGCACGTGCCGCACGTTGTCAATATAATCTCATAGAATTCATGTTCAATCATGCTTGTGTAAGTGTATACGTACACATATTTTTCACACAGATGAAAACCAATTTTGGTTACGTTTGACAGCTCGAGATTGTTGCTCTATTCCGATAGGTATATTAACTTTATGTTTCATCCGGATTCCGGGTGTCCAAAACCTTTCAAGTTTTTTTTTTTTTACTTACCGACACCGGGTGGCCCAGATAACAGAGCAGCCTTATAATAGCCACCATCGTCGTTCTTCGCCCAGGGACTGGGCTTAGGGAGTTTAGCCTCTCTGTTTGCGTACCACTTCGTCAACCAGTTACTGAGCCTAGAAAATACAAGAGATTACTATCTAGTTTAGGAGTTTTTTGTCTAGTTTATTGTTAAATCAATATTTTAAGTAGACCAATCAAATCTTGTGAATAAATAAACTCATGATAAAAAATCCCACAAACTAGGCAATAAAATATCAAGACATGAAAACAAAAAATATTTAAAATTCTAGACATTTTATAAAAGATAGAGAAGATAATAATTAAATAATTTCTTTGGTGTAAACTGTAAAGGCATGTGGGTAGGTGTAACAAAACTAAATGATATTAATACTTTAGGGTGTGTATGTGTACCTTGTATATTGTACACTATGAAAGTAACAGGGCTGAATGAGTAACTTTTTTTTTAACTAATGTATGGGAAAATTCATGGCGATGGGGCTCATGCCCATTCAAATCAAAAATTGCACTTTCAGCCCTGTTACTTTCATAGCGCACTCTATAAAAGGGACACATACACACCCTAAAGTATTATCACTTTCTTTTGTTACACCTTGTATAAAACTCACTTTTTCACATTACTAGCATCACCATGTTGTCCAATAATCTGCTTCACATTCTGCGGTTTGTATTTGTCTACCCACATCAGAGACGGAGTCACACTGAGTTTCTCATTGACATCACCTGTAAAGATTGGTTTTATTAGTATGTCTATTGCCTAGTCGTGTGTCTTTCTACCTCATTACTCATTATACTACAAAATTCATAGCGTGGATTCGGCTATTAACATAGGCTTTCGGCTAGTTGTTTCTCTCATTCACGCACAAATATTCTATCTCTTTCCCACGGGAATAAGATAGGTACGCAATAAGGATATTTTACATGCAAAGAAAGATACATGAAGAGATAAGTCAACGACAGAATTACTAATTGAAGCTATGAAAATAACATTTAAATAATCGGCCAAGTGCGAGTCAAACTCGCGCACGAAGGGTTCCGCGCAATAATGGTAATTATAGAGCAAAATTAGGCCAATAATTGTGTTTTTTGTATGGGAGCCCTCTTTAATTTTTTATTTTATTTTAATATAATTATTAGACATTAAAGTACACACATAACTAATAATTTTTTGAAAAAGTCAAGTATCTACCTGTTGCCATTATTTATATAGAGCAAAAAAGGCTAAAAAAATCACGTTTTTTGTATGGAAGCCCCCCTTAAATATTTATTTTATTTTGTTTTTAGTATTTGTTGTTATAGCGGCAACAGATATACACATTCTGTGAAAATTTCAACTCTATAGCTATTACTGTTCTCGAGTTACAGCCTGTTGACAAACAGATGGACAGACGGACAGACGGACAGACAACGAAGTCTTAGTAATAGGGTTCCGTTTTTACCCTTTGGGTACGGAACCCTAAAAATTAAATTAATAATAAATAAATAATAAATAAAAAAATAAACTTATTTACATCTAACGGCCGTTCCCAATATTTGATCTATCTCTGGTTTTACCCTACTAGAGATAGGAATAGTTATCTATCTTATGTCAATTCAATGTTAGCTGCGATCGGTCGTATGTCAAACCAGAGATAGATTAAATATTGGGAATAGCCATAAGTCAACATGCTTTACCATTAACGATTCTTTCTTGTTTGATTTTCTGATCGCCATTAACTTTGGTTTCCTTTTTAGGAGACACAAACTTTCTTTCTTCTTTAATAATTTTTAATGCATCAGAATCAGATATACCATTATTAATGTTTATTTCACTATTTGTACCATTCTCTAATTTAACGTTTGCATGCTTTTTAATTTTCTCATGTGATCTTGATTCACTCTTCCTATCTTCCTTTTTATCTTTAGATTTTTTATCCTTTTCAGATGACCTCGATTCGTGTCTATGATTTGTATCCTCTTTCTTATCCTTAGGAGTTTTATTTTTATCTGATTCTGATTCATTTCTTTCTTTCTTGTCTTTTTTATCAGATTTGCTTTTTGATTTTGTTGAATCCGCAATCAGTTGTAAGAAATCATCTTCATTGAGTATTTTGATTCCTAAGTCCTGCGCTTTAGCGACTTTAGCCGGACCGGCGTCTTCACCAGCTATGACATGTGTTATCTAAAATTAATAGTTACATTTCTATTTTACAAAAGTTTACTTAAATGGATGATTGTTACTCTTTACCGAAAAAAGCTATTAACCAAAATATATGCGAGTTTCTTACGCCGATTCTTCTCGCCGGGTTAGTTCCCGAACCAGTATATGTAGATTTTTTTGAAAATATTTTCGGATATAATCATTTTTTAAATCTAAATTTAATATGGTACTGGGGTAGTCTTTGGATTATTACATAGGTTACATTTTACATATTCCATGAACAATATTTAATAATTTAAAACAAAATACTTGGTTAATCCAAATGTAAGTCACAATAACAAATCATCTCATGTATTTTTTTAAATTTTAAACTAAATAGACCATACCTTTTTACTGATACCGTTTTTGACCACACCTCCATACTCAGAGATGGCTGCAACTACATCATCCCTTTCAAATGAGTCTAGCACACCAGTGAGAAGAAACACACAATCTTTCAGGCAGTTTGGTGCACCCTAAAATTATTAAATTCTGTAAGTAAATATAAAGCAAAAAAAATTCCATGTCTTCAAATAAAAAAAACACTTCTAAACACTTCTATATCTACCACTAAAACCCAGCCAATAGAATCTACAACAGTACATTATAAAAGCATAAAAGGTAACCATAAGTACTTTAGGAATTTCTTTAGCTCCTAAGTTTTTGGGACCTGTTCTATTTAAATACTTTTGATATAATGCTGCAGAATATCTTTTTCTTTCATGTCTCTCCTCATCTGACAACACTGAAATTTTAAATAAGTTTATTAGATTTAATATAAAAGCAAGAACTATAAAAATATATTATGGATTTTTATTAATATGTATTACCTGATTCGTTAAGACTTTTATTGACTTTTGGTTTCTTTCGTTTCGGTTCACTTTCATGATTTTTATCATCTTCATCACACACAACTACTGAATCATCATTTTCAAGAAATTCTCTAAAATCTTTCTTTGTTTCAACTTTTTTTGATATATTATTTTCATGATCATAGCTCTCATCTTCTTCTGCCTTTCTTTTCTTTCCTTTCTTGTCTATTTCTTCTATATGTTCATCTATCTTATCTGAGATTTGTGGCTTAATTTCTTTATCGCCATTTACTTTTTTCTCTGATGTATGTGATTTTGTTTGCTTCTCACCATTAACTTTTTCATCTGGTGTATGTTTACTATTATGATCATGATTCGTTTCCTTTGCTTTGCTTGGACTTTTCTCTGAAGATTTATGGTCTGTTTCCTTACTTGAATTATTGGATAATTTACTTTTTTCAATCTCTTCAATTTCATCTATTTCTAACAGACTCTGTTCAAATTCATCATCAGAGTGGAGGCCAATTTCAGTTTTTTTCTTAGCCTTCTTAACTATTGGCTCTGTTCTTTTAATTGATGTAGAAAAAATATCACAGGCTTTCACTTCTTTAAGCGTAGATGTAGGTGGGGATTTGTTTCTTGATTTGTCTTTAGCACTTGACTTTGAATTTTTATTTTTCTGTTTGGATTCTTCATCTGAATCATCTGAGATTTGTCTCCTTTTCCGTGATAGTTTTTTCTGAAATAACATACAGTATAAAACAAATTTTGCTTTGTTATTGTAGGCATTAGGACATTGTTTTTGTAACTATATTAATAAAATATTATTTACCTTTTCTTTGACTGCTACTTGAGGCGACTCTGGAATAACATCACTATCTTCATCTTTAACTTTCTTTTCTTTTTTTGATGTAAAGTAATTTCTTATATCCTAAAATTGTTATATAATAAATAGATACTGAGACAAATAATTGTAATCTTGTAATCTACATTAATAGTTATCTAATAACAAAGTTACAGTTGGCAGTTTAGTTTTTTTTACACATTTATTATAATATTATGTTTTGTAAAACCATTCTTTTACTCATTATTTTTCTGTTGTATTTATTATTCAAAGTAATTTGGCCTCAAGTGTTGGGCCTTGATAGTCTACATCAGGCAAATATAAAATTATAGATTGTTGCACCCAGATGCTACTCACACATTATTTAAATGGATGATTAATATTATATTTATAAATATAATATTTATCATCCATGGTAAAATAAGTATTTTAGCACAAATTGAAAGGTAGTCACATAATGAAATGTCAAAGATGAATGGACAGACATAATTGAAGACGTGAGTGGAAGAATCGAACAAGTAACATTAGGACAATTACTCATTTTTTCCCTAATTATTTTAATAAAACTTGTAACTTATCTACTTCATAACCTAGCTAATTATATCTGGCTACACATATAATCCATAGTTTTTCTATTTCAAATAATTTTTCTGGCCCTAAAGTCTTCATTTAAGCAAAAAACGGGAAGTTTTTCATGTTATTTACCTTATTCTTCCACTCATGTCTTGAATTATGGTCAATGCACAACGTAACAATTGGGCAATTTTGGATGCAATCACATTTTTCACATTTGTCAAGTTGTCAATCATAGCGAATCATGTAGGGGGCCTTGATGCGACACTTTAACGTTGCACAGGGATATATATAGTAAGGAAACGAACTTGCAAATGGTCATTTATTCATATTATGATAATATGTACCAGCCACACTCCACAGATTACCCGTAATGGGATTTGCATAGTGTAGGTAGACCAGTCTTTCCCAAAGTGGGCGATAACGCCCCCTTGTGGGCGCTGAATGTCTAAAGGGAAAAAAATGGGGGTGTTGTGTAGAGGCTTTGGGGGTGATTTATTTCATCTGGATGCATTTTAAATTGAAACAATGGGGGGCGCTAAAACATAATTTGTTCTCAAAGTGGGCAGTGGACAAAATAAGTTTGGGAACCCCTAATATAAAGGCATTCTTTGATTTCCATCAAGATCTAACAGGTAGAGGAGACTTAAAAACAAAAATTTACGCCAATTGTACGCCTAGTAAGCAGCGAATGCGCTACTGCGCGGGAAGGCCCGTAAGTACCTGTCGTTTCTTTGATGAAAAGAAAACATACCATTTGCACGTTATAGCCAGTACTCTTGTCTTGAAATTAGACGGACATTTTAGTGTTAGTTATTATTTGACATCATAAACGTTTCTCGCATTAAAAAACTCATAAAAAGCAAAGGAAAATCTTAAATCACTGGTATGTAAATCTCAAATTTATTTTATTTTGAAATTGAAACTGTCAAAGATAACCTCATGTGTCAAAGTAACAATTAAATGTCAAGTGCACAGATTACAAGTATATATTTGGTCAAGTGTCACAATTTTTAACTGTCAATATATCCTCTGTGTGCAAACCCTCAGAACAGGAAAATAAGGAGAAGTGTTATGCTTATGTAGCGCCGTTTATATGGAAACCATAAAGTTAATATACCTATCGGCATAGAGCAACAATCTCGAGCTGTCAAACGTAACCAAAATTGGTTTTCATCTGTGTGAAAAATATGTGTACGTATACACTTACACAAGCATGATTGAACATTAATTCTATGAGATTATATTTACAACGTGCGGCACGTGCCGACTGGACGTCAAAAAAAGAGTGCTGCTGTCATGTATCACACGTCTCTTTTTACCACGCGGTGTTACTGATAGTGGCATCTCGCTTGCTCAGGCCTTTGTTTCTCTATTCCGCTAGGTATATTAACTTTATGATGGAAACCTATGTCGCCAACTTCAATGACACATGACAATGACATTGTCAGCATAGCGTCAACGGTACACGGTCTAGTGATGTCCTGTCTATCTACGGTGTCGATTAATTATTACCATATTATTACGACGATATCGATGTATTTTGGTAGGTAGGTATTTAAATACTATTAAAAGAATGAAAGTGATAAATAATATTACAGAGACTAACAAAAATAACTTAAAGGCCGAAAGGGGTTGAAATGATCCATGATTAAGAAAAACTTTTACTATGGAACCAACTAAATTCGGCAAAATAAATTACGAAAAACTTTTACTATGACAATCGTAACTAGGCAATAATTGCCTAGTTACGCTTTTGCCAAACAGCTGATTAATTATTTTGCCGAATTGAGTTGGTCGCATAGTAAAATTTTTTCGTGATCATGGATGATTTCAACTCCTTTCGGCCTTTGAGTTATTTTATATCGAAGTCTTTAGATAAACATGCATACCTACCTATTATATAATTTTTAAGATTCCGTACCCAAAAAGGTAAAAAAGGGACCCTATGTCTAAGACTTCGATGTCTTATTGTCTGTCGTAACTAGCGGTTATTAAGATACAGACAGACGTCTGTATCTCAATAACCGCTAGACTTCCGAAATTTTCACAGATTGTGTACGGTATGTCTGACCGCTATAATAATAAGTACGGGAGCCCTAGAACAATTTTTTTAGTGATTACTAACAAGCTAATTTTTTGTGAGTAAAGCCTACATTTTGATAAGACGACCAAATTTTTATTTTCGAAAAATATCAAAAGTGGTAGCTAACAGATATAGAAAGGATTTCACACTTTGACTTGATGGTCCTAAAATATGGATTGTTTTATTTGTAGGACAAGGTTACTCATAAATTTTATAACTATTAACCTTCCAATATACAAAAAATCAGCTGGTTAGGTTCCGTTTTAGGGTTCTGTAATCAACAAAATTGGTTGACTACTGTACTCACAAAAAATTAGCTTGTTAGTAATCACAAAAAAGTTTGTTCTAGGGCTCCCCACTATAACAGGTATTTTAAAAAAATTAAATATTTAATCCCATACAACAAACGTGATTTTTTTGCTATTTTCTCGATATCATTAACGGCAACAGGTACCAGGTAGGCACTTGAAATGTTCACAAAAGACTAAGTTGTATTTATACTTTAACAATTAATAATGAAATTAAAATAAACTAAATAATTAAGGATCCATACAAAAAATACATTCTTCGCCTAATTTTGCTCTATTATGATACGGAACCCATCGTGCGCGAGACCAACTTGTACTTGGCCAATTTTTTCATACATTTTTAGAATATATACAACACACGTTAAAGTAAAAAACTGTGTTGGATGTGTTTTAGATTGCTTGTTTTCTATGCGAGGCTGCGGCCAGGCCTCTCATAATATGATTCTCTCTCATATGATCGTCTTTTTGATTGATTATTCTGTATTATAAAAGTTGACAAATCGTGTTATGCTATGGGTAATTCAAAGACAAAGACATGATTAATACTGACAATGAACTTTAATTTCTTAGCTTTAGTCATTGCTGAGAAAAATCGACATCGCTACAGCCAAATTATCAAGGCGTCGCCTTAATGCACACAAATCTTTGTTTTAAGCGGGAAGCCTTTGGCTTAAAAAGCAGGAGCAATTTAATCTTTGCCAGTCGTACGCCTAAGTAAGGTAAACTTCAAAAGTAACGGAAACAAATACTGAAATGACGAAAAAAGATTTATTAACTTTTATTACTTTATAAAAACAAGTTATCTAATTCTGAAAGAATATTTCAAAACTTCAAATCGGAATAGTAGTTTCTGAGATTAGCGCGTTCAAACAAACTCTTCAGCTTTATAATAATATTTGTGTAGATAATAACGCAACCGCATAAAAATGTCGATAAAAATTTCGATACCAAAATCTGCATCACACCACATCACTAGTTCCTTAGTTTGATAGTTCAAGCGGCCTGAAAATGGCGGTGTAGCGGCGAATATTTTTCGTGAAAAATAATTGATTTTTAAATTAAAAAACCGTCCAAGTGCGTGTCGGGCCCATAAAGTTAATATACCTATCGGAATAGAGCAACAATCTCGAGCTGTCAAACGTAACCAAAATTGGTTTTCATCTGTGTGAAAAATATGTGTACGTATACACTTACACAAGTATGATTGAACATGAATTCTATGAGATTATATTGACAACGTGCGGCACGTGCCGACTGGACGTCAAAAAAAGAGTGCTGCTGTCATGTATCACACGTCTCTTTTTACCACGCGGTGTTACTGATAGTGGCATCTCGCTTGCTCAGGCCTTTGTTTCTCTATTCCGCTAGGTATATTAACTTTATGGTCGGGCCACGCGCAATATTAAGGGTTCCGTAGTACCGCTAGTTTTTGTCAATTTTTATATGGTCAATGAACGTATATATAGCGTGTTTTATACTACTAACAACATCATCTCAGTTACTTTCAAAGGAATTTAAACAATGATATTATATTGTTACGGATACGGACACGTGGTGCCATCTAGCGTCAGGCGAGCGAACCTACCAAGGGAACACAGGCAACGTAAATCCCCTACTCGCTACTAGATGACGCTAGGTGTATGTACCTACGAGTACTTTCTAGAAATATCTGATACTTGTTTACGCATATCGGGTTTATTCTGGGATGTTCCGGAATTTTCTGAGATTCGATCCGGCCCGTATAAATAGTCGCAGACAGTCGAGCCGGCAATTCAGTTCTATCTGACCTATCTTCGAGGCGACTTCGGAGCGAAAATAAGTGATCAATAGTGAGTGATTGTGATTGTGATAGTGACTCGGCTACGACCTAGGACAGTGATAGTGCTCAGTGATTTGGATCTAGTGCTTAGTGTTTGGACTCAGTGATTAGTGTGAGCTAGTGTTTGTGAATAAAGTCTTCAAGAGAGTCACCAGGTCTTTCTCTCTGAATCCAAAGAACCCTAGCACGTAACAACTGGTGTCGGAAGTGAGATTTGGAGATGCCATTGATTCCGAGAGAGGACTTCAAGGGGAGTGTCAGGACAAGGGCGCAGCGAGCTGCTGCCATTGACTCCGAGAGAGGAGTTGGCGGTGGAGCTGCGGAGGCCACACCCACTGGGGACCAAGCTTCACCCACTTCGGGTGAAGCCACGCCCACTGGCTCCGCCCACCGGGACCCGCCCACTGACCACGCCCCCCAGGCCCCGCCCACTCTGGACATGGCCACGCCCACTCAGGCCACGCCCACTGGCCCCGCCCACTGGGCCCTGCCTGCTCAGGCTCCGTCGACTAGCTCCATCCATCCTGCCACGTCCGTAGTTTCTACGGCCCCTCAAATGGCTCTTCAATTGGAAAGTTTAATTAAATTAATGGAGCTGCAAAGAGCTGATATTCAGGCTTTGCAAGAGGCACAACACCACAAGCTCGGCGCTTTGCAGGAGTCCCAAGAGCAACAAAAGGACCTCCAAGAAAAAGCGCTATTGGCTATAAAGGATGTTAGTGACACGGTGACTAAGCTTCGTAAAGATGTCGATGTTATGGAAGAACGAGTTACCGGGCTAGGAGTGGATATGGAAAATGTGAAAACCGGCCTCACAGAACTACAGAAGTGGAAAGTGCGCCTGGAAACCACAGGAGTCCCGACGTCTAGTGGAACTACTGGAATAGTGGTACAAGGACCGAGAGTTAAAGTACCACCATACGACGGTACTACTTCTTGGAACGCTTACCGTCAGCAATTCCAGACGGTTGCTTCTGCCAACGGATGGACTGACGAACAATGCCTGACCGCTCTCACTGTTGCGCTCAGAGGGCAAGCTTTGTCGGTCCTGGAAGCACATACAGGAAAAGGGTTCCAAGACCTGATGGAGGCCCTTGAATCCAGATACGGGGAGCGACACCTGGAGCACGTGTTCCGTGCTCAACTTCGTGACAGAGTCCAACGCTCAGGAGAGGGACTACAACAATGGGCGTTGGAAATTGAAAAACTGGTCAAGAAGGCACACCCAGGAGCCGATTCCAAGATGATCGACACGAATATTGTGCAAGCATTTGTCGACGGAATCAGGGACCTCGAGGTCAGAGCTGCAGTGAGGCTACGTCACCACACCTCGCTAAAGGAAGCATTGGCGCATGCTTTGGAGGTCGAGGCTGTTCGCCGTGACATACGACAGACCCATAAGATCCATGAGGTCTCTGAGGACGTTAAGGAGGTCAAGGCTCCCACAAAGAGAAGTTTTGGAGCCATGTGCTACAAGTGCGGTGAGAGGGGTCATCTTCAGCTCAACTGCCCGCAGAAGGAGACCCAGATGGCAAGGATGAAAAGGCTCGAGGAACAAGTAGAGGAGCTGAAGAAGCAAGGAGCTTCGTCCCCTGCCCGGGATCAGGGAAACGAATAAATGCCAGGACTACGGGGCGAGTACTGGCTGACGCGGAGGAAGCCCCGATAACTGTTATCTCCCAAGCATGCAGCGGGAATAGTCTTGTGATTCAGGGGACTATTAACAGGACGGATTGCAAAATGACTCTAGACACAGGAGCCTCTAGAACGATAGTGAACCCAAATCTAGTAAAAGCCGCAAGGAGACATAAGAGGAGAATTAACTGTCGGCTTCTTACTGCCTCCGGTCAGCCAATACCCGTCCTGGGAGAAATGTCAGTTACGATTAATGTAGGGGGGTCCTCATACCCTCACGACGTTATCGTGGCTGAGATTAGGGATGATTGCATCTTGGGTTTGGATTTCATGAAGAAGCATAACTGCAAGATTAATGTCGCTGACGGAGTTTTCAAGTGCGGTGAGGAGGAAATTTTCATCCTTGGAGGCGCCTGCGGGAAAGTTGAATGTGTAAAGAAAGTCGTTATACCTGGACGTGCGGAAGCTCGGGTGCTGGTGAAACTACCGCCAGCTGGAAAGAAAAAGTCAAACAGATGCGTGTTGATCGAAGACACGCCTACCAAGACATCAGCGCAAAAACTGATGACGGCGAGAACCCTTGTTAGTGGAAGCAGTAACGCTGTGGTCAGGGTTTTGAATCTTGGTGATCGCGAGATCTGCTTGAACAAAGGTGACGTCATTGGAAAGTGCGAGGAAGTTGTCTGGATGAGAAAGTGTAGTTCGATCACAGGCTCAGACTCAGCAAACAGCAGCAACTATGGAATAGTGACTGAGCTACTCGATGACTGCAAGAGTAATCTGACTTATTCGCAGAGCATGAAAGCTAAGAAGTTTTTACAACGCCACGCGAATATCTTCTCCAGTCAGGAAGGCGACCTTGGAAGAACGTCGATGGTTCAGCACAGGATAGATACCGGAAGCGAGAACCCAATTCGTCAACGAGCAAGACGGATACCCATTGCAAAGGAAAAAGAAGTTGAAGGCCTTTTGGAGGACATGAGGAGGCATAAGATAATTGAACCGTCTGCAAGTCCGTGGTGCTCACCTGTTGTGTTGGTGAAGAAGAAAGATGGCAGCACAAGATTTTGTGTGGACTACAGGCGTCTCAATGATGTCACTAAGAAGGACAGCTATCCATTACCTCGAATCGACGACACTCTGGATACCTTGAGTGGCATGAAATGGTTCTCGACCCTGGACTTGAAATCTGGATACTGGCAGGTGGAAATTCATCCAAAAGACAAGGAGAAGACAGCTTTCTCCACCGGTAAAGGTTTATGGCAGTTTAACGTCATGCCCTTTGGATTGTGTAACGCACCTGCCACATTTGAGCGACTCATGGAGTGTGTACTGGCAGGCTTAGTTGGAGAGGCTTGCTTAGTCTACTTGGATGACGTCATCATTGTTGGCCGCGACTTCGAGGACCATTTGCGAAACTTAGAACGAGTTTTCGCCAAAATAGAGGGGGCCAAGTTAAAGTTGAATCCGAAAAAGTGTCGTTTGTTCAGGAGTAAGGTCAATTATCTCGGCCATATTATCTCCAGTGATGGAATCCAGACGGACCCGGAGAAACTGGAAGCAGTTCAAAATTGGCCAACCCCTAAAAACAAAACCGAAGTGCGGGCATTTCTCGGCCTATGCTCCTACTACAGGCGTTTTGTTAAGGGATTCTCAGAGATAGCCAAGCCATTACATCGGCTGACAGAAGATAAACGACAGTTTATTTGGGACGAGACTTCGGAAGATTCTTTTCAGAAACTGAAGCAACATCTGTGTGAAACACCAATCCTGGGGTATCCACAACCTGAAGGTCAGTTTATAGTCGACACGGACGCAAGCAACACGGCCATTGGAGGGGTGTTATCTCAAAAACAGGGTGAAAGAGAAGTTGTAATTGCATATTTCAGCAAATCTTTATCTAAGCCAGAGATAAACTACTGTGTGACAAGAAGAGAACTCTTGGCTGTCGTAAAGACGCTACAACATTTCAGCAAATATCTCATCGGGAGACAGTTTTTATTGCGAACTGATCACGCAGCCTTGAAGTGGTTACTACAATTCAAGAACCCAGAAGGCCAAGTAGCTCGATGGATTGAACAACTCCAGGAGTATGACTTCAAGACGGAACACCGCAGCGGAAAGGCGCATGGGAATGCCGACGCACTTTCACGAAGGCCGTGTTCAGAAGACTGCAAACATTGTGTTAAGCAGGAATCTAATGAAATTACATTAAAGTTAACGAAAACAAGTCCTTTGGGTCCATGGGAGAATGATGCTATGAGGGAGGCTCAAGAAGGAGATGACGACCTTCAGCACATCATCACATGGAAGAAACGGGGTGACGTAAAACCAATCTGGAGTGAGGTTGCACCCACTGGCGCTGCCACTAAGGCGTACTGGGCGCAATGGGACAGTCTGATACTTCAAAATGGAATACTTTACCGGAAATGGGAGAAGACTAACGGCAGAGAGTTCCATCTTCAGATAGTTGTCCCAAGGACGAGAGTACCAGATGTTCTCCGTGAAATTCACGATGGCGTATCAGGAGGTCATCTAGGTGTCAAGAGGACGTTAACAAAAGTGCGAGAACGATTCTACTGGTTGCATTGTCGAGATGATGTGCAGGATTGGTGCCGCAAATGTACTACTTGCGCTGCAGTGAAGGGACCACAGACAAGGAGCCGTGGGAACCTGCGCTTGTATAACGTTGGCGCACCGTGGGAACGAATTGCAGTTGACGTAGCTGGGCCATTTCCTGTAACGGAATCGGGAAACAAGTATTTTATGGTGGTCATGGATTACTTCACAAAATGGCCCGAAGTGTTCGCCATACCAAATCAGGAAGCTACAACAGTTGCTTCTAAGCTAGTCGAAGAAGTGATATCTCGCTTTGGTGTGCCTCTAGAAATCCATTCCGATCAGGGCAGGAATTTCGAATCGCAGGTCTTCCAGGAAGTATGCAGAATTTTGGGAATGCATAAGACGAGGACCACCGCGTACCATCCACAGTCTGATGGAATGGTTGAGAGATTTAACCAGACCCTTGAGAGGCATTTGGCGAAATTGGTAGATGACAAACAAAAGGATTGGGACAAGTATATACCGCTCTTCCTTCTGTCGTACCGTACCGCCGAGCATGAGGGCATAAAAGCTACCCCGGCGTATGTCAATTACGGTAGAGAACTACGAGTACCAGTAGACCTCTTGACAGGAGGGTCACCGGAGGAACCAAAGACCTTACCAGACTATGTCTGTGATTTAAGGGAAAAGATGCGCTATATACACGCCACGGTTCGGGAAAATGGGTTACAGTCAAGTGAGAAGATGAAGACCAGATACGACCGGAAAGCGAACACGAGCGGCTTCGAAGAAGGGTCACTGGTGTGGCTGCATAACCCAACTCGCCGAAAAGGGAAATCTCCAAAGTTACAGACCAGGTGGGACGGCCCATACAAAGTGGTTACCCGATTGAATGATGTGACTTATAGGATCCAAAAGCAACCAAGAGGGACATTCAAAGTGGTACACATAGACCGTCTGGCGCGTTACCATGGCAGTAACAACGATGCTCGGGACGAGCATCTCTAAGAGGGGAGTAGTGTTACGGATACGGACACGTGGTGCCATCTAGCGTCAGGCGAGCGAACCTACCAAGGGAACACAGGCAACGTAAATCCCCTACTCGCTACTAGATGACCTACGAGTACTTTCTAGAAATATCTGATACTTGTTTACGCATATCGGGTTTATTCTGGGATGTTCCGGAATTTTCTGAGATTCGATCCGGCCCGTATAAATAGTCGCAGACAGTCGAGCCGGCAATTCAGTTCTATCTGACCTATCTTCGAGGCGACTTCGGAGCGAAAATAAGTGATCAATAGTGAGTGATTGTGATTGTGATAGTGACTCGGCTACGACCTAGGACAGTGATAGTGCTCAGTGATTTGGATCTAGTGCTTAGTGTTTGGACTCAGTGATTAGTGTGAGCTAGTGTTTGTGAATAAAGTCTTCAAGAGAGTCACCAGGTCTTTCTCTCTGAATCCAAAGAACCCTAGCACGTAACAATATAAAAAAACTCAAAGCAGATATGTTACTACCGCGCGCGTTGTGAAGCCATTAAATACGGGCCAATTGACCCGTCTTTTGTATAGTGTGTCTCTTTTATGTAAATGTCATTTCGTATCTTTTGTTTCACTTATCTGTCAAATTTGACAATTGAATTTGAAAATTGTTCGGAAGCAATTTATGCCGGAAAATAGTATGAACGTAACAGATCTGTATTTAGTTGAATATCATTGAATTTAAACGAAAAGTTCCATTTATACTTCGCCGAATACATTTTTTTTAGTTGATCGACTATTACTCAATAACTTATGAAGTCTTCTTAGCCGTGATAGTTTTCCTTTTAAATTCAGCATAATATTTCCTACTCCCGTGAATTTTTTCACATTTCCAGAACCCACCGTTTAGCTGGTATAAGGTACTCTAACGATTTTTTCCACTTTAAAACTTAATATTTCACAAACGGATCCCTAAATCGGAAAATGATCTATGAATACTAGCTGCACTATGAATACTGCTAACAAGCTGGGGAATCCTTACAGTAACTTTTCTATTAGCAAACATGTCTGGGGACTGGAATTTGCTTTGACACTTGGTCATAGATAGCCTATTGCTATTCCCAATGTTTGACAATCACTTAAAGATCTTGCATAATTATTATGCTAATAAACAGAATATAAGCTCTGTATGTATTTCTTATAAATGTTTCTTATGGCTCAGCATCTGAAAATATATGTTAGAATTTGTAATTGGTTTGTTTGTAAGAGGCATGTCTAGGAAATAATAAGTTTGGCTTAGGCTAGACATCATAAATCCACGACTTACCTGTGTATTTACTTCTTTAAAAACAATCATCTTCTGTGAAATGTAGTGAACATAAGCATGCCAAATTCTTTCTTTGAAATTCTTTATTCACAAGGCATTTTCCCACTTTTTCTTCACTTTGGGTCTTTGGGAAATATATGAACTCTCCGGTTTTTAAAACTCAAAGCACAACATTGAGGCATTTTTACGAAAATTGATAATTAATACTCTTGTTTACAAAAAATATATGGGATTTGACAGTTCAATGTCAAATTACGGTCAGTCGACGATGCGACGCCTATCGGGATAAAAATACAGTTTTGCTCCTCATTACAGTTGGCTGTGATAGCTGGTGATCCCGCAATTTTTTTTATTCAAAGTTTCGCTGCGATTTCTGCACGTAATTATTGCACAAGTCGGTATTTTGTTCACAATTTACAACGAAGTACAACGTGTAAGCTGTGGAGCGATTTACATGTGTCTGACAACTAGTGCCCGACTGGGCTAAATTTGGCGACAAGTGCCACGCCCACATAACATATCTCTTACTTCTATTATCTGTGGTCAAACCCTAGGATAGGACTTAGGACAGGTACAATATCTTTGCCCTAGGAGGATAGACTATTACTTAATCTGTGGTCAAACCAGACGTCCTTTTTTTACGTAATTTTTCGAAGCTAAAAAATACCGAGACAAAGAGAATATAATCACTAGTACTGAGAAACGCACGATGGAAAACAAAGTTCCACATATTATTCCCAAAGATCTCTAAAATGTATTCCTAATTCCTGCAGTTGCTCTTTCAAGAAGAATGATATTCTTTACTGCTATTTGCTGTCAGAAAAATAATCTTTACTTTACAGTCATGGTACTGTGAACTGTCTTATATTTCTCTATGTACATAATGCAATGATATTTTTATTAGTGTTTCTTATTTCAATACAAGATTATTTTTGTTCTGGTACTGGCAGTTCAATATTTTTTAAACGTTCCTCTCAAAGAAATTGCTGGACTAATTTTGATATAGCTGGTTTGCAAGCTAGACAATTATTTGAAGAACTTATACCACCCGTACTTCCACCGGATAAAATTAATGATAGATACGTAAAAGATTTGCTGGGATATTTTAAGGGTGCCCTCCAAACTGCTGCAAAAAACCATGATACGAGTACCGGTTTGTCACCAACAGAACTGCTAGCTGACACCATAGGTTCCCACTTGAGAAGTGATATGCTTCCTTCTGCTAGGCTCGCGTATTACGCTGGCAACATCTCATACAGAAAAGCGAGAGATTTGCACGATTTTTATAACAACATAAAAATAATGTTAAACACACAAGGCCTAGGTTGGAAGCTACCAGCTCGCGTAAAGAAGTGGGGAAACTTGACAATGGAAAAAATAAGGATAGAGCTCGGGAAAAACCCGAATCCTTGCGCTCTTTTAATATTCAAACGAGATACTAGATCTTGCATTTATTTGCCTAGCCCGAAGCTGGACGACAGTGACAAACCATCTGCAATAGCGTTGCCATTGAAAAGCGGAGGATTGGTAAGCTTAGACTCGCCAAAATCTGAGAATGTTTTGCTAAACTATTATACTACAGCTTCTGGGTGCATACTACGTAACTCGTCTACGAAATGTCGTCAATCAGATTTTGTCGGCTTCAATGGCGACCTCTGGCGTTGGATGAAGAGGGATGTGGCACCACACCTCGCCGACGAGAAACTATACGCCGCTTTCGGCGGAGTTTTGAGGGTAGCAGCGGCCGTGCAAAGCTATGGTCGAGGATTGTCCCGGCGTAACATAATTTCGTATCGAGATGAATCAAAATGGCGACCGTGGAAATCTGTTCCCGATGATTCCGTAGATGATACCAAGTTGTACTTGTGCATGATCATAGTTCTATCTGCCTCCACGATTATATGTCTTCTGCAAGTGATATACAGCAATATTCTAAACGAGAACGGCATTTGCCGCTGCAAGCATCCACAAAAGAACGTGGATGTGGAATATGCGAAAGTTGATTTGAATATACCGGTTATGCTGCCGAGACATAGAGATCCCGTAATGTCGAGAAATGAATCTGGAAATACAATACGAACTCGCAAAGTTTACGACTTACACGAGAACAGAGAGGAAGATATGGCTATAGAAGAGAGCAGCGGTGACTCAGAATCGTCTACGGAATCAGAAATAATCAAAGAATTAGAGAAGAAATCTGCTCAGCCAACAAATACACACTCGCTTAGTCCACCGAGAATAGAGACGTCGATATCGGAGGTAAGAATTCAGAAGAAACGTCCTGTTACGTCACGGAAATCATACTCAACGAATTCTTTCATCACAGACTCAGCGCAAACTTTCATCAGAGAGTCATCTTGCACAGAAAGTTCCCTTTCTGAGGAATCTTTCTCCACAAGTTCTAAGATATCGAAGCGAAGTCGCAACAAACGCGATTTAGCTTGGGCAAGGCGCATCGTTTCCAAGCAAAAGATATTTCGAGCCTCAGATAGCAAATCGTTTACACCGTCATAAATTTTAGAATTTTATATTTACTCGTTTTAGTAGCATTTACTTTTTAAGAAAAAACGTTCGTGGGTTTAGAAATAAAATACAAGAATAATTTATTTTTATTTATTTTAGTGTATCATAAGATTACATAACATTTTTACCTAAAATAGGGAATGGAAAATATTTGAAAGAGGACAAAAAGTAACATCGATAGACTTGCAACCCCAAACATGAAATAAATAAAAATATTTACACTTGCCCTTTAATAAAAAAGATCTAGTTGTACACAGACGAGTTGTACAGCTACTGTGTTTTGATTTGTTTGGCAGACAAAAAAAAAATAAAAACTAAGACGTAATGTTAACACATTGTAAATGTTTTTTTGGTAGTAGGTAAGGGGGTAAATAAAAGGGGTAAATAGAGCAAACGTTTTGTCATTATGACTTCAAAAGTATCAGGAATAGGCAAACAATGTGTAAGATAATACAATGTGTAAATATTTTTAACAGTAAAGGCGAGACCGCACTAAAGCGACACTGGGACGCGACGCGACGTGACACTTCACGTACCATATACAAGGTGCATGGACGTATAAAACAAAGGCGGACGGAGTCCCACCATACACAAAACTGTGTCATTCAGAGTCGGCCAGCTGACTGCATGTACACGGTCCGCACGCACACATTCTTACGCTAGTCCATACCATTTGACAGGCGTCAGAATGTGTGCGTGGCCGACTCTGAAGACACAGTTCTGTGTATAATAAGACTCCGTTCGCCTTTTTTTCAACGTTCATGACAAGGTGTAACAAAACATAGTGATAATACTTTAGGATGTGTAAGTGTGCCTTGTATAGAGTTCGCTGTGTAAGTAGCAGCGTTAAAAGGGTAACATTTTCTTTTAACATATGTATTGGAAAATTCATAACGCCGCGCCGGGGTGCTTGCCATGTAAATGACAAAAATAATCTTTTCAGCGCTGCTACTTATCGTTTAGTAGTTACAACCTGTGGAACTGACATTTTACAAACGTTTCTAAAAAACGTAAACGTTTTACAAACGTTTCTAAAACTATGAAACGACAAGTGACGTGGTCGCGTTGCTGGCGCGTAGTGCCGCTTGGTGAGGTCTCACCTTTCACAAAAGAGGTAAATAGTTTAACAAATTAAATAGGTGCAACAAAATAAATATTTATCACAAATTATTTGTACATTAAACCGTCCTCGTTAACAATACATACAATCTTAACGCGGAATAAATCTTACCCTATATAATATAAATCACAGTTCCTCATCTTAGCTTAGAACCACGCTGTCAATGTTTACGGCAATCATAGTTTTCTAATACATAAGACATAATAATAATAGCTCCCACACCGTTTTCGGTGACGGTGGCCGGTTACGCAGGAGTAATTTTAAAGAGCCCAAGTGTGTGCGCAGTACACAAGAGCACTGTCTATTCCTTTACTCTCATAATCCCATAGGACGGCAGACCGACACGACTGGCGAGAGATCAGGCGCAGGACCGACTTTTTACATGCCCATCCGACGCATGGATCATCTTACTTGTCAGATCAGGCCTGCATTGTCCTAACCAAACTTGGAAATAACATGTTTCCAACGCGGAAATCGAACCCACGACCTCCGAGTCAAGAGCCGCGCTCTATACCACTAGACCGGAGGCGTTAATAAAAGAGGCGAGGAGAGGCGTTAAAACAAAAGACATACCTAATATAATATTAAAACGATGCCTCCTGAGAAGCATTAGCAGCGTGGTTTTTCGAATAAGCAAAGATTCCTTTTATCATAAGAACTTTTTTTACTCGATTAAATACAGAGACTCAGAGACATAGACCGAGCACAACTTTAATATCGGTCCGAAAAAAAGAAAGGGAAAGGAGGGTACGCTTTTTAGGTCTCTTCGGTAAATAGTGACGCTATTGGACGCATCAAACAACTGACGACAACTCCTCATTTTACCAAGCCTTTTTTGTGTCCCTCATTTTATTCAAATTATTTATATCTAATACAGCAATGGCGATTTGAAATTACAAAAGTATCATTTCATTAGTAGCCAAAAACATCGAACCATTTCAAATAATAATGGCGGTTATAAGGTATAATAGTAAAATTATGCTAAAACAATATATTATAATATTAATAATTATTATTGTTGATATTGATTTACTTAATACTAACTTACTCTATCATAATTCATACCATGTCGATATTAGGGTTGTTACAATAGCCTTGCTAGGAATCATGATAATATGTCTATCGCAATCATCTAGTTGAATCTGCTATTTGATTTAAAGACTAGCGAATTCATTGAATAAACCAACTAGCGAATTCATTGAATAAAATTTGCAGTTAAAGACTTGACAAGTTAGCTTTTAGTTAAGACTATTATTAACTTGACAAGTTGGATTATAGTCATTCAATTAAATGGTTTAATTCGAATAATTTGCTAGACATTCAATCAAATAGCAGATTCAACCAGATGACTGCGACATATTCACCAAGGCACACTGGCAAAGCTATTGTATACAGCCTAAACACAAACCTATCTTAAAGCAGTCTAAATCCGATAAGTAGTCTCAGCACGCAAGCACAGGGCCACACAACCACAATGTTGCGTCGATGCAACGACAGTGCGCGCACACCACCCGCGCTCTTCCCCCCTCCGTTTCATTGACTTTCGTACATAGCCACATCGCAACCACATCGCAACTACTGGCGACAACGCAAACCACGTCGGCATTTTGTCGGTACCACAACGCAAAAAGCTGCAGCGACACCATTCACACATAACCACTACTGTTGCGATGTCGTGTGGTTGTGGTACGTGTGGGTTGGCCCTTAGGTCATAGGAAATTTAGGGAATGGGGAGATCCCTCGAAGCTTGCGCGTTAAGACCACCGTAAGATTGTAAATTCTGTTACAATGTAATATTTCTTCATATTATTTTGAATCTTCAAAATTGATTTCTAGTATAAGTTACTTAAAGCATTAGAATTTAGATTAACTTTAGAATGATTAAAATGTTTGTGAGACAATTTTTATTAAGAAGGTATCTTATTAAAAACAAACTTATTTTACACGAAATAAAATCATAAAACAGTTGTTGTTTACAGTCAATGACAAAGGAATATTACAATGTAACGTTATTCACAATTTAACGGTGACATAAAATTGATAGGTTCCGATTCATTCAACCCAAATATAAAGGCACGTTAAAACATAATATTTTATTATTCTATATAAATAGTTGATGGTAAACGCAGATTTGTACGACACTGCATTGCCCACATTCAAATTCTTCATCTGAAGCTATATTTTGCCTTCCATATTTTTAATTGACCTATTAATACGTTGATGACAAGAAATTTGAAATAAAATAGAACAAAAAAAAAGGACGGATATTATTCCAATAATTTCATAATTTGTGAAACTCGTACAATTATGACAAAATAATATTAAATATCATAACTAAATGTATAAATACTGAGTATAATAGGTTCATATTATGCAGATTTTCTGCCTAATCTACTTTTTTAATTTTGAAGGCTTGAGTACCTAGTACAGAATTATTTTACCTAAGATTTTTTGTAAAATAATCTTCAAGGGGGTCCTGTCAGATTCACATCAATATGACTGTAAGATCGAAGTCTTACGGCGCACCCAGTAATTTAATGATTACTTAACTATAATTTAATGAAGATGTTGACATTGGATCTATACTTATATCTGTTAAACTCTTTATTAAATTAAAGTTAAGTAATCACGACACATTTCTAAAGGTGCTCCCAGACAGAAGTTATATAACGTTAGAATATAACATTTTAGTATAACATTTTTTAACAATTTATAACAAAACTAGATGTTCCGCGCGGCTTCGCCCGCGTAATTTAGGAATGTCACGGAAACCGTACATTTTTCTGCAAAAAAAGAAACCTATGTCCTTTCACGTGGTCTATTCTTCATGTGTGCCAAATAGCATAAAAATTGCTCCCAGTACGTTCAAATAAGCCCTTTTAAATGATTTGCCCCGTTTTTTCCACACTTTCCTCTATTTCTTCGCTCCTATTATTCTTGACGTGATAAAATATAACCTATAGCCTGTTCCTGCGTCTCATCGGGCCGCGCGGCGCTGGCGGGCAAACCGGTAGCCCCCGCGCGCCTGCCTTCAGCGTGCACCCCCCGCGCGCCTCCCTGCGACACCCGCGGCCAGCGAGGAGCGCGTCGCGGCCGCGCCCTTTCACTTCATCGGACCACCGGCCTACGCGACGCACGCACCGCGGCTATACCTCGAACCATACTATACCTAATACACAGTCTATTTCATTGAAGACGTTTTTTATTTCTGGCGGAGACCACCAGCATCACCCCTGGAGCTTCGCCCCAACAGTGGTCCTTCGTACGCCGTCTTTTTTGCTGCGAAGCGCAAGAATTGGACTGGATTTTGGACGGACACGCCTCGACGGGATTCATGCGCATGCGCCGATCGCGCCGCATGAAGCATTCCACGTGGCTGAGGACAAAGAAGTCGCGCCCATCCAGTAGGCCTTCGCAAGAAGAGGGATACGCCGTCTTATTTGCTGCGAAGTGAAGAATTTGGACCGGACTTTGGACCGACGCGCCTCAACAGAATTCATGCGCATGCGCCGATTGCGCCGCATGAAGCATTCCACGTGGTTGAGGACAAAGAAGTCGTGACCATCCAGTAATTCTTCGCATTTGGACTGGACTTAGGACCGACGCGCCTCAACAGGATTCATGCGCATGCGCCGATAGCGCCGCATGAAGCATTCCACGTGGTTGAGGATAAAGGAGTCGTGACCATCCAGTATTTCTTCGCATTGGGACCGGACTTTGGACCGACGCGCCTCAACAGGATTCATGCGCATGCGCCGATCGCGCCGCACGAAGCATTCCACGTGGTTGAGGACAAAGAAGTCGTGACCATCCAGTATTTCTTCGCATTTGGACCGGATCTTGGACCGACGTGCCTCAACAGGATTCATGCGCATGCGCCGACCGCGCCGCATGGAGCGTTCCACGTGGTTGGGGACAAAGGAGTCGTTCTGAGTGAGCCCGTTCCTCTTTTTCTTTTTTTTTCCTGTCTTATTTCTTGCCATTTCCAGGAATTAAAATAAAATCTTATCAGAATCAGGCTTGCATGATCAACATCATAAATCATATTTTCAGAAAGAATCTTAAAAATACTATTTTTTACAACATTCACTGCCCATTCATCGAGCACGTGCTCGCTATTGTTCTATTGTTCTCCATTTATATTTATTAAATGCAATATTCTTTCCCTTATCTTATCTGAAAAGGTTATTGACCTACTTACTCATTGCATAATAACCTATTATTACCTATATCTTGCAAGTAATATTTTTCATTTATCGTCACGCCTTTGGACGTTACTTTTTTCCTTTTTCAATTATTTTAATTTTTTTTCCCTTGTCTTTCTTGCGCTTCAGTCTCTTATTTTGCGTTAAGCTTTCATTATGTATGAAGCTAAATTAAGGGAACTCGTCAAGAGGCGTGGTGGCTATAAAGCTAAGCTCACTTATTTTGCTAACTTTGTAAAATTATTACCTACTTCCGATCTTAGCCCCTTTCAACTATCTGAGCTGCAGTGCCGAGTTAGTGCTATGGAAACGCTATATAATGATTTCGATACGTTACAGACGGAGTTGGAGTTGTTGTCGGAGAACACGAGCGAGGCATATGCTGAGCGAGAACAGTTCGAGTCGTTGTACTACGCGCAGATGGGCTTCGCACGATCACTGCTTGAGCCTCCGCGTTCCTCCTCGCCGGCGCTCGTCTCTGCGGCCTCCGCTAGCGACAATCTTCACGGCTCTGGTTGCAAGCACGATTTTGTGCGCTTGCCCAAGATCGACTTGCCTCACTTCAACGGCGACTATCAGCACTGGCTCGAGTTCCGAGATACGTATATTTCCCTTATACATACTAATAGTAGTATACAGGACATAAATAAATTTCATTATTTGCGTGCTACTCTTAAAGGCAGCGCAGCATTAGTTATAAAAAGTATAGATTTTAAAGCAGATAATTACGCTATAGCTTGGCAATTATTAACAGATAGGTATAATAATGAACGGTTACTTATAAACAATCATATTCAAGCCTTATTCAATTTTGAATTAATACCTAAAGAATCTAGTGCATCATTACGTAACATGATTGATGTAACTAATAAAAATTTAAGGGCGCTCGACACCTTAGGACAGCCTACCTCACAGTGGGATACGTTAGTAATTTATATTATGTCCAAAAAGTTAGATGTAATCACCCATCGTGAGTGGGAGGAATTTAAAAATAACTTAAATCAATATCCAAATCTAAAAGATTTTATTAAATTTTTATCTAATCGAGCAGATTTAATCGAATCAATAAATAATTGTAATACAAACACAAAACTTACACATAATACAAATAAATATTTACAGGAAAATAAAAATAAAAATTATCTTGCTACTAATACAACATTTAAAACTAATTCTAATAATACTAATAATAATTCTTACTCTTCTAATAACAAAATTTCTTGTGTCATGTGCTCACAAAATCATAACTTATTTTCATGTCAATCTTTCAGAAATTTAGATGTCGATTCACGTATTAAAAAGGCATCAGAAAGCAATGTGTGTATGAACTGCCTACGACCAGGTCATACTGATAAGCGATGTAAGCTTTCACATTGCAAATATTGCACACTTAAGCATAATACCCTCTTACATAGGGATCCTGAAAATCAGTCTTCAAACAATATTGTTTTATCAACTAATACAGACACATCTGACATATCTAATCAGAAAATCGTACTGCTATCCACAGCTTTGGCGAATGCGGCGGACGTCAACGGGAAGCTACATCCTGTCAGGCTCTTATTGGATAACGGCAGCACGTCCAACCTTATCACCCGAGATTTATGTGAGAAGCTTGGCCTGTCAAAGGAAGGTACTACCTCCACAGTCTCAGGTATCAATGGTCAGATTTCTAAAACTTCAGAGAGTTGCACTCTTACTGTGCAATCTTGTTTTGGTGGTTATAAGGTGAACTTAACTTGTTTCATTTTACCATACATAACACACTCATTGCCTGGGTCTTACGTGGATAAAAACTTAATTAATATCCCGCCAGGTCTTAAATTAGCAGACCCTAAATTTTACGTACCATCAGCCGTCGACATTCTTGTAGGCGCTGAAGTATTTTGGGACGTCTTATGTTCCCACACAATTAATTTAGGTAAAAATCAACCTAGATTACAGTCTTCTAAATTTGGTTGGCTCATATCGGGCTGCGTATCTTTGCCTCATGGACGTAAAAATTATTCGACTAAAGCTTCGAATAATTCTTGTCATTTTTCCCATGAGGTAACTGAGCAGCTATCTCGTTTCCGGGAGCTTGATTCAGTACAGTCTAGTAGCTCTTTTTCTTTAGAAGAAAAGACTTGCGAAAAACTGTTTCACACAACAACACGTCGTAATGACAGTGGCCAATTCGTCGTCACTATACCATTAAAGGACTCTCCAGAGTGCTTAGGTGACTCTTACGCGATGGCCAAATCTCAATTTCTCTCTTTGGAGCGTAAATTTGAGCGTAAACCTATATTTAAAAATAGGTATTCAAATTTTATGCTAGAATATTTAAATTTCAATCATATCGATAGCATCATAGAGCTATGTAGAGGCGTCATTGCCACTCTATCATATTATTATATCTTCACTTACGTAAAATTCAGTCATATAGTCCAGAAGTATTGGAGTCTATTATTTTCAATCATATTTTATCTTTCTTTCATTAGATGCAGACAAAAAATTAAATTCAAGTGACACTTCTCTTATTAAATCACTTCATTTAAATACGTTTCTTACTTCAATGGTTTATTCTGGGATTATAATTCAAATAATTTATTTCTCACAGAAGATTTAAATTTTTCTAACCTAAACTTACTTCTTTAGCAGTTATGGGCACTTAAGTGTTTCTCCTTTTAGCCTCCAAAGCAAGGTTGCGGCACTGAAACCTACAACTATACCGTGTTTGGAGTTGTGTGGTGCATTATTAGGGACGCGACTCTTTCAGAAGGTATGCAAATCTATTACTCTAAATGTTACGACTGGCCAGACGTGGAGTTATATACCTTCCAAGTCCACCCCGACATATTTAGCTTCCCGGGGGCGAAGGCTGATTACATCAGCTCATCTGCTTTCATCAATCAGAATAAAATACAATTTCCCAGTTTTTCTAATTTACAAAATAATTTATTTTCAGAAACAAAATTTACATACTTACAGACGAACACGTCGAAAATAATACAAACTTAAAATTATTACACAACCTAATCTAATTTCTAACATAATTCATAAAACATCGTCTTAAAATAATTAATCAGATACCTATGGGTAATTTACCTACTGATAGTTATATAGTTTCCCAGCCAGTGCTTATAGCCGACCGTAAAGGTAGAGGTTGCAGGTTAACTAAATCTTACATTTGTGTCTTTGTGTGCTTTGCAGTCAGAGCCGTGCACCTGGAGCTAGTGTCCGATTTGACTAAAGAGGCCTTTCTTGCGGCCTTCAGCCGGTTCATTAGCAGAAGGGGCAAACCTCAGCGCGTGTACTCCGACAACGGCACAACATTTGTGGGAGCTTTTAACGAGCTTTCACGCTTCATACAGGTTTATTCTAAACAAATAGAGTCTGATCTTGCAAATCAGGACATACAATTTAAATTCATTCCTGCCTATTCCCCACATTTTGGCGGGATATGGGAAGCGGCAGTTAAATCAACAAAACATCTCCTACGTAGAGTCCTAAGTCTTACTCACTTAACATATGAGGAGTTGTCGACATGTCTGATTCAGATAGAGGCTATTTTAAATTCCAGACCGCTAACACCTTTATCATCGGATCCTTCTGATCTTTCTTTTCTTACTCCTTCCCATTTCCTCCTCGGCCGAGCTCAGAGTTCGATAATTCGACCTCAACTCACCGAAGACAACATACATCGCCTCCAACGCTTCGACCGCATCGAAAAGCTGCGTCAACTCTTTTGGCAGCGCTACTCTAATGAATACATCTCTCTTCTGCAGCAACGCACCAAGTGGCAGACCGGCGGTCAAGACCTCAAGGTTGGAGCAATGGTCCTGGTACGGGACGCCAATCTTCCGCCTCTTCTGTGGCTACTTGGCCGAGTAGTTGCTGTCAAACCAGGGACAGACGGGCGCAGTCGAGTCGCCGACATACGGACGAAGAAGGGCACCATAACCCGTGCCTACAACAACATCGTGCCGCTTCCTCTTCATTGACATGTTCCCGGGGGAATATGTTCCTGCGTCTCATCGGGCCGCGCGGCGCTGGCGGGCAAACCGGTAGCCCCCGCGCGCCTGCCTTCAGCGTGCACCCCCCGCGCGCCTCCCTGCGACACCCGCGGCCAGCGAGGAGCGCGTCGCGGCCGCGCCCTTTCACTTCATCGGACCACCGGCCTACGCGACGCACGCACCGCGGCTATACCTCGAACCATACTATACCTAATACACAGTCTATTTCATTGAAGACGTTTTTTATTTCTGGCGGAGACCACCAGCATCACCCCTGGAGCTTCGCCCCAACAAGCCTTTCTCGATAAATAAGCTATCTAACACTGAAAGAATTTTTCAAATCGAACCAGTAGTTCCTGAGATTAGCGCGTTCAAAAAAGGCCTTTCAAATAATTTCCCCTGTTTTTTCCACACTTTCCTCTATTTCTTCGTTCCTATTAGCGTTAGCGTGATAAAATATAGCCTATAGCCTTCCTCGATAATTGGGCTATCTAACACTGAAAGAATTTTTCAAATCGGACCAGTAGTTCCTGAGATTAGCGCGTTCAAACAAACAAACAAACAAACTCTTCCCAATTATAATATTAGTATAGATACACGTCTATTTTTTGACATAATGTAGCGTATGTTACACGATGTTATAAAATGTTATCGTGTTACACAATGTTTTATAACGTCATATAACTTCTGTCTGGGAGCACCTTTAGTATCACCGTTAGATATAATGGCATTACCTCTAGTAGACTGGCTCTGTACAATCTAATGCGTCTTAATATTCCTGTATTGTCTGTTACTCCATCGTCTATGCATGATCTTGACTATGTAGAGCGGTAGGCAGGACACTAGAGTGATCGTCGTAACCTTCCACCAGAAATCCCAATGTCGTATGAAGTCACCGTCTGTAGAAAATAGAACTTACTACAGTTTTGACTTTTATAATTCATCTATATGAGTCTAATTCGGTCTCAATGTTATAAACTTTAAACATTAGTGGGACCAAAATGGCCCCTTGAGGAACACCTTTTATATTTTCAATTTTGTGTTATTAGTGCTACGTTTTTATCTTTAAAAAAACATTTTCACTATTCATTTTTATGTTTTTAAAAAGCTTAAATATAAATATTCCGAAAGAAAATAAAAATAGTGTAGAGGCAGCGAAATCGAATGCCTTATAGAAGTTAATAAATTATTATAGACCTGCCTATGAACCAACTTGTATCGTACTTACCGAAGTAGCTTGTGAATATGAGCAGCGTGGCGGTGTAGCTGGCGAGGCTGAGCAGCTCCGCGGCCAGCATGAGCCGGTGGTAGGTGCGAGCCGTCAGCGCCACCATCACCAACTCCGTGAGGATCAGCGCCGTGTAGCTGATCTCCACTATGTGGATCAGCTGCTCCTCGAATAGTACTAGCGCACCGTACATTATCACACCGCCTAAAAATTTGAATATGTACAGTTCACACGACAGATTAGTTACCAGAAAGACAAAATAATTGTTGTTACACAAAGAAAAATACAACATATTATAATTACGAATAATAAAAACTAAGGAAGAGTAACTGTGTCAAAAAAATTTGTTCCGCGAGCTACAAAAATAGACCCGAATACATGCAAGAATTTTGTGTAGGTAATAATTATTATAGAAGTGACAATTATTATCAACGGCTTTATTTCGTAAAGAGTGTTAGGGCCTTATCACACTGGCGATCAGCGAGCGATTTGAAAGCGACGCGACTGCGCAGCGTCGTTGCGGCGTGTGAACTGCGCAGTCGCGTGTATGTAGCATGGGAGTTACGTTTCCTTAGTTTTTATTATTCGTAGCCAGAAAGACAAAATTATTGTTACACAAAAAAAAAAAAATATTAAAACCTCTATTTGCTGAATACATATTTCTGCAATTTCTGTGTTGCCAGGATCGAATTTCGTTGAATCAGAATGAATCCCTTACATTGTTTTTTATTGTTATGTTATATTGTTTTAAATATGCAAAAAAAAAGAATGAATAAATAAATACCTTGGTATATCGATATCCCGATCCATATGTAGAACGTTTTGTAGGAGAGCTGCCGGCCTTTGGTCATCTGTTTGTAAAGTTGTGGATGTTGCAGCGCCGTCAAACTTGATATGTCCTTGTCTAGCACCTTTGAACAGATGGTAAGTTAATAGTAAGGCTCGATTTAGCTGTGCGTTTATGTATGTATTCAGTACACAATTTTGTGTATTTATAGAAGTGACAATAATTATTGTCAACTTATTTCATAAATTTGATTTTTATGATTACTAATTTATACCGAGCAACAGGGGTTGACTAGCCATACTCATACTCAACTGATTCTGAAACTTCAACTTAAATCTATTTTTGCATCTCCTAACAAAAAAGGAGAACATGATACACAAATATTTATGTCTTAACATACTTTCGACTGTTGAAGCAATAATTTCAAAAGGCGTAATAAATCAGTACATGATTACTTACCAACGAGAATACCGGTAGCATAGTGAACAGAGTACCGTAGCCGACCATAAGGAAACCGGGGTAAAGCGACACCGACGAAAAATAGAATACCACAGAGAATACAGCCTGAAAAAGATAAATTGAATCGTGTGCCATAAACAATATAGACTGTATTTTTTGTTACAAACTTAGAGCCAGTCCACACGGCGCGTTGCGTCGACGCAGCGCTGCAGTTGCGTTGTTTTACATACAAATAACCAAGGTGTTCACACGGCGCGCAGCTTCGTCGCAACGCACACATGACGGACAGCAGCCCTCTAGACTACTCTAGAGTCTAGTCTAGACGAAGGGGGTGTTGACGTTATGACTCCTTTGTGATTTTTTTTGTGTCCGGCTATTCGTCAAACGGCAGCGCTGCGTCGAAGCAACGCTAACGCAACGCGCCGTGTGGACTAGCTCTTAGGCTTATTATTTTGTTTTAAAGCTGTTAATATTTTTAGGGTTACTTAGCCAAATGGTAAAGACGGAAACTTTATAGATTCGTCATGTCTATCTGTCTGTCGGTTCGTATGTCACAGCCACTTTCCTCTGAAACTGTAAGACTGATGAAACTTGGTAAATAGGTGTATTCGGAGAACCGTATTAAGATTGAAGGTTTTATTTAGAAGTGAAACTAAGAGTCCAGCTCGCACTTGGCCAATTTTTTAATAAGCTCGCCATATATCAATCGTAAGCTTAATTTTGAATTTTGTTGAATAGTGTAGAACTAGATCCATCTCTACCGAGTACCTTAAAATACCACAGACAACGTAAACAAAAGTCAGAGACAAGACCAAGGAGCAGTCGCGCGAGCACCGCGAAGTTCGGCGCGGACACGTCACCCTGACTGCCGATCCACGCGCGTCGCCGCGGACCGCGGCGCGGATCGCGGCGCAAATCGCGGCGCGGATCGCACATTACTGCCAAATCCTCTTAAAGTTCGCGACATGTCCGCAGTGTAGTTCGCGCTTTAAGCGTTCTTTATTTGAAAAATTTCCCGCGCGTCTAATTTTTCATAATATGGCGCTCGGCTTTTTAAGAATGGCCAGTGTCAAGTAAAATATGGCGGGAAAAAAAAATCGTGAAAAGTTTACAAAAAGTTGTTTTTCCAGATGATTGTCAAGTCAAAAGTCTAGTAAAAGTCTAAAAATAGTATTTTAAAAAGATAAAACCGACTTCAAGTTTCACGTAAATAATTACGTAGCATTAAAATTCCCTATCTCAAAAACTACTGAACCGATTTTGATGAAACTTGCAGCATTCCCTAAGTTGAACAATGCCTAGTACAACAAAAAAAGAATCACTTAAATCGGACTTGTAGTTCCAGAGATATGTGTGCACAAACATAAAAACATACATACATACATACATCCACTTTCGAAATTTGGCACATTTGTTCAGAAGCTGCTATAGATTAACATATAAAAAAACTGGACAGTTCTGGAAATATTACATACATACGCGTCGAATTGATAACCTCCTTTTTTTGAAGTCGGTTAAAAAGTAATCAGTAAAGTCAACGAGTCAAGTCAGTTGTTTTAGTAAAATGGTAGACCCTTTACTAAAACTTTCGACGGAGTTTTGAAGGGAACACAAAATAGCACGTTTCTTGAAGTTGTATCACTTGCCCACACTTGTGCACGACATCAAATTTTTAATGTTTTTTTTAAGGGGGCAAACGAGCAAACGGGTCACCTGATGGAAAGCAACTTCCGTCGCCCATGAACACTCGCAGCATCAGAAGAGCTGCAGGTGCGTTGCCAGCCTTTTAAGGGGTAATAGGGGAAGGTAGGGAAGGGAATAGGGGAGGGTACGGAAGGGAAAAGGGTAGGGGATTGGGCCTCCGGTAAACTCACTCACTCGGCGAAACACAGCGCATGCGCTGTTTCACGCCGGTTTTCTGTGAGGACGTGGTATTTCTCCGGTCGAGCCGGCCCATTCATGCCGAAGCATGGCTCTCCCACGTCAACGCCGGTTTTCTGTGAGGACGTACGTAAAACGTAATACGTAATGGTTAATATTCTACCAACATTACACATTAAAAACCGAAGTAACACAATTTTAGGAAAATAATACAAAAACACAACGTCACTCTTTCGTATTCTCAGCAAAACTCTGCGCGTCTACTCTTTCTTGACAGACTGTATTAATATATTGTATTATCTCTTCACTAAATAATGCTGGCATGTCTTGTATGGCAAAAGCCCTTATTAAAATAAAGATAAAAAAAAAACCTTTTGTCGCGGGACAGAAAACCGACAACATTCGGGGAACGGGCCGCGAAGTGCGAAACATATGCGAATCGGATCCACACTCAAGCTTCGCAGAAATTTCGCGGCGCCGCGGTGTCGCGCACGGTCCGCGTGCGAGTGTGGAAGCGGCCGGGGAACCAGCCGCGAAGTGCGAAAAATATGCGAATCGGATCCACACTCACGTTTCGTGGAAATTTCGCGGCGTCGCGCGCGGTTCGCACGCGAGTGGGGATGGGGCTTTAGCGATGCCGCGCGAACCATAAACAAAGGCAAAAGTCAGAAACAAGACCATAGACATACCTGCATCGTAGACACAATAAGGCCCCGGTGCACGATGAACAGGCACAACGCAGCGGAGCGCGCGTACGAGCGACGGCCGTGGACGAGCAACAGTCGCGCGAGCGCCGCGAAGTTCGGCGCGGACACGTCACCCGCGAGCGACGCCGCGCGACCCTCCGCGCCTTCTATACCCACGCCTGTAGAATTACAAAATATGATAAAGCTAGTTTACATTTTCAGTGCTACAAGGTACGAACTTAGAGCCACACGGCGCGTTGCGTCATCGCAGCGCTGCCGTTGCGTTATTTTTCATACAAATAAGTAATAAGTAATAATAAGTATAATAAAGTAGTAAGTATAAGTAAGGACAGCAGCCCCCGAGACGAAGCGGGAGGGGGTGTTGACGTTAATTAAGACTGCCACGTAATAATGCTGCGATGACGCAGCGCCCGTGTGTCCGGCTATGCGTCAAACGGCAGCGCTGCGTCGACGCGACGCTGGCGCAACGCGCCGTGTGGACTGGCTCTAACGTAATAATTAATATGGTCGTTATGTCTAACCCAGCGGACAGATCACGACTAACATCGAATTAACATAGCTCGAGAACGAATTACTAATGACGTAGGTCCACTATCTGCCTTTGAATCAATTTCTTCAACGGTACAAAGTAGACAACGAAATGTAGACACTTCGATAGAAAGGTATACCTATTTGACATTTGGGTTTTCCGAATAATCTAAGGACAAAAAAGTTAAATTATAAAAATAAATTTTCCGATAAAAGAAGGTCTAGAAGCTCTATAATGCTAGCTAATTATGAGATAAAAATATGTAAAATCTACACTACATACCGACGTCAGCCTCCTGTATCATGGCGACGTCATTGCCGCCGTCGCCGACCGCCGCGACGACGCAGTCGCGCTGTCGCAGCAGTCGCGCGACGTGGGCCTTCTGCGTCGGCGAGCATCGAGCGACCACCACGCCGCTGCACTGTTGTAGCGCGCACACGAATTCTTCTTCGTACGAGTTTAGGCACACCTGGAGGTGAACAACGATTTATTTTGTTTATACCATTTAATTTGACCGTTATTACTACATTAAGGCTTCGTTTCCACTGAAGCGGAGCGGAGCTTAGCGGTGCCCGAATTTACCAATCGTGCTATTCCAGCGGAATGACAGCGAAGCGGAGCGAAGATTGGTTAATTCGCCACCGCTAAGCTCCGCTCCACTCCGCTTCAGTGGAAACACAGCCTAATCCACCGCTACTTGTCTCCTTATCATACAGCAATTAAAATAGTTTGTTTCATTGTTAAAATAGATAATATTCCAACACGGAAAGAATTTTCCTTCTTGTATAAATTGTAAAACGGTATGTTAGGTTAGGCTTGAACTTTTTATCGGTATTTATGTCGCACTCATCTGGTTTGATCTGCAATTCGATTGAATGACTAGCGCGTTCATTGACACCATTTAATTGAATGACTAAAGGCCAACTCGTCAAGTCGATGACTGTAACTTTAAAATATGTCTAAAGTGTCTCTCGTCAAAAGTCTAAAGGCTTGACGTCTGACGAGTTGGCCTTTAGTTAAGAGTCTAAACTAAAGGCTAAATCGTCAAGTGTTTAACAGTAAATTATTACATTCAATGAATTCGCTAGCCACTCAATCAAATCATTCAACCAGATGACCATATAAGCAATATTACCTCCAGACTCTCCCCCTCTATAATGAGGTTGGCGTCGTCGCGTCGCATGTCGTCGAGCAGCGCGTACGCGTGCTGTCGCGACGTGCGCTGCGCGGCGATCACCCAACGCGCGCCGCCGCCCAGCTGCAGCGAGCGCGCTATACACAGCGCCGTCTCCAGCTTGTCGCCCGTCAGCATCCACACCTGAGTTCGATAGTTTTTTTTTATTTATTCTACTAGATGACGCCCGCAACTTCGTTGCGCCAAAATTCGTTTATCGCGCGGGAATCGTACATTTTTCCGGGATCAAAAGTATCCTATGTCCTTTCTCGGGACTCAAAGAATCTCCATGCCAAATTTCAGCAAAATCAGTTCAGCGGTTCGAGCGTGAAGAGGTAACAGACAGACAGAAAGACGAATAGACAGACAGTGTGTCTGTCTGTCTGTCTGTATGTTACCTCTTCACGCCCAAACCACTGAACCGATTTCGCTTAAATTTGGTATGGAGATACTTGGAGTCCCGGGAAAGGGCATAGGATACTTTTTATCCCGAAAAATAAAAGTAAGGTTCCCGCGCGATACTCTAATTTTGACGCAACGAAGTTGCGGGCGTCATCTAGTCTCCAATAACTCGTTACCTTGACGCCAGCCGCACGCAGCATTCTCAGCGTGCGCGGCAGCCAGTTGTCCTCTACACCCGTGAGAGCGCGCAACGTTAGACTTGTAAGTTGTACGCACTGGTATACGCGTATACGTGTGTATCAGTGCATGATTCGCTCTTATAACGTTGTCACAAGGTTTAAACTCTAATAACTCGTTACCTTGACGCCAGCCGCACGCAGCATTCTCAGCGTGCGCGGCACGTGGTCAGCCAATCGGTCCTCTACGCCCGTGAGAGCGAGCAACGCTAGACCGCGCTGCAGCTTAGACACGGCTGCGGCGATTCGCTCGCTGCGGTTTCGGCTGAGACGCGCCTCGCAGTACTCCTTCTACAAGAAAAACAGGAAACAATATTAAATAAAAATAATATTTCTTGCTAATTACAATTGCAATTTGCTCGATCAAATCACAATTCGCAATGTTCTAATTACTTATTAACATTTTTAATCAATAAGGTAATTATATTAGACATCGGATTATATGCATTTGCAAACTTGCATATGCAAATGCATATAATGGCACTTTTTAGGCGTTAGTGCATATTTTGGCAATTTTTCGTTGATAGTGCATATTTCGGTAGTTTAATGCCCTCGCAGTCTCCAAACTATAGCTATCATGACACAAAACAGATGTAGGATGTATTAAAATCACTTCAAATATGTGGCTCCATCCCCATTAAAAGAATGCAATACACCAGATAGGTACTATTTTTTTCTAGAAACAACATTTTTCTTTGTAGTTGGCAAAATTAGTTAAAAATTGGAATAATGTAGTTACCGATTTCTTAAACTTCCACGGGCATTATGATTGCAATTGGAAAATATTGGTAGAAAATTATAATTGGTGCTGCATAAAAAATTCAAAATTGTGAATTTGATGAAATTATAAAATTGACGCTTTTATTAACGGCCGGCACACGTGAAAACTCTTCAAAAATTATAAATTTTAATAATAATTGACTTTTGATTGTGTATATTTTGTGCATATTTCGGCCATTTTATCATGCATACTTGCATGCATATTTCGGCACATTGATCGTGCATATAATCCGATGTCTAGTAATTATTCATATTATCATTTTTGAAGATTAAAAAAATATTAAGCATAGGTAAGTAATTATTAATTAAGTTCGAATTAAATTAATTGAATTAAAATTATAAATTTAAGCAATAAAGTAATTACTTCACTTTTGTTGTTCAAAATAGCAAATTAGATAAAAATTTAAACATAACTCACAGCAGTAGTCAGGTCCAAATATGAAGTATCAGATGTTTCTAGTCCATTGTCAATCGCGATTTATATAGAAAATGACAAGTTTTTGACAGGGAGTCAATGACCGCTACCGCCACGTTTCGCCGAGTACAGTATAGCTTGTATAAACTTACTTCGAATTCGTCGTACTCAGTCTGCGTGAGCGTGCGCATGGCGACGACGAGCGTACGCAGGCCGTCCGCGGCGAGACGCGCGCTCTCCGCCCGAAGCCACGCCCCCTCTAGCAGCGGCGCTAACGCAACGTCCGCACCCTTCACGTAGTACGTTATACGCTCGCTCGCCTCTTCCTTAACACAGGGAATTGACAAATTAGAAAAATAAGATTTTCTTGTTTTAGGTTTAAGCATTTTTGGTAAGGGTCTATACTCTATACAGACGAACTGCAATCCAACCGCAAATTGCAGTTCAAGAGCAGTTTGAATGCAGTTGACACGACTGCAATCCATTGAACCAAACCATCAACTGCATTCAAACTGCACTTGAATTGCAATTTGCATTGCAGTTGAAATGCGGTCCGTCTGTATAGACCCTGAGTTAGTAGGATAAAACGACTTAATACACGACGATTTTAATATTAACTATGCTGACATTGGCAGCCAACATAACATTATGGGCATATTGTATTTAACATTTATTGTCTTAACCTTTAACCCGGCGAGAATGTGACAGGGTATTTTACACCATGCTCATCACTTAAATGCGCGTAGTTTTTTTTATTTCGCGCTAAGTAACAACGGGACTTTCAGTAGCTGTAGACAAGGGAGTGCGGAGGGTATTAGTGGCATTATCCTAGTGTTGCGCGTACCTGCTCGGGAGTTATAGGCTTCCTAACCTACTTTGAGTAATTTTACCCTGCCACATAGCTGGTGTATGTATTTTTAATTTTATTTAGTGTAATTTATATGGCTTTAAATTATTATTTTAACTTTGTTTTTTCAAAATAAGTGACGAAAGTATTGAATTTATGATAAAATAAGTTTTAAACGATTTTTTCGACGAGTACTCTAAAGTTGGGTCTGAACCCTCAACTTCAGCATCAAGAAATTTTCCTGGAGGAACTATCAGACGTCGTGACTATCCCTATAAGAAATAATAGAAGACTAAAATATAGTTGTAAGTACTGTAAAAAAACCATATTGTATGAAACACTCAATATTTTTGGCGTTATAGTAGTAATGTTCAAGACTAAATAAAAAAATATGACCTATTAATATTATATATATAGTTGATTTAAATTTTTTTTTGTAAGAATACCTCATTACTTATACGTGAAAAGTGATATTATCTAAAAAATAAGATGTTACTTAATGTTTTCTTTTAGTTTTCGAAGTCTTTTTGTTGATTGTTAAATATATATTTTTTGTTTTCGGTAAAATTATTTTTTTTAGTTTAATATCATAAAGCGTATACTAAAAGTGAATAAAATAGTAAATATTATATAATACAGCTATAATTTACATCACAGTTTGCATTTTTACATAAGGGTATAATTTACCCTGCTACATTCTTCGCGTAACTTTTTTTCACCACATTCTCGCCGGGTTAAATACACAAATGAGCTTCTATAATACCCCACACCGGTTTCTATGACGGTGGCCGCTTTCATTGAAACCGTACTGCGCACGCCCTCTATATTTTACTCCCATAACCTAGTGGGACAGATGACCGACAAAACTGGCGAGAGATCTGGCGCAGGACCCACTTTTAACATGCCCATGCCGATGCATAGATCATCTTACTTGCCAGACAACCAGGTGATCAGCCTGCATTGTCCTCACAAAACTAGGAAATAACACGTTCCCAATGAGGTAATCGAACCTACGACCTTTGAGTCAAGAACCACTTTCTAAACCACTTGACCACGGAGGCGTTATGAGCTTTTTTAAAACGTCCGTAGAATTCAAACTTTTCATAAAACCCAACTATTGTACGGGCATTCTTAGTTGACCATGCGTTTAAAAACCGTACCTTAACAATAATTCCCATCATCTTGCTCTCGCTGGTGAAGGGGAATATCTGTAGAATGTTGAACTGCAGAACTTCATTGGTAGCACGCAACTTTAGGGATATGCTTTCTAAATCACGCTGGTATAATGATACGCCCATCTGGAATAAATAAATGTATTTTGTTAAACACTTGGTATAGTGGTGGTAAACTGGTCAATCAAATATAAGATGTAAGTACCATCGAGGAAATTGATTCCTATGCAGTTGATAGACCAACGTTATTTGGTCGAATATGTCAATTCAATGTTAATTGTGATCTGTCGGCTGGGTTTGACATTTCATTTTTACAGCAGCTATCCTTTTATATCTGATCTAATTTCCTAGTGGATTTAGGAAAAACATTAAATTTGTATACTGACTACCTATTTCTGCTGTTATTTTTGCAGTCTAATTTTTGCCGCGGCAAGCACGGTAATCGCTTTGTTTATCCCCTCCACCCACTTCGCACGCTCCGAATAGCGTGTAACTGTGTGCGCACTTGCTTACGCGTCGTCGTGCAAGCTTACGTGCACACGTTGTGTACATGCGTACTCGTGTGCGTGCGTGCTACGTACAAAAGCAATGTGCTATCAGAGAAGTTGATTCCTAGGCAGATGGAGAACCTACGTAGTTTGGTCGCGTTACGTCAAACCCAGCCGACAGATCACAATAATTGTTAACATTAAATTGACACGATCCGACGAAATGACGTTGGTCTGCCAACTGCCTAGGAATTAATTTCCTCGATTGTACCATGTCAGTCCACTTGACGAGCGCAACTTCATCGGGGCTGGCGGCCTGGTAGTCACACAGCTGCTGCTGCGGCACCGCCCCCCCGCAGCTGTCAGACATCACGCTGCTCTCCATGTCTATACAATAGGAAAAAGGTATGGTTAAGTTTTAACGAGACTAATACAGGGTACAATTAAACCTTCCTGCCAATTTTTTTCCAGGGCTTAGGTATCATCAGGAGAGTCCATTTAAGCAACAAAAATTGAGTGTTATTTTTTTATAATATAATATTTTATCCCATTTTAAATCGTTGCAGAACGGTCGCTAGCGACGCGGGAGAATGAGCGGGGGAGATGCGGGGGCACGTCACGCGCGGGTGACACGTAGTGTCTATTAATTGTAGTGTGTTTAGGATAACTTTCGGAAGCCATTTCTCAACATTTTAGTACTGAGTGATTATAAAAGAAAAAATACGTATATTTTTATTTTTAACAAGGATCAATATATCAAAATTTGGCAGGAAGGTTTAATTTGAATTTGAAAAAAACATTTTTATTTAGATAGATCCCCATTGGGTTCTTCTGATCCCCGATTAGAAGGAACCGTCTCTGAAAACTGTGTCGCGGCCTGACAAAGTCAATTTATTTTTGCTTAATTAAAGAAATTAAGTCGTTGGTTGATATAACAAACTTTTTCATTCTATATATATTTTTTAATATTTTATTGGACTTATATAATGTTAGAACGACTGCAGAAAGTAAAGCAGCACCAACATACCGGACTGCGCCTCCACGCCGCGATCCTCGTCGTAGACGGGTGTGACGTTGTGACATAGCGCCAGAGCCAGCACCGCCTGCCACACCTGGCGGGGTGACGGCGCTAGCGTGTCCGCCCCCACACCCACCGGGGAGGTGGGGAGAGAGGGACAGTCGTTTGTCACGTACTGTGTTAGTAGCCCTTCCACCTGTAAGAATTTTATAATTGCTCTAGGTATCTATATAATATTTATTATTTTTAACAAAAAATTAAAACCGACTTCCAGAGTAAAAACAATAATTATTATTATAATGAACAAAAAAGTATGAAATAATTCTTACTATTAATAGTGCCTTATGCAGAATACTCCTAAACCTCTACTATTTCTGTACACAATCTTCATAATTTTGAAGTCGGCACCAGCTAAGAATGGTGAGTTCTTAGACAAAATATTTTTAATTTTAAAGACTGGTACCGACTTCAAAATTATGAAGATTGTGTACAGAAATAGTAGAGGTTTAGGAGTATTCTGCATAAGGCACTATTAATAGTAAGAATTATTTCATACTTTTTTGTTCATTATAATAATAATTATTGTTTTTACCTACTCTGGAAGTCGGTTTTAATTTTTTGTTAAAAATCGTCGTCGCATGCGCTGCTGCCGTGCGGTCGTGTATCGCTAACGTATACGGTCGGCTTTTAGATATTGTATCGGAGTTATAATTAATATTCGAGCCGTGTCACAATGGACAATAATATCATTTGTGGAGCGTGTGGTGATGCATTGTCGGATGGAGTTCGTTGCACAAAATGTAATCAAGATCAACACTATCACTGTGCCGGAATCACCGAAGCTGGATATCGGAAATTAGGCGACAGGAAACTTACGTGGCGTTGTGCAAAATGTAAACAGTTAGCCGTTAACATCGCGATCGGCACTGAAGATGCACAAAAATCTCCAAAATCGCCTCGTCATGAACCCGACTCTGCTATTCTCCGTGAAATTCGTGCTCTTTCTAATAAGCTTTCCCCGCTTGAAAGTTTGAAGGATGACATGTCAGCGCTTAAAACTGAATTTATTAACCTTAAATCCTCGATCAATTCAAGATTTGATGATATGGTTAAAGAATTTAGTAAGAAACTAAGTGATATGGATCAGCGTGTATCACAGCTCGAGCGAGTCCGGGCCCAAACTGACCAGCTCCAAAACCGCCTGGATGCCTTGGAAGAAGATTCTAGCAGTAAGGAACAATGGGCACGTATGAACAACGTCGAAATCAAGGGCATAAAACAAGTGCAAAACGAGAATCTGTTTGACATCCTTGCAAAGATTGGTACCAAAATTAGTTACCCGATTAACAAAAACCAAATAAACTTTATTACAAGAGTGCCTACTAGGAAAAAGGAAATTAAACCTATAATAATAAGTTTCTGCAATCGATATGTCAAGGAAGATTTTTTAGCTGCCGCCCGACTCGAAACGAAATCATCTCCCATTATGAGTAGCCATATTGGATTGCCAGGAAACCAAAAAATCTATGTAAATGAACATCTTACTTCCAAAATTAAAACTTTGCTGTCTAAAACCAAAAAATCGGCACGTGAAACAAATTTTCGCTATGTGTGGGTAAAACATGCCAAAGTTTATGTACGCAAAACGGATACTTCCCCTATCATATTTATCAAATCGGAAAAGGACCTGGCAAAGTTGGTGTGAAGCCAGTTATTAAGGACCTGACTGTAATAATTGTTTCATTATGTTTTACTGAAAACCTTATCTCATTTTTAGGTTATGTTCTATTTTATTGTGGGAGTGGGTCTATTGTGTATTGTTTTAATATTTTATTAAGTCTGAAGATTGTTATGGTTTTTTCCAAATTTGGGTACCCAAACTCTCTGGTTTGTATGAGCAGTGTAATAATATTATTATGGCATACTGAATTAGAAATAATTGCAAACTCTTCATTTTTATGTCAACACCCTGATTATATTATAATAATTATTTGTAGACTTTATCTCTTTGTAAATGTATGTCATATTAGTTCCAAAAACAGTTTTACTATTAAGTTAATATCAATTAGAATAGTAAATAATAATTACTATTATTGTGCAATGGGCAAACTCTGTCAGATCTTGCTGTGCCTTATAATATGTACCGATATTTCGAATTTAATAATTATTATATCCTTGTGTCTAGCTTATTTTTATTTTTTGCCGTATACCAATTTACATTCAGCTATTATGATAAACAGCCTAGCTTACGCCTGTCGATTTCTTATCATTTTGATAAGCCATAACTACATTTTCTACTTTATTACTTGTTTAAGTTGTTCTGCACCTATTACTTACCTAACTAACATGAAATTAAAACTAACATCCTGTAATATTTTTTACAACATACATGTAAGATTAATAAATATTTACTTATGTTATAATAAAATAAAACTAAAAAACAGCATTATTATTTTATTATCTGTCGTTCTTATTTCTTATGAATTATTATTGTATACTGTAATTAATAAACTAAAATTAATTACATACTATACCTTTTCTAACTTGCATTTAGTACCTTATTCTTACCTACAATCTATTGTAACTAACAAAATAAATGTTAACTGCTATAACTATTGTAACTTACAATTAATTTTTCATTTTAATAAACATAAAACTGTTTACACATTTAAACTTAGTCACTACTATAATAATTCGTTTAATTTCCATTTAAAATCACTCATAAATCTACTTTTTTGCTTATCTAATGTTATGTATTTGCATGCTACATTATGTAAAGTAAAACACCTATGCCACAAAAGTTTCTGTAAATTATTTATGATAAACTTTTACTCAATGTTGCAAACACTTTATAATACTTTTATAATTGCTGACGGATCCAGCGTAATTGAATTGCTACTCATTCTTATAATGATTTATATAATTATCAATGGCGGCTATTAATGTATACTACCAGAATGTTCGTGGGCTACGTACGAAAACAAATACACTTTACCGTAACGTGTGCCTAAACTCGTACGACGTTATCATATTCACAGAAACATGGTTGGTGGATGGTATCCTGGATAGTGAACTCTTTGACGATCGATATATTATCGTCTGGAGGCGCGACCGAGATTACCGTCGTACTTCTCAGCTACTAGGCGGTGGTGTCCTGATTGCAGCCAAGCGTGAGTTGGTCGTCATAGGTCGACCGAGTTGGGGCAGCACTGCTGAAGACATCTGGTTAACACTGGTACTGAGAAGGCCCCGTCCGTCTGTCACATACAGCCTGCATATATGTGCGCTATACCTTTGTAAGGAAAATCAAGGTAACTCGTATAATACACAGTTACTCAACTTTACTAACAACCTTAGTCAATTAATTGCTGCTCATCCATTGGATAAGTTCATAATAGTTGGTGATTTTAACTTTGGTGGTGAAGTTGAGTGGGTGTATAGCGCTGATAACACTGAACTACTTCCAACCAACTTAAGCAACCAGTTAACTATTGAATTCTTTGACTGTATTGATTCTTGCAACCTTTCTCAATTTAATAATGAACGTAATATAAATAACAGGCTGCTGGACTTAGTTTTTTCTAACGATCAAGTGCAGGTATCTGAAAGTCAAGATCCTTTAGTGCCTGTTGACGCACATCATAAGCCATTGATAATTAATGCTGATTTTGTCGAGATACATAATCTTGAAAACAAATCATGTATCAAATATTTATTTTCTAAGGGTGATTACACATCCATTGAGTCAGAATTAAACAAAATAAATTGGGTGGAATTACTTTCTGATAAGTCACTTGACAGTGCTGTTACAAAATTTTACGACAAACTGTATGAATTAAGAGATAGATATATACCACGGAAGTCACATAAACAAATGTTACATCCCCCCTGGTACAGCTCCGCTTTAATCAAAGTGATTCATGAAAAATATAAATTTCATCGTAAATTTAAAACTTATGGCAATATTGCTGACTACCACTCCTTTTCATTATTGCGTAGTAGGGCCACTGAATTAGAAAAATCTTGTTTTGAGACCTACATGGAGAAAATTGAAGCGTCAATAATTAATAACCCAAAGCACTTCTGGTCATACATCAAAAGTAAAAAAAATAAGGGCACTTTTCCCAAAATTATGTATTACGGTGATAGATCGTCTGACAAGGGTGAAATAATATGCGATCTATTCTCTGAATATTTTCACTCAACATTTTTGGAATCTACCCAAAACTCTAATGATCCACAACCTAGTGACGCTGATACTATCGCAGGTATCTGTTCGATTGAAGTGGATAAGACTTATGTTTTAAAGTTACTGAAATCTCTAGACCTTTCAAAATCTGGCGGGCCAGACCTTATACCACCTGTTTTTATAGTTAACTGTGCGAGTAGCCTAGTTGAGCCAATTTGTATACTTTTTGAAAGATCTCTTTCTCAAGGTTTGGTTCCAAAAATATGGAAAGCTGCATTTGTCTCACCTGTATTAAAAAAGGGGAATATATCTGATATAACTAACTACCGCCCGATTTCTAAAATCTGTCTTTTCTCAAAGATTCTTGAACGTGTAGTTTACAGTCAAATGTATGAGGCCATGAAAAGTGATTTTGGTGATGAACAACATGGATTTCTTCGAAAGCGTTCAACCGCGTCTAACTTGGTGCTATCCCACTCTATATCCCACTTTATATCTAACGGCATGGAGCAGCGTGCTCAAGTTGACGTGATCTATACTGATTATAGCAAATGCTTTGATCGTATAGATCACCGATTGCTACTTATGAAGCTATACTCTAAGGGTATTCACGGCGATTTGTATAGATGGTTATGCTCTTATATTGACAATCGTACCCAGGCTGTGGTGCTTCAAGGATACACATCTGGTTGGAAATCTGTGCCTTCTGGCGTGCCACAGGGTTCGATCCTGGGTCCCCTTTTATTTCTCTTATTTATTGCGGATGTTAAACGATGTTTTCTGTATTCATATATTTTACTATTTGCAGATGATATGAAGATACACAAAATCATTAAAAGCATTTCTGACAGTTACCTGCTCCAAAGTGACCTTAATAGATTTGAAGATTATTGTTATCGCAATAAGCTTCAATTAAATGTATCTAAATGTTTTTATGTTACTTACACACGACTGAAACAACCAATTGATACTAAATATACTCTGGATAATCAATTCATAACTAAAGTAAATAGCATCAGGGACCTGGGTATTATCTTCGACAGTAAGCTTTTATTTGACCAACACATTGACCATATCGTAAAAAATGCTAATAAAGCACTCGGCTTCATTATGAGACAGTCTGCTAGCTTCCGATCGATTAAGACCATCAAAATTTTATATTGTTCTTTCGTACGTAGCCACCTGGAGTATGCGTCTCAAGTCTGGAATCCCCAATATGAAATATATCGTTCACGTATTGAGGGTGTTCAAAGAAAATTTTTGAGATACCTCGATTATAAGGCATAGCAACGTTCAGATAGCTATTTCCAACGCTGCAGAAGGTATCATTTTTTGCCACTTAAACTCAGGCGTCAAATCAGTGACATAAGTTTCTTAGTTAACATAGCTAATGGATCCATCGACTGCCCTGAATTACTCTCAAAACTAAATTTACGAACCAACAGACAAGGATTTCGTCACCGGTCTTTACTTGATGTACCTTCTGCAACAACTAATAATAGAAATAATGCATTTTTCTTACGAAGCACTCATGCTTTTAATAAAGTATCGCAGGACATGGATATTGACCTATTTTGTACTAAATCTAACGTTGTAAAACGACTATTGGCAAATTCATTCTTTGATTAGTACCTATTGTGTGATTGTATTTGAGGTACATAATATTATTATTTGAATTTTCTCATAACTTTCATATAAGTATATTGTATTTTTTTTTCTTTTCTCTTGTATTTAAGTTATTTGTCTTTATCTTATCAAATTAGTTTATAATATACTCTAAGATTAATAATTATAGTTCGACACATTTTTGCTGACTTGTATAATTATCTTCTTACATATATGTGGAGGCTTGTCATTAGCTATTTAGTTATCTGAATTATTATACTAGCTATTTAAGTTATTAGTCTGTAAGCCTTCTGAATATAAAATAAATAAATAATAAATAATAAATAAATAATAATTTCACTCTTTTTAGTAACTTAAGTAATTTATAAGGTTTTCTGTAAATACTAATGTGTTCTACTAAGTGACTTTGCAGCCATTTATGATATGAGAACTATAAAGTTAATATACCTAGCGCCCTCTCGGAATAGAGAATTGCATAAGCAACTCCAAGAATATACTCGTATAACTGTATAATTAATAATATAAGCTTGGCGTTAATCAAGCAATGATAAATTAATGTTCATGCGCCTATCTCTAAAGGCTCCTGTTCAGTGACTTTCTTTCTATCACAACACTACTGGAAAGTCATTAGCTCACTATAATTATTGTTCATATAATATTATGCTTAAAGTACTTAGAACTACGTTAATATAACTATTTATTTTGTCCCAATAACAAGGAGTTTCCTACATACGGACATACCTCATAATTCATAGATCTCATAATCAAATTGCTAACTTGGTAACCTGATCACCAAGTTTGAATCATTTTCTTTGATATAACAATATAACACCATTGATATAATTTTTGAAATAGTTCGACAAATTAAGAGTTATGATTTAATGATTAAGGCTGCGTTTCCACTGAAGCGGAGCGGAGCTTAGCGGTGCCAAATTGGCCAATCACCATGCTCGAAATATTCGCTCCGCTTCGCTGTCATTCCATTGATTGGTCAATTCGGACTCTGCTAAGCTCCGCTCCGCTTCAGTGGAAACGCAGCATCATGGTGTGGTGGTAGTGGTGATGATGATGATGAATGTAACTTGCATAGTAGCATATGCTTTGAGTTCTTAAACCAAAGCCGAAACCCCCAAACTTGTATATACTTCTCATAAAATCAAAATCACCATATGTTTCCATATAAATTTTGAGGAGTTCCCTCGATCACTCATGGACCTTATCATCAGGTCGAAATAATAAAATAAAATAATTTTCAAAATAGCTTAACTTTCTACAGAACAATGTTTAAAGAGATCCGTGATCCGTTTTGATCTAAAAATACTATGAAAAATACCTACCAATTATATGTATTATATACCATAATGTGAAGGTGTATGGTAGAATGGTGGTGATGATGATAATGATGATTAATGTAATTAGCTTAGTAGTATATGCTTTCAGTTCTTAAAACAACGCCGAAACCCCCAAACATGTATCTATAAGGAGTAAGGAGTTCTGTTCACCACCGTCGAACCATGGTATATCCTGGTGCAAAATTTTACTTTTTGGTAACATATGCCTGGAATACTTCATATGAAACCAAAAAAACCATATGTTTCCATTTGAATTTTGAGGAGTTCCCTCGATTACTCATGGATCCCATCATCAGGTCACCACTTTTGTGAAAATGGGACCAAATTGGAGTGAAACCTAATACAACGAAACAAAAATTTTGAAAATCGGTTCATAAACGGCGGAGTAATCGTTGAACATACATAAAAAAAAATATCCACAGCCGAACATATAACCTCCTCGTTTTTTTGGAAGTCGGTTAAAAAAACCGGCCAAGTGCGTGTCGGGCCACGCGCAATATAGGGTTCCGTAGTACCGCTAGTTTTTTAATTTTTTTATGGTTATTGAATAAACCCCTTTCGGAGAGCAAGGATGCTTAAGAGTCTAATCGGAGAGCTAAGGCTGCTTAGGAGACTAATCGGAGAGCTAAGGCTACTTAGGGGACTAATCGGAGAGCTAAGACTACTTTGGAGAGCTAAGGCTGCTTAAGAATCTAATCGGAGAGCTAAGGCTGCTTAAGAGTCTAATCGGAGAGCTAAAGCTGCTTAAGAGTCTAATCGGAGAGCTAAGGCTGCTTAAGAGTCTATTGGAGAGCTAAGGCTGCTTCGGAGAGCTAAGGCTGCATAAGAGTGTAATCGGAGAGCTAAAGATGCTTAAGAGTCTAATCGGTGAGCTAAGGCTGCTTAAGAGTCTAATCGGAGAGCTAAGGCTGCTTAAGAGTCTAATCGGAGAGCTAAAGCTGCTTAAGAGTCTAATCGGAGAGCTAAGGCTGCTTAAGAGTCTATTGGAGAGCTAAGGCTGCTTCGGAGAGCTAAGGCTGCATAAGAGTGTAATCGGAGAGCTAAAGATGCTTAAGAGTCTAATCGGTGAGCTAAGGCTGCTTCGGAGAGCTAAGGCTGCTTAAGTCTAATCGGAGAGCTACGGCTGCTTCGGAGAGCTAAAGCTGCTTAAGAGTCTAATCAGAGAGCTAAGGCTGCTTAAGAGACTAATCGGAGAGCTAAGGCTGCTTCGGAGAGCTAAGGCTGCTTCGGAGAGCTAAGGCTGCTTAAGTCTAATCGGAGAGCTACGGCTGCTTCGGAGAGCTAAAGCTGCTTAAGAGTCTAATCAGAGAGCTAAGGCTGCTTAAGAGACTAATCGGAGAGCTAAGGCTGCTTCGGAGAGCTAAGGCTGCTTCGGAGAGCTACGGCTGCTTCGGAGAGCTAAAGCTGCTTAAGAGTCTAATCAGAGAGCTAAGGCTGCTTAAGAGACTAATCGGAGAGCTAAGGCTGCTTAGGAGACTAATCGGAGAGCTAAGGCTACTTAGGGGACTAATCGGAGAGCTAAGACTACTTTGGAGAGCTAAGGCTGCTTAAGAATCTAATCGGAGAGCTAAGGCTGCTTAAGAGTCTAATCGGAGAGCTAAAGCTGCTTAAGAGTCTAATCGGAGAGCTAAGGCTGCTTAAGAGTCTATTGGAGAGCTAAGGCTGCTTCGGAGAGCTAAGGCTGCATAAGAGTGTAATCGGAGAGCTAAAGATGCTTAAGAGTCTAATCGGTGAGCTAAGGCTGCTTAAGAGTCTAATCGGAGAGCTAAGGCTGCTTAAGAGTCTAATCGGAGAGCTAAAGCTGCTTAAGAGTCTAATCGGAGAGCTAAGGCTGCTTAAGAGTCTATTGGAGAGCTAAGGCTGCTTCGGAGAGCTAAGGCTGCATAAGAGTGTAATCGGAGAGCTAAAGATGCTTAAGAGTCTAATCGGTGAGCTAAGGCTGCTTCGGAGAGCTAAGGCTGCTTAAGTCTAATCGGAGAGCTACGGCTGCTTCGGAGAGCTAAAGCTGCTTAAGAGTCTAATCAGAGAGCTAAGGCTGCTTAAGAGACTAATCGGAGAGCTAAGGCTGCTTCGGAGAGCTAAGGCTGCTTAAGTCTAATCGGAGAGCTACGGCTGCTTCGGAGAGCTAAAGCTGCTTAAGAGTCTAATCAGAGAGCTAAGGCTGCTTAAGAGACTAATCGGAGAGCTAAGGCTGCTTCGGAGAGCTAAGGCTGCTTCGGAGAGCTAAGGCTGCTTAAGTCTAATCGGAGAGCTACGGCTGCTTCGGAGAGCTAAAGCTGCTTAAGAGTCTAATCAGAGAGCTAAGGCTGCTTAAGAGACTAATCGGAGAGCTAAGGCTGCTTCGGAGAGCTAAGGCTGCTTAAGAATCTAATCGGAGAGCTAAGGCTGCTTAGGAGTCTTTTCACGTATGATTAGGTACTTTTTCTAATTCAAATAAGTAAATGACTATGAATGAGTATAGTCCTTGTATCAGACTTATTTTATTAAATTTTCGACCTCGGAATAATTGGTTTAGAGCTGAAAATTGGTAGAGACGTTAAATACACCATTATAAATAAAACTTCAAAAGTTCCCGGCGATCCTCCTTGTACAAAAAATGTTATTCAAGGTCAAAGGTATGAAAATGAGGTCTTTCCCGTTTTTTTCCAAACTGTACATTTTATCACAAAAATAGTATAAGAGTGTAGATCAAAGAATTCTCTACAAAAAATATTCAGACAATTTTTGCCATGCCAAATTACAACTTTGCAGGTCGTATATAGTCTCTGAGCAAAATCACGGACAGACATCAGACAGACGGACAGACGGAAGGACAGACCGAAACTATAAGGGTTCCTTGTTGACTACGGAACCCTAAAAACAAGGGCGCAGTTATAGAAGCTCGCACAGGGCGCAAAAAAGGCTATTTACGGCACTGCAAATACCCTTAGGCCTTACCCTTACTTTTCACTCTTGCCTCAAAACTAACCTCATAAAAGTTATCGCTGTTATACAGCGCATTTCCAAGATGCAACTTCTGGAAGATCATCTCGTTCTTAGTCAGCGTGCCCGTCTTATCCGCCAGTACGTACTGTATCCTGCCGAGCTCCTCCGGTATAGTGGTGGAACGCATCACTGTGCCCGCTATCTGTTTGTCCCGTTGTATCGTCCAGGAGTAGAATATTTTGCCCATGTCTAGGTTTACACGCAGACTGGAATACAAGATACATTATGACGTCATATCTCTGTATTTTATTTTTGTTTTCGCCAATAGATTACGGGTAGTTGTCGATTAAAGCGGTCGAATTCGACCGCGTAAACAATAGATTTCCGCGAATCCACGATCGAGGGATCAAATAATTTATCGTTTAATGAAATGAAGGTATGGTATTTTATTGACATTCGATTAGCAATAGCTAAGACAAGCACTCGTGACTAGTAAGCCTTGGACTTAAAAGGTTACGTTTATAAAATAAGTACGTGATAAAAAACAATAACGTTTTTAAAAGGTAGGAACATCAACGAATTTCATCAAAATCGATTATCAAATGTAAAATGGCAAGAATTAAATATACACAGACACAATTTCGATTGTAATTTTTGTAATCTTTTACCAGTGTCGGTAAAAAATTAACTTTGAATTTTTGTCTTCGCGGTCGCATGCCGCAATGATCGGAAAGCCACCATATAATTTCATCCACAGGCACACAAAATACTAAACGGCAATGTAGACTTTGTAACCACGAGGCTCACGAGATTCATTCGTATATTATTGAGATTATATTGACTTTCGTTAGTCGTTTGAGCTTACCTGATGGGTATAATATACGAGAAGAGCAGGTTGAATCTGAGGAAGAACCCGAACCAGGGGCCGTCGAAGCCCTTCAGCACAATCAGCAGGAACGATATAATGAGGGTGGCCACGAACAGGACTTTCGTGAAGTCGTTGACCCTGAGATCCAGACGGCCGACCTTGGAGCGCGGTGCCGCGTTGTTCATCACACTGCGAGTCTCGCAGCCTGGGAACATATTATACAAATTTTAAGGTACAATTCCGTGCATCGCGATCGATCGCGGTCGCGCACGACCTACGACTGTCGTCGGCCGCTCGCGACCATAGTCAGCGTATGAAAATGTATGGCACCGCTTCCGAGGCCCGCGACAAACGCGCGCGGCCTACGACTGTCGTAAGCCACGCGTGACCGTGCCATATAACTTTGACACGGTCGCGCGGGGCCTACGACTGTCGTCGGTCGTGCGCGACTTTCATAACTTCAAGACACGATCGCGCGCGGCTTACGACAGTCGTAGGCCGTGCGCGTCAGTCGCGGGCCTCGGATTCGGTGCCATACATTTTCATACGCTGACTATGGTCGCGAGCGTCCGACGACAGTCGTAGGTCGTGCGCGACCGCGATCGATCGCGATGCACGGAATTGTACCTTTAAAAAAACTAAGTGATAACTGATAATTTTGACTGACTGGGACTTTAGGGTGTGTAATTGTGTATGTGTCCCTTAAGGTGCTCCCAGACAGAAGTTATATAACGTTATAAACATTGTGTAACACGATAACATTTTATAACATCGTGTAACATACGCTAGAACATGTCAAAAAATAAACGTGTATTTACTTAGTTATACATTGTTAAAAAATGTTATACAAAAATGTTATAATATAACGTTATATAACTTCTGTCTAGGAGCACCTTTATTTAGAGATAGGCTGTGTTTACTTTCACAGCGAACTCTTTAATAGTAAGCCTTAGGCTGCATTTCCACCAGAGATGTGATGTGAGGAATGTGTTTTTGAGAACCAATAGAATAGCTTCATTGACGTGAGCTTGCCGTGACATCGCTCAGCGCGGCGATGCTATTCGATCTTAAAAACACATTCCTCGCACTACATCCTGGTGAAAACGCAGCCTTACTGTCTCTCTCACAAACTCACAGAACACAAAAACGAAGAGAAATGTTCGAAAAGAAAATCGAATACACCAAACGTGTGGCAGACGGCCGTTTTGCGTATTCGATTTCCTTATGTGGAATTATAATTTGGAATTCGTTTTTTTTACGTGCAAACGCCCCGGCTTGAACTCGTGCTCAGACCAGACAACAGTAGACCGATTGTTCTCGAACGATTCCATTCATAGCGATAGATTTTTGAATGGATACACGACTCGGATTTTTGCCGAGTCGGCCGACCAAACAATCGGCGTCATGTTCGCGCGTGGAAAAACGTCGTACTGATTAAGAATTGGCCGACAGTTTGCCGATGGTTAAGTTTGAAGGCAATCGTATAGCTAGAGTATATACTATAGCCCATCAAACTTAATTATCGGCCGACTCGGTATCGTTGTAATATGCACACCATACAGCTTCATACTGATCAAGATTGAAGATCTAAACCAAACTATCAGCCGATAGAAAGTCTGCAGAGGCTCTTACACTAGGCTGCTAGTCCAAGAGCCTCTTTAGTCTTGACTCACCTGTGTATATAACGAGCCCTACAGCCTGTCCCGAGGCAACGACACAGCCGCTCCACAGCGTATTCTCAATCTCAAGCGATACAGACTCCCCCTCGTCCAGCCTAGTACAGGAGCCGATGAACGAGTGAATGTCCTTCTCGGGTTTCTCGATAAACAGCTGAGCCTTCACGTCGAGAAGGTGCGCGTCGGTTGGCAGCTTCTGTGTCGACGACAGGGGTATTCTATAAGCAAAGAATACTTTTGTATAATGAGTACGTCCTAGAGTGTAGTGTACTTGATACCTATGTAGTATCTTGATATATGTTAACTATATATAAGCTGTAACCACTTGATTATTATGTCATAATAAAGCCAACCATTTAACCAGACACATCTTTCATTTGTATCTAACACCCATCCTTACAAGTTACAACAGAGTGTAGCAAATCTAAGTGATAAAACTTTAGGTTGTGTATGTATTCCTTATATATTGAGTTCACTGTAAAAGTCGCAGCGCTGAGGAACTACATTTTTTTGAGACTTTGAGACATGCGCGCCAACTCGATAAATTATCCCATACAAAAGTTTAAAAAAAATTTGCACTTTCAGTAAACTGTATGTTTTGTTACATTAGTTCAATTATCACTATGTTTTGTTACAACTTGTAAGTATATTAAAAGCAAAATACATATTGTCAACCTTAGGAATGTTGTTTTTTTTTTGTCTTGAAGCCAGGACTTAGCTGTAATACTAAAATGACGAACCAAGAAGGTCTTGGCCACAATAGAAATGAGAAAGATTAGAAACACAGATTTTCGGGACATGCCCATTGCACCATAGACTTATTTATCAATCTGTTATAGTTCTTGCAATCTACGAGTGCGCGTCGCCTTTATTTGTAGTTGGAAATGTGAATAGACATTTTCGTTAGTGTGCGTACCCGACGGAGCAGTCAGTAGCGAGCGAGCCGTGTACGCGTGTATAGATATAGTCACTCACACAACTAAGGGCGACGCGCACTCGTAGATTGCAAGAACTATATTCAGTCTCTTCCACCTGTAGAAAGACGGAAGATACCACTCAATATTATGTATATTGTACAGTGTACTGTATACCTATGTGTTTTATGCAAATTCATAATCTATTTTCATTTTAACGCGGTCACGATTCGTAAACTGCGTCCTAAAATACTTGTACCTAACCTATTTTAATTAAAACAATTTATTAGGTAACCGACTTTGTGTAAATATTTAATGTTAATGGAAACGTTTTTAACCAGACTGTTGCAAACATAGAAGATGTGGGTATTCAATGTTCATTTTTGTAAATGTTATAATATTTGTTCCAGCGTAGCGCCTTATAGATTTGTATCTAGTAATATAGCCAATAGCCTGGACATTGGACATTGGACAATAATTGGTCAAGTGCGAGTCGGACTCGCGGACGTCTATACTCTGCTATATACCTAAAGGTACGAAGCCTTCCGTACCTTTAGGTATATAGCAGAAATAGTTAAAAAATGTGTTTTTATTTGTATGGGATTTCATTTTTTATTTTATTTAAATAATATTATTAATTGCTAGCTGTCCCGGCAAACGTTGTTTTGCCATATAAAGTATTTAACTACTTCATCAGTTGATACAAAATCTCACCCCCTCTTTTATTCCCTAAGAGGGGTGGGGGAAAAATGTTATAAGTACACCAAATATTAAGTTGAAAAACACAGTAAATAATATGAAGTAAGTTCATTAAAGAAAAAAGTTTAATACAAAATCTGACCCCCTCTTTTGTCCCCTTAAAAAAAAGGGGGAAAAAAATTTATCAAGAAATTTTATCAGACAAATATATCTGCGAAAACCGCATTCAAATCGGATCAGTAGTTTTCGTGTGATAGTGAAATAAACATACAGACAGACAGACAAAAAAACTGACCACATTTTTGGCTTGTATAGCGATGTAGTGGCACCCTCCGGCCTCCGCTTATATATATATTATTTTTTGAATATCTTTAATGTACAGAATCGTCATTTCTACAGTTTTATTATATGTATATTATTAATTATGAAAATATAATAAATTTAAATGAGTATTTTGTAAACATTTCAAGTGCCTACCTATTGCCAATATTTATATCGAGCAAAAACTTGCAAAAAAATTACGTTTGTTGTATGGGATTTTTTTAGCCCTTAAATATTTAATTTATTTTGATTTTAGTATTTGTTTTTATAGCGGCAACAGATATATACACAATCTGTGAAAATTTCGACTCTCTAGCTATCACCGTTCTTGAGATACAGCCTGGAGGTAGACAGACATCGAAGTCTTAGGGAGATCGCAGAAGTCACTCTTTTTGTGTGATCGAGTCTGCGGCGCACATACATTCTGCATGGCGCGCGCCATCAGACTGTATGTAACCCGCAGACTCGATCACACAAAAAGTGCGGACTGTATGCATGGCGCGCGCCATCAGACTGTATGTAAGCCGCAGACTCGATCACACAAAAAGTGCGGACTGTATGCATGGCGCGCGCCATCAGACTGTATGTAAGCCGCAGATTCGATCACACAAAAAGTGCGGACTGGCGCGCGCCATCAGACTGTATGTAATGTCGGCACTACATATAGGCGAACACGTTGGCCAACGTGTCGGCCCAATGTGTAGAACGGGCGACTCGCGCGTTGGCGGTAGGTATTTAGACGTTGGCCGACGCGTTTTGTCGGCACTACATATAGGCGAACGCGTTGGCCGACGCTTTGGCCAATGCGTTGGCTAACGCGTTCGCCTATTTGTAGTGCCGACATAAGCCGCAGACTCGATCACACAAAAAGTGCGGACTGTATGCATGGCGCGCGCCATCAGACTGTATGTAAGCCGCAGACTCGATCACACAAAAAGTGCGGACTGTTTGCATGGCGCGCGCCTTCAGACTGTATGTAAGCCGCAGACTCGATCACACAAAAAGTGCGGACTGTATGCATGGCGCTCGCCATCAGACTGTATGTAAGCCGCAGACTCGATCACACAAAAAGTGTGACGTCTGCGATCTCCCTAAGTAATAGGGTCCCGTTTTTATTACCCTTTGGCTACGGAACCCTAAAACTCAATATACAGCATTTTTGAATAGGTAGTTAATTTATCGTTGTAAACGTGATTGTTAAAATCTTAAGTACCCCGGGAAAATTAAACATTCGACCTCGGAATAACTCGCATAGAGCTGAAAATTGGTATAGACGTTAAATACATCATTACAAATAAAACCTCAAAAGTCCCCGGGGATCCTCCTTGTGCAAAAAAAATTATTCAAGGTTAAAGGTATGAAAATGAGATTTTTCCTGTTTTCTCCCGAAACTGTACATTTTATCACAAAAATAGGTAGGGCAAGAGTGTAGATCATAGAATTCTCTACAAAAAATATTCAGTCATTTTTTTCATACGACTTACCATTCCTTATGAAAAATGGGCGGGCTTAAAGTTTAGGAAAATCATATCTACGCTTTTATTATAAAGCTAAAGAATTTGTGGAACTACTGCTTTGAATTGAGGAATTCGTTTTTTGTTGGATAGTCTATTCATCGAGGAAGATTTGAGCTATATAATATCACGTTGCCACCAATAGGAGCAAGGAAACAGAGGAAAATTGGGAAAAACGGGGAAAATTTTTTGAAGGAGCTTATCTCACAAACGGCTGAAGCAATTTTTATGTTATTTGGCACAGATATAGAATAGGCCACGTGGAGGGACATAGGCTATTTTGTTTTTCAGGAAAATTTAAGGTTTCCGTGAAATTTATAATCAACGCGGGCGGAGCCACGCTTAACATCTAGTACTACATACTATAGGGTTGTTTGAAAAATTTGAAATGTTCTCGGCCTGACACACTTTTGAGTGACTTGCAAGCGTACCGTTGCTCTTCGAGACTCGAAAAGTTTAGATTTGGTAACGGTAATAAGTCACACAGAAGTATGTTTGGCTGGGAACAGCCCTCGTATGCAGTAGTACAAGAAATTCCGCTCCGCCCTGTTAATTATATATTTCACGGAAACTGTACATTTTCCCGAGAAACAAAATAGCCCATGTCCTTCCTCGTGGTCTACTTTATATCTGTACCAAATAACATAAAATATGCTTCAGCCTTTTGTGAGATAAGCTCTTTCAAATATTTTTCCCCGTTTTTCCCCATTTTCCTTTGTTTCTTTACTCCTATTGGTGCCGACGTGATGTTATATAGCTCAAATCTTCCTCGATAAATAAGACTATCCAACAAAAAACGAATTCCTCAATTCAAAGCAGTAGTTCCACAAATTCTTTAGCTTTATAATATAAGCATAGATATGATTTTCCCAAACTTTAAGCCCGTCATTCATAAGGAATGGTAAGTCGTATGAAAAAAAACTGAATATTTTTTGTAGAGAATTCTATGATTTACACTCTTGCCCTATCTATTTTTGTGATAAAATGTGCAGTTTGGGAAAAAAACAGGAAAAACCTCATTTTCATACCTTTGACCTTGAATAAATTTTTTGCACAAGGAGGATCCCCATGGACTTTTGAGGTTTTATTTGTAATGATGTATTTAACGTCTCTACCAATTTTCAGCTCTATGCGCGTTATTCCGAGGTTACGATTTTTTTGCGTCTAATTAGACCAGACTAAAGGTAGTATTTCGATGTTCACAACACGCGAACGCGACCGAACACAAATCATATAAAATGTCACCTTATAACCTAGGTTACTAGGCCATAGGTTTCATTTCGATATCTACGCCACTACAAAGTGCCTGCTGCGGTCTAGACCAATGTCGACAGAAAATCAAGCCGACTGCCTGGACATTTTATTTGAATGTCTGTCGCGGTCGTATGCTGTGAAGATCGGAATGCTGCCTTTAGATCGGTTTCTTCTGCAATTTAGAAACTCATAAAAGCGCATTAAGAGTTAAATTAAGTATTATTATCGATTCGTGTGGGAAGTAATCACAAGTTTCATGCAGTTGAAGGCTAAACAGATTTATTATGAATTTTAGATTTACAATAGTTTCATCGTTAAGCCGGCTTTACACATTGGGCCAGTGCATTGGGAGAACGTAGCCTAACTGACGATAAGTTAGGAGCGACATTCCATAATGTATTAGTTGGCCCAATGCACTGGTTCAATGCGCTGGTCAAATGCGCTAGCTCAATGCGCTGGTCCAATGCGCTGGCTCAATGCGCTGGCCCAAAGCGCTGGCTCAATGCGCTGGTCAAATGCGCTGGCTCAATGCGTTGGCCCAATGCACTGGCTCAATGCGTTAGCTCAATGCGCTGGCTTAATGCGTTAGCTCAATGCGCTGGCTTAATGCGTTGGCCCAATGCGCTGGCTCAATGCGCTGGCTTAATGTGTTGGCCCAATGCGCTGGCTCAATGCGCTGGCCCAATGCGCTGGCCCAATGCGCTGGTTTAATGTGTTGGCCCAAAGCGCTGGCTCAATACGCTGGCTCAATGCGCTGGCCCTTTCATCTCATTGAACATACACAGTACAGTTTGTTCTTATCAGTCTATACTAGCTATTTGACCGTCGGTATTCGATAAAACACGAACAAAATTACATTTTCTAAAAATGATTTCTAGCTAGATCGATTTATCGCCCTCGAAATCCCCTGTATACTAAATTTTATGAAAATCATTGGAGCCGATTCCGAATATATTTGTAAATATTATGCGCAAAACAAATGCGCAATACAATGCTTAATCAGTAATCACATTTCCTTTTACATTGTGTCCCAGTAGTATGTTTATTGTTTGTATACTTGTATAGAAGTCAGTAATGTTATCTATCTTTGTCATAAAAGCTAAAAATTAAAAATCTTAACTTTGTGCACCTCAGCTTGAGCTGTTTTCAGAATTAGGAATAGGCAAGGATTTGGAAGAGGATTTATACTCTTAGAGTAACTCTAACTTATAGCATAGCAGAACCAGTTAGTAGAAGAGTATTTCTTTCTCTAGTTAGCTCTTATAATAAGCTGGTTCAAAGGATTACTCCTATAAAAACTACATATAAGTACTACAACATTTTCAAACCAAAATCGTCACAGGGGAAAGGACAAAGGATACTTTTTATCCCAGAAAAATGTACTGTACCCGCGCAATTAACGAAGTTCGGCGCAACGACGAAGTTCTCTAGAAATCTAGTTAATAATTAATAATAATAATTTATTATTAACTAGATGACATTATTAGATAATAATTTATATTGATTTGAAGCTTGAATTTATTCAATATTTATATTACAAATGGGAAAGGGTAACTGTTTGTCTGTCTGTTCTGTCTTCACTTTAAAATCGCTCAACCGATTTACATGAAATTCTGTATGGAGATACTTTGATTCCCAAGAAATAGGAAATATGATACTTTTTATCCCGGAAAAATTAACGGTTCATACGGATCTATGTCTATTGTCTGTGTTCTGCACCTATACCATTATAAGCTATCACATTAGGTAAACCCTATAATGATAGTTTAAGGGCCTGTTTCACTGCTTCCTGATAAAGTTCAGGATAGCCTATCCAACACTTATCAGGAAGTGGTGAGACAGGTCCTAAGTGTGTGATGAATGATGATAAATAAATAAAGTAAATTTATACACTCTACACTTACCGTAGCTTCCAATCCGTTTCTCCATCCAACTGATCAGTCCTTATAAAGACAGTGCCCATTTGTTCATTTGTCCGCAGCAATATCATATCAGCAGGCACCCTATTGCCTTTGTGAAGCATGACAATGTCTCCAACTCGCAGTGAAGATGCTGATGCATACTCAGTCATGTATGGACGATAGTCTTCACACGGTAAATCCAATTTTATCCTCTCATACGTATTCCTATTGACTTCTTTGTCTCTCCTGAAAATTGAAATGCATTTGGAATCATACAAGTTACCTATCATTGTCAGATAGATATAGATTTTTATATGTATTTCAAGTGATAATCATCAAGTATTTCCAATTTCATTAGTTCATAGGCTTAAAAGAGGTCAAAAGTAAAAAGTAAATTACACTTTTTTATATTATAAGTATAAAATTTTAATACAACAAGAAAAATGTGATATCTTATATTTTGCAAATTACTTGGAAGTAATATTAACTGTATGAGTATAAGTTTAATAAAATAATTTAATTTTGTATTTTTTTAGTAAACCTTTTATAATTGTGTAAATTATATTTATATAAGTGATTAAAATAGACATTAACATATTTTAGTTGTTTTATTAAGGCAACTTACCTATATCTTCTGAAATCATCAATTGCTTCTCTGATCAATGTGACGGAGAGCACAAAACATAGGGGGCCCCAGTAAGTGTACAGATAGCCAATTCTTATACTGGGAATGAACTGAGTCAGGGCCATTACCAAGAAGTATAGATTTAAAAAGAAACGAAACTGCTCATACAGAACTACAGGAAGGAATGTGATGAATGTGTATTTCTGAAAACAAAAACTTATATTAAAAAAATAAAGATATTGTAACTTTTGTAACGACTATTCACAATAATAATGGGAGAATGATGTAAAAAGTTAATAATGAGTAATTGCTGAGGATAAGGAATCTGTAATGAAATAATGTAGGTCAAACTCACTTGATTACAAACATAATTAGGAGGATATTCTTCAGTTGGTAACTGCCCCAAAAATATCACTCTTGAACTCAATTCTTTTTGCTGAAAAGCCCATGTTCTTAGCCTGAAAGTTACTTGTAACATTAATATACTTACACCATACGTAAACGAATAAATTGAAGAACATCTTCTTACCTTGACCATATAGATTTTGGCTTTGGGCGAGTCAACAATGGTGTTCTTTCCATGTTAAGACATAAATATTTGTGCAGTGCTTGAGAAATGAAGTTTACATAAGTTAAATTTACGTAGCGGCATCAAAGTATCAAAATATAATAATTTCATACACACAATCCATTGTCTTCCTTTATCTCATCACAATTCACAAACCACAACAACAATTTTGAGATTTCCACAAAACAATCTGTCGTCTTAATGGCATTTGTCACTTGTCAGTGTCAAATATATACTTTTTTTTTTTCTTGTTATGGCTCTCGAAGGACTAGAATCCAGGCCCGTAAAATTTTATTAATAAAAAAAAAAAAATTATGGCTCTCGGTTTGTAAACCATGGCCAGTGTCAAGTAAAGTTTTGGCGGGAGAAAAAAATTTTCGTAAACAATTTACAAAATTTTCAAGTTGTTTTTCCAGATTATCGTCAAGTCGAAAGTCTAGTCAAAGTCTAAAAAGTAGTCGGTAAAGTCAACGAGTCAAGTCAGTTGTTTTAGTAAAGTGGTAGACCCTTTACTAAAACTTTCGATGGAGTTTTGGAGGGAACACAAAATGGCACGTTTCTTGAAGTTGTATCACTTGCCCACACTTGTGCACGACAACGAATATTTAATGGTTAATATTCTACCAACATTACACATTAAAAACCAAAATAACACAATTTTAGGAAAATAATACAAAAACAAAACGTCACTCTTTCGTAATACCCGGCAAAACTCCAAATATATACTTGTAATCTGTGGCACAGATTACTAGTATATATTTGATCTGTGGTGTCAAGAAGCAATCGACAAAATACAAATGTTGCCAAATTTTTTTTAACCAAAGAGTAGAGTAGTAGAGTGAGATCCGGCCAAGATCCGGTACACGCAGGGCTTCAAATAACGTTATTATTTCATAACGTTACTGCTTCAAGGGCATAGATAACGTTATGAAAATTTACCCGATATTAATAATAACGTTAAAAATTGATATTAATAACCATGGGCGTACCCGGGATTTTAGCTAGGGGGGGGGGGGGGGGGGGGGCAACATGGTCAGCACCCCGCCTTTAGTCCAAATCAATAACTATTATTTTTATTATTTCTTTATGTAATAAACTCCTAAAAGTAGGTAAGCACAAATCTCGCAAAAAAAGTGGGCTTCGAGTGAGATGAGTGCACCGTGCACTATTGCATACCTGATACCAGAAAATAACGTTATATTTACCGTTATTATTATAACGATATTTTTTCGTTATGTTTAAATTATACATAACGAAAAAATATCGTTATAATAATAACGGTAAATATAACGTTATTTTACTAGACGTTATAAAAAATAACGTTAACTGGCTACTATTATGAAAATAACGGTACGTAACGATATTTTTTCTGTTATTCGATAACGTTATGAAGCCCTGGTACACGGTACACCAAGGAGTCTATTAAAGGGTCCATTCACTATCCTGTAGGGCAATCCGCCGTGCAGGACTGTGAAGCTGGACATAGCTGATAGCTCACACTGTATTATTTTGCTAAGCGGACGGCTAAGCAGTATAATACAGTGATCATCATTGATCATTCATCAGTACTGTTGCATACATAATATCAGTGTCAGTATTGTTGCAATGATGTTCCGCACTATTTAAAAAAAATCAGTTGTCTGTAAAGTCGGTTTACTGACGATAGTTGAACGTGACAACGTATGACGTTGTCACGTTCAACTATCCTTAACCCCTTAACCCTCGTTTCCGAATCTCTACAAATAGAAACAAACTTTTTCGACTGTAACCTAAAGTTATTTCGACGTATTTCTTTCAAATGATTGTCTAAAAATATTTATAATGAGTAAAATAAACTGTTCGCTAACGCTACATACATTCGTGAAATCCTGTAAAATCTTCGAACAAAGCACAAGTCATACCTTGACACGTAGGATGTATGTGGCCGTGTATAATTGTATATGTAAACTATGATGTTTGTTTGTCCGCAATTATCGCTCGTTTGGCTGAATATAAGGTTTTTGCAAAGTTTTTAGAGACCAAATTGATTGATTTTACCTGGCGAGGCACACAACAAGCACATTTGGAGGTAGAATAAGAATAAGAATAAGAATAAGAATAAGTTATCAGCTACATATTCCTTTTTTTCTTTTCAATTTTCATCCACTATTGCAAAAATCGGAGGTTTGCACGATTTTTACGCTCTGGGAACTGCACTATTTAGAAATAGCGCGGAACATCCTTGCAAGAATTTAGATACAATACCGACTCCAAAGATGTATGCAACAGCACCGTATAATACTGATGATGGACGGCTAAGCACTCTAAAGTCTAAGCAGTATAATGTAATGTGTGAGCTATGTGATATGTCCAGCTTCACAGTCCTGCACGGTGGATTCCATGTAGGATAGTGAATGGATCCTTTGAGTGGACTACCACAGACTACAGCTAGAATCCATATAGAAAAGTTTGACGGATATCTGTTTTTTTTATTGGTGGCAGTGGCAGCATTGCATTAGTAAATAAATATGGCGTAACGTTGTGCATTACGTGGGTGTGTGAAGCCAAATTTGCTAACAAGACAAATATGAATTTATAGTGTTTTACGAAGAAGCTACAGTTTGGTGTCCAAATCAATTCGAACAATAATTCTGTGAGTTTGTGACCCGTGAAAATTCGTAAAGAACATTGGATCAATGACTCGGATTCACCGTAGATGACTATTATTATGAACCTTATCTTGTAACTTATGAAATACGCTTTTAACACAAGGTAAGATGTGTTTGATTTTGTGTTTGAATGTAGTACATAACATGCGAGTACAATTTGAGACGTCGTAGTTTGTAATTAGATAATTGAGAGGGTGCAAATCGCAGAGATCACGGAGCGTAGAGGTCGCGCCTACTTGTCTGACAGTCGGCCGGGCACACCTCCGTGTGACCTATTTTCTGGATAATGCATTGAGATACTATTTACGTCTAGGGGTGAGAAGGGGACCGTCAGACTCGCTTGCATCTACAATAAATTCTTCTCAATTACAAAATTCTTGTTCAAATCCTTTGGGTCTGCGAGTAACTTATAAATGTAAATTTCGCGTCACGTAATTCCTTATTTTATGTAGGTCAAAGGATAATGGGGTCAATAAACTACCAATAGCATTATAACCATTACAAATACCCATGTAGTGCTTGTAATATCATAGGCAGTCTAGGGAATGCTAATGAAGATGGTAAGAAAATCTTATTAGTCTCATTAGATTGTTAAGAAAATATTATAATATTATGTTTTCCTAGAAGGAGATTTGAAGAATATAGCCAATATTGACAAAATTCCTAAATATACTAGTTTCTATGTAGATGCAATCACAGTTCTACTGTGAAGTTTACTAATTATGACGAATGTATGAAGCTAATCTAATTGATTTTCTAATTTTTAAATTCATTAGTATTAATATTACTTTAAATAAAAATTACTTATTGATTCATTTATTTATTGTTTAGTTACTATAAAATACTGCAAAATAATATTTATGATCCAATAAATATTAATTTGAAAATAAATTTCAGGAACAAAAAAAGTATTTTCATGTTTTTATGCTTGTTCTTAGCAATAATAACATTCATTTTTTTATTGCAGGTCAAAATAAGTGTACATATTATAAGAGCAGTGTAAGGATAATGGGTTCGGTACAAGTGTTGTGCGGTGAGAGTGCAAAGCCAGCGGTATGATGGAGTCAGAGCTACCGCCGGGCAGCTGTAACTCCACAGGACATCTCTCCACAATTGGATGGAACATACCAGGTACTATATTTGGACACTGTTAAGCATTTGTGTTACCACAAAAAATTATGTATTCAGTTATGAATGCAGTCATGTTCTAGATCCACTATCCCCAAACCACGGCCCTCCTTTATTTCTGGCTGCGTGATGTCAAACCATTTTGAAATTCATGCCCACCGCCAAAATAACGTAAAGCCTATGTGACAGTCGTTAAATTTTTTTCCACTTTTAAATCGTTAATTTTGAAGAATGTTACTTTTTAACACTAAAAAAATTTTGTTGTGACCCGCAACACCAAGACAAAGGAAAGGAATGCCTCCCTGTTACATCTTTACTATTGTATTGAGATACTTAGAGTTAAATCCAGAGGTTCCCAAACTTTTTTTTGTCATAGACCACTTTAAACATTTTGCTGGATCCGGTGGACCACACACCTAACCCCCAGTTCAAGGCCGGTCTAAAAACTAAAAAGCGTATTCATCCATTCAACCTTCACTTCGGAGTGGTAAAAAATGGTAAAAAGTAAACACTAATTTTCTTGTTTTGTACCTATTTAACACAAAAATTACCACACTTTTACTTATTTCAAAATGTCCTCGCTCTGTAATATTTAATCTGCTATTAATATATTATTGTCTGCCTATATTCATAAGAGAAGTCAAATCGGGTCACCAAATTTTTATAGACCCCCGTTAACGACTTGTGGACCCCCATTTTTTTTTTCACGCAAGCGTAGACCCCTATGGGCTCCCGTGGACCGCTCTGGGAATCAATGGTTTAATCCTTTGATTGGAGATTCTCAGAAATGCCATTGTACTCTATTGTTGTCGCAAGATCACAGGTGCTCGTACGGGGCTTGATGGGTTAAGGAGAGGACATAATATCCTAGTTTTAATTACACTAAAATGAATGATATAAACTTTCAGCACAAACATAGTATTCAATTTCTTTTATTTTTTTAATTTAATGGGCATTGTCAAAAAAAAATCACATGTACTTTTTATATTTTTTTTTGTTAAAATAGGGTATTTTAAGAATATAAATTAAATAATTTTGAAATTCATTGGCTAGTTTTTTCTCAATAAATTTTTAAAGTTTCGCTCTGACGTCATCATCGGCGGCCAATTGACCTCTGCAGTATGTTTAAATTTCCTTTCAATCTTATTATAATGGCTGGTTCGTCAAATGCAAGTTCTCATTATGTGAAAACTGATACGAGAAGCTTACCAAAAGTTCGAAACGTAATGTTGGTCGAATTTATTGCTAATTTAACGCCATTGAAGGTCAAACTAAGGTTAAACATATTTGTTCAAAAATATAAGTAACTAATGGGTATTTTTTTGGTTTATATACAGAAAAACGATCACTGACCTTATTCCTCGAAATGTTTTTGTAATGAGCAAAATTAAAAAAAAATGGACAATCCCCATTGGTCCCAGGTTTGAACAACAATATTTAACAACTGAGTTGACGTCTGTCTGTATTTAAAGGCCATTATTTACTACACATTTTGAAATATATCTGAATGGCTGGAAAAGGCTTAAATTCAACAAAAGCAACCCAGATACACAAAATAAATAACAGTAACATGAACAAATTCTTAATTATCAGCTAGTAAAAATTAATTAATATAAAAGTGTTATAAAGATAACACGCTCACGTTTTTTGCCAATGTTAATCAATAGCCTTCAATTAGTTAAGTAGGCGCTACTGAACTTGTGTGCTCAATGATCCATGTGAGCATTACTCCTGGCTAAGGTGATACGGACTAATATTATCTAATAGGTTTGTTTGTTACGCTTGTTTACCTTCATTACTTAACTAGATTTTACCCGCAACTTTGTTGTGCTGTTATACATTGATTCAAAGTATTGTTATGTCTCTGTAATCAATGAAATTGATTAAGAGGTTCAAGTGCGAAGATGTAGCAGACCAACAGACACACTTTCGCATTTATAATATTAGTATGGATGACGCATGCAACTCTGTCGCGCCAAAATTCGGTTATCGCGCGGAAAACGTACATTTTCCGCAATGGGCATTGTCCAAAAAAAATCACATGTACTTTTTATATTTTTTTTTGTTAAAATAGGGTATTTTAAGAATATAAATTAAATAATTTTGAAATTCATTGGCTAGTTTTTCTCAACAAATTATTAAAGTTTCGCTGTGACGTCATCATCGGCGGCCAATTGACCTCTGCAGTATGTTTATTTTCCTTTCAATCTTATTTATAATGGCTGGTTCGTCAAATGCAAGTTCTCATTATGTGAAAGCTGATACGAGAAGCTTACCAAAAGTTCGAAACGTAACGTTGGTCGAATTTATTGCTAATTTAACGCCATTGAAGGTCAAACTAAGGTTAAACATATTTGTTTAAAAATATAAGTAACTAATGAGTATTTTTTTCGTTTATATACAGAAAAACGATCACTGACCTTATCCCTCGAAATGTTTTTGTAATGAGCAAAATTTAAAAAAAATGGACTATCCCCATTATTCTATATCTTTTTCCGGGACTCAAAGTATCTCCGTACCTAATTTCATCTAAATCAATTTAGTCGCTTTAACGTAAACAGGTGACAGACAGACACACTTTCGCATTTATAATATTAGTATGGTAGATTGAGTTTTTTTAAGTTTATTATGTTAAGTAGACCTCTCGTCTACTTAGCACTTAACTTATCGAAAAAAAAAACTCAACTTCACGAGAGTTATCTAAATATCAGAAATGCAAAATTCTTTTAGTTCAAATTCTTAATACGGCGAATGAGGGGGGGAGGGAAATTTCCCATGGTTGCGCACACGCATAACAATTCCTTGACGTGTTACTGCGATTGAAGGTTGTTTTAAAGTTATCATTGTTTAGAAATATTGTAAGAAAACTAATTAAATTAACCCTATATTTGTTAAAAAAATGTTGTGTTTTGCAAAGCTGTTGCGTTGTTTTTGAATCAATGCAAAATGTTGTATCTGCTGATAAAGAAGATTTGCGTTCTTCGTAAGTGTATTGCTAAAATATAAACGTTTGAAATTAATCTGAAAATGTCTGTTCCATCTCGGGCTAACTTTGATATTATACCTAAGCCTAGACATCGAGATCGTGCGATGCGATATTCGAAGTATGTGTTACCACCGAAGTCCCCATTTTTTTCTGGGGCCCACACCACCCCCCTTGCCTTTGGGAAAGGCTGTCTTACACCATCAGCTTATCTGCCAACAGTATCCTATCTTAGTGCTAAACTATCGTTCACGCAACGACACATCATCATCAGGGGCCATCCTTGCTCGTGTTTAGCACTGTTTTCAATCCTAAACTATTGTATCTGATAATCTGCCAATAGTATCGTATCTTCATTGTAAACTATCGTATCTGCTAACAGTCTCGTATCTTAAACCTAAACTATCGTATCTGCCAATAGTATCGTATCTACATTCTAAACCATTGTGTCTGTCAGGTCGGATGCACCACTCGGCGAGCACGCCGGCGGGCGTGGATGGGGGCGCTCGCACGCCGCCCGCTACGCCCAAGAAGGGCGGCAAGATGCTCGCCGTCCGCGTCCAGATGCTGGATGACTCCATATCCATGTTCCAGATACAGGTATGTGATAAATGATAATCAATGAAAAAAACGGTTGTCTGTAAAGTCGGTTTACTGACGATAGTTGAACGTGACAACGTGCCTCTTTGTCGCTCGTCCCGCACTCTTGCTTACACTTCAAGCCTTAAATGGAACGCCTCAGAGCGAGGTAGCGCCGCATGAGTCATGTTTTTTCGTGCGTGCAGCCGGCTCCATCGAATTATAAGACGTTGTCACGTCAAAAAGAGTAATGCCAGGATAAAATTTCAAAAAGTAGATCTAAGTAACGAACTGAGTACATACAGGGGGAGGTGTGAGAGCTGTAGATCATGCAATTATTTTGCTCTCCGTTAGAACTTTTTTATTTCAATAAAATCATTGTTTCAAACTTACGTTTGAAATGATAATCCCAATATTGTGATGCCTTCATGAGGGAGTAAGAATTAAAAACTTGCATGAAACTTGCGTGTAAATATTTCTGTTCGTCGTCTATTTTGAAGCATTTTCAAATCCTGAAAACAAAATCACCATGACAATATTTTTATCGATAAACATATACCTTAAGTAGAGTGCATCCCTAAAGTACAAGTAAAAAGCTATGCAATATTTGAAGTCAAATTATTACTTGATGTGACATTTTTATCACTAATGCCATAAATAGCATGATTATGGGATTATTAAACTTAAAAAATTTCTTTTTAGCTTATAAAAATACCGATTGATAAGCCCAAAAAACGTTGTTGAAAACTTACGTATGTTATGTTAAATCCACGTGTTTGAGGCCGTTTCCTTGGCCGTTTTTATGGTTTATTATATAACGGAACCACAAAACCCAACAAGATATTGCATTTAACGTTCACTAAACATTTTATTAGCATTTTTTAAACATGAAATATTGCAGACCGACTCCTTTGTTATTATGTCCTATTAGGATTTAGGTTTGACACAATATTACAAACTTTTGACGTTTATACACCGATATGAGCTTTCTCTTTCACTCAACTTACTGCATCGTTAGTTAGAAAGAGTAAAATTATCAACTGTCAAAATATAAGCATCGCTCACTCAAGTAGGACTTAGGAGAGAGACGGATGTCGAACGCTGCCGAACGCAAAGGCCGATTGTGCTTCCTTGTCGCTCGTTCCGCGCTCTCGCTTGCACTTCAAGCCTTATATGGAACGCCTCAGCTGAGGTAACGCCGCTGAACTGTCATGTTTTTCGGGCGCGCACCCCATATCGAATTATAAGACGTTATCACGTCAAAAGCTACCAAGCGCCATATTGCTATGTTTACAACTGAGCCGTTTAAAGATTAATTTTTACTTTAAACATCTTATTGTCAATTAAATATTGTTCAATATTATTGTAGGTTTAGGGGCCCGCATAGACTAATCGATAGAGGAAAAAATCGCCGATTCCGAATATATAAAAAACTCATTTTGACGCCTAGTGTTGCTATTGTCTCTCATGGCATGTAGAACAAGACACATAATATTACTAAATAGTTTTTACGTAAATGACAAAATGAATTTCATTTCATAAAATGCGTTATTCCTTTCTTACTACGCAGCTGAAAAGCAACAAAGCAATGTGGCTTCGCCCTCAATGAGACATTTTGAAATAAAAATTATCATCAATATTAAAATTATTTCTGTTTAGAATAGGTAATAACGTGTTTTTATATTTAAAATTAATTAACATTTTCATGGGAATTCTTGTATTTATTTTATTTAAAGTTCAATGATCGTATCGAACTGTGAATGATCTTTTAATATGTCATTGTACTCTCAAATAACATTATATTGAGTACTAGACGTTCCGCGCGGCTTCGCCTTGTGAATCAGATATTTCACATTCCACAAAAAATATCCTATGATCCTTTACGTGGTCTACTTCTTATCTGTGGCAAATAACATAAAAATTGCTCCAGTAGTTCGTGAGATAAGCCCTTTCAAACAATTTCCCCCGTCTTTTCATCATTTTCCTATATTTCTTCGCTCCTATTATTCTTAGCGTGATAAAATATAGCCTATAGCCTTCCTCGATAAATGGCCTATCTAACACTGAAAGAATTTTTCAAATCGGATCAGTAGTTCCTGAGATTAGCGCGTTCAAACAAACAAACTCTTCAGAATTATAATATTAAGTACTGATGGAAAACAAATAGGAACAAAATTTTAAGGTCCTGTTTTACCACTTCCTGAAAAAGTGCTGGATAGGCTATCCACAACTTTTTACAGATTTTCTATACTTATTTTATCTGTCAAGTTAAGTGGTGGTAAGTCTATCCTGTGCGGTAAGAATAAACCTTTCTAGGGTGACCATGCTAAGCCTGTAGGGGGAGCACAGGTTGAAAAACACTGGTGTAGAGACTATAGACTGTAGAGTATAGAGTATAGACTATAGAATATAGATACATTAGCGGGAAATATACACGAGGTCCCCAAGAGCACTTATCACAGGATACCGACGCGGTTAAAAGGTTTCCCCACAAGTGGAAATTGCAATTCTATTTTCACTCACGCCGCCCTGTATTGTGCAGCGTGATCGAAAAATTGATTTTATCTGGGGCACGATTTATGGTCAAAATAGGATAAGATGGCACCAGTAGTCATTGTCCACATATTACTGACACTGGCGCATTCACAAGCGTGTAAACGACTTCCAAATGCCAAGCGAGTTTGTGGCCGCTTGCGCCTTGTGGATGCTGGCAAGCCTTGGCAAGCATGGAAATTCAGCATAAGATTACTTGCAGTTAGATTGTGTTGCCCTCTAGGGGATGTCCGGAAACGAAATGGGAGCGTCTTACTCCATTCCTATGGGGTTTTTTGCCAGCAAACTCAGGAATATCCAATACATCAATAAAAAGATAGGTTTTTACTTTTTATGGTTTGTTTGCGTAATAAAACTTACCTTATTTCGAAGCAATGTAACTTGTAAGCAATGTAAGCTAGTCTGAAGTGAACTCTGAACCGACGCATTTACATTTTCTAGAGCTTACTTGTCCAATCGATACAACCTAACGAAACATTGTAGCTCGGTCTTAGAAGTTTATGAGCTTGAAAGTAGGCGTGTTTAATTAAAAGTTACGCCTTCACAACTTGCTACATTTGCAAATTCTTTACCGAAATTCGTTCTTCACGCGGACACCCTAAATCCGAGATAAAAATAATCCTATAGCCTTTTCAGGTTCTCATATATTTTATTAAGGCAAGGCTGTACCTAAAATTAGCAGGTCGATGTCTGTCAGTGCGAATATCGACGTAAAGGATTTCAAAATATAACTTTCATATCATCGCGCCTTTGGTGTAAGAGAATTCCACATAATTTCTTCAGACTGGAGGCTTAAAAATAATTAGTCTTTTCGAACTGGCCTGGCCTTAAAAAAGAATTTGAATTGGAATATCGTCTTTTAGTTTTAAGTTGTAACACAACTAAACAAATTTTGATGCCATTCGCTAGAAGCATCCGGAAGAAGCATCGTGTCAGCCTACCTGAAACACGTGTCGCCCCTAAAATATTATGAAACAAAAAAAATAAATATACAAAATTATGCAATTGTTTTCACTCTCCTGAAAAGTTGCTATTTTTGACTTACGCGGTGTCAGAATATTATCTTAGTGCTAAATTTAATCTAAATCGACTTACGGCCGTTCCCAATATTTGATCATCTCTGGTTTTGCCCTACTACTTAGAAATAGGAATAGCTCACATTAGACATTATAGACATATTATGGCATACATTATCGCACCTACGAGTATGATGAATATTATAGATGGTATACGATTTAAAGATGAGGATAATGATTTTGGTAGTATATGTCTGGTTTATTCATATACAATACAATACAATTTCAATGAGGTTTAATTCTTACATTCAATAGATGAGGCCTGCAACTCCGTTGCGCCAAAATTCGATTAACGCGCCGGAACCGTACATTTTTCCGGTATTAAAAGTAAATTCTATGTCCTTTCCCGGGACTCCAAAGTATCTCCATACCAAATTTCAGCAAAATCGGTTCAGTGGTTTGGGCGTGAAGATGGTAACAGACAGACATACATTTATAACATTAGTATGGATTCTTGCAACATTCTCTACGTTTACAACAATAGGAGCACAACAACATGACTATCCAAATTTCAACAAAATATCCTTTGAAAATTGCGATCTGGGAGCACGGTAGTGCGCCCGCCGAGACGACCTAAATATAATATTATTTTCTGAACATGATAATCATGATCTGTTGACATAATATCGAATAAAATATAATACGTATATATGATTAATGAATATAAAGTTTAAAAAACTAAAACCCGACTACTAAAACGCGCTCTAAAAAGTACGAAACAAGAAAATAGTTTATAGGGATATGGAAATGTTTAAAGGATAGCCGTGGTCGTATGTATGCCCATTTATTATCTATAATGAATCTGTTTTGCTATAATAGTTGGTGGCATACGACCACGGCTATCCTTTGAACATTTCCATATCTCTATAAACTATTTTCTTGTTTCGTTCTTTTTAGAGCGCGTTTTAGTAGTCGGGTTTTAGTTTTTTAAACTTTATTTTTATTTCAATTATTTTGGGGCTAAGATTATTAATTTGGGAATTATTTTGGGGATTGATTTGCGGGATCGGCCAATCCCGCGGGATGTTTGAACGTATGTTATAAAATTGAATAAATTGAAACTACAGGTTTACGTTTTACTTAAAATCAACTTTATTAATAGAAAATGTCTCATATTATGCCAAAAAAATATTTGTTTTGTAACAAAATAACAATGAAATTATGTAATCACTCTAGTCTTATAATAGATCTCAAAGTTAAAATGCTATTAATGCCTCAGAAATCTTGATGTCAGGGACCTCTCAACATTATGGCTCCGCATTGATTGCGACGACAACTCTCGCGTTTATGCGTGCCTATATAGGTCTGTAGTGCCAACTTGCGGCAGATTTCGTCCCTGGTTTGGTTCATCCTCCAAAAAAGCTTCTCGCCGGAAGCAGAAGGCTTACCAATCCTGGGCCAATGCAGTGTCTGCTCGAGATTTAAATACCAGCACATATAAAATGAAGTACCTACTCAAGAAAGGGATCAAGGGGTCCCGTAAGGGAGGATCTCTTGACGTACCTAACTCATCGTTGGGCTCAGGCGATTGTTTCGAAAGGAGCGGCATTGGCTGTTTGTTTGGACATTGCGAAGGCCTTTGATCGGGTTTGGCACAAAGCGCTGCTATCAAAGCTTCCATCATATGGGCTCCCCGAGAAATTATGCAAATGGGTCATGCTGCATGCGGGATCCGCGGATCCGCGTTTTGCAGGTGCGGGATCCAGCAGACTAATAATTGCCCCCCCCCCCCCCCCAGGCACTACAGTGTTTGAAGAGTTGTTACTTCGCTCTGAAAATAATGTATAAAAAATCATCCACATTGGAAGCAAAGGCATTGTTTTTTGACAAACTACAAAACGGTTTAAAAAACGTGATCGCCGATCAAACATCCGAAAAGCCAATTTTAATTTTGGAAATGGCCGCCCTCAATAAAAGCAGCGCAGCATACGCCGAATACGCCCTTTTCGATGATATTCTATTGTGATAGTTGTGTACGTTGAATATTACAGTCCCCACAGACTTCTCATTGTTCGCGCGTGTGCTACATCGGGCCTACTCCGTAACAGGGATCTTTCATGTCCTGGATTATAGGGCTGTCGATGAGTAGTTTGGTTTAGGACCCTTTGCCTGAAATTAAAGCCGATAAATGCTGTTTAGGAAGCAACTAGCTATGCTTCCTTTTATAGAATTAGCGCAAAATATACTTCTATACTCTATACTTATTATAAAACAAAGTCGCCTTTTTTACCTCATGTCCCTTTGTTCCCTTTAATCTTTAAAACTACGCAACGGATTTTGATGATTCTTTCAGTTAGATAGCCCATTTATTGAGGAAGGGTATAGGCTATATTTTATCACGCTAATACTGATAGGAGAATGTGGAAAAAACGGGGGAAATTATGTGAAAGGGCTTATCTCGCGAACTACTGGAGCATTTTTTGTTATTTGGCACAGATAAGAAGTAGAACACGTGAAGGATCATAGGCTATCGATTTTAATATTTTTTTTCAGTGGCTATATTATATTTTATACCCGTGCGACGCCGGGCGGGTCGCTAGTATATTATATTCCCTTAATATTTTGAGATATAGAGAAAAATTTATAGATTATAAACCTGTACAATTTAGCCGTTGGTTGCGATTTTTATGTGTCTTTTGCGTGCCGAGGAGGACGGGTGATGATGATGACAAGTAATTGTTAAATCATCGATCGTCGTTATTGCTATAATTCGACCAAACGGTGACACGTTTTATTACTAATTATTGACCCTTCCAGTTTCGCCAAGCGAAGTTAAGATTGCGTGGCATAGATATTTTGTCATGTGTAGTAATTAATCGTTACAAGAATTATTACAGTCGGGCTATAAGTCTTTTGATAAATAAATAAAAAAATTGCGTCAAGTGACAACCCTAGGGTTCACTCTGTACTCTCGACTCCACAATACGTCCATTGTGCAACTGATTACTTCAAACTCGTCGGCGTATCCTCGCATCCGTCTGCTGTGATATTATTAGCTCTTGCCAATTTGTGATGATAATATTCATTGAATTTGACGATCTACAGCTAGTACGGTGAAGGAAAACATCGTGAGGAAACCCGCGCATGGTTCGTCCCAGGTGTATTGACCTGTTCAATCTTCTGGATTAGGCCGACTATGTTGCGACTTGCGAGAATGCTGTTCGTGCTGTGGGCTTACGGTAATTTAAAATCTTTTCTCAGGCACTACATTATTTGCAGAATGGTAACTTCGTTTTGAAGATAATGTTTAAACCATCTACAATGGACGCAAAGGCATTTAAAATCGTTTACACGTATTATACACGAAAAACCAAAAGTTTCACAAAGATTTTGCGAGCGTCATTCGGTTGACGTTTGGTAACATAAAAGAACGGTGTTTTAAATTCAACAATTTCTGACTCTACAACTCTATAATTTAAAAGAAACTGGCAGTAGGTTTGTTGCCGAATGCCGACTTCGCATTAACATTTTGGCAAAAGGTACAGCTAATACTTTTAACCGCGATGTAGGTCACTAAAGTCCACTAAACTATTACCCAGCGTATTTTGTGGTCAACGCTTCGAGTATTTCTGTTACGGCCTTTTTAATGACACATTATTTTCTTTTGTTTTTGCTAGACTAGGTTTTTCTGACCGTAAAAACGTGTTCACAATTTATTATGCATCAATCATGATTCATAATAGCTAAACGTCAGTTTCTTCTATTGTTCTGTTTATGAGTCGTTAATGAGTATTTAATTATGTACTATGTACTAATTAAATAAATATATAGTTTTATTGTACATATGACCGACAAAAATTCTAATTTCTACTGTGACCAGCAGGGGCAATTTTTTTGAATCTTTTTGTTGTACATATAATTGTACAAAAATATTTCCCTAGGGAGGTAGGTATTAGGGGCCTTATAACAGGGGTTTTTACACAACAGGTTAAAACCTCAGTTATAGACTGACATCTTATAAGATTTATGCGATACACATTCAACTAAAATTTATTTTGTTATTTCGTTACGTTTGGTGTTTTGTAGTCTGGAGAATCACGGTTTATAAAATCAAATGTCTTGCGAGACTCAGGGCCTGTTTCACCGCTTCCTGATAAGGCTATCTACCACCTAATTTGACAGATGGAGTATGGAAAATCTGTCAAATAACCCTATCGGGCACCTTATCAGGAAGCGGTGAAACAGGCCATCAAGGAATACGAACTTAAAATTTTGTCTGGGACCTAAATGCCAGGACACGTGCGCCTACAATATGCAAACACACTTAGAACTTGGCTGCCGTGTAAAGTTCTGTAACGTGTACTAAACCACGACTTGGCATACTCATACGAAATAGGTCGGCCAGGCCGTAGAATCAATAGGTTGTTTTATGTTTGAAGCACCTATTATAATAACTCCCACACCGGTTTCATTGAAACCAAATCAGAATAGAAAATGTAAACTTGTTCTTTTATTTTCACAGTCTCAGGGTTACCGATTGGCCTCCTTTTCGGAAATAGGTGAATACCACATGAGCCCTAAAAATAGCCTTTCTTAATACCTACATAAAATCTGTGATTTAATTGTACATACTCTAGCTCTGTGGTCCCCAATCTTTTTTCCACACGGGCCACGAATATGCCACCAAGATCAAAATCTTGGTGTCGCGGGCCGCAACAAAAAAAATTTAGGGTTAAAAAATAACGTTCTTCAAAATTAACGATTTAAAAGTGGAAAGAAATTCACGACTTTACAGTTTACAATTAGTTACCGGTGGGCGTAAATTTCAAAATGGTTTAACATTACGCGGGCCACAAATAAAGTCCCGGCGCACACTGGTCTCAAAGTAAAATAAATGGGACATTAAGAATTTTCGGATCGAAGGTAAACGGATCAGGGTGATATTTTTTTTGTAGACAGCTGATGCAATTACAAGTCACTTTTTGTCGTTTATTTCAAATATGCCGTATTTACGGAGATAAAAATTATATTTTTTTTTTGTACGGACGAAATCATAATTTTGTCATTTTCATCCAAGATTCAAACGTATTCAAAATAAATCATAGCATACCTTATAGAGGGACTCTTGTCGTACATTTTTGTCATACACACTCAACTGCGATTTTTGCGTCTTTTAGAGCTACAGTTACACTTTATTTATTTTTTTGGCCAGTGGATGAAGCAGATTTTTTTTGTAGCATCTGATGCAATTACAAGTAACTTTAATAGATGTCGTATTTTTCTAATATGCCTTATCTACAGATAAAAAAATATGAATAATTTTTTGTATGGACGAATTAGGCTATGAGTCATTACCAAACAATGTTTACCCAACTGTGGGAATATGCGTGGCCGCCACAAAGGAAGATCTTCCGACCGAGCGAGGTGGTAGGCCCGGTCAGGCCGAAGCCCACGTGATACATTTCAGCTGTTGTATATATACCGCCGCGCTCAGTAAACTTCGATAGCGCGATGCAGGAATGTTAGGCGAATTGTTGGTACCGCCACATCACTCCCCCCCGAAGACCGGAGGTCGAATCTTTAAGTCTTGTCGCTTGAGTCGCCGGTGCCAGTGAGTTCCAGTGAGTCGGAACTGTTGCAGTGAGTCCCAGTGAGTCGGAACTGTAAGCTGCTGCACGGGATCCAGTGAGTCGGATAAGCTGCCGTGCGGGGCCGATGCTACGTGCTGACCAGGAGAGATGTGCTCTGCTTGCTGACCGGTTGGTGTAGTGAGAAAGCCCGATAATGCCGATGCGGAGTTGCCCAGGCCGCGGTACATTGCGGCTAGTGGACGATGTACCCGATGAGGCGATGCTGGCTGGCGCGGTGCGGAGGGGCGGGGAGTGATGATGATGAAGGAGGCGTGTTCTGTCGAGGGTCACCAATGTGGTAATAATGTGTGGAGGCCGCAAAGGAAGATCTTCCGACCGAGCGAGGTGTTATGCTCGGTCAGGCCCGAAGCCCACGTGATACATTTCAGCTGTCGTATATATACCGCCGCGCTCAGAAAACTTCGATAGCGCGATGCAGGAATGTTAGGCGAATTGTTGGTACCGCCACACAACTAACAAAAATTGCTCTTGTTGTGGCTTATATAGCCAAAAATAATATTCTTATAGGAGTCGTATTATCGCTAATAAGGGTGCATTTGGGCACCCTTATTAGCGTGCGTTAATACGGGCGATCACCCTTATACGTGTTATATTATTGTCCGATACAAGGAGTTTAAAACTTTAAACTCAATGCGGCAAATCAAAGGCTCTTAAAATCCGTTACCCCTTTTTGCCGTCATAAGTGATTTACATTTTCGCAACAGCTTGGAGAAGAAATAGAAACGTCAGCCATTTTACTGTCAAGTAAACGATAAGAGTCATTATTTTATGTATTGTTTATTTACCTGACATAGACATTATAATATCTACAAAATTGTCATTTGCAAAGTGTTATGGTAACATAAGCTAATATAGACACTCCTTCGTAAGTAAGAAATATAAGTCCTGAAATCATTCTGTATACTTTTTACTTCTTATACCTATTAGTGGATATCAAGAACGAAAGTTTACTAGCTTCAGCTACAGATACCACTACTAATAATTATGAGAAAAGACGGAACGCAAATCATCTCTTTGGGTAAAGATGATGATGGATTTTATTTTCTTATTTGAATTATGTTTTTTCTTTTGTGATTGATAATGATTAGCGTTTGCATTGACCACTTAAGACTCTTGATGATAGATGGTTTATACTCTCTTTCGACGAAACATCGTAACATTTTACTTGTGTCAGAAAATATCATGAAAAACGAGGTTATCTTTCTCGTCAGTCTCTAGTTTACCTCAAAAAAGTATCGATCACTACCCCAAAAATGTTTCTAAATAGTGTCAAAATGTAAAACATCATGCAGGAGTTCGTTGTCAGTGCAAAAAATGTAATAAAAAAGTATGTATCAAAAAAATAGTTCTAAACCTTATCACACCTAAGTACTACATAACACGCCGTTGTACCTATCTGAGTACACCCCCCTTAAGAGGACGATTTTAATTTTTTAAAAATTTTTCTTTAATTTTTCATTTATTTAACATATAAACTGCAGATAAATTCAAGCTTTGTTAAAAAAATACTATTGGTTTCATTTTGCGGTTAATGGGTTAATAATTTGTTTAGTTTAAGTATACATATATAGGATTTTTTTATAAATAATACATTACTAGTAAGAGTTTCTTTACTTGTCAATAAAGAAAACATTGTCTATCCTTAACAATATTTATTAAAATCCATATGAAATACTCGAAAATAAATTATACAAAACAATAAAAATTAAAGTACCTGTTGCTCCTAAAGGCGCAAAAATCGCAGATAAGTGGTCTATGACAAAAATGTACGACAAGAGTCCTTCTATAAGCTGTGCTATGATGTATGTTGAATACGTTTGAATCTTGGAAGAAAATGAGAAAATTATGATTTCGTCCATACAAAAAATTATTCATATTTTTTTATCTGTAGATAAGGCATATTTGAAAAAAACGACGTCTATAAAAGTTACTTGTAAAAATCAGCTTCATCCACTGACCAAAAAAAAATTAATCAAGTGCCTGTAGCTCTAAAAGGCGCAAAAATCGCAGTTGAGTGTGTATGACAAAAATGTACGACAAGAGTCCCTCTATAAGGTATGCTATGATTTATTTTGAATACGTTTGAATCTTGGATGAAAATGACAAAATTATGATTTCGTCCATACAAAAAAAAAATCATTATTTTTTATCTCTGTAGATACGGCTTAATTGAAAAAAACGACATCTATTTAAAAGTGACTTGTAATTGCATCAGCTGCCTACAAAAAAAATATCAGCCTGATCCGTTGACCTTCGATCCGAAAATTCTTAATGTCCGGCGGGTTGGGGATAGCTGCTCTAGCTGCTAGGCAATCAAGTTTGAGGGGTCACAAGGAATAACACGGACCAATATGGATCATGGGCACGAATTCCCTCTGTACGTTCATATTCGTTTGTCCATCGTGGGCCAAGTAGAGTGGCCGCATGCCACGGAAAAAGTCATGATAAAAATGTATACAGCCGAAAATAAGGTTCTATTTCCGGCTGTATATATCCTTTTTTGGAAGTCGGGTTACAAATCATAAAATCCTGACCCAGTTTTGCGTTGTTAGTTGGTATGAGAATAATTACTATTGTTACCTTGTTAGTAACCAGGAAAGTTGAGTGAAAACTACCTGATTAATTTTGTGTAACTCTATACGGGAAGTTGGTGCCGCTGTAAATTACTTTAATTTCTAACTACCATACTCGTGACTTGACTGTGCTAATCGAATAGCTTATGACTTGGAATTGGATTCGATTAGACAAAATACACTGAGAATTCAATTAGATTTCCGTATGGGAAAGATTTGAAAACAGTTTTATTGTTCTGATTTCCTGACCGTGGTAGAACCTAGCTCTGTCTCTGTGAAATTAGCTCGTTTTAAGTTCCAAGGTCGGAAATTTTACCATCTAGCAATACATAATTATGTTAATTCAGATCGAATAAAAGTATAGATTATACAGTTTTACAAACAAGAAAGTAAGTATGGTTTTTGTTTTTTCTTATGTGAGTTAACTCTACGGTCATTCCATCAATTTTACGAAATATAGCTTAAGCCTTACGTGCTTTTACATCGTCACAGTAGCTTCTTGATAGTGGACTGGAATGAAATGTGTTTACACGCATCTGCTGGATGCTCTTGCTTACATTAATACAGTCCTGACGAAGCGCCCGAATTCAAATACAGACGCCAGCTACTGTATCATTGTAATATAAGCACTAAGTTTTAATTGATCGTTTTATTATGCACGAACTATGATACCTGTGTAGGGAATTTGAGGGATCGCCGAGTAATCAAACTTTCGGTCCTGGTATGATGAAAAACTATTTTCCTAACGTGAATGACCTTTGAAGAGTTCACATTAGCTTGGACTTAGTGAAGTCTGCTAATTCACTTATCTACTAATACCAAGCTCGTTTGCTTCACAACATTTCCTGCTATTTGTAATCTAGCAATATGAAAAGCCTGTTTATTTTTTAAAGTCCTACTATCTGGCTAATTTGTATAGTCGTTGTTTTCACAGATAATATTACGGTCTATTGGTATCGAACATTATCCTGGGCTAGAGTTTAGAGTTTAGCCCTAAACCATTTAGCAGTAGCTTACCTTCTAAACTACTGCTGAAAATCATAACCCTGCCTTTTGACTCGCGGTGTCGAGTGAAAATCAGCGCAATACACTATATCGCTTGTCGCTGGAAATTCCATCCACTATATTTAAGCGCTCAATTTTGCGTCGTCTGCAGAATAATAAGCGGATAATGTTCATCTTCACACGAGGGGTGACACCGCACGGTCAACAAATTGACATGTTTATGTCGTGATATGCAATCCGGCTCGGAGGACCAATTTTTGCCAAGCATTTTTTTAAAGAAATAGTAGTGTTACGCCTTAGTCGAGAAAGATGTATGTAGTAATAATTAAAATGTCCTTGCCAGTCAAGATAATTTTGTAACGTTTCAGACAGGACTTCTTTTTATTGGTAATTATGCCGTGACATAGAACCATTTTACTATGATTACGTTATACATAAACATAATATTAATACAATGTTTGAGATATCCCCATTATAGAGAGATAGAGATATTATACAATAATAGGGACGCCTATACAGCCTAGGCACAAAACCTATCGAGATTTGTCGCCCCCAATCCTACTTAATGCGTACCTAATCCTGGTGTAGAGTCTACTTTGCTCCATCTATATTCTAAAGGCAAACGAGCAAACGGTTCACCTGATGGAAAGCAACTACCGTCGCCCATAAACACTCGCAAGCTTCTGTAGTTTATTGATTCATAGTCCTGTTGACGTTTACCATAATCTAAATAACCTTCTTTACATAGTAAGTAGTTTTCTTTGAGTCTCAGCATGATTTGAGTATCTTTGAGTCTCAGCATGATTTGAGTATCTTTTATTACTATGTCCTGTCATATTTCTTGTGATATGATATTATGATCATAAGATAAGAATAAGAACAAGAGAGAATCTCATAAATGTAGTAAGTGGTCTTTGTGCGGCATACAGCATACCTACTACATGGGATAGGGGTTCTTATATGGCTTGTAATAAGCTCGTGTTGGGGGCGAAATAAGTCTGAATGGTGTTGTGTTATACAAGTGTCGGAATTTCTACACAGGAGAATGATTCTCATGTCGCTAGTAATAAAGTCCGGACGGCGATAAAAAATTCTGAATTAAGTGTAGTACAGGCATCAATGTCAATAAATCTGGAGCCAAGTGCCAACACGCTCCCTGTGTAACGGGCGTTTGATAGCGTATTGACCCTAAGGCCGGGCGCGCACTAGCGGCCAAACAGCAGCGGCCAGGTCGCGGCGCGGCGCGGCGGCCATCCAGATAGACACCTTAGTATGAAACCGCCATAGACTACGCGCACCTGGCCGCCACGCCGCCAGCGGCCACACCATACATTCGATGGCCGCCGTGACCTGGCCGCTGCGACTTGGCCGCTAGTGCGCTATTGGGCTAAGGCCGCGTCCGCATGAGCGACCCACGTCTGGCCGGTTGCGATACCAAAAATATTCATTCAATTTTGATATTCACTGGTCTGGATGCCCTGCGTTTGATTGCTGATAGGTGCTGATTTTTTTACATTATAAAGAAAAATACGAATTCTGCAATACATACGGTTCTATCGTATCACTTTAGCTTTGCTTTAGTGTAAGTGTCAAAACACACTAAGGCTGAATTACGCCGGCGTGAATAAATAAATAAAAAAAAAAAAGTTATTTATTTTTCACACACAACATTCCGCCGCAAATGTCAAACGCATACAAATACGCGACGGAAAAGTGTGTCGTCTCTCGCGTTCCGCCCGTATTTTGTATGAGTTTGAAACGCGGCGGAATTTACGCCGGCGTGATTCAGCCTAGTGTGTTTAGACACTTAGGGTTCTTCCAGATTCGGTCATGATGGAATAAGTACCTACGAGTATGAAGCTGTTTAAATCACAATCGGCATTGATCATTCATCATAGCCAAAACGGGCCGCAAACACGTATGGTCTTGGTGTCGCGGGCCGCAACCAATATTTTTCGGGTTTAAAAAATAACGTTGTTCAAAATGAGCTATTTTAATAGTGGAAAAAGCCAATTGGAATAAAACTACAAAAATGGATTATGTATTATTAATTATTATTTTTAACTTCAAACGGTTCCAGCGGGCCGCGTGTTGAGTATAGCTGGTCTCCATGTGGCCAATCATAAGCCAGTGTAGAGGCCACATGATGTTAACTTCAGCACTTTTATGTGAAATATGTCGAGTACTTAATTAAAATATATAAAAAAACAAACGAAGCGTGTCAAGTGTGATCGCTGATAGCAATCTGGGTCGAGCGTTTTAGACGCGGGGTCTGTAACGAGCCTTATCATAGCGGTACTGGCTGTATGCCAAATCTTATCGAGGAAAAGCTTAGCTGAGCATTTCAGAGTCCCGATGGAGGATTGTGCATGGTGGTCTCTAGATGTTATGTCGCGCTAGAAAATAGAAGCTCTTTATTTTATTTGCCTTTGCTTTTTTATCTAAATATTAAATAGTAAAAACGGCTAACCCCCTTCCTAATATAACAGGTACACGATATATCCGCTGGCCAATGTATTGTAACTTGTCTTCCATCAAGAGCCTTTTCCAAAGTTACAGACACAGCCATTGTACCTTGTTTAAATATTTTCATAAGTAAGGGGGAAATATTCATCTCTATTTTCTACAAGTACTTTACATGAAATTTTAAAAGCAGGTAACTCAAGTGAGTCTCGGATAAATATATACAGCCGACCATAGGACCTCCGCCCTTTTTAGAAGTTGGTTAAAAATAAAGATTGGAACGATGCTTAAGTGTTCGCACTCAGAATTTAAACAACTTTGAGTTTAATTTAAACAAAGGTGAGATACAAAACAGATATGCGTTTTATTATTGATCTTTGGTAAACCGGACGCATAATCTTGTACCTAAGCCCTAAGGCTCTGATGATCGTGCGAATTGTGATCTCTGTACGTGATAGACCAAAACAAGCGATAGCGAATATGTAGAGGGCATAATTATTTGTCTATGATTGTCCATGATCGACGTCGATTGTACATGATATACTCGTAGTCAGCTACACAAGCATGGTAGTAAATAGTAATCAACCAACGCGACGTGGTACAAGTTTCATTTTTTTTTCATTTAACTTACTAAAACGAAAAAAAATGGTACTAAACAGGTCTCTTTCATTATTTAATTTATAAGGCGCTTTGTCGTTTTCTTATTACGTCTAGACTCCAGGTTAAAATTAAAAGTCTAATGCCCCAGTTAAAAATTCAATGACATATTGAAAAAAGGTCTTACAGATGAACTAATGTTGAGGAGAGAGTCTGACGTCACACACCTTAAATAGCCCAGGTAAATATAAAGCGACCTAATTTCTCACTGTCTTTGCTTTGGACGCGATTACGGCTAATGGTGTTTAAACATTGTTTTAAAAAGTGGTGCTGCATACACATTGCCACTAAGGGCTAGTTAGCACTTATTTGTAAAATGAAAGTTATTCGTTTTTACTTATAAGACTGAATGTTAAACTGTTTTCACGCCTAAAATATTATTCAAATCTGTTCAAGATTTGAATAATATTTCACTTGCAGCCTTTACAGGTCGTTTGTAACAATGACATAGGCTACATACAATTTCGGCAGTTTAAGCAATAGCGAAATACTACCTCTAAGCTAAGAATATTATGTGTTGTACCTACTTATTTAAAAAATCAGCTACTTTCATAATTAAATTTTTTACGTGAACGAAGTCAGGCCTAAAAGTTTACTTCCAAATCAATATTTAAACGTCTTAAAAGGAGTGCCAGATAGCGATCGTTCTTATATTATTTTTTGGGAGGCTTTTAGGCGGATCCATTGCGATCAAATATTTATTATTTAGCTGAGAAGCTGTCTCTCAAAAAAAGGTAGCGGATCAAAGTACATGAATTAGACTATGGAAAATGAACTCCGCTTGAATATTTTAAACATTCACGGTTAGCTAATACTTTAATTGTTAATATGTGAACGGATAGATTTAAGGTGAACGTTTATTTATAAGGCTTTACGTGTAACCGCTAAACCTCCTAATGTTTAACACGCTATAATTATTATGTATGTAAGAAAATCTTGGAATCTTAATTTTTTTCTTTGAAAAGGAAATGCGCGATTTTTTCAATCTGTAGTAACTAAGTTACTTTTTGTGGTTTTATTCGTTTTATTTTTTTCTTTGAATAGGAAATGCGCGATTTTTTCAATCTGTAGTAACTAAGTTACTTTTTGTGGTTTTATTCGTTTTACATAAATGAAACCAAAGTAAGATAGGAGTTTACGAAAGCTTTAATACCCTAGTCACAATAATCGCCTCACGATAGGAACGTCACCAATCTGATTGTAAATGAAGCGAGTTCAACCTCGGCCTCATTTATATCGAAGTTTTACTATTGCTACTCTCTTCCGGTAGCACCTCCATCGTGGGTATCGCAGACACAATACATTTTCAATTGTTATGCGGCAGCCGGTTGTCGCTTGGGGATTGATGGATTAAATTCATATAATATTTAATTACTTCTGTGATTTCTAATACATTGTAATTTGTATTGTATTGTTATTTTTTGCAGTCGAAGGCGCTGGGGCGAGTGTTGTTCGACCAGGTGTGTCGACAGCTGCATCTCCTGGAGGCTGACTACTTTGGCCTGGAGTACCAAGATGCTAATGGCACAAAGGTGAATATACCAAAAGGAATATAAATTACATTGACCGAACTTTTATAGTTTGCATCGAAGTGAAGGAAGGAAATAAGGAGCAGTAATAATTATTGAAGTGAAAACTTCTTTAGCGGCGTTGAGCACTTTTGTGGGATGGGTGAATTGTGAAACTCGCGTCAGATTTTCGTGTTGATCGAAAAACCATAGAAAAACTATAAGACGGTTGGAGAGTAGTGTTCTGTGTCGAACTCCAACTCCAACTCGAAAACTCGAAAACTCGAAAACTCGAACTCAAACTTGAATTGTAAGGGTTTCGATTAATTAAAAAAAGACGATTTTTTAATAATCAATTTTCATAAAAAATGGGTTAAAAAAATGCACAACGTTAAGTATAAAGTTTCATTTTTCACTCCCGGAGTGCAATCCGTCTTTTTAACCGACTTCCAAAAAGCAGGAGGTTATATGTTCGTCTGTTTATATATATATATTTTTTGTATGTTCAACGATCACTTCGCTGTTTGTGGTCCGATTTTCAAGATTTTTTCGCTATTGTATCGGGTTTGACCCAAATTTGGTACCATGTTCATAAAAAAGGTAACTTGTTAATAGGATCCATAAGTAATCAAGGAAATTCTTCGCTATTTTTACCAAAACGCCGTTTATTTGGATGATATTGTGATTTCGATTCATAATCCGAAGTATTTCAAATGGAAACTTATAGTGATTTTGGATAAATAATGAAGTATTCCAAGTAAATCTTACCAAAAAGTCAGATTTTGCACCAAGATATACCATGGTTCAAAGGTGGAGATCAGATCTCCGGCCTTCTTATAGACACATGTTTAGGGGTTTCGACGTTGTTTGAAGAGTTGAAGGCATATGCTAATGGTACATTAGATTAATCATCACCATCGTCTCTACCGTTACATCTTGCAACATCACATTATGACTCTATTATTAGTATTATTAATGATTTTCATAGTTTTTACATCGAAACAGCTATATTTGATCATTAATCCGCTGTTGTGGATAGATTTTGAAAATTATTTTGTTGTTGTATAGGGTGTAATCCGAATTTGGAATTATTATTAATTAGATATTAGAACTCCTGAACCTTTAAACATAAAAGCTTGGATATTTCAGCATCGCTTAGATAACTGCAAGCATTTACCACAATTTCGCTTACAGTAATTTAATGTGCAATATATAATGCGCAATATATGATAATGTGCAATATACCTATCTACACATAAAGTCTTGTGGTCGTCTAGATAACTAAAAAGAGTATAATTATTATTTTTTAACAAAAAATTGAACCCGACTTCCAAGGTAAAAACAATATTCTTAAAATGATCCAGAAAGTATGAAATAATTTTTATTCTTAATTTGTGCCTTTTTTTAAATTCGACTAAACCTTAACTTATTCTGCACAAAATTTTCATTCTTTTGAAGTCGGTACCGTCTAAGTTCTATGTCAAGTAACTCAGTTCTAGGTACCGACTTCAAAAGAATGAAAATGTTGTGCAGAATAAGTTAAGGTTTAGTCGAATTTAAAAAAAGGCACAAATTAAGAATAAAATTATTTAATACTTTTTGGATCATTTTAAGAATATTGTTTTTACCTTGGAAGTCGAGTTCAATTTTTTGTTAAAAAATAATGATTTTATTAGTAAACCATGCTGTGGCACATTATATTTTTTGAATTTGTTGATCCAGCACTATGTTCTCATATGATGATTTGAATTGGCAAAGAAACCATTTCCAGTGTATCTACTATTTTATTGTAAACTACATACAAATTTATGGGACTGGTACTCTAAGAACAAGTTTATTACATGACTAGCTTTTGCCCGCGGCTTCGCTCGCGTTAAGAAGTATTTCTAATTTCTATCAATTAGGTATCAAAGTCTTAGCCCGATCGGTTTAAAATTGCCAAAGTTTCATACAACCTTTCACCCCCTATTTTCCCCCCTTGGGGGTAGAATTGATCAAAATCCTTTCTTAGCGGATGCCTACGTCATAACATCTACCTGCATGCCAAATTTGAGGCCAGCGATTTGGGCTGTGCGTTGATAGATCGTTGTGTCAGTCAGTCACTTTTGAGTTATTTAATATAATATATATATCTCCTATCACGATGTTTGTCCGCGATGGATTCCTAAACTAAGTGCTAAAGTGTGTTTTTTTCCAACTTGAGAGATAGGATCTAACTAAGCTTAGATCTTTCATTATAGTCGCAATTTTATTTTATTGGAAATTATTTGTCTATAAAGAGCGACCATTGTTTATGCGACGCGGGTTACGGGATAGCGATGGACGTTGCCATGGTGACATACTTATTTAGTCACTAATTCAATAAAATAATACGGGCGATATACTTTATATCATATGGCAAAGAAACGTTTGCCGGGACAGCTAGTATTATATATTTAGATTTCCAATGTTTCCATTTAAAGCCTCAACTGACCATATTCTATTTTACAGTACTGGCTGGACGTCGAGAAACCGATGTGCCGGCAGCTCGGGCTGTCCATGCTGGAGCCGGCCCTCAGATTCTGCGTGAAGTTCTACACGCCGGACCCCGCTCGCCTGGAGGAGGAGTTCACGCGGTACCTGTTCTGTCTGCAGGTGAAGCGCGACCTCGCCACCGGGACGATACAGTGCAACGAGAATACGGCCGCGCTGATGGCCAGTTATATCGTGCAAGGTTCGTTGGGATTGCTGTCGTCTATTTAATGATATTATGCTTGCCAAGGCTTGACCAGCGTCCACAAGGCACAAGCGTCCGCAAATCTCGCCGGCTTTTGGAAGTCGTTTACACGCTTGTGAATGCGTCAGTGTATAAAGTCTCCCGCATACGATCAAACACGTCAAATACGTCAAACATGTAGTAATCCAAATTTTCTTCAAACACGTCAAACACTAGTTTATACGTGTTTGACGTGATTGATGTTTGATCGTTTGCGGGAGACTTTACGTACATCCAAGCAAGCGCCCTTTGATCTGTGTCCAAAAACCGACACTACACCGGATCGGATACAAGCGTCCACAAGCTCAGGCGAACCAAGCCAGACCCTCTCTACACACGCTTGTGCTTGTGGACGCTGCTGGTCAAGCCTTGGCAAGCATAGAAACTCAGCATAAAGAGCGAAGCTTAATGACATCTGAGATTGAAATCTTCGCATACGTGTTTTTTTAATGATGAAGACATGTCACATGACAGATACAAAAACAACATTCACCCGTTACGTAGTCAAATATTTTATGAGTCTTAACTCTTACATCTCACAAAATATCATAATAGAATGCAGGATGATTTGTAAACGCGTCTTCGTATCGTCGCGACGAGTTTCTCAAGCCCCGATTCCTCGGAACTTGCGCGTGGAGTTGCACTTGTGTGATGTCCTTTAATATTATTATGATTGATCAATGATCAGTCCTGTGTGACCAAAAAGCACAAATAACAATTTGTTACACAATATTTTCCACAAAGTTCATTACGTATTTTCAGTTCGCTCTCTCGTTATTTAACGTGACGGAATTAAGCCCGTGCCAACTTCGCACGTTACTTAACATTTCAGAACCCTTTTAATGTTAAACAAGTCGGCGTGACAGTCCCCCCCCTTCTCCCTGCGCCTCGCCCCCCTCTGCTGCCGCCATTAGCGTATTAAAAGATTCATACTATGTAGAGGTATATAGACGTTATCTAAGACATAAATTTAAAATTATACAATGTTTGATTGTTGACTGTCATGTCTTTTTCCTTAGTTATCAGATGACGACAAAACATTGTGCAACTTGTTCTCTCTGTCGGTCACAAATCACAACACAGTGTGCCGCCTAATAATAAAAATATTTTAGCAGAACAAGCCAAATGTCAATCATAGTAATGTTTTTAATAATATTCTGATAAAATTAAAAATTTGCTATAATATAGAATTGAGCTCCAGCATAGCTAGCACGGCCTTCCCCAGTCGATTCTTCGGAAGAAAGTAATGACAGTTTCTTTCCCATGTCTACTTATCTTTTTCCCGAGCATGGCGCCACCCATCGACTTGAGTTTCAGTGGACAACGACAAGAAACTTTTCCATAGCAACCATTATAGCAACGGCTATTTTGACAGTTAGTTTCTTGACTCTTTTTTTTAAATATGGCACTTCGGCTATAAAACCATGGCCAGTTTCGTGTAAATGGCGGCAAATTCAAAAATACGACTTGTATCAACCCAATCTATAGTCGAAATTATAGTTTTGATCTACGAAATACGAATAATAAAACCTAAAGAAGTTTATTATTCGTAGTTTGTAGATCAAAACTATAATTCCGGCTATAGACAGGGTTGCTATACATCGATATTTTGAATTTGCCGCCATTTACTCGACACTAGATATGGTTTTATAGCCGAAGTGCCATATTAAAAAACAAAAAGAATCAAGAAACTATATGTCAAAAGCGGATAAAAATGGTTGTCATGCTTGACATATAGATTCTCAAAAGCGCAAGAAATCGAGAGACGAAAGAAACTTTTTCTCCAATGTTTTTCCGTCAAACTGTCAAAATTTAGTTTCTTTCGTTTGTCTACGACGGTATGCTAACTACGCTGTAGTTAAGATAATAAGCAATTTCATATAATTTGCCCCGTTTTCCTCTATTTCTTCGCTCCTCTTATTCTTAGCGTAATAAAATATAGCCTATAGCCTTTCTTGATAAATAGGCTATCTAAGACTGAAAGAATTTTTCAAATCGGACCAGTAGTTTCTGATATTAGCGCGTTCAAATAAGCCCTTTTGAAATAATTTTCCCCCGTTTTTCCCACATTTTCCTCTATTTCTTCGCTCCTATTAGTCTTAGCGTGATAAAATATAGCCTATAGCCTTCCTCGATAAATGGGCTATCTAACACTGAAAGAATTTTTCAAATCGGACCAATAGTTCCTGAGATTAGCACGTTCAAACAAACAAACAAACTAAGAAACTCTTCCGCTTTATAATATTAGTACTTGAACATACTGTAGTCCATTTTGAGTTAGTCTTTAAAGTTTTTTTCAGATTTATCCTTTGGCCATTGCCATAAAGCTCACAATAAGGTAATATTGGCACGAAGTTCCTTATCGCGCGTTTCGAAAGGGGGCTTGACGGAAAATTTGTAACGACACGACATAAAAGCATCGGTATGTCTAACGTCAGTATATTACAACTAGAGCAAAAATGCTATAGTTGTAAGCCGTGCGGTGTTTCTCTCTCTGTCTCTCTCTCTCTCTCCCCCTATTTTTTGTTGAGTATACAGGTATAATCAAGAAATAACTTCGTTCCATCCGGGTGTCCCTTGACACCAGTGGCGGATTTGCCCTAAGGCCCAGTAGGCCCGGCCCTAGGGCGGCCAGATATAAAGGGCGGCAAATCGTGCAAAAAAATTTGTAATGTGAACTGTGAAGCTAGTGGCAATAGGCGCGAATCTGGAGACTGGACAGACTTTATTGTTCTGTGGGACAGATATTTATATTTAAAAATGTAAGATAATATTTTAAATGTAAAAAATCTTACATCAAGTCAATTACATAGTCTAAATACACATGTCTTATTTTCCGAGACTTTCACAAGCCTAGGTCATCAAAAACTTGCTATAGTTCTTGCAATCTACGAGTGCGCGTCGCCCTTGGTTGTGTGAGTGACCATATCTATGCACGCGTACATGGCTCGCTCGCTACTGACTGCTCCGTCGGGTACGCACACCAACGAAAATGTCTATTCACATTTCCAACTACAAATAAAGGCGACGCGCACTCTTAGATTGCAAGAACTATATTTAGGTATAACTCAAACGAAGCACTGACGCAAACTACTTAAAACAATCAAATTAAAAGCGTCAACCCGGGCTGACGTGTCCCAAGCGAGTGTATGGACTAAGGCAGCTTGGGGCTTGACTCTTGAGCAGTGGGCTCGCTACCGCCCCTCTCTCATTCCGCACGCCCCGCACGATTGCCCTGTCTAGACGTGTCCGTTGGCCTACTGTACGTTCCATATACTGTGATCCCGCATACAAAAATTCCCGATAACGTCCCGATATCGGCGCGACAATCTGTCGGCGACGATATCGTTGACTGCAACGACACATTGTGAAAGCGTTTAGTAGTACTTATTTGTATGAAACTGCCAGTCCGACGATATCGTGTCGTGTCGTTATCGTTGCAGTGTGAAAACGCCCAGTATATGCCTGATTGATTGCTTTCAGTCTGTGCGCGCTCTAAAATCGTGTCTTTTTGCAAGGTGCGGGCGCTGTAACCCGAGAAGTACTATGTGTACGAGGGAGATATCAAAAACCCATTTTTAAAGCTTATGAGCTATGACGTTTAACGATTAAAAATACACCAGGTTTCTTAAACATAGTTCGCATTGAATTAAAATTGAATAAGCTCAGTGCGAATACCAGGCCTTGATTTGTAGGCCTGGTAGCCGCACTGAACGGCCGAGGGGCGTTTGCGCCGCGGCTAGTGCATAAGCCAAAAAATCGAAAAGAAGAATGCATTCAATCCTAGCATTGTTGATCTTGGGTTCATATTTCTATGAACAGCTTTCACCAGACCATTAAAATCTCGTTCGCATACGATGAAACCTTATTAACAGATCGAAAATACTTGGTATCGCATGGTACGAGGGCTGCTATTTATGTATCCGGAACTGGCCACTTACAAGAACAATATTTAAAAAGTAATTACAACATTTGAAAATAGAACTCTTTGGTTGAAGACTACATTTTGTTTCATGTGACTGTCAATTATTTTTCCATTGTGGCGTCATTTTGAAAATTGCGTGTCTTCATTTGCCATGGATTTAACGCGTGAACATTTTCGTGCAATGATTTACTACCATTTTCGGCGTGGGCTAAATCAACAACAGTGCTTTATTCAACTCGCCGCAACTTTTGGAGATGAAGCACCATCAAAAACCACTGTTTATTACTGGTACAGTGAGTTTAATCGTGGGCGGTCTATGCTCACGGATGAAAATAAAGAAGGTCGCCCAAAAACAGCTGTTGTCCCACAAAATATAGATGCTGTGCGGGAACTAATAATCCGTGATCGTCATGTTACATATCGAGATAGAGGCGTCCTTAGGCATAAGTATGACGAGCATACATAAGATATTACACGAACATTTGGCTGTAAAAAAAATATGTTTTGCACCCGCACAACTTGACAATCGTTCAAAAACAGGCTCGTGTCGATTGGTGCAAAAAAATGATAAAAAAATACAACCGTGATACGTCAAAAGCCGTTTATAATATCTACACAGGTGATGAATCTTGGATCTATGCATATGACCCCGAAACTAAACAACAGTCAACGGTGTGGGTGTTCCAAGATGAGCCGAAACCAACAAAAGTTACTCGTGCAAAAAGTACTTTGAAGCAAATGGTCGCCTGTTTTTTTGGAATTAATGGACATGTGGCTACAGTGCCATTAGAGAATCGTAAAACGGTTAATTCTGAATGGTATACGACCATTTGTTTACCAGAAGTCTTTGAAGAAATAAGAAAGGACAACCGACAACGCAGAATCATATTACATCACGACAATGCTAGCTGTCACACCTCAGCTGAAACAACTCAGTTTTTGGAGGGTCAAAAGATCGAATTGACTGGTCATCCGCCGCACAGCCCTGATTTGGCACCTAACGATTTCTTTTTATTTCCATACGCGAAGAACAAATTACGTGGTCAACGTTTTTCGAGCCGCAAAGAGGCTGTTGATGCGTTCAAAATGCACGTTTTGGAGATACCTCAATCAGAATGGAAAAAGTGCTATGAAAATTGGTTCCAGCGTATGCAAAAGTGTGTCGATCATCGCGGCGAATATTTTGAAAAGCAATAAAACCATATTAAATGATATATGTTTGTTTCTTTTTTTAATTCCGGATACATAAATAGCAGCCCTCGTAAGCTACAAAAATCAGTCTCGTAGCTAACGAGTTAAAAATAAAACCTAAAACCTTTTATTTTTTCCAAAACTATTCTAAACTAGCTTTATAAACTAATTCTTTTAGTTATACAATTTTCGGAATCAATTAAAAATAGGAATAGAGTATATAATTCATGAATTATGTTACATCTAGTAATGATGGGTGCTGAGAAAGGGGCGGCACATGGCCTGGGGCCTACAGCGGCCAGGACTGCAAATCCGCTACTGCTTGACACCTCTCAAGTGTTTATACTAAATTATTATTTCTATACACAGCGGAGTGCGGCGACTTCGTGCCAGAGGACTACCCGGACCACACTTACCTCAGCGGGTACAAGTTCTTCCCCGGACAGGACCCTGAGTCGGAGCGACGCATCATGGAGAACCATAAGAAGCACATGTGAGTATACGTGTTTTGTATTGTGGACCTAGCTGTAGGTAGGGGAATAAGGTTGATTTTTAGTTTTCTACGAAGTTTTCCATACGGTTTGTAAGCATATTACTAGTTTTTTTTTTCATTAATTATACTTATTTATTTTTACAGAGGACAAAGTCCAGCCGAAGCAGATCTGAATTTGCTAGAAACGGCGCGCAGATGTGAGCTGTATGGTGAGTATTGACAACTTTTTTTCTTTTGTTACATGGAAAAATTACAGCTTAAAAATAGGGACAACATAAGGACCTTATCATATTATTATCGGTTGGCGAGCGGCTTCGGGATGGGACTGGCACGCAGCGTTAACGCAGCGCGTTGCGAAATCGTCGCGGATGCGCAACGATATAGCAGCGTTCTGTGCTTTAAAAACGCGTTGTAAATACACGTAAAATACGTCTAGTATTCGCTACGTGTCCGCAACGTCCTCGGTGCTCTACCGCGGCGTATTCGCGACGTATTCGCTGCGCACCCGCTCCGCCCCGAAACCGTTCGCAGCCCCTAGTAATACGATAACGGCCTAATATTACTAGAACGCCAACTACATGCCTTTTGCATTAGTTGAAGTTACATTGTCATGACTCATGACTTCATGAGCATGTTATACATGTAATGGGTAATTTGTTAATGCAAGTAAACTACGAATAATAAGTACGGAAGTGTAATTAACTCAAAACCATGGTTCCATGAAATGTACTTGAAATGCTCACCCAGGCATACAAATTCACACCTAGGTATGTGTGTGGTACAGCTATCGTTACCCTATCTATGTTTTATGACAGCAACTGGACAGTAAATTTTTTAAAAGTATAGGAAATTTATCGTTCTGTACATTTGGATTCAGCAAAATCATAATACTATAATATTATTATTCATGCTCTGACAAAACAAAGCCATAATACTTTAGGGTGTGTATGAATCCCCTGTATAGAGTTTACTGTGAAATTCTGCTCTTTCAGCGCTGTTACTTTCACAGAGAATTCTATAATATAAAGGCCACATACACACCCTTAGTGTCTAAACACGCTAGGCCGAAAATACGCGCCCGAAGTTCGGCATGATTACGCCTGCAATGTATTTTAAAATAATGATGACACATGTCGAAATTACGTCGCGTTATATTGTATGCGTAGCGCATTACAAGCGTAATGATGCCGAACCTCGGCCGTGTATTTTCAGCCTAGTGTGTTTAAACACATAAGTAATACCACTTTTTTTGTTACACCTGGTATATAAGCTACACAGGTCCAAGAGAAGCAAATGACTATATAATATATTTCAGGTATAAAGATGCACGCGGCCAAAGACAACGAGGGCGTGGCTCTCAACCTGGCGGTGGCGCACATGGGCATAGTGGTGTTCCAGCACTACACCAAGATCAACACGTTCAGCTGGGCCAAGATACGCAAGATCAGCTTCAAGAGGAAAAAGTTCCTCATCAAGCTACATCCGGAGGGTTATGTGAGTTGGAAAATGAAATTTATTTTAAAGATTGAGTTCTACGAATAATAAAACCTAAGGAAACGTAACTCCCATACTAATACAGTTTTCAATTTGGTTTCATTCGAACTGTCATGTAACGTCAGCCTTTATACCGCTCAAGGTCACCTAAATATTGCAAATGTATGAAAAGTGAAACTAAGGTACACTTTTTTGACAAGTATTTTGGAGCATGTTTTTTGACGGAGTTAGTACCTACTCTTCCTTAGTTTTTTATTTTTCGTAGATTGAGTTACATTTAAAATGAAACTACGCCATTGATTTATTTGGATAAAGATAGAATGTGATTTAAAATGTGCGTATTGGGGAGTCACAAACATAGAACAAATTTTTGAGAATGACAATTACAAAACTTTTGTAATAAGGGTAAAATATTATTAATACCTCGATCGTGAGAAAACCAGATACAATAGCTATTCAATTGTTATCGCGGCCCACTTGGGGTGCTTGGGAGTTGAAGCAAAAAATCTTATACTTATTAATAGTTTGTTAGTTAATGTCATTAAAAATTGGCTCCATAGCTGCTGTGCCAAAGGCTACTTTGATCAGGCGAAATATTATTGCATAACATAGTACACGGTAGATTAAATATATTTTTTTATTCTGAAAATATTGTATTCTTCTTCCAGGGTCACTTTCGCGACGTGGTCGAGTTCTTTTTCGAGGGTCGCAACGAGTGCAAGAACTTCTGGAAGAAGTGCGTCGAGAACCACGGCTTTTTCCGCTGTTCCGCCGTGCCGCGACCGCCGCGGCACAAGGCGAGAGTCATGTCGCGTGGGTCGTCGTTTAGGTGAGGAATCCACACTCATATTAGCGAAAGTCCGTTTTTTGTTACCTATTCACGCCTAAACCGCTGAACCGATTTTGCTGAAATTTGTGCATGTAGATCCTTAAGTCCCGGGAAAGGATCGTTCCAATCCGTCTCGGAGAAATTTACGGTTCCAGCGCTATAAACGAGTTTAGGCGCAACGGAGTTGCGGGCATCATCTAGTATCTTAAAATTTTCTGGTTGTTCTGTAACTGATATAATAAATGATCAGTGTCTCAGTAGTCTAATTAAAATGTAAAGAGTACCTATAGAGTTCAGACGCAATAAAACAAGTGCAAAACTTCAGAGCGCTTGATGAAAGGCTCGATCTCAAATCGACGAGGATAAATCTTTTTATAGCTATAAAATCTTGGCCTATATTGATAATGTCAGACTATAGGACTTGTAGGCTGACATCATAAAATATGGTCTAAGATCTATTTCGAGTGTAAAGATGAAATATTTCTTTTTGAACGCGCAGTGGGTAGATATTTCACTAAATCATATTATCTCCTTCTCAAACTCAGTGTGAAAAACTCGCCATAACAGTTTACCGTTAGGAAATATGTACTATCAGAGAAGTTGATTCCTATGCAGATCGGGGACCTACATAGTTTGGTTGCGTTACGTCAAACCCAGCCGACAGGTCACAATAATTAACATTGAACTGACATATTCGACCAAATAACGTTGGTCTGTCAACTGCATAGGAATCAATTTCCTCGATGGTACATTAAATCATAAAAATTACTTACAGGTATAGCGGCAAAACCCAGAAGCAAATAGTCGAATTCGTTCGGGACAACTATGTCAAACGACAGACTTTCCAGAGGTGAGTTCATAGCTTTACCCCTCACATAACCGTGTAGCTGCATGCTAAACAGCTTCGATAGACGCAAAGCTTATATTTAGACGATAGAAAGGTACCCTGCAGTATTCAAATAGTTTACGAGGGATTAGTATTATAGAAGTTAGTTAATATAATTTTTACCACTCGTTATTCTTTGTTCCATAATCATCAAGCGTCATTGCATTGTTAAGGTTTGGTTTTTAAATGGTTTATTAATTTCTACAATTCAATTCAAAGTTTTCAAAATTAATTTTCTGATTTTAAGCTTTGCCATTGTCACAATTTAACACATATTCAAACAGTCTTATTTTTAAATTAAAAAATGTTGAAATGAAATCATTTATTCTGTAATGAATTATCTGTATGTATTTTATAAGTACGGTGAGCGGTTGGCATGGAGTGGGAACTAGCTTTGGTATTGAGGTGGGCGGGAACGTCGAGGAACAGGCTTGCATGAGTCCCCGAACGACCAATAGTATGAGTAGTGGGAGGCTTCCGTTTGTACTATCAATGGAGATTAGTATTCTCGAGCATGCGCTGTATACGTTGAGACTTTCGCTTCTTCCAAAACGTAAAGAGTAGTCGTCGGTTTGTCACCGACTATCGGTCGGAGGATGGTACGCTCGCTCTACGTCCGCGCGTGCACGCACGCCGAACACGCTCGGTTCTGATTGGTCCGAATCTGTCTCTCAATACAGCGCCACGCTCGTGCAATCTGTCGTGACGCTTGCTAGATATTTTTTTCTATCGAATCATCCGATATGCACTTTTTATTACCTCCCTATTTGATACTCCTCGAAATCGCCAGGCATCCGTAGACTTCATCGATGTTTCTAGATTTTCAACAATAAAATCACTTAATATCCGAACACTTTAAAATGACCCTGATTTAATTTTATTTTCGATACATTTTAGTGATAAGCTAACTATGAACTGTTGCTCAAGGGGTTTAGGATAGTGGACCCAAATTGGATGTCAGTAAAAAATAAACAGTAACAAATTTTTACTAGAGTGCTACACTTGATCTACATACTAAGTGCCAGAGTGATCCGAGTAATTTTTGAATGAAAATTTTACCTAAGAAATTTGTATGTAACGAAAATCAGAAATGTGTTGTAAAACGCTTTAAAACATAAAAGAGCGTTTAAAATTGAAAAAAATAATAATATTTTATTAAAATGCTTTAAAAAATGACAGTCTTTATAAAAACTTGGGTCACTCTGGTCCTAGTTGTCGTTCAATTTGCGGTCCTGTGCTTGTGTGAGTGTGTCGGGATACTGTGACCATCCTCTGGCCGATGCGGCAGGTGTGGGTCGTTCCGCGCGTCGCGCTCGGCGGGCGGGTCGCGCGCGAGCGTCGCGCCGCCGCTCAACGCCAGCCTGTCCGCGCACCCGCTGCTGCCGCTGCCGCCCGGCTCCGACGGTACGTACACGCCGCACGCCGCACCTGCGCACGCGCCGCACTTACGTACGCGTCGCATTTGCGTACGTGCCGCACTTACGTCAAGCCGCATTTGCGTACGCGTTCCATTTGCGAACGCGGCCCATTTGCGTACGCGCCGCACGTGCGTACGTGCACGCACTACATAAGATTAAGGTGCGTTTCTGCTTGTTCAGATGTAGCGACTCACGCATGGCGTTTATCATTGTTCTGATAAGTCTTGTAGTCGTATATAACTCAAATACAGCTTTATCGTCTATAATCATGTGTCATTACATCCGAACAAGCAATAAGGCTTAATTATTGTTATTGTTGCGTATTATATTAAGACAAAATAAATTATTATTACTGACTGCAATACCCAAATCTAAAGTATAATATTTGAGATCCCAAAATATTCTGGTTATTTACCGTTTAGGTATTTAACACACGTCATTAATCATTATTAATTCATAATATTATCTGCAAGTATGCTAATGCAGACATAAAATGTTATTAAGTCTATAAATACGTTGACGATGGTAGCCTAGCATATACACTAGAATTAAAATTTAGTTTATTTTAATTTTTAGCAATATTCCGCGAAATACACTTCCACCTTTAAGTAAATGAAGGTTGAACACCACCACACACTCGACGCGCGTTTCGCTCCAACACCGGAGCATCCTCAGGATGTGGACTCTACGAACAACTTGACGGACGTTGTTCGTAGAGTCCACATCCTGAGGATGCTCCGGTGTTGGAGCGAAACGCGCGTCGAGTGTGTGGTGGTGTTCAACCTTCATTTACTTAAAGGTGGAAGTGTATTTCGCGGAATATTGCTAAAAATAATAATAAACTAAATTTTAAGCTATGGATTTCCGCAAAGTAACGCCTGATTCCATTAAATATTTACACTAGAATTGATGAGTAGATGTAGTAATGCACACTAGACATTATACTTGCCGATTTTAAACTATGTAAATATATTTTATGTAAGAAAGAAATCTTTATTGTACTGTTAAATATTTAAATGCAAAGTAAGTTAATTTAAACTTGTATCTTCTATTAAAATATGTCTTTGTCAATATATTCTACAAATTCTCGATTTTATATAGCTAATAACGTAAAATGACGGCTGCATAGCTTTTTAAAAGCAGCTAGATCTATGGTAAGCTTGTGTGAGCTTTCAAGTATCAGCAATGTTTCTGCTACGAGCTATGACCAAAAAAATACATGATTCTACTGCAGCGCTTCAAAATGCCTATAATAAATTAAATCTACATGCTATTAACGATTGACGTTATAAAACAGGTTAATTTTAACAGAAGTATGAGTATATTAACAAAGTAATTAAGGTAAAATACGTAATTTCGATCGAATCTAGTGTTAGTGTATAGACAATAGACATGTTACAAAATATATTCCACGTGCGAGCTCTGAGCATTAAATGCTGTTAGCGAAGCAGCGCTCGTGTGGAAAGAATAGCCAGCATTCACATCAGCATCTTTAACAAAATAATGAAACGTGCTGCGGGCTATTCTTTCCTTTTCAGCAGTGGCGTAACTATGACATCCCGTAGCAAATTGATGGTTAGATCAGTAAAAATCGTCACGTTAGTAATAAAACAATGTGTGAAAAAATTCTGACCTCATGGCCTTATGGGCCGGGGGCCTTTTGGATCGGGGGCTCGAGGCATTTTGCCAGCCCTATAGTTAAGCCACCGCTCTTCAGTCCTCGATTTCTTGGTTCTCGCGCGTGGAGTATACCTTAACATGCCTTCGTTATTGTCGTATATATGATACGTGGATGTGGGTGCAGCGATTTCCCTGGAGTGGGACAAGCAGCCTCACTACCTGGAGGCTTCTCTGATGATGAAGGGCTACACGGCGGAGGAGGCGCGCGCGGCGGCGGCGCGACCCGCGACTCGCCCCCCGCTCGCAGCTACCGCGTATGCCAGCACGAGGGACAAGGTCAGCTATATACTCTATCTCTGTCTCGCTTTATACTCTTATTTACTACGTCATTATTGGAAATCCGACCAGGAATATTAACCTTGCGATGTTGCAGAGAAACTCTATAGTTTCTTCTGATCAATTAACAATAAATAACAAGTCACTATTGACTTGTTATTTATTGTTAACTGCTCAGAAGTTATCCAGTTGTTAAAACTTCATCATAAGCAATCTTTTTGTAAGCACTAGTGAATCGACGCATTTTATACATTATTATTTTCCATTTGCATAGAAAAATTGTCGATTGTCGAGCCCTTTATGCAGGATGGACGGTGTCGTGGAAATAGTAAAATTTAACGTTACCAGTGCAGGTTTTTTATATTTCTGGTAAGGATTTACCATGTATGTTGGGCTGTGTAAATCGTTTTCCATACCAAGCAATACCGACGATGTTTGGTAAAGAATTTAAAGCAATGCGCTTTTAATTCTTTCTCTGTCTAGAATGTAAGAGATACTGCATACAATAGGTCTGGCTTCGTTCATATACAATAGCTTTGTTTCGACCATGTTTATTGTTTGTTCAAAACATTTAAATGCACCCACAATACACAAGAGTGGCAGATGATAATAAACATTGTATATATCAATTTATTTTTCGTAGAATAGAAATAATATAGATATCACTATTAGTTTAAACTTTAAACTCTTTACATTTTCTAAATACTACAACTGTTAAGTCACCAGTTGTTACACTTTTAGCTAGAATTGTGTACTTCAGTGTTTATTTTAATATAGGTGTAGAGTAGTAAATACCTATTAAAATAGCCAAAATTGTTAACACCTTAACACTATAATTTTGTTGATGTATAGCTATCATAACACATAACAAAAAGTATCTTTAGATCCTAGGTATGCATTGTAGTATTGAAAGCACCAAGACGATTCTATTTCTCTTTCAGCTCACGAAACTGTACTGCGAACAAATTGTAAGAGCATTGTCATCATGTGCTATTTTAATACTGGTTTATATTCACCTAAGGCTTTGGTCCACATTTGTATCAAGTAGTCGTATCCGTATCAGGCGTATCGAGTATGCGTATTCTAAGTGTGGACGCCTATTTTGACCATAGCTTATCTTTTATCGATTTTTATACGAAACGTATCAGATACGCGTTTATAGCGATCGGGGTGTATCATGATCGCGATCATTTTGTGTCCACATTAGCGAACATAATACGCTTCGGAGCTACGCGACGGAGATCTGATACGCGAAAATGATACAAATGTGGACAAAGCCTTACATTTTTTACCGGGCTCTTCCTAACATTAAAGCCATTTGCGCTAGTCTGGGATTATTTCTAGAAAAAATGCCTTCTAGTCCATAAATACAATAACATGTTTGAAACACGATCGATTTTAATCCAGATTGGCGCATATTGGCCTCATACTGGCATATTATACGCTACTCATTGTCTATTGTCCATTTGGACAAAAAGATATTTAATATATAAAAAAATAAAAAAAAACACCACATCTTTGTAAAATACTATTGGATGTCACTTGGTATAACATGTCAAAAGCTCGTTTATGTTTTATTAAAAGCACCTCGAAATACATTTAATTTCCTCTAAGCTGTTGTGGTGTATTAACATTTATTGCACTTTTATTTATTTCAATAAGTGCCGTCTACATTTTGATACCACACCATAGAAATATTTATTTTACTTCATAAAATGTTTGGGGTTTTATTATTGCTCATTTATAACATTACTGCACAATGCTATCTAATTTAGAAAATGTGCTTAACAGCTTATACTTACTTAGAGCAAATGTAATATATTTTCAGGTGGGTCCAGAAGTAGTGACCCATGCCGAGGTCAATCATCATCCTTTGGAGGATTCACCTCTGCCTCATCGGACGACGACACCATTGGTATGTTTATCACTTTTCATATATAAAATATTTTGTGGTCATATTTTTAATGTTATATCAATAAAATTATATATTATTAAAACACTAAAGTTATCGAATATAGTTTATATACCGATTCCTAACGTTTTTACAATTAGGTATATGTATTAAAAAATTTGTTATATCTATTGTAGACATCGCCGGAGAGTACCTGGGTGAGACATGTGGAGGGTGGGGCCGCGCGCGCGCCCACTCCACCGCCGCGTCGCACAGGTCAGAGCTACATCGACACGCGCACGCACATGCACACCTACACGCACACACACACTGCCACGCGCCCCGCCGTCGACTCGCCGCCGCTCACGCCCACGCCCCCTAGCGACTACCCCGAGATCATCATGTCGAAGCAGTTCTGCAGCTTTAAGACTTCCGCCGAGCGACTCGAGTACGAGCTCTCGCAGACCAATATCTACTCGGCGTGCCCGTCCACGCGCTCGTCGCGCTCGGCCGGCTCGCTGCTGCTCGAGGCCGTCGAGGCGGAGGGCGCGGACGACGACGAGGCGGAGCGCGGCGACGAGCCCGGCCCGCGCCTCACGTGGCGCCGCAGCGCCAGCTGCCGCAACCTCCGCGACTACAGCTTCGACGACGCCGGCCGCGCCAAGCGCCGCACGCCCGACACGCGCAGCATGCTCGCCGACCTCGACGCCTACTGCCCGCTGTCCCGGCGCCGCGTAGACTCGCCAATCACTCACTACGACGACGCTCGCACGCTCGCGTTCGTCCTCGGCACAGGGGGTTCGATAGACTCGCAGCGGGAGATGATAGGGCGCACCTATTCGTCTAGTTTCCCCGGCGCGGTTAGCGAGCCACGGCTCGACGCGCCGACGTTCGTCCGCAGCGGCTCGCAGGACGACATATCGCACGACAGCTACGAGCTGATAGAGCGGTCGGACGACGAGGAGCGTTACGCGCGCGTTCACCGCCGCTCCTCCGTCGCCCACACGCGCTCGTGCTCCCTAGACTCTGGTAACGATCTGCCCTCCGACGATGATCGATCGCTCTCTCGTATGTCGGAGAGTGACAACCAGGAGCCCGATCTCAACATAACGGGCGTCAAGTACAAAAGTGACAATGATTTGCCTCTCGATCCGTTTCTTCTAGACGATCCGCGAATACTACCCAGAGAGAAGCTCTCTGTCAGGTCCGATGGCAATTTCTATAAAGAAATTAAACGAGCTCTCGGTTCCCGAACCTCGAGTCAAGAATCGAAGAGTGATATTTACGATTCGAAAATATCCAAGAGTAGCGCGGAATCCAGTAAAAAATCTCGTGATAGCGTTTATCATACGGATAGCAAAAAATCTCGTGAAACGATTAAAAGTAAAAGTTCCGACAGGTCAGGTTCACGAACGTCTAGTCAAGATTCTAAATCTGAGTACTACGATTGTAAACGAAATTTGTACGACGTAGACGATGACAATATGCGAAGACGCAGTGTTTCCAGTATACAAAATGCGTATATTGATCCATTTGAACCTATTTCACCTTCTTCGAGCCCCGATTCTGGTAAAGATTATTACGACAACCAACCGACGTTTATCGGAATGGAAAAACCTGAGTATAGAGAGAAGACACTTTTTGATAAGTCACATGAAAACTTAATCGCAAACCTAGTCACTTCGCCCAATTTTTATCATATCCCAACACCATACTCTACATTTCCCAGTAATATCAAACATAAGGAGTCTCCTTCTATGCATTCGGCTAGTCTACAAAATGTTGAACTCGAGCAATACGGCCAATATTCAGATTTCAGTCCACCTAAAAAAATGGAAGAATTGTCAACGGAGGATGAGGAAGACGTTCAGGCTCGAACTACTCATATATGGCCTGAAAAAATTATCGGATTAGATACAGAAATAGAAAGCAATAGAGCAGCTAAAATTCATAGTTACCAAAGGCGACGGTCTTCGGAAACAGTTTTTAGTTTTGACAAAGATAAAATTGAATCCCTAACTAGGTCAACAAGCAAAGAAAATCCGACGTGTCATCTTGTGAAGGAATCATCAAATGAATCTGATATCAATGTTCGTGTTTTACCAGCAATGGATAGTATTGAATATGCCAAAAACAAAGCAAAAGCTGCTATGTCTTCTGAAACCTCATCCATATTACAATCAGAATTTGATAAAACTATGCGTGGTAAATTTCCTACACATGGCGTTAGAAAGGAAAATTTAAAGGAAGAGTTAATGGCTAAAACACATTTCGATGAATATAATCCTAAACTTATATTAGATACGAGTTCAAGCAGTCGTTTAGCTGATACTACTGTTACTTATACTCACCCTACGGTAGAAAGGACTAAAAGCGATCCTAATAGTCTTGCCAATAGACCTAGATTTAGCAGCGTCAATTCGCGTCGTCATGTTCTTATGCACCAAAAATCTATTGATCTTACGCCAGCAGAATCTAGCGACGAAGATTACATATTTCGTCAAATTCCTAGTGCACCACCAATCACAACCAAACGATCACATTTTGAACTACCCGCAAGGCATTCTGAAAATGTTAGACCACCTTTTGATCTACCTAAGAATTACTTCAAAGAATTTGATGCTTTCAAAGCAGGCTTAAGTGATAATAAGTCTTCTTTAGATGACTATGACATACCATATGTATTACATAAAAGACATGTTATGAATGGAACTGCTCCATCACCTCTAGATGATAACCGGCAACCGCCGGAAATCATAACGGGGCAAAATGGACGCCATATTGTTACTGCTCATACTAGATGTAAATATCATGATCACCCCAAATCTCCGCGATCCCCGAAATCACCTAAATCTCCTAAGTCACCAAAATCTCCTAAATCGCCTAAATCTCCTAAATCGCCGAAGTCTCCGAAGTCACCAAAATCGCCTCGAAATAGCATCCAGTCAGATCACATGTCCAAGTATTTGGAAGTCGAAAATAGAGATTTCTTATTTACACAAAACATAGATTTATCTAAAATTGACCCTGTCACATTAGAGGTAGATAAAAGTACACAGCTTCAACATCTGCCGAGTCCGAAAAGGGATATTACGAAAACACTCGATTCGGTGTTACTTGAAACGTTGAATTCCAAGTTGAGCCAAATCGAAAGTGATTCAGCAACTAGTTCAAAAACCGATAGCATGATGCAAGAACAGCAATATCCACACATAGACATCAAGTTTGCTTTAAATGGTCGCAATATTCCACAGCCGCCAATATGTAAAGACCCTAAACCATTAACTGCAGCTGAAAAATTACGCGCTGACATAAAATCTAAGTCAGAAAAACTTCCTCCAAAGAGAATGCCAAAAGGCCGAGGAACCGGTAAAAAGGGAGTTGGCGGTAAAGTTAAAACAAAAGGTAACAGTAAAATAAGGATTACGTCGTTTTCTTCAGACGATGAAAGTGTTGATTCAGATGATGTCTTCGGCACTACAGAAGCTGCCCCTAAATTAGAATTTTCACCTCCTCAGTCACGCAAAGACTTAGAGCCAATTTTGCAACTTGAATATGATAAAATAACATCTGGTGCTTGGCATAGAGGTCAAACAATGAGTTCTACAGAGATTGAAGGTTCACCACCACAGTGTCGAAAACTTGCGGAGCTAGAGGCAAAATATAACCCTCAAGTTTTACGTCAAGATAGTACAAGTGGTAATGCTACCGAACTAAGAAGAATTTCAGAAAGATCAATTTCTATTCCAAGTTCTGAAGATGATATTGTAGTGAAACTTCCTGAATTGAAACAAGTGAGTAAGGAAAGCTCAACTTGGGAGTACAATGAAAACATTCCTTCTCCTATATTAGAAAGTACTGAGTTTCTAAAGTCTGACGATGAACATTTAGCCGACATAGAAATCCAAAAAGTAACAGGTGTACCTACACCTACAGAAGAAAAAGTTGAATTACCAGGATTTGAAAAGACAAACAATAAACTAGATATACAGAAAAGCTTAAGGGACGAGCTTATATCCCCAATGTTGCGGAAACAGGGTGGGACTCCTATATTATTTGCGCATGCCAGATTAAATCTTTCTGAAGGCTCTGTATTCTCCTTACAACGACAAAAAGCAACTCAAGATTCGCCGACAGCAAGCAGAAGAGCTAAAAGTTTGGATACTCCGGTTATACAGCTTCATCGTTTGCCGCCCATGAATGCATTTTCATCAAAAGACGATACTGTTGAAGATGTGAATGAAGAAGGTGAAATTTTGGAAGAAAAGCCACTCGTTGAAGATAAAGCTGCTAAAAATAATGTCACCAAAAAAGACATAATTGAAAAGATTGATGAAGTTGAGGAAGATATCGGTGAATTAGCTACACAATCGGGCTCAGTGGTAATAGATAACGAAGAACAAAAACTACTAGAAAGTCTTGTAGAGCAACGCCGACCTCGGTCCTTTAAAAGACAATATGATTTAACTAAAATAATGTCTCAAGGAAAGTCGCCAACAAGATCTCCTATGAACAGGTCACCTCTGACCAGATCTCCCTTGTCGAAATCACCTTCGAGGTCACCAACCTCGTCATTAAATTCTCCTAGAGGAAGTATCCGTAAATTATCCGATTTAAGCGAAGATCAAATAGTGCCTGATATAGAAAGAATCAAAAGAAAAGAAAAGAAAAAGTTGACACTCAAACCAAAACCTGACGATAAGCAAAAACTCACCAGTAAGCTTAACAAAGGTGGTTCACTTGATACAAACGCAACAAAAGTCAGAGCTTTACAGACTCAAAAGTCTTTGCCGTCGTCTCTAAAAGATAGACCAGATTTCTTGACAGTCCCGCCATTAGATATTACACGAGCCAAAAGCCAGGAATTAGAGCAGACTATCAGAAAGGTCTCAAAAGAAAAATCTAAATCACTAGAGCGAATGGAAATAAAACGCGGAGGAAGTAAAGAAAGAACTAAGTCTCAAGAAGACAGCGACACTGAAATTGCAAAACGTAAGGAAAAGCAACAGATGCTTTTCGAAGCAGCTTTGAAACAGACGAAGACTCTTATTAGTCCAGTGCGCGATACGATGCCTCCGTTCCCAACTCCTGAGGACAAAATTGTTGTCAAAACAGAAGGCGATAAAATTATTATAGAAACTAAAATCAACAGCAAAGCTGAAGATCATGTATTTATTGCAAAATCTCCGAAGAAACTAGACACTAAATTAGCCGGTAAAATAAGCCGAAGTTTTGAAGATCAAAAAACGTCTAAAACAAACAATAAGATAAATAAAAGCTTAGACGATAAGTCTAGCCAATCTTTGGAAGACAAATTTGATGAACTAGCTGCTCTACAAAAGTCCCCTAAAACGTTGTCTAAAAAACAAGAAATTAAGCAGCAAATTGAAGGTAAAGTGGTTTATCAAAAAATTAACACTAGTGTTAAATCAAAGAGCTTAGATAGGAAAGTAGACAACATATTAGAAGCCAAACTAAAATCTAAAAGTTTGGATAGAAATTATGTTACTCCGGCAACAAAATTACCACAGGATGTTACTAGTGACGTACATTTCAAACAAGAAGTTGTGACAGTCGATGTTCATCCGACATTAAAGGAGGAAACAGAAAGTTCCAATGTTGAAACTGAAGGTAAGGATTCCTCGCCTGCCCATAGTTATAAAGATAAGACAGAAGATGACTCTTCAATAGAGTGGATTACTAGTTCGCAACATACTGTCATAGAGAATGATACACAGACAATAATCATGGAAAGACGAAAAATAGATATATACAACAAACAAAAGCTATTTGAAAAATCAGGTAGTAAAAGTGTTGATATTCCTAGTAGAAAACCAGAAGTAACACGACTTACAAGCGAGGAAGAATCGTTAACTGAAGTAAGCGAGCTTAAAATGTCTGATGAAAGTAATATGCTTGGAATATCTTTCCCATATATTGATGCTGATAGTTCTTCTGATCAAGATCAGTCTAAAAAAGATAAAAAATCTAAGTTAAGCCGAGTGCGAAGTGATGATACAACATCTTGCAATACTGCAGATTTTGATGAATGTACAGTTGACACTGATCTACCACTATCAGATATTAGTAGAGGTAGAAGAAATTTAGAAGCTCAGACTACATTTGAAGAATCATCTTCTAGCTTAGTAGAATTCCTTAAACATGAAACTATGTCTCAAGTATTACAGGAGATAGATACCGACGGTGACAATAAAATGAAGGACCAGTCAAAACCTATTGACCTAGCCCTTAAATTTAAAAATAAAAATAAAATTATAGTCACACCTCCGCAAGAAAACAGTCCCACAGTTGAAAATATACCGTTCATTGATTCAAGTACATCAAAGTCGATTCATAAAACAGAATCTGGGGAACACACTGGTAGCTCGGGAAGTGTAAACGATGTTTCACCGACTGATCAAAAAAATGATCAAAAGATGTTGTTAAAAGCTAAATCCAGACGAAGTGAACTACTTAAACTAAGCGCAGAACGATCTAGAAGCTCAGAGTCAACTTCCTGGACAAGTATAGAAAAAGATGTTAGCCCATCAAGTGCTAATATTAAGGGAAGTTCCATTGACGATGAATCTAGTGTGAGCTGTTCGATAGCAAGGCCTTTAGGAATCTCCCAGGATATAGAAAAGTTAAATAAAAAAGATAGAGAATGTCTTGAAGAACTGAAACAAGCTATGGAATACGGTGAAGAACACCTACTTTCGCAAAATACTTTTTCTAGCGAACATTCAAAATCCAATTCTAAATCTCCTTCACCTATTCCTGATCGAATAGAAAGTCCTCGTAGTCCTTCTAAATTTGGAACAAGAAAATCACCTACACCGACACTAGAAAAACAGGGTCCTGTCGATTCCTTGAAAGCTCCGTCTGATTCAGAGTCTAGCTCAGAGAGCATTGACAAAACAGTTGAGCAATTGTCACGCTCAAACCAACGTAAGAGCGCGTTAGATAAAATTGGAAAATGTGTTATTGAAGAATCTGAGTCAAGTCAATCTGCAGGTTCTAAAGCGTCTGATGTCAAGAAGGAAATTCCAGGCCAGGTTAAAAAGACTAAAATAGCTATAACTATATCTCAAGAAGATCAAAATATGACTGTGGATTTCGATGACGATGGAAACGTTATAACATCTTCATTTGAACGTGATAATATACGAAAGCGTAAGGCCCTAAAAGATACTGAGCAAAAAAGTTCGTCAAAATCGAGTATTGATACTACAACAACGACAACGCCTTCAAAAGGATCACTTAGTGTCGATGATTCATCTTCTAGGAGAAAGTGTCGCTTGGATGAGCAGAAGAGCTCGTCAAAATCGAGTATGGATTCGAGAGGTTCACTAAGTGTGGAATCAAGGGGGTCTTTTGAAACAACTGAATCGACCTCGGGATCATTGGGAGAAGCTTATAGACGCGGTGAAGAGTTAAAACCAACCTGGCGACCTTTCTTTGGTGCGTCTGGTAGTGAAAATAGTACAAGTATTGAAGAGGCTTGGATTCCTCAAGATCACGAAGGTTACGAAAGCTTAGCTGTAAATAAGGATGTCTTCGATTATAGTAATCAAAGAATGCTTGATGACTTTAATACTTTTGCAAAGAATCCACCTCTATCTGCCAATACATCGAAAGATTCTACGGAAGCGGACTTTACGGATGACCTTAATGATTTCCCAGTTAATTTCCTTTATCCAGCGTCATCGTCATCTGCTACTTCCACGAACGACGTGGTAATTGGTTATGGCCAAAATTTTGGTCGTACTTTGTCACGTATATCAGAGCGCAGTACAACATCCGAGAAAACGAGTGCTGATGAGGATTCCACTAAAGCATGTTCAAGGTCGGAAAGCATTAATGAGGAGTCCTTAAATTCAAGTGATCACCAAGCAAGCCTCAGTTCCGATCCCCCGAGTAACGCTAATGTAGCTTATATTTCTGATGCTGATAGAAGAACTTCTGCTGAGATGCCGGATATTCCAATCGATCAGACTAAAATTAGTGAGATGTATTCCGAAGCAAAGAAAGACCGCGATAAAAATAAAAAATCCGAAGACAATAATGAGTCTACAAAAAATATACCAAGTGATGCTCTTAAGGGCACCAATAACCGATCAGCACCTTTAAAACAGTCATCTGCCAGTGAAAGTCAAGAATCAGAGGATTGGCCACTACCCGAATTGCCACCTCAAGTTTCGTCACAAAGAACAGAAGCAGAAATCAGTAGGCAAAGATCGAGTGATGTTGAGGATATACCTTCATTTGCTTCTGGTGGTGTAGAACCTATCGTTGATAAAGTTCACGTTTATTACATGAGTAACGAACCAGAGCAGGCCACAAAAGTTACTTTACAGTCTGAAAGTTCTAAAGGTCATATTGGTTCCGACGATGACAGTGACACATTAAATAATGATGAGGAGCTCGAAAAAGACGTGGGTGATTCTAAATCAGAAAAATCAAATGAAAGGGACAAAAATTCTTCTCAAAAAGGTTCAAAAATTATTCCTTATGAAAAGTCAGGCTATATGGTTGACCCATTAGACAACCAAGATGTTTCGTGTCTCAATAAAGGCGTCGTCCCTAATTATGACAAATCATGCCTTGGTGGAACGATAAGTAAAGCTACATGCTTAATGAGTGATATGGGATCTTGTTGTACTCGCGCTGAAAAGTCATTCAATGTCAAAAATAATCTAGAAGATAAAGTTATTATAAATCAACCTCAGAAGTCGCCGACTAATCATAGCCCCATTTACGACGACGACCAGCTATTTGCAGACGATGTTTTCGGCGCGGATACTAAATCTTTGTCACCAGAACACGACAAAGGTTTTCCAACATTGGGGACGCAAAAATTATCCTTCGGATCAAACAATTCTGACACTTCCATTGATGATTTACTGTCTCAAACAAACAATGAAGATACTGTGCGTACTGTCACTAAGTTAAGTGTAGGTAGTACAGGTACGTGTAAAAAATGCAGCCACAGCAGCCACTCCGAAGAAGAAACTAGTTCTTTTGGGACTGACTTGGACGGAACTGTTAAAGTAGGCTTGCCACAGAAGAAATGTACGCACAGCTCACATTCAGAAGATACTTCGATTTGTCTCAGTATCTCAGAATGGTCTACGGGCACTAATACAGTTCGGCAATATGCTAATCTTTCCGCTTCTGAAAGCGTATCGGCCGTGTCCATACCTAAGAGTGAAAAGTCTGATACTAGAAAAGTTTCATCTTCACAATCGACTAAAAAGTGTGAAAAAGTATCCAAAGCTGCTTCTCAAGCAGAGGCCAGCTCAAAAAGTAGTAGTTTAGAAAAAAGTTCGGGCAAAATAAAGTACGATAAGCTTTGTAGTTCTGAAACAACAATTTCAAGGAAAGGCGTCGATAGTAGTTCTGGAACCAAGAGCGATAGTACTTTAACTTTAGCCCAATCTATATCTGAATGGTCTGCAAGCACGAGTCACACCTTAGTTGCTACTGCTAGAGAAGAGCAGGGAAGCCAAAACTCACAGCACACGGAGAGCACTAAATCGAAGGAACCATATTATGATGAAGTTGCAGATGTGGTTGATGAAATTGAACCAATTACTGCCGAGGCTGAATTAAAAATGTCGCCCTTAGATGAGAATGTAATTGTCGCAGAGCCGGTTCTTCGTTTGACTACGCCATATGCGGGTAAAGGGGAAAAATCTTCATCTATTAGTTACAGTGATAAATCAGATAAGTCAAGCTCTAGCTCTCTGAGTAGCCTCCAAAAACATACTAACGGCGTGCTGAGATTCGATCAACGGTTGAAAGGTTTTTCTCCTTCTCAAGGGACTCGTGATCGCTACTCGAAAGTGCCGCCTAAAAGTATGAGCTACGAAGAACAAACTCAGAAACACATTAAACCCACGATCCGATGTCAAAGTGAAGACAGTGGATTCAAACCTTACTATGGAAATCAACCTGAAATAGACATAGATATTCCTTCTCAGTTGTACAGCCAGGAGGAAAAACATAGTGAACGATATCAGAGTCAAGAATTTTCAAATATTCTCCGGGAGGATACGCACGGGCAATTTATAAGATCCGATTACAAGCCGCTAGCGAAACACGCCAGTTACGATGATAAAACTTTGTCTAAAAATCAAATTAAAGAGTATAAAACATCCCAACAATATCGTAGCAAACCTAAAAGTTGGTCGTTCCACGAGCACTACCTGACGTCCTCCGATTTACCGATTATAACTGTGCCAGAAGTTCCTTCGTCGTCTAGGGATATGTCGGAGAAAAAGTCTAACGACAGATCTGGAAAGACCCCCCTGTCTAAATGTTCCCCGTACTACTCGAGTAGCCTCAGCTCCGAATCGCCACCCATTCAACCTTTGAAAACTAAGAAGTCTCTGCTCGTTCGAAATATATCTCTGAAGAGTCCGCCGAGCGGGAACGACACCGACAGCTCGCTGGACGTCATAAGGGACCCGAGGGAGCGCATGAGAACATTCAGGCGCAAGAAACAAGTTACCGGAGCACGTAAGAAACAGGAAAAGATCCACGACGTACTGGAAGAGGACTCCACCAAGAGCCAGTGCTCCTCCGAGAGCGACAAGGTGAAGGGAAGCAAATACCTAACGGTCGACGACACCCTCCGACGAATGGAGAGCTCCGAGTGCTCCGACAGCTACATACCGGAGGTCGAGTCCGGCTCGTCGGAGATGGCCGACTCCAAAAACGACGAGCACGCCCCGGCGAGCTACTCCGAGGACGAGGAAAACGTCGAGTACGAAAAGTACCCCAGCCCGTACGAGTCCCAGAAGTTCCCGGTCAGCATTACTCCCGTGCAGTTTCAGGGCTTCGGCTCCTCCGCGGACGAGGACGAGATGGGCTTCCCGCGGTTCGACCGGCTGGGGCGGCTGCGGCACCCCTACCTCGACTCGCAGGAGCCGCCGTTCGTCCCGGAGGGCAGTCCGCCGCGGACCTCCTACTCCAACAAGGGCAGCCGGCAATCCTCGCTCAAGAAAAGCAAATCGCAGACGGGGTACCGCCAGAGCGAGGAAAAGTCTGTGGGCGAGTCCTCGCAACACCAGCAGCGCATGTTCTACAACGACCGCGACGACTCCGACGACTACGCCTACCCCGTCGACACGATCAAACGGGCGCCGAAGATGAGCAAGTCCTCCAGCTACCTGTTCGAGCGGGGAGATTCAGTCGCGTACTCCGACTCCGAGCTGCCGCAGGACAAGGACGAGTACGAGGAGTACCGAGGGAGCCCCTACCCCGAGAATTACGAGGACCTGGGCATGTTCCAGACCCAGGAGTGCTACCCGCAGTACGAACACAATATGGAGCGACGCGAGCGCGTTCAGGACCGCTTCGCTCGTGATCTCGACCAACGCTTCAGTCTCAATAACGTGGAACGCTTCTATTCCAGCCACTACGTCGATTCCCAGGCTTCTAGCGATAGCCCCGAACAAAAATTTGACGTTTCGACTCTACCGCCCCCCCTGTGCTCGGACGATGATAACGAATAACTTCACATTCTATATCATTATTAATTTATTCGTTGTCTTTTTGTTAGTTAAAATTTTAAGCTCTACTGCTTCAGAGTATAAGATTATCCATTTCGTATGTTCGTGGTTGTTTTGTCGTCCTAAATGAAAATCAAACTGATTTTCCTATTTCCGCTGTATTGGAATTTGAAAACTTCCCGCGACATTATTGGTCAACGTTTAGCGCGACTGATAAGGCTGTCTCGGACAGGTGGAAAGTTAGCGCGCTACAAGTCACAAGTCACAACCCCGCTGCAGTGGAGCCAAACGCGAGCGTGCACTTGTTTTAAAATTTAAAGTTTATTCGCAAAGTTGTTACGGCGTTTGATATTTAGGTATTTATTACTAGCATATTTTTAAACAATTTTAATATATTTAGGAAATTATATAGTGCCAAACCTCTAGCGCTCGGACCCTCGTCTGCGTGACGTTTACAAGTGAACTTTTACCTTTTACTTAGGCGTAGTTATAAGTAGCTCCGGTCATTTGTACCTGCGGCGGTGCGGCACCAAAACTTGTCATAGTCGTCTAGTTGAATTGACCTGCTAGACGCCTAGACCGTTCATAAGTTTTAAAAGAAGTCACATATTATGTGATCAGAATATTAAGAGCCAAAAAACATAGCACAAACACTAGTTTGTCATTCACAAAATATTAAACAGGCCAAAGCGTCTAATTGTTTGGCCATTCAACTGGATGGCTGCGACATACGCCCTGGTAGCACGCTACCCCCAGCCAAGATCACGCCACAAGAACAAATGTACTATAAATGTGTACTGAACCCTAAAATAATCACTTTTAATAGAACCAATATTTTACTCATTAATATAACAATTACTAAGGTTTAAGTGCCATAACTATTGTATTTTCTGCGCTCACTAAGTTAATTCAAAATAATTTTTTAAATGTTGGTTGTGCCAATGACAAAATCTTCAAATGTCAATCCCACTATGACATACAGTTAGGTGTTTGTTTCTTTATCAAAATCATATTCTAGACATACGTTGTAAAGTCTAAAACCACAATACATTTAATTAAAAATGGTGCAACCAACTTTTTGCATTATTTAATTCATGATTTTGGACGAGGCATGCCTAGTAACTTAAGATTTTCACTTGTGCGATCAAGGATCATTGTGATCATTACCTTGCTAATCAAATATCAATATACACGAAAATCGAATCTTAACTTAACAATTAAAATACAGCTTGGCAAAAAAGACACTGGAACTAGCTGGAACTAAAAGTTTTTATTGAAGGCAAAATTACACTACTTGTCAACTCAAGTACATAATAATATTATATCAAAAGTGCGTTCAAAAGTAACGTAGGGTTACATAAAATAAAAGAAAAGCGCTCTTTTAAATGCACTCTTTTGCCAAGTTACATTTTCAAATTAAAAAGTAAAGACATGACGAATAAACTTAGTTTTAGTTTACTAGGCATATCTTGTTGATGTAATCCATGAAATGTTATTGTGTATAAAGGCTGTGATTTGCTTTATGCCCCAACAACACGTCTAGTCATATTTTGTTTTAATGCTCAATTGTTTTTATAAGACTGTTTGTTTTAGCTTTAGTTATTAGTTACACATCATTCAGTTAAACAATACGACAATGTATTCAAAGAATTGTCTTAATGAAGTATTATTTAATTTGGTGTCATTTTATTTCAGATAATGTTACGATAGTTTTTTTAATATTTTACTTTGTGGTCACACCGTCATGGAGTATTGTTGATATGAGAACTAATGTTTATGTTATACTTGTATTTATTGAACTGTTGATATGTTGAAACTATCTATACACAAGATTTGCGATTCGCGAAGCAAGTATAATACTTGGTTTTTATTTTGGTAACTTAAAACCTTAAAAATTTTGGAATGTTTCTTTGTTGTACTAATAAACTGAAGTGTAAAATTTAGCTAAACACAAGTTTATCACATTGATTTAATGATACTGTAAGATGTCGGTAATGTTTTGTAAATAGTGTAACGTTTCGCGCAATATTTTTCGATTCGCACAGGTGCCACGTATGCTCAATTTTATTCACTTACTACTTTTCCAGTTTTTATTCGATAATGTACGTTAAGGTTATTGATAGATGTAATCGATGGTAAAGTTCACTAGTGTAAGTGCTCGAACTTCTTAGTGTAGCCCCTGTAGATATCATTGAGCTCGCCTGTGAGTTCTTTCGAAGACACAAAGACTCGACTACACAAAAACACAAAATATACCGTCACAGTAATAGGAAGGATATTTGCATGTTGCTCATATCCTCTTCTGTTTCCATAGGAGTGACAGAGAAATACATTGGCATCGATTCATTATTATGAACTACGCATTATTTTGTTTGTTGGATGCACTGATACGCTCTTCCAAATAAAGTTATTCGCACAACGCAAATAGCAAATATAAAATTAATTATCAGTTGTGTTAATAATTTTATTTCTAAAGAGGCTAATGTGAGACAAATATTAGTTCACCTTTAAGTAGATGGCTCTGTTTTATAAGACTTATATAAAGCAGTAAAATCTCGCTGTAAAGCATCGAAATACGATTGAAAATGTACTCATTAGGAGTAAAATAATAATTATTGAAATTGCTTCTGTTGACATAGTATTGTATAGTATATTGTTTTTGAGAGTTTTATGAAGTCTAAGACTTCGACTTCTTATTCGAATTGCGTTGACTTGAAAATGAGAAGAATAAACGGTATTATTATGCCAAATTCTACATTATATAATTATTGGTATACGTAAAGTCACTGGTTAGCAAACTATTTACCTATTTAAAAATGATTTTTACAATTACTACCAAATGTTATGCGAGAAGGTCACAGGAGTAATCTCCCAATGTATATATATTTTATTTTCTTTTTTTAAATTCTTGACGCTTTAAGATATAAAGAAACTGGGAGCTTAAGAGTGAAAATACAGTCATAGGCTAAGACTGACATACGGTTTTGCTCGATAGTTTTACTCCAAATCGAGCAATAACCACCGTGTGGACTGCCAAAACTGACAGCTCGAAGGCTCTCAAGGTTAAAGCCAGCTCGATGGAATTAAATATGTCAAATATGTCATTTCCTTCGATTTGGAGTAAAAATATCGAGCAAAACCGTATGTGAGTACTTAGCAATAGAAAATTTTAACTCTTGAGTAGTCTTTTATAATACTCTTATATCCTAAGGTGACAAGATTTGCCAACTTAAGGAAAATATTGACACATAATATTGTATTTCTGAGCGTATAGTAAAGGTCTAGTAGCTAGATATCGTGAATTCAATAGTTAGACTATAACTGTCCTTATTTATGGAATTTAAAGTGTTCTTGCACGAGCTTATAAGTTGTACGAATATTAACGTCATAAGCAATCAGCATATTTGAAATTATCAAACTGTAGTCCAAAGCTCTAGGCCAGTCATAAAGTATCGTCAAATCAAAGTCAAATGTTGTGTGAAATGTTGTTATTAGACACATACCTACTTTGAGCCGTGCTGACTATGTTTTAGTGCTTGCTAAAAATAGGGTCAATTTGAAAAGGCCATATACGTAACTAGCTGTTGCCCGCGACTTCGTCCGCATTAACATAGTATAATAATAAAGATGGATAGTTTTCCCCTTTTCGTGATTCCTTATACAAAGGGTAAAAACGGGACCCTATTTAAGCAAACGTCAAACGCAAATGTCAATAAACTTTCATGTTTCTTACTCAAAAAATAATTATGGACTTTCATTGAAACTTTCTACCCCAATTTCACCCCCTTGGGGGTAGAATTACCAGAAACGCTTAAATACGTATCCGTTCATTTTTAATCAGTAGCAGAAAAAGAAAGTTTCATGTTCCTAATTCAAGAAATGGCGGACTTTCATTCAAACTTTCAACCCCGATTTCACCCCCTTGGGGGTAGAATTTCCAAAAACGCTTAAATACATATCCATTAATTTTTAATCAGCAGTCCAAAAATAAACTTTCATGTTTCTAACTTAAGAAATGACGGACTTTCATTTAAACTTTCAACCCCTATTTCACCCCCTTGGGGATAGAATTTCCAAAAACGCTTAAACCCGTATCCAATCATTTTTAATCAGTAGCCCAAACGTAAAATTTCAAGTTTCTAACTTAAGAAATAACGGACTTTCATTCAAACTTTCAACCCCAATTTCACCCCTTTAGGGGTAGAATTTCCAAAAACGCTTAAATACGTATCCATTCATTTTTAATCAGTAACCCAAAAATAAAGTTTCATGTTTCTAACTCAAGAAATGACGGACTTTCATTCAAACTTTCAACCCCTATTTCACCCCCTTCGGGGTAAAATTTTCGAAATTCCTTCCTTAGTGGGTGTCTACTTAATAAAACAACCCTACTCACCAAAGTTCGTGGCTGTAACTTTAACCGTTTTTGCTCAGCGATGATGAATCAGTCAGTCAGTCAGGACATGTAATTTTATAAGTATAGATTACTCTATTCTTCTATTTGCTTCACGTTGGTTATTACTAGCTCGTGTAAGAGCACTTGCCTAGTATATAGTCCGTCAAGAAAGTGAAGAAATTAAAAAGTGGTAACATCGTAGTGTCATCCCTTTTTTCTTAGATTGATTTGAAAGGGATGACACTAGGATGTTGCCACTTTTTAATTTCTTCACTTTCTTGACAGACTATAATTGATGGTCCCATGTCGCATTAAACGAAATGGTGAAACGTAGAAAAGGTGTCTAGGTAATAGAATCAAAAAGTTTTTGAATCGTGTGCATTGATCTTAACTCTTAACTCAAAGCATGTTATGAACTAAATGTTTTAGAATCAGAATAATATAATATTGTAAGGCAATTCTAGTTTAAAAGCTAAAACTTTTTGTTAGTGATTTTGAATGACGATGATACACAGTTTGAAAAAATTTTTTAGTCAGTCGTTTTTTATAATAAATCGTTTATATTATTTTATTGGTAGGTATCACTAATTAAAAATATTGTTTTGCCCGTGACAGATTGTTTTGGGTGATTGGTGATTAAAATGGTACACGATTCAAAAACCTGTAAATATAAGACTTGTCAGTTTACAAAACATCTAGATTCTAGATGGTATTTCATAGGTGAAGTAAAATGTCGAATTATAAACAACTTACTTACTTTACTTTTTAGATTTGCCCAATTGCCACTACATTAAATTAATGCCTTAAAACATACAGTCATACACAAAACACAAAAAACATAACCCATACAAGGTTACAAAATTAACTAATTCTAATATATTTAATTATTCTTAGCAATAATGTGTTGATAATTGATATTAAATTCATTCCACCTAATATAGATTCCATTAAATTATACATGTTTTATATGAAAAATATAGTGGAATTTAGTCAAAATTTACGTTGTTCATTTACGAAGTTCATTTGTTAACAAAGCAATAAATATATTAGTGAATTGTAAGATTACTGCCAAAAGCAGCACGACAGACTCCAAAATATTTGTGTTGCCAGTAGCAAGCCACGTACCGTCTTCCTCGCTTATTGCCAAATATATTGAAGTGTCGACACAATGTCGACTCGAATTTTACCTAGAGTTTAACCTAGCTGGGCCCCAATCAAACAATATTACGATTCGATAATGTTGTAAAAAAGTTACAGCTTGGCAAAAAACAGTATGGCGCGATGACAGCTGTAACTAGAAGTTTATATCTATGGTACCATTACAGTACTTGTTAACACTAGTACGGTACGGAAAAGAAAAAAGCGTACTCAGTTGTATGGCAAGTTTTTGTGAAACAAAAACAAATAACTTTTTTACAAAATGTGTTGGTTGAACAGGGCCCTGGTATATTGTCATTTACATTATTCGTTTATGATATATCGAGTTTTCGATTGGGAAATATTGTACAATACGAATAGACTGTATCTGTTAAGGTTTTTCATTTGTTATTCGTTTATTATAATCTATGATTATTGTTTTTGGAAATGTTAATTCCTTTTTTGAATTTATATGTAATTTGTAAGTGTAAGCACTCCTGCAATACACGACCCCTAGGGTTTGGGGATTATCAAACAATAAATAAAATAAATAAAGTTTTGTTTTCATTGATAAATCCATTGTACTTTGAGTAAATGCTGCAAGGATTAATGAGTAAGTTCATGTTGAATATTGTGCATGTTTTTGGTAATTTTTCTGTTGCAAAAATAGTTACTTTTTGTAATTGAGACACCTTTATATAAATTATGTTTTATATTTCTTGACATTGTTTTATTTCTTATGTTATTTATATTTTGTTATGCTAAGTGATTTTTTTTCAGCAACACATGATATATTTTGTTTTACACTACACATTTCTGTCATTGTTCTTTTTGTTACCTACATGAATGACATCATGGAATACACAAAAAACTTTTCACTTATCATAATATATGAAAGTTAATTATTATTTTATGTTGAATTCGTTTATCTTTACGCATGAAAATTTGTATTTCTTACACACTTAGTACTACTAAGAGCTTTGTTTCAAATATTTATTTTTGTTTTATAGAATCACGGGACGTTCAAACTTTTAACCTCTCGATTAACGAAAGATATGTATTTCAGACGAAACTGGGGATGAGGATACGGTATCTTCGGCGAGCGTGTGCGTGTCCAGCGGCGATATCGCGGACGACAACGATAGAGCGAGCGAAAAACACAACGATCGGGGGAGCGAGATGGATAATCGTACGAGCGAGAAGCAGGACCGTGCGAGCGGGACGCACGGGGAGCCGCTGAAGGCGTCGACGTCGCGCGACAAGCGCGTCAACGGCCACGCCCCCCGCTCGCGCGACGTGCTCGATAATAGAGACGACAACTGCAATACCGTCAACGGCAACGTACACGGTACAATATTGATATAATTTCTGTGTCTTTCCAAAAAACTCTTACTAATAAAAATATGACAGCAGACATAAACTGTCAGTAAGATATAGTCAATGAGAATAACCTTGTTTATCAGCCATTAGCCAAACAAGCGTAATTTGTGAGTTGTGAGTCGCAGAATTTCGGTTCGGCAGAATGGGCATTGTCCAAAAAAAAACACATGTACTTTTTATATTTTTTTTCGTTTAAATAGGGTATTTTAAGAATATAAATTAAATAATTTTGAAATTCATTGGCTAGTTTTTTCTCAATAAATTTTTAAAGTTTCGCTGTGACGTCATCATCGGCGGCCAATTGACCTCTGCAGTATGTTTTTTTTTCCTTTCAATCTTATTTATAATGGCTGGTTCGTCAAATGCAAGTTCTCATTATGTGAAAGCTGATACGAGAAGCTTACCAAAAGTTCGAAACGTAATGTTGGTCGAATTTATTGCTAATTTAACGCCATTGAAGGTCAAACTAAGGTTAAACATATTTGTTCAAAAATATAAGTAACTAATGGGTATTTTTTCGTTTATATACAGAAAAACGATCACTGACCTTATTCCTCGAAATGTTTTTGTAATGAGCAAAATTAAAAAAAAATGGACAATACCCATTCTGCTGCATCCAGTTTCATATAAAAGTCCATTTTGATTCACACGAGCGTAATTTTGTGAGTCATGATTTGTATGAAAATATATTTTCGCGGCAGAAATTCTGCGACTCGCAAATTACGCTCGTTTGGTTTCACCCCAAGTGTCTAAACACACTAGGCTGAATTACGCCGGCGTAATTTCCGCCGCAAATGTCAAACGCATACAAATACGCGACGTAATAGTGTGTCACCCCTCGAATTCGGCCCGTATTTTGTATGCAATTTAAACTGCGGCGGAATTTACGCCGGCGTAATTCAGCCTAGTGTACTTGTACTTCAAATCCCCCATATCTCTCCTACTTTCGTAATCAGTTGAGATGATATTAATCTTTTTTGTCGTTTACTGACTAGTTTTGCGTATTGTATTATATCCATGTAACAAATATGGGAAAAAATATGAGAAAATCTATAGTAATTATTTTTAATTTATATAAATTTTATTTTCTTTCAGTAACGATAGTGTCGGCGTCGACGAACAACATGGACGTGCTGAGCGGCGGCGAGAGCGACGCCGACACCCTTTCGCGACGAAACAATAATAGGTTAGATTCGTTGAATATTATCGTTAATTTTATACAGGGTGCAATTAAACCTTCCTGCCAAATTTGGATATATGAATCCTTGTTAAAAATAAAAATACACGTATTTTTTCTTTGACAATCACTCAGTACTAAAATGTTGAGAAATAGCTTCCGAAAGTTATCCTAGAAAACACCACTAAATATGGACGCCGCGCGCCGCCCCGCCCTCCCGCATAAACGTATTTCATTGATAACAATAATAATTTTTGTTATTATTGTAGTATAGGTGTAGATTGTGTGTGATGTTGGGTAAATAACTATTATTTCCATTCTAAACAGTAAACAACGTCATAAATCGTCGGCTCTATTCTAAAAACAATACCTTATTATTTATGACCCTGTTTACATCTTGTGGCTACTTCTAAGAACACGGCAACAATAGACAATGGCTAGTAAAAAGTAATTCTTAAAATCCAAAACTCAAAAACAACAAAAAAACCGTGTACTCTTACCTAATCCAGGATTCCCACGATCCATAAGTTGCGTAAGTGCGTAACATTATCATAAGTTGCGAATTTTCCCTTCATACTTTAACGGGCTTAGGACCGTCAAAATGTAAAGCGCGTAGGTACGTTTAAAATGAATTATTTGATTTTCATCAAAACAATGGAAAAATTACAACTTTCTACTTAATTACGTACAGGGGCGTGCACAAGATTTTGACACTGGTAATGCAGCGATATCGGTTCAGTAGTTTTGGTGTGAAAGCAAAACAGACAGACAAACGGACAAAAAGAGATATTTTCGCATAAATTAATATATACTTACTTAATTAATTATTATTAATTAATATATACTACTATATTAATATAATAATAATAGTGTGGATATACATTGAAAACTAATTAGTATAATTACGTACTGTTATGAAGAAATAAAAAACACCATCTGTTGTCACGCGTTGGAACTACAATGAGAGTTTATTTCATCGATGTATACCAATTACCATACAACATAATATTGTGCGCTAAGCTAAAATAAATAAAAAAACGCCATCTATTGTTACGTATTAGAAATACAATGTGAATTTATTTTCATCGATATTTCCATGGAAATTAGATAATATATCTTTGCCTCATCAAAATGTAGCCTATGGCTCTCTCAGGCTCTAGACTAACTGTGTTCAAAATTTTATTACAATCGGTTCATTAGTTTTGGCGTGAAACAAAACAAAACAAAAACTTTTTCATTTTTGTATCTAGTATATTTTAAGTACTCACCTAATCAGCTTAACTTTTGTCTTTTCACATAATCAAGGTTCCGGTTACTTGAGATCCGATCCATAATACGATGTAAATAAATGCAAAATTTCGGCCACCACAAATTATCTTATCCAAGTGAGTGATACTTTATGAATGTACGCAATTATTAATGTTAAACTGTTAAATATTATACAAACTTTCGAATATTAAAATCTAAAATATTCTTAGAAAACTATAAAACCAAAAATAATAATATAATATAGTAACAGTTCTCGATCACATGAAAAAAGCAAATGGCCTCCCAAAACACTAAAAATTTCAGCTATGTAAAATGTAAACAAATATTATAAACCTCACAAAACAAAAATGCATAATGTACATATTGTACGTAATTAGTTAGATTAATTGCGTCTATTCATTTTACTCGGATTATATCCGATTGCTCACGACTATAATTCACGAGTAGTTCCGATCGCCGTCAGCAAGGCGCGCGCCCGCGCCGGCCGCGGCGCCAGTGATGCCAACTGTTCAAAAATTTCCCCCTTAAATTAACTTGAAAACACATTGAATTTCAACCAGAACTCCCCAACTATTATTTAAATATATTATTTATTACTTGGGGTACTTTCCACTGAGAGATCAAAACGCTGAAAATACTACTTCAGCCGACCGCAATTATTGTGTTTGCGGCAACAACGTCACTCATGATGTCATTATTTATATAAAAACAGTAATAAAAACCAAATAAATATACATTTTTGCTTAAAAAATTTCACGCCCATGAATATAATATGATATTTTTACTCCCTAAAATACGCACTATATATTTAATTTTTCCCTATTAAAAGTGGGATATCCCCATAGTTGGCAACACTGCTGGTGTCTGCCGCAGAACTTGCAGTACACAATCGCATTCGATATTCATGGTTGTGTGCGTTTTCGGCTGTGCACGGACACACTCACACATACGCGCAAGGCAGGCACCTCAACACTGAGCCTATCTTGACCTCTCGTGAACCCGTTCGCGCGTGTTGCTATTTTATAAATTGAGGCGTTTTAAATGTGTATATTTATTTTTTTACTATATTTTTTACTATTATGTATTATTAAAAAATTAACGTCATGAGTCATTTAAAAAGTACGAAAGTTAAATTAAAATATCTGTTATCTGTGAATGGCAAGCACTGCCTTTTTGCCTATAAAGACAGCACGCGCATGATTACGTATAGTACTTTTGAAATGAATAGTAATTTATTTAAACCACATCCTTTGCATTAATTACATAATCAACTTATGTACTTACTATCAAAGAAGTTGATTCCTAGTCAGATGGGGGACCTACGTAGTTTGGTCGCGTTACATCAAACCCAGCCGACATATCACAGTTATCATTGAATTGACATGATCCGACCAAATGACGTTGGTCTGTCTACTGCCTAGGAATCCATTTCCTCGACGGTACTTACAAGTAATTAAAAATCAAAACCCACCCACCTTTAAGTCTTACATAATTTATCTTATTTGCTTTTAACAACACTTTTAAGCTCCGTGCGGTTGATGGGCTGTATAAAGGAATAAATTTACTATTATTGCTGTTTATTACTCTCAAAGGGAGAAATTATACAGCTTTCGGCTGTAAAAGGGTGTACAATTACACAATAAAAAGAAGCTGTAGAAGAGAGTTTGGCTACTCCATAATACAGAAATAAGATTTGAGGACCACCATAATACAGCTTAGAGCTGTATTAAGTAAGTGACGGTATGCAAAATTCAGCTTTAGCGGTTGATGGGCTGTATAAAGGAATAAATTTACTATTATTGCTGTTTATTACTCTCAAAGGGAGAAATTATACAGCTTAAGGCTGTAAAAGGGTGTACAATTACACAATAAAAAGAAGCTGTAGAAGAGAGTTTGGCTACTCCATAATACAGAAATAAGATTTGAGGACCACCATAATACAGCTCTAAGCTGTATTAAGTGACGGTATGCATAATACAGCTATTGTACAGCTTTAATACCAAAATTCGGATTAAAGCGTTACAGGAAACTTAAAGCTGTACATGACAGTTTCGATACACTGATTTAGAACTTTAAGCGTACTTTGACTTCTTAATACAGACTTAATACAGCTAGAGCTGAGTAATTACTCCTAAACCGACATTATAACACTACAATATCTCTTCAACGCTCTTATACAGCTCTAAAACAGCGTTAAGTGCTATATTGGCTGCTTTTTAGGTGTTCATTACGCTCGGTTGCTGCTTGGGATCGTGTCGCAATGATCCGCTGTTTCAATGTTAATTTTAAAGTTTAGTGTACCTCAGTTCGCAAACGTCTTTGCATAACATTCAATTTAACCAACGTAGAAGCAGGGGACAATCTCAATTTTCAACTCGCCATTTTATACCAAAACCGTCACAGAGTAACAGAGTAGGTAGGTATTTTTGGAACGAAGTTTCTCTCTCTCTTTATTGTTTATTTGTTGAGTGTATACAGGTTTTTTGTGCCATCGAGGAAATTGATATCTATGCAATTGATAGACCAACGTTATTTGGTCGAATATGTCAATTCAATGTTAATTGTGATCTGTCGGCTGGGTTTGACGTAACGCAACCAAACTACGTATAGTCGAGGCATTTTAATAGGCCACATTTGACAGTTCATCAAAATTGCACAACGTAACCTTGTAGCGACGTGCATAAAAAATAAATATTTTCGTTTTGTTATAACTGCACAATTGATTAATTTTTTTCAATTACGATTACATATTTATTGTAAATATGACCGATACGAATTATTTAACGATTTGCTTTTACTGATAAAAAATTCTTAATAAACAAATTCTGATCTTAACAATTGCACGTCGATACAATGTTACGTCAGCTGACCTTTTTTCTTTTTAAACTCTAGGGATATTACTCTAAAAATCGAAAGCAAATAAATAGTATCGATGCATATGCGATGCATTGATTACTTGTAACGAAATATCCCCATAAAATAATAACCACGTTGTGAAAAGTAACACGTATTTATGTGAAATGAATAATGATAATACTAAATTTAACATTTATTATAATTCAAAGGAATAAATGCATTTTTTTTGTAAATTATGTACTTGTCTTATTTTGCTCCTTGAATTAAAGTAATAATGGGACAGGATTTTGTTTTTGGTTTAACAAATAACGTATAAAAATCTAATATTTTATTTCAAGTCCTCTAATATTTTATTTCAAGTCCGCATCGATTCATTCGTTTTGGTCGATGTTTTTACGCAGCTTACCTCACTATGGAAATTAATCTGACAGATGTCAAATGTGGCCTATTAAAATGCCCCGAGTATAGGTCCCCGATCTGCATAGGAATCAACTTCTCTGATAGTACATGTAAGAAATAACTTCGTTCCATTCGGGTGTCAAGATTTTTTTTAAATTTAACGTTTAATAATATATGTGCAGCATATCATCACAGCTGGCGGGCTCCATGCGGCGGGGGAGGGGCGGGGACGTGACGTACTACGTCGCTAAAGAACTGTTGATGACGGAGCGCACCTACAAGCGGGACCTCGACCTCGTCACCGTGGTGAGTTATACCATGCCCTGCTCGTTATAAAAAAAAAGTTCCTTATTCAATAATTAAGTAATTTCAAATTTGTAATCAAATTGAAGTCTAAAATGCCGTACAAATCATATTAATTTTCTTACGGTAAAATGAATAGTAGCTGAATAGTGTTTTAAGGTGTAAAGCAGATGAAGTACTAATAATAATATCTGTGCCGTTTCTTGAATTGGAAAACTTTAACATAACATTAAGGGAGTGCCTCCGCTGCCGGCGCCGGCTCCCAAAAATATCAGTAATGGGAACCGGCGGTGATATACTGCCGGCAGCCGAGATATAAAACAACGGCTGCCGGCGCTGGCACTCAAAATGGGAGCCGGTGATAATGCGTAAAGCACTAAGTTCCAGTATAGTTCCAGTGCCGTAACAAATTTTAAAAAGAAATAATTATAACCTCAAATATATTCGACGACTTTACCGACTTCCAAAGGTGAAGATTAGGTACCTACTTGTTCGGCTGTGGATATTTTAGTTTTTTGTGATGCATTTTCTTAGCTTAGCTTTACCTTAGCTACTTTTTTTCAGCTACCAAAAAGTTTTTTTTTGGTAGCTGAAATTGCACCACAGTTATAAACCCCGTGGTATACTTCCGAAGGTACTGAACAGAACTTCAGATTCCTTATTATACATGTTAAACTCTAACAGTTAGAGAGTTTCAGCGTTGTTTAAAGAAGCAAAGATATTGTATTATGCAGATCACATTTATCAGCATCATCATCACCACCATTAACCCATCAAGCCCAATACGAGCACCGGTGATCGCGAAAACAATAGAATACAATAGCATTTCCAAGAATCCCTGATCGAAGGATTCAAATATTATGCATTCTTACAATATGACTAGGTACCTACCTACCTTATTATTTGTACTTTTCATAGTCCTTTAGCTCAAGAGTGATGTTTTTGATCATTATTCTGTCATTTGACAAGCGATGTTTTCCGAATAGGCGCCGGCAGCCTATTCGGCACACATCGCGTGACTTCGGCAAACTTCGGAGTTCGGAAAACGGCGCCGGCAGCCATTTCGGCAACCGGCGCCGGCAGCGGAGGCACTCTCTAACATTAAACGTGTTAAACCTAGTTTGCGGCGTTTTTGCGCATACTCGTATAATCTAAGGCGATCTTTTTGGTTAAAAGCAGTTAACTAATAACTTTTTACCGATGTTAAAAATAGATCTTCCGACCGAAGCCCTGCACTGACGTCAGTTCGGACGTTTTATATAATATCTTGCCGTTCTCCGAAACTTAGATAGCGCGATGCAGGATTGTTAGGCGAATTGTGGGTACCGCCACAACTTCTTTCCAATAAATATTTTTACCCTCAGTCGTGGTCGGGTCGCGTGGGTAACGTGGCTGGCGCGGTGGGTTCCGACGGCGCGGCGCTGGCACGGGCGTGCCTGGCGTTAGAGCCGCTGGCGCTGCCGGCCGGTGCGTTGTTGGCACGGCTGGACCGCGCGCTAGCGGCCGCGTCGCCGCATCGACATCAAGGTAACTCTACCAAAGGTAAAAAAATGAAGATAACATATTATTTATAAGTGGATCTTATATAGTTGTTGTTAGAGTTTGAATAGAGTTTATTATATTGTTACATGACTTGTTTATCATTGTCTTATTGTGTTTTATTACAGAAATGGAAGAACCCGAGTACAAAAAAATAGCAGAGTTACTGTGTGATTATTTGAGCAGCACTTATGATGTAAGTATAAAATGTTATTTCCTATCTACATTATTATCTTTTTAAATAGTTTTTACTGTGTTTGTATTATTTTTACAAAAGAAACCGTAGAATTATTATATGTCGTACTGTTGCGGTTTCACTTTAGACTCCCTGCAAAGTCTGAGCTGCGGCTCTTAAAACTGTTGATAAGAATATCACGTGTTGCTATGTTAATAACGTCATGCTGATATTTGATTCAAGGCGTACATGTCGTACGTGCACGGTGCGGGCGCGGCGGTGGCGGTGGCGGAGCGCGCACGCCGGCGGGGCGGGGCCGCGGCGCGCGAGGCGGCCGCATTCGACTGCACCGCTCCCCTTCCGCTAGCTTGTCTGCTGCTGCGTCCGCTGCATCGCCTGCTGCATTACAAGCGGCTCGCTGCAGGTAAAATTTTTATATTTTCTATTCATCATCTATACTAATATTATAAAGCGGAAGAGTTTGTTAGTTTGTCTGTTTGAACGCGCTAATCTCAGGAACTACTGGTTCGATTTGAAAAATTCTTTCAGTGTTAGATAGCCCATTTATCGAGGAAGGCTATAGGCTATATTTTATCACGCTAAGACTAATGGGAGCGAAGAAATAGAGAAAAATGTGGAAAAAATGGGGAAAATTATATGAAATGCTTATTTAGTAATAGTTTGAACGCGCTAATCTCAGGAACTACTGGTTCGATTTGAAAAATTCTTTCAGTGTTAGATAGCCCATTTTTCGAGGAAGGCTATAGGCTATATTTTATTACGCTAAGACTTATGAGAGCGAAGAAATAGAGGAAAATGTGGAAAAACGGGGAAAATTATGTGAAAGGGCTTATTTGAACGCGGTAATCTCAAGAACTACTGGTCCGATTTGAAAAAATCTTTCAGTGTTAGATAGCATATTTATCGAGGAAGGCTATAGGCTATTTTTCATTAATCACGCTAAGACTTATAAGAGCGAAGAAATAGAGGAAAATGTGGAAAAAACGGGGGAGATTATTTGAAAGAACTTATTTGAACGCGCTAATCTCAGGAACTACTGGTACGATTTGAAAAATTCTTTCAGTGTAAGATAGTCCATTTTTTGAAAAGGCTATAGGCTACATTTTATCATGCTAAGACTCATAGGAGCAAAGAAATAGAGAAAAATGTGGAAATAACGGGGGAGATTATTTGAAAGAGCTTATTTGAACGCGCTAATCTCAGGAACTACTGGTCCGATCTGATTTCTTCGCTATAACGTAATCGTTGCAATAGTTTTGACTGGTCCAGCAGTTGGCCAAACAGTGCTTATTCCCCGGATCCCAATGATTCCTAATGATTTACCTTTTGATTTTAAAAGAATTCAATTTCCAATTAAACTGTCTTTCGCCGTTACAATTAATAAATCACAGGGGCAAACATTTAATACACCAATTTTGTTGACACCGCGCGCTGTATGTACACTGAAGTCCACGCGGACGAAGTCGCGGGCAACAGCTAGTTATACAATATTTAAACATACGGAGTAACGGCGTAAACCGTTAGAGCCAATCCACACAGCGCGTTGCGTCAGCGTTGCGTCGACGCAGCGCAGCCGTTGCGTTGTTTTACATACAAATAACCAAGGTGTTCACATGGTGCGTTGCGTCGTCGCAACGCACACATGACGAAAAGTAGCCACAGACGAAGCGGGAGGGGGTGTTGACGTTAAGACTGCTTCGTAATAACGCTGCGATGACGCAGTGCCCTTGTGGCCGGCTATGTGTCAAACGGCAGTGGTGCGTCGACGCACCGCAGACGCAACGTGCCGTGTAGACTGGTCGTTAGTGCACCGACGCGAAGTGCGAAAAAGCGGCTGAATGGTCTAGTTTCTCACAGTATGTGGAACGATTTACGCGTTATGTTGCATCTCTTTTTATCGCTTATTTCACAGATTTATCGCGGTTCGCAGCGACGACATTAATCAGAATTAGAATGCCACTAAAATATGTTAATAGCAACAATGCGGGTCGGATATTTACCGAAATAATTTAAACTTCTTCTCTAATTAAAATTTTGAAACGAAAAGAAATAATATGATATTGGATGTATTTTATGTTAATCCTTTTTTTATTGTTTGTGTGATAGAGCTGTTCTCGTGCGGCGGCGGGTCGGGAGCGGCGCGGTCGGCGCTGCAGCTGGCGGGCTCGGCGGCGGACGCGGCGCGCGCGCAGCTCCCCCACGCCGAGAACCACGCCGCGCTCTGTCAGCTGCAGAGAGACATCACCGGTGTGTATAATATAATGGTTGTGCAGAGCATGGGCAGGAAAATATGGCTCAAAAACAGAATTCACCAGTTCAGTTTTACCAGTCACTGTCATTATGGTTTTATACCCAGATAGAGGTAGTAAAACAAAATACTATTGCTAACGTTTTGATTTACGTACTATGTAAAAAAATCGGTCTTTAAATCGGACTTTTGATAATTGCTGTTTTGCAGGCTACGATAAGCTGTTGGTGCCGGGCAGAGAGTTTCTTCGGCTGGGCTGCGTCTACAAACACTCTTCTAAAGGTCTTCTACAGAGGATGTTGTTTTTGGTGAGTACCTTGTATGTGTCTACCTAATACATATTTAAAACAAAGTTTCAGGGGCGTGTCAAAAAATAAACAGCAAGAGTTATTTTGCAAATAAAATATATTTAGAACAATAATTAATGCTATTTGGGTTATATTTAGTTAAAAACTACTTGTGGATATAATCATAAAAAACTGGTTTTTAAAGTGTAAAACACGCAATAATAAGTTTCAAGGCCCAATCTATGCAAAAAAGAAAAAAATTGGTGTTAGCAGGACATGTAAGGGATGTAGAAGAGCTAAGAACTAATGGCAATGTTATTTAATACGAGCCAATATAATTCGCCGAACATCGGTTACTTTAGCACCCTATAAAACATGTTCAAACGTAAGTACTCAACCGACCAAAAAACGTAACTAAACATTTGGATAAAGCAAGTCTAAGGGCCTGTTTCACCGCTTCCTGATAAGGCTATCTACCACTTAATTTGACAGATGGAGTATGGAAAATCTGTCAAATAACCCTATCGGGCACCTTATCAGGAAGCGGTGAAACAGGCCATTAACATTGTTATTTATTCTTACAGATAGATAATAATTATTGTTGCTTGAGTAAAATGCAGCTGCGTTTTAACCAGAGCGGCAAGTGCAAACATATTGCTGCTTTAATCAGTAACAAAAATACGAGGAATAGGTACTTGAAAAAAATAAATGTTATGTGTTTAAAAATCTTGTTTTATTTATTTTTTAAATCATTAATTATACTCTTGAAGAAAATCGGAGTCCAAAAATTTACTAAAACATTTCAAACATTTTTCACGTTTCTGAGTCTTTGCATTAATACACTTTCAATCAATGAGTTTCTAAAATAGTAACATAGAATATCATTGCTTTCAATATGGATTCTCGAGTAATCGAGCAATATCATAAGTCCTTTCGGTTCCTCTTGAGAGTAGGTACTCGTTTTGTTTTACTCAAAATGGGGGCATAATAATTTTAACTTTTTTACCCCTTTAATCTAAAACTTGCTTACTTGAAAAACCTTTTTCATTCAAAACTATCTCCAGCTTCTAAAAGATCAGTTAAACCAGATGTAGTATCTGTTTTATCGTCATTTGTGAGTCACTATTTCTTCCACCTGATACTTTGGATTTAAATGAAATATTCTATGAAACTATCACTGCAAGTTTTGTCGTCGGGTTTTGCAGACCATTATGGTGATCCACACATACACATCCTTTGTGTCAAGTTGCCAAAAAAGAAGAAAAAGAAAAGAAAGAAAGGCCGTTCAGTTGTCAGCAATGATTGTCAGTTTTCAGTTTGACAAGTTGTTATTTTAACAGCATGTTCCTAAACTATTACCAGTATAGTAGCCTAATCGCTTAGGCCAATGATCGCTTAGGTTTAAGATTTTTTTATGTATGTCATACTTGACAGTACACTGATATTTTTTAGAAACACAACCAATATGTAGTCAGTGATGCCAACCTGCAGATAATTTCAGATCCGGTGGGGAACCAATAGAAAATCTAGAAGTGTCTACCGTCGCGCCGTCTGGTGGAGATTTAAAAAAGAAAACAACCCATTAAGACCAATTTCTAAAAATTTCAAAACAAGATTGACAAGTTTATTTGACTACTATCTGAGCCCTATTGGTTGCATATTTTTCTTCAGGCAATCGCTTTCTTTGTCCCCTCCACCCACTTCGCACGCTCCGAATAAGGACATCTGAGCCCATAGTGTAAATGCATTCGCTAGTTTTGATAGCGAAGCAGCCGCGTGCACAAGATTTTGACACTGGTAATGCAGCGATATCGGTTCAGTAGTTTTGGTGTGAAAGCAAAACAGACAGACAAACGGACAAAAATAGATATTTTCGCATAAATTATAATAATAGTGTGGATATAAATTAAAAACTATGTTTTCTAAACTATTAGTATAATAATTACGTTGTTATGAAGAAATAAAAAAACGCCATCTGTTGTCACGCGTTGGAACTACAATGAGAGTTTATTTCATCGATGTTTCCATGGAAATATACCAATTACCATACTTCAACATAATATTGTGCGCTAAGCTAAAATAAATAAAAACGCCATCTATTGTTACGTATTATATACGCGCCGGTGCTCGCCTCAGCTACTGCGGCAGGAGTTCGCCTATAATATAGCATGTCTGTGTGCGTGCGCGAACTGTTCACGGACACAAAAATCTTTACGCACACATGACCCCAGAGCCTGCCGCACGAGATCTGCTTGCCTTGACCTTGAGTCATGCGGTTCGCGCGTGTACCTAACTTAATGTTTAATTTCTCGCAAATTGATTGTTGCTATTTTATAAATGTAGGCGTTTTAAATGCGTTCATTTTTTCTATTATATTTTTTACTATTAATATTTAATAATTAACGTCATGAGTCATCTAAAACATACGAAAGTTAAATTAAAATATATGTGTATGGCAAGTCATGCATTAGGTAGGCACTGCATTTTTGCCTTCATGGTATGCACGCCCATGTAGCGAAGTTAGATGGAAAAATTGTATGGGAATTGAAATAACGCGTCGCTTAGTGCGATATGTTATGTCAAATATCCCATACATTTTGTTTTGGCTCTTCATGTTTTTGTTATTTATGCATGCTAAATGAAGTCTCTTTGTTTACAGTTCAGTGATTTACTACTAGTATCGTCCAAGACGGGCAGTGGCCAATTTAAAGTGCATCTAGCGCTTGCGTTGCACGAGCTGTCTGTGGAGCCCGCAGAGCTCAACAACTCGCTCACTATTACAGGTACATGTATATGAGGGATTGTTCCTTATACACTCTGGAGTCATTCTTGTAATTAACGTAGTATGTAAGAGTTAATTTTCTATTCCTAATGCAGTGATTAAACTAGCCTACGTGCATGAAGTACGCATACATGCGTACATATCCAAACGTGCACGCTAGTGCGTACAATAAAGTAAACGTAGAAGCTTCGAACAATAATTTTGCGAATATTTGACATCTTACATCTACACTACATTATCACTTTCTTTTATTACACTCTGTATGTACGCCTCTTTAATAAAAATATATAATAATATATTCGTCAGGTGAGAACGTAAGTTTCGTGATCAGCGTGAGCGGCGAGGGCGAGTACAGCGGGTGGCGCGAGTCGCTGGAGCAGGCGATCGCGGCCGCGCGCGACGACCCCGCACACGTCGACACCGAGCTGGCGCATGACTGTGGTGAGTCGACGATGTTGTACGTGATCAGCGTGAGCGGCGAGGGCGAGTACAGTGGGTGGCGCGAGTCGCTGGAGCAGGCGATCGCGGCCGCGCGCGACGACCCCGCACACGTCGACACCGAGCTGGCGCATGACTGTGGTGACTCGACGATGTTGTACGTGATCAGCGTGAGCGGCGAGGGCGAGTACAGCGGGTGGTGCGAGTCGCTGGAGCAGGCGATCGCGGCCGCGTGCGACGAACCCGCACACGTCGACACCGAGCTGGCGCATGACTGTGGTGAGTCGACGATGTTGTACGTGATCAGCGTGAGCGGCGAGGGCGAGTACAGCGGGTGGCGCGAGTCGCTGGAGCAGGCGATCGCGGCCGCGCGCGACGACCCCGCACACGTCGACACCGAGCTGGCGCATGACTGTGGTGACTCGACGATGTTGTACGTGATCAGCGTGAGCGGCGAGGGCGAGTACAGCGGGTGGCGCGAGTCGCTGGAGCAGGCGATCGCGGCCGCGCGCGACGACCCCGCACACGTCGACACCGAGCTGGCGCATGACTGTGGTGAGTCGACGATGTTGTACGTGATCAGCGTGAGCGGCGAGGGCGAGTACAGCGGGTGGCGCGAGTCGCTGGAGCAGGCGATCGCGGCCGCGCGCGACGACCCCGCACACGTCGACACCGAGCTGGCGCATGACTGTGGTGAGTTGACGATGTTGTACGTGATCAGCGTGAGCGGCGAGGGCGAGTACAGCGGGTGGCGCGAGTCGCTGGAGCAGGCAATCGCGGCCGTGCGCGTCGACCCCGCACACGTCGACACCGAGCTGGCGCATGACTGTGATAAGTCGACGATGTTGTAGGTGATCAGCATGACAAATTTTTTGACACAGTTACTCTTCCTTAGTGTTTATTATTAGTAGCTTTCAATTTAGTGTGTATGTGTGTGTTACAGAGGACAACGAGGAGTCTAGCAGTGGCGGCAATTCGGGCGTCAGTGCGAGCAGCGCGCTGGCGCAGGTGTGCTGGCACCGCGCCGCCTCGCTGCCGCGGGAGAGCTTACACTTGGCGTATAGGGTAAATACATGAACTCCTTAAACTATAACGATAATAATAATGAACTCCTTAGGGTTAAATCAGACGGCAACGCGACGCGTAGATGCATTTCTAAATTTGTATGAATTTGACAGATTTGCAAGACGTCTCAAGCAATTGAAATCTGTCGATTCAGTACAAATTTAGAATGCATCTACGCTTCACGTTGCGGTCTGAATTGACCCTTAAACGATTCTCAGTATTCTGTCAGAGTTTTTTACTCAACCACAATCCGCTGTAAGCATTGTCGTTTAAAGCTTAGTCCTCATCATACTAAGTACTGAACCGACTCTACCTATACTCGTAGGAAATATCACAACAACAATTTACCAAAAATAACGTAACTCTCTCCCGCTGTATTTTAATTTATGTCTCTAACGTCTACAGATGCAATTGTCCTCGAATACTCTGGTATGCTATATTATGCAACTATAGGACGTAGGTGACACTTTCAGTTTCAGTCAGTCTAAGACTGACGCCAGATTGACGACAGATTGATGGCTAAAAAGCACATAATAAAGAAATGATCTGTCCGTCAACCAACTGGTTAGACGTTCAGTTTCACGTCGATCTCGCCAGATTGATGGACTAACCTGATGAGAAACTAAACGTGTAACCCACGTCTAACACTCGTATAAAGTTATAACCTACGTCCACAGACGCAGCTATCTGGCTACCTGCTCCGCAAGTTCAAGAACTCACACGGCTGGCAGAAGCTGTGGGTGGTGTTCGCGATGTTCACGCTGCACTTCTACAAGAGCTGGCAGGACGAGACCGCGCTCGCCTCGCTGCCGCTGCTGGGGTAACATACATCATTACATATACTTTTCTTTAATTGTCGCGAATCTGTCGCGCGTATGTTACTTTCACTCGCTTGCGCAAGAACATCGCGTGCCTGTACAAAAGATATATCAATAGCTTTGTCCACATTATACCTTTTTCTATTCATCAAGGGCATGCCTTATAGCGCTGTCAACAGCGGACGTGAGGCATGCCCGTAACGCGCGTTGAAATCGTAGCGCGCGCTATGACACTTTTCTTTCAACGCGGGTGGCATTTGACGCGCGTCACGGGCATTCCACACGTTCTCTATTGACAGCCATTGACAGCTCTATAAGGCATGCCCTTGTTGAACAAAAAAAAGGCACAATGTGGACAAAGCTAATATACAATACAGTTATATTAGGAGGCAAATAGACAAGAAAAAATACATCGAAATTCTACGTGCACCGCGATCAACATACTCAATGTAATATTCTAACAAAGCAATCAGCACGCTGAGTACAATCTAAAACGAACGTGACAGATTAATAAAAAAAAAATAAGTAAAGTTAACAATTATAAAAAGATCTTGAGACCCCCGAACGTCTGATAAATACAGAGAATTTTCGTAAATCACCAGTTATTTATGAAAGATATGGACGATAACCTATCTCTCTCTTCAGGTACAGCGTGGGTCCGCCGGCGCGCTCTGACGGCATTGACAAGGAGTTCGTGTTCAAGCTGCAGTTCAAGAACCACGTGTACTTCTTTCGAGCGGACAGCCACTTCACATACAATAGGTAAGGGTTACCAGTGGGAAAAGTTTTTGACGTGACAACGTGACAACGTCTTTAATTGTCTAATTAACTCGATACTACGGGCTGCATGCACGTAAAAGATACGTCATTGTCCCGTTACGCTCATTGTCGCATCAAGCGAGAGCGCGGCACGATAGAGAGGCATGATCGGCTCGAGCGATCGGCTCAGTTCGGTTGTCACGTCAATCTACCGTCCGTTACGGACCGACTTTCTTTACAGACAACCAATTTTTTTTAACTGTATTTTAGCATGCCTTACAATCTTCCAACTGTAATAAAGAACACTAAGTTACACAATGTTTAGAACGATAATAATTAATAAATTGAATAGTTTGCCGATAATTATCGGACGTAGCACTGTGTTCGCCCAATCCTCAGCCTCTAGTTCTTTGAAGCTCATGTGTAAGACACAGAAGTAACTAGGCACCTCTTGAAGCAGCTGCCAATTTCTGTGTTAAGGCTGGTTTAATTGTAGAGCCTAAACAATCTGATTTAAAATAATAGGGTGTCACATATATATCTCGGATAATGAATGCTGTTATTTGTTTTTTCTGTCACGAATTAATCGTGAATTCTAATCGAACTTAAAGAAATACAAATTTTCGTTTTGTTACATTACAGATGGACTGAAGTACTCCAGGCGCCGTCCCTGCAATCTCATCACAACTGACTAGCGAACAACGTTTAGGGTAATGCACTACTAGAGTACTACTAGAGTAGGGTGCCATAATGATCCAGATATTATTATAATTAAAAAAATATAGTATATTTAAAAGAATTCTACAGATAAAGAAAAGTAGTGCAATAGATTTTTTATAAAAATGATGTGGGTATATTCGTTTGAAATTGTATGTAGCAGGAAAAGCCTAAACAATTTCAACACATAGTACAATAATTAAAGTATTAAATATTATCATAAATAATAATCAAGTACAACAACACATTCCATATTTCGCCCTTAACTTTAATTTTGTCGGCAACATTTCATAATACCTTTTTAAGAAAAAATTGAATCCCGACATAGCATATCATGGTAAGCCAAAAAAAATAAGCAAATTGAGCTCTAGATTTTTTTAAATTTTATTCAAAAGACGCATAAAATGTCATAATAATATTATTTTATGTATAGTTTCTGTAAGGCCCGTAATGAATTTTATATTTCTGGTAATAATATATATTTATATTGTTTAAATATAGTTAATGATTTGCAGTCTTATATAGCGATGTTAACTTTTAAAGATTTTGTTTTGGTCGTAAGGTGTAAGTTTCTGGCTGCCTGTAACTTATTCGATGTATGATGAAATAATATATGAAAGTAAAAATAGTTTTTAGAAGAATTGGAATCGTGGGACTCAAAATTGTTAAGACTTATTCCAAAACACAAGTCGGCTGTGTTATCGTCTACGTATAGCGTAGTATGTTATAGAGATAGACTACGATAACATGGCGCGCCCTCCCTCCTCCCTCATCCCCTCCAAAATTCAAAACTTTTGAAGTGCGTTGTCAAAACGTTTGATGTGCGTTATCTTGCGCGGTCGACTAGTTATGATTAGTTGACCAACAAATCTTGGTAATAAGTGACATTAAGTGAAATATTACGAGTACTGGTTGATTGGTTGAATACTTACTACATACAAACTCTTTCATAAGGATGTGACTACACACATTGAAACAGTGATTTGGGGGGGGGCGCGCCATGTTATCGTAGTTTATCTCTACATTATGTAGTGTATTGTGTATGTTGTCGTGTGACGAATACTATTTATTAATATGTGTGCATCACAAGAGTTTACAAACACTTTGTATAAAATATACAATTTTGAATATATTATCCGTTTATCATTTTAAACTTTGCTTCGAATAGAATAATAATTAGCAACTCCTTTATATACTCGTACTTACACTAACTTAAGCACTAAACTTAAAAAAGATATGGCTGCTATCTCAGAAACGGTGTGGAGTTTTGGCGGGCATGTGAAAGAGTGCTGTTGTGTTTTTATATTATTTTCCTAAAATTCTGTTAGCTGGGTTTTCAATGTGTAATATTGGTAGAATATTAACCATAATGCCCGCTGTACACTCTCGCCGAGAGCTCTCGGGCGAGAGTCTCGTGCAAGAGCCCCTTGCCCGAGTGCGATCATGTACATTCTCGCTTAGTTCAATCGCAGTTAAGAACTCAGACAAGATGGACGAAAACGACCATTCACCATGCATCGAAAGATATCATTGTAATCCAAAGATTTATAATCATATTTAATTTTATTTCTCACAGATAATGACTGATAATGTCGTTTATTATTGTTATTTTTCTGTTCTACACTGTCCAATGGCGGGACTAGTACTGAAAGACGCGAGAGTGCGCTCGTTTTCCTCGCGAGACCCTTTGTCTCGGGCGCAAAATACCGACAACGGACCGAGAGGGTCCGAGACAGGCGAGACGAGGCGAGCGCACCCATTTACACTCTCGCACTCGGGCCGCCTCGCTGTGTCTCGGCGAGAGTGTACAGCCGGCTTTAGATATTCGTGTTCATGCACAAGTGTAGGAAAGTGATGTAATATCCAGAAACGTGCTATTTTGTGTTCCCTCCAAAACTCCATCGAAAATTTCAGTAAAGCGTCTACCACTTTACTGAATCGACCGACTAGACTCCTTGACTGTATTGACTTTTACTTAGACTTTGTGACTAGACTTTAGACCTGACGATACATGAAAACGTACTACAAAAGACATGGCTGTATGGGCTTTGTTCCCTTTGCCTGTCCTGAATGGGACAAATTAAACCAAAAAAATAAAATCAGTAACGGTGTATCCTATTGATAAAATTATATTTTGTTCTCACCTATTGAAATACATTCCCAGTAGCCTGCAACCTAATGGTGTATTTATTGTCATCAAGATGCGAGAAAAGAAAATTAGAAAATGCATAACTTACTTAAAATACACTAACTAAATCAGGCGAATAAATAACTAATATAAAAAAAAAACAGAACGAGTTTTTATAAAATTTTATTGTTGTTACAATCATAATTCATTGAGAAGTAGCAATACTGCTTGACTAGATTTTTATATTAATTTTTATAGGCTCTAATATAAAACATTTGAGGGAACGTTAAATAGAACGACACACGAAAAAATTCATGTTTTTATCCCTCACTGTGTATTATCTACTATACAAAAGTTTTTACGAAACAGAAACATGTTTCGCAATCAAATACAGAAAAAAATTGACACCTATGTTACAAATAGGGTTGATTCAGACCGCAACGCGACGCGTAGATGCATTTCTAAATTTATATTGATTTGACAGATTCGCAACACGTCTCACGCAATTGAAATCTGTCAAATGCATACAAGTTTTAGCCGCGCCGCGCCTCGGCTCGCCTCGTCGCGTTGCGGTCTGAATTGACCCTTAAAATATAAAACTTACAGTACCCGGCGATAAATATTGCACATCGACCTTTGGAAAGTGACAGTCGGCTAATTTTGGTTTTGTAGAGCGTTATCTCTTACGCACGAAATACAAAAAGTCCGGTATATATTAGGAGCTGTTAAAACAATTATGGTTTGCTTCTTTTGACAATTTTATTATTCTTTGTATAAAATACACCAAATTTTCTATAAGTTATAGCTTTAGGTTCGGGTAAAATAAAATAAAAAAGGGTGTTCAAATTATGTTTACGTATTTAAAATTCGTTTGGAAAATTACAGCTGTAGCAAATTTAGGGGTGTTAACAACTCTAGATATATATTCTGAACTGGACGCGACTGCACTCTATTGAATTTGAACAACGACTGACATAATGTCAAATAGGTGTGTGCTACAAAGATAACGCTCTATGAAACCGAAATTAGCCGAATGTCTCTTTCCAAAGGTCGATGTGCAATATTTATTGCCGGGTACTGTACAATATTAATTGTTCGTATATCAGTTAGATACCATACATTTTCAATAAATTAATCCTAATATTAATTTCACTTAAAGTATATTCGTAAAGTATTTTAAGTAAGATCTTATAAGTCCGATACTACTATATTTAGTTACAAAATCCTTATAGTAGAATTAAAATATAGTACAAGTAATAAAATGTTAATAGTTGAGATCAATTAAGTAGTATTTGGCATTTGTACAAGTTCAGGTAAAGCTTGACCAAGAGTATAAAGTCTGTACTAGGCTACGTAGAAGAAATACTATAGGTCTACCAGGATCTTGATGGCTTTGGAAGGCAGATTTTCAAAAAATATCCTTGATCATTGGATAAATTTTTATATTTGCATGTTTCACACACAGAATCAGCCGCTATAAGGAAAAAAAGGATCAAAATGTTATTCCAATTACCCCGGTATTGCTAGAGTCAATTTCTTTTCTCACTTTTTGCCATCAGATTCTGGTATACCTATATTTATAAATATGATAGATGACTATGTCATACTTTTATTGGACCGATTATAGTCGGGACTCGGGCATGATTCAAATTTCATTATATTACACAATAAACTGACCGACTTTTTGTATGACGTGTGCGTTGCGTTGCAATCAACGTTCAAATTGCTTCTTCAAAAATCGGTCACCGTCACCGATTAATATATAAAAAGCGTTTATTGAAAAAACATAAAATATATCTCAATCATATTATCATATCATCGGACATGGGCGGCTACCCTTATTTGTTGGTACATAATAATAATAATAATAATATCTATGGACGCTTCACACCACGTCAGTCTGGCTCCGTGGTAAGTACCTAAAGGACTTGTGTTACAGGTACCAGACAACGGAAATATATTTAATACTTTTATACTATACATATATTTAAGATTTTTATTATATGATACACATATTTAATATACAACCATGACCCAGGAACTTTATAAACTTTGTGTTCCGTCGGCGGGACTCGAACCCGCGACCTCCGGCTTGAGCTACCAACGCGCTCGCCACTGCGCCACGGAGGTCGTCAAATCTTTTTATGGTGTTACTATTGGTTTTATTTATTATACATCTTTTTGGCCATCATTTAATTTTGGTATCGTGACTCTTCGTAACTTCGTCCTGTTACTGGTCAAGCTACAATAAATAAAACTTTACTTAACTGTTACTAATGAAATAAAAGATAAATTAAACATTGAAGCAGACGATTATGTACGCAGGAACTATAAAATATTAGTTTATATTTACACAATATAATATTTACATTAAAATTGTTGTAGGTGCCAGCACCTACAGGTTTATAAAGTAAAACTACAGTATGGCATTCAGGCTATGTCATGGTTTATCTAATGACAAATATCTGGGTTTTGAATCTAAACTATGGAACTTAGAACTCGGGCTTTTGCACCCGTTGTGAATGGCTTAGAGTTTAATTAAGTATACAGTATTTTCAGAAGTATTGCGGAGTTTAAAACATAAATCATACTTAGAACATAAAAACCTACTGGTGAGACGAAAACGCATCGCGTTTTGCGTATGCGCTGTTTTGACTTCTTCCTATTAAAAAAAATGCTTTAACTGTCAGCGTTTACCCCAGCCAGATGTTATCGATTTCTTTATAGTGCGACAATGCTTTAAATGAACGTGGCGAAAAAAGGAACTAACGCTGCCATCATACAAAAATGTAATTTTTGACAGTCCTCCTTTACCAGCAGCGCACCCGTCCATGTTCATTTAAGGCTGCGTTTCCACTGAAGCAGAGCGGAGATTAGCGGTGCTCGAATCGACCAATTGTGCTATTCCAGCGGAATGACAGTGAAGCGTGATTGGTCAATTCGGCACCGCTAAGCTCCGCTCCGCTTCAGTGGAAACGCAGCCTAAAGCATTGTCGCAGACCACAAGCCTTGCCTTTACAGCTCAACACTTCACATACGCGTCGTAACCACATCACCGTTCCCTCGCATCTCAAACTCTTTTCTCTTCTCCTTATTCCGGCTCCGGAAGAACGAGGCGGTGGTGACGGAGCGGAAACGGAAGGAGCCGGGCGTGCCGTTTGTGATGGAGTTGGTGGATCCCTCGTTCGGCCTGACCTTGGGGGACTTGTCTCTGTGCGGTCGCGTCCGGTAGGAGAAGCTGCGGGCCTTGAGCCTGGAAATGAGGAAGAAGTAATCAATAGAAAATACGAGTAGTTTATTCACCATATTACACATTTACTATTAAACGGTGCCCCAAACCGAAGCCTGGCCTTTTGAGCAACAGTATAAACTAGGAAATATAATAATAAGTATTAGACCAAGACCAATAATTTTGAAAACAACAAAAAGTCACAGTACGATGAAACCCATTACAAAAGGAGGAGAATATAAAAAATAAGGGAAAAATAATTTACGGGCGATCTTAGTTAGGGAAAAGTGGGAGGGGGGGGGGGAGGTTTTAAGGGGGAAAAATGGTTTATCTCGATTTCTGGCAAAACTAATATTCCTATGAAAAAAAGTCAAATGGCAAAGTTGTAGGTAAAAAAAAAGATCTAAAACTTGTATTTACACTTTTTTCCATAACCTCAAAATTTATGTGAAAATTTCAAAAAACCATGTTTTTGGTTTTTTATTTATATCTTTTACAAAAATTATGATTGTCATTTAATTGATTAGAAATATTTATTTTTTCACCTTATTTTGAATTTATATTGAAAAAATACCCTAATTTTCAATCGAAAATTTGACCGTCAAAATATCAGCTTTTTTAAAAAAAATGGTGTGCTTTCTACTCGTTGAAATCTCTACTTTCCAATGATGAAAAAAAATATATAACACTTTAGTAAATCTTCTCAGAAAATGTAAAAAATCGAAACAGTTTTTGCTCAGCGATGATAAGTCAGTCAGGACATGTTATTTTATGAGTATAGATTTGTCTCTCAAATGCATAGGAATCAATTTCCTCGATGGTACTTATTATGTAGTCTACGAGTACGTTAAATATAAAGCCAAGTATGCCGTCCTACTCCTACATGCGTCAAAACGTGAGTGCATCAACTACTCGCCGCTGAGACTGGTCACTGGAGTGAGGACTGAGGCTGGCGCTGTTGAACACGGGCGGCGCCATGTCCGGCCGCCGCGCCACCGTGCTGCTCGCGTGCGGCCGGATGCTGCTCCCGCCGTCGCCGTTGCTGGCATTATTCTGTGTATAATGTACCTGGCGCCCAGACCGAGCCGGTTGGCAAACATCCTGTCGGGCTCGGCGTGCGCGGCGGTGGGCGTGTGCGGCGCGCTGGCGCTGTTGAACACGGGCGGCGCCATGTCCGGCCGCCGCGCCACCATGCTGCTCGCGTGCGGCCGGATGCTGCTCCCGCCGTCGCCGTTGCTGGCATTATTCTGTGTATAATGTACCTGGCGCCCAGACCGAGCCGGTTGGCAAACATCCTGTCGGGCTCGGCGTGCGCGGCGGTGGGCGTGTGCGGCGCGCTGGCGCTGTTGAACACGGGCGGCGCCATGTCCGGCCGCCGCGCCACCATGCTGCTCGCGTGCGGCCGGATGCTGCTCCCGCCGTCGCCGTTGCTGGCATTATTCTGTGTATAATGTACCTGGCGCCCAGACCGAGCCGGTTGGCAAACATCCTGTCGGGCTCGGCGTGCGCGGCGGTGGGCGTGTGCGGCGCGCTGGCGCTGTTGAACACGGGCGGCGCCATGTCCGGCCGCCGCGCCACCATGCTGCTCGCGTGCGGCCGGATGCTGCTCCCGCCGTCGCCGTTGCTGGAAACAGAAAGGAATTGGTATGTTGTCGTAGCTGAAAGAAGACAGTAGGACTTTTCCTACCGACCAACGGAAATTCTACTTTTAGAATTTCGTTGGTCGGATATTGTCAAATCCTGAATCGTGATCTGTTGGCTGCGTTAGATATAACCCTGATCATAGAATTAGAACGTTATTTTGATATCGTTGACCCTGATATAACCTGACCAAATTATCAAGTCCGCAATCTTTGTCTAAATTTCTCATAAGTATAGTACAAACTACAACGGTTTTATTTTCAAGTGTTAAGACAGACTTTTCCATTTACCTGGTGTGTTCGTGCCTCGTGTGCGCGCGGCGCAGGTGGCCGGGTCGGTGCGACCGCCCTGAACGACGGACTGTGACTTCCGATTCTGTAAAATAAAAATAAAACGCTATTATTTACAAAAGATAATGTTCATAAATCATAGGTGACATCAGAAGGTTTGACAAATGACACTTCACAACGTAAGGCCGTTTATTACTATTTGTATAATATGATCGAAGCAGCGCCTCTAGCGGCAAACTACAGTAACTAATTAAGCCATACAAATTGTAATTAACGTCACGGAGAAGTAACAAAAACTCACAAACAGCACTCGGTCGTATTACTTGTGCTGTGGCCTTCGATTGTTTGCTTTATTGTTAGGTTAGTATACAATGCGACAACGCTTTAAAATTTAAATGAACGTGGGCAGGGCGCTGCTCGTAAAGGAGAACTGTCAAGAATGGGGTTTTTGTATGATGGCGGCGTTAGTTCCTTTTTTCGCCACGTTCATTTAAAGCCTCGTCGGGTAGCTTGTGGACTGTTATTACGTACGCGGCGCGTCGAGCGGGTGCGTGTATATCCGTCGTCGCGCCTGCAGCATGGTGTACACGAGCGCGGCGAGCGAGCGCGCGTGCGGCGCAGCGGGCGTGGCGCCCCCCCGCCCCCCGCGCGCACCCCTCACCCACCACGTCTCCATACGCCCTTTGCCCTTCACTTCGACCGCCCCGCGCGCCTCCAGACCGTACCCACACCGCTCGAGCAGCTGGAACAATAATATGATGGAGATTACAAATGGCAATACATCAAGGAGATACCAGTGCTAGGATTTTGTGCAAGATCGTTTAACAAATGACACAATAGAAGTGTATTGAGGTTAGCAGCTTATCCATTCCCACTTTTCATAACATAATGCAGCTTGGATGCAATTTATTTTTGAATGACAAACATTTTCTAATTCAATTCAAATCTAAATATTATTAGCTGATACAGCCAAAACTTAAGATTTTTGCTTTCGCTTTTGAACGAACCCCTAAACATTTCTATCAAACTACCATTTGGCCACATTTTTTAGCCACCACGCACTCTCACCTGTTTAGTATACTTCGTGACCTGTATCCTGTCCATCTGTCCGGTGCTCTCCATGCGCGAGGCCTCGTTGACGGTGTTGCCCCAGATGTCGTACACGGGCTTGCGGGCGCCGATCACACCGCCTACCAGGGGACCGCAGCTGATGCCTTGGAAAAAACATTTAATGAGTGCTGTTCAGGGTTCGGCAGAGCAAAATGAAACTGCTCCTGCTCATTATTATTATTTTTAACAAAAATTAAAACCGACTTCCAAGGTAAAAACAATACTTAATAACATTAATATGAACTAAAAAGTATTAAATAATTTTTACTATCTAATAGTGCCTTTTTCCGAATTCGGCTAAACCTCAACTATTTCTGTACTCAATCTTCATTATTTGAAGTCGGTACCAGATAGCTGAATCTTCAGTCCTCTGACAGAATATTTGAAACTTTTGGAACTGGCACCGACTTCAAAATTATGAAGATTGAGTACAGAAATAGTTGAGGTTTAGCCGAATTCGGAAAAAGGCACTATTAGATAGTAAAAATTATTTAATACTTTTTAGTTCATATTAATGTTATTAAGTATTGTTTTTACCTTTACAACAGGACTGTAATGCAGGATAGTGAATGGACCGTTTAAGAAAAAAGGGATGACACTATGATGCACAATGTTGCCACTTTTTAATTTTGTCACTTTTTTGACAGACTTTAACCAGGTTATGGCGCATTTTCACTGGTCGATTTGCCAGATGGTGCGGGAGATTTCTGAAACGCATGCCACGACCAATGACAATGCGCCATTAATTGTCAATTAAAAAATCTCTCAAGATGCTGGGCTTCATCTGGAGGAACTGTTAAATTTTTAAACGTCATCGCCCTTTAAATTATTGTATTTACGTCAGTATATTCTATATCTATGATTTTATGCTTGTGAGAACGGTATTGGAGTATTGTTCCCCAGTCTGGAGTCCACACTATCGATGCCATATCAATAGAATAGAAGCGGTTCAGCGAAAATTCTTATTCTTTTTAACAATTCACCAAAAAAAGTACAATGTTTTAAACACATATGACGAACGATTAGAATACTTCAATATTCAGAAACTTGAGCATCGTAGGTGGATAACTGATCGGGTGTTTCTTTTTAAAATGTTAAATAACTTATATAACAGTCCTGACTTCCTGTCACGAATAATGTTTTCTGTTCCAAGACCTAACTCTAGAAAGCGAGAGGTGTTTTCTGCAAAGGGTTACAGAACCAATTTAGGCCATCATAGCATGCTACCGAGAATTTGTCGAGACCATAACAAGCTGTACAAGGAGTTCGATGTTGACATTACCGCTCACAAACTTGCTCCTTTCAAGCGAGTGCTAGCGGAAATCCCCTACCCAACGTAATGTGCGATATTGTCAACATCGACCTCAGAAAAACAATTTCGCTATATTAAGTAAATATATGATTTGCATGCTGAGTCTGTCTGTAATTGGGTCTGCACCTTAATAAGTTTTGTGTTGTAACATTAGTGACATAAGTTTTTATTAGATGTAGACCTGTTGGAAGACCAAATAAATAAATAAATAAATAATTAATTACTTGTCAGACTCCCCGCATGCTGTATAGTATATACGAGTTAACGACTAATGAAAATGCACCTTTATTTTCAGAAGCAATAGCCGCAGTACCGCTCGCATCTCGGTTTCGCTCCGGTGCTCGCAGTCGTCGTCCGACGTCTATAATGATTAATGTCAAATGTGACACAACATGGCGGTCTCACCGACTCTCAGGCGGAACTTGTTGAAGCTGTGCTTGTTGATGTCCTCGAGCGCCTCCCGCAGCGAGAACGCGTAGTCCACCAGCGCGCACAGGTGCTCGCAGTCCTCGGTCGACGTCTATAATGTGACACAACATGGCGGTCTCACCGACTCTCAGGCGGAACTTGTTGAAGCTGTGCTTGTTGATGTCCTCGAGCGCCTCCCGCAGCGAGAACGCGTAGTCCACCAGCGCGCACAGGTGCTCGCAGTCCTCGGTCGACGTCTATAATGTGACACAACATGGCGGTCTCACCGACTCTCAGGCGGAACTTGTTGAAGCTGTGCTTGTTGATGTCCTCGAGCGCCTCCCGCAGCGAGAACGCGTAGTCCACCAGCGCGCACAGGTGCTCGCAGTCCTCGGTCGACGTCTATAATGTGACACAACATGACGGTCTCACCGACTCTCAGGCGGAACTTGTTGAAGCTGTGCTTGTTGATGTCCTCGAGCGCCTCCCGCAGCGAGAACGCGTAGTCCACCAGCGCGCACAGGTGCTCGCAGTCCTCGGTCGACGTCTATAATGTGACACAACATGACGGTCTCACCGACTCTCAGGCGGAACTTGTTGAAGCTGTGCTTGTTGATGTCCTCGAGCGCCTCCCGCAGCGAGAACGCGTAGTCCACCAGCGCGCACAGGTGCTCGCAGTCCTCGGTCGACGTCTATAATGTGACACAACATGACGGTCTCACCGACTCTCAGGCGGAACTTGTTGAAGCTGTGCTTGTTGATGTCCTCGAGCGCCTCCCGCAGCGAGAACGCGTAGTCCACCAGCGCGCACATGTGCTCGCAGTCCTCGGTCGACGTCTATAATGTGACACAACATGACGGTCTCACCGACTCTCAGGCGGAACTTGTTGAAGCTGTGCTTGTTGATGTCCTCGAGCGCCTCCCGCAGCGAGAACGCGTAGTCCACCAGCGCGCACAGGTGCTCGCAGTCCTCGGTCGACGTCTATAATGTGACACAACATGGCGGTCTCACCGACTCTCAGGCGGAACTTGTTGAAGCTGTGCTTGTTGATGTCCTCGAGCGCCTCCCGCAGCGAGAACGCGTAGTCCACCAGCGCGCACAGGTGCTCGCAGTCCTCGGTCGACGTCTATAATGTGACACAACATGGCGGTCTCACCGACTCTCAGGCGGAACTTGTTGAAGCTGTGCTTGTTGATGTCCTCGAGCGCCTCCCGCAGCGAGAACGCGTAGTCCACCAGCGCGCACAGGTGCTCGCAGTCCTCGGTCGACGTCTATAATGTGACACAACATGGCGGTCTCACCGACTCTCAGGCGGAACTTGTTGAAGCTGTGCTTGTTGATGTCCTCGAGCGCCTCCCGCAGCGAGAACGCGTAGTCCACCAGCGCGCACAGGTGCTCGCAGTCGTCGTCCGAAGTCTACGAAATAATAAAAATTAATATTATAACAAACATTAATAATACATTAGGTGTCTAAACACACCATGCCGAAGTTCCGCGGCGGAAGTTCGGCATGATTCCGCCTGCAAAGTATTTTAAATTACCCATGACATATAGTTCTTGCAATCTACAAGTGCGCGTCGCCTTTATTTGTAGTTGGAAATGTGAATAGACATTTTCGTTAGTGTGCGTACCCGATGGAGCAGTCAGTAGCGAGCGAGCCATGTACGCGTGCATAGATATGGTCACTCACACAACTAAGGGCGACGCGCACTCGTAGATTGCAAGAACTATACCATGCTGAAATTACGTCGCGTTATATTGTATGCGTTGACATTGCTGTCGTAATCATGCCGAACTTCCGCTGCGGATCTTCGGATGCTGATATTACGTCGCGTTATATTGTATGCGTTTGACATTGCTGACGTAATCATGCTGAACTTCCGTCGCGGATCTTCGGATGCTGAAATTACGTCGCGTTATATTGTATGCGTTTGACATTGCTGACGTAATCATGCCGAACTTCCGCCGCGGATTTTCGGTATGGTGTGGACACTAAAGGACACTGTTGAGTAATTGTGTATCATCCCCCAAAAAAAATGTATTGAGTTATAAATAAGTAGTTGAATGTTTTTTAGATAGAATAATGATACTTTAGTGCACAATCGCTTAACAACGTTTAACGACCAATTTAATGAGAGTGATCCATAAAGTTATATCATTTGCATGAGAGGATCTATATTAGATAAAATAATTCATCGTCAATTATTGATCAACTCTTTTTCCATATCTTTCCATTGCAGATTGCAGACTATCCCGAATTTGGGACATATCTTCCCAACGACGGAAAATAATATTATATAACCACGCCAATCGCCAACTAACCTTATATCTAGGGTTGAGTCCGGAGGCGGCCATGTAGGTGGCGCCGATGGTTTTGATCTTCTCGATGCTCTTAAAGCGCGGCTGCATCAACAGCCTGTCGAAATCAACTGAAACAGACGATGCAACCATATTTAGCCTTATTTTAGGTACCTACATAAGTTGGTCTATAAATCTACACTATAAAGGGCTTATGAAGGATCTTTTAATGGAGAGAAAATCATTATTTAGCCTAAAAATTAGGGCACTTCTCCTCACATACTTTCTTAAAAACTACTTTTTCTGATGGTAAAATAACTTTATTAACGGATTGTCTCACTCGTCACACGACAATGGCTTATATTGCATCTCGCTCTATTCCTGTTTCGCAGATTTTCCGCGTTTGGTTCGCCGCTGTTTCGCAGTTCGCATCGTCGCGTCGGTGTACTTAGAGCCGTAAATATAAGACAATATCACGTGATGGGTACATTACAAATGATCTCGTTGAGAAGCCGCATGCAGTCGACGGCCTTCTGCTCGGAGTAGAACTCGTGGAAGTTGGGTATGCCCGCGAACATCACGCCCACCTCGTCCCGCCACTGAGAGTACAGCTCCTGGGGAAAGTGAGGTGTAGAAGATATAGATGATGCGAGTATTGCTTCAAATAAGATTCGTATAGTCTGATTAACAAGTGCCATTTTCCTCGAAACCTGATCTCATTCACCGAAAATTATGATTTTGGTCTCATTCGATTCGGAATATCATCTAGAACATTCTATCAAAATTCCAAGAGGGGCTGAAAAAAATGCAATAGTTTTAAATAATTAAGTAAACATAAAAATAAGGGTTTGGTTTTTTTTTTAATATTTCAAAAACTATTTGAGATAATCAAAATTTGAAAATAGATCCTTAAAGAAGAGGAAATTTCCTAAAAAAAATCTTAGATCCTGGAACCTTACCAATAATCCTTATAGCTTTAAATGAGCGGCGAAAGTAACGGTAAAAACGCATAGTTCGAGTTTCGCGTGAATTGCCACAATCTGCCACGCGAACTAAAAAATATATTTTAACTGATTAAATATTAATATAAAGAAATAAAAAAAAATGGGTACTAAGTAGACATATCAATAAACAATAATTCGTCAACAAAAATAAATTATCACAGTTTGTTTAAATGTTATGCTTTTGTTCATTTGTTAATAGTCACCATTTTAATGTTAACATAAAAACGCTGATTTTTTCTAAACAAGAAATTCAGAATTTTTTATTATTCTTTTGAGAATATCTTAAAAGGGTTTAGAAGAGATATCCGGTGGAAAAATTCAATAATTTTGATTTTTCACTTTTTTATGAACAATCAAAGGCATTCATGAAATTTTCATGTAAATAAAGCAATTAGGGTTTTTTCATCAATAAATATGATTATTGTTAATAGTTATTTTATTAGTTATTTTATAGTTAATAAAAGTTATTTTATTAGTTATAAATATAAAAATATATATTGTTATCTGGCTTCTAACAACAACAAAACAAAATAATAACAATAATTGGATATAAAAGTACCATAATTGCTTTATTTACATGAATAATTTTGGAATGCTTTTGAATGTTTATAAAAAAGTGAAAAATCAAAATTACTGAATTTTTCCACCGGATATCTCTTCTAAGCCCTTTTAAGATTAGCTCAAAAGAATAATAACAATTTCTAGATTTCTTGTTTAGAAATAATCAGCGTTTTTATGTTAACATTAAAATGGTGACTATTAACAAATTAAGAAAAGCATAATAATTAAACAAATTGTGATAATTTATTTTTGTTAACGGATTATTGTTTATTGATATGTCTACTTAGTACCCAATTTTTTTATTCCTTAATATTAATATTTAATCACTTAAAATATTATTTTAGTACACGTAGAAGATTGCGGCAAATCACGCAAATTCTGAACCACGCGGTTTCACCGTTACTTTCGCCGCTCAATTAAAGCTATAAGGATAATTGGCAAGGTTCCAGGATCTAGGATTTTTTTAGGAAATTTCCTGCTCTTTAAGGATCTATTTTCAAATTTTGATTATCTCAAAAAGTTTTTGAAATATTAAAAAAAAACCCTTATTTTTATGTTTACTTAATTGTTTATAACTTTTGTATTTTTTTTTTCAGCCCGTCTTGGAATTTTGATAGAATGTTCTAGATGGTATTCCAAATCGAATGAGACCAAAATCATAATTTTCGGTGCATGCGATCAGGTTTCGAGGAAAATGGCACTTGTTTACTAGTGTAGTAATCGTATACTAGGAATTAATTGTGGCGAGATACGTAGTACCTCTGCTCCAACTGTGTAAATACAAATTACAAGTAACATTAATTTACGAACATGATTTTATTGAAACCCGCTACCGTTCTGAAATGATGCGCTACTAATATGTCCTATAGTATCTTATACGATTTATTTGCACCGCATCATTTCAAAACCCTTCTTAAAATTAGCATATAATATAAGCGACCCGCCCCGGCGTCGCACGGGTATAAAATATAATACAGCCACTGGAAAAATGATTAAAATCGATAGCCTACGATCCTTCACGTGTTCTACTTCTTATCTGTGCCAAATAACGCACCTGCAGCTCTTCTGATGTTGCGAGTGTCCATGGGCGACGGTAATTGCTTTCCATCGGGTGACCCGTTTGCTCGTTTGCCCCCTTATTTTATAAAATTATCTCCTATTAGTCTGAGCGTGATAAAATATAGCCTATAGCCTTCCTCGATAAATGGGCTATCTAACACTGAAAAAAGTGACTTTGTTTTATAATATGTAAAAACTAATAAGTATAGAATAGAATAGATGATATAAAGCGTTAGAACTGTCTAAGGTGTGATGATAAACAAAGGTTCATCTAAATGTACTCCTTATCCTAAGTACGCCGAAGAAACGTACAGGATTAAATGACAAAATAATATGTAGGCTTACATCAGGGCATATATCCTTGCTCAGGTAATGCGCAACCACATGATCAGGCAGTATATGTTTGAGCAGATGTCTGTTGGTCCTCTGCGTGTCCTTCATCTCCCGGAGGTCCTTCTCCGCCTGCATCTTCCAGAGGAAGTCCAGACGGGACGTGACCTCCACCAGCCGCGCGTGGTAAACCACGATCACCAGGAACATGAACATTAGGATCAACATCTGGATGTAGAAGCGCAGCTGACTGGAAAAAAATTGGTTTTGGTTTTAAAAAATATATGCGTTGACTGTGTAAAATATGTTTCAATGTATTATGGCCCTACTTAGAGAGGTTGTATGACTGTTTAAGCCGTGTCTAAACACAGCCGAAAAAATGCGACCGAAGTTCGGCATGATTACGCCTGCAATGTATTTTAAATTACCGATGATACACCATGCCAAAATTACGTCGCGTTATAATTTATATTGTATGCGTAGCTTCGGCCGCGTATTTTCGGCCTAGTGTTAGTACACGCTGTTAGTACAAAGTACAAATCTCCTGACAGATCTCCTGGTTTATACGTCATAAATTCATAACTCATAAGGCGTGTCATATTGCATTTCGCTTTATCGCTATTTAGTAGCTTTTTTACTGATCATTGCAACATGAATGATCATTACAACAACGTAAGAAAAGAACTGTACTCACGTACTGTTACTATCGCCGAAGTAATCGACGTTATAATAGACTAGCAGGAGCACCGAGTACATCAACACGTTGGCGATCGCCAGGAACGTCTTGATGATGTAGCCCAGCTTGAGGATGGAGGTGAGGGCTATGAGGCAGAGGATCCACGTGAACACCACGTACTCCGGCTTGTAGCACTCGCTGGGGTCCAACACTATGTCCAAGGTCTCGTTGGTGGAGTTCGCCGGACCCAGGTTCGGGAACGATATCGGACAGATGTAGAGTTTGGTGGTGCTGGAAATAAAGTAGCCGATTTAGGCTGTCTTTCCACCAGAGATGTGTTGCGAGGAATGTGTTTTTAAGATCGAATAGCATTGCCGCGCTGTGCGATGTCATGGCAAGCTCACATCAATGAAGCAATTCTATTGGTTCTAAAAAATACATTCCTCGCAAGTCACACCACGTCTCTGGTGGAATCGCAAGTTATAATGTTTTCTCTCTATAGGTACCTACTCGTAAGTAGAGATACCGTTGATCTCGTGCGAGATGTGCCAAGTGACAAGATTACATTTTCTCTGGACATGATTTACAAATAAAAATAGAAAAAAAGCACTCACTTTGCTGATAATTAAAGACACCTTATTATAAGTACTCAGTACTAAATCACGCGCCATTTCAATTTTGTATTAGTACCAAACTACCAAATAGAGGACCACGTCGCATGGCGCTGCCGATTCAGTTCTTATAAACTACCTGGTGGGTTATTATGACCTCTTATTTCCAGCCAGGAGGGATATTATGACCTCTAATTTCCAGCCAGTTTACGCCCGAAAACGGTACATTTTGAGCGTAAACTGGCTGGAAATAAGAGGTCATAATAGCCCACCAGTTTACGCCCCAAAATGGTACATTTTGGGCGTAAACTGGCTGGAAATAAGAGGTCATAATAGCCCACCTAGTTATTATAAATTACCTTTATTTAACCTACCTGGCGATAGACATGACGGTGACGTACAGCCCCATGTACATGTTGCGGCGGAGTCGCTCGCGGCTGAGCGCGGCGGAGAGGCGGGCGAGGGGGGAGCGCGCACACTCCTCCGCCACCGCCGCTATGAACGCACCAGCCAGTAGTGCTGTCACCGCACCCAGCACCACTACCAGGTAGGTGCAGCTGTGGGGTAAAAATTGAAGGTCATGGTTAGAAACAGAGAGATGGAGTAAGAGAGACAAGACTATACGCAGATACAAAGAAAAAGAGAGAGACTATATAAAAGGAGAGATATATGAGTACTGCAAAGTTACTGGATTTAGAAAAAGATACGAGATATCTTGATTATAAAATGTGTTAATTCTGCCGTATAGTTAGTTATGGTCCGCGCGGAACTAGTTGGCCGCTCTGCCGGTATGTGAGTATACGGGCAGAGCGGCCAACTAGTTCCGCGCGGACTATAGTATTTACTGAAGGTTGCCTAATGAGTAATGACCCTTATTTTCAAAGGCTTATTTAAGATATTTACTCTATGGCTTAAAGTTACAGCTCCAGGTATTGTTATGTAATAGAGGGTGGTATTTCTTTCCTAATAATATCAGAGAGATTGAGAGAAAGATTCGTAGGCAGATGGCGGACCTACGTAATTGGGTCGCGTTATGTCAAATCACGACGCGTTAAGTGATATAACTTTACGAAATGTGGTCTGCCAATGAAACAATTATTTCTTCGATGGTACACCTCAGGCCCCTCGACCACTGCGACGGGCCTGTGTCGTAGTCTCCGTAGTAGCGATGCAGTCGTGCGTTTATGAAGCACACGACTGTATCACTACTAACGCGCGTTAGTCGCATTTGCAACGCGATGGACACACAGCTAGCGACTGCATCGCGACTGTATCGATGCAAATACACGACAGTATCGCGACTGCATCGCTACAAAAAGTCGCAATGGGCGCGCGGCCTGAACTTCTCCTATACTCACTTGTAATGTATGATGCACTGTACGGCCACAAGGAACACCCAGATGACGAGACAGCACATGACGTTAGACTTGAAGGTGCGCTCGTCCAGCCGCTGGAAGCTGGCGTCCAGCGAGCGCCGGCGGAAGTACAGCGACCACGGGTGCATGTGCTCCACGCGCATACGAGTGTTGCTGCTCACCTCGATCGAGTGGTTGATTATGTCGTCCTCCTGATACAAATTGAGAGATGTAAAGAGAAGAAGATAGGTTTAGATCTGTTTGAAGAAAAGTACTCTTTCTGAAAAGTCTATTGAAATGTCTGCACACGACGTAATCACATCGCAACTACTGGCGATAACGCAACCACGTCGACACCAGCCCTAGTAGACAAGTGGCAAGCGATTATCGTAAACGCTAATGCTAACGCCACAGAATGTATGCGATTTGACATGAGTCATCGCTTCGCTAGCGAATAATTTAATGTCAAATCCCATACATTTTGTGGCGTTAGCAGTAGCGTTTCTGATAATCGCTTGCCACTTGTCTAGGGCCTCTTGTCGGTACCACAACGCAACTATAAAAAGCTGCAGCGACGCTATTCACGCGTAACCACTGCTTGGCGGCATTTTATCGTTGCGACGTGGTGTGGTTGTGGTACGTGTGGGTTGGCCCTAAGTTTTAAGATAGAAATACCTCTGACATCGAAGTGATTTCGATCTCCTGGCCCGCCTCTACGTCTTCCTGCTTGTTGTTGCTGCGGCTGCGAGACACCCCCATACCTCTGTTCTGGAAATACTGTGGGCGAAAAAAAATCAGGACATCATCTCAAGAAATGTTTGGAGCTGCGTAGTGTAGCTATTCTCGCATAGCAAATTAGTGTGTTATATTGTACACTGCAGACTGTATTGTGAATTGAAAATACAATAACGGAACTGTTGAAAGGAAGTCTAGTGTTAATGCTGTTTACAGTTTTCAAAGTATCTTATAGTCTACACAGACGGACCGCATTTCAACTGCAATCCAACCGCAAATTGTAGTTCAAGTGCAGTTTGAATGCAGTTGACACGACTGCAATAGAACTGCAAACTAAACGCGCAGTCGGATTGCAGTTCAGTTGCAGTCGGCGTGCAGTCGTGTGTTTGGTTTGCAGTTCTATTGCAGTCGTGTCAACTGCATTCAAACTGTACTTGAACTGCAATTTGTGGTTGGATTGCAGTTGAAATGCGATCCGTCTGTATAGACCCTTACATGTTGGAAGGGCATTTCGGTAGGCTCGTCATCGGTGATGGTCTCCTCGTCGGCGCCGCTGCCACGAGCTGAGCCGTTCCGTTCCGTAGGCGGCTCGGGCTCACTACAATATAGAGAACAGAGAAACTGTTTCAAAACTTCAATTCAAATGTGGTGGCATGCAACGTATGTTGCATGAGGCCTAACTTATTTTTGGTAATAATTATAATATGTCGGTGATGCCGCAAACCTAACTGATTGTTTATATTTTTAGGAAATCCAGATTTTTAAGGTTTCGTACCCAAAGGGTAAAACGGGACCCTATTACTGACACTTCGATGTCTGTCCGTCTGTCTGTCCGTCTGTCTGTCCGTCTGTCTGTCTACAGGCTGTAACTCAAGAACGGTAATAGCTAGAGAGTTGAATTTTTCACAGATTGTGTATTTCTATTGCCGCTATAACAACAAATACTAAAAACAAAATTAAATTAATATTTAAGGGGGGCACCCATACAACAAACGTGATTTTTTTGGCCTTTTTGGCTCTATATCAATAATGGCAACAGATAGGTACTTGATTTTTTCTCAAGATCGTTAGTTTTATGTGAATTTTAATATTTAATAATAATATTAAAATAAAATAAAACATTAAGGGGGGCTCCCATACAAAAACACAATTTTTGGCATAATTTTGCTCTATAATGGTACGGAACCCTTAGTGCGCGAGTCCGACTCGCACTTGGCCGATTTTTTAATATAAAATAAGGGGGCAAACGAGCAAACGGGTCACCCGATGGAAAGCAGTTCTACCGTCGCCCATGGACACTCGCAACATCAGAAGAGCTGCAGGTGCGTTGCCAGCCTTTTAATAGGGAATACGATCTCTTCTTGAAGGTTTGCAGGTCGTATAGGTCCGGAAAAACTGCTGGTGACAGTTCGTTCCAGAGTTTTACAGTGCGCGGCAGAAAGTTAAGGTTTGTCTTCAGAGCACAATTACTGTATCAGATTTTAGGCTAATTCCTCTAGTACCTGGTACAATTCACACAAATTTAATCGACGCTTATCTACGTCTAGTACCTGGTGGCTGGTACCTACCATACTTTAGTCTTGTCTCTTGTATGAGTTGTAGGTGGTAGATGTTCCGTCGTCTTGATGAGGTATGTGGTGACGTCGAGCTCTCGCAGGTAGGGGTCGCGGCTCTGACCCTCACCCGGCTCCACCTCGAACGCGCCGTTCAGACATTCCTTGGTGGCTGATGATATGTGGACTCGCCTGCAATAAGTTTATTACCTGTTGCCGAAGAAAATGCTCGCAACAATAATAAGAAATCTTTATTCCAAAACAAATATTAATTACAGACACGTCGTTCCTCCAACATTTTTCTTGTCATTCTTAAATTAGGTTTTTCGACATTTGACATAACTAAACAAATCCTCTAAAATATCTATTGTGCCAATTTGCAACACACTCCCGGGGGAGGCAACAGGTGCGCAATATCAAAGGTCCGAGCCTTCACAACTTAACCATTAATCCAGGAACCTAAACGGCGTTTTCACTACTCGCCCCGATCTAGTTATCGTATTTATGGGACGTTGACTACTTGGATTATGATAGTTATTACCTGAATCTGCGGTGCCCGGTGACTCTTCTGGCAATTTGTCAAGCCACTCCCGGGAAACTGCCGAGATTTCTAATGGGAATAGACGTTGATAGGGTCTTACCTTTTCGCCAGATCGGGTCTTTACCCTTGCTGCTCTCGTATGTCCATCTTTCCCTGTGTATATCTCTTTAACTATACAAATAGGCCAATGTAGTCTATTCGACGTTTCTGTTTGGAGAAGGACCACATCTCCCACCTTGGGTTCGACTTTGGTTTCCTTTCCCTTGTTGATCAATAATGACAAATATTCGTTTCTAAATCTAATTCTAAAATCCTCTCTTAGTTTCTGTACATATTTGTATCTAATGTTAAGGTTTTTATGGTCAATTTGATCAAGATCTTCAGTTGTATTTGAAGACAATCCATGTAAGAACATCATAGGTGTTAGTGGTCTAATATCTCCCATTTCCACATATGTTAGTGGTCTACTGTTTATGACTGCCTCACAGTCACACAAAATCGTAGACAATTCAATCCAATCAACTGAGGCTCGACCTAATATTCTACGAAGCATATCCTTTACCACTCTTACTAATCTTTCCCACCACCCTCCCCACCACGGCGCGGCGGGTGCTGAAAATCTCCACTGTATTTTATAACAGTTCGATTCTTCTTCCACATCTTTCCAGTTAACCTCTTTGAGAAGATTTGCAGTGCCGACAAAATTAGTGCCGTTATCTGTATATATAATTCTAGGCCTTCCACGTCTACTTATAAATCTCCTCAATGTAGTTATAAATCCTGCTGTTGACAATGTATCCGTAAGTTCTAAATGTATAGCTCGATAAACAGCACATGTATATAAGACTATCCAACATTTTGAATTATTTTTCAATATCAGTGGGCCAGCTAGATCTGTACCTGTTACTTCAAACGGCGCTGTCGCCACTAGGCGTTCTACAGGTAGCGGTGGTGTTGGTGCTTCGTAATGTTTAGTCTTGAATCTTTTACACACTTTGCATTCCGCGACAACTTTCTTCAATAATCTCCGTATACCTGTGATCCAGTATGTGTTTCTAACTTCAACCATCATTGTTTGTGTTCCAGCATGCTGTAAATCTATGTGTATTTGTTGTACCATTCGGTAAACAAGCTCGTTTTTTCCGGACAACAAAATCGGATATATGAAATCTCTATCTTCCCCACTGTAAGTTAATCGCGTCTTCACTCTAATGATTCCATCTATTTCTATAGTTAATAGCTTTTTATTCTTTATTTTTCCTGTATACGTCTCTTTCTGAACTATCTTTATTATAGTCTCTTCAGCATTTTTGTACTCTTCATAAGTGATATTATATGTATTATATTTTTGTCTTATCCTTGGGCTCATTCTCAGTAATCTTGCTACTAACCTTACTATTTTTCTATATTTGCCAAAATATAATAGCTTACTACTAAATATATTTGTGTTACTTTCTACATAAACAGTTATATCTTTACTTGACTCGCTTGCTATAATTTCTTCTTCCTCAGTTTTCTTTATAAATACTTTAGATCTGGGCCAATAATCCTCCTGAAGGTACAACCATTCCGGCCCCGTCCACCAGGACTTCTCTATCAGTGTCTTCGGATTGCAGCCTCGTGATGGTAAGTCTGATGGGTTATAATTACCAGGTAAGTGATTCCACCATTCTTTCTTAGTATTTTTGCATATCTCTTTTAATCTGTTGGTGACGAAAGCTCCCCATGCCTCTTCTCTTTGGAGCCATGCGTACACCACCGATGAATCAGTCCAACAATATGTTTTATAGCTTGTGCACGTTGATAATGCGCCTGAATTCGTAAACTCTTTGTATAGCCGAGAAGCAATAAGTGCACCCATCAACTCTAGTCGTGGTAGAGTCATTTGTCTTTTTATGGGGGTTACTCCACTTTTCGCTAAAACTAGCCGAACATTTACTTCTTCTTTATATTCAGTGCGCAAAAAAATACATCCAGCGTACGCATCTTTGCTCGCATCACTAAAGACATGAATTGTTACGTCGCACTCTCTTAATAATTTCTCTGAAAGGCGTCTTGGTATTTTGCACTGATTAATGCAGTCTATATCCTTGATCCATTCTGTGTATTCTGATCTCAACTCTGCAGATATTTCTTCATCCCATCCTGTCTTTAGCATCCATACCTTCTGTGTTATGATTTTAGGCACTAATGTGACAGGTGATAGAAATCCTATCGGATCAAATATCTGCTGTGTTATAGAGAGTAAAACTCTCTTCGTAATTTTTCCTGGTACAGCTTTTACATTAATACTACAACATAAATCATCAGTGTGTCTATTCCACTGCAATCCTAAGACCGAAACGGAATCAACATTGTGTGCTGAATTTGTCATCCAACCTCGTAGTTCGAATTTCCCTTTATTCATTAATTCGGTTGCTTCCTCAATAAATACTTCAACCTCTTGCGGGGTATCAAAACTTGTTACACAATTATCTACATAAAATGAATCTCTCAGTACCTTAGCTGTGTTCTCGTAGTTATCTTTCTCTTTCCTTATATGGTGATATATAGTAACTGCTAACATGAACGGGCTACAAGTCACTCCAAATGGAACCCTTGCATGCTGATAAGTAACTAATTCTCCCTCTTTTTTATCAACATCTTTCCACCAAAGTAATTTCAGATACTTTCTGTCTTGTGGAGCGATTGATATCTGTAGGAAAGCTTTTTTTATATCGGAAATCAGCCCAAAAACACCTGCTCTAAAGTTTAGCAACAATTTAGGTATTTCTTCTATGAGACAAGGTCCCTTTTCAATACAACTATTTAACGACCTTTTATTTTCGTCTTTACAAGACGCATCAAATACTGGCCTAATTTTTGTAGTGGCGCTCTCCATCTTTATAACTGCATGGTGTGGTAAGTAGTGACCTTCTCTTATGTTATCTTTCTCCACTACCTCTATAATGCCTTCTTTTACCCAGTCCTTTATTACCTCATCGTATCCTTCCATTTTCTGAATACTCTCTAACTTTTTAGTAGTAGACATTAGTCTTCGGCGTGCTTGCTCGTAATTAGAGCTCAGATCCGGATCGCCTTTCCACATCAGGCTCATCTCGTATCTTCCTTCACCGTTTACTGATATACATTCATTAAAGCTGTTAAGTATCTCGGTTTTATCTTGTTTTTCGTAAGGATCATTAATACCTAACAATTCGATGGCCCACAGGTATTCCGGTGCCTCTTCTAGTAACTCTGAGACAAAATTTGAGCTTACTGTTGTGTTATAAACACCTCGGATGGGCCCTTGCAATGTCCAACCGAGTTTGGTAGGTATTGCTACAAGACTTTCATTTAAACGGATGAAGTTTTCTTTAATAATGAAACCTAATTGATCTGAACCAATCAGTATACTTATATCTTCGATATTCTCCTCTGTATCAGTTAGACTGATTTTGTATTTATTCAAATCCTGTATCAGTTTGGAGTTTTGCACTTTGGGTAGACTGCCACAAAGCACATCTTGTTCCAAAGCTGTCATAGTAGTATGATACTTATCGTCTAGACTACTTACATTAAACCTGAAGATCTTATGTGTCTGTGTTGGCTTTTTCACACCCCCAAAAAGTGCATGTCCGAGACATTCGCTGCCTGTTACCTCAAGTCCAAGTTCTTCTGCCAATGCCTTTTTAATATAAGTACGCTGTGAACCAGAATCAAGCAATGCTCTTACTTTCCTCTGCTGCTTGTCCTTTGAAATCTTGATGACTAGCGTCTGTAACAGAGTCGTGACGTTATTACTTGTAAAATTACTGCTTGTTTCCCTATTATCTTCTATTTTTTGTTCACCTGTCTTTGTAGGTGCATGGAGAGTTGGACAAAGGATAATGACTCTTACTGCAACACATACATTTAATAAATGCTTTGCAATTCTTGGCAAAATGTCCTTTTTTTAGACATATGTAACATCCGCCTTTTTTCTTTATTGCATCTTTTTTTTTCTCTAAAGTGAGACCATTAGCCTTACGACACTCCAATGTATTGTGGCTTTTATCACAAAAATAACAAATAACCTTACCTTCTTTGACGACGTTACGCTCGGACGAGGTGAGACATGCTGCTGTAGGAATAGTTTGTATATTATTATCAAAAGATTTCGCTAAACTACAACGTCCCTGGGCCTCGATTTCGTTTTCCATAAACGATAATAGTTGTTCCAGCTTGGACCCTTGTTTAAGTGGAGTTTTAGTCCACTGAACTAATAAACTATCTGGCAAAGATGACTCTATAAGTGGTAAAAGGATACATTCATATTTGTCCCTACCAAATCCGAGTGATTCCAAAATCTGTAAATTAACTGAAATTTTGTCAAAAATATTTTCGATTGAAATGTTATTTTTTGATAGGACTAAAGCCAATATTTCCCTGACATAAATTTCTACTAAAAGTTCATCCTTGGCGAAACGTGTCTTCAGCGTATCCACCATCTTCTTGTAGTTTTCTTTAGTAGGCGGGTAGCTTTCCACGAGCGCTTTGGCTTTTGAATCGTCCGCTATGCAGGTCAATAAGTAGCTACATTTATCCTCCTCCGGTATACTGTCATCTTCGTGGATTTTCTTATACTGGGTCCAAAACGGTATCCATGACCTTGGGTTGTCGTCAAATTTCCTTAGTTGGATCTGTGGTAATCTCGTCTGCCGCTGATCTTGTCTCAATGTTGCATTCAGCGCCTTTTTGTGATTTTTTATCTTGAGCCACTCGAGCTGATACTTTTGGCTCTCGTCGTATTCGTTATCCAGACTTTCTTCTTTACACTCTGAGTCCTGTACCATGACATCTTGTATCTTTTCGTCTAGTCTCGATAACTCATATGCTTTTGTTTGGAGGAACTCCAAATCGGCATCCTCTATCACATCACTTTTGCCGATTAGTGTAGCGTGCCTGTTAAAAATACGTCTCAATTGAGACCTCTGCTTCTCCCAAACTAATATACTCATTCTGAAATCTCAATTTTTTCACGTATTTTTCTCTAATGGTTTCTCGCCTCACGGTCGCCACTATATGTTGCCGAAGAAAATGCTCGCAACAATAATAAGAAATCTTTATTCCAAAACAAATATTAATTACAGACACGTCGTTCCTCCAACATTTTTCTTGTCATTCTTAAATTAGGTTTTTCGACATTTGACATAACTAAACAAATCCTCTAAAATATCTATTGTGCCAATTTGCAACATTACCTAAAGGGTTTGCTAGAGGCGCAAAAAAGATATAACCTCAAATTACGTGTAATTTGAGGTTATATCTTTTTTCGCGTCCTCGTGAGGACGCGAAATCAGATGACCATTGTTGGTATCTAACTAAAAAATTGTTTTTAAAGTTTGCTAGAGGCGCTAAAGGAATTGCCGAATAATATTTAAAAGGACGTGCTTCAAAGGAATTACATACTTTGTTCTCTTTAACAGGGTCTTGCTTTCCGCATGTCAAGCAAAGTCCGCTTTGTCGCTTGTGACGCTACATAAAGGTAACGTATTTTATCCTTACACAAAAAAAACCGAAAGGTCTTCCAGAAACCTTCCAGGTACCTTCCTCGTAACTACCATGCAAGTGTCAATTCTAATTATTATAAACGAGCAAACGGGTCACCTGATGAAAACTACCGTCGCCCATGGACAAATTGGATGATAATATGTTACCCAGGCAGGCCGCCGCTCTCGATGTGGTTGGCGAGGGTGACGTCGTGCGACCACAGATCGAACTGCCACTTGAGCAGCCCCAGCACGCCGCACAGCACCGTGCCGCTGTGTATGCCGATGCGCATGTCCAGGTCCACCTGACACGTGAAAAGTAGTTTCGGAACTTCGTAAGTCGTGTTAAAAATGGAATCTTCTTATATATAAAATTCTCGTGTCACAATGTTAGTCCACGAACTCCTCCGAAACGGCTATACCGATTTTTACCAAATTTTATATGCATATTCAGTAGGTCTGAGAATCGGCTACTCGGTACTTATTATATTGATAAGTGCATTTGTTGAATAAATAATAGTAAATTATTACAACTCGAGAAAAACGACGACCATGATAGCGATGGGCGTTGCCATGGTGACTTATTTTTTTAGTCACTTCAGTAAAATAATATTGATATACTTTAAATATGACAAAGAAACATTTGCCAGGACAGTTAGTAATATATAATTAATAAATATATAATTCTTCTGTGAGTGTGTATGTCACTGAACTTCTCTCAAACGACTGGACCGATTTTGATGAAATTTTTTGTGTGTGTTCAATCTGGGAATGGTTTAGATTCACAATTTTGTCCGCTGGACAATGTTTTTTTAATTAATTTTTAATTTATTAGTAGTTGTTGATTTTGGAATGTTTTACATTAGATCCGACAGACGGCGCTACCATCGCAGTGTCAAATTTTAAATAATATTCGAATTCGAATTTTAATTTTAGTCTGTCCCGACAGTTAGCGCTGCGATCAAATTAAAAAAAAATACTTTATATACTTAGTATTGCAAAGAAACGTTTGCCGGGACAGCTAGTATTAATATATTATGGCAAAGCAACGTTTGCCGGGACAGCTAGTAATTAAATATTATTGCATACAATGTAGCCTTACGATATTAGTTTCATAACAGGAGGGTCACAGTTTTCCTCTACTTCTACAACATCTAATATATAATATAAATCTACTGTAACGATGTTTGTCCGCGATTGATTCCTAAACTACTCAACCGATTTTAATGTTTTATTTTTTTAAATGTGTGCTTTTTTCCAACTTGAGAGATAGGATAGCTAAGATCTTTTATTATAGTCGCAATTTTATGTTATTGCAAATTATTTGTCTATAAAGAGCGACCATTGTTTATGTATGTATATGTACTGTTATATATTTGGTACACTCTGTAGCCTAAATGGATTGATGGATTTTAGTTTGAGGGATCCAAATGCAGTCCAGCTCTTTGGTTTTTTGAATTACCGTTTTTACTGGATGTCAATTAGATTGGTGTTCACGACGAATCACTCATCACTTACTGATAGCTTGCTACTGGTCCCTTTGAACTGGTGTTTCTCTCACCTGGCTATTATACTTGACGTCTCTTATGGCGCGGATCATGTGCAGGCCCATCCGCACGCAGCAGTCGGCGTGGTCGGGGCGCGGCTCCGGCAGCCCGCACACACAGAAGTAGCAGTCGCCCAGCAGCTTGATACGCAGGCAGTTGTTGCGCTGGGGTAAGAGACATTGAAGTGGTCAATGGTCATACTTAATATTATGTAATGTTATAAATGCGAAAGTATGTATGTATGTCTGTTACCTCTTCACGGCCAAACCGCTTAACTGATTTTGCTGAAATTTGGTATGGAGATATTTTGAGGCCTGGGACTCCCGGGAAAGAACGTAGAATACTTTTTATCCCGGAAAAATGTACGGTTCCCGCGCGATAAACTAATAGTGGCGCAACAGAGTTGCGGGCGTCATCTAGTAGACATTTAAACAGAACACTTATACAACATGTCTTCAGGCTTAGCATGATCATATTACTATAAATGCCTAATGCGCAGGCCGTTGCTGCGTTAAGATGTAAGACAGCGAAATTACAACCATTATTTAGCAGAGCTCTTCTTAATCAGGCTCCCTTAGAAATGCGAAAGAATGGTAACATTGGCAGGTAGGAAAAATCCAGACTCAGAAGTCCTAAGCTTTGTCGGTTACTTTGTCTATTATTCATGGTGACCATGCTAAGGCTGCGAATGATTGTCGTCAGACATCGTTTAATAAGGAGATGGCCGGTGAGTATTGAGTTGTACTTACTGCAGCCAGTGTATCGAAGCGCGCGAACAATGCATTCAGAAGTTTTACTAGTTCCTCCGCGTTGCACTTGTCCGATAGCTCTGAAATACAAAATTAACGACAGTAGAGATCTTGAGTTTAGCATCGCTTTAAAATAAGAGAGGTTGCTCGCCTTATACTGCGTACACACATAAACAGTAGATATACGCCTCTGTGTTTATAGCGCGCTAAAACACAATGTTTAATATACTTATATCCTCTTACTAATAAAACCTGGCAAACACATTTATAGTGCTTAAAAAACCAACAAAATTTGCAGTTCCAGCAGCGCAGTGCCGAATTTTTATTTTTTATGAGGGTAGGCAACTTTATTTTCGCTGCCCTGCGAAAATAAAGTTGTCTACCGCTGCCGCACCCTGGGACGCTGCCGCCACTAGGCCGCGGCCTATATGTCCTATTTATGAATCCGGAGCTGAATCTATGTGAATAACTTCAAGTTAACTTCAAGTGGCTCGGTCATGCCGCGCGAGGAAGCCTCGGATTAGAAAGCTTAGAGACCGAGGCCGCCTCGTGCGGCATACGTAGTGCGTACTGCGGCAAATGTCCGAGGCTGCCACGTGAGGCTGCTCGCTTGGTGAGTACGCGGCTAATCAGTACACGGCTATGACGTTACATTCTATGTTACCTGTGAAGCCCTTGATGTCGGCGTAGAGTATGGAGACGTGTTCGTGCCGCTGTATGTAGAGGTTGTTGAACTGCTGCTCCTGGAACTCCCCCCGCACGCGCGACACGTGGCGAGAGATCTCCGTCGCCAGGAAGTCCGGGATTACTGCGACAAAAATTATATTATACAGAAACATCTTGGCGGGTACAATATTATACAGGGTGTAACAAAACTAAGTGATAATACTTTAGGGTGTGTATATGTCTCTTATACAATATATCATTCGTCTATAGTTTTATAGAGTTTTCTGTGAAAGTAGCAACGCTGAAAGACCATACAAAACATGACAAAACACATTTTTTTTGTGTTTTGTATGGGCAAGCGCCCAGCCATCGCCAGGAATTTTCCTATACAAATTAAAAAAAGTTTATCTTTCCGCGCTGCTACTTTGATATTGAACTCAAAAGTTGAGAAAAAGCCTTGCAAGTCCAGATTATTCAGAGCACTATATTCACATTATGGGTATATAGCTGAATGTTATTAGATATAGAAGAAGAATGCAGAAGTCCATGTTCGTGATTCGTATTATCACACTAGAAGAAACAAACCAACAACTAATGTGCTTCTTTTCCACCCTTAGCTTATCAGTCATCTTCATTTATAGTCTGTCAAATTACAAGAAGTTAATAGGTATTTGATATTTCTTTTATTTCTTTCTTTGTCCTTTTCCAGGTAACATTTTAATAAAATATTCTTATAAAGAAATATAATATTTAGCACACACGTGATCATCTCTAGCCATTCGGAATTATTTTGGTCGGCTGCTCATATCCAATGAATAAAATTGAATACAGATAACTTTTCCCCAATAATAATCGGTGATCGAAATATGGGATGCCCATTATATTACTTCTTGTATTACTCAAAATATAGTCAAGTGAAAGTGCGAAGAAAAGACTTTCTACTTAAATAGCATATAATGTAATAATATAATATTCAAGGCCCTTAGATTACATATATACATAGTTAGCTACAAATTCATTTGAATCACTTATGTTATAAATTATTATGATGACGAAAGTTTGTCAGAATGTATGGATATGACGAAAGTAATTAAAGGATTTTGATCAAATTTTGCATGATAGTATGAAAAAGTAGCCTATGCGAGTAGAGCAAATACAGACCGTATTTGCTCTACTCGCATATGCTACTTTTTCAACAATAAATAAATACAAATATTTCATTAAAAAAAAGTACGCCCACAGTATATCCGTTCGCCGCTGTTAAAGCCTAAAATCAGGCACTTTAAAACTTCGCTCATACTACAGCAATAATGATTTAAACACTCAGCGCGCCTATAGCATAAAATGAAGATTAAACATATTTGCTGGGGATTGTTTACAAATAGACTCATTTGGTGTCTAGACATCGGTAATGAAAATGTGAGTTTAGACCGAGCTGAATACTATATTAGTCAACTTATTATGTATTCAAGATGCGAGCCATATTATGTATCCAATGATATACTCAGTAATAAACCAAATTCAATGCTGCGTATACACTGGCTGAATTAAGATGCCATCTTTGCACGTACGTCTGTCACGGTTTGAAATTCGAATGTCGTACCATTCGCTACACCTGGCTAATGGCTATACAGTGTGTAACAAAACGAAGTAATAATACTTGAGGGTGTGTACGTGTTCCTTGTAGAGAGTTCACTGTGAAAGTAGGAGCGCTGAAAGACCAATTTATTTTCACTTTTCTATGGGCAAGGGCCCGAGCGTCACGAGTTTCGCCATACACACCCTGAAGTATTATCACTTAGTTTTGTTACACCCTGTATAATAATATAATATTATCTACTCTTTCGCACTAAAACTAAGGTTTTTTTTTCTGTTTTTCTATTTTATTGAACATCAAAATCAACATAGCGGACTACTTAGTGGAACTGAAGAATGTAGATTCAAATAGTAGCATACGAGGTAGTCCGTTATGTCGATAAATAACAGAGTAACGTAGAAAACATACGTTTAAATTTGTCAGTGTCGCTTAAAAATGGCACGAAACTACCTCAAGTTAGGACCTTTCATTTGTACCATCGAAGAAATTGATTCCTTGGCAGATGGGGGACCTACGTAGTTTGGTCGCGTTACGTCAAACCCAGCCGACAGATCACAATTAACAATGAATTGACATGATCCGACCAAATGATGTAGGTCCGTCAACTGCTTGGAAATCAATTTCCTCGATGGTACATAAATATTTTTATGGACAACCATGACGTGTTCGGTGTTACACACACCATGCCGAAATAACGTCTTAATTACGAGCGTAATTTCAGAAGCGATTCGGCGGTTATGTTTTTTTTCGGCGTGAAATCGGCGGCGTTCTAGTCACTGAATACTCGGACAAAGTTACGCAACTGAATTTCCGCCGCGTAATTTAGGCTCTTCTCGTGTGTCATAGTAATATCTTCAGCATGGTGTGTTCAGACACAGACTTTTCGTACCTTCCGTTTATGGGGTAGCCTCTTCCTACGTAAACCTTTCAGCGGGGCTAAAATGGTCGCTTTGTTGAATCATGACATGAATCACAATATGATTCAATTCTTTAAAATTGCAAAATGCAACTCTGCTTGCAATTCATTTCTGTATTTTTGTACTGATTTGACATTTGTCAGTTTGACAGTTTTGACAATTAATTTGCTGAATTGATTGAGAGGAATTGCTAAATGTGACCATTTTAGCCCGGCACACCTTCCGCCGAGCGGTTCGAATTGTCTGAAAAGGTTTTAACACTTTATAAATTACAATAATAGACGGCGCCGATAAACTCACCACTCTGAAACAGCTTCCACTGTCTATCGCTCTCTCTCTTAGTCCTCTGTCTAGTCACCATCGACCTGTGTGTCTCCAGGAACGCCTTCCTCTGACCCCAGTCCGTCAGGTACTTGGTGTACATGCCGGCGAAGTTCACAGCGGTGTACAGCAGGGTGTTGCTGATGATGATGCGCCCGCGGCACGACTTGCCCTGGGGATACACGAACAAATTTATGTTACCGAAGTAATAAGGGGCAGTTTAAATTACTAAGTGATGAGGCGATACGATGCTACTCTTTAATTGTGTTTTTTTCAGAATTCGTCTAAATCTCAACTATTTCTGTACACTACTACAGTCTTCATTATTTTGAAGTCGGTACCAGCTAATTTAATCGTGAGTTCAGTAATGTCAGAACTTATAAATTAGAATATATTATGAAACTTTTGGGACTGGTACCGACTTTAAAGTAATGAAGACTGTAGTAATGTACAGAAATAGTTGAGATTTAGACGAATTCTGAAAAAGGAACTATTAAAGAGTAAGAGTTATTAAATACTTTTTAGTTCATATTACTATTGTTTTTACCTTGGAAGTCGGTTTTAATTTTTTGTTAAAAATAATAATTTCACTCTTTTTAGTTATCTACAAAATAAGGCTTTATGCGTAAATAACCAATACAAATGTTAACTAGTCACATTATGTTATTGTAAGCGAAATTGTGGTAAATTCTTGCAGTTATCTAAGCGATGCTACAATTTCGAAACTTTTATCTTTAAAGGTTCAGGAGTTCTGTTCAGTGCCTTTGGACCAAGAGACACCTTCATATGAAATTTATCTTAATCGTAACATATGTTTAACTTACTAGGAACTACATTTTAACCACTATGAGTGTTTTGATAAATTTCAAGGATTTCCCTCGATTGATCATAGATTCTATCATCAGCTCACCAAGTTCGTAATTGTTATACAATATTAAAATTATATCCTATACAACAACATAAAAATTTTGAAAATCGGTCCACAAACAGCGAAACCATCATCAAAAACAACTGCTTCGATGCAAAATATCACGAAAAGTACCAATAATTGGGTCATAGTGTGATGACCCATGGTATAATTATGGTTGTGATGATAATGATCAATCAAATTGATGTGTTAGCTTGTGCTTTCAGTTGTTTAAACAACGCCGAAATCCCCGAACCTGTACCTATAAGCATTCAAAAGTTCTGTTCGGTATCTTCGGATCCAGGGTGTAACCTGGTGCAAAGTCTTACTTTTTGATAGCATTTACCTTGAATGCTAATGCTAAAAATCACTATATGCTTTCATACAAATTTCAAGGGGTCCCCTCGATTCCTCAAGGATCCCATCATCAGAACTTCATCTTCTTTCAAATTTTTATAAAACTTAGAAAGTTACTTAAAAAAAATTGTGTGAATAAAAGTTGTAGCTAATTATGTGACGTACAACTTTCTAATTTATATTTTTAAGAAAATATTATTTTTTCTATCGAAAATACCGTTGTAAGTAACTTTTTTTTTGATCCGTTAGCGCCCTCTGCTTTTTGTATTTTAAGTCGGATGACGTCATTCCAATGACAAAAAATATAGTTCGCAATGCCCTCTACATTTTTTATTTAAAAAACTTTTCCTAAAACCAATAGTTTCCGAGAAATCAGCATTTCAAATTTTTTTATTCATTTTTGAATTTCTCAAAAACAGCAATTAGCGCGACCTTTTTAATTTTTCTGTGACCTCTTGACATGCCCCCGTAACGATTCATCACGTCAAATAACGGTAGGTCTTTATTCGGAGGGCACTCAATTTTTCGTTATATATTTACTGTATCATATTCTGTAAGCAGACGGTGTCTGAGCACTTGAGGTGACAGGGGTGAAAGTCTTGTACTTAATTGTTGTTTTGCATATTAATTGACGTGTTCATTGACGAACAATTACTTACTGAGTTTCGATAAGTTTGTAGAATCGTGAGATTAAATTAGATTAAATATAATAGTTAACAAAATATAGTCCTTACGCGTAGGCGCAACTGTGCCAGCCCGTAATATCCTAATAATAAATAAAACACCTAAATCAGAATTTATAAATACGTTTTGTCCCGTATTTAACAAATTATTATGCTATGTGTGGGATTTTCTATTGCGGCTTTCTATGTCTTTAGATCCTATGTCTTTAGATTGGGCTATTACAGTCGAGCAATTGAAAACGTGGAACAAGTTCATAAGCAATAGTTAAAAAATTGCCGTTTTTTACAAAAACGGAGGTCAGGAAAAATTTTTTTTAATCATAAAAATGTGGATTTTATATTGTATAGCTACATTGGCCAGACGATGAAGTGGGTAAGTTCAAAGAGGATATTTTATAAACTGTATACTACGTAACAGGTAAGTTACAAGGTTTATTAAAATTTTAAGGGAAAAAAGTAATATGTATTTTTTTGTTGTTGTTCATTATGACCCAACAGCCTACGTACAGAGGCCACAAAAAGCACTGCACTGTCGACAGAAGTGTCTTGTTTGTCCAATATTTAAATTCTGCTTATCTCTACATGTTTGTGCATTCTACAGTCACATAATACAAAAATTTAATTATTCTCAACCGTGCCCGCTCGGTCTCAAACTTTAGGGTGTGTTTCCACCATAAAGTTAATATACCTTATTATCTTTATGGTTTCCACTGAAGCGGAGCGGAGCTTAGCGGTGCCCGAATTGACCAATTGTGCTATTCCAGCGGAATGACAGCGAAGATTTCGAGCATGGTGATTGGTCAATTCGACACCGCTAAGCTCCGCTCCGCGTCAGTGGAAACACGGCCTTACTAACCTCCCAGTAGTTGTAGTTCTCGTCCATGTTGACGCTAGTGGCCAGTATGTGCGAGAAGGACGACAACAGTCCGATGACGATGCACCAGCCGAGCGACAGCGGCAGCATGGCGTACGGCACGAAGATGATAAACAGCATGTACCACACCTGGTTCTCTGGCGCCTGGAAGCCTATGCCCTGCCCGCTCAGACCTGCAAGAAGAATAGAGGTATATATAATAATGTTCCATTTAAATCAGGTTTTAAGTTCTGTCAAAAACGTTGTTACAAAGCTACATACATACACAAATATAGTATAACGAGTTTATGCGTCTCTGTGAAAACGCAAAGTTTTAAAGTTGCTAAAGCACCACAGCACCACTGAGAGTACGATTTAGAAACAGAAACATGATATTAAAACCAAGTCAAAAATTGACATCTGGCATAAACACCTTACTATACTGTACTCAACGAAACATATGGCGGTAGAGGGCATTGACTTCCTGTCAAAAAATTTGTTATTTCCTATATAAACCGCGATTGACAATGGACTAGGAACATCTGACACTCCAGGTACCTTGCGCTATGAGCAGGATCCAGGTGGCGGCGGCGGCCCCGTGCAGGTAGTTGTTGGCGAAGCAGCGCCACGCGCCCAGCAGGCACATGCTGATGTCCAGGAGTGTGTACCTTGCGCTATGAGCAGGATCCAGGTGGCGGCGGCGGCCCCGTGAAGGTAGTTGTTGGCGAAGCAGCACCACGCGCCCAGCAGGCACATGCTGATGTCCAGGAGTGTGTACCTTGCGCTATGAGCAGGATCCAGGTGGCGGCGGCGGTCCAGTGCAGGTAGTTGTTGGCGAAGCAGCGCCACGCGCCCAGCAGGCACATGCTGATGTCGAGGAGTGTGTACCTTGCGCTATGAGCAGGATCCAGGTGGCGGCGGCGGCCCAGTGCAGGTAGTTGTTGGCGAAGCAGCGCCACGCGCCCAGCAGGCACATGCTGATGTCCAGGAGTGTGTACCTTGCGCTATGAGCAGGATCCAGGTGGCGGCGGCGGCCCAGTGCAGGTAGTTGTTGGCGAAGCAGCGCCACGCGCCCAGCAGGCACATGCTGATGTCGAGGAGTGTGTACCTTGCGCTATGAGCAGGATCCAGGTGGCGGCGGCGGCCCAGTGCAGGTAGTTGTTGGCGAAGCAGCGCCACGCGCCCAGCAGGCACATGCTGATGTTGAGGAGTGTGTACCTTGCGCTATGAGCAGGATCCAGGTGGCGGCGGCGGCCCAGTGCAGGTAGTTGTTGGCGAAGCAGCGCCACGCGCCCAGCAGGCACATGCTGATGTCGAGGAGTGTGTACCTTGCGCTATGAGCAGGATCCAGGTGGCGGCGGCGGCCCAGTGCAGGTAGTTGTTGGCGAAGCAGCGCCACGCGCCCAGCAGGCACATGCTGATGTTGAGGAACACGAACGCCGCCGTCCACGCGATCTGGTACTCGTCTGCCGTCGCCGTCGTCGTACCTGCGACAGGTACCATCAGGAAATATGTAGTTGCTTGTACTGTCAGTTCTTGGTGGAAATTCATTTTAAACACAAATAAAACAATATTGTGCGCACTTTTTCCACTATATTCGTTCATTACTAAAAATTTAATATAAAATAAAATTTAACGTAAACACGACCGGTTTCGAAATAAATCACAACACCTGATGTTGATTTATTTCGAAACCGGTCGTGTTTAAGTTTTTATAGTAACCTGTACTTATAAAATTACATGTCCTGACTGACTGACTGATTCATCATTGCTGAGCAAAAACTGTTAAAGTCACAGCCACGAAATTTGGTGAGTAGGGTTGTTTTATTAAGTGGACACCCACTAAGGAAGGAATTTTGAAAGTTTTACCCTGAAGGGGGTGTATAGGAGTTGAAAATTTGAATGAAAGTTCGTCATTTCTTGAGTTAGAAACTATTTTTGGGTTACTGATTTAAAATGAATGGATACGTATTTAATCGTTTTTGGAAATTCTACCCCCAAGTGGTAGAAATTGGGGTTGAAAGTTTCAATGAAAGTCTGTTATTTCTTGAGTTAGAAACATGAAATTTTAGGTTTGGGCTACTGATTAAAAATGATTGGATACGTGTTTAAGAGTTTTTAGAAATTGTACTCCCAATGGGGTGAAATAGGGGTTGAAAGTTTAAATGAAAGTCCGTCATTTCTTGAGAAAAAAACATGAAACTTTATTGACGTTTGCGATTGACGTTTGCTTAATCAATAGAGTCCCGTTTTTACCTTTGCATAAGGAACCATAAAAAGGGGAAAACTGCCCATCTTTGTTATTATACTATGTTAACGCAGACGAAGTCGCGGGCAACAGCTAGTTAATGAATATAGTGGAAAAAGTGCACGTAATATTGTGTTTTATTTGTGTTTACCATCAGGAAAAATTATACATAGGTAAGGATAGGACCTATGTATAATTTTTCCTGATGGTAAACACAAATAAAACACAATATTACGTGCACTTTTTCGATTTCCGATCAAATAGCGTAGGAACGCTATTTGATCGGATTTTATCAAGTCTATAGCCACATATCTCTATTAACATTGTGGTGACAGGATACCCTAACCAAAAAAAGGAGTCATGAATCTCTCCACGTTGGCCATGATAGAAGCTTAAGAACGGGAGAATATATTTCTTTACAAGTTCTTAATCGCTTATATATAATCGCTAATAGGCAAACGTATAGAAGGCCATATAATATTAGTAAGCAGTGCGTAGGATATATCGGTGTAAACTAACTCGGATACTCACTGTTGTGTCGATTAGATAGCGTGTATATTAGTGATAAACATATCTGTAAACAAAAACTTCACTTTAGTAACGAACCACAAGCCTCCTGTAGAAATAAATAGGTATGTACAGGTATGTATACTAAGTAATTGTATGGAACTACAAAATTGTTCGCATGTAATCTTCACTAAAGTCAATTCAAGTAGCTTTCGAAATTCATATAAGTTCATTTTTTTTATAAATATCATATTTTCAACGCTTATCTTTAATTACGGCGTATATCACAGGCTGTCACTTTTTCCACTTAACAAAATGTCAAAGGCAGTATACGACTTGAGCACCTTGTTTTAAACGTTTAAATATTCGTCCTTAATTTTTTACTATTACATATTCAAATAGGCGCACTCCGAGTGATATTACAGCCTAAAACAAATTTACTTACAAGCAAAAAACCAATTGGAATCCAATCAGAAATCAATTTATGAATATTGCTTCGCCATGTGTAAATTGTGAGGGGAATGAATTAGGGACATTATTTGCGTCAAATAAAAAAAATGTTTACCTTAAGTGCTAAATCTACAACGTTGACCATGATCAAAGATTTCTGTCTCTGTCTTCTGGAGTACCTCTGGTACGATATCTCCACTGTTTCATCCTATAAAAAGAAACTTTCATTAATAAATAATTTTAAATAACCATCAATAAAATCGGCCCATTTATTATAATTTGTTGTTTCGTATGTTTTATAAATATAAAGAACAAGATTGGAGCAAGTGGGTCTAAGAAATATTATAAGATCCAGATAGGTTAATTTTACTTTAAATTATAAAAAAATGTAACTTTTAAGCCGATAACGCAATAGTCCAAAAATAAAACACTTCAAATTTTTATTTCTCTTTGGTCTACACTCTACGAAGAAGTTAGCGCTACGCCGCGCCGCTACGAACGTCTACGAATTCGTAGCAAGTGCTACGGCCGTAGAGTTCTCGTAGAACGATAAAAGTTTTCGCGTCGCTGTCGCTTTATCAATAAATTAAAGGTCTTAGTTTATACGTAAGAAGATTTGCCACCATACTGCATTTTTAATTTATATAAGTCCAACCATCATTAAATAAAATAGTTTATTGTCTACCCCTTAAAATTTTACTAAAAACACATACATGATTTGGCAGGCGCAATGACGTTATTGCCGTTCTCAAATGTACTATCAGAAAAGTTGATTTCTAGGCAGATGGGGGACCTACGTAGTTTGGTCGCGTTAAGTCAAACCCAGATGACAGATCACAATTAGGCTGCGTTTCCATTGAAGCGGAGCGGAGCTTAGCGGTGCCGAATTGACCAATCGTGCTATTCCAGCGGAATGACAGCGAAGCGGAGCGAAGATTTTGAGTATGGTCCGCTCCGCTTCAGTGGAAACATAGCTTAAACATTGAATTGACATGATCCGACCAAATGATGTTTGTCTGTCAACTACCTAGGAATCAATTTCCTCGATGGTACACTCAATTTGAGCTCACCTTAAAACTGTTCCTAATGGATGGCCAGTAGATGCCCTTGTAGTACCGCCCCGTCCGCAGCATGCTCTCCGATGCCACTAACATAAAAAAATGTATTTTAATGGACATGTCTATATTTTTTGTTTTTTAGTAGAATAAGGTCCTGCGCTCAAACAGACTTGATAACAAAGCATATTATGGAGAACGGTCCAACTCTTTTTAATCTAGTCGCCAAGGCACAGAACATAATATGTAAAGTAATCGGCAAGATAAGAATAGTGAAAATCTAATACACCAATCTACAGTCTCATATTAACTTCTGTCGCCTTGTAGACTTATAGGGTCACATAGGTGACATAGATCACTATAATGACTTATGTAACCCTAAGCCTTTGGTACCCTATCTCATTTATATGGGGTAAAACAGTGCCTCCGTGATCAAATAGTTTAGAGCGTGGCTCTTAACTCGGAAGTCGTGGGGTCGATTCCCGCGTTGGAAACATATTTTTTGCAAGTTTGTTTAGGATAATGCAACCTGATTGTATGACAAGTAAGATGATCTATGCGTCGGATGGGCATGTAAAAAGTCGGTCCTGCACCTGATCTTTCGCCTGTCGTGTCGGTCTTCCGTCCCACTGGGTTATGAGAGTAAAGGAATGGAGTGCTCTTGTGTATTGGGCACTATAAACATACTCCTGCCTAACCGGTCTCGTTTCAATACAACCGGCCACCGTCACCGAAACCGGTGGCCGGTTGTGCTTGCTTCGCTTCCCTTGATAACTATCAAGGCGAGCGAAGCGAGCCCTGGTATATTCCACAACCTGAACATTTTGTGGTACACTTTACGGAAAAACTATCACGCCTATTGATTTGTGCTTTAACATAGTAATTTTTATTTATATAATGTAGATGTGTTATCATCAGTCAGTCAAGGTGTGATGACGCGAGCCCTCACAAAGCTCGGCTTTTAGCCAGTTATTATATGGGGTACATAATATTATTAAGTACCGGGTTCATTGTCGCGGAGGGGCTCGAGGCTGTGTCGCGCGCTGTTGGTGGACCCGTCGTCGTCGCTGGCGCGCGGCTGCAACATGTCGCTTCATTAAATAACAGTTTTATAAAATAAGGGGGCAAACGAGCTAACGGGTCATCTGATGGAAAGCAACTACCGTCGCCCAAGGACACTTGCATCAGAAGAGCTGCAGGTGCGTTGCCGGCTAAACACTAAACAGTCTTGAAGTTTCATCGACTTGAAACAAAGTAGATTTTTAGTTTGATCAGTGCGTACGATGGAATTTTATAAAAAAGTACTGATGCTATTTGGACGTCAAAATGGATGTAAAATGTACATGTAAATATACAGTGACGACCTACTACTGAATTTTTCATTTTACTATACAAGTAAGATAATACGCATGGACGCACATTTTACCGACTTTCAAGTTAATTTGAATTCTCATAAAACTGTAAATAATATTATAGGAGGCGAAATCCATACTTAATATAATAAATGCGACAGTGTGTCTGTCTGTCTGTCTGTTAACTCTTAACGCCTAAACTATTGAAGCGATTTTGCTGAAATTTGGCATGGAGATACTTTGAGCCCCGGGAAAGGACAAGTGATACTTTTTATCCCGGAAAAATGTATAGTTCCCGCGCGATAAACTCAGTTTGGCGCAACGGAGGCGTCATCTAGTTAATTACATATTATAAGTGGTTATAGCCACTTTGTAAAAAGTTACAGACAAACAGTCCCAGGTGTGTAACAAACGAGGCGTGTAACATGATTGATCTCGTGGTGAGAGAACCGCTCCTACGTGTCGGCGGCAAACCACCCGCCCGTGTTGCTTATTACTCAACTTGTCAGAATATAATTCTGAATTCATCAAGGTACAAAACTTTGATATAATATTATGATGTTAACATGCTCATAAACAGGAAGATTCAATGATTCAAAGACTCAAAGATTTTATTTGCTAACAAAGAAGGAAGAAATGTATATCTTTATTTAGGACGTATATTTCAACTTTTTATTGCTTTTATTTTTGTTTATATTTGCAATATCTTTTAAAAATAGAACTGGCAAATAAGCAATAGGTTGATAGTTTAAGATTTTTAATTCCTAAGGGAATGGACCTAATGCTAGACACTGACCTAATAGATGACACTTATGACAAAAATACCATAAAAATAAGAATTACTCTAATTATTTCTCACCACTGTAAATTTTATAAACTTCTCAAGCTATCTGTTGAATTGAAAAAATATATTAGAGACGCCTTCGGGAACAAAATTTTAAAATGGGATCAGTTTTCGTAAATAATATGACCGCGTCAATACGCGCTCGGCAATTTCTTAGCAAATAGGATAAGGAAGGCGAAATTTTGCACGTAAGTTTTGAATACATTTATTTGATTTTTTGTAATTTCTATTGATTTCATTGGATTAATGGTCACGTTGTATACACTAATTAATGTTTATTTAAGATTTTTTGTCCATTTTCCCTAACAATATAAAGGGTGTCTACAATTAGTTCTTGAAAATGTATTTTCTGTGTGAACTAAAATAATATTAAAATATACAAAACGCTCAAGAGGGTGCCACCGGTATCTACCACCAACTATGGATGACATAGACAACGTGACATTTAGAAAACGTAATATTATAAGACGAAGAAACTCGGATATGGATATATCAACGAATATAATAAGTCTAAATGACACTTTCCTGAGTACAGATGAATTAGATTTGTCTTCCAAAAGCGTTCCAGTAACCGATGATAGTGAAGTACAACAGCTAAAACAAAAACTTGAAGCTTTGAAAATAGAAAATGAGAGTGCTCATGATGAAATAGCAAATCTGAATATTGAATGTGCTCAACTCAAAAAAATCGAATTTCAAAAGATCGATTTTTGAAAAATCGATTTTTTTAATTAATCGAAACCCTTATAGCTAGGGAGCTGGCGAGCAAAATTTCTATATGATCAGCACACGTCTGCCACGTTATTAATAGTGATAATTATACCCTAAGAAACATCAAGAACCTCGTCTGCCACCATGGTGGCGCTGCGTTGTCAATTTACAGCGTTTCAAAAATGTTAAAAAAAGGTGGGTGATATTATATGCACATGTCTGCCTCTGGGGCTGATGATCATAGTCATCCTGTAAACACAAAAAATCGTAGAGGCAGACATCCAGGGCTCTGATTTAGATTTAGATTTAGATTTATTTATTTATTTCCAAGAAATTCGTACATATAGGTCTTACAATTTAGTTTGTTCACAATTTCTGCCACATGGGCGTGGAAATATTGTCATGTTATGTCATACAAAATTTCTAACATACAGTATTACAATAGTTCGGATATTAAGGAATCAATTTTAAAAATCCAATAATTATAATCAATATTGTCAACTCAAGCCAAAACATTTTTATCATTTCAATAGAGTCAAATATTAATGAAATTCATAACATTACAATATTATCAATACAATTTATACTATAACAAATTTTTGAGAGAGAAAAATCCATTAACATTGATGCAATATCATAATATAATCATGTCATACAATAATAAATAAATTTTAGTAAATATGTTCATGTCAAAATAATAATTAAATCTAAATTTACAATGTCAATTTAATCGAATAAAATATTATGATAAGCAACATAGTAATTCTAGTGTTTTGTCTTAATATAAATTTATTTATTAGAATACATTTAATGTCAGAGAGTACAAAATAAATAAATCAATTTTAATAAAATGTCATTTAAACCTTTTTGAAATTATTATATCATTAAAATATTCTTGTACCGTGTAGTAGCATTTCTCTAACAACCACTCAGAAAGGGCTTTCTTAAATTTATCATAGGTAGTGTGGTCTTTTTTAATTTTATCGGGAAGATTATTATATATTTTTACTGTCATACAATATGCATTTTTGCTGTTTAAAGACGACTTTTGTGCGGGTATGTTAAGTTTGTTTTTGATTCGGGTATTGCTTTTTTTTTCGAACAGATAATCATATTTTTTAACAAATAAACACGCTTCTAATATGTATTGGCTGGCTAAAGGAAGAATTTTAAATTTTTTAAAAAGCGGTTTAGAGGGTGTTAGGTTTTTTACTCCCGCCATAGCTCTTATGCATTTCTTTTGGATGATAAATGCTCTATCCACTTCTACTGAGTTTCCCCATAATATCAGACCATATCTTAAGACAGATGAGACATAGCCGTGATAAGATATTAAGGCTGCTTCTTTAGATACTATATTTTGTATTCTTTTTAGTGCGAATACGAACCTATTTAATCTATTACAAATATTGTCAATATGTTCTTTCCAATTTAGATTTTTGTCAATATTGAACCCTAAGAATGTGGTAGACGGCACGCATTTTATAGGACTTATCTTATTTTCTAATTCCTTTATATCAGATTCAGAATTTGATTTTTGAAATTTAATAATCTTTGTTTTTTCTAAGTTCACTTCCAATTTGTTACATTTTAGCCAATTTTTAACTCTTTCTATTTCATTTTTTATTTCATTATTTAATAAATTTTTTAAACATTTTATTAGTAAAGTAGTGTCATCTGCGAACATAAAGGTTAGATATTTTGTTACTTTGGGCAATTCGTTTATATAAATGAGGAAAAGGATAGGACCTAGTATACTCCCCTGTGGTACCCCACAGTCTATGTTTTCATAATCGGATCTGTAAGAAATCTCTTTATTATTCTCAACTTTGCTTATCTCTACACATTGTTTTCTACCTTTGAGATACGATTCAAACCATTTATATACGTTGCCACGAATACCACATTTTTCTAATTTCTTTAATAGCAGTTTGTGGTCAACAAAATCAAAGGCCTTACTTAAATCGAGAAAGACAGCACCTACAGATAATCCTTGATCGATTGCTTGTGTTATTTCCTTTACCAAAGAGAAACAGGCCAGTGTTGTTGAACTTCCTTTTGTGAATCCGAATTGCTGTTGAGACAGTATATTATTAATATTTAAAAAACTAATTAGTTTCGATTGCATTGCTTTTTCAAAAATTTTAGATATTATAGGGATCAGTGTTATTGGTCTATAATTGGACATGTGTTTTGGGTTGCCCTTTTTAAGAAGTGGTCTTACTACAGAAAATTTTAATTTAGATGGAAAGTGACCTTGTTCAAAAGACAGATTTATAACGTGGCATAGAGGATAGCATATGTATTTTGCAGCTAATTTTATTATTTTTGTGGAGATATAATCATATCCTGTCGATTGAGTATTTCTAAGTGAAGAAATAATTTTACAAATGTCATGTGGAACTAGTGGAGCTAAATATATCGAGTTTGATTGATTATTATTATTAATAGTAGTTATATTGTTTATGTCAGAAGAATTATTTTTTGTTATGTTAATAAAGCAACTGTTGAATAGTTTTGTAATGTCATTCATATTTGTATATAGTTTCTTGTCTACTTCTATAGCGTCAATGTTCTTACGTGTTCTATTACCGTCAATAATATTATTTTTAATTATAGTCCATGTAGCTGCACATTTTGACTGAGTTTTGTAGTTTTCAATTTTTTAAGTTTTTTTATGATTTAAAAAACTCTATATGAAGTGCACACTTGGCAGATTGAAATTGTTCGATTAATAACAATGAGAAGGACCACGGAAAAATAGTCTGCCAGCATGTTGCCTCTGCGTTCGCTATTGACAGTGTTTCAAAAATGTAAAAAAAAGTGCTATATTATGCGCACATGTCTGCCTCTTGGATTGATGTTTGAATTTATCATGAAAACCAAGAAACTCGATGAGGCAGACATTCAGGCCTCTGATATTTCAAAGGCAGACCATTTGAATTTTTTTTTCAACCCGACGCTCGCTGTCGCATTAATTGTCAATATGTGAGCCGTCAAACTCTTTTAAGACGCTCATCTGTCTACAATATATATTTGTAATCTGTGAGTTTAGTTCCCGGTCTGCCTCTGGCTCACCACGCCATAATGGAAGAGCCAGAAAAACGCAACATAATTTTATTTAGTCATGAATCGTCCCCCCCCTCCCCTTCCCCTTGTTTCCGTGAATTTCAAACAGTTATACACCTAAAAATCAGTGAGCAAAATGTTTGCCAAATGTTTTTTCATATCCACGAAGTCATAATGAATCGAATGGGCACAATGAGAACCGTGTGCAACAGACTTAGTACAGCTTTTTTTTAACATTTTTAACCGACATCCTTACAACTCCGTCCCATACTAATGCAGAGCCCTGAATGTCTGCCTCTTCGATTTTCTTCGTTTCCAAGCTGTTTGTGACCATGAACCCCAGAGGCATACATGTGCAAATGATTTAATATCCCCTTTTTTTTAAGCAACTTCAATCGGCTGTAACGCGAAAACGCAGCGACGTAGGACGTTAATTGACTGGACCAAATCAATTCGTAATGACGTAAACTGCAATCTACCTCGATGTGAAACTTGTGCAAATCATATACCTAAATGCTCACCAGCTCCCTAATTATTACAATCGATTAAATTTTTAACCCAATTTTTATGAAAATCGATTTTTAAAAAATCGATTTTATTAATTAATCGAAACCCTTACAATTGATTAAATTTTTAACGCATTTTTTATGAAAAACGATTTTCTAAAAATCGTTTTTTTTTAATTAATCGAAACCCTTGCAATCAATTCGAGTTCGTGTTCGAGTTCGAATTCGAGTTCGAGTTCGACACAAAACACTACTCTCCAACCGTTTTACGGTTTTCCAAGGTTTTTCGATCAGCACGAGAATCTGACGAGAGTCACAGTTTTTACCCATCCCACAAAGGTGCTCAACGCCGCTAAAGAAGTTTTCACTTCAAAAATATGAAAAATAAAAATAAAAGGAAAGATAGTTTCAGCATGGAAGAAGAATGAATAGAATCTGGAGACAACGTGGATAATATTTCTGATGCATGTAGTGACTATGATGAAGTAAATGAAATCTTTTGAAAAATGGCAAATAAAGACCTAATAAAAATATGTAAAATGTAATGTAATGTTCTATGTCAACTATTAGTTCATATTGGTGTCTACTATTAGTGATGTTCGTTTTTTGTGATGTCATCTATTAGTACTTATGACTAAGTTTACAAAAAGACCAATAATATATTTTTTTATTGATTTGTCAGAGAATAATTATAATAGTTTTATTTTGTAAGAGTTACTGAAGACATGGAAGAAGTTATCAATCCTTTATATTCATAAATATATATTTTATAACATTCAAATGTTTCATGTTTCCTTATAGTGTCTGCCATTAGGTCTCGTCCCTTACTAAGTTATTTAGAATCCAATTGAAAATTCGAAAAATACGCATAAAATTTTTGTCTTTTGGATTTAAAAATGTGTATTAGATTAATTTTGATAAAACTATAGTCAAAATAACAAAAGTTAACAATGGCGACAAAAGGAGGGTTTCGAAGTGCAAAGTTACAAACAGTTAAAGTTACTCACCACTTAACAGTTTAACGTTATTTGTTTAACTTCGACAATGATTGTAATTCACTAACGACTTCACACTAACTACCATGTTTGGGGACTCAGTTGAGACAGATTCAAATAAATTTACGGTCTTCATTGTGAACTTTAAACGACTCGAACTTTTGTTGATTCGATTGCGTAGTTTGAAGACAACTGAATACACACATTCGCATTTGTAATAACAAATGCGAATGTGTCTCTGTCTGTCACGTTTTCATGCTCAAACTTATAATCTGATTGATGAAATTGAATATGCTTTGAGGTCCTAGAAAGCTCATCAGAGTTCTAATTCCGAAAATATGTACGGTTCTCTGCGCAATAAACGAATTTGGGGAAAACGAAGTACGAGTATCAAAATATATTATAATGTTTTTGCCGTCCGTGATACTAGGTCCTTTTTACTTTATGATCTAAAATGTCACCAATGCTGTTCTGTTGGTGTGTCTATAAAATAAATAAATAAATCTATTAATAACGACATTTTCGTATCTTACTTGCAAGATTATTCCATAAATGAGACATATTTTATCCCTTAACTAGAATATGTTGCCCGAAACTTCTTTGCGCCAAAATTAGTATATCGCACGGAAACCGTGAATTTTTCCGAAATAGAATGTATCCTGTGTCCTTTCCCGGGGCTCAAGATATCTCCAAGTCTAATTAGAGCCAAATCGGTCCAGTGGTTTGGGCGTAAGAGGTAACAGACAGACAGACAGACACACTTTCGAATCTATACTAATCTATATCTTATTATATAAAAATGGATTTTCAAATGTGTTAGTCGCGCTAAAACACGAAAACGGCTGAACGGATTGGGCTGATTTTAGTCTTAAAATATTCGTAGAAGTCCAGAGAAGGTTTTAAAGTGACACGAAGTTCACCGGGACAGCTAGTCTTATATATAAAAATGGATTTTCGAATGTGTTAGTCGCGCTAAAACTAGAAACGGCTGAACGGATTGGGCTGATTTTAGTCTTAAAATATTCGTAGAAGTCCAGGGAAGGTTTTAAAGTGATACGAAGTTCACCGGGACAGCTAGTAATATATAAAAATGGTTTTTCAAATGTGTTAGTCGCGCTAAAACTCGAAAACGGCTAAACGGATTGGGATGATTTTAGTCTTAAAATATTTGTAGAAATCCAGGGAAGGTTTTAAAGTGACACATAGTTCACCGGGACAGCTAGTAATATTATAAAGCGGAAGAGTTTGTTTGTTTGTTTGAATGCGCATTCAAAAAATCTCAGAAACTACTAGTCCGATTTCAAAAATTATTTCAGTGTTATATAGCCCATTTATTGAGGAAGGCTATAATCTATATTATTTTATCACGCTAAGACTAATAGGAGCAAATAAATTGAAAATGTGAAAAAACCGGGGAAATGATCTAAAAGGGCTTATTTGACGTGGGAGAGCCATGCTTCGGCACGAATGGGCCGGCTCGACCGGAGAGATACCATTTACAGTTGTGATCTTTTTAAGAGGTCTACGACCCAAGGCTACATTGGCACAGTAAACAAATGTGTTTGTCATAATTTCCGCGCACTCGTTGACGTTTAAATCCCACCGAGTGAAGTCTCCGGCATGAGCGGTAATGAGGGAGCGGAATAAATTCCAATCGCCGCTCTTTACATTGTATTTATAGTCATTAGAATTGACTACGGTATCACTCGGGACCGCACGAGAAAACTCGTACACCAATTAGCGGTGATCACTACATGACGCATCAGGAAGGACACGCCAATGCCTAATCTGGACGTACGCGCTGGATAGCGTGACGTCAATCGACGATTCGCCCGTTGGGCTACTATAGGTAGGTGGTGCATCGGGGGTGTTGTGAATAAGGAGGTTAAACTCCGCAATGAAGTCTTCAACAGCGGTACGTCGGTCGCGGTCAGCGTACCTAAGTTGGCCGTGCCATAAGGGCGAGGATGCATTGACGTCGGCGCCAATGATAATTTTATTACCCGCGAGAGACTGTAATATGCGGCGAAGTTGATGTAAATGAGGGCTAACGGAATCCGCGTACTGGAAGTAGCAGCTTACAACGTATAGTCTAAACTGAGGACACGATACCTCGGCTACCGCACAGTGCGACGTCGAAAGGTTAGTTAAGGCCGTGACTGAAAATCTAGACTGAGGTGTATAAATACCCGCGCGAGCTAGGTTATCAATTTGTACTATCTTCGACCGTAGCAACGCGAGTTGATATTGCTCCTGTACGAGCACCAAGTCTAAATTGTAATCGGAAACCAACTTTTCTAATTCTATCGTTGCGTGCTTATTATTGTGGAGGTTTAACTGTCCTATATAAATATAAACTAACCAAATATATAAACTAAACTATCCATACCGAGTCGTTAAAATAAGTTGCTCCATTTTAGACATATACGTAGGACAATCTGGGGAGCCTGTGGGGTGGTCGGTCGGTTTTTTATATCGCAAACAACTACCGCAAACCGGCTTAAAGTCGTCTTTATCTTTTTTTGGGCAGCTATCCGAGCTATGCCCTTCGGCGCAATGTTTACAGCATGGCTTTGTGTCACGACAGAATTTAGCGGTGTGCCCGTACTGTTGACAGTTAGCGCAGCGCACGAGTTCAACATCATCGACGAAGCGACACATCGCCCAGTCGATAAAAAGTTTTTCTTTTGTTTCGATGAGGTGTTGACGCACTTTAGGGTCTAGTTCGATACCTATCCATTTTCGATTATTATATTCTTTGTTTAAAATACGGCGTCTTACTATTTTTGTGGAGCTCATGAATTGATCTCGTGTCACATTAATTTCGCCGTTTACGTTTTGGTTGTAAAGAGATAAAAGAAAATTATCGTCTGTAATGTGTTGAAGAACATCTTTGATAAGCATGCGCGGGCTACGCCCCTTGGGTGTCTCGAGACGGAGACCGGCAGATTTTAGCGCTTCGACTGACTTTAATTTTTTAACTTGCGACTCGCTCGTGAGGCGCAGAAGCACGCCCGAATTCGCTGTTTTCTTAACGCCGTGAAATTGAAAACCGTCGGCCGGGCCCCTACCCTTTTCCCTTCCCTACCCTATTCCCTTCCCTACCCTTCCCTATTTCCTTCCCTACCCTCCCCTATTACCCCTTAAAAGGCCGGCAACGCATCTGCAGCTCTTCTGATGCTGCGAGTCTCCATGGGCGACGGAAGTTGCTTTCAATCAGGTGACCCGTTTGCTCGTTTGCCCCCTTATTGCATTAAAAAAAATATTTGAACGTGCTAATTTCAGGAACTACTTGGTCCGATTTGAAACATTCTCTCAGTTCTAGATAGCCCATTTATTGAGGAAGGCTATAAGTTTTATTTTATCACGCTAAGACCTAATAGGAACGAAGAAATAGAGGAAAATATGGATAAAACAATGGGAAATTATTTGAAAGGGCTTATCTCACGAACTACAAGAACATTTTTTCTATTATTTGGCAAAGGTAAGAAGTAGACCACGTGAAGGATCATAGGCTATTTATTTTTTGTGGACTAATTTGCTGTGAAATATCTAATTTACGCAGGCGAAGCCGCGTGGAACGTCTAGTTTATAACATTAGTATGGAATATGGATATTAGTATGGATGTACTAAATCTCACCAGATCCTCGGGAACCGTACAGCTGGCTCCATCCCCTGGCACTCTCTCGTCTTCGGGACTCGCCGCCTCCACCCTCTCGATTGTTTTGACCTGAAAAAAGTTTTTTTTATTAAAGTACGTTACGTAAGTAGGTACGTAAGTAGTCTTTAAATTAAACACTTAATTCTCGTTTTATAATAACAAAACTTATTTCAATTATAAATATTACAAAAATTATATAGTCAATAATATACCTATATTCAGTCAAGATAGTATCGGCACACGGGAATGGATTGTGTTTACAGTTCCAAATTCAAATAAGTAAGGGAATAAATAAGAATTACTCTAATTATTTCTCACCACTGTAAATTTTATAAGCTTCTCAAGCTATGTGTTGAATTGAAAAAATATATTAGAGACGCCTTCGGGAACAAAATTTTAAAATGGGATCAGTTTTCGTAAATTATATGACCGCGTCAATACGCGCTCGGCAATTTCTTAGCAAATAGGTTAAGGAAGGCGAAATTTTGCACGTAAGTTTTGAATACATTTATTTGATTTTTTGTAATTTCTATTGATTTCATCGGATTAAAGGTCATGTTGTATACACTAATTAATGTTTATTTAAGATTTTTTATCCATTTTCCCTAACAATATAAAGGGTGTCTACTATTAGTTCTTGAAAATGTAAAAAACCTAATAGATGACATGGATCTCATCTTTGAGTTTTGCAATACATACTAAAGTTATTTTGTATTTTATTCTACTGCAAAAATCATCACTATTCTCTGAAAATATAATTCTATTAACAATCTAAGAACTTAGAACTACTGCACCTAAAAATGTACATGGTGTCTATTAATAGACCTTGTACTGATCTAAAAATCGTTTGCTTTAGTTTTTTAGCAGTAAAAAAAAAATAATATTTAGACGCTGTTTTAAGGATCTTGATTTGAACAAGCTTAGACACGACGCAGCTAATATTAATTGGGAGCCACTGTTTAACGCTTCAACCATCGACGACAAAGTTGACACTTTTAATGATACTTTAAATAAACTTTTTGATATTCATGCACCACTTAAGAAAATTAAAATAAAACACAAACCAGCACAATGGCTTACTACTGAAATTAGAACGGCAATGAAGTGCAGGGATCGAGCCTTTGCAAAATTTAGGCGTGATCGTTGTGATGCTAACTGGAATAACTTTAAATTAGCTAGAAATCGTTGCAATCAGATGATACGCAATGCTAAACGCCGCCATATTCTCGAAAACATTGCTTCTTCAACCCCATCCAATATTTGGAAGTTTCTTAAAACAATCGGTGTAGGTAAATCACAGGATCTCGAACTGCCCAGCAACATCAGTCCCGATGATATTAATCGTCATTTTTCTAATACAAACGCTCTCGATGATAATGCTAAACTACAGTCTTTAAGGTACTTAAACAGCTTACCTCGTCCTAATCTTGTGCCACTTCAGTTTTCTCCTGTTACTACAGACGAAATCAACAAGACAATTAATTCTATAGTGTCTAAAGCTACAGGCTGTGACGACATTAGTCGTCGTATGATTACTTCTATCCAAACCCAAATATTACCTGCGATCACCCATATTATAAATTTTTCCCTCGAATCATGTGAATTCCCTTCCTTGTGGCGCAAAGCTCACGTCCTTCCACTTCCGAAGGTCCCCAATCCCAGTCACCTCACACATTTTCGTCCCATATCCATCCTTCCCTATTTATCTAAAGTTCTCGAAGCCTGCGTTCACAAACAGTTGTCCAGGTTTGTCTACCAAAACGAGTTACTTTCTCCACATCAATCTGGTTTTAGACCTGGACACAGCACAACCTCAGCGCTGTTGAAGGTGACAGGTGACATAAGAGAGGGCTTTGAGAACTCTAAGATTACAGTCCTTGTGTTAATAGACTTCTCAAATGCATTCAATAATATTGACCACGACATATTACTGGCAGCCCTTTCATGTTTACCGATTTCGTCTGTAGCACTAGCATGGATTTCCTCCTATCTACGAGGGCGTCGGCAGTCCGTACGTACAGATAAGTCGTTCTCCGATTGGCTAGATCTTGATATGGGTGTCCCTCAAGGCGGTATTCTTTCTCCACTTCTCTTCTCGATTTTTATAAATCTCGTCACCAAAATACTTCGCAGTGCGTATCATCTGTTTGCTGATGATCTACAAATATATTGTCAGGCCGAACTTGATTACTTACCATCCGCTATCGACATAATAAATCGAGATCTCGATGCTATTAGAGAATGGTGTAGTAAGTTTGGACTAACAGTGAATCCAGCAAAGTGCCAAGCCATTTTATTAGGTAGTGCTAGAAACTTAAGCAAGGTTGATCAAGGCGTCGTTCCACCAGTGATCTATAATAATTGTGTCATTCCATTTAGTTCGAACGTTAAGGACCTTGGATTATACATTGATTCGACTTTTACTTGGCAGGCTCAAATCTCATACGTCTCTCGCAAAGTCACTGGTATCCTGCGATCCCTCTACCGGTTTAAAAACTTCCTTCCTTCTTCAGTCAAGTTAATGCTCGTCCAGTCACTTATCCTTCCCATCATTGACTACGGTGATGTGTGTTATTTCGACCTAAACGCTGACAAACTTAATAAACTTGATCGCCTACTCAATAACTGTTTAAGATTTATTTTCAATCTACGCAAATTCGATCATGTCTCTTACTTTCGTTCTAAGCTACACTGGCTACCAATACGACAGCGCCGCTCTACTAGGGCCTTGTGCATGCTTTATTCCCTGTTGCATCATCCTAATGCTCCTAATTACCTAACCCCCCTTTTCCAATTCCTTTCCAGTACCCATGACAAATACCTTCGATCCTCTAACAATGCACTCCTTTCTTGTCCTTATCATAGATCAGACATCATCCACTCGTCTTTCAACGTACAGGCTATTATACTCTGGAATGCTCTTCCTCGAGAAATCAGGCTAACCAAAACCAGGGACACATTTAAGCGCAAAGTTCGTGAGTTTTATTTGAAGCAATTGGCAGTAAAGTATTAAATGATTAATAATATCTATGATAGTTTTTATGTATTATTATTATTATATAAATATATATTATTATTACAATATACATTAATTAATTATATAATATGTGCTAGTATTTTTAAATTAAGTATTTATAGTATGATATTTTATGTAATTATTAGTATATTAGCTAGGTATATATGTTATTATAATAATATTTATACATATTTTTTAGTTTATTAATATAGTAGTCTCGCTCTATTAAGTAAAATATTTGCTCATGAGTTTAGTCATAGGTATTTAGATTGCTCTTCATTTATCTATTATTATTATATTTTTGTTATTCTTTTTATCCTTTCGCACTATTGGCACCTACACAATTTTGTTTCTGGACACCTAAAGGTTGACTGGTAGAGAATGCCACCTGGCATTAAGTCCGCCTATGTACCAAGATTGTGCAAAAAGTATAAATAAATAAATAAATAAATAAATAAAAAAAGGAGAGCTGAGAAAAGAAAGAAGAAAAAAGAAAATGCAAAAGAGGCATGGAGACTAAAGACTGAAAATAAATTTGCTAGGAAAAAAAGACGGGTTGCACTCCGGGAGTGCTGGCAGAAGTGAAAACTTGATTATTAACGTTGTTGAGGTATTAAAAATTGATGAGGTATTAAAAATCGTTTTTTTTTTAATTAATCGAAACCCTTACAATCGATAAAAATTTTAACCCATTTTTTATGAAAATCGATTATTAAAAAAATCGATTTTTTTGATTAATCGAAACCCTTGCAATCGATTAAATTTTTAACCCATTTTTTATGAAAATCGATTTTTAAAAAATCGATTTTTTCAATTAATCGAATCCCTTACAATCAATTTGAGTTCGAGTTCGAGTTCGACACAAAACACTACTCTCCAACCGTCTTACGCTTTTCCCAAGGTTTTTCGATCAGCACGAGAATCTGTCGCAAGTTTCACAGTTTTTACCCATCCCACAAAAGTGCTCAATGCTTCATATATGAAAAATAAAAATAAAAGGAAATATAGTTTCAGCATAGAAAAAGAATGAATAGAATCTGGAGACAACGTGGATAATATTTCTGATGCATGTAGTTACTATGATGAAGTCAATGAAATCTTTTGAAAAATGGCAAATAAAGACCTAATAATATGAAAAATGTAAAATGTAATTTAATGTTCTATGTCAACTATTAGTTCATATTGGTGTCTACTATTAGTGATGTTCGTTTTTTGTGATGTCATCTATTAGTACTTATGACTAAGTTAACAAAAATACCAATAATATATTTTTTAATCGATTTGTCAGAGAATAATTATAATAGTTTTATTTTGTAAGAGTTACTGAAGACATGGAAGAAGTTACCAATCCTTTATTTTCATAAATATATATTTTATAACATTCAAATGTTGCATGTTTCCTTAAATTGTCTGCTATTAGGTCTCTTCCCTTATTTGTTTTTTTTTTGTTGTTAGATTGGCACAACTGTTTTCCATATTGGCGCGGAGTTTTAGTTGCTTCTGTTATTTATATTAAATAAAATACTGTTTTTAGTTACATCCGAAGGAGCATACTTTGAAGGTGATAAAATAAGTTTGGATGAATAACAAACAGTTTGTGTATTATGGATCTTTTCCCGGTACTTTCTTGACAGAGTAGTATTATGATAATTATTGATCGATTCTATTGGCATAATATTTTGTTAATTGAAAATATAAATGATTTTTATTCAAGAAACCCTCCATATTATTCATTATTTTTCAGTGGAGCTTTTACAAAAGACCTCATAATAATATTATCACATAATTTAATATAATAAACTACAGTAGACTATAATATAAAAACACTCATTTTAAAATTCTATAATATTATAAACCACATTTTGCATGAAATGTAACAGAACTTTTGCAAAATAGACAAACATGTATGTAAATTTGATTTCAACTTTATGTCTAACCCACGATTCTGAAACAACATTGTATTGTACCCTTTTTTAGTCGTTTAACTCACTAACGTTTGTAAAAATACACGAAAAACAACGTAGAAACAGAAATGAAAATCATTAGCAACATGTCACTCGCAGAGAAATACATTACGCAGATTTAATCATAAGCACAAATAAATGCGGCAAAACTTGTACAACTCGCAGTGACCACAGTTTTGTAACAGGGAAATTGCATAGTACTATTTCAAACTTCGTAAACTACATTATAAGAGCGGGGAAATCGTTTTTACAATAAATATCAATAATAATTACTCTGTTACTTTGATGGAAATGTAAACTAAAAATTAAACACAACCGAATGATGCCATTGTAAGTATTTTTTAACCGACTTCCAAAAAACGAGGAGGTTATATGTTCGGCTGTGGATATATATATTTTTTTGTATGTTCAACGATTACTCCGCCGTTTGGGAACCGATTTTCAAAATTTTTGTTTTGTTGTATTAGGTTTCACTCCAATTTGGTACCATGTTCACAAAAGTGGTGACCTGATGATGGGATCCATGAGTAATCGAGGGAACTCCTCGAAATTTATATGGAAACATATGGTGATTTTGGTTTCATAAGAAGCATCCTAAGCATATGCTAGCAAAACGCAAGATTTTGCACCAAGGTATACTATGGTTCCGAATATACTAAGAGAACTCCGGATTCCTTATAGATACAAGTTTGGGAGTTTAGGCGCTGTTTTAAGAACTGAAAGCATATGCTACTATGCAAATTACATTCATCATCATCATCATCATTATCATCATCATTATAATCATCATTACCAAGTCAGGGTCACCAATGTCACCAAATTCAACCTTATCTCTAGAGCATAAGGCACACATTAACTGACATTACTTCTGAGAAGTTAAAGTTGCTTCGACCATGTAACATTCTGTCTCACTTCGCTGAGATATTCTGGAAAACAACCTAATTTCAACCTTTTGCATCGCGTTTAGTCGCGAGAGCCGCGGCTCTTCAGCGCGGCGGCGCGGTGCGGGCCGGGTACCTACCGTACTATGTAACACTATACAGTGCGAGGCGTCCGCGTGTGCGACAAGTCGAGCGAGTGCCAGCCTATTGAAACTAGTCCGGTGACCGGCTACTTAGCACGTCACACGTGTTCACTTCGATTTTTTTAAATATATTGTTTAAAATTATCTGCAGGCTGCAGCTGATATTATATTTTGTAAGTGTGACTGTAATAATACATATACCTACGTAGAATAATATACAGGTGTATTATTCTACGTATAGTACGCGATGGCTTACTAGGTAACTAAAAAGAGTGAAATTATTATTTTTAACAAAAAATTAAAACCGACTTCCAAGGTAAAAACAATAATAGCATCCTTATAATATGAAATAAAAAGTATTAAATAATAATTATTCCTATCTAATAGTGCCTTTTTCCGAATTCGGCTAAACCTCAACTATTTCTGTACTCATCTTCATCATTTTGAAGTCGGTGCCAGTTCCAAAAGTTTCAAATATTCTGTCAGAGAACTGAAGATTCATCTGGTATTGTTTTTACCTTGGAAGTCGGTTTTAATTTTTTGTTAAAAATAATAATTTTTACTTATCTTAGTTCAAAATTGTCCTAAAAAATTTTAAACGGGGAATATGTAGTTTATGATTGTATATGATTATTGATATTGTAAAAGTAATTTGTAAATCCTAAGGAGATGCTGAATGTATGCTTGATTTTTAATAAATTGGTTTTACTTTAGAAGCTGATATTATGAGTATAATAAATAAAAATATAAATTTTAAAACGGGGAAAGGAATGTTGATATACTGAAGATTATGGCTGTATTTTTATTGTAACTTTGTAGCTTTCAAATTATGAGTTTATAAGGCTTGACGGTAAATTACGGTATCTCCGTAAGGAACGCCCTTAAAAATTATAATCACAGTATGTATCTGGTATTTTGCATTACATCAACCTACTAACTTTCATATTTATATCTAATCTATTCAGAATAGAGATCATACGAAAGTCTGAAGAGATATTCTATAATCTATTCCGTAACCAAACTTTAAAACGCGGGAATCATATCTACTGCAGAGCCGCAGGCTACAACACAAGCTATTTATATATTATGATGTACAAAACCCCATAAAAGCTGTCGGGATTTTGGTATATCGGTATCTTATCTCGCGATACACACGCTTAATGTGTTGACACAGCGATACGACCTTCCGCTGACCAAACATGGGCACTTCACACACATACTACCTACATACATAATAACATTCACTCAATACAAACTTTCCGCTTTTTTCTTAAATAAATAATATGGTAGAGTCAAAAGGGTTATAATGAGGGTTGTATGGCGCTATGTAGCCGTCAGGACTTTCGTGTCAAATGTCGTGTCAGACAGACAATGTAGGTAGAAGCTATTACATGACAGCTGTTTGACACGACGATTGACACGATAGACCTGACAGTTACATAAGTATATATTATAACCCCCTTACTAATAAACGTTGTATAAGCTTTGAATAGTTATACAGTGTTTTGTTCCTGTCACACAAGTGACATTTTTAATTGGATTGAAGAAGACAAAACACTTTATAACTATTCAAAGCTTATACAACGTTTATTAGTAAGGGCGTAAGTCTATATGTTTTGAACACTTGAACTTATTACCCAGTATACTTCATGTCAATTTTCTCCTAATATAAACATACCCTGGACTTCAAAGTATTTCCATACCAAATCTCAGCTAAATCAGTTCAGTGGTTTGGACTTTGGGCTTGAAAAGGTAACAGACAGACAGACAGACACATTTACCCATTTATAATATTAGTACGGATAACAGTGAATAGTGATGACCTCTTGATTCACGGTTAAATATGTATAGTTTTTATTATTCGTATATTAAATAAGACTTTTTATTAAACCTTACTTTCTATTATAATGATCCTCATTTTCTTTATATTCAATCCCACTTTTAACAAAAAAAATATTCCGTATCGGATCAAAGTGAATAATTGAACTTTTGTGATGAAACGGCGGCTCCGGCCTAATTATTAATTACAGGCCTCAGCCTTCGGGCCGATAACACTGTCGTTATATTTAAAACCTTCAAAATCTTTATTAGTTACGAATATGAATTTTAAATAGAGTTTTATTTCCTTCAAATACCCCAATTTTACTATAGGTCTACCAGAATCTGATGGCAAATTTTGATGGCAGATTAAAAAAAAATATATATCATTGGATACATTTATATATTTGCATGTTTCACACAGAATCAGCCGCTTTAAAAAAAATGATCAAAATGTTTTATTTCAATTACCCCGGTATTGATAGTCAATTTGTTTTTTCACTTATTGCCATCAGATTCTGGTAGACGTATATATTATATAATTGCATAATAATCGGTGCCAGTTCCAAAAGTTTCAAATATTCTGTCAGAGAACTGAAGATTCATCTGGTACCGACTTCAAAATGATGAAGATTGAGTACAGAAATAGTTGAGTTTTAGCCGAAATTAATAATTAAATGATTTTTAAAACGCAAAAGCCCTCTATAAAGATGTGTCCAAAAGACTGGTCGCCAAATCAAATGACCCCAGGGCTGGCGCTTACCTCGGCCAACGTATTAGTTTGGCCATTCAGCGAGGTAATGCCGCCAGCCTAATTGGTACTTTGCCCGCAGCCTCCGATTTAGATTTAATTTTTTACTTATAAATAGTGTTTATTTATAGATGTTGTATTTTCTTATAGTTGTAAAATAAAATATGTGTTTATGTATTGATACCTACTAATTGCATAATAAAATATAATGTCTATACTGGTCGAAAAATATGCCTTCCGATCAACGCAGCAAGCGACCGCGGCCGACAAATTTCAAATAAAATTCTACTTTATGACAATAAAGTAGACTTTTTTTCTTTATTGTATTGGCGTTGAAACGGAAATAGGCTGTTTACACACGCGCCGCACGCTGCGGTGCCGTGTGTAAACAGCCTCATAAATTACGAAATTCTCCGACGAAGAATCCAAGCACTAACATTAAACAATAATTATAATTATAATATACGGCGAAATTGAGAAGTCTCATTTTTTATAGTCGGCTAAAAATGATTAGGTTTACAAGGTACCTACTTGTCTAAGTTGTACCGCGATCAGTCTGAGCGGAGCTAACCTTCGAGCTAACTCAACACAATACAAGACGACGCCATCCGTGGTAGTGGCTCGTCGTCGACGCACCGCAACGCTATACAGTATACTATATACAGCACTCCGACCTTGTGAGTATAATATTCGTTGATACTGCATTTTGGCTCTAAGGGCACGTTTAGACGTGCGCGTGTTCAGCGCGTGTTTTACCAAACGCTGTCGCAGAACAATATGCGCACGTCTGAACGGGCCTTAACTCTCCTTTTTAGGGTTCCGTAGTCAACAAGGAACCCTTATAGTTTCGGTCTGTCCGTCCGTCTGTCCGTCTGTCCGTCTGTCTGTCTGTCTGCCCGCGGTTTTACTCAGAGACTATAGGACCTACAAAGCTGTAATTTAGCATGAATACACATATTAATGATGGCAACATGAAATCGTGAAAAAATATTTTTTTTATGGTACCTCCCCTACACATCAAGCGGGGATGAATATTTTTTTTCGCGCCCACCCCATCGTGTGGGGTGTCGGTGAATAGGATTTTTAAAAATATTGCGAGTATTCATAGATCATTTTCCGATTTGGGGATCCGTTTGTGAAATATTAAGTTTTAAAGTGGAAAAAATCGTTAGAGTCCAGTGTTAGAGCCCCCCTTCTACCAGCTTAACGGTTGGTTCTGGAAATATGAAAAAATTCACGGAAGTAGGAAGTATGCTGAATTTAAAAGGAAAACTATCACCGCTAAGAAGACTTCATAAGTTATTGAGTAATAGTCGATTAACTAAAAAAAATGTATTCGGCGAAGTATAAAGGAACTTTTCGTTCAAATTCCTTTGAAAGTAACTGAGATGATGTTGTTAGTAGTGTAAAACACGCTTTAAATATGTACGTTCGTTGACCATAAAAATTATCAAAAACTTGCGGTGCTACGGAACCCTATATTGCGCGTGGCCCGACACGCACTTGGCCGGTTTTTTTGTAACAGAATATTATTGTAAGATTCCTCGCAAGTGCGTACAAGTGATAACGCACATAAATATGAGTGGGTGAGAAGTGGAGGGGGGCGGGGGGAGGCAATATGAGAAATAAGAACAAAATATGTAAATCTACTCTATTGTGTATACGGTTACGTTATGAAGCTCTGTGATTTTTATCACTGACGCAAAAATATTGCCACCGTGTGTTATTCTAAGTTAAAACTTTTTTGGAAAATTGTTTTAGTCACAGATGCGTAACCTGCGTAAGCAATGTTTAGAATAATCTTCTTTTTCGAGTTTTTAAAAATTACGAAATTGGCATTGGTGTTAAGGTCGTCCCCCGAGCAAACGACCTTGGCCATACATTTGCCGCGTTGCCGAGATCGCGCCAAAACCCTATTATTTTTACTTATCTTGGTTCAAAATTGTCCTAAAAAAAATTTAAAACGGCGAATATGTAGTTTATGATATTGTCGATCTATTGGCGTGAGTTTCAAATAAAAGTAATTTGTAAATCCTAAGGAGATGCTGAATGTATGCTTGAATTTTAACAAATTGGTATTACTTTGGAAGCTGATATCATGAGTATAAGAAACAAAAATAGAAAATTTAAAACGACAAAAGGAATGTTGATATACTGAAGATTATTGCTGTATTTTTATCATAACTTTGTAGCTTTCAGATTATGAGTTTATAAGGTTTTAAATGCGGTCAATTACGGAATCTCCGGACGGAACGCCCTTAAGCTACATAAATATTTCTTAGACATTAGCCACGACCTTAGTACAAAGTTTTCGTTCCAATGGGTTTTTAATCGAACAGAAACTGTACATTTTTGCGAAGAAAGAGTCATTTACGTTCCTGGTCTACTTTAAATAATATGTGCTTCACAAAATCCAAGCCGATCACTCGTTATTCATGTTAATCAACTCAAATAGGACAACTGCGGTTGCAGTCTGCGGGGTCTTTTAAGAGATTTTTATAGTTGCAGGGCCGGTTTTGCCAACGCCCTGGCCGTGATTTCTTCGGCGCTCAGGGTGCTGCTAGTGCTAAAGAGAGGTGGCGCCCCTTTTGTTTGCAATCGGCGCCTCTTTTTATCCGGCGCTCCAGGCGGTCCTAACGCCGCTACTGTATGGTTGTTTTATTTCAGGAAATCATGAGATGTACTACTATCGTATAGGAGGCCTCGGCTACTACCTATCAAAATCTCACCCAAGTTTAAATTTCGTGTTCGTTGAACAGGCGGCAGGCGGCCGGCGGTCGTTGCGGCCCGCTGACCGGAAACTGGAAGGGTTACACTTTGTATATTTTGAATAATTCCCTCTGTTTCTACACCGTTAGCTTCTACGACATTGCGACACGTGATTTTGTACTTGTACTTGTTTGTATAATAACCGCTATATTACTAAAAGCTCTATACACGATACATGTTTTCATTTGTAGTAATATAACCTATTGGCTATCGGCTATTTCTTACTTTATTGACATTACCTCAACCATTGGCCATTCTTACATTCTATAACAATTTTATAACATTAATATACAATTAACAGCCAAGTAATAAAACAAACATTTATGGGATTTAAGGAATTTGCAAGTGACAACATAGCGCTTTCGGTGCCTTGAATTAAATTCCACACATTTTTGTCTTATAGCTTCGCCGAACGCAACTTATATAATAGATAAGTACCTACCCTGTACGTTAAACTTTCAGTGCGTATCTACGCAAAAATAACTTTAAATGTTACTTTGGTAAGACAAAACGATTTTAGGTTTGATCTATATTATATTATTTACTCTAAATGGCTGCACTGGTCCACGAAAGTCGAGCAGGTCGTGGACTACATCAGGAGCAAGACCCACTTCGTCTTGACGGTCGAGCGCTTGGAGTCTCACCACAAAGTCAATTTTAGCTCCTTTGTGGTGAGAGTCCCGACCCATCTTCTACCGACCTTCGAGAAGGAGGAGTTCTGGCCGATTGGAGTCGTCTACAGGAGGTTCCGAGGACGACTTCCGAACACGTCGCGCCCCACGTCGCAGACAATACGTGTTTAGTGCTTAGTGTTAGTTTTAGTATAATTGTATGTTTGTTAGTCTATAAGTATAAGGTATTTATAATATGGGCCAAGATGCCTGACTTAAATAAATAAATAAACAAAAAAAAATATTTAAAAAAATACTCTAATCAACTAACATTTTACTTAAGACATTTTTTGTAGAACATTTCATTTATTAACATAATTCGCTCAACACATTTCCATTTGTTAATGGCACACAAAAACGTGCCAGAAGTGTGATGAATTTGCCAAGTTTAAGAATACTCTCACTAATTACTGCCAGACTTACAAGTATCAAGTAATACAATTACGCAAAAGAATTCCAGAGACAGAATTATGAGAGGGAACTTTGGCGAGTGTCTTCAAAAATTTTAATTCCTTTGATGATTTTTACGTCGTTTGTCCACCGCTACCGCCACCGGGACCTCACCGACAAATATTCAATTAAAATGCCACTTTATGACCAAGGCAATAGTTTTCATTTTGCTCTACGCCGCTCACTGACCTCCATTATACAAGTATACTGGACCGATGATACCCTTTGAAATGGCAGCTGTTTTTTGTGCCTATTTGAAGCGGAATCAGCGCCCCAATGCGGGGGAAGAGACCTAAATCTTACGTAAACATGACGTTCAAAAGTCGCCCTATTGGCGCTGATAGCAGTTGTGGGAATACTTGGAACTAATACTAGTTTCTACCACCGTAGTGATTATATTCTCTTTGGTTTTAACAAACAATAGCGATTGAGCGGCCATTTGCAAGTTACGTCAGATTAAGTTCCCTTCCCTCGCATTGGGGGCGCTGATTCCGCTTCAAATACGTACAAAAAACAGCTGGGTATCTATCCAGCGCGTTTTTTCCATTAAAAAACGTGGGAAATTATTTGAAAGGGCTTATCTCGCGAACTACTGGAGCAATTTTTATGTTATTTGGCACAGATAAGAAGTAGACCACGTGAAGGATCATAGGCTATCGCTTTTAATAATTTTTTGATTTTTCAGTGGCTATATATTTTATACCCGTGCGACGCCGCCGGGGCGGATTGCTAGTACCTATCTTATAAAAGTGGCTTGAAATAACCTCCTCCTTTTTGGAAGTCGGTTAAAAACAAAACATTGTATTACGTAAGTAGGCACTGTAACTTCATTGGATTCGACAACAGCCTGCTTTGTATAATTATTTTTATTTTATTGTTACATATTTGTCAATATTATCACACGGACAAATATGTAACAATAAAATAAAAACTTATATTAAAAATAATTATACAAAGCAGGCTGTTGTCGAATCCAATGAAGTAACAGTACCTACTTACGTAATACAATGTTTTGTTTTAACCGACTTCCAAAAAGGAGGAGGTTATTTCAAGCCACTTTTATAAGATAGGTTCTAGCAATTCGCCCCGGCGGCGTCGCACGGGTATAAAATATATAGCCACTGAAAAATCAAAAAATTATTAAAAGCGAAGCCTATGATCCTTTACGTGGTCTACTTCTTATCTGTGCCAAATAACATAAAAATTGCTCCAGTAGTTCGCGAGATAAACCCTTTCAAATAATTTCCCATGTTTTTTCCATATTCTCCTATTAGTCTTAGCGTGATAAAATATAGCCTATTATAGCCTTCTTCAATAAATGGGCTATCTAACACTGAAAGAATATTTCAAATCGGACCAGTAGTTTCTGAGATTAGCGCGTTCAAGTTAGCCCTTTCAAATAATTTCCCTGCTTTTTCCGCATTTTCCTCTATTTCTTCGCTTCTATTAGTCTTAGCGTGATAAAATATAGCTTATAGCCTTCCTAGATAAATGGGCTATCTAACACTGAGAGAATGATCAAAATCCGTTGCGCAGTTTTAAAGATTAAAGGGAACAAAGGGACATGAGGTAAAAAAGCGACTTTGTTTTATAATAATATGTATGTATAGATAGAATCAGATTATGTAGCAGTAACTTCTGTATAAGCGGGCCTACGAGCAATTTTATTGCGCAATATCACGTATTACGTGATATTATTGACCGGTTATATAAAACGTTTTTCCTAAAATTGGATAGCAGATTAATATTCTTTCAAAATTATATTTAGGTCTTCGGGACCCATTTTAACATTGTTGAAAGGGCTCAGCGATGAAAAAATACAGTTAATAAATTCAGGATAACCTGAACGTATAATAGAAACATTTTAACAAAATATTCTTCAAACAGTCATGTAATTTCTAAGAATTTGTAAAAAAATTATGTTCCACGCTTTCTACCTCGTTGAATTACTGTTACTTACATACTAGCATGAATATTTTTTTAACTTTAGGTTTTTAGTAGTAATAAGTTGTTACATATATATGTTTCAGCAGTTATTTCATCACAATTGCATATTTTGTTTAATTTTTGACGTGACAACGTCTTATAATTCGATATGGGCTGCGCGCACGAAAAAACATGACACAATATGCGGCGTTACCTCGCTCTGAGGCGTTCCATTTAAGGCTATGACGTTGTCACGTTCAACTATCGTCAGTCGAGTCGAGTTCGAGTCGAGTTCGAGTTCGACACAAAACGCTATTATTTTTTGTTAATAATATAGTCTCCAAGATAAGAGCACTGGTTGAATCGGTACAAATGATGTAATTGTCGAGTGCGGTCCGTCACAAATGTATGTAATTGGACGAAGGCCGCCGCCGCCCTGTCGCACTCATTACAACTTCATTATCTATTTATTTATTTTAATCTTATAGTATACTTCACAAAATATACACATTTGCTGCTAAACTGTTTACGCATGTACTAGTATTATATAGTTATAGTTGTACTCTTTGTAACTATACTGTCTCATCACTCATTGTGCCAGAGGTACAACTTATAATGTCAGAATATGCTTCATATTCTGACATTATAAGTTGTACCTCTAACCTCCTCTGTTATAAAGCTTACGCTTGCAAAATAATACACAGGTGGAAAGATGTTACATCTTTCTACCTGTATATTATTCTGCAAATAAATGATTTGATTTGATATGATCTCAAATACATAAGACGGATGCTCGTACGGTGAACGAAAACATCGTGAGGTAACTTGAACTCATATTGAGATAACCAATTAACGGCCGCACTCAGAGACATTTAATGATGATTAAACTTAAATTTAATGAAGAGTTTGACAGATAAAATGGGGCTCGTGTCAAAATCTTCAATTATTAATGTTAAGTAAGTAATCTAGTGCAGTAAGATCGGTATTGATGAAAAAAAAGTTAAGTGATTTATGTTCGTATCTTAGTACGACAGTAAGACCTATTGGTATTATTTAGGAAAAAAAAAGAAAAAAAGTTAGTCACACTTTAACGTTTCTTTACAATTTGGCTACTTCTCGGAAGTGGCTGGACCTCAATAAACCATGGAAGTTTTTGAGCGTTTCTTAGGCGATTTTTGCCCGAGCGCGTAATCCGGTTATCGGCGATTCCCGGGGTACTGCGGATATTTCCGTACATTTATCAGCGTTATGTCATTACTCATTAGGTTTTTTTTTTATTATTATTATTATTATTACCACCCCCCTAACATTATTAGGGCTTGTTGTCTGCTATATTATAAATAACACTTACTTATATAACAATATTTTCTACAGCCAATTTTAAAAGTTCAATACAATAAAATAAAATTCAATAATAAAATGCAATACAATAAAATAAAATACACTAATAAAAACCAATATCAATAATGAAGATAAAACTACGGCACAAACATTCAACTAACCCTAATATCACAGCTTGTTACCTAAGACTATTATCAATTTATCACACTAAAATATCACAGTTTCTTTTGTTTACTGCTTTAACTATTTTTGTACAGAAAGAGAGGAACATATCCCTCTTCTTACCCCCCAGGATCGAAGGCAGGTTCTCACCCGTCATCGATGTGCCCAATTTCTGCTTAATATCATACCTATTGCTAGCAAAAATTGGGCACTCGAGTAACAGGTGAGGTACAGTCTCCTCTACTCCGAGCTGACACAGGCACGACGGATCCTCCTTCAGCTTGAATCTGTTCAAGTAGAAGGCGAATCCACCGTGACCAGTCAGTATCTGTGTTGTGTGATGTGTTATGTCTATTTTTCTGACTATTTTGTGTGCAGCAGCAGCGCTTGGGAAAAAGAGCTTCGTGACTCCGGCCGTCCCTCCCACTTCATATCTCCCGTCCCATTTCTCAACCGTGTCCTCTCTTAAGACTTACTCTTACTTACTCTTACTCATTAGGGTTGGACCCTATAGGCATTAGGCTATAATATTATGTTATGCTTACCTTCAAAGAGATGCTGATCTTATATTAGATAGTAAAGGGAACAACTCAAAAACTCAACTTTCGGGAAATCGCATTTAATCCTTCGATCGTGGAAAAATGAGACGAGCGGTCGCGGGTAACCGCTTGGGGTAGCTTGGGACTTGAAGCATTAAAGTTAAAAAAAAACATTTTTTTTGTTTTCATTTATGTATTCACGTTAAGATTTTTTTTATTTAAGAGTGTTAAGTTTTCTGTAGCTTTATTATAAACTAGCTGACCCGACAGACGTTGTCCTGTCTTAACGATGATTAATTAATTCGAATAATAATTGGTATAATTAAGAAAACAATAGATTAAAATTAGTATCTTCATGCCAAATTTAATCAAAATAGATATAAATAGTTTAAGCGAAAATCATAAAAGTTTATTGTGCAGGAACCGTACATTTTCCGGGACTAAAAGTATCCCTTGTCCTTTCCCGAGACTCAAAGTATCTCCATACCGAATTTAATAAAAATAGACTGAAATAGAAAAGTTTATTGTGCGGTAACCGTACATTTTCCGGGACCAAAAGTATCCCATGTCCTTTCCCGAGAGTCAAAGTATCTCTTTACCAAAATTCATAAAAATCGATTGAATATTTTACGCGCAAATCATAAATGTATATTGTGCAGTAACCGTACATTTTTCCGGGACAAAATGTATCCTATGTCCTTTTCCTGGTTCTAAGCTACCTGTCCACCAATTTTCAGCCAAATCGGTTTATCCGTTCTTGAGTTATAAGTAGTGTAACTAACACCACTTTCTTTTATATATATAGATAAGTAAATGCCGATATCTATGAAACATTCATTGTAACATAGAGTTTATAGAGTCGTAAGAGTATATGGATAATATTTATCTATAAGAATAGCTAGAATATTTATCTAGCTAGAATATTTATCTATAAGAATCTTATAAGAATAGCTATTTGTGCGTTGGGTAGACAACAATAGCCAATATCTCATAAATATTGCGTTAGACTTTTTTCGTCTGTTATTCAAACGAGGAATATGCAATAACTCATACAAACATATATTTAGAATGTATTTAGATATTTTTTTATTCAATGACCTCTGTTGCCCCCTTGGATGAGCATGTGGCAGCTTAAGCCGAAGGTCGCGGGTTCTAATTCTGCCGACGGAACAAAAAAGTTTTCAATGTTCCCGGGTCTGGATGTGTATTAAATATGTGTATGATAATATTATAATAAAAATCTTAAGCATATTATGTATTCATACAAACATATTATGTAAACATATTTCCGCTGTCTGGTACCTGTAACACAAGTCCTTCAGGTACGGGGCCAGACTGACGTGGTGTGAAGCGTCCATAGATATTGTACAGCATAAACTTTTAGTATTTTTAGGGAAAAATTGGCAGTTTAATGTTTTTAAATGCAGTCCGGGCTTTCGCATTTCCTTTGTTTCATTAATTGAAACAATTTACTTTCTATTTAGCCTATTTCAAAAATTTAGATTTTTGCTTGTCGTGTTCCTCGTGTGGCGTCACCTTGGTTGGCTATAAGCATTTTTGAAATTTCAACTATACACAGTTAAACAACTGGCATTGGCGAAGGTGGGCTAAAATTTGTTTACACCAGTCCAGTGGAACACCAACCAGGAACACTAAATCTTTATAATTAAAAAAAAGCTAAAAATAAGTGCGTGTAAAAGCTAGTAAGTACTAATATTATAATCGAGCATTGCGCTTACCTCATTCTGCGTCAGAACTTCCTTAGCTGCTCCAGAATTAATTTCTACCATCGTCTCAAGAGACCCTGAAAATAAATTATTTTAATAAGAAAAAGTTCCTAGAAGTATACAAATAGGGCAGATGTTTTGTTACAGAAATAAAACACAGATGTTGAATGAAGAAAGATTACAACCCTGAAATACTTAGGTACAAGTATTTCGGGTTAGTAAGTTTTATACTGTACTTTCATACTACATAACAGAATAACTAAGACTCTCAGGAAAGAAAATTGATATATGTATAATATCAATTAGTAATCTTTGAAAAATAAAGATGTGTGACTGCTAGAAAAGAAAGAATTTGTTCAACCCCTAATTTGTTTGATCTACATACATTGCTGAAACATATTATTGGTAAAAGAAGCAAGCATTTCTGGAATTGGTTTTATAATAATAAGGCCCTTGAGGCCACGAAATGTCCCCTTTTAATTTTCCTTAAATACCTTGCGTTGAAAGGCCACAAGACATTATTAAATGGCCGTATAGGTTGACGACGACGATGATTAGAATATTCTAGAATCTAGAATCAAGTGACCTTCAAACCATCAGCTAAGGTTGTACGGAAAATGTCATCTTGTCAGGTGAGCATGTACACGCACCTCCGCCATGGGCGCGCCGGGGTTGCCATACCAAGAAATCACCCCACTTTCATTATTCATTCTTGGAGCTACTGATTTTCCCAGTCGCCCATGTAACTGCTCTTCGAAATTATTATTTTTAACAAAAAATTAAAACCGACTTTCAAGGTAAAAACAATAATAACATTAATATGAACTAAAAAGTATTAAATAATTTTTACTATCTAATAGTGCCTTTTTCTGAATTCGGCTAAACCTCAACTATTTCTGTACTCAATCTTCATTATTTTGAAGTCGGTACCAGATAGCTGAATCTTCAGTCCCCTGACAAAATATTTGAAACTTTTGGAACTGGCACCGACTTCAAAATTATGAAGATTGAGTACAGAAATAGTTGAGGTTTAGCCGAATTCGGCATTTTTACTATCTAATAAGATAGTAAAAATTATTTAATACTTTTTAGTTCATATTAATGTTATTATTGTTTTTACCTTGGAAGTCGGTTTTAATTTTTTGTTAAAAATAATAATCATTTCACTCTTTTTAGTTACACTAGTAGGTAAACCTTCGCGTATATTTTACGTATCTTATTACAATTTGTTAAGAGTCACATTTCACACTCACAAAATAATATATTATCAGTGAAGTGAACATATTGTGCTAAGTAATTTAACAATTTTAATGCTTCAAGCCCCAAGCGGTCACCGGCGATTGCGATAACAATAGAAAGGCTATTGTGTCTCGTTTTTCCACGATCGAAGGATCTATCAGATAAAAAATTGTATAAACTTGCATAGGATGTAGCGTAGATGCTCTTTTTAAAATAACTTTATTTTAATTCTATTTGTTTATTAAAATTTTATATAGTAGTTACTAAAGTATTCGATTATATAAAGTAGTAAAGTATTCGATCTGTCGTCTGCCGCCACGTACCGCGCGGCAGCGCGGCGCTGACCGCCGTGTATTAAACAAACAGGTGTTGTTATACAGTACATAATTATTATTATTAGTATATCCATACCTATGCCTTGTACTATTATCTATTCTGTGCCATGAGACATTGGTGACCTTAACACGACGTGGTAATGATGATGACGATGATGATGATGATGATGATGATGATTATGATGATGAATATGAATTGCATAGTAGCATATGCTTTCTGTTCTTAAAACAACGCCGAAACTCCCAAACGTGTATCTATAAGGAGTCCGGAGTTCTCTCAGCATCTTCGAAACCATGGTATACCTTGACCTAATATTTGACTTTTTGGTAGCATATTCTTAGTACACTTCACATAAAACCAAAATCACTATATGTTTCCATATAAATTTCCAGGAGTTCCCTCGATTACTCCTGGATCCCATCATCAGGTCACCACTTTTGTGAACATGGTACCAAATTGGAGTGAAACCAAAATCGAATCCTTTTATGTGATTTCTTTCAGGAAAAAACTTTAATCATTTAAATTGTTCCTATTTCCTGCTACTTATTGAAATATTTGTAGAATTTCTAGTTCCTGAGAATTTTTCACTGGATTTTTTTGTCGAACGCGCTTTTTATGGTCTAACGCTAAACATATTCTGACCAATCAAAAACGCTTTTGAGTAGACCCCTGTGAAAAAACCTCGGAAAACGGTCAATAATCTGGCAACCCCAGCCGATATCGCGTGGGCGGTCTATTCCTGTAGCCATCACATCATTTACATACGGATCATGTGGAACTAACGTTTTTATGTGCACAATTAAATTATTTTTATGGCAACATCATCATCGTCCTTGGGATACTGTTGTACTAATACTATATTTTTTCTTGAAGTTAAAGGAACTTCCTCTATTAAGTTTAAATTTTCAGAGACCAAGGTCGTCCTAAGGAACGCTGTTTTTCGTATGCGACATAGGTTTCCCAAAATTATTTTCGCGTTAAACTGCTGAACTGATTTTAATTTAATATTGTGTTTTATTTGTTTTTAGCTCTGTATTAACATGCAGGTTAAAATTGAGTAGTACATCCATGAGGTGAGCGAAACCTGCAAAAGCTAATAATGATGTTTTTCGGACTTCAGAAGTTGTAATAAAATGCGGAAGTAATAAATAAGAATCCTGGGCCTGTTTCATAAGTGCCGGATAGGCTATCCACCACTTAACTTGACAGATAGAGGGCCTGTTTCACCGCTTCCTGATAAGGCTATCCACCACTTAATTTGACAGATGGAGTATGGAAAATCTGTCAAATAACCCTATCGGGCACCTTATCAGGAAGCGGTGAAACAGGCCCAGAGTATGGAGAATCTGTGAGATAAGTTGTGGTCTGTGGATAGCCTATTTGGCACTTATCAGCAAGTGGTGAAACAGGCCCTTAGTCGAATAAGAAGAAACTATATATCTATCTATCGTTACACAATATATCTGCGAGAAAGGCTATATGCCAAAGTGTTTTACTCTCAAAAGGGTATAATAGCTTAATAAATTGCTCCTAAGCGCTCCGCCATCATAATTTTACGCTTTTTGGCGGACATTTTATACACAAAAATGTTCACCATGCATAAAACATTATGTCCTTTGTGCATAGTGATCCCTGTCAGGTTAAAACAATATGGCCCGTAAAATATCTGCCTGGCCTTAAAATATGATTTTTAGGCCGTTTTTAGGTTAATCTTCGTTTTATGGCTGGTTTACATTATTTCAATACATGAGCGTCCGCTAGTTTCGGCTCTGTACCTATATACTCGGCGAAACATGGCGGTAGCGGTCATTGACTCCCTGTCAAAAACTTGTCATTTCCTATGTAAACCACGATTGACAATGAAGTGTCAGATGTTGTCAATCGCAGCTTTGTATAGAAAACGACAAGTTTTTGGCAGGGCGTCAATGACCGCTACCGCCATGTAGAAATAATTTACATGGCAAAACAACGTTGCCGAGTCAGCTAGTAGTTAAACATAATTTTTAAATGGATAAACGGTGTATGCAACTCTTCTATGTCCGATAACATTCCACGAGCGATGTAACTCAGGAACATAAAATGTACATCTTCATAAATCAGTCGTATATTGTTTTGGCGTCGATGCCAAAGCCGTTTGTGCTAGGGCTATCATTCTCTACTTTTTTAGCTCTTCTTGATAACAATATTTAATACATAATATACTAGATGAGGCCCACAATTCCGTTGCGCCAAAATTCGCTTATCGCAAGGAAACCGTCATGTTTTCCGGTAAAAAGTATCCTATGCCCTTTCCCAGGTGTCAAAGTGTCTTGATGAAATCTTGATCTATATCTGTGATATTCAACAACATCAGTTCGGTGGTTTGAACGTGAAGAGGTAACAGATAATATACACACTTTCGTATTTATATTATTATTAGTATGAAAGTATGGATTATTATGGACAGTTGAGCTATTTATGCATTTTATGGGAGACATGGCGCGGGCGGTAGCGATAATTGACTTCCTGTCAAAATCTTGGCATTTTCTATATAAACTGTGATTGACAATGAAGTGTCAGATGTTCCATTGTTAATCGCGGTTTATATAATATATAAAATGACGAGTTTTTAGACAGGGAGCCATGACCGCTACCGCCATGTTTCGCCGAGTACAGTATAGAATACATTTTTTTCAATCAGAATTAGGTATATATTGATAATAAACATTGATGCGTTTAACAAGTACATCTTTATTTTATGGTAATTGCTAACCCTGAAGCAATTGGACGTACAAACTGATAAATCGACAAAATCCATCTGTAGTACCCGCGTTCTATAAAGTTTATGTAAAAACGTCTATTTACGGTTCCGTGGATTTAATATTAGGCTGTATTTATATGCGTCCACCCAAAAGCGCAGTTTTGCGGCTACAGTTCGACAAGGCTTTAAATGAACGTGGCGAAAAAACGAACTAACGCTGCCATCATACAAAAACGTCGCTTTTGACAGTACTCCTTTACCAGCAGCGCCCCATTTAAGGCTGTGTTTCCACCGAAGCGGAGTGGAGCTTAGCGGTGCCGACTTGACCAATCACCATGCTCGAAATCTTCGCTGTCATTCCGCTGGAATAGCACGTTTGGTCAATTCGGGCACCGCTAAGCTCCGCTCCGCTTCAGTGGAAACACAGCCTAAAGCCTTGGAGCAATACACACCGAGATCACCTCAAGCATCTGTCAAATTCATCGTGTAAGTTAAATCATCATCTTTAAAAGTCTCCGAGTGTGGTCGTCAGGAAAATATAAAGTTTCTTTGACTGTTCACTGACTGCAACTGATTATTATTATTTAATCTTTCGATCGAGGATTCTTGGAAATCTATTGTATACGCAGTCAAATTCGACCGCTTGGGAGTTGATAGGTTAAAAATCGGTGAAGTGCAAGTCAGGCAAAAGAATGTGTTATTTGTATGGGAACCCCCCTAATATTTATTTATTTTATTTATATTTTATTATTAATAATTAAATAACAAATATAATTAAGGATTTTGTGGAAATTTAAATCGTTTAGCTGTTGCCATTATTGATTACGAGCAAAAAAAGACAAAAATATCACGATTGTTTATATGATGAATATTAATGTTTTTTTTATTATTTTAGTATTTGTTGTTATAGCGGCACCGGAAATACACAGTCTGTGAAAATTTCAGAACACTTGCTATAGCGGTTCTTGAGATACAGCCTGGAGACAAACTCATTGCTGGAGACAGACAGACGGACGGACAGACAGAGATCGAAGTCTCATGAATAGGGACCCGTTTTTACCTTTTGGGTACGGACGTTTTTACCTTTTGGGTACGGAACCCTAAAAATGTTTTTTATAATTTCTTACATCTTCAATCAGCCACAAATACATACTAATATTATAAATGCGAAAGTATGTCTGTCTGTCTGTCTGTTCACGCCCAAACCGCTGAACCGATTTTGCTGAAATTTGGCATGGAGATATGTACCTTGAATCCCAGGAAAGGACAAGGGAAACTTTTTATCCCAGAAAAATGTACGGTTCCCGCGCGATAAACTAATTTTGGCGCAACAGAGTTGCGGGAGTCATCTAGTATGTAATATTTAGCTAAAATTGAAGCCTCAATATTGCTGCAGTAAGGACGTACAAACTATAGCAACAGCTGTGCTAACAAGAACTACGTACCACGACCATCAAATGATGCAGCAATTTCTGAACAGAGTAGCTTATATCACGTAGCTAAAACAAAGGCTGATATGCAGCGCTTATATTGTTTACTGTTTAAGGTGCAGTGGTTGTTGCAACTACGTAAAATGGGTTTTTTAAATAACGTTTTTTGTAAAGTAAATGTCATTATTTAAGTATTAAAAAAGTACCCTTTTAAAATTGAGAAAATTTCCTATACGCAAAGGTATATCAGTACACAATTTGAAAAATTCTGCTCGATAGAAAAAAATCTCAAAGATGACTATTATAACGCTGTTTTTCATAATTAAATCATTTTATGGCTAAATTACACACTTTCTAGAAAAAACAAAAATTGTAGTACATTTGTCATAACCTAACCTAAACGATTTGATATATTTGATTTGTGTAATACTAAAAACAAAAGGTTTTTTCTCCTATTTTCTATTATCAAGGCACGCGGCGAGCGCGTAACCGCCACTGTACAAGGCGCGCTGATATGAATGTTATTATAATGTCCTTTGGGTCGATATTCGTACTGACAGACATCGACCTGCTAATTTTCGGGACTACTGGGCCTTAAGTAGCTTGTTTATTAAATAGTTATTCTGTTTATTAAATCAATAGCCTGTTTAATAAAAGGCTAACTTTTAAAGTAACTCGTAATAAAAAACGTAAGTAATCAATTTACAAAACATTTTAGATCTTGCTATTTTTTCTAAGTTAAATAAAAAGGGACGAAACATCTCACAAAATTAAATTAAGTATCGTAATGTAGATCGTAATACATTTACCGTTAGTCTACAATTTTGACTTTCGACCAAATGTTGATCACTTTAAACCGAAATATCCATATTCCATACTAATATTATAAATGCGAAATTGTTTCTGTCTGTCTGTCTGTTACCTCTTCACGCCCGAACCGCCGCGCCCAACAGATTTTGCTGAAATTTGGTATGGAGATACTTTGAGTCCCGAGAAAGGACAAAGGATACTTTTCATCCCGGAAGGCTGAAATACATACGGTTCCCGGGCGACAAACGAATTTTGGTGCAACGAAGTTGCGGGCGACATATAGTACTATATTTTTTTAGTTTTCCAAGTGTAATTTACAACGTTATTAAAATACAGGTGTCTTTCAAGATAAAAGTTATATTCAAGAGTATAATATTTCAATCTTGTTACTTTGGACAGCGACTAAAAACTTTTAAAAACATTGTTATGTTACTAAATCAATCGCTTTAAAGGTTTTTGCCACCTTTTCTCAGTTAGATTAGTCAGTTTTGTTAGGTGACTGTTAATATTATGTAGTCTTCTTTATATAATCTGAGGCTTTATGCTATTAAAAACTACGAAGGACTAAGGGTCCTCTCAGCGCCCTTCAAGTAATTCCTTTTTACACAAATCAATGCAGAAACCGATGTTAAGTTAATATAAATACCGCTCCGAGCAATAGGGCGTATTCATGTCAACCATTTACCCGATTAATAACGTAGGTCGGGAGGGCGGAGACGACAAATAATACCTTATTTCAAGCAACTAGAGTTCAGTTTCCAGTGATTATCGAAAATAATAAGTAAAATATCAAGTGGCTTTTATGTAACAATACGAAAAATATTATTAATGTAGTGATATTTTGATATAATCTATGTACAATACATAATTGATTTGTTCAACTTATTGATAGGTGGTTATTGAAATTACAATTGATATTAGCACAAGAAACAACAGGAACCAATATTATTGCAAAATGTGTTGTTAAAATTTTGTAAAATGTGTTGTTAAAATTTTGTAAAATAAGTATAAGTAAACTGTTAATGAAATAAATCATAATTTATGTACGGTCTTTTTTATTGTCTTTGCTAACATCATCTAAATCGGCTCAGTGGTTCGTTTGCATGTGGAAATAATACACAGACAGACTGACATACTGATAGATACTAGTACCATGCATAACTATTGTAAAACATTAGTGTGCATAATTGGTTTGTATCTATAGTCTATACTATAGTAGTTAATATTATAAATGCGAAAGTGTGTCTGTCTGTCTGTCTGTCTATTACCTCTTCACGTCCAAACCGCTGAACCGATTTTGTTGAAATTCGGTATGGAGATACTTCGAGTCCCGGAAAAGGACATAGGGTACTTTTTATCCCGGAAAAATGTACGGCTCCCACGCGGTAAACGATCCGTTGCGGGCGTCATCTAGATAGATGTATAAAGAAGAAACCAGAGAACAAATCAAGAAGTTAAACAAGATGCAAATGTAAACGATTTACAGACCGCGACCTAACCGAATCCATTAGACGGAAAACTTTCTGCATGTTTGCCGCTTAAAGTACACGCACATTATGACTAGACGCAGCGGAACGGACCGCTAACCTAACCTAAGCTACAAAGCCCATCGCACATTCTGTCACTCGACAAAATCAGAAATTACTATAACCCGACTAATTCATCTAATACTTATACTATACCCTATGTTATCGGTCGTTATTACAAACCTATCATCAACGGTAGCATTCAGAGACGTCATGGTTTTTTTAACTTTAATTGATGAAGAATTTGACAGAATATTTATGCAGTTTTTATAAAAATTTTCATTTTAATTGAAGTGACCTTATCATTAAACCTCTTTGAGTGCGACCGTAAGTTATTTAAATTAGATGAGTAGTTAATTAGGCTCCGCGGCGAAACAAACATACTCCGAAATACTCACGTTAACGTCATTACCCTCCATTTCACTGTAGTCGGATAAGAAGAAGTACTGTTGTCCTATAATTCAGTTCAGTACACTTAACAATTACATTTTAATTAAACGTAAACTCCCAGAGCAAACTCGCCGCGAATTAACAACGTCAACATGTTGACTGATGCACGGACAATAATTACCACCGTAGTTACATTTAACGCCGCTGTGCCAACGTACAGCTGAAAATGCTCTGTCGCCTGCGAGACTCATATCACAAATTAGAAAGGAGATGGATAAAAGCATTGGGGATTGTCCTTTTTTTTTAAATTTTGCTCATTACAAAAACATTTCGAGGAATAAGTTCAGTGATCGTTTTTCTGTATATAAACGAAAAAAATACCCATTAGTTTATTATATTTTTGAACAAATATGTTTAACCTTAGTTTGACCTTCAATGGCGTTTAATTAGCAATAAATTCGAACAACATTACGTTTCGAACTTTTGGTAAGCTTCTCGTATCAGCTTTCACATAATGAGAACTTGCATTTGACGAACCAGCCATTATAAATAAGATTGAAAGGAAAAAAAAAACATACTTCAGAGGTCAATTGGCCGCCGATGATGACGTCAGAGCGAAACTTTAAAAATTTATTGAGAAAAAACTAGCCAATGAATTTCAAAATTATTTAATTTATATTCTTAGAATACCCTATTTTAACGAAAAAAAAATATAAAAAGTACATGTGATTTTTTGGACAATGCCCATTGGACAAAAAATCACAAATATCAAAATGCTTCAGAACAGCTACCAAACACGTACACCACATGCGTTCAAGCTTGGCTCATAAGGACCAATACAAGATTACGAACACGAACGTGTAGTATATTCGTGTATGATTGCCCATCAGCAGTGATCACCATCGATTGGCCATGCAAAAGGCAATTTTTCAGTAGTAATCGCTGTTATTCTAAAGGACGCGTAGATATAAGGGAGTTGACTAAGCGTATGCAGAAAGTTATGATGACTCATGAATATGATAATGTATCGGTCACCTACTATAGTACCTGATCGAACCAGTTCTCAACTCAATTATACGAGAACACGAGTATAAGCTTTCCTATGGGATCCAATTGGAATCTAATCAAAGTATTAATCGTCATAACATCTAGTGAACTTTAAACAAAAGGTTAAGTACCCCGCAAACGATAAAATTTGTTTGACAAACAATAATAATATGTTTGATGTAATTTACGTTTCCATCGAACAGCAGCGCAGACGGACAAACGTGCATCAAACAAGTTGTCAAACAATTAGCTAGAATCGGTTTGAGATCATGAGATCTTGTTTGACAAATACAGCTAGTTCGTCAAACGCTACGCAAAAACAAATTTTCTTCAAACATGTCAAACACGTAGTTTGTTTGACAAACGCTTCGAACAAAGCTGTACACTATCAAACTGTTTGACAAACACGTAAAATTTGACAAATAATTTGATCGTTTGCGTGGTACTTAAGACCGCACTACGCGACGCGACACGACTTCACGTTTCCGCGACGTTCAAACTTCAATTCTATGGACAATGGAACAGGCTGGCCGCATACATGCGTTTTCCGTATTCCTTTTCCTTATGTCGTGGAATTACGAATTGGAATTCCGTGAGACTAGCGCAAGCGTTCCTTTTTTTACACGCGAACGCTCCGGTACTTGCACTTTGAAACTTACGTGCGGAATTCGTTCCGTTCGGAAAAAAGCGAATGTGTGCGTAAAGTATTTTCTACTGATTCCAGCCCCGGATCTTCAATTTTTTTTAGGCATAAACTGAAAAATGCCGCCCCGCCTTTTTTGCCGTTGGGTTGGTTGATGCATTCCCGGCAGCCTGGGTGGGCGCTTGGATATGTGGGACTTCTAGGGTACTGCGGTAAGGAGCACCCTTGGTTACCCACTAAAACCCAACGGTGCCTCCTCTCCGCGTGTCGCTGAGCCGCTGGACCCGCCTGAGGCGATAACTGCAGCAGCCCAGACAGCGGCCTTCTGCCGCTTTCTCCAGGAGAGCGGTCCGGGGCTCCGGGCACTCTTCTACCGGAAGAGTTCGTGCCATAGGCGATGGATTCCCTAATCCATCGCCCGAGCCCTATTATGGCGGGAGTTGACGGTCATGTTGAGCGCGTCTTCGTCCTCCGTGTTTTCTCCTTATCGGGTTAGCTGCTTCATCGGCTTCCCGATTTCTCTCAGCGGCCTCCTTCTGCGTCATGATGGACTCGCAGAAAGTAGAGACCGCCTGCCAGGCTTCTCTCGACCGGACTAATGCTCTTATTATGTCCGGGAGTGTCGGTCTGGTCCTGTAGCGGCGCAGAGTTCTGCCCGTTGTGCGACCCAGGCTGGGCAGGCAGCGAGCGTGTGCTGCGCCGTTTCGACCTCGTCCGTAAAAGGATGGCACTGGGACGTTGGCTCCCGTCTGGCCGTATGGTGCAGGTAGTGACCGAAACACCCATGCCCTGTCAGCATCTGCACCATCCGGTATGAGTAGGGTTGCCAACATTTCTCCGGCGAAATATAGTATTTTTCAAAATAAACTATAAAAATATAGTATACTTCTAAAAAATATAGTATTTTATGGAAAAATTAAAAAATGTTCAATGAAATATTTAAGTAGTATTTATTTTAATAAAAACTATATTTTTTTGCGCTTCTTGCATTTTTGACGTGATAACGTCTTATAATTCGATATGGGCTGCGCGCCCGAAAAACATGACAGTTCATGCGGCGTTACTTCGCTGACAGCTCTGAGGCGTTCCATTTACACTTTCCAGTCTCTCAACAACCGTAAGGCCCACCTGGGCCGCGCTCTTAGTTTCGATTATATTGCGTATTTCGATGACTTAGAAAATACTTTTGTATGAAGAAGTTTGGTTAGTTATGACCTTTGATACATTGACCACACTCTGAATGAAAAATAAATAAACAGTGTGTGAGCTATTTGTATTATTTCGGCTATTCAAAATTGTGCTCTGTTTACGTTTACGCTTACGTTTACGTTTACGTTTACGTTTACGTTTACGTTTACGTTTACGTTTACGTTTACGTTTACGTTTACGTTTACGTTTACGTTTACGTTTACGTTTACGTTTACGTTTAAGTTTACGTTTACATTTACGTTGAGTTTACGTTTACGTTTACCTTAACGTTTACGTTTTTAGTAGAAGGTAGTATTTTTTTTTAACTGTACCTACTTATGAAACAAAATAATATATATCATGGTTTTGTGTTTTTCTTTAGGCGCTGTATAAAAAGAATATATTTCACACTATATATATAACACTTATGTTAGCCAGTAGCCACAGATATTTAATATAATTACATGCAAATAACGACTCTTATTCTTCGTATTAACACCTTTCATACTGCGCCTGAAGAAAAAAAGAAAGCAATAAAATAACATGTTAGCCACTGATTTTGAATATAAAAATTACATATCTTGGATACTCATAATATAACGAAAAAAATGGGATGTGTCTCATTTGTGTCGGGCCTGACCCGTCGCCTTTAAATTAATTGGAAAACTGTTTGTTTACAATCCATCACTTCGTCATATTACAATCTCGCGGTGTTTACAATCTAACGGTGACAATATATGACAAATAACATAAAAATATTTCAGCAGTTTGTGAGATAAGCTCTTTCAAATAATTTTCCCCGTTTTTCCACATTTTCCTCTGTTTCTTTGCCCCTATTGGCGGCAACGTGATGTTATGCAGCTCAATATCTTCCTCGATAAAAGAGACTATCCAACGCAAAACGAATTTTTCAATTCAAACCAGCAGTTCCACAAATTTTTTATTTAACTTTATAATATAAGTATAAGTATGATTTTCCCTAACTTGAAACGCGCAAATTATGAGGAATGGTAAGTCGTATGAAAAAAGTGTCTGAATTATTATTATTTTTTTTTGAGAATTGTATGATCTGCACTCTTGCCATATCTATTTTTATGATAAAATGTACAGTTTGGAAAAAAACGGGAAAAACATCATTTTCATTCCTTTGACCTTGAATAAAATTTTTTGCACTACGAGGATCGCCGGGAACTTTTGAGGTTTTATTTATATAATGGTGTATTTAACGTCTCTACTAATTTTCAGCTCTATGCGAATTATTCCGAGGTTACGATTTTTTGCATCAATAGACCGGGCTATATGGATAACGAATTTGGAAATCGTATGCGGAAAAGGTGTGTAGGTATGCGGCCAGCCTTAATTCGTATCCGTTTTCTAAAATGTCCACTCAAAAATACTCGTACCTATTCAATATTAATTACAATACCCTTTCTTAGTAGCTTCAAAACTTTTAACAAGACCGTTTATGAGCAGTAAACATTTTACTACCCATATTTTAATTTTCACCTGTTTTAATATGCTCAATGGATTCATAAAGAAATCCCTCGGTAGGAGATGAGGTTTTTTTAATTAAATGTTTTATTAGCACAAGAATACAACGATTCCCAGATGGTAAAAATTAGGACTTTCAATTATGTTACCGACTATAAAAGAGGGTGTCGATTAAAGTTTAAAAAAAAACTTTTAACAGAATAAAGAAACCTCTTGTAAGGTTTATTGCGAGAATTTAAGGTTCTGTTAGTTAAATTTTGTAAAAATAAATTTATGCTAACTATCTTTGCGATTTTCATTTTTTCACATTTTGCATATGACGTTCATTTTATTTTTAACGTAATACGATTTTTGTTGTTGATTATAGTCATCAATCATCGTTATAAATTCTGAAAACTATTTAACTAGCTAAAAGCCGAGCTTTGTGAGGACTCGTGTTATTTTTCTGCGTGGTAATAATCTAATTAAAGTGCATTTTTATTTTTATTTTAATACTAACCAAACCTTGACTGACCGATGATTTTAAGTTGATAACACATCTACATATAATTAAAAATTACTATGTTAAAGCACAAATCAATAGGCGTGATAGCTTTTCCGTAAGGGTCTACACAGACGGACTGCATTTCAACTGCAATCCAACTGCAAATTGCAGTTCAAGTGCAGTTTAAATGCAGTTGACACGACTGCAATGCGACTGCAAAAGAACAAACGCGCAGTCGGATTGCAGTTCAGTTGCAGTCGGCGTGCAGTCGTGTGACCTGTTTGGTTTGCAGTTCTATTGCAGTCGCATTGCAGTCGTGTCAACTGCATTCAAACTGCACTTGAACTGCAATTTGCAGTTGGATTGCAGTTGAAATGCAGTCCGTCTTTGTAGACCCTAAAGTGTACCACAAAAGTGGTCAGGTTGTGGGATATACTAGGGCTCGCTTCGCTCGCCCTGATAAAGGACATGACGCGTCATGTGTCCATGAAAGCGAGTTAAAAGCTCAACACGCTTGAGAGTCCCTCAGTGAAGTGTAGTACCGTATAGTATACGTACAATTACTTTTTATAAGTCGGTTTATTCTCTATCATCTCATCTCTACATCGGCTTATTTTCTATCTATGAGAGTCACGGAATCCATAACTTCAGACTTACCCATTTTATCGTCCATGCACCCTCCTGGTACATTCTGCAACAATAAACATATCAGATTAAAGAAATAATAATAATAATATCTATGGACGCTTCACACCACGTACCTAAAGGCCTTGTGTTACAGGTTCCAGACAACAGAAATATATTTATAACTTTTATACTATACATATATTTAAGATTTTTATTATATCATACACATATTTAATACACATCCAGACCCGGGAACATTGAAAACGTTTTGTTCCGTCGGCGGGATTCGAACCCGCGACCCCCGGCTTGAGCGTCCAACGCGCTTACCATTGAGCCACAGAGGTCGTCAAACGATTAAAGAAGCTATTTTACTACTTTATAATTCAGATGCAGCTAAGAATATAAAAATATTTTTATATAGCTTGTCCGTGCTGACGACATGTCTTAAGAGCAGGGAGGGAAGCCAGTTAAAAAAAAAACTTGACTTATTTCGTAAACTTTTAGAACTCTGCAATTACAAGCAAAACCCATTATTACTTGTGTTGGTTTAAGCTATTATATAGCTTTTATCGCCGGCTTTGTGTGCGGCGATCGAATCAAGAAATTCCGTAACGAAAAAACCTAACACACCCAACAGTGCGGCGTGGCTATACTTCGGCGCGTTGTTTGTGTGCGTCCGAATCATAATTGCATAAGTTGATAAAAAATGCTATAATATAATAATATTTATATAGCTTTACCGCCTCAGTCGCCGTGTGCCGTACACGTACTATTTTTTGTTTCAATTGGGTAAAAATAATGTTACCATTAAATTGTGTATTTTTTTATTAAATTCACTCTTTTAATTTTGTTGAAAGTAAAATACCGGCATAAAATCCCTAAAGTGACCATGAAAGACTTTACTAAAATAACTACTTAATTCCATGAACGATCGGAATTTAGAGAACATCGAAATACTATACTATGGAAGAGTGACTAAGGGCCTGTTTCACCGCTTCCTGATAAGGCTATCTACCATTTAATTTGACAAATGGAGTATGGAAAATCTGTCAAATAACCCTATCGGGCACCTTATCAGGAAGCGGTGAAACAGGCCATAAGTTAAATGAAAGCACATAATAGATAAAATAGTACAAGTATAAAAGGTACTTTTAGTAGGTAACTCTCAGTTGGTACGGCGTCCGTGGCCTAATGCGTAGACGTTTGGTTTGCACTCGTAGAGGGTGCAAGTTGGATCCCTGGTGAAGCGTGTACCAATGATCTCAAGTACATAATACGGACGCTCGTACGGTGAAGGAAAACATCGTGAGGAAACCCGCACATAGTTGGTCCCAGACGTATTGACTAGTTCTTTCCACTGGACTAGGCCGGTTGCGAGAATGCCGTATGTGCTTAGGAAACCATACGGAAATCTTGTCCCAGGCACTACAGTATTAGAAGAGTGGTTACTTCGCTCGAAAATACTGTATAAATAATCCACAACGGATACAAAAGCCTAGTTGATTGTCACAGTCAGTCACAATTTTCTTTACTCTGCAGTCTGGTTACGTTAGGTACCATCGAGGAAATTGATTCCTATGCAGTTGACAGACTGGCAACGTCATTTAGTCGAATCATGTCAATTCAATGTTAATTGTGATCTGTCGGCTGGGTTTAACAATTCTTTGATAGTACATTAACTGGAGCCATTATATGGTAGATGTCTGTTACATCGATGGTAGTTGAGTATGCAATCTGATTACTATAAACTGTGATAGTGGGGTGACACGCGAAGGTCACGGTTCGAACCCCCGACGGCAACCCCAACAAGGACATCGCTGAATCACTTCACTAGATAATATGTTTAACAATCTAAGATAAGGTAGCTTAGTGGTAGGTGGGGATAGACGTGGAGGCCGCGAACGGAAGATCTTCCGACCGACTATCGAGCGAGGTGGTATATTGCTCGGTCAGGCTGAAGCCCACGTAATTGATTTCAACTATCGTATTTATACTGACGCACTTAGAAAACTTCGATAGTGCGATGCAGGATTACGGCGCTAATTGTGGGTGCGGTACACAATTGTGTTTTTAAATAATTCAGTAAAATCTGTTTGTTTTTTATTGGTGATCATTAATTTTGATCAAAAATACATTAAATCGGTCAGGTCGAAGCCCACGTGATTGATTTCACGTAAATTCTAAGATTTACCAACTATATGGTGGTGAAAGTTTGTATCGCAAACCTTTTGGGACATTTACCTGCATTTACCATTAGGAATTGGTAGAGTTTAGGTTTTACTAGAAAATCTTAGGATTTACTGCAGTTCGAGGTTTTACAGTAACATATACACATAATAATATAGGTACGTACTACGTATGTATGATAATAATTGTATGACATCATCATTCATCGTTCATCAAGTATGGAATGCAATAATTTAAATGTCAGTAGCAGCTCGTAAATCGCGGGTATTGTGTCAAAATAATTTGAATATGAACGCATTTGGTGTAATTACCGACATCAAACGCGTACAAGATGGCTGAAGGAGACCCCGAAATTTTATGTCCCGCCACAGTATAGCAATATCCCTACAGTAGTGAAACGAATGTACTTGCGCAGAGCAACGGAGGGGTACCCGCGGGGAAGCGGGCGGCGCGGACCCGCGTACACAAACTCGCGGAGTTTGTGTACCTGCCCGCGCAGGGGTGACGTTGGCGCGTTGTCTACGAGTTTTGTGTTTTAAAACGATAACTTATCTTATAAACAATGTGATATAATATGTGTTCAGTGTCCGGATGTAAATCTGATTCAAAAAACAAAAAGGATTTAAATTTTCATAAATCTCGGCTCACAGTTCACACTAATATTGTGTTGGCCTTGGCGGCATTTATTTGCATAATATTATCTGTTTTATTGTTTACGTGTTGTAAGAAGTGTAACATGGAGAGAAACAAATACTTAGAATAAATTAAAAATATGTCAAATATCCTGTTTTACATACTAATTAGTACCTACCTAGCTAGGTTCACACTACACAGGGTCATACATCAAAAAATGTTACACTGTGTAACATTTTGACCTTTGGACCGCCCTTACCGCGCACGTAATAAGAGCGAGTTTTGAAGTGCTTCTGTTATACCTGACATGTGGCCTACCGTACCTACCAATTGTTATAGTATGATTAATTGTTGGATACTTTATATTATATTCCTACGAATAATAAAATATTCGAATGCATCTTCATTATTTTAATCCTTCGATCGTGGATTCTTGGAAATCTATTGTTATTCTATTGTGTCTTGCTCACCGGTGAGCTTATGGGGCTTAATGAAATTTTTACTAATATTAAATCCATACTAATATTATAAATGCGAAAGTGTGTCTATCTGTCTGTTACCTCTTCACGCCCAAACCGCTGGACCGATTTTGCTGAAATTTGGCAAGGAGATACTTTGTGTCCCGGGAAAGGACATAGGACAATTTTTGTCCTGGAAAAATGTACGGTTCTCACACGATAAACGAGTTTTGGCACAACGAAGTTGCGGGTATCATCTAGTAGAGAATTGAAATAATCTAAAAATAAAGTTTCACGTAAATATCGATTAAACAGATTAAATGATAATATTACAAGCACAATATTTTATTTTTATTTTATTTCCCGTTTCGTGGCAACCCTGGCATATCTGCTCGGTACCTACACCGGTGGCGGCATCGTGCGACATCAAAGGCGTTTCGTTACTGTAGGGATATAATATTGCTATACTGTGGTCCCGCCTTGCCGCTTAACTTTCAATTACTGGAGGGGGCTGACACATATTGCGAACGTCGCAAATCGCGACGGACATTACCGACTAATCATAAAGTAATCTAACGATACGAAGAGATGTTAATGTACCATCGAGGAAGTTGATTCCAATGCAATTGACAGACCAACGTTATTTGGTCGAATATGTCAATTCAATGTTAATTGTGATCAGTCGGCTGGGTTTGACGTAACGCAACCAAACATTGAGACGTGGGAGAGCCATGCTTCGGAGGCGTGGGAGAGCCATGCTTCGGCACGAATGGGCTGGCTCGACCGGAGAAATACCACGTCCTCACAGAAAACCGGCGTGAAACAGCGCTTGCGCTGTGTTTCGCCGAGTGAGTGAGTTTACCGAAGGCACAATCCCCTACCCTTTTCCCTTCCCTACTCTTCCCTATTTCCTTCCCCACCCTCCCGTATTACCCCTTAAAAGGCCGGCAACGCACCTGCAGCTCTTCTGATGCTGCGAGTGTCCATGGGCGACGGAAGTTGCTTTCCATCAGGTTACCCGTTTGCTCGTTTGCCCCCTTATTGCATAAAAAAACTACTTAGGTCCCCGATTTGCATAGGAATCAACTTCTCTGATAGTACCATCGAAGAAATTGATTCACAGGCAGTTGACGGGACCTACGTCATTATGTCAATTCAATATTAAGGTGCCGGTTGGCATCGGACGACATGAAGCGAAGGAACTGAGCGTGGACGTCCAGGCTGCCCCTCGTATTCTGGAGAAGGCAAAATTGCGCTCCAATCTGTTCGGGGCAAGAGCAAACACACAACTCTGGAACGAACTGTCAACAGCAGCATTTCCGGACCTACACGACCTGTGAACCTTCAAGAAGAGAGCGTATTCCCTATTAAAAGGCCAGAAGACCTGCAGCTCTTCTATTGTTGCGAGTGCCCATGGGCGACGGTAGTTGCTTTCCATCAGGTGACCAGTTTACTCGTTTGCCCCCTTATTTTATAAAAAAAAGAAGCATTAATTTAATTTGATGTATTGTTTGATAGAAAGTCTATGGAGCATATCTTCGTTAATCGTTAAAGTTAATCATAAAAATATGTCTCTGAGAGAAGTAAAATTTACAACTCTTGCGGCCACCCCACGTAAACCAATGATGGACTTTTGTAAGCGGCTACAAACGATTAGTGGGGTATACGCCCAAGATCGATTGTGTATGATAGCAGTGGAGTACTTACAGATGCAGATAAAAATAGTTTGTACTATTGCTATTAATGTACGAAAATTCATTAAAGTAGATTTATAACGTATTTTGAGTAACGAAATAGTTTTTACTAGCCATAAACCCAGTTTTAATCTTTGTACTATACTTCCTTCAATGTTGTTGCTTTGATGTTTGGATAATTTAATTTTGATGTCGTACCAACGTAATTTATAGACATAATAAGCAAGAAGAGCGTCAATAACTCAGTATTAGAGCTATATTTCACCGGGACACCATAGTAGTACAACCGATTGCTGCTCTTAACAAAATGTATAGAGATAGAGCACAAACAGCGGACACCGGAGTTAGCGTAGTAACTATAGTAGTCTATGCCGGAGTGCTTACTGCTTAGTCAAAATGAATTGGAAAAAGTCTGATGTTAAAAATGGAATTTGACGCAATGCAAGCACTCAGGTAAGTAACTCTGTTAAGAGCAGCATACATTTTGATGGAAGTGACGACTGGTTGCGCCGATATGGTGCCACGGTGAAATATAGCCTCCTCCTCACATGACACCTACTCATAACGCAAAGTCGCGTCACGCACCTCCTCCCAACGCGAAGTCGCGTGAATCTAGGAAACACCATAAAGCGCGTGAAACGGGTGATTATATTTTATTAGGCTCAGTCGCCGACAACTCACTGTCACATTTAACCTTATGACCTGGTACTACGGCTCAAAAAAGCATGGCATGAATCCGTGACTGAACATTGAACAACCGGCAGCTACATTAAATCTTTACGGAGGCCTATTTGTTCGAATCACTTTATTTGCACAAGTAGCTCCCGCATCGTTACTCGCGTATCTTTATATCTACATCGAACCGTTTAGTTCTAAATTGTATAATTTTTAACTACGCTACAAAATTTTATCAGATACACAGTACACGTCTTACGCTCGATGATTTTGCAGCGTAGTTACAAAATTATACAATTTACAATTATTATTGTAATGCATATAATATTAATGCCGCAACATATTATTATCTTTAAGCTGTCTCTTTATTTATTTATTTATTGGAAAACAAACAGCATTTTAACACATATAACAATAAAAAATAGTAAAGTAGCACATAATATGAGCCAATAAAGTTTTCACTAATAGATATTACAGTATCATGGAACAATTTGTAAATAAATAAATAAATAAACGTTTATTTATTTGTGACACAAGAAATTAACAGTGGGTTTATGTAATGATTGACACTCAATAATAACTATAATTTATAATACTTTAAAAGTATTTTATACCATGACAATATGCAGATAACAGATACGATGGTAAAACAGCTTAGTCTTCATTGGCCTGCGGGGAAATGCGTGTTGGCCGCAAAGGAAGATCATCCGGCGAAGCTAACAATCTGTTATTCGGTCAGGCCGAGGCGTACGTGATACATATTATCAGATGTAGTTTGTATATATCGAGTACCGACGCACTTAGAAAATTGCGATAGCGTGATTTAACGAAACTACGAGTTTTTTCGTAACAAAGCGATTTAAATCTGGCTCGCCAGGATCAACTGGTCAAATCAAAACTACTAAAAACAAAATAAACTGAATATTTACAACAAACGTGATTTATTTGCTATTTTTTGCTCGATATAATAATAGCAGCATGCAGGCACTTGAAATGTGCATAAAATACTCAGTTGTACTTATACTTTAATACATTTAAAATAAACTAAATAATTGAGGGGTCTCCCATACAAAAACCAATTTTCCCCTTTTTTGCTCTGTAATGGTACGGAACCCTTCGTGCCCGAGTCTAACTCGCACTTGGCTGATTTTCTAACATGACATAAACATTTTCATAAATCATAATATTTGTTTGATAATATTTATAAATCAAAGCAACTAAATCTAAAATACACACATAGAGTTATTATGTACTACGTACAATACACACAATATAATTTGCCTACCTTCTTAGGTAACGTAACCTTGTTATGTTATAATGAAGGTAGGGTTGCTCGGAGTTATTATATTAGAAAACATAGCGCCTGCGACCCCTATTGTGTTAGATGCTCTGAGTGGGTCTTCACTGAACGTATTATGTATGTATTATCTACACACATCCTTTTTATATTATAAATGAGTAAGTCTGTCAGTCTGTCTGTTACCTCTTCACGCTTAAGCCGCTGTACCGATCGTGATGAAATTTGGCATGGAGATGCTTTGACACAAGTCCTTCAGGTACTTAGCACGGGGCCAGACTGACGTGGTGTGTGAAGCATCCATAGATATTATATAATATTACTAGCGACCCGCCCCGGCGTCGCACGGGAATAAAATATATAGCCACTGAAAAAATGATTAAAATCGATAGCCTATGATCCTTCACGTGGTCTACTTCTTATCTGTGCCAAATAACATAAAAATTGCTCCAGTAGTTCACGAGATTTAACCCTTTCAAATAATTTTCCACATTCTCCTATTAATCTTAGCGTGATAAAATATAACCTATAGCCTTCCTCAATAAAAGGGCTATCTAACACTGAAATAATTTTTCAAATCGGACCAGTAGTTCCTGAGATTGCACTAATCTCAGGAACTACTGGCTTCAAGTTAGCCCTTTCAAATAATTTTCCTCGTTTTTTCCGCATTTTCCTCTATTTCTTCGCTTCTATTAATCTTAGCGTGATAAAATATAGCCTATAACCTTCCTCGATAAATGTGCTATCTAACACTGAAACAATCATCAAAATGCGTTGCGTAGTTTTAAAGATTAAAGGGAACAAAGGGACATGAGGGAAAAAAAGACTTCATTTTATAATAAGTATAGATATAGATAGATTATTCCATAGATATTTGAGTCCCGGGTATGGATATAGGATACTTTTAACCCGAAAAAAAATACGGGTCCCGTGCGATAAACGAATTTTGGTGTTATGGAGTCGCGGGCATCCATTACTTCCATAATAATACCCTATTATAGATGTGAAAGTGTGTCTGTCTGTCTGTTACCTCTTCACGCTAAAACCGCCAAACCATCCAATTCAACCCCGCCAAGACACAAGTCTGCGCGTTCACCACTAAAAAGTCACGAATGGTCGTATATCCTCGTTTCGAGGGCACATCTTTAACCATCTCCCCTAGCATTGAGATACTTGGCGTCAACATATCGAGCGAAGTCCAATTCCGATATCATCTAGAGGGTAAGGCCAAATTAGCCTCGAAGAAGCTTGGTGTTCTTAACAGAGCGAGACAGTACTTCAGTCCTACAACTCTACAAGGCGCAGGTACGGCCTCATATGGAATATTGTTCTCATCTCTGGGCAGGGGTGCCAAAATACCAACTGCTCCCTCTGGATCGTATCCAACGAAGGGCCGCTCGAATTGTTGACTGCCATAGTGTCTCAAACAGCTTGAACCCCTTGGAATTACGCCGAGATGTAGCTTCACTCTGCATCCTCTATCGGTTGTATCACGGAGAGTGCTCAGAGGAATTGTTCGGAATCATACCACCGTCCACCTGCAAGTTTTCGCCATCGACCCACGCGAAAAACATACCATCCTCATCACCTTGATGAGTGGCAGTCTTCCACAGTGCGTTTTCACGTAACTTTCTGCCGCGCACTGTAAAACTCTGGAACGAACTGTCACCAGCAGTTTTTCCGGACCTATACGACCTGCAAACCTTCAAGAAAAGAGCGTATTCCCTCTTAGAAGGCCGGCAACGCACCTGCAGCTCTTCTGATTTTGCGAGTGTCCATGGGCGACGGTAGTTGCTTACCATCGGGTGACCCGTTTGCTCGTTTGCCCCCTTCTTCAATAAAAAAAAACGATTTTGCTGGGCATGGAGATACTTTGAGTCCCGAAAAATGTACGGTTCCCGCGCGATAAACGAATTTTGGCGCAACGGAGTTGCGGGCGTCATCTAGTCATCTATAAAGAGATAAGATTTGATTGTTAACATATTATGAACTCCAATGGTACAGATCAGAATATAAGAAATTGAAGTTTGTGAAATTTCAACAATTGGAACTACAGTTTGAGTTTTGGCGGGCATCTGAAAGAGTGCTGTTGTGTTTTGTATTATTTTCCTGAAATTGTGTTAGCTGGGTTTTTAATGTGTAATATTGGTAGAATATTAACCATTAGATATTCGTGTTCATGCACAAGTGTAGGAAAGTGATGTAATATCCAGAAACGTGCTATTTTGTGTTCCGTCCAAAACTCCATCGAAAGTTTCAGTAAAGCGTCTACCATTTTACTGAATCGACCGACTTGACTCCTTGACTGTATTGACTTTTACTTAGACTTTGACTAGACTTTAGACCTGACGATACATGAAAACGATGATGAAAATTATAATAGGAGGCATATGGTTTTCCCGCCATATTCCTTACCTTTTTACCTTGTCTGTGGCACAACATACACATCCTTTGTGTCAAGTTGCCAAAAAAAAAGAAAAAGAAAGAAAGATCTACAGCCTGGTGATAGACATAGACATAGATGGACGCACAAGCAGCGAAGTTTATGTAGAGTTCCGTTTTTACATTTGATACAAAACCCTAAAATTCAATAAAATAACAAAGTAATTTAATATAATTAAACATAAACTTTGTAAATCGTAGCTGTCTAACCCACGACTGGTTTTGAAAAAGCTATTTACCCTTTTTCAGTCGCACAAAGTTGGCTGACGTTTGTAAAAAACAGTAAAAACACTAAAAAATGAAACAAAGGAGAAAACTGAAAGTAATTAGCAACAATATATTATATGCAATGCAGAACGTTAATTTAATCATAAATACACATTTTTTTAATATTATATGCAGTGGGTAGCGACCAAAATGTGGCATCTTAGCTTTATTCTACTATCAGAGAAGCTGATTCATGGCGGACCTTCGTAATTTTGTCGCGTAAAGTCCCACGACTAAAATTAAATTGGCATAACTCTACCAAATAATCAATTACTTCGATGGTACATAATAATTGCTAGTGTACACGATTCCCCTTCCCATTATCGAGTGATTGTTGCACGCGACCATAATATATACAGTCAAACTAAATTCACACACCAAACGAAAAACTGTCACAAAAGGGTAATTCTAACTTACCTGGGGATTATTTGAAACAAATTACCACAAAGTGCGGTTTCTTGTATCAAGAGGCTTATAACGGGACACCGGGTAAGCCGTATTCAGTTGACGATCAAAGGTAGTATCGAGCCGCAAATACCGAGTGCCTTGTCGATTTTGAATAATAAAGACGATTTTTAGTAATTTTTATTATGGCTCAAATCTGTTTTTATAAGGAGTGTACTTTATTTAAAAGGCAGCAACATTGCCTGTTGGTAAGCATTGCTGTTGGCCACCTCAAACGACAAACCTGAATTAAGCACTGTAATGTTATTTTAGCTTAGTATATGTGAGACTGTGATTCTCGAAGTCTTTGGACTTCGAGAATCGAGAAAGGAAGTTTAATAGCTCTAAACACAAAGTTTCCGAAGGGCCTAGCTAGATCGTTCTCCCCAAAACTTATATATTACTCACATGAGTTTCATAAAATTATTTGCAGATGTTGCAAAAGTTATTACCCATTTAATATATTATTACCTCTAGATGCAAGAGAAATTAAGAATTTTTAAAGCCAAAACAGTAATGCTCTTATTGGTTTCTGTGGAGTTTCGTGCGACGTGTCATGAACACACAAAGACAAGAAAGCACACACTCTTTCTGGTCTTCGCTAAAATCAATGACTAAAACAAACTAGTAGGGAGTGCGTTTGCATAAACACTATAAAACAAATTTATCGCGCCTCGAGTGATATACGAGCAATCGAATAAAAGTCCCCTTCCCTACCGCGGGGACTCGATGTCAGCCAAATGAAGGTAATCCCCAATAAATTTGTATCAGGCTTACTTGGCTAAATACACTGAAGTGTATGGTGAGGTTAGGATAAGCTAGCCGTTAGGCTAAAGAATATGTAACATTGCAAACACACAACATCTTCTGTGCAAAAGGAATTGTTCCAAATTATACGTGCAACTTTTCGTCATCGTTCCACGCGAAAAATATACCATCCTCATCACCTTGATGAGAACGGTATAATATTTTATTTATTTTATTCAAAGCGTTTTACTCGTAGCTTCCTGCCTCGCACAGTAAAATTCTGGAAGTTGGAACGAACCGGACCAATACGACCTGAAAACCTTCAAGAAGAGATCGTATTAGGGAATACGCCTAAAAAGTTGGCAAGGCACGTGCAACTCTTCAGATCGTCCGGTCCTAAGCAATGGTATTGGAGTTGCTTTCCATCAGTGACCCGTTTGCTCGTTAGCTGATTTTATAAGGAAAAAATAAAGGTTTCTACGCACAATCCGAATTCGAATCGAATAAGGAAAAAAAATCTAGGAATCTAATTTCTGAGCTTCGAATAAAACTAGGCAATCTGTTGGCTAGGCATAATTTGACATTCACCACTCTGATTAGCTTTCCTCATTAATTATCACAAATCAAAGGACAGGACAAAATATGCTCAACTTCGAGTTACTAAACTACTTTAAAACAAGACTGGGGCTTCAGATAGAAAAGCAGTCGCAAAAACTTATAGTACTTAAAATACGTTAGCAAAAAAGTTTAATAAGCTCTTCATAATAAAAGCTTATTAAACTTTTGCTTGAAATATTTTCTAAAGCTGTCGCTTACAGCGCGTTATTTCCCGGCTAATACACATAACTTCAGCTTTCCGTTAATAAAAGCGATTAGAATTTTATGATGTAATCTTGTTGCAGCGTTGTTTATTTATTACTGTGGCTTTATCTACATTCCAGATAAACTAGAAACTTCCACTAGCAGTTAGTGGACAAACAATAAAACTTTCTAGAACTTTTCTTGCGGCAATTTACTGCGCGGAAATTTTATTTGGTGACAGGACCTTTAATATGAGAATCAAATATACAGGAAAGAGATAAAATAAATATGTAAGTCCTCTAAGAAATTACCTAAGTTACGTTTCTTTTATATCAGTAAAATTATCACAGGCATTAACATAATGCTTCTAAATTGCAATGCCTTATCGAATCCTCTACACTTTTGTGTGATGAAATTATCAAATGCAATTGTCTAATCACCCTGGTGACTCTTCTTTGTCGCATGCTCAAAAATATCCGTCTAAGACCCCTGCAGTACCCAGAGAACAAAATTTTGGGTTCCCAACTTCAGCCACCATCCATCAGTCTAAGACTCTATGCCTAAACATCGAACCCACTAAAGCCATTTTACACCTAAAGCGACAAGTAATAAGAATCAATTAAGCGGATCCCCGCTGGGCAGTAATGGCCGCCTCCCGCCGCGTGTCGCCGACTAATTGTCACTCCCCTCCGCACCCCGCACCCCGCGGAGCTGGTGATTAACAATTACCACCTCGTATGTAAGCCTTCGATCGACCTTCCACAAGAACACAACAAGAATGTCATTGGTTCAATCATTATAGTTCCATCATTATCTTTCAGGCTACATAAATATTGCTAATATCCTGGTACTTGGTAGATGATGAAATGAAAGTTACAACTTCTACTACAGTTCAATCTAGCTTTTAGAGTAAAATAAAGCGTAATTTTCGTACCTACCTCGAAAATCGGTCTCTTGTCGACTCTCGAAGAAATGTGGAGCAACTTTTCTTCGGAATGACAAAGGGTATCAAACTATAGCAGTTCTACATCCATGTCAGTGACTAGCCTTTCTAATCCCCAAAGTAACTTAATTATAATTAATTTTACTACCAAAAACTACATTGAGGAAGTCCGATAAAGTATTTGAATGCGCATGTCCTGACTCCTGACTTTATAGCCTAAGAGTCCGTGACACCTAGATCGTCATTTTATTGAAGTTAAAAATTTCAGATTTCAGAGCATGCTACCAAGTAAAGCCCTAGGAGTCAGTGGTAAGAACGATGGACCACGAAGATGGTAGTGGCTTAAGGGTCAAGGGAAAACGTCATGCGTTTATACGAGAAGAATGTAAAAAGTGTGGACTGCGTTCTATAAAAGGAGTGTTAATAAATTCGATTTGGTAAGAGAAAAATTAAATAATCGGCCAAGTGCGAGTCGAACTCGCGCACGAAGGGTTCCGTACCATTATAGAGCAAAATCAGGCCAAAGTTGTGTCTTTTGTATGCGAGCTCCCCTTAATTTTTTATTTTATTTCAATATTATTATTAAATATTAAAGTACACATATAACTAAGGACCTTGAGAAAAATTCAAGTACCTAGCTGCCATTATTGATATAGAGCAAAGAAGGCCAAAAAATCACGTTTGTTGGAGCTCCCCTTAAATGTTATTATTTTGTTTTTAGTATTTGTTATTATAGCGGCAACAGATATACATAATCTATGATTTTAACTCGCTAGCTATTACCGTTCTTGAGTTACAGCCTAGAGACAGACAGATGGACAGACAACAAAGTCTTAGTAATAGCTAGGATCCCGTTTTTACCCTTTTAGTACGGGACCCTAAAAATCGACTAAGGTCTTTGACTTTGTTGTATTAGAAACCTCTGTTTTACACTCTATGCACACGCAATTCGTTTCAATAATTACCTTTGTATTTGGAGCTATAAAGCTCAGTGCGAAAACAAGTTTACGGGCTGGTTTACTCGGGTACACGATTCATTAATTAAATACGAGTACATTTGATTTACTTTTCCCTATTCACCTAAATTAGATTAGTTAGGAATAATCAAATGTTCTAGCAAGTTCTACAAAATGTTTCTGTTACTAAGGTGCGAAAAAAACAGCAAGTTTGATTTCTCATAATATCATTTAAAAACTTTCGAGAATCAAGATTCAAAGGTGCGTGAGTCAGAAAAGGCTTCGGCCATCACTATCCTTTCAAAATTAAACATCTCCATTTTACTTTATTTTATTCCCAGATACGTTTTTTTTTTCTAGCCTATGCTGTCCCACTGCTGAGCAAAGGCCTCCCCCAAGGTCTTCCATTGTGCTCGCTCCTGTGCCACCGCTGGCCAGCCTGGCTGGTATGCTTCCAGCTCATCGCGCCATCTTTTTCTAGGCCGGCCGCGGCGGCGGCGTCCATCTTCAGGTACCCACTCTGTTGAGATCTTTGCCCAGCGGTCGGGATGCATATGGCTTACGTGTCCTGCCCAATCCCACTTCAACTTTGCCGTCTTTACTCCTACGTCCCTGTTTCCCGTTTTTGAGCGCAGTATGCTGTTTCTCATTGTATCGAGAAGTTTAACTCTTCTGATATGTAACGTGCAAGAGAATAAATCAGTCCAGGATACGCGTGTTGCCATGACAGAGGGAAATATCTGTATCTATGAGTAGATTTAGAAAGAGTGTTATTTTTATCACATATCTATCTTTAGCTATCTTTACACTTATCTTTATACACACTTAATACAAACGTTACCCCGTGAAAGATCAGTTAAGAGGCATGCACGGTCGTAAACGTACCGAGTGCTCTGTAATTGCGAGTACAGAAGCTTCCTTTGTTTTATTACGTGCACGACATTACCGCGTCTGCACAGACTACCCTTATTCTCCTATATTAATGTATCATTAATGCAGTTTCGTTTCTCGTTCGATTCAGTCTGTTTGAAATAGGTAGTTGAATTTTCATTTTTAATATACAAACGTTTTTTGTAGTTTTGACCAATGAGACGAAAGAATACGTTTAACGTTGGTTAAACAAGGAATAACTCCCACACTGGTTTCGGTGACGCCAAGGTCATTTTATGGTGCCCAAGTGTGTGCGCAGTACACAAGAGCACTCTTTATTCCTTTACTCTCATAATCCAGTAAAATAAATAAAATAAAAATTGTTTTATTTCCGAATAGATTTGTAACAAATGCTTTCAGAACATTGATACTACTGGTGCCTACCACCGGTTCGGGAACTATCCCGGCGAGAAGAACCGGCGTAAGAAACTCGCGCATATGTGTCCGCAAGTGGGGCGGAATACCAACACGACTGGCGAGAGATTAGAAGCAGGACCGACTTTTAACATGTCCATCTGAGGCATGGATCATCTTACTTGTCTGACAATCAGGTGATCAGCCTGCATTGTCCTAATCAAACTTGAAAATAACATGTTTCCAACGCGGGAATCGAACCCACGACCTCCGAGTTAAGAGCCGCGCCCCAAACCACTGGACCACGCCTCCGCGTTAAAATCCGCCTCGAGCCGTGAGTATCGGCTCTCCGACCGCTGGCTAAAGTTTCAATTAAATCAAACGATTGGGTTACTATCTCGATTAGTTTGCATTTCTGTAGTCGATACTGTTACGATGTTAAATCGAAGTAGCAGAATCCGAGCACAGATTTAGCCGTTAACGTATTTCTGGCTTTACTTTTCTTCGCTTCGGTACAAGATTTGTTTCGCTAAGGTGGTATTGTTATATGGATTCAAGTTTGTGACCTGTAACAAAGTGATTAGAAGATTTGGTTTGGTTTCTTGTTTGTGAACACTAAGGCTCAACTCAGACCGCAAGGCGACTTAGCTATGCATTTCTCTCACTGACCTCCATTATACAAGTAGTTACGCTGAACTTATGATACCCACCTGCTTTTTGTGCCTATTTGAAGCGTAATCAACGCCCCCAATGCGGGAGAAGAGAACTAAATTTGACGTAACACAGCCAATATCAACAGTAATTGTCATCACTAGTATTAGTTCCAAGTACTCTCACTATAGCTGTTATCAGCGCCAATATGGCGAATTTTAAACGTCATTTTTACTTCAGACTTAGTTCTCTTCCCCCGCATTGGGAGCGCTGATTCCGCTTCAAATAGGCTCAAAAAATAGCTGTCATTTTAAGGGTATCCATAAGTCCAGCTTACTTGTATATTAGAGGTCAGTGATTTCTCTACTGAATTGGCAGATTTTGTGAGCGTGAGAGATCATGCAAATATTCTGTCAAATCCATACTTTAGAAATGAATAGCGTCGCGTTGCGTTTTGAATTTAGCCGGCCGAAGTTTTTGTTTCTTATGTCATTGTTTTCACCGCATTTTGTCAAAATAATTATGTTTCATCAGCGACCACAAGAGGCTATGTGGTCGCGAAATCACGGCAGATATACGGGCAAAAAACACTCGAGTATTCCCTTTTACTTGAAATTTTATAGGGTAAATGACTAGTAGATTGGACAGTACTAGTCATTGGAAAAAGCACAAAAACACCATAATATTTATTAATGTTGCTTTAAAAAATGACTGTCTTTTTTTAACAACAGGTGTTCTTTTACTTTAAAAACAGGAAATTTTTAAAGTAACATTAATAAATATTGTGTTTTTGTGCTTTTTCCAATGACTGGTACTGTCCAATCTACTAGTCATTAACTTTATTTCTTTTTTCAATTTTTAATGAAAAACAGGCATAAAGTTATCAGCAATTAAAATTCGTCATAAAGTTACCGCGAATGCAATATGGCGGCTAACAATGAGCAATAAAATGTAGGCAATTGTACTCGTAATGCCGAGTTCATTATGAGTTATGACGATGATTTAATGGCGCTTTTATGTGATCCGTAACTAACACCTTTACATTCAGGTAATCAGGGGCCTGAGTCAAGACGAATTCGTAATCGCTTCGTTATAGAATCGCCGATGAAAATGTATGGAATTGACATAAGCGTTCGTTAATATGACGTTGACGTTCGACTCGTCTTACGTCAATTCCATACATTTTGATCGGCGATTCTATTCTATATTCTAACGCCAACGCGTTTTCTTTATAGAATCGCCGATCAAAAATGTACGGAATCAAGCTCATTTGATGAGCGTGAAGCGCATAAGGAAATGCTACGTGTGACAATGTTAGTTACCGTACTCCTCCGAAACGGCTCTACTGTGTTTTACCACCTACCGGTGGTAGGTACCAGTAGTATCAACGTTCTGAAAGCATTTTTTTAAATTTATTCAGAAATAAATAATTTTTATTTTATTTATTTTACAGATAAGAAGACCACGTGAAGGATCATAGGCTATCGATTTTAATAATTTTTTCAGTGGCTATATATTTTACGAGCTTTTGCCCGCGGCTTCGCTCGAGTTAAGAAGTATTTTTATATACAAACTTACATCCCCTATTCTAACCCCTTGGGGTTGGAATTTATCAAAATCCTTTCTTAGCGGATGCCTACGTCATAACATCTACCTGCATGCCAAATTTCAGCGCGATCCGTCCAGTGGTTTGGGCTGTGCGTTGATAGATCAACATGTCAGTCCTTTTTAAACCTTTGAGTTTTATATATATACTATATAGATATCCGTGCGACGCCGGGGCGGGTCGCTAGTCTCTTACATTCTTCATATATTTTACGAAAGAGATCACGTTTAAGCCGGGGTTAACTTTAACCCAGATCTGCGCAAGTGGGCCTTAGACACTGTAGAGAACAGGATGAAGGCTATTATATATCGCCCGCAAATCGTTAAGTGATTTCATCTTGCATACTTCAAGTTCATGCTACTCAAATACTTAAAATACATACTTTCCTTTCATTACCTAAAATAGCAAAGGATTTCTTTAAAAATATTTAAGCAGTGTTTATTTTTCTCTTAAATACATATTTAACACTCACTTAAATAATTCTAAGACGATTCTAACATCTTTCTAATGTAAGCTTTGAATTTGAGTCTGATGGAGAAACATTAAGTATAATATTTCTGTTATAATTTCATAACGCGTAATATTTTACGTGATGGGAATCTCACGACGAATGAATAATTAATTGAAATCTTCACTCTCTTCGAAATATCAAAAAAATACACCAAAAATATTTAATAAAATGTCCTCAGTCTTTATAATATTCAAATGACTAATAAAATGCATTTGTAATAAGCGTTAAATTTAAATGTATTAACTTAAATGTATTAACCGTTTTAAACACAGATTACTGAATTCTAAAGTAGTAACAACGTAAGTCAGACGCACTTTACTTACTTTATTTATGTAAACTATTATTTCATTTGTTTGCGTAACAGCAGCGAACACGAATAACATAGTAAATAAAACACTCCCTTGAAACGAAAAGATCTAGATCTTTGTTATTTTTATATAATTGTAAAACAACGCCATACGTTCAGTGGGTTTAGTAATAACCTGTCAGTACAATCCCATCATCGTGCGAGCAAACAATCGGACAACATCCGAAGTGACGTGAACGTTGACTCAGGTAGCGAGGTCGCTACGCCGTAGATCGCTACGCCGTAGCGCTACGACAGGTCATTTGACGCTACGAATCATACAATCATTATAATCCCTTCATTTTTTTGGCCAAGTGCGAGTCTGATTCGCGCATGAAGGGTTCAGGAGCGTTGACTAGGTAAACATTTCTGATAGCGAGTAAAATGTGGAAATAATAGCGTTTTTGTATTGCCTTAATAAATGTTAATTTTATTTTGTTTTTAGTGTTTGTTCCATAATAGTTTTGCGTTGTATTGTGAATTATCTACGAATAGCTATCGCAATTCTTGAGTTAAAGCCTGGTGACAGACGGACCGACGCGACGCGACGGTCAGACGGACAGAGAGCAAATACTTAGTGGTAAAACCTACGTTTCACGTAGTTTTGACCCTTTGCGCATGGTACCCTAAAAAGGGATAAAATATAACAAAATATATTTAATTGAAATATTTTTGGACGGAATATAATTGTACGCGCATACTCTATCCTTTGTATGTAATAAAATATGATAGGAATATGCTTATTTTAGTCTTTTTGTCCCGACAATATAGATATTTTTACGATTACGATTAATGTGTTTTTAAATTGATTGGAATTCAAATATCTAGAATTCAGTGCAGTTTAATTAATCTAAATTTTAATTTTTGTAAATTGTACAGTATTTGACATTTGTGCGAAAAGATGGTTGAAGAGTGGTAGTGAAAGACATGGTTGCAATTTGCTCTTAGCTTAAGCTCAGATAAGATGCCTATGAACCTACCAATTTTAATACGAAGAAATAACCACGCCTAAAAAATCAAGGTCATATGACTAACTTTGGCAAGATTCAATTGTTTTGTTTTTATCTAGATCAAAATAGATAAAAGCATTGTATAGATAAAGTTTTCTCCTACAGTTACATCAATGACCGGTGAGGTGGGACATAAGTTATGACAGTTATGTATGGGGCAGTGAACTAATGCCATAACAATAAAACTAATAACTGCGCTGAGCTGACTGACGCCGCTCTGTTACCGGGCGGAGATGTGTTGAGGATATAGTTGACGATATTTCAAACTTTAAGGGCCAGTCCACATTGCATACGCAAGTGTACCTACGTCTTCACGCTGCAATGTTATGAAAAAATCGAGCAATGTAATGAAAAACCAAGTGCGAGTCGAACTCGCGCACGAAGGGTTCCGTACCGTTATTGAGCAAAAGTTGGCAGAAAATTGTGTTTTTTGTATGGGAGCCCCCCTTAAATATTTATTTTATTTTAATTATGTTATTAATTACTAAAGTACAAATATAATTAAGAATATTGTAATATTGTGAGTATTTCAAGTGCCTACCTGCTACCATTATTGATTACGAGCAAAAAAGGCCAAAAAATCACGTTTGTTGTATCGGAGTCCCCCTTTAATATTTATTTTGTTTCGTTTTTAGTATTTTTTGTTATAGCGGCAACAGAAATACTCATTCTGTGAAAATTTCAGATGTCTAGCCATAGCGGTTCTTGAGTGACAGCCATGGAGACAGGCGGACAGACGGACAGACATCGAAGTCTCTTATTATATTATATTAGCTCGGTAATTAAATTTGTATAACATATTCAAACCACAATACTATGGTAAATTGTACGATATAATTAGCATACTCTTCTTTCTGGTTTTTAGTCAGACCTACCTTTAAAGTTTAAACTTTTTGTTTTAGTTATTTTGTTATCCTACTTAAAAACATAATATCTGTATCTAATTAGTAAGACCGTTCACAATATCTTGTACTCAATTACTCTGTTACTTAGAGGTGAAAACTTGTAATTGGCTTTCTGATCCACATATAAAATTTCCACTGATGTCACTTAGCTGTAAGTTTTTCATGTCACATAAATAAATAAATGAATAAATATGCCGCATGTGAACAGTTTGGCCAGGCTTGAAAAACTGTTCACACGCGGCATATACCAAGCCAATACTAGCAGCCAGACTTGTTGGCAGCCAGTACTGGTTCTGCAAAAACCATACTTAAGAAACTTGTCAAGAAACTGCTTAAGAAACTTTAAAAAACCGGCGTAAAAACCTTACAAAGGACCGGCATAGGAATTTCGCAAAGAACCGAAGCGGCGTAAAGCCGGGTCCAGACGAGTGTAACGTGTAATGTAAAATTACGTGTAATTTTAAATTTAGGGTCAACAGTGTGGAAGGCACACGAACTCAAAGCGAATTGTCCAAACGAACCTTTGTGCTCGTGCGAAAACCGACAGCCGATGGATAAACACCGAGCGTTACATGTAATGCTCGTAGTGCCGTCCACACGTAGAATTCGTGTTACATTACATGGTGAATTACATTAGACGTTACACTCGTCTGGACCCGGCTTAAGACACTCGCAATGAACTGGCGTAATAAAATTCGCAAAGAATAGGAAGGGTATGGGGTTAACCCGGCGAGAATGTGGTGAAAAAAAGTTACGTGAAGAATGTGGCAGGGTAAATTATACCCTTATGTAAAAATTCATACTGTGATGTTAATTATAGCTGTATTATATCAAAGCGCATGGAAGTGCGCAAGCCTAGTTCCAGCAGGCCGCGCGCATGCCGTGCACTATTTACACGAACCGTTTCGACGTACTTTTGACCCCCCTGTAGCTCAGTGTCTATTGCAAGTGCAAAGATAAAATTATACCTACGTAATTATTTACGAGTACTTAAGCAGTATACCCAATTTCATAGATATAGCTTCAGTAGATCCTGAGATATGTCCTTGTAAAAATAGCTTATTTTGGCACTGACTCACTCATTCACTCACTCGCTCACTGACCGGTAATCAAAACCTCTAGGCCACTTCCAATTGTCCTAGCGTTATGAAATTTGGCACACAGGTCGTGTGTTATATGTAGATTAACGAAAAATTAAGAAATTGTAGAAAATGGTCAAGCGTGAGTCGGTTCATCTACGAACTTCAGAGGCCACTTCCAATTGTCCTAGCGTTATGAAATTTGGCACACAGGTCGTGTGTTATATGTAGATTAAAAAAAATAAGAAATTTTAGAAATCGGTCAAGCGTGAGTCGGCCTATCTACAGCCCATACAAACTTTAATGTCATAGCGTTATGAAATTTGGCACACAGGTCATGTGTTAAATGTAGATTAACAAAAAATTAAGAAATTTTAGAAATCGGTCAAGCGTGAGTCGGCCGATCTACGAACTTTAGAGGCTACTTCCAAATGTCCTAGCGTTATGAAATTTAGCACACAGGTCGTGTGTTATATTATTATGTATGTGTTACGATAAATTAAGAAATTTCTATCTAAAGAAGAAGATAAATTAAGAATTTTTATCTAAAGTTCATCTATGAACTTTAGATAAAAATTCTTATGTACCAGTGATATAATGAGGCATCTATTGAAAGTATTGTTTATATCGGGCGTAGCACAAAAAGAAAACATAGGTAGGATTTCTTGAAAAAAAGTATTGAAATCCCACCAAAAACATACCTGTTAAAATAGGGCCTAGTTCCTATAGGCTAACTGTTGGTCTAAAAAAAGAGTTGAAATCCAATCCAATGCCAAGTTCAGATGCACTTCATCGATCATAATCATCTTCATCAACAGCCTGATCCATAATACTTCTAAATTTGAACTTGGCAGGTTTTTGTGCTATGCGTTACACTTGATTAATTATATAATTAGATAATATTAATAGAATTTAAATAACCTGCCAAGTTCAAATTAGAAGTATTATGGATCAGGCTGTTGATGAAGATGATTATGATCGATGAAGTGCATCTGAACTTGGCATTGGATTGGATTTCAACTCTTTTTTTAGACCAACAGTTAGCCTATAGGAACTAGGCCCTATTTTAACAGGTATGTTTTTGGTGGGATAATATTTACTATTTTATTCAATTTTAGTAAGTATAGCCTTTATGATATTAAATAAAAAAATATTGTATATTTATATGTATTACTTATTAATTTTACCGAAAACAAAAAATACAGATTTAACAGTCAACAAAAAGCATTCACTTCTAAAACTAAAAGAAAACATAAAGTAACTTCTTATTTTTTAGATAATATCACTTTTCACGTATAAGTAATGAGGTGTTCTTATAAAAAAAAAATTGAATCAACTATATATTAATTAGTCATAATAAAATTTTCTTTAGTCTTGAACATTGTGCTATCATATAGCCAAAAATATTAGGTGTTTCATACAATATGGCTTTTTTACAGTGCTTGCAACCATATTTAGTCTTCTAATATTTCTTATAGGGACAGTCACGACGTCTGACAGTTCTTCCAGGAATATTTCTTGATGCTAAAGTTGAGGGTTCAGACTCAAGTTAAGAGTCAGACTCGTCGAAAAAATATCATAAATTCAATACGTTCGTCACTTATTTTGAAAAAACAAAGTGAAATTAATACTTAAAAGCCATATAAATTACACAAAATAAAATTAAAAATACATACACCAGCTATGTGGCAGGGTAAAATTTACCCGAAGTCGGTTAGGAAGCCTATAACTCCCGAGCAGGTACGCGCAACACTAGGATAACGCCACTAATACCCTCCGCACTCCCTTGCCTGCAGCTACTGAAAATCCCGTTGTTACTTAGCGCGAAATAAAAAAAACTACGCGCGTTTAAGTGATGGGCAGGGTGTAAAATAACCTGCCACATTCTCGCCGGGCTAATACTGTCACATTTCTTCGATAACCGTGAATGAAGTTAAATTATAGTAATAAATATCCTCGAAACCTTTTGTTTATAATTTATATAATTACCTAGCTGTTGCCCGCGACTTCGTCCGCGTGGACTTCAGTTTATAGCGCGTGATGTCAACAAAATTGGTGTCAAAAGCTTTTATAAAAAAAACCCTGGTACCCCTTAAATCAAAACACCCAAAAACAGCTAGGCAGTGTGCACATAATATTTCATTTTTTAAAATTAAACTTTATTTATGCCGAATTTTAAAGCTTATTTAGCCCCCTTACCCATAAACTATTTATCATTGATAGGATTATAGGTTACGTCACTGCATAGATAAAGTAGTTAGATAAAGAGTTATTTACGAAAAAAAATATAACAATCGAAAAATTCGAAATACAATTGTGTAAGATGATACCACCTCTTTAAATAGAAAGACGTTTGCGTAAACGTCAGCGCAATTTAGGAGACGCACGGCGCCATTTATTATGAATTTTTGGAACTAACTTAATTTGAACTTTACGCATTTTCACCCCCTTGCAACCCCTTTGTCCAGTTAAGAAGTATGTCCTTTCTCAGACTATCTGTGTACAAAATTTCATTACAATTGGTTCAGTGAAAGCGAGACAGACAGACAGACAGAGATACTTTCGCATTTATAATATTAGGTTTTAGTAAATATTGTGGGTTTATGAATGAAATACAACCGTGACGTCAATAATGATAGTAACGGTGGAATTTTCCTGTTTGTTTGTCCGTGTAACATTTATTTACATTGTGGAACTAATTTTACAAACTTTAATAAAAACTACACCGTGTATTCTGACATTATAGATTAAAGGTGAACGCAGATTTGGCCGCACCGCACGCACCGCAGTCGCCGCATTTCGAATTCTTCATATAAAGAATGTAGAAGTTGCGAAGACTGTGGCGCGGGTAGGTATGCGAGCTTGCCTATAACTTCATATAAAGAATTCGAAATGCGGCGACTGCGGTGCGTGCGGTGCGGCCAAATCTGCGTTCACCTTAAAAATTGTTTTGTCCTACAAAATATGACACAAGCTTCTGAAAAGCAAAAGGTGTGAACAGGTGTACACAGTATAGTTTTGGAATCTACGAGTGCGCGTCGCCCTTAGTTGTGCGAGTGACCATATCTGTACACGCGTACATGGCTGGCGCACATTTCCAACTACAAATAAAGGCGACGTGCACTCGTAGATTGCAAGAACTATACACAATTAGAAATCTGTCCCATATTAAAAATATACAGTAGTCTATGTTTATACTGCTGGCGAAATTGCACTTATTGTGGCCAAATAATCGTATCGCACTCACGCGTAAAACTTGTGTTGACTTTTTAAAGACACCGTTATACTTATACTGTGTGATATCCATACTAATATTATAAATGCGAAAGTTTGTATGTCTGTCTGCTACCTCATCACGCCAAAACCGCTATACCGATTTGGAATGGTCAATGGAGATGCTTTGAGTCCCGGGAAAGGACATAAGACATTTTTTATCCCGAAAAAATGTACGGTTGCCGCGCGTTAAACGACACGTTTTGACGCAACGGAGTTGCGAGCAGCGAGCGTCATCTAGCTTATACTAAGGCTTTAGAGCCAGTCCACACGGCGCGTTGCGTCAGTGTTGCAACGACGCAGCACTGCCGTTGTGTTGTTTTACGTACAATTATTTGTATTATATTGTGTTTATCCACGGTGTTCACAACGCAACGCGCCGTGTGGACTGGCTCTTACACGGTATACCGTACACATCAGAGAAAACGAACCAGCAGGTTTTCTCGTTTAATACATTTGTGATACACAGAAGTGTTCTCGTTTAATACATTTGACGTGGTATGTCCTATCGGCCGGCGTTTGCCGATGCTTTGCTCAGCCGTTCACACTTCACAGCATGCTTACTCGCGCCGATTTGTCAGTTTGTTTGAAGTCCGCCTACTGGTTTGTTAAATTATGTATATTGTTGTAGGTTTGGGGCAAATATCCTATAGAATATTCACCCTACCTAACTGTCGATCTGTCTGTCTGTACTTACGTTCGGAAATAAATTTGTCGGTCTGTAAGTCTGTTAATATTAATTTCCTACGGCTTACGTAAAACCACAAAATACTCCGCTATCGGGATTCGAACCTAATACGTAAGCAATAATAAGGAGGATAGGTATAAGATGCGTGAAGCGCTTAACACTAAATGAATATGAAAGATGAAAGGAAACAAGATAAAATACTTACAGAATGGAATTTATTATGAGGATGAATACACAGTAAATATAAAGCACAGTGAAATGACAAGAGTAAGAAATAGCACAGAAAATAGTATAGAAAAGCACAAATGACAATATGAGATGAAATTATGACAAATGATAAAATGATCGAACTACGTAAGCAAAATGGTCAAAGTAAGAGGGACACAAGCGGTGTGTATGGGAGCCTACAGCGGAGTGGCGTGTGCGCTCGTCGTTTCTGGAAGCCGGCTTGCTCGGCAACCGGTTGTAGGGAGACGGACACACGCCGCGCGGGAGCGATAAGCGTAGCGATTTTGTATAAATAACAAATATCGCTACATTGTGGTACAACCACTACACATGACATGTTGTGTTACGATTCACGGCAAATTGCTAAGGGTGTTGCTAAAATTGGAAGGTCTTGTTAAATAAAACGTACATATAGTAGACCGTCTGTTTCTTACACCTTCATGCTAAGGCCGCATAATTAGTTGAGACTTGAGATAAAAGTCGAGTCCTATAGGCTAACATTATCATTTTCTTATCATAAGACCCACCTGTAAAGTGTCCTCTTTCCAAAAAAAAATCATAAATATCGATTCACAAACGGCAAAAATTATCCGCGATCATACCTCCTCCTTTTTAAGTCGGTTAAACTTTTTCTTAAGTACGAAAAAAAATCTTTTTTAACGTTCGAATGAAATCAAGTATTAAAAACTCTAACTTTCATATTTAGAATCACTTTAGCTCACTAGTATAAAACAAAACTTTACTTACAATATTATGCTATATACGAAGCTTCGTAAGATTAGCTCAACAGCGTGTGTAAAAACCAGTGAACACATTACTCATTGATTTACACAACATACAAACAGGTAAATGGGATTTATAATAGTAATACTATTGATGCCAGCAACTACCTTGCGGAAAAATTGGTTTATCGCGCGGGAACCGTGATAAAAAGTACCCTATGTCCGTTATCGGGACTCAAAGTATCTTCATCTAGACACGCGGTAGAGTGTCAAGCCAATTTACAAAAGGACAAGGCACTCTGGTCTAAAAAGTGCGCGGCCCTAACTTAGAATATTTCCAATAGCTAGGCCATATTATTAAGAAACCCTTTAAAATAAGTATGTAATGCTTTTAATATTTTTTACTAACTAAATAATTACTCAGAAAATGCAGTTACAGGGTTAAGTCCATACATTTTTTTACGTTCTATGGCCTAGCTGTTTCAAATAATCCTAGGTCTGGGCCGCGTAGCTTTTTTTTTAGACCAACATGATTGTATGGAAATTGCCTGATGTCCTTTCAGCAAAATTGGATCAGTCTTCAGCGGTTCGGGCATGAAGATGTAACAGACAGACACACTTCCGCATTTATAATATTAGTATGGATTTTTATTATACTCCAATTAAATAAATTTTAATTTTAGTATAAATAAATCTCAGCATGGTCGAATATAATGCTACCGAATGCTTCCGGTCTATACGAAAACGGTGTCTACTGTTTCCTCTTTAAGCTCAAACCGCTGAACCGATTTAGATAATACTAGATGACGCCCGCAACTCCGTTGCTACTAAATTCGTTTATCACGCGGGAACCCTACATTTTTCCGAGATAAAAACTATCGTATGTCCTTTCCTGGACTCAAAATAAATTCGAAAGTGTGTATGTTTGTCTGTCCGTCTGTCTGTCTATTACCTCTTCACGCACAAACCGGTGAACCGATTTTTCTGAAATTTGATATGGTATCCCCATGCCAAATTTCAGAAAAATCGGTTCACCGGTTTGTGCGTGAAGAGGTAATAGACAGACAGACGGATAGACAAACAGACACACTTTCGAATTTATAATATTACAATTATGGATTACAATGAAAGTATGGATAAATCCAAATAAAATCTTTGGGTATTAGACAAAGTTTAGTTTTTTTTACGGAAAAATTTACGGTACCCGCGGTTAAATTATTTTTTGCAAAAAAGAAATAGGAACGGAATATATGGGCCTACAGGCTCAGTGGTAACTAGTTAAGTATGTAATTAGAATTACCTAGTGTTCAAAGTCGGAATCGTAATAACGTATAATATAATATAATTACGTTCAATATCTTAATAATATCATAAGGAAAATCATTAAACAAACAAGAATAAAATAGACAAATAATTTAAATACAAATAAAATAAAAATAATGTAACTTTAAATGATGTGTTTTCCTTATTAAACAAGTTCCCAGTAAGTTAAATAGATAAAATAAGCCTTTCCGAAGTTTACAACTTTTCAAATGCAACAAAATGATAGTAAATTGCAATCGCTTGAGCTTTAAATACTTAGCACTAAAATGAATAAATTGAAAAAAATCACAAACTAATCCTACCTTTACAACCCAGGGAGAGGTAATCCATGTTTCCTCCTTCCATTCAACATATTGTAACAACACTTATCACTCGCGGTATATCCAAGTCCCCGCTCCCGCGACCGCCGGCGACAGCGTGCGATATCACACTGAAGAGTGAAGCGCCACGCGTATATCGTAATTCGTAACTAAATTAAAACTTGTATTAAAAACTATATTACATAATATTATTATATTTTAGCTTGTCAAAAAAAAAGATTACTGTTTTTTGACAAGCAATAATATTTTGTACACAATTTTGAAATCACATTAAAACATCAAAATAAAATGAAAACCTTTAAGTACTTAAATTAAAATATAGAGATTAAAATGTGCAAGGTGATAATAAGTAATTATTTAAAGTGTATTTATGCGTTCACCGTGGAAATACAAAGAGACAAAAACACCTTTTGAGCGTTATCCTAAGTTTAGAAAAATTTTTACCGTACTGCGTCTACTCTTTCTTAACAGACTGTACAGTGTACAGGTTGCTGTAATATTAATATTATACTTGTATGAAAGTGTTGTATGACTGTCTGTCTGTTGTCTCGTCAGTCGTCACGCTTAAACCGATAAACAACACAATAATTAACATTTTGAGTTCTCGCCGGGCTAGTTCCCGAACCTGTGGTAGGTCAACAAATACATACAACTATAATAATTCTGAATACATTCGTTTCACACTCGAAAATAGCACAATTTTTATTTATTTTACGAGTACTGACTGCTTATAATGATTGATGGACGCTGTTAAGCATTTGTAGTTGAATGCAGTATATTCCTTAGATCATTAAGAACAAGACTGCATTCAAAACATAACACGGAATTTCTTTGTGGGCTATTACGCAAATGCGACCTATTATTATTTCCACATCTATCAGCCACACTGTAAAAAACGTATTTTTCTCACCTCCGGGCGGAAAACGTCAACTTTCGTCCCGCTGCGCTTACCGATGTTGCCGTTTTCCGCCTCCGTCGAGAAGAAAAATAGTATACGCGCACCATGAACTGTAAATAATAAAAGATCACAATATTATGTTTGTTGATCTCGGCTTCGCCTCGGCCAACAATTACATGTGATCTGAGACATTTCCATTTCCTACCCTAGGTGCGTAATGTACTATTTCCGAGCGTTGTAAGGAGGAATTTAAAACATAAAAACCTACTAAACTGGTGAGATGAAAACGCATCGCGTTTTGCGTATGCGCTGTTTTGACTTCTGTCTATTCCAAAAAAAACAATCATGTTACACCATGCTTTTACTGTCAGCGTTTATCCCACCCAGATGTTATCGACTTCTTTATGGTGCGACAAGGCTTTATATGAACGTGTCGAAAAAAGGCACTAACGCCGCAACCATACAAAAACCATTTTTGACAGTTCTCATTTACCAGCAGCGCACCCGCCCATGTTCATTTAAGGCTGCGTTTCCACTGAAGCAGGGCGAGCTTAGCGGTGCCCGAATTGACCAATCGTGCTATTCCAGCGGAATGATAGCGAAGCGGAGCGAAGATTTCGAGCATGGTGATTGATCAATTCGGCACCGCTAAGCTCCCCTCTGCTTCAGTAGAAACGCAGCCTAAAGCATTGTCGCAGACCACCAGCCTTGCCTTTGCAGCTCAACACCTCACATACGCGTCGTAACCACATCACCGTTCCCTCCCATCTCAAACCCTAGGTGCGTAATGTACTATTATAGGTAGTCCTTTCTCGTTATTCTCGACGTCGAAAAAAAGACGGGTTGCACTCCGGGAGTGCCGGCAGAAGTGAAAACTTGATTATTAACGTTGTGAATTTTTAACCCATTTTTTATGAAAATGGATTATTAAAAAATCGATTTTTTTAAATTAATCGAAACCCTTACAATCGATTAAATTTTTAACCCATTTTTTATGAAAATCGATTTTTAAAAAAACTATTTTTTTAATTAATCGAAACCCTTACAATTTTTTTTAACCCATTTTATATGAAATACGATTTTTTTAAATTAATCGAAACACAATCGATTAAAAAAAATCAAAAACAAAAAAAACAATCGATTGTCCGATTAATCAATTTCGATGTTACAACACTACTCTCCAACCGTCTTACGGTTTTTCCTAGGTTTTTCGATCAGCACGAGAATCTGACGCAAGTTTCACAGTTTTTACCCATCCCACAAATGTGCTCAACGCCGCTAAAGAAGTTTTCACTTCAAAAATTTCTTTTAATCGGAAACCTTTGCACCAATTAGTGTAGAAAGTTGTACAATAAAATGCAATTGTCAGCAAAGGAAAAGTTCGAATGAGTCAGGCCGTCTGCCGCCGTCCAACAGACGTATGGCATTTAACGCAAGGTGTTCACTAAATATTCACCGTGCATCATGCATGGTACAAATGTGTGTTTTTCCTTTACTCAACAACACAAAATATCTCATTTTAAATAACTACATGCTATCAATAAATATTTTGTTATCTTATCAGTTATCACATTAAATTTTGCTAAAACAAAGCAATATTCGACTTCGAGACTTTACCTCGACAATAATGAATAAACTCAATAATTACGAAAAAAGTATTTATTAGCAATACATTGCAACTTCTTAGCTTAAATATTGTAATTTAGACTACATAGAGGATGTCTTTTATCCTACGCTTTTATCACTTTAAGAAATGATGTAAGTACTTAACTTAAGGATTTTTTAAAAAGTTGTATTATCCTCTAAGTCTATGCTAAAATTATAAATGCGAAAGTGTGTCTGTCAGTCTGTCTGTCTGTCTGTTACCTCTTCACGCCTAAGCCGCTGAACCGATTTTGCTGAAATTTGGCATGGATATACTTTGAGTCCCGGGAAAGGACATAGGCTACTTTTTGTCCCGGAAAAATGTACGGTTCCAGCGCGATAAACGAGTTTTGGCGCAACGGAGTTGCGGGGGTCATCTAATCTAGTTTTTTATAAAATTGTTATCCTTTTTCGCACACTAAAGTCTCACATGTAAAAACGCATTTTTTGGCTCATTACGGTATTGCTTTATAACGGAACGGAACCATACGGAACTCTTTTTTTATTATTGAATATGAATATTAAAAAAGTATCTCTATTGCATTACGACCGACAGTGTTCGAAAAGTATTTAGAAACACATTAAAACGTAGTTACACCTTGTTAGCTAATAGCTTCTGGCTGATGTAAATGTGCTAAAAACGATGTCATAAGAACCCACGCCCGTCGAAAGCTAAACACCAACGTTATCTAGCGATACACTATCGTAATAGTTATACTACAATCTCTGCCGCGAGATCGATATGTGCTTTTGGATACGGTTATAGAACGGATGTATTTAAAATGAGTAAAAATCAAGCTATACAGGGTGTAACAAAAATAAGTGATAATACTTTATAGGGTGTGTAGTGTGTACCTACGTGTTCCTTGTAGAGAGTTCACTGTGAAAGTAGCAGCACTGAGAGACCAAATTTTTTTTTCACTTTTGTATGGGCAAGGGCCCGAGCGTCACGAGTTTGCCCATACAAAAGTGAAAAAAAAAATTTGTTCTTTCAGCGCTGCTACTTTTTCAGTGAACTCTCTACAAGGAACACGTACACACCCTAAAGTATTATCACTTATTTTTGTTACACACTGGATAAGATTTAAAAGAAGTTACAATTCGTAAAACCTGCCAAAAATATTATGCACTATCAAATAAGTTGATTCCTAGACAGATGGCGGACCTCCGTAGTTTGGTCGAGTTATGCCAAACCCAGCCGACAGCACAGATGACGGATTAAGGTATATTAGTCGATAGATAATAGTAATACTCCGGGGTGTGTCGGAGTATAGCTCTGTACGGTGCCCCAATTTGGGTGGATGCTCTCACTGCACGTAATAGGACCCTGCTGCATAGAGCGCAGCGGGTCATTGCGGTGAGAGTCATCAGAGGCTACCGTACAGTCTCTTGGACGGCAGCGACTGCTCTGGCGGGGGAACCGCCATGGGAGCTTACGGCGAGGGTGCTCGCCGAGCTGAATCTCCTCATTGCTGAGGGGAGGATGAACGGAGAAGCTCCTTCGTTGGAGGAAATCAGGCGGTTCCGGAGACTCGGAGAGCAGTGGCTGCTGAGGAGGTGGGAAGAGGATCTGGCGCAGACCCGGTACGGTAAGCGTACCGCTGAGTCTCTGCGTCCAGTTCTTGTGGCGTGGATGCGCCGCAAGAAGAAACCCCGCACCTTCCGCCTTACACAGGTACTCACCGGGCACGGGTGCTTCGGTGAGTACCTGTGTAGGGTTGCCAGGAGAGAGCCAACGCCAGCCTGCCATGAATGTGGCGCTGCGGAGGACACGGCCAGCATACCCTTGAGGTGTGCGATCGTTGGGCCGTGCAGCGCCGCGATCTCGTGGCGGTGCTAGGTGGAGACCTCTCACTCCCGAGCATGGTGCGCTGCATGCTCGAGAGTGACGAGGCTTGGCAGGCGGCGGTCTCTTTCTGCGAACTAGTTATGTCGCAGAAAGAGGCCACGGAGCGGGACAGAGAGAACGATCCCACCTCTCTGCCGCTCCGCCGGCGTAGGACGGGAGTGCGGAGGCGTCGCTACGCGAACCTCCTAACTTCTGTCTAACGGGGCTCCGGGTCAGGATGGGAACCTACCCGGCTTTGTCAGTCCCGGCGCCGAGGGGAATGCTTTAGTTCGCCTATTCGATAATAGTAAAAATATATTTTATAACATGAATGTTAGAATAGAAAACTGGGCTTAAACTTACCAAGAAACTAAATTAAAAGCGCCAAGCGGGCATTAAGAATTTAATCTAGACTTCGAGTGCTTCTATAAATTGACTCTTGGCAGTGGTAGACCGTATAACCTAGGTTCTATTACATGTCCTAGACCGTCTAGAAAACCCTAATCCTTTTTCCACTTTGATTAAATAGATAATTTAATCCCTTTCACCTCTGCTTTTATCTGGATAATTGAAATGTATTGGATCTTATTCAATTGACTAAAAAGGGATGATACGTACGTTATTAAAAACCTTTTTTCATAAAAAATTAAATACTGCTGTGGTACATGTATTGATACGCTTCTAAATCTTCTTATATATAAAAATGGATTTTCAAATTTGTTAGTCGCGCTAAAACTCGAAAACGACTGAACGGATTGGGCTGATTTTAATCCTAAAATATTCGTAGAAGGTTTTAAAGTGACGCGAAGTTCACCGGGACAGCTAGTATATTATATAACTCAAATGTGACTGACTGACTGACTGATCTATCAACGCACAGCCCAAACCACTGGACGGATCGGACTGAAATTTGGCATGCAGGTAGATGTTATGACGTAGGCATCCGCTAAGAAAGGATTTTGATCAATTCTACCAAGTGCTAAAATAGGGGATGAAAGTTTGTATGAACCTTTGTCAATTTTCGCCGATCCTAAAGCGCATCACACACGGTGAAGATAATATAATATTTTATCTTAAGATGCCCAAATATAAAATATTATAGTATCTTAAACTATCACACACGGCTAAGATACGATAATATTAAAAATATGTTCATTTCCTTACGAGTCTGCGTTGGTGCCACACGTATTCCTTGTTAGAGTTCTATATACAGGTTGATTGACTATGAGTGATAACTAATAAGTTAATAACTGATACTGCCTTACTTCTTGATTTGTTAGACAGCTTCTCAGACGATGATTCTGATATAGAATGTGAAATGCAGATTGCCGTAGCACATTCCAAAAGGAGAAACATAAAATAAAAAAGAGAAAAACCTGCGGCGAATTTAACCTTTAGGGTCTACACAGACGGACTGCATTTCAACTGCAATCCAACTGCAAATTGCAGTTTGAATGCAGTTGACACGACTGCAATGCGACTGCAATAGAACTGCAAACCAAACACGCAGTCGGATTGCAGTTCAGTTGCTGTCGGCGTGCAGTCGTGTGAACTGTTTGGTTTGCAGTTCTATTGTAGTCGCATTGCAGTCGTGTCAACTGCATTCGAACTGCACTTGAACTGCAATTTACAGTTGGATTCCAGTTGAAATACAGTCCGTCTGTGTAGACCCTTATCAATATCTGTCAACGAAGAAGTTTCAGGAGTATTTTAGAAATTCAAGAGAAACATTCATTTCGATTCATGAACTTTTTAAGCAATAATAATAGTAAAGCAATAAATTATAAGTCAATTTTATTTAAAATTATCCGAAATGTTACTTTTTCCATCAAAATGTTACTTTTCGAATGAGAGTAGGTATGTAACTTTCTAACATACAGCACTGGCAACACTGCATCTACTAGTGCGTCCGATCACCGATGAGCCCGCTGCTCGACACAAAAACACCCTGTACCTATTCATAAATATATATTTCGCATCTTAAGATAACATATTAAGATACGAAATATATATTTCGTATCTTAAGATAAAATATTAAGGTACGAAATATATATTTCTATATCTTAAGATACAAAATACAAAATATAAATTAACTTCGTCGTGTGTGATGGTTCATAGGATTTGTATGGTGAGCGATATTCTAAAATATGCTCTAAGATAATATATATTTTATATTATCTTCACCGTCTGTGATGCGCTTAACTATGATACCTAATTAATAATAATACCTCTTAACGTGAGCGAGACCGCTCGCGTATGTCATAAGTACAGTATCCGCCTATCAGTATTCAGTATCTACCTATTTTGAGCTGTGTAGTGAATTATTATTTTACTTTTTGTTTGTTGAAGACCTATGCGAAAAACTACTTAAAACAATCTTAAGTAATTGTTACTGAACCGGTTCATATTTTTGTAAACAGCTTGAGTCCCGAAAAAGGACATAAAATCGCTTCTTTAACAAAATAAAACACAAATTTAATGTAGCGGGCCACTTGTAAATTACAATAATTTTATTATCATTGACATTACGGAGATTTTAACTTGTTTTTCCGTCTGTCCGTCTTTCGTTCCTTATCATAAGATATAACACGATGTATTTCAATTAAAAGTGTTGACTGTCGGCATATGACGTCGTAAAGTCCAGTAATAGCGACGTTGTTTACGAGCAAGTTATTTTTTATGAAATTCTATGAACGTAATAGTTATTAAGGTGGCGCTAAGTGAGCTTCGTACTATTATTACAGAGGTTCGGAACCTGAATGTCTACGAAATATTTTGTCCAAACATTTACTTACTTATTGAACACACATATCTACAGGACAACCTAATACAATAGATAAGAACTTAAAAAACTTCTAACATAATGAACAAAAGGTTCAAACTTTAATCGTAAAAGATTAGAACTATGACAAAAAGGAAAACATATTACAGTTAGACCGCCTATTTACTGAATTTCTAATCTTGCATTCTTTATCTATAATGTATCAGAGAAGTTGATGCCTAGGCAGATGGAGAACCGTAGGTCGCGTTACTTCAAATCCAGCCGACATATCACAATTAACATTGAATTGACATGATCCGACCAAATTACGTTGGTCTGTCAACTGCCTAGGAATCAATTTCCTCGATGGTACAAAAAAGAATAGAAATATAAAAAAAAATAACAAATGAACATGATCAAGATTAATTAAAATCGACGAAAAAAGTTGCTAGTTCGCCCCCACAGTAGTTGTAATAATCCAACTTAAAATACTTATTTGATGCTTATAACACAAATTCTTTTGAATAATATTACAACAGGCAGACAGACAGAGTACCTAAACTTTACAGAATTAATAGGGATTTTTAATACGAAACATAATACAGCCTTTCTAGATTAAAATTAGCCATAAACAAAAGGTGTAAGTTCTCTTTCTCTTTTAGTATTACGACAGGAGATCTTTACTCTTCATTACATGTTCGAAAATAAATCCCTTATTACTGCATTATACAATTTATACAATAATTATGTTAAGCTGGTCATTATTGGTGTTAGGGCCTCTGGTATTATAATTTGCATAATCTTGTTTACAAAAACAAGATGATAAGTGTGATAGCCAAGGGGGGGGGGGGGGGGGGGAGGTATTCTGCGGCGGCGTTGACACCAAACGGTAAGACAGAAAGTACGTCTTTTGCAATTTATATCCACACTAATATTATAAATTCGAAAGTGTATCTGTC